>CM066166.1:29505377-31905377 GCA_033629205.1 Lithocarpus polystachyus | reverse complement strand
TCTCAAAGTCACAAACGGTGGTGTTTGTATTTTGCAAAGATTAAAGAAAGAAGGAGTCCGTGGATCTCAGAGCTGTCACGTGGTCGTGGTAGTAAGTTTCCTACATTGGGTAGCAATAGGATGTTAGTGGTCTAAGTCGCTATTGTGTAAACTTCAATTCTTTCTAGTGGATTTGCTATTTTACCTTGAGGATAGCTAGGTTAAATCCTCCCCAGGTTTTTTACCGGTTTGGTTTTCCTGGGTCATCATATCTTTGTGTTCTTTATTTTTCCGCTGCTTTACTTGATATGATTGTTATTGTTTTAACCTTGATCTGAATAATAAACATAAGTATTCACTTGGTTAATTAATTAGGTTAAACAATCTAGTTTACAGGGGTCTAAACGAACTGACAAGTGGTGTCAGAGCGGGTAGCTCTTCTGTTGTAGATCTTTTGATCTAAGAGTTGATCCTTGATCCCTGTTATCATGGATAATTTTTAGTGTCTTACTCTTTTTGATTGTGATGATTTGAATAAAAAGGACACTGTTGTTTCTGTTGATTTTATTGATGCCTGTGAAACTTTTCGTAAGGAATTACTGAAATCTATGAAAATTGCTAAGAAATTCAAGGAAGAGTTAAAATTGGCTAATCTTGAAAAAGAGGAATTGCTTGTTAGATTAGATGAATCTAATAAAAAGAATGAATTTATGAGAAATCAAATTTCCTTTAAAGATGAGAAGATGAAAAGCTTGGAACAAGAGTTAGTTGAATTTAAAGCTAAAACTGAAAATTTGACTAGTACCAAGCCTGCTGATGATAACAGAAGTATTTCTGTTTCTCTTAAGCCTAAAGCTGAAAAAGTTTATATCCCTCCTTTCAAGAGGAATAATAAAGAAAAGGCTTATTTTACTAGGTTAGACAAAGGTAAAAGTACTGATGTAGACGCTGAAGTTTCTAAACCTATGTCTAAACCTACTGTTAGAGAGCATAAGAAATCTGTTTTTGTGCCTACCTGTCACCTTTGTGGTGTTGTTGGTCATATTAAACCAAACTGTTCTTTGTTGAGGCAAAAACCAAAATCTGAGACTAGATTTGCTGTTAGGAATACTGATGTTCCTAAATTTGTTCCTGTTTGTCACTTTTGTGGTGTTTCCGGTCACATTCGTCCTAATTGTCATAAATTGAAATTTAAGCATTCTGTGTTTCAGTCTAGGACATGTGATGATATTTCTCCTGCCATAAGTCCATATAAATTGTTTCATATTCTTTTGAAAAATTTGAGCTTGTTGGCTTGTGAAAGGAATTTGCAGGATTTTAGTCTTTCTCAGAAGATTGGTGTAATCACTCAAATACACTCTGCTTCACATGGATTTTCACCTACAAAGCCGAAGACTCGTGCTATATGGGTGAGAAAAGATTCTTTAAGGTGAGTGTTGCTGACTTGTCCCTAATTTAATTCTTTTAATTATTTGTGGACATGTTTTGTTTTTGTTTTTGGTTGTTTTGTTTTTTAGGTTGTTTTTTATTAGGAGAATTCCCACTTTGATTTGAAGAAGTAGGAATAGGCCTTGATGAATAATGAAATTCTTATGAACTTTAGAGACGACTCTCTATTTTGACAGAGTGTCAGTAGTGTTTTCTCTCCAAGTGTTCTCCCTTTTCGCATATGAGAAGCCCTTATTTATAAGCAACTCAATCGTATTTAATTTGGAATTCTCTCTTAGCATTTATTGAGAGTTAATTATGAATTTAATTTGGTCTCCCGTTTAATAAGAACTATCCATATAGCTCTTTTCTTCTAATATGGCCACATATATTTCTTATCTGATGTTGCCATATGGCTTAATTTCATTTGTTGATCATCCACCTCATCAGTTGGATATTAATTTGATCACAAATATTTTATCATGAACAATATCGGACGGTTGTAAATGTATCATAAAATTTTGATATCTACAACATGGTAGTGAAGAGTAGGGCCATGGGGGATCACCTCACCGATCTCGTGGGAACCTTCAAGACGTTACGGAAGAATCGTTTGAAGTTGAATGCCTTAAAATGCGCCTTTGGGGTCAGCTTGAGAAAGTTTTTGGGCTACCTAGTGTCCTACCGGGGTATAGAAGTTAATCCGGATCAAATTATAGCTTTGTGAAATCTAAAATCACCTCGAAGCCCAAAAGAGGTTCAACGACTTATTGGGATGACCGCGGCTCTTAATTGGTTCATTTCTTGGTCTGCGGATAGGTGTTGACCTTTTTTCTAGTTGCTGAAGAAATAGAAAGGCTTTTAGTGGACGGATGAATGCTAGCAGGCATTTGAGGAGCTGAAGCTGCACCTGTCTCGGGCTCTGTTTTTGTCAAGGCCAGTGCTCGGAGAAACACTGTATATGTATTTAGTTATGACTGATCATGCGGTAACTGTTGTTCTGTTAATATTCGGTTAAGGAATTCAAATGACAATCTTTTATATCAGTAAGAATCTTGTGGAAGCAGAGACACGGTATCTCCCTTTGAAAAAAGTTGTGCTAGCAGTAATTCACGCTATGCGGAGATTGCCTCACTTTTAGGCCCATACAGTAATTATGCTAACTGAGCACCCCTTGCAAGCATTGCTCAGGAGGTCAGACTTCACGGGGAGGATAGCTAAATGGGTAGCTTCTTTGGGAGCTTTTGATATTCAGTATAGGCCCCGAACCACTATCAAAGGGCAAGTCTTGGTTGACTTCATTGTAGAATTCACACCCAAGCAGCCTGAAGTTTTGCGAATAGAAGAAGGCAGGACAATGGAACCTCGGGAAGACGTATGGTAGGTGTACGTGGAAGGACATTGAACTGCCGAGGAGCAGGGGTTGGAATCATACTTATCTCTCTGGAAGGAATCAAAGTTGAAAAGATATTCAAACTGGGTTTCCCTGCGTTCAACAACAAGGTAGAATATGAAGCTCTCCTTGCGTGGTTGAGGATGTCTAGACAAATAGGGGCAGACAGGATATAGCTACATTGTGATTCACAGCTGGTTGTTAGTTAAATCACAGGCCAGTTCGAAGCTAAGGACCATAGAATGATAAGCTACTTGAATGATGCCGGCGTATTAAAGCATCAATTTAAGTAGGTAGAGTTCTCATATATCTCTAGGGGGAGCAATAGTCATGCCGACTCTCTTGCTACTCTGGCTTCTTCAGTGGCAGATCCCCTTCCGAGGATTGTCTTAGTTGCACTTTTACCTTTTTCCAATTTAACTCTTTCTGATGGGGGCTTAGTTTTGAGCATAGATCTCGTTTTGGCCTATCTTCAAGATGGAATTTGCCTGACGATAAGAAAGAATCTGAGTAAATCCGACGAAGTTCTCCGCGGTACTGGGTCTCCGAAGAAGGGAAATTGTATAAAAGGTCATATTTAGGACCCTATCTGTTGTGAATGCATCCTAAGGCAGTTGAAGCACTTCTGGAAGAGTTGCATGAAGGGATATGTGGAAGCCATACAGGAGGAAGGTCGTTAGAGCACTGAGCTCTCACTCAAGGATATTGGTGGCTGAGCATGTAGAAGCAAGTGCTAGAGTTCTCCAAAATGTGTAATAAGTGCCAAAGGTTTAATCTTAGCATCCATCAACCCGGGGGACCTCTCAACCCTATATCTAGCCCATGGCCTTTTGCCCAATGGGGGCTAGATATAGTAGGACCTTTTCCAAAGGCCACGGGTAATAGAAGGTGGCTGCTGACGGGAACAAACTATTTTACTAAGTAGGTAGTAGCTGAGCCCCTTGCAAATATTTGAGATACAGATGTCAAGAGATTCGTATGGAAGAACATTGTGACACAATTTAGTGTGCAGAAAGTTCTCATATCAGATAATGGTTTACAATTCAATAGTAAGGCATTTTGAAGGTACTGCTTAGAGTTAAGGATTACTAATAGGTATTCAACTCTGTCTTATCCCCAAGGCAATGGTCAAGCTGAAGTGACCAACAAGTCTATTGTGAATGGCTTCAAAAGGAGACTAGAAGATTCGAAGGGACGGTGGAAGGAGGAGCTTCCAAGCGTGTTATAGGCACACAAGACTATTCCATGGCGCTTTATTGGAGAAACACCTTTCTCAATGCCATATGGTGCGAAAGCCGTGATACCTGTGGAGACAAGGCTGCCGACCTCCTAGACCGATGTGTTTCAAGTCAAAAAGAACGATTAGCTACTTTGCAAGTATCTAGACTTGATAGTAGAAAATCGAGACAACGCGATAAGGTTGGCAAACTATCAGTAAAAAATCAACCGAGGATATAATAAGGGTGTTAAAAGTAGAGAGTTTATTCAAGGATATTTGGTACTGAGGAAGGTTTTAGGGAATACTTAAGATACTGCTATGGGAAAGCTTGGTCCAACCTAGGAGGGACCTTATAAGGTAACATCCATTACTGGGATTGGTGCTTATCGACTTGAGGATCTAGATGAAAGACCTATAGTAAGGCTATGGAATGTATTTAATTTAAAAAAGTATTACTTTTGATTGTTATATAGGAAATATGCACTATTTGACCTTCTATTCTATTTCAATTTTGACGACCATAATAAGTCCTAAGAAGGCTTGACTAGGGTTGCCAAAATAACAAAGGGAAATAAACCCCGAGGTACAAGACCCTGTCTTTACTTTGGGTAAGTTTTAAACTAAGTTTTCCAGTCTTAGTTTGACTTCAGAGTCACTAACAGGAAACAAAATTAGAACTTCGCAAACAACAACCCCATGGTACTAGACCTTGTCTTTGCCATGGGTGGGTTTTAAGCTGAGTTTTCTGCCTTAGTCTGGCTTTAGAGTCACTAACAGGAAATAAAACTAAAACTTTGTGAACAGAAAACCCTATGGTACTAGACCCTGTCTTTGCCATGGGTGGGTTTTAAGTTGATTTTTCTGCCTTAGTCTGACTCCAGAGTTACTAATAGGGAACAAAATTAAAACTTTACAAAAAGGCAAAACCCTGTGGTGCTAGACCTTGTCTTTACTTCGGGTAAATTTTAAACTGAGTTTCCTACCTTAGTCTGATTTCGAGGTTGCTAGGCAAGGAACAAAATTATAATTTCAAAGGAGCGCTATTGAAAAACAAGACTAAAGCCTGATGAAGTAAGGGAGATAAATTCCATAGTGAAAGACCAATACCAACATCTCGAGTAAGAAATGAGTTTAATTTCTACTTATTTTAAATATTTCTAAGATATAATAGTTTGGTTTTTAAATTGAATCTCGAAGAGCAGATTGTGCAACTCCTACGGGATAAGTTATGGAAGTAAAATTGTTGAACATCTAAGGAAGTTCAGGAAGCATGAACAGGAAGCATAAATAAATGTAGAAACTTGGAAATATTCTTTCAAATAGAAGTCTAAAGAACTTGACAAAAATAGATACAAAGTTATGGCCCCCCAAAAACTGGGCAAACTAAAGAAGTGTTCAAAAAAAAAAAAAAAAAAAAAAAAAAAAAAAACAGTCCAAAAGAAAGAAATGATGAAGATAATACCAAAAAATAAAGAACTTAAGCACGAGGCGGCTCCTTTGTGGTGGACATAGCTGTTAAGCTAGTCATCTCTCCTCTTGACCCTGCAACAAGACCAGCTCCCCCAACTTCGCGGATGGGAGATTCATCGTTAATGATGGCCTGGATCTCAGGGTTTGGGATGATGACAAGTTCCTTGGGAATCGGAATGTTGCTTTCCTACCTAAGTGAAAATGAAGCCTTCACTTGCAGCTTGTCTAAAGCAGCAAACCATCCCTTGGAGAAATAGACCTGTAGATTTTACTGCACCTTAGGCTTCACGGAGTCGATGCAGTCATGTTGGCCTTGGTAGTAAGCTTCTTGAATTTTAAAATCATCAGCTACCTCGTAGCCTTTTAAAGTGGCATCCATTTTTGCAAGGGCCATCTTCATCTCCATCACCTCTTTCTCCATAGCCTCCTTCCTCTCGGTAATAGCCTTGGTATTCTCCTTGGCCTTGGCTCAAAGTCTTTCAGATTCCGAAACTTTGTTCATCACTTCTGAGATCTTTTTCAGGAGATCCTCGTAGTCATTACTCAATTCTTCAATCTTAGCCTTGGCCGCTAGGTATCTCTCCTCCATCATCACTGAACATTGGTAGCCCTGCCAAAAATTATGAAGAAAAGATTGGTTAAACTTGAAAATTCTTTAAAAGAAAAAGTGAAGGTAATATGATCATTGGTTACCATGATGGCCTCCCTTTTCATGTTCAGCAACAAAGTATTGTCATCCCATTTTGCCCAATGCTTCATGTCCTCGGGAAGGAGGAGGGCCTTCCTTACGAATTCGGCAACTTTCCCTCCACGACCATCCTTCCAAGGCCTTACTTTGTCTGTGGCAGGAAGAACTTCCCCGTCCACCATAAATACCTTTATATAGGTTGGTGCACCAGTGGCATCAACATGGGTGTCACCTAAGTCCAGAGGAGAATTCTCAAAATCGGGAATGGTTAAGGGTTGCTCGGAGCTCTACTCGCTTGGTCACTTACGCCCAGCCCTAATATCACAGGTTGGATCAGTAGTTACTGTGATGACTAGAGGAGCTGGAGGAGGTGTAGAAGTAGTTGCAGCACGGGGAGGTGTTTGGCCTTGAGGCCTAGTGGGTGTACCCAAAATTTGGGCAAGGGTGACCCGACCTCTTTGGAGTGTCATCTCGGCGGAGGACTCTGCCAAAGGAATAGTTTTCAAGATATTCAGCTCCTCACAGGGTGGAGATGGATTGTGGTCTGTGTTCCAGTTTTTTTTCTTCTTCCTTTGTCGCTAAGGACTATTGGTCGGAGTGGGAGTAGCAATGGTAACTCCCAGGTCCTCGGGAGTAAATGGAGGAGGAGATTTGCTGCGGTATCACCCCCTTTCTCGGCGAGCACATTCTGAGGGAGATAGGATATATCCCTTGCAGTGAATGTCGATGTAGGGAAGCAGAGGATGCCTTATCATGATAGCCTTTCTCGCGGGTTGAAAGTTGCGATACACGAGAGTATCCAAGGATAATATAAGTTGCACGGAGTTGATCGTCGTGGTGAGGATAGATTGGAGATCTCAACAATCTGTTCAAATCCATGGAGTTGATCACCTGTCTCTTCTTCTTGAATGTGTGATCCTCTAAAAAAGAAGTAGGCAAAGGTTAGTCACATAGAACGTCAAGAATAGCTCGAAAATAGAACAAATTAGAGGTAATGAGTTAGTAAAAAGAAAAAATCCTACAAAATCTACCCACCTGCTTTACTCGCACTTGTGGGGCAATGGATCCCGCTGGGGTACCAGTTCCCCGAGACGATCAAATAGTCTCCTTCTATTTCCCTATCGGAATACAAAAGACCAAAGAGGAGCCTCACCTCCCCGTGCTAGATCTTAAAGTAATACCCAGAGATTTTACTATAACTGTATACGTAGTTGATATCATGCTCGGTAAGGTTCAATTTGAGCCTTTTGTTAAGAGTGTCTACACTAGTAATGATCCTAAAGACATTAGGGGTACATTGGTCGGGGGTAAACCTTAAAATGGCGTAGAATGTTAGTAAGGAGGTCACTCATAGGGATCTTAACTTCGCCTTCTACTATGGCAATGAGTGGAATTACCGTTCTACCTTAACCTTTTAAAAGTATAACCTAGGATTCCGGGCAATAACTCACCTCTACATCATTAGAAAAATTGTATTTCCTCCTAAACTCATCTAATCTCTTAGGGGTATCCACCGTTGATCTAAACGTCCCCATGGTAAGTAAAGAAAAAATTGAAAGGAAGAATGTGAAGATAAGTTCTAAAGGGAGAAAGGGAAACAAAATTACAATAGAAAGTAAAGGTAGAGAGAAAGGGGGTTTGCCAGAGGTTGCTTGAAGATCGTCAGAAAAGTAAGTGATAGAGAGAAAGAAGAAATTTTTTAGAATTTGTGTTGAACAACATTGGGGAAGCCTCAAAACGGGTCTGACTCCTCTCTTATATAGGGAGAGGGAGAAAGAGGAAGGAAAAAAATAAGACCCTTCCTTTCCTGCCTTTTTTTTGTTTTCCAAGGAGTCCATCTGACCGTCCATTTAGCGACACGCACTGATGATCGTGGGGCGAGGAGCTCAGGCGTGTCTACAACATTAAGTACCTGACGCTGCCATTATTCATAAATGTCAGTTAATAATTACCACGCTATTATTAAACCACGATCCCCATGTCAGTTATGATGACCTAGAGATCGTGGGGGGCTATTGTGGGGAGTGGGACAGTCACCACTCAGGTCAAAAGCCCAAAAGAAATTGGGCCACAGGGAATGCTCAAAAGGATGTAAACCATGAAAGAGCTGAAAACTGGATTGCCCTAAGTGTTGAGGACAAAGTTAAGTACCACGGTAAACCCATTCCCACAGAAATGGGAAAGCACTAGTTTATCCAAGGCATGGAGCATGGATCATCAATGTATGACCTCTAGAAGACACTGGAAATCATAGGAAACTTCTGGAATGCGCAAGAAGAAAGAAGATTTTTACTTCCGCATTAATGAAGGGGTTCTTACCTAACCTCTACCGCATTAATTGCGCATAAGACAGCCTGAACAATACATGCAACCCCTAGGCAGTCAGTATTCCCAGATAAGAAGGAGAGGAAACCAATAAAGTAAGGGGAAAATATCCCTGAGACTTTGGATGGGAACAGGATAGCTGTAATGATAAGAACAAGGACTGAATCTATAAAAGGAGGGGGGAGGCAAAAGGTTAGGGGATCCAAAAAAGGGAGGGAGAAAAATTAGTTTGGGAAGAAAAAGAGAGTAAAAGAGTGAAACACTAAGAGTGACACTACAGGAATAAAAACAAAAGCTTCCTATAGTCATCTTAGCATCTGTAATTGTAATTGTAGCATATTAATGGTAAAAAAAATCCACTGTTTGTGTTTCCTATTGTAGAGTGTTTATTCCCTATTATTTACTTGTATCTTGATTGTGTGGGTCATTGTAGCAGAATTCTGAGCAGTGTACCTCAGGGACTAATTTCAGTGTTCCTAAAACTACTGTGAAGCACGCTTTTTTTACTATTCATTTATTCTAGATTCTTTGGTTTTTGTACTTAATAACTCACTTGGATGAATATTTATGATGTGGTCTCACATTTGATTCTAAAATTAAGAAATAAAACTTTTTAAGAATATATAATTTAGGACATATGGCACAAAATTGGAACTCTAATTTGAAATTTTAATTTGATTTTCTCTCAGTTTCACTTATTATTATATATATAGAATACTTTTGTGTGTTTAAATAGAAGCAACAACATGAGAGAAATAGTCCCATAGGTACAAAATTTTGGCTTGAACTTTTATCAATTTCTTTTCAAGGATGATGCACTCTTTTATCAAAAAAAAAAAAAAAAAAAAAAAAAGAATGATGTACTCATTCAATTTGACCTAGCAAATACTTGCTATTTTCTTTAGAGGACAAAATGTAAGTACAGTACCTTAAGTGCTGTTCCTTAGGTTCTTTTTTTAAGATTCAGCTATATGGCAACTTAATTAAAAAATACACTTCCTTCCTATGAGAAAAAATCCACATTGCAGAATCTTAAAATGGGAACCTAAGGAATGAGACCTAAGTATTGTACCTAAGTCTTGTTCTTCTTTAATATATAGACAATTTAACACTAAACTCGAAAAAAAGAGCATCATCGCATATGTAGAGAGCATGTGATGAAGCTAGTATAATCTAATGGTGTTCCTAATTTTCAATGTTTGTGACTATTAATAAAGCAACAACATGAGAGAAATAGTCCCATAGGTACAAAATTTTGGCTTGAACTTTTATCAATTTTTGGCTCCTTCACTGTTGTGAGGTTTGCTTTTTCCCAGGGTTTTAATGCCTTGGAATCTGTATAAGATTTTCTGTCAGCTCTCATTACAGATAGGGATATGAAAATGTCCACAACTGTGTTTTTGGTTTCCTTGTAGGTTGTTGGTTTGGCTTTATTAAATTAAAAAAATGATTGCCCTATAAGAAACTAAGGGTGGCAATGAATGGATATTATACGCGAGAAAGGTAGATAGAAAATTAACTGTTTTGGAAATTTGTTCATTACCAGCCACGCCTATCCAATTCCATGAGTCATTTCTTGAACAATTTTTCTTAAGCAAGAGTGACATTGTTTAGGCAAATGAACAAGTATGTATGCATACTTTTAGTAACATGAATAGTGTAATGGGTGGAGGAGATTCCTCCAAACAAGTTTTAGTAAAAGATATTGTCCAACTTATTTGATGGGTTTTTAAAATACTTCTAGAATATCAGTTATGCTTTCTTAGCTCATAAAAGAGAGTATATGCTCATCTAGTCACGAACTCATGACTAAAAAATAATTCTTTCCCAAAAAAAAAAAAACCATTTTACAAGGTATGTTTGTGTCATTTTCCTTGAAAATTCCTTCCAATAAGGGAGACAGCTTGAAGGCTCAAACTTGCTTTTTCTTAGTCTAATTTTGGCTCTTGAAAGACTTGTATAGTTGTATTATGACTATGAGAATCTATGACAGAGTTCGTTTCCAAGCTGTGACATAAACTATTACGACTATAAGAATCTATGGCCTAAATATGGGACAAAATTGGCCTATGCCCTTTTTAAAAAAACAATCCAGCATTTTGCCCCCTTTCCCAAACTAATTAGGGAAATACCCCTCTTTTGAAACTCGATTTCCTCAAAATCGAGTTAAGCCTTATAGCAGCGTTTTTAAAGAGCCTATAGTGACATTTTCAAGACTTATAGTGGCATTTTGGAACTCGAGCTCCATGAACTCGAGTTATAGGTAAAAAAAAAAATAAAAAAAATTTGCCTATAACTTGAGTTCATGGAGCTCGAGTTCCAAAACGTCACTATAGGTCCTTAAAACGCCGTTATAGGGTTCCAAAAATTTTTTTTAAACTCGATTTTTAGAAAATCGAGTTACAAAAGAGGGGCATTTCTTTAATTAGTCTGGAAAAGAGGACAAAATGCCACTTTTTTTTGCACGAAAAGGGCATTTGCCCATTTTGTCCCTTAAATATGTATTTGTACTTTTACTCATATGAATATTGTAAAAAGTAGAGAAGATTCTTCCAAATGTGTTTGGAAAATGACGTTGTCTTATGTTATGGGTATTTAAGATACTTCTAGAATCATAAGCATGAAATGAATTTGAATTAGAAATAGGGTTTGGTAAAACCATCCACACTTACGCTTCCTTAACTTGTAAAAGAGAGTATATGCTCATCTAGCTAGAGAGGATTTGTGTTTTCAATGTTGTGTTGGTTTTGTGAGGTCACATTATAGGTAGGATGGTAATTCATGGAGGCCCACTTGTGCTACATAAATGATGCTCTTAGCATAGGAGAATTGTCAAATTTGTTTTAGTTTTTTAACCTAATCCTACATTGTCTCTAATTAATAAATTTCTAGTATCCATTTTGTCTAAAAAAAATACTCATTTTACATTAGAAAAAGATACATTATCTATTACCATCCCATTTTACAAATAACCCAACATCCCAACTTTTATTTTAACAAAAAACACATTAAAATAATATAAACTACAATAAAATAATATAGGACAAAACTTAGATACAATACCTTAGGTACTGTTTCTTAGGTTATCCACATGGCAAATCTTAAAAGGTGAACCTAAGGAATAACACTTAAGTACTGTACCTAAGTTTTGTCCAATAACATAAAACTAACCATTTCTCTCTTCTCTCTCTCTCTTCCCCCCCAACATTTTCTCTTTCAATGTCTCTTCCTCTCTATTTCTCTTCCTCTCAATTAGCCACCGCCCAAGCCTAAAACAACCTATCCACCACCCACCTCCCAAACCCACATCAAACCAACCATCGAAACTCAGCCACCACCACCACAATCAAAATCGCCACCACCATGCCATAATCGACAACCACCACCAAAATCCATTAAATCAACAACCACCAAATTCAAAGAGAGAAAGAATTAAAGGATAGAGAGTTAATTGAGGAGGCCTAACTTATGATATTTTCGTAGAGGCCCAACCACCAACCAACATGCAGATCAAAGAGAGAAAGAGGGATAGGAGAGAAAGTCAAGGAGAGGGAGCGGGAGAGAGAAGCGAGCATATAGAGAAAGGACAAAGGACAGAGGTGTGAGAGAAGAGAGACTAAAGTAGGAGAGAACACGAGAGAGAGAGAGAGAGAGAGAGAGTAAAGAAAGATGGTAGATATTTTTAATTTCAAGGAGGAATAGAAAGACAATAAAATATTTTATTTTATTTTATTTTATCCACACAACTACAGTGATTTCTATTGTAGTTGAGTTGCATTTTTTTTTTTTTACAAATAGCAATCTAGATAATGCTTGTTTTTTGTGATTTGATGGTTTAAAATAGCAAATTGGGAGTTTTAGAACTCCCAATGCTTATGTTCTAACCCAACTACAAGCATCACGAATTTAAAAATTAACCTAACCCAACTCACGGTAGGTCAAGTTGGCATAGTCATCGAGTTTGGCTCAATTTTATCCAACTCATAAAAGTTTAAGGTCTAAATCAATCAAATATATATGCCCATTTACACAATAAGACTAAATTTACCAATTTCATCCAAACTAATACAAAAAATACAAAAACAAATCAAACTAACAATTTTTTTTTATATAGAAAACACTAACATATTTAAGATAATTCTCAAAATCCAAAATAAATAAACCTAACAAATTTAGTTTCAATATCATACATAACCTAATATATCATGCTAACAATGAGAATAACTACAAGTTCTAATTAATTGCCAATGGCCTCGTAGCCTACTGGCATCCGGGTACCCTTGTGACTTGTTGCTCATGGGTTCTAGCCCCCGCAATTACCTAGCAAAAAAAAAAAAAATTTCTAATTAATTAATAACCGAATGATACTCCTGCCCACTTAAAAAGTGACCTTGGTAACAACAAAATTGCAATTAGCTTTGGTTATTGTTTGGTGACCACCTTTCACCCCTTAGTATATGCAATTGCCATGAATCGGGCATGTTTTCAGATCCTATGGAACACTCCTAGGTAATTGCTCAGCCGTTAGTGGGAATTGGAACTAAGCACTATGATGAGAACTATTGTGTAATGGCCAAGAACAGGAGTTTACCCTCTGATGACACCCTATCTAATAACATGAGGCCTATGATAATCAAGTCAAAGTAAGAACATCCAATGTGGGATCATACCATTTGAAGACAAATTGAAATTGTTGTCAATTTCCCCTGAAATACCATTCATGCAATCAACCAAGGAAGAGGTCAAATCACTAAGACCTATTGAGAAAGTTCTTTCTTCACTACTCTCTACCCAAGTTTTGAGAAAGTGCGGTCTTCTTTGCACTTCTCCTTTTCCAGCCTTTTCTCATATAGCTGGAAAGAGTGTTTAGACCTTGAATGCTTCCTGGGTTTTGAATAGGCAGGGATGGACCCAGGTAGGGGGCCAAAAGGGGCCTGGGCCCCCCCTAGGCCCAAAAAAAAAAAAAAAGGCTTGGGCCCCCTTAGTTTTAGCCCGGCCCCCCTCCTAAAAATGATGAACCCTTAGCCCATCATCCGACTAGCCCAGGGTCCCATGACCATGACCCATGTAAATCTATTAAAAAAAAAAAAAAAACTCAGCTCTTAGTAGTCCAAAACCAAACCGAGAAAGCAAAAAAAAAAAAAAAAAAAAAGGAAAAAAAAAAAAGAAAAAAAGTAAAGAAAGGAAAGTGAGAGCACTAAGAGTGAGATAAAGAGATAAAGAGGCAAGCCAGAGAGTACTTAGAGAGACCCACTCACCCACCCCGTGACCACGTGATGCCGCTGCCCACGCCCACGCCATGTCGCCGTGACGCTTGCAAGAGTGAGACCCATCTTGATCTTGCTACCCAGTACCCACGCCAGCGAGACCCGCACGAGACCCACTTGCCGCCGCCCACATGAGACCCACTTGTCGTCGTCGCTAGCTGCTTGAGACCCACTTGCCGCCGCCACTCACAGGTATTTACTCTTATCTTTTCCTTCAAAACCTAATAAATATAAAATGTTTGTGATCAGATCTAAGAATCTGAGATTCATAGAAACTGTGCTTGTGCCTTATGGACTTATGGTTATGGTGTTTCATGTTTGTGTTTTTACTGATGAGTGAAGAACTGAAGATTGATTGTGAATTGAATCTATGCTGCTGCTGCTTGTGGTGTTTTTTTTTTTTTTTTTGGCTTTTTGGCTTTGTGACTGTCACTTTGTGTATGTGACTCTCTCTTCTATCATATAGATAAGAGAGATAGAGAGGGTCAGAGAGAGAGAAAGTATAGATTGTAGTTGTAGAGATTAGTTTTTCTTTGTTGACTCCTTGACTGGTAGTTGGGCATAATAGGGACAAGTGGAGTTGGGCAATGGATAAGTGACAGAAAAAAAAGGTAAAATTAAAGAAAAGTTTTTAGTGTCAGTAGTGGGATTCATTGGGTTAGTGGGTCAGTGTTAGAAAGATGGAGACAACACAAAGGCATAGACAAAGACAACACAGCACAAAGACAACACAAACACAAACACAAACACAAACACAAACACAAAGGCATAAATAAAAGCAGACGGCAGACCAAAGATAAAAAGAAAAAAACAAATCATATAATATAGAAAATTGTCACACAAATTTAAGAAAATAATGGTGATTCTTATATGATTATTATTTTATTTATAGATCATGAAAAAATCAACTACAATGCTTGATTTTTTCAAAAGAAAAGGTTCAACTTCAAATTCTTCCGAAGTCAACGTGGAATTGCCAACAACTAATATTGCTATTCCAATTCTAGAAAATGTGGATGTTCCAATTCTAGAAAATATGAATTTCCTAATTCCGGAAAATGTTGATGTTCTAATCTCTCAAACACAATTTCAAAGAATTAACCTTAATTCTTTGGATTATGATCCCGGAACACGCAAACAAATATGGGAATATCATGTTAATCAACGTGATGAAATTTGATGGCTTTACATTATAAAAGGTCCGCACCGACCTCCTTTAAAGACATTTAAAAAAGTGGAAAGCACAATCTTAACTTTCAAGCTTCTTGGTTTGGATATAATTCATCATGGCTTGAATATTCTCTTACGACAAAAGCAGCTTATTGTCTACCCTACTTTGTCTTTCATAATTCAAATGGGGTTGTGGGACAAAATACATTCATTGTTGGTGGATTTAGAAATTGGAAAAAGGTTGGGGGCAAAGATTGTTATTTTCAAGATCATATAGGAAAAGGTCCTAACTCAGCTCATAGAGTTGCCGAGCAAATGTGTAAGGATTTGATGAACCAATGGCAACATTTACAAAGGGTAGTTGATCATTTCACTACTGAACAAATTACAAATAATCGGTTGCAACTGAAGGCCTCAGTTTTTATTGTCCGATATCTTGCCTTTCAAGCTATAGCTTTTAGGGGTCGAGATGAAAGTTTTAATTCATTAAATCGTGGGAACTTTTTTGAATCATTAGGTATTGTGACTTTTGGGAATAAGAAGATTGCTAAAATAATAGAAAAAGCTCCCAAAAATGCAACCTACACATCGCCTAGAATTCAAAAGGAAATTCTACTTGTTTTCTCAGCCAAAGTGAAGAAGGCCATTCGGGAAGAAATTGGTGATGCAAAGTTTTGCATAATGGTTGATGAAGCTCATGATGGGTCCATGAAAGAGCAAATGTCCGTGGTTTTTAGATATGTTGATGCAGAAGGCTTTGTGAAAGAACACTTTATGTTGTGAGGCAAGGTCGAGCTCGTAATCAGCAAAATAACGTTACAATTGAGCATCATTATCGAGTAAATATTTTTTATGCTACAATAGATTCTCAACTACAGGAACTAAATTATCGGTTTAATGAAGATGCAATGGAGTTACTTAGGCTTAGCTCAGCTTTAGAACCTCGAAAGGCATTAAAATCTTTCAGAAGTAGTGATCTTTGTTTGTCGGTAAAGAATTTCTATCCACAAGATTTCACAGATCATGACAAACAAGTGAGCTTTATCATTTTGAGCATAATGTAGTCCAAGATCCAGAGTTCAAAAAATTGAAAAGTTTATCTGAGTTGTCTCAATGGTTAGTGAGAACTAGAAATTCAGAACAATACAAACTTATTTATAGAATGGTGAGACTTGTGCTTACTCTTCCAGTTTCTATTGCTACTACAAAGCGAGCATTTTTAGCTATGAAAGTTGTCAAAACTAACCTTCGAAACAAAATGAAAAATGATTTTTTGACGAACTCTTTGATGTTATACATTGAAAAAGATATAGCTTTGACATTTAGTTTAAATTCACTCATAGATGATTTTGAAAATTTGAAAGAGCGTCGAGTTCCCTTTTCATAGATGATTGTATAAAGAAACAATAGTGTTTCGTGTTTTTTTTTTTGGTTAGTAGATAATTGTATCTTAATATATTAAGAAACAACGACTTTTGGGTATTTGTCTTAGTTGATAGTTTATTAATACTATATGAATGCGTATTTAAAATTTTTTTTTCGCTTATCTCCGCCCCCCCCCCCCCCCCCCCAAGCCTAAAATCCTGGGTCCGCCCCTGTGAATAGGTCCCAATAAAATCACACATCTCAATAGAACTCCTTGCTTTGGAATTCATGAATTTAATAGCATGCTCTACTATAAAGTATCCATCTCTCCCCAACAAAGAGGAGAGACAACCTTTGTTTGCAACGAGATTTCACAAGGGTGTAGTGCCCTTGAGGCATCTGGAACAAATGAATTACAGAACTGATCAACACAACTGGCGTACCAGTAGTTGGTGTTGCAAATGTAAGGCCGGCAGCCCTTCCCATGGGACGTACACTTCAAGAAAATAGCATTATGAGGGTGTTCCATGCAGATTGGGCATCTAGCTTCTTCCCATTCTTTCACGTCAATGACTGATCCCAATTTTTCTTCTGGAATACCTTGTTCCATGCACAGGGCACTAAAATCTGCACATAAGGAACGCCTTCTTCTATCACTTGACATTTTGGAAGTCAATCTTTTACCTCCAAAGCTAAAATATAACTGCACATCAAAACAGTGCATCTTAATATCAAACCAGTAGTCTAGCACTATGATTCATCAATTCTTCGACGAGTTAAAATTAAACTAGTTTGGGCTATTTGCAAGACATCTCATTTAAAGAATCAATAACACTGTGTCACAAAACAATCATCTACTACTAATTATCTAGAAAGCACAAACACTTTCATTTGGGTGTCATAATCATGTCTTACCTATGTTGGACACTTAATATGTCTGATACTTTTGCATATATGTCCCAGCTGTGCCATTTCTTCTTCTTAAAAAAAAAAGAAAGCAAGGCACGGCTAGAACACGACAGCAAGTGAAATCGAATACTATTTTACAAAACAAAGATAGTATACATGCTTTAAATAATAATAGTGCATTTAAAAAATTAATACGTATCTTTATTTGTAGTTTGTATTCTAATTTCTAAACATCTTCTATACTATTATTTAAGGAGTTTTCCTGTTTGGATTCCTCATTTTTTTGTTCAAAAATACCCATACAACCCTATGTTTAAGTAGAGACAAAACTAAAGAACAATCCCGTAAAAATGTAACTTTAACTCCTATTAAAACATTGCTTAAAAAATAGGATCACTCTCTTATTAATTTTCAAATTGATTTATTTACTTATAAATTAGATTTTTAAAATAAAAATTATATATATATAAAATAATTAAATACAGTTTTTTTTTTCTACAAAATAAGACCACTAAAAAACAAAGCCTCATTGCATGCACAAAGCGCGTGTGATAGGGCTAGTTTAATTAACGGTCATGGAATTGCTTTATTATCTATTACTTCTCTTAATTTGATGTATATTTAACATTAAATAATAATTAAATACTTAATAAAATTAAAAAAATATATTTAATAAACATGTCCCTTCGTATGTGTCTTATTTTTATTTTATTTTTTAAAAATATTGTCGTACATGTATATGTTACTGTGTTTGTGCTTTGTTACAATGTCTGTAATTATCAACACAACACACAACAAAGTACATATAACCTGAATTTCTTAAAAAACAAATGACGGGGCAAATTCCAACAAAGCCACAGGCTATACAAATCAAAAAGATAGCAAAAGTAAAGCACGAGCCACAAGACCCTTTTTCCTTTTTTTCTTTAAAAAATTATAAATTCTAAACATTATTTGACGTTTCTTCAGATGCTCTAAAATCACAAAAATCACCAACACCAAAAATTCCATAAAATATTTGGAAAAAAAAAGAAAAGAAAAGAAAAACACACACACATATAGTATCAAACCCCAAAAAACCATATACCCAGAAAGATCAAACCAAAAAATTAAGACCAAAATTATGAGGAACAATTATTATAATTATAATTATAATTATTATTGCACCATCGAAAAGAAAGAGAAATATAAAGAACATAAATTTAAAAACTAAAAAGAAAAAAAAAATTGAAAATCTTACCTTTATTTGGAGAATTTTTTTTTGAAGCCACCTTTATTTGGAGAAAAAAAAAAAATCAAATGCTTGCGAGTCGGCATTACAATCATGTGTTATCTGTATATATTAAGAGGATTCAGAAAGTTAGTTATTGCTTTTTTTACTGTCAAAATTACCCTTACCTAAAACTTAAAAATGTGATTAAAATAGTAAATTAAAAAAAATAATAAATTCCTACTTTTACGTTGAAATGTCTTCTTACTTCTAATAAATTCTTACTTCTACTCAATAGTTTAAAAAACTCCCCACGTATTTATCTTCTCCACATTTTCTGAATAGAATTTCTCATAAAAAAGAAATGTGTACAATAAATATTCCCCACTTTTCTTCTCAAAAAAAGAACTTCCCACTACTCACGTTTGAAAGAAAATAACTACCACTCCAATACAATAAGGAAAAACTATCCCACGTTAAAAAGAAGAAGAAGAAGTTTCAGACTAACTATCCCATGTTTCTTTTTTAAACGATTATATATATATTTTTTTTTTGGATTTATTACATTATCAATTTTTTTTTGATAAATATTACATTATCAATTGGATTTGGATAAACATGCAAAAACTTCTAATTGAAAAATGAATCCTATTCTCTTTGAAAAAAAAAATCCTATCTATTTTTTCAATTGTGATGAAAGAAAAATTATAATACTAAATCTAAAAAAAAAAAAAAAAAGCCTCATCACATGCGCGAAGCGTGTGTGATGAGACTAGTATCATATATATATATATATATATATATATATATATATTGTGCACGCCAAAAAGGATTCGTCGATGGACCAACCTTCACTTGGGCTTACAATCTGTTTGTGATATGGGCTTTGGATTTCTTACTCTGGGTGGTTCCTTACACGGAGACCCAATGGCGCTGCTTCCCCCCCTACTCCTATTGTTACCGTGTTAGTGTGATACGCTTTGGCTTTATATACCCTCAGTTTCTTTGCAAACCTCTCAACCACCCTTTTTCCTCTTTAGCTTCTCATATTTATAGCCCAATAATTAGTGGGGAGTTATAATTACTCTTGTGGTTCGTGGTAGAGGAGGTCCAATGTTATTATTGCTAAGTGGATGTTCAGGTGGGAGTGGAGTGTGGTATGAGTGGCCTTGGAACAAGTTCCCACCTTAGTAGCATTGCTCGGCAAAAATATGACCTAAGGCATTGCTGGGCAGCCGAGAAATGGTACCCTCGGGCAATTGTCTCATTGTTCGGGAAGTGGTTCACTGGGCGTGATCCAGGTCACGCAGTGTGGTATGTGCTGAAGATCACTTGCCCAATCGGCTTTTCGGTGGCCTAAGGGCAGTATGGGCCATACTGTTGGGTTGGAGCTCAAGGCCCAAATGGGCTTGGGTATCCCAGTGTTGTACATTAGCCTCCCCTTGATTCATGCTCGGTTCTTCGAGAAGAATCGAGGAATCCAAGAGGCAATAACTATCTGGAAGGCTCAACTGGTAGATATTGGACGGTCGAGAAACCCATTAATGCACCCTTAAAATGTGCATCGCATCTGACTGCTGGTTCAGCAGTCATCATTGCCTGACAGTTCGTGAACTGAGGCGGAGCGTGTGTGACAGTTGAGGTAGGGATTCGTAGGGTTTCCCTCTCCTTATTTATTAATTATCATTTATTTTTCCCCTTTTAGCCCCTATAAATAGTTCCCTCTGGAACTCTACTTTTCTTTTTTATTCTTCATTCTCCAAACTCACTCTCTGCCGTGCATATCTCTCTGTGCATCCTTCAGTCCAGAACACCCTACTTTCCTATAGCCCAAAGTAAGTTTCTTTTGTCGTTCCTCTTACTCTTTCCCTTTCATTTAGCTCTGTCTTGATCGTAGATTAGGGATCTAGTTCTGGAAATGGACTTTTCTCATCTTCTTTCCTCAGAAGCCACTTTGGCTACTTTTAGGGTTGTCTACAACATCCCTAAGGATGTTGATATTGCCTACTGCCACGAGGACGATATTGACATCCAAAGGCACCGTGGTGTAAATACATTTTTCTTTCCCTTGATGGCAATTCTTAAGGGTGGGGTTAGGTTCCCCATTGGCCGCTCTTTTGGCCAATGTGGAAACTCCCTTGATGGCAATTCCTGAGATTAAACTCCCCATTCTCCTCCAGCTCCTTTTGGACGCTCTTGGAAGAGACAACGGGTGGCCAAACAAACTCCTGCCGGGTCGAGTAATGCACCCACAAGGACTCCCCCCGGCCATCAGAGGGTATCGTCATCCGGTAGCCAACGGCTCAAACCGAGTTAAACGTGGCGTCCATTTCCTGAGTTGCGCCGGAATGGCAGCCTTCGTTGCAGTTGGACAGTAAACCCTTTCCCACGACTGTGAGTGTAAGAGTGTGGGAAAAGGGTGAGGGGGGCCGTGTTGCTCAAAGTTTGGTGCATGGCCTCTTGTTGCCCCGAAGACATGCACGCTTTCGAGGATGGGATGGACGAGTCACTCGACAGGCGGTTGCAATGGCACACCATTGTGGTAATCTCTTGTCCCCTAGTTTTCTACTAACTTTTATACATTATTTTTGTTGTTGTACTTATCACTGTTGTTTCACCAGGCCGCTCAACTGACTCACATCCTCGATGAACGGCTGAAGGAGCTTACCAAGGATGCCGAGCAAGAGAAGGCTCTTAAGGACGAGGCCGAGGTGACTGCAAAAGAGAAGACCAAGGTTACCGCGATTGCGAAGAAGAAGGCTGCTGCGTTCGAGAATGCCAGGGCGTCTGCGAAGAAGAGGTCCTTAGTGTTGGAGGCTAAGCTGGGTGAAACCGAGCTAAAACTAGCAGAGACTGCGAGCATGAACACTGCACAAGCTGAGGAGTTGGCTGACTTGAAGGCAGCTCTAGAGGCCTGCAAAAATAAATGGTATAACGAGGGATTTGCAGACGCAAAAAACTCGGTAAAGCCTGTCATTCATGAAGCTCGGAGGCTTGCCTTTGAGGAGGGTTGGTTGGTCCCTAAGGACTCTCCTCTAAGAAGCCCCAGCCAAATGCCTTTCCTGAGCCTTTCTACTGCTGCGCAGAACCCTCCTAGTGCCACTGCCGAGGAAGAAACCCCAAGCATAAGGGAGTTAGTGGAGGCAATTGACTCTCACGTAGAATTAGTTGACCTGGAAGTCACTAGCAACCTCCGTGATGGCGGTCAGTCCGGTGAGGATGTTCAGCTTCAGTCCCTCTCGGTAACCCAGCAGCCTCTAGAGATCACTACTCAAATTCAGCTCGCCGACCCTACAAATTAATTGCCGAACCAGATATCGTTTATTTTACTTTACTTTTTCCTTGTTTAAATAATTGCTCTCTTTTGAGCAAGTTTGCCTATGTCACCGGGCTGTGGTGATCGAACAATTTTATTTTTGGATTTAACTTTTCTACAGTCACCGAGTTATGGTGACAAAACACTGGTTTAGTTCTTATATGTTGGCTTTATTTGATTAAGGTTTAATTACCAAACACTTGTCTTAGTCATTTTTATGAATGTTTTAATACTATGTTGTTTCTTTTGTTATATATACCCCTAACGATCGGGTAAGAGAATGCACAGTGTCCGAGGTTGGATTGGAATGGAAAATCAGTTAGCTCCTTGACAATTGAAACTCCACTTAATATATGTCTATTCACCTGCTCAGTTATATTGATCTAACTAAGAATCAGGCTTTTGTCCCTAGAGAGCTTTTAGTGTAAGGTTTCCGCTTGTTCGGTGATAATGATCGAACCAAGAGGCAGGCTTCTGCCCTTAGAGGGATTTTAGTGTAAGTTTTTCGCCTGTTCGGTGATAATGATCGAACCAAGAGGCAAGCTTCTGCCCTTAGAGGGATTTTAGTGTAAGTTTTTCGCCTGTTCGGTGATAATGATCAAACCGAGAAGCAGGCTTCTATCCTTAGAGGGCTTTTAGTGTAAGGTTTCCACCTGCTCAGTGATAAGGATCGAACCGAGAAGCAGGCTTCAGTCCTTTGAGAGCTTTTTAGTGTAAGGTTTCCATCTGCTTGGTGATAATGATCGAATCGAGAAGCAAGTTTCAGTCCTTAGAGAGCTTTTGGTGTAAGGTTTCCACTTGCTCAGTGATAATGATTGAACCAAGAAGCAGGCTTCAGTCCTTAGAATGGAACGAGCTACCCGTCCCCAAAACTTTCTATACATTCTATGTTCGGCAGCGCCTTTAATGAATTGACCATAATAAAACTAAATGCACTTGCAAGGATAAATACCACCTTCATATTAAATAAAACATATACACAAGATCACATTTAATTCGCACCCCTGTTTATGAATAATCAGTGATAAAATTGCTTTAAGTTATGGACATTCCATGGCCGGGGAAGCGGTCTCACGTCTAGGTCCTCCAAGTAGTATGCTCCCACGCTTGCGATAGCAGTAACCTTGTAAGGCCTTTCCTAGGTTGGGGCCAATTTCCCAGCATTCGTATCTCGCATATTCCTTACTGCCTTCCGTAGCTCCAGGTCCTCGGCAGCGAATTCCCCTGTCTTTACATCTCGGTTATAGCGCCGGGTAAGCTTTTGTTGATACTTCGTTAGCCGTACGGTCGCTGCCTCTTGATACTCTTCCAGCAAGTCCAGGTGTTCTACGAGCAACCTGTCGTTCTGGATAGGGGCAAACCCTACACCTCGTGCACTACATAAATTTACCTCGGTAGGTATTACAGCTTTTGCCCCATACGTTAGAGAGAACAGAGTTTCTCTAGTACACCTTTTAAGAGTTGTCCAGTACGCCCACAAAACGTTGAGCAGCTCTTCGGCCGACCTACCTTTTGCACCATCTAACCTTTTCTTCAATCCGTTCATGATTGCCTTGTTGGTGGCTTCTGCTTGGCCATTGCTCTGAGGATACGCCAGGGTAAAGTACCTGTTCTTGATGCCGAGATCACTGCAAAACTCGCGAAAGGCCCTATTATCGAACTGCAATCCATTATCAGATATAAGAGAGCCTGGCACCATAAATATCGTGACTATATTCTTCCAAACAAACTTCTTAACATCCACATCTCGAATGTTGGCCAATGCCTCTGCCTCCGTCCACTTGGTGAAGTAATCAACAGCTACTAAAACAAACTTTCGATTGCCCGTGGCCTAGGGAAATGGGCCAAGAATATGCAGCCCCCACTACGCAAAGGGCCAGGGGTAGTTGACCGGATTTAGGTGGCCAGCTGGTTGGTGGATCAAGGAAGCATGATTTTGGCACTGTTCACACTTACGCATATACTTAGTGGCATCCCTCTTCATCTGTGGCCACCAGAACCCCTGAGTCATTGCTCGGTGTGCTAATGAACATCCCCATACATGACTGCCGCACATCCCACCATATAGCTCGGCCAAGATTTCATTAACTTTCTTGGGGTGTAAACATAAAAGGTATGGCCCCACAAAAGACCTCCGGTACAGTATACGATTTGCCGATAACCAATATCGTGTAGCTTCTCGGCGAACCCTATTAGCTTCCTTCTCATCGTTGAGGATTCGATCCTCATCTAAAAAGTCAATGATCGGGTCCATCCAACATGGCTCGTTCATCGAAATTACTGCAGCACCGACACCACCTGCAGCATTAATAATCGGCTCTGCTATGAGTTCTACCTTGATCAACCGAGGTTTATCCTCTGTCACTGATGATGCCAACATGGCTAGAGAGTCAGCATGTTTGTTCTGTCCCCGGGCCACTTGGGCCAACTTTGCCGTACTAAACTTGCTCATGACTTGCCTTACCACCAGTAAGTACTCTTTCATTCGAGAATCACATGCTTCAAAACTACCCTGCACCTGGCCTACTACTAACCGAGAATCTGAATAAATCTCTATATCCCGGGCACCCATGCTCCAACTGTATTCCTTCTGGAGTGATAATGACAATCCCGACACTAGCCCTTATAGCATTTGATGCGCCGTCCACGAATACCTTCCACGGGCTACATTCCACATGACAAACCATGTCCCCTTCATGTTTAGGAGAAAATTCTGCGACAAAATTTGCAAGAGCTTGAACCTTCACCGAACTTCTCGGCCTATACCTTATATCAAAGGATCCTAATCAAGTCCCCCATTTATCTATCCGAATTGTAAAATCTAATCTTTTTAACAGTGACTGCAAAGGGTAATCGGTCATGACATAGAGGGTATGAGCTTGGAAATAGTGAGGTAATTTTCTCGTAACGTGCACTAGTGCTAGGACCAACTTCTCTAAGGATAAATACCTTGTCTCCATGTCGACCAAGGTCTTAATGATGTAATACACAGGCTGTTACACTCCATGATCCCTTAATAACACGGCGCTTACAGCATGATCAGACACCGAGAGGTACATGAATAAATCTTCCCTAGGTTCCAAGGCTGTTAACATGGGCACCCTCGCCAAATACTCCTTCAAATCTTGAAAAGCTCTTTCACTTTCCTCATTCCACTAGAACCCCTTCCACTTCTTCAAAAGTTGGTAGAATGGACGACAGCTATCGGCAAACTTAGAAATGAACCGATTAAGGGCAGCTAACATTTCGGTCAACACCTGCACTTCCTTCAGATTGCCCAGTGGCTAGAGGCGCTGCATAGCTTCAATCTGATCGGGATTGACTTCTATCCCCAAAAAGAACACTTGTCCGCGTTCAAGCACAATTTACGTTGCCGCAGCACTTCAAATACCCCCCCTAGAGATCTTCTGTATACCGCGTCTCTTGTTTAATTTTTACCACCATCTCGTCAATGTATACTTCAACCGTATGCCGGATCTTGTCTCGAAACATTCTAGTCATCATTCGTTGATATGTTGCATTGGCATTCTTTAACCCGAAGGGCATCACGGTGTAATGGTAGTTTGCATCATGAGACATGAATGCTGTCTTTTCCTAGTCCTCGGCAGCTAGGGCTATCTGATGATAACCTTGAAAGGCGTCTAGGAAACTCATCCTCGGGTGCCTATAGGTGGCATCGACCAATTTGTCTATCTTTGGCATAGGGAATGGGTCCTTTGGGCAAGCTCGGTTCAAATCCATGAAATCTACACAAACCCTCCATTTGCTATTCTTCTTCTTGACCACCACGGTATTTGCCAACCATTCCGGGAAGAAGATTTCCTTTATCGCCCCAGCCTCTTTTAACCTCCCTACCGCCTGTCTCACTGCCTCAACGTGCTCCATAGTCGACCTTTTCAGCCTTTGCTTCTTTGGAGGAAACGATGGGTTTATGTTAAGCTTGTAAACGATGAACTCGAAATCAACCCCGAGCACCTCATACGGGCTCCAAGCAAACATATCCACATTCTGTATGAGAAATAACAATGTCTCTACCTTATCCCTGTCCCTCATGCTTGCCCCCCTATCTAAAAATACCGTTCAATATCTGGTAGAATCTTTACTCTAACTAGCTCCTTGGCACAACTAGCCCCCGTTCCCTCTCGAGGCTCTTGTAGTTGCTATAAAGGGGCTTTCCCAGCGGTTTTCTTTTGTTTGCTCTGCTTGTGGTTCTAATCGACCGCGGCCACTAAACATTGCCCGGCCGCTTGCTGACTCCCCCTTACTATGGCAACGCTCTACTTAGTGCGAAACTTAACTTTCACATGCAAGGTGGAAGGGATTGCTCCCAACGCATGGATCCACGGCCTTCCCAGAATGGCCGTATAAGGAGAAAATGAAGCTATAATTATGAAGGCCACTGTTACTTCTTTTCCTTCCATATTCACGGGAAGTGATATTTGCCCCTCAGGAATCGCTAGATGGCCATCAAACCCAACCAGGGGCGTGTCGTATTTGGAGAGGTGCTCCTTCTTCAGTCTAAGCCCTCTGAACAGATCCAAATACATTAAATTGACCCCACTTCCTTGGTCTACCATTACCCTCTTTACTATGAAACCGTTTATCCAGGCCATCACCACCAACGCATCATCGTGCGGCTAAATTGTTCCTTCTAAATCATCGTTGTTAAAAGTACTGGGTTCTCGACCAATCTTCATCTTCTTTTCGAGGGGTTGCACGCCCGAGCAGTTTCCCATAGGTACTATGGTCAACACTCCTTTCATCCCTGCTACAGTTGTATCCCTCAGGGCAGCATGGATGACTTCATTTACTCCCAATAGAGGCGGAAGAGGGTTCCCTCTTTGCTGAGTACCTTGCCCAGTACCTCTATTCCCTGAATCCACCACGAACTCCTTCAGATATCCCGCCTTCACCAATTTCCCTAAATGGTCTTTTAACACTCGGCACTACTTGGTGGTATGTCTCTTATCCTTATGGTAGGTACAGTACAAACTTTGGTTTCTCTGAGATGGGTCACCCCCTATCTTGTCGGTCACCTGAAGTACGACTCGTTCTTGATCCAGTCTACAATCCTGTGCACCGGCTCCTTAAACGTCACGTTCACCTCCCCTAGTTGCAACTTTGATTCTTGTATCCTTAAATCTTTTTGAAGTCTTAGCTGAAAACCGCTTTGCCGAGGGCAATTAACTAACAGGGCCTTACCTTTACTCTGCAGCCGGTCATCTTCCTGGCGTTTGTACTCCTCAATACGCCTTTGAGCTACCTCATATCCTCGGGAGGCTTCTTCGTCAATGACTCCTATAGCTCAGAGTCCTCAGGTAGGCCCATCCTAAAGGTGCTTGCCTCAATCTTCTCGTTGCCCTCGCTGATCTCGTTAAAAAGCTCCCAATGTCGTCTAGCATAACTGCGAAGAGTTTCCCTAACCCTCATCTTCATAGACAGTAATGCATCCACTGGTTGTGGCACCTGGCTATAAGTTATAAACCGGGCACCAAATTGTTGGATCAGCTTGGCAAAATTGTGAATGGAACCCTTCCGAGTAAAGTACTCAAGTTCCATGAGCTCGAGTACCATGTGAAGTACTCAAGTCCATGGAACTCGAGTTCCTTGAAAAAGTTCAAGTGGAACTCGAGTTCTATGAACTCGAGTTCCAAAAAAAAAAAAATTCCTAAGTCCACGTTCGCTATAACTAGATGTTCCAAAAATCGAGTTTTACATTTGGAACTCGATTTTTAGAAAATCGAGTTTCAAAACAGGAGCATTTCCCTAATTAGTTTGAGAAAGAGGGCAAAATTCTGGATTTTTTGTGTGAAAGAAGCATTTGCCCATTTTGACCGAATTTTTTCGATTACATATACTCAAGAAAGCAGAATAATCACTTACGCGCATTAAATATATCAATAAGTAAAAATCTTGTAACTCAATTCACACTTTTCGTATTTCCAACAAATAACTTCTAATTATCAAATTATTTATTAAAGAAAAATTTATATAAGAAGCTCTCCCCACAAATTCATGAATATAAATTTCTGGATTCATGACCAGCTGACATTTTTTTCATATAGTTCTATATTAATTAACGGTAGAAGCTATTAAGTTATTAGGAGAGGTTCAACCAATATACATAAATTCATACCAATGTCCATACTCTAAAGTGACAATGTTATGGAGAGCCAACAAGTTCTCATCGGACACTCTTATCAGCTAACTGAGCAGCTTTGCCACTTCTATAATTGGTGGCTTATTTCCCATTTAACTATGAAAACGTAATTTGAAGAAGAGGGAAAAATGATGAACTACTGGAAGAAGAGAGAAATACAGAGAGAGTTGATTTTTTTTTTTTTTTTTGATAAGGTACAGAGAGAGTTGATGAGAGAATGAAAAGCTGATTTTTATTTACATTTCCAATTACAGTTACAGAGTGCTCTGTTTATTTACAATTAGGAACATGGATATTTCATAACTGAATCTGTTAACTAACTTAACAAAACACAGCCAATGATGTTACAATACATGTCTCAATCCTATCAACAACGCATGGTTTGGGTTTTATGTCAGTCAATAATGGCTCAATACACTGTTGTTTGGTATAAACTGTTTATAAACTGAGAGCTTTAATACGGCACCGTTTATGTGAGAATTAAGTGTAGACTGTAGATCTGTTAAAACGGCATCATGTTTTGTGCCTAATAGGACACCGTTTATGTCATTCTTATTCCTTTATTTGCTCCATTTCAAATCTATAACAAAATTGTAGGGGTTTTGTATAGACTTGACAAAATTGGACCCGGACTTATTAACCCAAGGATAAATATCCAATTTGACCCAAAATTTTTTTGAAGAGTAAAAACAGGTAGACTCGACTTAACCTATTTTAAATATTTTTTTTCCCACATTAGAATCAAAGGGGATAGTACAATATATTCGTTCTTAACAGTTTTAAATGCACATTTATTATTTATGATGATGATATACCGTACCTATTCCATTCTTTTATAATGAAAGTGAACTATGGATCATGTAATCTTAAATATTATGTATTATTTAACTTTTATTTTTAAGTTATTTATTATTTTTTTTCTTTCATTTGTATTGAAAAGAAGATATAGACAATATAATCATAATATTGTTATTTTTATTGTTATCAGCATTGTTATTGTTATCTTATTGTTATTGTTACTTTATTTTTTTTATGTAAAAATAATAATAAGTAAACTCGTGATGCAGTCTACCCAATCCACAACCTGATCGACCCGTGCCAATTGCAACTTGGTTTTTACTCTACGTAACCGTACCCAATCCATTTTCCATGTCTACTTTTGTCTTGTTAATAGCTCTACGAGAACAACCCTAAAACCACATACATTGCATTTTGTAAAAAATTAACTATTGTAAGATACTCGATGACAAGTTCTAGGTTGTAGAGTTCCTAAAGTTGTTGTAGCTAGTCTATTTGATTTGTTGGAATTGAAATTGATACTCCAAAATCAGATACTTTTGTTGTACAATGATCATCCAAGGACGTTGTTGAACTTGATATCTCTATGAATAATTGGTGCAAGAGTTCACAACAGAATGCAAATAATATAAAAGCAGAATATGTGTTAATAAACTAGCAATTGGAATTTTCTGTGCATGCATATACCTAAATGTTTGACAACCCAATGCAAACACAATAATTAGCTGCTGAGCTATTATAAAATTAAAATACGTAGCAACTAGCCACAAGTCCTACCGGACCTTGTTGCATTGGAATTGGAGTAAGTTTTGCATTACTGTTCAGCATCAATCTAACGCGACTTATTAATTACAGGTCCCACCAAAGCTGTCATTATCCACTTTACTGGAACTGGTTTGGGCTATATTTCAATATCAACCATGAAATCTAACTCAATTGATAAGACCATAAAGCTGAATATCACTTTGGTATTCAACATCAACCTGATACCCAAACAGTCTCCTTGAGCTTGCATTAGACACCAAGTTACCACCAAAGTGATAAAAACATTAACTAAACAAGCCAATGCTATCATCGTGCAAGCTTTTTCTTAACCATCATTGGAAATTTGATGCAAGTCTACCCTCTATTTTCACTTGACTGTCACGAAGTAAAGCGACATCATTACTTTTCAGCCCATCAGAAACACCTAGGCCAAAACCAATATAAGGTACTGAAATCAATATTCGGCATTATCTTTTTCTCTGAAGTTCAAAACAAGGTAAACTCCAGATTAGTCACTGAGAATTGGGTAGACTATTAGTATGGATGGTACAAAGTAGACCAACGAATAAAATATCGATGATCAAAGTACGATAAATGCAACAGTTATTACTGTCCAGCATCCATAATCAACGATCCTCGCTGCACTAAACCTGATTTATCCAATGCTTGATTTTTGGAGTCCAAGATGAGCCAAAATCTTTGCAAGCTCGCCAAAATCGGTAGATGCAAGGGCGGTGCCCCAAAATATACCACTAGAACCTTAGGCCCATGTACCTAGGCCTAGGATAGTCAAAACAGTGTAGACTAAAATCACAAAAGCAATTTCCATCCTTCCTATAGCCACTGTAATATTTCTAATTTCTAGGCCTTTGAAGAACACATGCCTAAAAGTTTGACAACAATTTTGTAATTGAGGTGCAAAATAATACTAATTTCATGTTGAAATTGCTAGTTATGATTAGTCTTGTATGAGTACAACACAATGCGGGCTAAAAGGATGCATAATTTCTTTAAGACTATGGTACGACACATTGGGAATACTAAAATTAATTAGAAATCTTGATTTATCCAATGTATTGTTATGTATATGTTTAAACATATGTTATGTTCTTTTTCGAATTTAAAATCAAGCAACAATACTAAAATGTTTGCACATTATAATTTAATTTATTAAATGGAAAAAATAATATTAATAGATAAATCTATTTTTTTTTAGAAAGTTTAATATGAAATAGAAATCTCTCTGTGCTCATTTGTTCCCAATATACAACTAAGACGATTGAGTTCTACAAATCACACTTTTGGATAAAACCCACTGCATTTCTAGTATTTTTAAGAGAAAGTTAGAAGTTCATTTTGAAAATGAAAGTTAAAACCATATGACCAAATTACATTTTTTTACCTTTATATTTCACCTTAGTTACATTTAATCCCCTAAACCATGGAAATGCGTGAGTGATTTCCCAAAGTCATAAATCTATTTTTATGTCCTCCATACTATTTGTTTTGGTGTTAAGTATAATGAAATTTAGCATTAAAATACCAAAGTACTCTCTCTCTCTCTCTCTCTCTCTCTCTCTCTCTCAAAACATATAGAAAAGTGGTTTTTCAATGCTAAATTCCACCAAACTTAACAGCAAAATGTTATATAGGCCATGAGTAAACCATGAGCAAAGTGGTTTTTTTTTTTTTTTTTTTTTTTTTTTTTTGCTACGGGGTTTAATTTTTGGATGGGAATTAACTATGGTAATGGTGGTTGGTTTTGATCGTTGTGGTAGTGATGGATTTTAGGTGGTGGTTTGTTTTATTTGTGGGTGAAGAGAGAAAGGGATAGAGAGGAAGAGAGAGAAATTGCCATGGGTGAGGAGAGAAATGGTGAAGAAGAGAGATAAATGTGAAATGAATAAAAGATTAAATAGTGTTGTGTTTATGTGAAAAATAAGAATTGGGATGTTAGGTGAATTTTAAAATGGTATTGTAAAATAGATAAAATAATTTTTTAGATGGTAAAATAGGTTTTCTTTTAGCAAACTAACTGTGAATCTTTGTGATGTATGTTTACTGCCTATTTTTTTTGGTATTATAACAGTGGTTAATTATTAATAACTATAACTCATGCTAATTATACATGAAAAAATTCAAGAGATGTAATGATGAGGTTGGTTTTACCTATGTAAGTGACGCGGTTATCTCAGCTTTTATGCTAAATATTATAAATGGATCATTTGGCACCATTTTTTTTTATTATAAAAGAAAAATGAACACGTGGTACAAAATACAAAATTAGACAACAATTAGAAACTAATGTGAATTTTGATTGTATTTTGACTTTGATATAATATACATGATCACTTGTAATATCTATCTAAAATCATAAATAAATAAAACTTGTGCAATAATTCTATCAATTTTGTTGCATACATTGCTTGGGTTTGTACTATCTTTTTCAAGAAGAAAATTGAAATATTCACGTATTACAGCATTAGCAAAAGTACTAAAAGTTGATATTGTTAATTAAGAGGGTGATTGAAAATATGATTGTAAATATAATAAAATAACATTGAAGCATAAACATGATGGGCTCGAATTAATCGGTTGAAACTCCACAGTGTTGGGACAAAATATATAATATTTTATTATTATTATTATTATAAGGATAGATAGGTGTGTGTGTCTCTATGATAACACCACGTTGCCCCACCGCCCCCTATTCATTTGCCAAAAGGAGAGGACTCAGATGTAAATTTGTAATTGTTTCGCCTCCCTTATCCCCTATCTGGTTCTATATGATAATGCCACCCTAAGTAATATAATTCAAGTAACATGCCTCCAAAAGCAGAGGAGCTTTTAGCTTGCCACAGTCATTGATCATGGATCTGGATAATCACCTACTTATCAACTCAAATTTTATATAACAGAAATGGCAAACGTATTTTCAACCAAAAAGAACGGACCATCTAGAATAGTTGCAATACATTATACTTACATAACCCTCCAAATTATGTGAATGGAAATGTATTCAAGCTCGATGCGTTTGCTCGCAACTTATTACACCAATTCTTTCTCCTTCTTAGCTTTCGGTTTTGTAAGTTGAGCCGCCAGCTTCAAGACCAATTATTTCTAAATTTTTTTTATATATTTAGAAGATAACATTGGAAAATTTTGACACAAATGAAACCACTACTAGCCAATAGCGTCTAGGTCGAGCGGCACCTTCTTGTATTTATGACGTTGACATTTAGGGTATGAATTCCTTCTCCATCTTAAAATGTAATAAAAAAAAAAAAAAAACCATTTGCAATGTAACAATGAAAATTGTTAAGGACATTTTATGTAATTGGTTAATGAAAATGCACTTTACTTATAATTGGGTATATTTAGAATGAGCTTAGTACTTCAAGAAATCAGAGTTCAAGTCAGGTATTAAAGTCATGCAAATTAGACCAAAAAACAAGTGAAGAAAAATTGTTCATTAAATCTTGACAAATACCTCGACAGAAACTGTAAGAAGTTTAGACCCCTTAAACCCAAACAGATTAACCTAGATATTTAGCCAAGTGATTAATTTAGGTAAATTAAGCAATTCTAAATTAACACAAATATATCATATCATGCGAAAGTGCGGAAAATAAATAACACACGATATGATGACCCAGGAAACCAAACCGGTAAAAACCTGGGGAGGATTTAACCTAGCTATCCTCAAGATAAAACCGAATTCACTATGAAAGAATTGAAGTTTACACAACAGCGACTTAGACCACTAACATCCTATTGCTACCTCGAGTAGGAACTTACTACCACGACCACGTGACAGCTCCGAGTCCACGGACTACTTCTTTCCTTGAATTCTCAGCAAAGCACAAACACACCTGCTTGTATATCTTGAAGCTCTTGATTCTGCAACTGAACGATCACTAAGCTCTTGACATCAATCTTGAGTTTGGAAACCCTAAGTGTATGTGAAAGTAAACACATCTAGATCTCACAATAAGATTCATAAACACAGCATTCAGAACTCTAAAAACGTGGCTAGGGTTTTTCGTTTTATATTTAAGGCAAAACAAAAAACCCTACACGTCAAACATGCTTGAGCTGAGTTTGAAATTCTGCAGAAAAAACAATCTGCACGACTTTTGATCGATCGAGTCTAATTCTCGATTGATCGAGCCAGGTAGAATTGCACAGTAATATCTGCAGTAACTCGATTCCAACTTTACATAAAAACCTCATACTTTGAGTAAGTCTAAACAAAACTAAAAATGTTTTGATCATGGTTTGCCAACATTACAAAATGAAGTTCTAATACATTAGTTCCTAATTCCTTAGAACCTAACAAACTCCCCCTTTGGCAATCCCTGACAAAACACAAACTTAACAAAATGCTCAAAGTTTACAAAATAAACAGCCCATTACAAAACAATAGCCCAACTAAAACAAATTCAACCAAACTACTATCTATCAGTTGCAAAAGTAGACAGTAGCATGACTGAGTCAACCTGTATATTCCTATAACACTTAACAAATACATAAATGCATGTGTGGAAAAGGAAAAACAGTAAAACAACAAATATGCAAACTAACTCTCCCCCTAAGTTAGATACATCAAAAAATAATTTCAACTCTCCCTAAACAAAAACTTACTTGTATTTTCCACACATATTCCCACATTTAATCTCCCCCTTTTTGTCACGTATTGACAAAGACAACTCAAACAAAGAGTAGAGTGACAGTAAACATGACAGAAAAAAGAGAACCAATGGAATATAAAACAGTTTAGCTCTATAGAAAATAAAGAGAACTCCTCCTATGAAGAGCAACAACTCCCCCTATGAACAACAAAGGTTAAAAAAAAACTTTTCTCCCCCTATAAAAATAGGAAAAATAAAACAAGTTTTGGGAAAAACAGTTTTGGGAAAAATTTAGGAGGTGGGGAAAATAAAGACACACAAACCAAACTTAAAAAATAAGTTAAGGATACACATAAAGAAAAATATTCTCTCTTTTAATAAATGCAAACTTGACACTATGTGACCCATAAACAGTTTCATGAGTAGAGAAAATATTTGCATATTGATTATCCATTATATCTCTGAAGAAAAATATTTTTTGTAGTTCACACATCAAGAAAAATAGCATATACTAAAATGTACAAAGGACTCAAAAATTAATCAATCAATTTTAAATTCAAGTTGAGTACCCAATTTAGCAAAGTGTATGCATGTTACATGTGAAAACAATGAGAGATATGACTGCAAAACTACAAGATGGATACAAAAACAATGCAACTAATGTGAATCCTAACCATAAATGACGCATGAAAAAAAATTTGGTCAAAACTCTAAAAACTGAAAATTTTTCAATTTCGATCGATTGAGCATCGATCAAATACCAATCGAGTTAGATAGATTCAAATCAAAATTTTTATCGCAATTTCGATCGGTCGAGAGACAGATTCGATCGATCGAAAATCTAGAAAAATTAAATTTTTGAAAAACAAAGCAATTTTATGCAGAAACTCCTCAAAGCATAGTATTTCATGAATGAAATGCATGAGTATTAGATTAAAAGTTTTTCAAAAACACATGAATACAACCCAGATCTCTCAAAAACAAGTTTTTCAACCAATTTATCCTCAAAAACTCAAAAGTTAAACACATTTTGTATCAAAATCAAGGAACATATAATCTTGGATGGCCACAACAAAATCACACACAATAACATGTACAAAGTTTAGCAAAGAATAACTTCTGTAGTGTGTGCAACTAGCAAAAGCTTGAGAAACACATGAGGTAATATGCAAATAGTAAGCAATCACAATTTCTACACAATTCATCACATGTATTGAGAGAGACTATCACCTAAAGAGTTACATCATATAACTCTCACATCTCATAGAATAAAAGCTTACAATCATGTAAGTTTCTTATTTTGCCTCATAATGTACACACCAATTTTAATTAATTTGAATTCATTATAGCTCAATAATGTATACACCAATTTTAGCATTAATCCGAGGCTTCACCTTATGTTCTTTTTGTACATATACTACACTTTCTCGAGCACAAAATCTTACGATATGCACTAGGGTGGTCATGATTGGCTAATAAACAGTGGTGAAATGGTTGTTTATGCCTTTTTTCAAAAAGTTCAAGTTTATCAATCAAAAACATATGACTTCAAGATCAAGATCATGTGATCAAAAACCATAAACATCTTCCCACACAACATGCACTACAAAGCTCAAACTAGTAAAGTGCAATAAAATAAGCTCATCAAAGCTAAACAAGGCACATAAACATGTTATGTAAAGATAATATGGCTAACCTTGATATCAAATCCAAGATTTATAATACAAAACACAAAAATTTTTGGCTTTTTTTTTTTTTTAAATGACCAAGAACAAAAAGCACACATTATGCTAAATGAACAATGCAAGTGCAATGCATGACAATGCTTAACTAAGCTATAGAGGGTACATAAACAAGAAATATCAATTTCTTAATTAACCCTTGAGTACATGTACAAACTAGTATATACTCAAACAAAATCAAAAAATAGCTTAGCACTTATAGAACACATACTTTTTATGTTTCTCCACAATATCAAGCATGTTCTAAATCAAGAGAGAGATATCATAATTTATGTAATCCTCAAGAAATATTAAAACTAGACACAAAATAATTTTTTTTTTGTCTTTTTAAAATTTTCAATGTTTTTGGATTTTTTCAATAAAAAACAAAACAACCAAAAACAGAAACAAAACATGTCCACAAATAATTGAAAGAATTAAATTAGGGACAAGTCAGCAGCACTCACCTTAGAGAATTTTTTCTCACCCATATAGCACGAGTCTTCGGCTTTGTAGGTGAAAATCCATGTGAAGAAGAGTGTGTTTGAGGGATTACACCAATCTTCTGAGAAAGATTGAAATCCTGCAAATTCCTTTCACAAGCCAACAATCTCAAATTTTTTAAAAGAATATGAAACAATTTATATGGACTTGTGGCAGGAGAAATATCATCACATATCCTAGATTGAAATACATAATTTTTAAATTTCAATTTATGACAATTAGGACGAATGTGACCAGAGACACCACAAAAGTGACAAACAGGAACAAATTTAGGAACATTAGTATTCCTAACAGCAAATCTAGTCTCAGATTTTGGTTTTTGCCTCAACAAAAAATAATTTGGTCTAATATGACCAACAACACCACGAAGGTGACAGGTAGGCACAAAAACAAATTTATTATACTCTCTAATAATAGGTTTAGACTTAGGTGTAGAAACTTTAGCTTCTACATCAAAACTTTTACCTTTGTCTAACCTAGCAAAATAAGTCTTTTCTTTATTATTCATCTTGAAAGAAGAGATATAAACTTTTTCAGCTTTAGGCTTAAGAGAAACAGAAACACTTCTGTTATCAACAGCAGGCTTGGTACAAGTCAAATTTTCAATTTTAGCCTTAGATTCAACTAACTCTTGTTCCAAGTTTTTTATCTTCTCATCTTGAGAGGATATTTGATTTCTCAAAAATTCATTCTTTTTATTAGATTCATCTAATCTAACAACCAATTCCTCTTGTTAGGTTCTAAAGATTAGGAACTAATGTATTTAGAACTTCAATTTGTATGTTGGCAAACCATGATCAAAACAATGTTGAGTCGTGTGTTAGACTTGCTCAAAGTATGTGTCTAATTGTAAAGTTGGAATCAAGTTTTTATGCAGAAGTACTGTTCACTTTCTGTATGACTCGATCGATCGAAAATCGTGCAGAACGTTTTTCTGCAGAAAATTCCAACTCAGCCCAAGCCCGTTTTAATGTATAGGGTTTTATGTTTTACCCTAAGTATATAAGGGAAAACCCTAGCCACGTTTTCAGAGTTCTGTTTTGCTGTGTTTGTGAATCTCTCTGTGAGATCTAGAGGTGTTTACCTTCACATACACTTAGGGTTTACAAACTTGAGATTTATGTCAAGAGTTGTGTAGATCGTTACAGTTGCAGAATCAAGAGAACACAAAGATATACAAGCAGGTGCGCTTGTGGATTTGTTGAAGAATTCCGGAAAGAAGGAGTCCGTGGATCTCGGAGTTATCATGGGGTCATGGTAGTAAGTTTCCTACACTCGGGTAGCAATAAGATGTTAGTGGTCTAAGTCTATTGTGTAAACTTCGATTCTTTCATAGTGGATTCAGTTTACCTTGAGGATAGCTAGGTCAAATCCTCCCCAGGTTTTTACCAGTGTGGTTTCCTGGGTCATCAGATCTTTGTGTTGTTTATTTTCCGCTGCTTTGTTATTTTTGCATAATTGTGTTAATTTAGTTTTAATTAAATTACCTAAGTTAATAACTTGGCTAATTCTCTAGGTTAATCTGCTGGGTTTAAGGGGTCTAAACGAACTGACAAGTGGTATCAGAGCGGGTAGCTTTTTGTTTGATCCTTTGATTTTTGAGCTGATCCTTGACCCCTGTTGTCATGGAACACGGACACTCTCTTGTTGTTCCACCTCACTTTGATGGAAACAACTATGCATATTGGAAAGTAAGAATGAAAGCTTTCCTGAAATCCATAGATGAGAGAGTTTGGAATTCCGTTGAATACGGATGGGAGAAGCCCACTACTCCTGTGAGTGAGTGGCAAACTTCTCAGAAGGAGGCAGCCCCTTTTAATAGCAAAGCTATGAATGCTATTTTTAATGCTGTTTTCATGGAGGAATTTAAGAGAATCTCTAATGTTGAGGTTGCTCATACTACTTGGAAAATCCTCCAGACTGTGCATGAAGGCACGAAGGCAGTTAAAATTAATAAGTTGCAGCAATTAACTTCTAGATTTGAAAGCATAAGAATGAATGATGATGAATCTTTTGATGAATTCTATGCTAAATTGAATGATATTGTTAATTCTGCTTATAATTTGGGTGAAATCTATGATCAACCTAAAATTGTTAGGAAGATTCTTAGATCTTTGACTGAAGATTTTAGACCCAAAGTGACTGCCATCACTGAGAGTAAGGATGTGGACTCCATCCCTGTGGATGAACTTGTAGGATCTCTTCAGTCCTATGAGTTAGACCTCCCCAAGACCAACAAATCCAAATCAATGGCTCTTAAGTCTGTTGATGATGTTGATGATAGTGGATTTGATGATGATCTCTCTGCTACAGAGATTGCCTATCTTGCCAAGAACTTTAGAAACTTTCTGAGGAATAGTAACAGAAGGGCAAGAGGCAAGAACACTGTTGAACCTAAAAATTTTAGGAAGAATGAACCCACTAAGGTTAATAACTTTGAAAAATCTAAGGAGAAAGTAGGTCAATCTTCTAATAATTCTTTGGGACAACAATGTTATGGTTGTCAAGGGTATGGTCATTTAAAGTCTGAATGTCCTACTTATTTGAGGTTTAAGGGTAAGGCTATGGCTGTAACCCTTAGTGATGACGAAGTTTTCAACAATGAATCCGCCAGTGATGAGGATGGAAACTTCATTGCTTTCACTGCTACCACTGTAGTCAATGAAAGCATATCTGTTGAAGAGAACCCTTCTGATGGGGAACTCTCTGAGGATGTAGATTTACAAGAAGCCTACAATAAACTTTGCAAAGTTGCTGCAAAGGATGCCATGAATGTTGAGTTAGGCTTGAAGAAAATTGCATCTCTTGAACTTGAAAAGAAAAATTTACTTGTTAAATTGTTTGATGCAAATGAGCTTTTGAATAATGTGAAAACTGAGAACATGCTCTTACTTGATAAAGTTAAATGTTTGGAACTTGATTTATCTGTTGCTAAAGAACAAACTAATAGGTCTGCAAGCTCCAAACTTGATCACATGTTGAGTATTCAAAAGTCTCCTTCTGATAAAACTGGTTTAGGTTATGAGGAGAGTATTTCTGTGCTTAAACCTTTTTCCACTAAATTTGTTCCTTCTTCTGAACCTCCTAAGAGTGAGATTGTTAAACCCTCGGTGAGTGAACCTGTCAAACCTGTTAATGTTCCTCCACCTAGAAAGATTAGGGTTGATCTTCATGCTTCTCATTCTAGAGCGTTTACTTCTACTAAGGGCAAATTGCATGATAAGCCTGCATGGGTTTGTCATTTTTGTGGAAAATCTGGACACATACGTCCAAATTGTTTTAAGTTGCAAGCTGCGAAGCGAGCAAATAAAACTAAAGTACCTGTGCCTCAAGCACATGATCCTATGGTACTTATTGGTGAATTGGTAAAGGCGTTAAACCTTTATTCCAATCCTGGAGTTGCTCAGAATTCTAATGTGAATCATAACTCCAATGCAAGAGTTGCATCTAAGAAGTCTTGGATGCAAAAGGCTCAATCTAATTGAGTCTGTCTGACATGGTCCTTGTGCTTCATTGCTCAATCTTTTGTGACCTTTGTTTCTAGGATTTGCATTGCATTACATTCATGCATTTCATTCTAGGATGTTTGTTTTTTTTTTTTGTTTAATAAAAAAAAAAAAAATTTTTTTGCAAATTGTGTTTTGCTATTTTTCTTTGAATTTGAAGACAAGGTTGGTCAATCAAAATTTACATGTCATAAGTATGTACCTTGTTTAGCTTTGATGCACTTATTTTTATTGCACGTTACTAGCTAAAGTCTTGTTGTGCATGTTGTGTGGGAAGATGCTATATTTGTTGATCACATGATCTTGATCTTGAAGTCTTATGTCTTTGATTGTTGGACTTGAACTTTTTGAGAAAGGCATAAATAACCATCTCACCACTGTTTATTAGCCAATCATGAACACCTTAGTGCATATCATAAGATTTTGTGCTCGAGAAAGTGTAGCACATGCACAAAAAGAACATAAGGTGTAGCCTCTAATTAAAATTGGTGTGTACATTATTGGACTTTAATAATCTCACAAATTCTAAATTAAATTGGTGTGTACATTATCCCGGCTTTTATTAAGTTTCTAATCAATAAATTTAAATAATGAGGCAAATCAAGAAACTTACATGATTGCAAGCTCTTATTCTAGGAGATGTGGGAGTTATATGATGTAACTCTTTAAGGGATAGTCTCTTTCAAATTCATGTGATGGATTTTGTAGAAATTGTGATTGATCTCTATGTGTATATCACCTCACATGTTTCTCAAGCTTTTGCTAGTTGCACACACTACACAAGCTATTCTTTGCTAGAATTGTGTACATGATATTGTGTGTGTTTTTGGCCTGACCAACCAAGTTTGAGAATTTTGGGAATTTGATGCAAAACATGTTTGCTTGTTTGTTGTTTGTTTTTGGGTATATTGAGAGAAAATTATGCTTTGGAAAATCTGGAGTGAATACATGTGTTTTTGGAAAACATCTCATCTCATACTCATGCATTTGATTTTTCAAATCTGTTGCTTTGAGGAGTTTTTGGTCTAAAACTTTTGGTTTTTCAAAAATATGTTTTTTTTCAGAATTTCGATCGATCGAAACTGACTTTCGACCGATCGAAAATGTTTTAAAATGTTCAGAAAACTCTTTGGTTGAATCGATCGATCCAAGCTGTTTTTGGATCAATCGAATAAGTTTTCGACCGATCGAATGTAATATTCGATCAATCGAAAATCGGGCCGGCTATTTTTAAAAAGGAATTTCTCTAGTGACTTTTCACTATTCAAAAACTTTTCAAAATTTTTTTTTGGTTTCCTACCAACCGGTCAACGATTTTCTTGGAGTTTTGTCGTTTTCCTCCGATTCTTTTGCACAATCTCTCTCTCCCAAGTGTGGTAAGTCCTTTCTACCCTTTCCTTTGCATTTATTTTCAAATTTCATGCATTATTTTCATGCATATTTTGGGTATTTTCGGCATTTAGGAATTTTCTATTTTTGGGATTGTTTTTGAATGATTCTTTCTCAAAATCTTTATGGGTTTTTGTGGGGACACCTTGTCTAAGCACATCATGTGGTTTAATTGGATTATTTTGGTGGTTTGAAGGAAATTTGAAATTCTAGGGCTTGAATTTGAGCAAATTGGGGGTTTTGTTCAATTGGATTGAAATTAATGAAATTGGCTTGTTGGATTGATTAATTTGATCATTATATTGAGTTAATTGAATATTGTGTTGATCAATTTATCAATTTGTTGTGTTTTTGAAAACTAGGGTTTTTCAAATTGGGTATTTTTAATAAATATTGCTTGCTCAAGCCAATTTTGTTAATTTGGATCACTTTTGAACATGTCACTGCATTCGTACATGCATCATGTTATGTTCATGCTCATGCATCATATAGAATTTTTATATTCTATTTTTTGCTGTGCTAACTTGCAGTCTGCCCTTGGTGTTGTTTTTGCTCTTTTCTTTCTGTGTCTGTCTTTTCCTTAGCACTATGCCTAGGAAAACTAGAGCCTATAGGACTTCTGATCCTTCTCCTTCCTTTGACATTGAGAGGTTCCCTAGTGAGTCAAACCAAGTCACTTATGAGACTTTGAACCTTAGGCGTCAGATTTATGCTGAGCGTAGGGTTATCTTAGATGAGCTGGATCCTGAGGTACGACGTAACTTTGAGCGTCGGGGTTGGTTACCTTTGTTCGAGTATGAGCATTCTCCTCCTCCTGCCACCTTGATTAGAGAATTCTATTCGAATCTCTCTATTCATGTCTATGATAACGACACCTTGGTTAAGGTGTGGTTACGTGGTGTGGAGTATCGCATTACCCCTTCGGTAGTGTCTGATGCTCTTGGGGTGCCCATTGTGGACCATCCCGTTTTTCCTTACGAGGAGTCGCCTCCCCTTGATGACGTCTTATCATACATCACTGGGTCTTCTATCCAGTGGGGTTCTGATCCTCGGATCACTTCTGCTGAGCTGTCTGAGCTGCACTATCTTTTCTTTAGGATAGCGTGTCATTCTTTGTGGCCTATTTCGCATGTCCACACCATTCCTCTTGAGAGGTGTGTCTTTTTGTATGCTTTGGTCACTGATGCTCCTATCAGTTTTCCGCATCTGTTCCTTCGTTCTTTGAACGAGGTTCATCGATCTAGTTCTGCGGCTCATGCTTTGTTTTTCCCTGTTTTCATTCATAGGATTCTCCTTTTTCTTGGTTTTGGTGAGTATCCTGCTTCTGAGCCTGTACATGTTGTCGCTCCTATCGGTGCTACCTTTTTGAGGCCAAGGGCTGCTCAACGTCGAGTTAGCTCTAAGCGTTCTAGGGTAGAGCCTTCCGATGTCACTCCACCCCCTTCTTCTTCTACAGATACTCATGCAGCTGGGACTTCTTCTGATCCTGCTGTTGCTGCTGCTGCTGATGTTCCTCTACCGTTTGATGAGGTTTCTGACCTTCGTCGGACTCTTGATACTGTCGTGACCGTTCAGGCGGCTCATGGTCAGCTTTTGGTGGACATCCTTGATGAGCTACGTGCGTTGCGAGCGGATTTGGCGAGCTCTCGTCGATCTCCTCCACCACCTTTTGATGATGAGTGAGTGCCCTTTGGCAATTCGTCACAAAAAGGGGGAGTACATAGTTCATTGTATATCTAGGAGACATTTTTGTGTATCTAGGAGACATTTTTGTGTATCTAGGAGACATTTTTGTGTATCTAGGAGACATTTTTGTGGAGATTTACATTTTAGGGGGAGTTTTTTTTTTGTTTACTTGGTAGTGATACTGCGGAGCTTGTGGAGTTATTAGATTGTATCTAGATGCTTCACTGTGTATTCTCATTTTTAGCTCTTGTTTAGGAGATATATTTTGTTGAGATACATTTGTATGTATTTGTTTCTTATTTCACTATGCTACTACTCTGCTTATTGATTTATATTGATGATGTTATTCATGATATATGTCTTTATTTTGTGTCATGTGAAATTAAGAAATTTTTATTTATGAATTTCCTTTTTTTTTTTCCACACATGCGTTTATGTGTTTGTTAAGTGTTACAGGAATATACAGGTTGCTTTCAGTCGAGCTACTGTCTACTTTGCAACTGTTAGATAGTAGTTTAGGTTGAATTGTTGAGTGGCTATTTTATTGTAATGGGCTATTTCAATTTGTAACTTTGAGCTTTTTGTTAAGTCTGTGTTTTGTCACGGATTGCCAAAGGGGGAGTTTGTTAGGTTTTAAAGATTAGGAACTAATGTATTTAGAACTTCAATTTGTATGTTGGCAAACCATGATCAAAACAATGTTGAGTCGTGTGTTAGACTTGCTCAAAGTATGGGTCTAATTGTAAAGTTGGAATCGAGTTTTTATGCAGAAGTACTGTTCACTTTCTGTATGACTCGATCGATCGAAAATCGTGCAGAACGTTTTTCTGCAGAAAATTCCAACTCAACCCAAGCCCGTTTTAATGTATAGGGTTTTATGTTTTACCCTAAGTATATAAGGGAAAACCCTAGCCACGTTTTTAGAGTTCTGTTTTGCTGTGTTTGTGAATCTCTCTGTGAGATCTAGAGGTGTTTACCTTCACATACACTTAGGGTTTACAAGCTTGAGATTTATGTCAAGAGTTGTGTAGATCGTTACAGTTGCAGAATCAAGAGAACACAAAGATATACAAGCAGGTGCGCTTGTGGATTTGTTGAAGAATTCCGGAAAGAAGGAGTCCGTGGATCTCGGAGTTATCATGGGGTCATGGTAGTAAGTTTCCTACACTCGGGTAGCAATAAGATATTAGTGGTCTAAGTCTATTGTGTAAACTTCGATTCTTTCATAGTGGATTCAGTTTACCTTGAGGATAGCTAGGTCAAATCCTCCCCAGGTTTTTACCGGTGTGGTTCCCTGGGTCATCAGATCTTTGTGTTGTTTATTTTCCGCTGCTTTGTTATTTTTGCATAATTGTGTTAACCTAGTTTTAATTAAATTACCAAAGTTAATAACTTGGCTAATTCTCTAGGTTAATCTGCTGGGTTTAAGGGGTCTAAACGAACTGACACCTCTTTTCAAGATTAGCCAATTTTAACTCTTCCTTTAATTTCTTAGTAATTCTCATAGTTTTCAATAATTCCTTACGAAGAGTTTCCCAGGCATCAAAAAGATCAACAGAAACAACAGTGTCTTTTTTATTCAAATCATCACAAACATGAGCAGAAAGACACTTCAAATTATCCATGATAACAGGGATCAAGGATCAACTCTTAGATCAAAAGATCTAACATAAAAGAGCTACTCGCTCTGATACCACTTGTAAGAAGTTTAGACCCCTTAAATCCAAACAGATTAACTTAGATATTTAGCCAAGTGATTAACTTAAGTAAATTAAGCAATTCTAGGTTAACACAAATATATCATATCATGCAAAAGTGTAGAAAATAAATAACACACGATATGATGACCCAGGAAACCAAACTGGTAAAAACCTGGGGAGGATTTAACCTAGCTATCCTCAAGGTAAAAATGAATTCACTATGAAAGAATTGAAGTTTACACAATAGCGACTTAGACCACTAACATCCTATTGCTACCTTGAGTAGGAAACTTACTACCAAAACCACGTGACAGCTCCGAGTCCACGGACTACTTCTTTCCTTGAATTCTCAGTAAAGCACAAGCACACCTGCTGGTATATCTTGAAGCTCTTGATTCTGCAACTGAACGATCACCAAGCTCTTGACATCAACTGAACGATTAACTGAAGGTAAACACCTCTAGATCTCACAATAAGATTCACAAACACAGCATTCAGAACTCTAAAAATGTGGCTAGGGTTTTCCCTTTTATACTTAAGGCAAAACATAAAACCCTACACATCAAATAGGCTTGGGCTGAGTTGGAAATTCTGCAGAAAAAACAATTTGCACGACTTTCGATCGATCGAGTCTAATTCTCGATCGATCGAGCCAGGCAGAATAGCACAGTAATATCTGTAGTAACTTGATTCCAACTTTACATAAAAACCTCATACTTTGAGCAAGTCCAAACAAGACTAAAAACGTTTTGATCATGGTTTGCCAACATTGCAAAATGAAGTTCCAATACATTAGTTTCTAATTCCTTAGAACCTAACAGAAACAATATCTATTGAGATTTAAGAATGAAGCTCAACAGAAACTTAATTTGTCGAGATCTATGAAATCAGAATTTCTAGAACTTATTTTTGGCTCTAGCTGACATGTATGTGTAGGGTTTTTTTTTTTTTTCTTACAACTCTAGACATATATAAGGCTTATTTTAAAAGCCATTATACATGGAGAACACATGCAAAAAGTGACCTAGTGTCTTATTCTCTCTACAAGAAGATGCTGCCTTTTTTGCTCCTTAGGGTTTTGTAACTAAGTACTTCTTGATCTTCATTATTGATGAAGTAAAGAACTTTGCAGCTAACAACATCTTCTTCAAATTGTTGGAGTTAGTCACGAACTAGGATTTGTGCATCATTGGTGGCGTTCATATATTAAAGAGTTCAGAAGTTCTGAAGTGGTAGAAGGTTTCTGCTGTAAGTTCATCTACGGAAATTGTAGAGTCTAGGGGCAAAGGTTTTGTACTAGATCTGAAACTTCTCTTTACTGTAGTAAATTACTTTTCGGGAAGGTTTTTCCTTAGTTTTTTTACTGTAAAACTAGTTTGTTTCATTGATTTTTCTGGGTCATCATATCTTGTTTTATTTACTATTTCGTTGTGCATGATATTGATGTTTATTTATTTTAACAAGGTTTATTTATAATAAATCTAATTAATAACTTGGATTTAAAACTTATTAATTCTATCAACAGAAGTCCAAATTTTCCCAACAAAAATAATGTTAAATAAGCAAAAGCGTACTTTATTGCTCAATTGACACTTCTAATTAGTATTTCTAACAGAAACGTATATAGCTTAATTTCTCCTCTCCTAATTATCGAATTAAAAAAAAAAAATGAAGGTTACAAAAGAAGCTTTCCACAATTTCATGAATATCAATTTCTGGATATATGAAGAGTCGATATAATTTTCTTAAAGTTCTATGGAAAATGCTTTATGAAAGGTTCAAGTGTTCAACCATTACATAAACCCCTACCAATGTCCATATCTAATCAACGTGGGACTCTAACATGGCCTCACCTCTAAATCTCAACATCCAAACAAAGTTATTCTACGTCAATAATATAAAACATGATTGAAATACCAACCCACGTAGTGTAACAGATATTACTTCATATGTGGTAAGTTATTAATTATATGGTGGCAACATCCTAGCTTAGCGTCAAAGGAGCTTCACTGAGAGGGAACTTGGATAATTGGCAGCTCATGTGAAAAGTTGCATTCTCAATCTTGAAGCCACGAGATGGTAAGTCACCAGTTATGTTCTCCATCTCCTCACGGTCATGATGAGCCAACAAGTTTTTATTGGAAACTCTCGTCAGCTCACTGACTAATTCTGCCACTGTTATCATTGGTGGTGGCTTTTTTTTCTCTTTTTCTTTTTTTTTTTTCAATAATTATTTAGACAAATCATTGCCAGTTTAGCAACTTCTTATAGGCATAAATACACATTTAGTCCATACATTTTAGGCCATTTCTCGATTTGGTCCCTAAACTAATTTTGCTCCTAGGTGAGTCCCTTCTTTTTCATAGTCGTTTTTAAAATGGTCCCTGCCGTCAACCCAGTTATAAAAAATGCTGAAGTGGCAAATGGAATGCATTGTTGGCATGTTAATTGCTGACGTGGCTAATAAAATAATTAAAAAATATTTTATTTGATATTTTTTAAATGCCACGTCAGCATTTTTGAATTTAAAAAAGCCACGTCAGTTTAATTAAAAAAATAAAAATAATTTATATTTTTCAATTTCAGTTTAATTCAAACCAAATTAAAAAAAAAACTTTTAAATCTAGTATTATTATTATTATTATTATTATTATTATTATTATTATTATTATTATTATTATTATTATTGCTTTCATTATTTTTTAGGTAAGAACACAAGAACTTGTTCTTCATGTTCTTCCCAAATTCAAGAACACTCAAACCCAGAACAAGAGCACAATCAAACCCATAACAGTGCAAAATTTCATACAAAATCCATATCCTCCACCGAAACCTCCAGAACATGAAAAAATCATCAAACCCAAACCCACATGAGAAAACCTACCCAAAAAAATCATCAAACCTCCAACCTAGAAAAATGTCAAACCCAGATTGCTCCAACCCAGAACTTCATTCTTCATGTCCTTCTCCAAATCAGGACAAACCCAATTGAAAAACCCACTCCAAATCAATCTCAGCATAAAAAATTCCAACACAATCTACATTGAAACCTCTAGGAAATCAAACCCATAAATCCAAAAAAATATACAAATTTGAATAATAATAAAAAAACCCAGAATAGTTTGGGCAAAATCTCAAAACACAAACAAACTCAGAACACATACAAACCCAGAACATCAAGGGCGAAAAAAAAAAAAAAAAACACACACACACACACACACACACACAAACAAACCCAAAATCCAAAACCAATACAACCATTTTTTATTTTTGCTTCAAATCTTTCTTCCAAATCCCTAAAGAACAAATAAGATTTCCTCGCCGATCCGGCTACCGATGAGGTTTTCACAGGCTCCTCTTCCATCCTATTCACGCTCAACAGAACTTCGTCAACTGTCCATCGAAGCCATCTAGGAGCCAAAACGATGCCGCCGGTGTGGGTGAGGATAAAATCTTGTCCTTTGCAAAGATTCTCATGCCGTCCGATGCCAAAAATAATGTTGGATTCTCCATCCCGAGGTTCTGAGCCACAGATGCAGACCTTGTCGGTCACTGACGTTCTCGGCGTGGTCTGCTTGTGAGTTTGTGAGCTGCGGCGCTGAGGTTGTGATCTTAATGGTAGAGAGCGTAGGGTGAAGGAGAGAAAGGGAGTTTGAGATTAGTGGTAGAGAGTGCAGATTTTTTTTAAGCTGATGAGGTTATCCAAAAACAAAAACAAAAAGAATTAAAACAATTAGGAGTTTTTATATTTTAAGAAATGATTTTAGTTTAAATTAGATTTAAGGTTTTTTAAAAAAATTAATTTACTTTTTTTTTTTAATTTTCTTAGCTGGCTTATTTTTTTTAATTTAAATGTTGACGTGGAATTTAAAAAATATCAAATAAAATATTTTATTATTATTTTATTAGCCACGTCTGCGATTAACATGCCAACAATGCATTTCGTTTGCCACTTCAGCATTTTCCGTAACTGGGTTGACAGTAGGGACCATTTTAAAAATGACTATGAAAAAGAAGGGACTCACTTAGGAGCAAAATCAGTTTAGGGACCAAATCGAGAAACGACCCAAAATGTAGGGACCAAAAGTGTATTTACGCCCTTCTTATATGTACCGTACCGATACGTATACCGGTATCGAAATGCTAACGTTTCGTACTGGTTTAAATACCAGCCGTACTGGCTATGTACCGGCCATAACAGCCAATTTCGGGCAATACCGAACGGTACCGGGCGTACCGGCCGGTACAAAAAAAAGCTTTTTTTATTATTAAGTTTTGTAATTTTTGAATTTTAATAAGGGTAGAATAGTAACACACTTGCATTAACTTATTAGTATTATTTGTTTTCTTAATATGCAATGAACAATTAAGCTTTCTATTTTTTATATTGTGTTTTTTTTTTCCTTTTAATTGATGCTAAAGTCTAAAACTATAAATAATTTGTTTAGAATTGAGGTAATGTTTTATGATAAACTTTTATATTTATTATAATACACACACACACACACACACACACACACACACACACACACACATGTGTTTAAAAATATAAAAAATAATGGTAAACTCAAAACAATACGCCGGTATTGTCCGATACCGAAATATGTTGTTCCATTAGTCAAACCGGTACAACCTCAGGTACGAGATTGACTCCCTTAGTTAAAGCTCCATATCATAAAAAGGTATACGATAAAAACTCTACTTCCTACTACAAGTCTACAATACCAAATCAAAGCCTACTCTATGCTATTTTAATTTAATGTTTAATTAAAATTTTAAGGAAGTTTAAGGAAATGGGTTTATGAAATATTTCATTTTAACACGTTGTAGACATTTGATAATAAAAGTAACAACAAAGACAAGGATCATGGTTATACGTTAATATTGTATGTAAATGTTTTTTAAAAATATAGGAATCTGAGAATCAAAATCACTTTTTCTTGTAGCAATTTCCTCACCTCAGATACGGAATCTTCATCATCATCATCTATCTTTCTGTTAGGTTCTAAGAATTAGGAACTAATGTATTAGAACTTCAATTTGTAATGTTGGCAAACCATGATCAAAACATTCTCTAAGTTGTGTGTTAGACTTGCTCAAAGTATGGCTCTTAATGTAAAGTTGGAATCGAGTTTTATGCAGAATTCACTGTGCACTTTCTGACTAACTCGATCGATCGAAAAATAGACTCGATCGATCGAAAGTCGTGCAGATTGTTTTTCTGCAGAATTTTCCAACTCAGCCCTAGCCCATTTAATGTATAGGGTTTTATGTTTTACCCTAAGTATATAAGGGAAAACCCTAGCCACGTTTTTACAGTTCTGTTTTGCTGTGTTTGTGAATCTCATTGTGAGATCTAGAGGTGTTTACCTTCACATACACTTAGGGTTTACAAACTTAAGACTCATGTCAAGAGCTTGGTAAATCATACAGTTGCAGAATCAAAGATCTTCAAGAAATACAAGCAGGTGCGCTTGTGAATTGCTGAAGAATTCAAGAAAGAAGGAGTTCGTGGATCTTGGAGCTATCATGGGGTCGTGGTAGTAAGTTTCCTACACTTGAGTAGCAACAGGATGTTAGCGGTCTAAGTCTTATTATGTAAACTTCGATTCTTTCATAGTGAATTCGGTTTACCTTGAGGATAGCTAGGTTAAATCCTCCCCAGGTTTTTTACCGGTTTGGTTTTCCTGGGTCATCAGATCTTTGTGTTCTTTATTTTCCGCTACTTTATTGTTTTTGATATATTTGTGTTAACCTAGATTTGTTTAAATTACCTAAGTTAATCACTTGGCTAATTCTCTAGGTTAATCTGTTGGGTTTAAGGGGTCTAAACGATCTGACACTTTCAATATAAATGGATGAAGGAATTATCCTATTGAATACTATAATTAATTAATAATAAAAAAAACCCTAACACAAGTTAGACTTCTAGCCAAATACAATAACACTCTCCCACCATCTCTACTCTCTCTTATTTAAGAATTGCTTTCCCTCCTTTCTTAGTCTCTTCAAAACTGTAAACCAAAAACTATTTGTGCAGAATACCTAAAACCGAAAATATAAACGTGTAAACCAAAAATTATCTGTGGAAAAGATGATGTTTGATCAAAAGCAGATACTCTTAGTCTCTTCGAAACTGTATACCAAAAGCAACAATTGATGATCCAATTCGTGGCTCAGAATCCCAACATGATGAACTTCTTCGAAGCTAATTTCATGTAAGATCAAGGAACAAATTAAGAAAGAACAAATTATTTTAGTTCGTAGGTGTTAATAAGACTACATGCAGTTACAATTTTTATTGTTTTGGGTTTAGGATTTGCTTAATTGCAAATTTAAGATTTTGATCATGTGCTATCCAATATTAGTTGTGGGTGTTTTTAGATCTATCATATGACGAATCTTTGTAGTTTATTGGTGTTCTTTGTAGATCTATCATAAACACCTTTATATAGGTTGGTGCACCAGTGGCATCAACATGGGTGTCACCCAAGTCCAGAGGAGAATTCTTAGAATCGGGAATGGTTAAGGGTTGCTCGGAGCTCTACCCACTTGGTCACTTACGTCCAGCCCTAATATCATAGGTTGGATTAGTAGTTACTGTGACGACTAGAGGAGCTAAAGGAGGTGTAGAAGTAGTTGTAGCACGGGGAGGTGTTTGGCCTTGAGGCCTAGTGGGTGTACCCAAAATTTGGGCAAGGGTGACCCGACCTCTTTGGAGTGTCATCTCGGCAGAGGAGTCTGCCAAGGGAATAGTTTTTGAGATATTCAGCTCCTCACAAGGTGGAGATGGTTTATGGTCTGTGTTCCAGTTTGTTTTTTTCTTCCTTTGTCGCTAAGGACTATCGGTCGGAGGGGGGCAGCAATGGTAACTCCCCGGTCCTCAGGAGTAAATGGAGGAGGAGATTTGCTACGGTATCACCCCGTTTCTCGGCGAGCACATTCTGAGGGAGATAGGATATATCCCTTGCAGTGAACGTCGATGTCGGGAAGTAGAGGATGCCTTATCACGATAGCCTTTCTCGTGGGTTAAAAGTTGCGATACACAAGAGAGTATCCAAGGATAAGATAAGTTGCACGGAGTTAACCGTTGTGGTGAGGATAGATTGGAGATCTCAACAATCTGTTCAAATCCATGGAGTTGATCAGCTGTCTTTTCTTCTTGAATGCATGATCCTCTAAAAAAGAAGTAGGCAAAGGTTAGTCACATAGAACGTCAAGAATAGCTCAGAAATAGAACAAATTAGAGGTAATGAGTTAGTAAAAAGAAAAAATCCTACAAAATCTACCGACCTGCTTTACTCGCTCTTGTGGGGAAATGGATCCCGCTGGGGTACCAGTTCCCCGAGACGATCAAATAGTCTCCTTTTGTTTCCCTATCGGAATCCAAAAGACCAAAGAGGAGCCTCACCTCCCCATGCTAGATCTTAAAGTAATACCCAGAGGTTTTACTATCTTGAAAACTATATACGTAGTTGATATCATGCTCAGTAAGGTTCAATTTGAGCCTTTTGTTAAGAGTGTCTACACTACTAATGATCCTAAAGACATTAGGGGTACATTGGTCGGGGCAAACCTTAAAATGGCATAGAATGTTAGTAAGGAGGTCACTCATAGGGATCTTAACTCCGCATTCTACTATGGCAATGAGTGGAATTACCGCTCTGCCCTCCCCTTTTAAAAGTATAACCTAGGATTCCGGGCAATAACTCACCTCTACATCATTAGGAAAATTGTATTTCCTCCTAAACTCATCTAATCTCTTAGGGGTATCCACCATAGATCTAAACTTCCCCATGGTAAGTAAAGAAAAAATTGAAAGGAAGAATTTGAAGATAAGTTCTAAAGGGAGAAAGGGAAACAAACTTACAATAGAAAGTAAAGGTAGAGAGAAAGAGGGGTTGCCAAAGGTTGCTTGAAGATCGTCAGAAAAGTAAGTGATAGAGAGAAAGAAGAAATTTTTTAGAATTTGTGTTGAACAACATTGGGGAAGCCTCAAAACGGGTCTGACTCCTCTCTTATATAGGGAAAGGGAGAAAGAGGAAGGAAAAAAATAAGACCCTTCCTTTCCTGCTGTTTTTTCATTTTCCAAGGAGTCCATCTGACCGTCCATTTAGCAACACGCGCTGATGATCATGAGGTGAGGAGCTCAGGCGTGCCTACAGCATTAAGTACCTGACGCCGCCACTATTCATAAATGTCAGTTAATAATTACCACGCTATTATCAAACCACGATCCCCATGTCAGTTATGATGACCTAGGGATCGTGGAGGGCTATTGTGGGGAGTGGGACAGTCACCACTCAGGCCAAAAGCCCAAAAAGAAATTGGGCCACAGGGAATGACTTGGGTTTGGCCTATGTATTGAAAGGAATGCTCAAAAGGATGTAAACCATGAAAGAGTTGAATGCTGGATCGCCCTAAGTGTTGAGGACAAAGTTAAGTATCACGGTAAACCCATTCCCACAGAAATGGGAAAGCACTAGTTTATCCAAGGCATGGAGCATGGATAATCAATGTATGACCTCTAGAAGACACTAGTAATCACAAGAAACTTTTGGAATGCGCAAGAAGAAAGAAGATTTTTACCTCCGCATTAATGAAGGGGTTCTTACCTAACCTCTACCGCATTAATTGCGCATAAGACAACCTGAACAATACATGCAACCCCTAGGCAGTTAGTATTCCAAGATAAGAAGGAGAGGAAACCAATAAAGTAAGGGGAAAATATCCCTAAGACTTTGGATGGGAACAGGATAGCTGTAATGATAAGAACAAGGACTGAATCTATAAAAGGAGAGGGGAGTCAAAAGGTTAAGGGATCCAAAAAAGGGAGGGAGAAAAATTTGTTTGAGTAGAAAAAGAGAGTAAAAGAGTGAAACACTAAGTGTGACACTATGGGAATAAAAACAAAAGCTTCCTATAGTCATCTTAGCATCTGTAATTGTAATTGTAGCATATTAATAGTCAAAGAAATCCACTGTTTGTGTTTCCTATTGTAGAGTGTTTATTCCCTATTATTTACTTGTATCTTGATTGTGTGGGTCATTGTAGCAGAATTCTTAGGAGTATACCTCGGGGACTAATTTTAGTGTCCTTACAACTACTGTGAATCACGTTTTTTTTACTATTCATTTATTCTAGACTCTTTGGTTTTTGTACTTAATAACTCACTTGGATGAACATTTATGATGTGGTCTCACATTTGATTCTAAAATTAAGAAATAAAACTTTTTAAGAATATATAATTTAGGACATATGGCACAAAATTGGAACTCTAATTTGAAATTTTAATTTGAGTTTCTATCAGCTTCACCTATTATTATATATATAGAATACTTTTGTGTGTTTAAATAGAAGCAACAACATGAGAGAAATAGTCCCATAGGTACAAAATTTTGGCTTGAACTTTTATCAATTTCTTTTCAAGGATGATGCACTCTTTTATCAAAAAAAAAAGAAAAAAAAAGAATGATGTACTCATTCAATTTGACCTAGCAAATACTTGCTATTTTCTTTAATGGACAAAACGTAAGTACAGTACCTTAAGTGCTGCTCCTTAGGTTTTCTTTTTAAGATTCAGCTATATGGCAACTTAATTAAAAAATACACTTCCTTCCTATGAGAAAAAATCCACATAGCAGAATCTTAAAATGGGAACCTAAGGAATGAGATATAAGTATTGTACCTAAGTCTTGTTCTTCTTTAATATATAGACAATTTAACACTAAACTCATAAAAAAAGAGCATCATCGCATATGTAGAGAGCATGTGATGAAGCTAGTATAATCTAATGGTGTTCCTAATTTTCAATGTTTGCGACTATTAATAAAGCAACAACATGAGAGAAATAGTCCCATAGGTACAAAATTTTGGCTTGAACTTTTATCAATTTTTGGCTCCTTCACTGTTGTGAGGTTTGCTTTTTCCCAGGGTTTTAATGCCTTGGAATCTATATAAGATTTTCTGTCAGCTCTCATTACAGATAGGGATATGAAAATGTCCACAACTGTGTTTTTGGTTTCCTTGTAGGTTGTTGGTTTGGCTTTATTACATTAAAAAAATGGCTGCCCTGTAAGAAACTAAGGGTGGCAATGAATGGATATTATACGCGAGAAAGGTAGATAGAAAATTAATTGTTTTGGAAATTTGTTCATTACTAGCCACGCCTATCTAATTCCATGAGTCATTTCTTGAACAATTTTTCTTAAGCAAGAGTGACATTGTTTAGGCAAATGAACAAGTATGTATGCATACTTTTAATAACATGAATAGTGTAACGGGTGGAGGAGATTCCTCAAACGAGTTTTAGTAAAAGATATTGTCCAACTTATTTGATGGGTCTTCAAAATACTTCTAGAATATCAGTTGTGCTTTCTTAGCTCATAAGAGAGAGTATATGGTCATCTAGTCACAAACTCATGACTAAAAAATAATTCTTTCCCAAAAAAAAAAAAAAAAAAAAAACCATTTTACAAGGTATGTTTGTGTCATTTGCCTTGAAAATTCCTTCCAATAAGGGAGACAGCTAGAAAGCTCAAACTTGCTTTTTCTTAGTCAAATTTTGGCTCTTGAAAGACTTGTATAGTTGTATTATGACTATGAGAATCTATGACAGAGTTCGTTTCCAAGTTGTGACATAAATCTATGACATAAACTATTACGACTATGAGAATCTATGGCCTAAATATGGGACAAAATTGGCCTATGCCCTTTTTAAAAAAGCAATCCAGCATTTTGCCCCCCTTTCCCAAACTAATTAGGGAAATACCCCTCTTTTGAAATTCGATTTTCTCAAAATCGAGTTAAGCCATATAGCAGCATTTTTAAAGAGCCTATAGTGATGTTTTCAAGACCTATAGTGGCGTTTTGGAACTCGAGCTCCATGAATTCGAGTTATAGGTAAAAAAAAAAAAAAAAAAAAAATTTCCTATAACTTGAGTTCATGGAGCTCGAGTTCCAAAACGTCACTATAGGTCCTTAAAACGTCACTATAGGCTCCTTAAAACGCTGCTATAGGGTTCCAGAAATTTCTTTTTTTAACTCGATTTTTAGAAAATCGAGTTACAAAAGAGGGGCATTTCCCTAATTAGTTTGGAAAAAGGGGGAAAATGCCACTTTTTTTTGCACAAAAAGGGCATTTGCCCATTTTGTCCCCTAAATATGTATTTGTACTTTTAGTCATATGAATATTGTAAAGAGTAGAGAAGATTCTTCCAAATGAGTTTGGAAAATGACGTTGTCTTATGTTATGGGTATTTAAGATACTTCTAGAATCATAAGCATGAAATGAATTTGAATTACAAATAGGGTTTGCTAAAACCATCCACACTTACGCTTCCTTAACTTGTAAAAGAGAGTATATGCTCATCTAGCTAGAGAGGGTTTGTGTTTTCAATGTTTTGTTGGTTTTGTGAGGTCACATTATAGGTAGGATGGTAATTCATGGAGGCCTACTTGTGCTACAAAAATGATGCTCTTAGCATAGGAGGATTGTCAAATTTGTTTTAGTTTTTTAAACGAATCCTACATTGTCTCTAATTAATAAATTTCTAGTATCCATTTTGTCTAAAAAAAAAAAAACTCATTTTACATTAGAAAAAGATACATTATCTATTACCATCCCATTTTACAAATAACCCAACATCCCAACTTTTATTTGAACATAAAACACATTAAAATAATATAAACTACAATAAAATAATATAGGACAAAACTTAGGTACAATATCTTAGGTACTGTTCCTTAGGTTATCCACATGGCAAAATCTTAAAAGGTGAACCTAAGGGACAACACCTAAGTACTGTATCTAAGTCTTGTCCAATAATATAAAACTAACCAATTCTCTCTTCACTCTCTCTCTCTCTTCCCCCCCCCCCCCAACTTTTTCTCTTTCAATGTCTCCGCCTCTCTATTTCTCTTCCTCTCAATTAGCCACCACCCAAGCCTAAAACAACCTATCCACCACCCACCTCCCAAACCCACATCAAACCAACCATCGAAACTCAACCACCACCACCACAATCAAAATCGCCACCACCACGCCATAATCGACAACCACCACCAAAATCCATTAAATCAACAACCACCAAATTCAAAGAGAGAAAGAATGAAAGGATAGAGAGTTAAATGAGGAGGCCTAACTTATGATATTGTTGTAGAGGCCCAACCACTAACCAACATGCAGATCAAAGTGAGAAAGAGGGATAGGAGAGAAAGTCAAGTAGAGGGAGCGGGAGAGAGAAGAGAGCAGATAGAGAGAGGAAAAAGGACAGAGGAGTGAGAGAAGAGAGACTAAAGTAGGAGAGAACACGAGAGAGAGAGAGAGAGAGAGAGAGAGAGAGAGAGAGAGTAAAGAAAGATGGTAGATATTTTTAATTTCAAGGAGGAATAGAAAGACAATAAAATATTTTATTTTATTTTATTTTATCCACACAACTACAGTGATTTCTATTGTAGTTGAGTTGCATTTTTTTTTTTTTTACAAATAGCAATCTAGATAATGCTTGTTTTTTGTGATTTGATGGTTTAAAATAGCAAATTGGGAGTTTTAGAACTCCCAATGCTTATGTTCTAACCCAACTACAAGCATCACGAATTTAAAAATTAACCTAACCCAACTCACGGTAGGTCAAGTTGGTATGGTCATCGAGTTTGGCTCAATTTTATCCAACTCATAAAAGTTTAAGGTCTAAATCAATCAATTATATATGCCCATTTACACAATAAGACTAAATTTACCAATTTCTCCAAACTAATCCAAAAAATACAAAAACAAATCAAACTAACAATTTTTTTTATAGAAAATACTAACATATTTAAGATAATTCTCAAAATCCAAAATAAATAAACCTAACAAATTTAGTTTCAATATCGTACATAACCTAATATATCAAGCTAACAATGAGAATAACTACAAGTTCTAATTAATTGCCAATGGCCTCGTAGCCTACTGGCATCCGGGTACCCTTGTGACTTGTTGCTCGGGGGTTCTAGCCCCCGCAATTACCTAGCAAAAAAAAAAAAAAATGTTCTAATTAATTAATAACCGAATGATACTCCTGCCCACTTAAAAAGTGACCTTGGTAACAACAAAATTGCAAATAGCTTTGGTTATTTTTTGGTGACCACCTTTCACCTCTTAGTATATGCAATTGCCATGGATCGGGCATGTTTTTAGATCCTATGGAACACTCCTAGGTAATTGCTCAGCCGTTAGTGGGAACTGGAACTAAGGCCAATGATGAGAACTATTTTGCAATGGCCAAGAACAGGAGTTTACCCTTTGATGACACCCTATCTAATAACAAGAGGCCTATGATAATCAAGTCGAGGTAAGAACATCCAATGTGGGATCATACCATTTGAAGACAAATTGAAATTGTTGTCAATTTCCCCCGAAATACTGTTCATGCAATCAACCAAGGAAGAGGTCAAATCACTAAGACCTATTGAGAAAGTTCTTTCTTCACTACTCTCTACCCAAGTTTTGAGAAAGTGCGGTCTTCTTTGCACTTCTCCTTTTCCAGCCTTTTCTCATATAGCTGGAAAGAGTGTCCAGACCTTGAATGCTTCCTGAGTTCTGAATAGGCAGGGACGGACCCAGGTGGGGGGCCAAAAGGGGCCTGGGCCCCAAAAAAAAAAAAAAAAAAGGCTTGGGTCCCCTTAGAATTTAGCTTGGGCCCCCCTCCTTAAAATGATGAACCCTTAGCCCATCATCCGGCCAGCCCAGGGTCCCATGACCATGACCCATGTAAATCTAAAAAAAAAAAAAAAAAAAAAACTCAGCTCTCAGCAGTCCAAAACCAAACCGAGAAAGCCAAAAAAAAAAAAAAAAGGAAAAGAAAAGAAAAGAAAGGAAAGTGAGAGCACTAAGAGTGAGATAGAGAGATAAAGAGGCAAGACAGAGAGTGCTTAGAGAGACCCACTCACCCACCCCATGACCACGTGATGCCACTGCCCACGCCCACGCCATGGCGCCGTGACGCTTGCAAGAGTGAGACCCATCTTGATCTTGCTACGCAGTACCCACGCCAGCGAGACCCGCGTAAGACCCACTTGCCGCCGCCTACATAAGACCCACTTATCGTCGTTGCTAGTTGCTTGAGACCTACTTGCCGCCACCGCTCACAGGTATTTACTCTTATCTTTTCCTTCAAAACCTAATAAATATAAAATGTTTGTGATCTGATCTAAGAATCTGAGATTCATAGAAACTGTGCTTGTGCCTTGTGGACTTGTGGTTGTGGTGTTTCATGTTTGTGTTTTTACTGATCAGTGATGAACTGAAGATTGATTGTGAATTGAATCTATGCTGCTGCTGCTTGTGGTGTTTTTTTTTTTTTTTTTTTTTTTTTTGGCTTTTTGGCTTTGTGACTGTCACTCTGTGTATGTGACTCTCTCTTCTATCATATAGATAAGAGAGATAGAGTGGGTTAGAGAGAGAGAAAGTAGAGATTGTACTTGTAGAGATTAGTTTTTCTTTGTTGACTAATTGACTGGTAGTTGGGCATAATAGGGACAAGTGGAGTTGGGCAACGGATAAGTGACAGAAAAAAAAAAGGTAAAGTTAAAGAAAAGTTTTTAGTGTCAGTAGTGGGATTCATTGGGTTAATGGGTCAGTGTTAGAAAGATGGAGACAACACAAAGACAACACAAAGACAATACAAAGGCAAAGACAAAGACAACACAACACAAAGACAACACAAACACAAACACAAAGACATAAATAAAGGCAGACGACAGAACAAAGATAAAAAGAAAAAAACAAATCATATAATATAGAAAATTGTCACACAAATTTAAGAAAATAATGGTGATTCTTATATGATTATTATTTTATTTGTAGATCATGAAAAAATCAACTACAATGCTTGATTTTTTCAAAAGAAAATGTTCAACTTCAAATTCTTCCAAAGTCAACGTGGAATTGCCAACAACTAATATTGCTATTCCAATTCTAGAAAATGTGGATGTTCCAATTCTAGAAAATATGAATTTCCCAATTCTGGAAAATGTCGATGTTCCAATCTCTCAAACAAAATTTCAAAGAATTAACCTTATTTCTTTGGATTATGATCCCGGAACACGCAAACAAATATGGGAATATCATGTTAATCAACGTAATGAAATTCGACGGGCTTACATTATAAAAGGTCCGCACCAACCTCCTCTAAAGACATTTAAAAAAGTGGAAAGCACAATCGTAGCTTTCAAGCTTCTTGGTTTGGATATAATTCAACATGGCTTGAATATTCTCTTACGATAGAAGTAGCTTATTGTCTACCCTGCTTTGTCTTTCATAATTCAAATGGGGTTGTGGGACAAAATACATTCACTGTTGGTGGATTTAGAAATTGGAAAAAGGTTGGGGGCAAAGATTGTTGTTTTCAAGGTCATATAGGAAAAGGTCCTAACACAGCTCATAGAGTTGCCGAGCAAATATGTAAGGATTTGATGAACCAATGGCAGCATTTACAAAGGGTAGTTGATCATTTCATTACTGAACAAATTGCAAATAATTGGTTGCAACTGAAGGCCTTAGTTTTTATTGTTTGATATCTTGCCTTTCAAGCTATAGCTATTAGAGGTCGAGATGAAAGTTTTAATTCATTAAATCGTGGGAACTTTTTTGAATCATTGGGTACTGTGACTTTTTGGAATGAGAATATTGCTGAAATAATAGAAAAAGCTCCCAAAAATGCAACCTACACATCACCTAGAATTCAATAGAAAATTCTACATGTTTTCTCAGCCAAAGTGAAGAAGGCCATTCGGGAAGAAATTGGTGATGAAAAGTTTTTCATAATGGTTGATGAAGCTCGTGATGAGTCCATGAAAGAGCAAATGACTGTGGTTTTTAGATATGTTGATGCAGAAGGCTTTGTGAAAGAACGCTCTTTTGGGCTTATTCATGTTGTTGACACAGCGGCTTTAACTTTAAAGAAGGGGATATATTCTTTATTATCTCAACATTGCTTAGATATACAAAATATTTGAGGGCAAGGATATGAAGGAGCAAGCAACATGCGAGGTATGCGGAATGGATTACAAGCTTTGATTTTGAATGATTGCCCATATGCTTACTACATCCATTGTTTTGCACATCGCTTACAATTGACACTAGTAAAAGTATCAAAATAAGTTGTCCCCGTTAGTCATTTTTTCTCTTACATTGCTTTTTCTGATCAAAATTGTTAATGCTTCATGCAAGTAATGAGCAATTGAAAGTTGCCAATACTAATGAAATAGCACGTTTGTTGATCTTGAAGAGCTTGAGACTGGAAGTGGACTTAATCAAATTGGCACTTTACAACAACCTGTAGAAACACGTTGGAGTTCACATTTTAGATCAGTTTCTAGCTTATTAAAGATGTTTACTTCAATTGTTGAAGTTTTGCAAAATATAAGTGATGATGCAATTGATGGAGAACATCGGGCAGAAGCAGAGTTAGCTTATGATGGTTTAACTTCATTTGAATTTGTCTTCATCTTGCATCTTGAGAAGGAAACTATGGAGATCACTGATAAACTTTGTCAAGCTTTGCAAAGCCAATCTCAAGGCATTTTAAATGCCATGCATTTAGTTTCATCTACTAAAGAACTTATCCAAACATTTAGAGATGATGGATGGGATGGCTTACTCACCACTGTGATATCATTTTGTGAGAAACATTGCATTGATGTCCTGAATATGAATGCTCGTTATGTTGTGAGGCAAGTTCGAGCTCGTAATCAACAAGATAACGTTACAATTGAGCATCATTATCGAGTAAATATTTTTTATGCTACAATAGATTCTCAACTACAGGAACTAAATTATCGGTTTAATGAAGATGCAATGGAGTTACTTAGGCTTAGCTCAGCTTTAGAACCTCGAAAGGCATTAAAATATTTCAGAAGTAATGATCTTTGTTTGTTGGTAAAGAATTTTTATCCACAAGATTTCACAAATTATGACAAACAAGTGAGCTTTTATCATTTTGAGCATAATGTAGTCCAGGATCCAGAGTTCAAAAAATTGAAAAGTTTATCTGAGTTGTCTCAAGGGTTAGTGAGAACTAAAAATTCAGAACAATACAAACTTAATTATAGAATGGTGAGACTTGTAATTACTCTTCCAGTTTCTACTACTGCTACTACAAAGCGAGCATTTTTAGCTATGAAAGTTGTCAAAACTAACCTTCGAAACAAAATGGAAAATGATTTTTTTACGAACTCTTTGATGTTATACATTGAAAAGGATATAGCTTTGACATTTAGTTTGAATTCAATCATAGATGATTTTGAAAATTTGAAAGAGCGTCGAGTTCCCTTTTCATAGATGATTGTATAAAGAAACAATAGTGTTTTGTGTCTTTTATTTTTGTTAGTAGATGATTGTATCTTAATATATTAAGAAACAATGACTTTTGGATATTTGTCTTGGTTGATAATTTATTAATACAATATGGATGCGTATTTGAATTTTTTTTTTCTTATCTCCGCCACCCCCCCCCCAGCTTAAAATCCTGGGTTCGTCCCTGTGAATAAGTCCCAATAAAATCACACATCTCAATAGAACAACTCCTTTGCTTTGGAATTCATGAATTTAATAGCAGGCTCTACTATAAAGTATCCATCTCTCCCCAACAAAGAGGAGAGACAACCTTTGTTTGCAACGAGATTTCACAAGGGTGTAGTGCCCTTGAGGCATCTGGAACAAATGAATTACAGAACTGATCAACACAACTGGCGTACCAGTAGTTGGTGTTGCAAATGTAAGGCCGGCAGCCCTTCCCATGGGACGTACACTTCAAGAGAATAGCATTATGAGGGTGTTCCATGCAGATTGGGCATCTAGCTTCTTACCATTCTTTCACGTCATTGACTGATCCCAATTTTTCTACTGGAATACCTTGTTCCATGGACAGGGCACTAAAATCTGCACACAAGGAACGCCTTCTTCTATCACTTGACATTTTGGAAGTCAATCTTTTACCTCCAAAGCTAAAATATAACTGCACATCAAAACAGAGCATCTTAATATCAAACCAGTAGTCTAGCACTATGATTCATCAATTCTTCAATGAGTTAAAATTAAACTAGTTTGGGCTATTTGCAACAAATCTCATTTAAAGAATCAATAACAGTGTATCACAAAACAATCATCTACTACTAATTATCTAGAAAGCACAAACACTTCATTTGGGTGTCATAATCATGTCTTACCTATGTTGGACACTTAATATGTCTATGATACTTTTGCATATATGTCCCTGCTGTGCCATTTCTTCTTCTTTAAAAAAAAAAAAAATGCAAGGCACGGCTAGAACATGACAGCAAGTGAAATCGGATACTATTTTACAAAACAAAGATAGTATACATGCTTTAAATAATAATAGTGCATTTAAAAAATTAATACGTATCTTTATTTGTAGTTTGTATTCTAATTTCTAAACATCTTCTATACTATTATTTAAAGAGCTTCCCTGTTTGGATTCCTCATTTTTTTGTTCAAAAATACCCCTACAACCCTATGTTTAAGTAGAGACAAAACTAAAGAACAATCTGATAAAAATGCAACTTTAACTCCCATTAAAACATTGCCTAAAAAATAGGATCATTCTCCTATTAATTTTCAAATTGATTTATTTACTTATAAATTAGATTTTTAAAATAAAAATCATATATGTCAGTTCGTTTAGACCCTTTAAACCCAACAGATTAACCTAGTGAATTAGCCAAGTGATTAACTTAGGTAATTTAATTAAATCTAGGTTAACACAAATAAGCAAAAACAACAAAGCCGCGAAAATTAAATAACACAAAGATATGATGACCCAGGAAACCATACCGGTAAAAACCTAGGGAGGATTTAACCTAGCTATCCTCAAGGTAAACTGAATCCACCATGAAAGAATCGAAATTTACATAATAAGACTTAGACCACTAACATCTTATTGCTACCCAAGTGTAGGAAACTTACTACCACGACCCCATGATAGCTCCGAGATCCACGGACTCCTTCTTTCTTTAATCTTTGCAAAACACAAACACAACCGTTTGTGACTTTGAGATTCCACTCAAAGGTTTAGCAACACAAACTCTCCTGTTTGTGACTCCAAGACCACCCTTGAAGGTTTAGATCATCAGCACCTTTGATGACTAGAGAAAGCAACAACTTTAGCAATACCAGATCTTGAGATTCTTCAAGGAACAACACCGGTAGAAGTAATAAGAGAGGTTTTATGAACAAAACCCTAAATACAAAAGAGGCACACTCTTTTCTCTCTAAAAAGCCTTGTAAAAAACGTGCTTAGGGTTTCCTTTATATAGTGGGAGAAGTAGATCTGAAACCCTAATCCTTAATGGGCTAGAACTGCTGTTTGGGCCAACTTAAAATTCTGCAGATACGATTCTCGATCGGTCTAGCTTGTTTTTCGATCGATCGAACTAGGCAGATTCTGAAATCTTCTTTCTGCAGCTTGTATGTTCTTGTGTGCTCACGATTTGCCAATTGTTCTAAGCTTTTAGAACCTAACAATCTCCCCCTTTGGCAATTCGTGACAAAACTTTCATACAAAATGAAATGTTAAAATACAAGAACAACCCAATACAATAAAATACCCAATTACATCACAAATCCCAATCTAAGACTCATAACCTAGAAGTTGCCAAGAAGAGGTAGAAGGTCTTGATCAGAATGCACCTGTCTTTCCTGAAACACTCAAGAAACACATCAACGCATGTGTGGAAAGAAAGACATATAAACAGTAATATGAAACAGAATATGAAAACAAAAATAAATTCTAACTCTCCCCCTAAGTTAGATACATCAAAAAGTTTTTATATTCTCCCCCTAAATAAAACAAACTGGCTTGCCAACATTTCATCTATTTCTCCCCCTTTTTGTCACGTATTGACAAAAACAACTCAAACAAAGAGTAGAGTGACAGTAAACATGAGAGAAAAAAGAGAACCAAGGGAATATAAAACAGTTTGGCTCTATAGAAAATAGAGAGAACTCCCCCTATGAACAACAAAGGTTAAAAAAAAACTTTTCTCCCCCTATAAAAATAGGAAAAACAAAACAAATTTGGGAAAAACAGTTTCGGGGAAAATTTAGGAGGTGGAGATAAATAAAAACACACAAACCAAAAAAAATGTGTTGAGGATACACATGAAGAAAAATATTCTCTCTTTCAATAAATGCAAACTTGACACTATGTGACCTATAAACAATTGCATGAGGAGAGAAAATATTTGCACATTGATTATCCATCACATCTCTTAAGAAAAATATTTTCTGTAGTTCACACATAAAAATAGCATATACTAAAAAGTACATAACTCAAAAATTAATCAATCAATTTTTAAATCAAGTTGAGTACCCAATTTAGCAAAGTGTATGCATGGTATGTGTGAAAACAATGGGAGATATGACTGCAAAACTGCAAGATGGACACAGAAAAACAATGCAACTCATGTGAATCCTAACCATAAATGATGCATGAAAAAATTTGGTCAAAAACTCTAAAAACTGAAAATTTTTCAGTTTCGATCGATCGAGTATCGATCGAATACCAATCGAGTCAGACAGATTTAAACCAAAATTTTTATTGCAATTTCGATCGGTCGAGAGACAGATTCGATCGGTCAAATTCTAAAAAACTCAAATTTTTGAAAAACAGAACAATTTTATGCAGTAACTCCTCAAAGCACAGTGATTCATGAATGAAATGCATGAGTATAAGACTGAAAGTTTTTCAAAAACACATAAATACAACCTAGATCTTCCAAAATTAAGTTTTTCAATCAATTTGTCCTTAAAACTCAAATTTTGCATCAAAATCAAGGAATTTTTAATCTTGGATGGCCACAACAAAATCACACACGATAACATGTACAAAGTTTAGCAAAGAGTAACTTGTGTAGTGTGTGCAACTAGCAAAAGCTTGAAAAACATGTGAGGTGATATACACATAGAGATCAATCACAAGTTCTACAAAATCCATCACATGAATTTGAAAGAGACTATCACCTAAAGAGTTACATCCTATAACTCTCACATCTCCTAGAATAAAAGCTTTCAATCATGTAAGTTTCTTGATTTGCCTCATTATTCAATTTAATTGATTAGAAACTTAATAAAAGCCGGGATAATGTACACAGCAATTTTATTTGAATTTGTGAGATTATTATGGCCCAATAATGTACACACCAATTTTAATAGAGGCTACACCTTATGTTCTTTTTGTGCATGTGCTACACTTTCTCGAGCACAAAATCTTACGATATGCACTAAGGTGTTCATGATTGGCTAGTAAACAGTGGTGAGATGGTTATTTATGCCTTTCTCAATAAGTTCAAGTCCAACAATCAAAGACATAAGACTTCAAGATCAAGATCATGTGATCAACAAATATAGCATCTTCCCACACAACATGCACAACAAGACTTTAGCTAGTAAAGTGCAATAGTAATAAGTGCATCAAAGCTAAACAAGGTACATACATATGATATGTAAAATTTGATTGACCAACCTTGTCTTCAAATTTAAGAAAAAATAGCAAAACCACAATTTGCAAAATTTTTTTTTTTTTATATCAAAGAAACAAACATCCTAGAATGAAATGCATGAATGTAATGCAATGCAAATCCTAGAAACAAAGGTCACAAAAGATTGAGTAATGAAGCACAAGGACCATGTCAGACAGACTCAATTAGATTGAGCCTTTTGCATCCAAGACTTCTTAGATGCAACTCTTGCATTGGAGTTATGATTCACATTAGAATTTTGAGCAACTCCAGGATTGGAATAAAGGTTTAACGCCTTTACCAATTCACCAATAAGTACCATAGGATCATGTGCTTGGGGCACAGGTACTTTAGTTTTATTTGCTCGCTTCGCAGCTTGCAATTTAAAACAATTTGGACGAATGTGTCCAGGTTTTCCACAAAAATGACAAACCCATGCAGGCTTATCATGCAACTTGCCCTTAGTAGAAGTAGAAGCTCTAGAATGAGAAGCTTGAAGATCAACCTTAATCTTCCTAGGTGGAGTAACATTTATAGGTTTGACAGGTTCACTCACCAAGGGTTTGACAATCTCACTCTTAGGAGGTTCAGAAGAGGGAAAAAATTTAGTGGAAGAAGATTCAGGCACAGAAATACTTTCCTCAAAACCTAAACCAGTTTTATCAGAAGGAGACTTTTGAATGCTCAGCATGTGATCAAGTTTGGAGCTTGCAGACCTATTAGTTTGTTCTCTAGCAACAGATAAATCAAGTTCCAAACATTTAACTTTATCAAGTAAAAGCATGTTCTCAGTTTTCACATTATTCAAAAGCTCATTTGCATCAAACAATTTCACAAGTAAATTTTTCTTTTCAAGTTCAAGAGATGCAATTTTCTTCAAGCCTAACTCAACATTCATGGCATCCTTTGCAGCAACTTTGCAAAGTTTATTGTAGGCTTCCTGTAAATCTGCATCCTCAGAGAGTTCCCCATCAGAAGGGTTCTCTTCAACAGACATGCTTTCATTAACTACCGTAGAAGCAGTGAAAGCAATGAAGTTTCCATCCTCATCACTAGCGGATTCATTGTCGGAAACTTCATCATCACTAAGGGTTACAGCCATAGCTTTACCCTTAGACCTCAAGTATGTGGGACATTCAGATTTTAAATGACCATACCCTTGACAACCATAACATTGTTGTCCCAAAGAATTATTAGAAGATTGACCTACTTTCTCCTTTGGTTTTTCAGTGTTATTGACCTTAGTGGGATCATTCTTCCTAAAATTCCTAGGTTCAACAGTGTTCTTGCCTCTTGCCCTTCTGTTATTGTTCCTAAGAAAGTTTCTAAAGTTCTTGGCAAGATAGGCAATCTCTGTAGCAGAGAGTTCATCATCAAATCCACGATCTTCAACATCATCAACAGACTTAAGAGCCATTGATTTGGATTTGTTAGTCTTAAGGAGGTCTAACTCATAGGACTGAAGAGATCCTACAAGTTCGTCAACAGGGATGGAGTCCACATCCTTGCTCTCAGTGATGGCAGTCACTTTGGGTCTAAAATCTTCAGTCAAAGATCTAAGAATCTTCCTAACAATTTTAGGTTGATCATAGATTTCACCCAAATTATAAGCAGAATTAACAATATCATTCAATTTAGCATAGAATTCATCAAACGATTCATCATCATTCATTCTAATGCTTTCAAATCTAGTAGTTAATTGCTGCAATTTATTTATCTTAACTGCCTTTGTGCCTTCATGCACAGTTTGGAGGATATTCCAAGCAGTATGAGCAACCTCAACATTAGAGATTCTCTTAAATTCCTCCATGGAAACAGCATTAAAGATAGCATTCATAGCTTTGCTATTGAAAGCGGCTGCCTCCTTTTGAGAAGTTTGCCACTCACTCACAGGAGTAGTGGGCTTCTCCCATCCGTACTCAACGGAATTCCAAACTCTCTCATCAATGGATTTTAGGAATGCTTTCATCCTTACTTTCCAATAAGCATAGTTGTTTCCATCAAAGTGAGGTGGAACAACAAGAGAGTGTCCGTGTTCCATGACAACAGGGGTTAAGGATCAGCTAAAAGATCAAAGGATCAAAACAAAAGCTACCCACTCTGATACCACTTGTCAGTTCGTTTAGACCCCTTAAACCCAACAGATTAACCTAGTGAATTAGCCAAGTGATTAACTTAGGTAATTTAATTAAATATAGGTTAACACAAATAAGCAAAAACAACAAAGCAGCGGAAATTAAATAACACAAAGATATGATGACCCAGGAAACCACACCGGTAAAAACCTGGGGAGGATTTAACCTAGCTATCCTTAAGGTAAACTGAATCCACTATGAAAGAATCGAAGTTTACACAATAAGACTTAGACCACTAACATCTTATTGCTACCCAAGTGTAGGAAACTTACTACTACGACCCCATGATAGCTCCGAGATCCACGGACTCCTTCTTTCTTTAATCTTTGCAAAACACAAACACAACCGTTTGTGACTTTGAGATCCCACTCAAAGGTTTAGCAACACAAACTCTCCTGTTTGTGACTCCAAGACCACCCTTGAAGGTTTAGATCATCAGCACCTTTGATGACTACAGAAGGCAACAACTTCAGCAATACCGGATCTTGAGATTCTTCAAGGAACAACACCGATAGAAGTAATAAGAGAGGTTTTAGGAACAAAACCCTAAATACAAAAGAGGCACACTCTTTTCTCTCTAAAAAGCCTTGTAAAAAACGTGCTTAGGGTTTCCTTTATATAGTGGGAGAAGTAGATCTGAATCCCTAATCCTTAATGGGCTAGAACTGCTGTTTGGGCCAACTTAAAATTCTGCAGATACGATTCTCGATCGGTCGAGCTTGTTTTTCGATCGATCGAACTAGGCAGATTCTGAAATCTTCTTTCTGCAGCTTGTATGTTCTTGTGTGCTCACGATTTGCCAATTGTTCTAAGCTTTTAGAACCTAACAATATATATATATATATATATATATATATATATAAAATAATTAAATACAGTTTTTTTTCTACAAAATTGGACCACTAAAAATCAAAGCCTCACTGCACGCACAAAGCGCGTGTGATGAGGCTAGTTTAATTAACAGTCATGGAATTGCTTTATTATCTATTAATTCTCTTAATTTGATGTATATTCAACATTAAATAATAATTAAATACTTAATATAATTAAAAAAAATATTTAATAAACATGTCCCTTCGTATGTGTCTTATTTTTATTTTATTTTTTAAAAATATTGTCGTACATGTATATGTTACTGTGTTTGTGCTTTGTTACAATGTCTGTAATTATCAACACAACACACAACAAAGTACATATAACCTGAATTTCTTAAAAAACAAATGACGGGACAAATTCCAACAAAAGCCACAGGCTATACAAATCAATAAGATAGCAGCACTAGCCACAAGACCCTTTTTCCTTTTTTTCTTGAAAAAATTATAAATTCTAAACATTATTTGACGTTTCTTCAGATGCTCTAAAATCACAAAATCACCAACACCAAAAATTCCATAAAATATTTGGAAAAAAAAAAAAAAAGAAAAGAAAAACACACACACATATAGTATCAAACCCCAAAAAACCATATACCCAGAAAGATCAAACCAAAAAATTAAGACCAAAATTATGAGGAACAATTATTATAATTATAATTATAATTATTATTGCACCATCGAAAAGAAAGAGAAATATAAAGAACATAAATTTAAAAACTAAAAAGAAAAAAAAATTGAAAATCTTACCTTTATTTGGAGAATTTTTTTTGAAGCCACCTTTATTTGGAGAAAAAAAAATCGAATGCTTGCGAGTCGGCATTACAATCATGTGTTATCTGTATATTTTAAGAGGATTCAAAAAGTTAGTTATTGCTTTCTTTACTGTCAAAATTACCCTTACCTAAAACTTAAAAATGGGATTAAAATGGTAAATTAAAAAATAATAATAAATTCCTACTTTTACCTTAATATGTATTCTTACTTCTAATAAATTCTTACTTCTACTCAATAGTTTAAAAAACTCCCCACGTATTTATCTTCTCCACATTTTCTGAAAAGAATTTCTCATAAAAAAGAAACGTGTACAATAAATATTCCCCACTTTTCTTCTCAAAAAAAGAACTTCCCACTACTCACGTTTGAAAGAAAATAACTACCCCTCCAATACAATAAGGAAAAACTATCCCACGTTAAAAAAAAAAAAAAAAAAGTTTCAGACTATCCCATGTTTCTTTTTCAAAACGATTATATTATTATTATTATTATTTTGGATTTATTACATTATCAAAAATTTTTTTTTTTGATAACTATTACATTATCAATTGGATTTGGATAAACATGCAAAAACTTCTAATTGAAAAATGAATCCTATTCTCTTTGAAAAAAAAAATCCTATCTATTTTTTCAAATTGTGATGAAAGAAAAATTATAATACTAAATCTAAAAAAAAAAAAAAAAAAAAAGCCTCAACACATGAGCGAAGCGCGTGTGATGAGACTAGTATCATATATATTGTGCACGCCAAAAAGGAGTCGTCGATGGACCAACCTTTACTTGGGCTCACAATCTGTTTGTGATATGGGCTTTGGATTTCTTACTCTGGGTGGTTCCTTACACGGAGACCCAATGGCACTGTTTCCCCCCCTACTCCTATTGTTACCGTGTTAGTTTGATACGCTCTGGCTTTATATACCCTCAGTTTCTTTGCAAACCTCTCAACCACCCTTTTTTCCTCTTTAGCTTCTCATATTTATAGCCCAATAATTAGTGGGGAGTTATAATTACTCTTGTGGTTCATGGTAGAGGAGGTCCAATGTTATTATTGCTAAGTGGATGTTCAGGTGGGAGTGGAGTGTGGTATGAGTGGCCTTGGAACTAGTTCCCACCTCAATAGCATTGCTCGGCAAAAATATGACCTAAGGCATTGCTGGGCAGCCGAGAAGTGGTACCCCTGGGCAGTTGTCTCATTGTTCGGGAAGTGGTTCACCAGGCGTGATCCAGGCGACGCAGTGTGGTATGTGCTGAAGATCGCTTGCCCAATCAGCTTTTCGATGACCTAAGGCCTGGGCCTAGGGCCAATATGGGCCATACTGTTTGGTTGGAGCTCAAGGCCCAAATGGGCCTGGGTATCCCAGTGTCGTACATTAGCCACCCCTTGATTCGTGCTCGGTTCTCCGAGAAGAATCAAGGAATCCAAGAGGCAATAACTATCTGGAAGGCTCAACGGGTAGATATTGGATGGTCGAGAAACCCATTAATGCACCCTTAAAAGGTGCATCGCATCTGACTGCTGGTTCAGCCGTCATCATTGCCTGACAGTTCATGAACTGAGGCGGAGCGTGTGTGACAGTTGAGGTAGGGATTCATAGGGTTTCCCTCTCCTTATTTATTAATTATCATTTATTTTCCCCCTTTTGGCCCCTATAAATAGTTCCCTCTGGAACTCTTCTGGCCTCTACTTTTCTTTTTTATTCTTCATTCTCCAAACTCACTCTCTGCCATGCATATCTCTCTGTGCATCCTTCAGTCTAGAACACCGTACTTTCCTAGAGCCCAAAGTAAGTTTCCTTTGTCATTCTTACTCTTCCCATTTCATTTAGCTTTCTCTTGATCGTAGATTAGGGATCTAGTTCTGGAAATGGGCTTTTCTCATCTTCTTTCCTCAGAAGCCACTTTGGCTACTTTTGGGGTTGCCTGCAATGTCCCTGAGGATGTTGATATTGCCTACTGTCACGAGGGTGATATTGACATCCAAAGGCACCGTGGTGTAAATACATTTTTCTATATGGTGACAAAACACTGGTTTAGTTCTTATATGTTGGCTTTGTTTGATTAAGGTTTAATTACTGGACACTTGTCTTAGTCATTTTTATGAATATTTTAATACTATGTTGTTTCTTTCGTTATATATACCCCTAACAATCGGGTAGGAGAATGCACAGTGTCTGAGGTTGGATTGGAATGGAAAATGAGTTAGCTCCTTGACAATTGAAACTTCACTTAATATATGTCTATCCACCTGCTCAGTTATATTGATCTAACTGAGAATTAGGCTTCTGCCCCTAGAGAGCTTTTAGTGTAAGGTTTCTGCTTGTTCGGTGATAATGATCGAACCAAGAGGCAGGCTTCTATCCTTAGAGGGATTTTAGTGTAAGGTTTTCGCCTGTTCAGTGATAATGATCGAACTGAAAAGCAGGCTTCTATCCTTAGAGGGCTTTTAGTGTAAGGTTTCCACCTGCTCAGTGATAATGATCGAACCGAGAAGCAGGCTTCAGTCCTTTGAGAGCTTTTTAGTGTAAGGTTTCCATCTGCTTGGTGATAATAATCGAATCGAGAAGCAAGTTTTAGTCCTTAGAGAGCTTTTGGTGTAAGGTTTCCACTTGCTCGGTGATAATGATTGAACCAAGAAGTAGGCTTCAATCCTTAGAATGGAAGGAGCTACCCGTCCCCAAAACTTTCTATACATTCGATGTTCGGCAACACCTTTAATGAATTGACCATAATAAAACTAAATGCACCTGCGAGGATAAATACCACCTTCATATTAAATAAAACATATACACAAGATCACATTTAATTCGCACCCCTGTGTATGAATAATCAATGATAAAATTGCTTCAAGTTATGGACATTCCATGGCCGGGGAAGCGGTCTCTCGTCTAGGTCCTCCAAGTAGTATGCTCTCACACTTGCGATAGCAGTAACCTTGTAAGGCCTTTCCTAGGTTGGGGCCAATTTCCCAGCATTCGTATCTTGCATATTCCCTACTGCCTTCCGTAGCTCCAGGTCCCCGGCAGCGAATTCCCTTGTCTTTACATCTCGGTTATAGCACTGGGTAAGCTTTTGTTGATACTCCATTAGCCGTACGGTCGCTGCTTCTCGGTACTCTTCCAGCAAGTCCAGGTGTTCTACCAACAACCTGTCGTTCTGGGTAGGGGTAAACCCTGCAACCCGTGCACTACATAAATTTACTTTGGTAGGTATTACAGCTTCTGCCCCATACGTTAGAGAGAACAGAGTTTCTCTAGTAGACCTTTTAAGAGTTGTCTGGTACGCCGACAAAACGTTGAGCAGCTCCTCGGCCCACCAACCTTTTGCACCATCTAACCTTTTCTTCAATCCGTTCACAATTGCCTTGTTGGTGGCATCTTCTTAACCATTGCTTTGAGGATACACCAGGGTAGAGTACTTGTTCTTGATGGCAAGATCACTGCAAAACTCGCGAAAGGCCCTATTATCAAATTGCGATCCATTACCAGATATAAGAGAGTCTGGCACCCTAAATATCGTGAATATATTCTTCCAAACAAACTTCTTAACATCCACGTCTCGAATGTTGGCCAATGCCTCTGCCTCCGTCCACTTGGTGAAGTAATCAACAGCTACTAAAACAAACTTCCAATTGCCCATGGCCCGAGGAAATGGGCCAAGAATATGTTGCCCCCACTGCGCAAAGGGCCAGGGGCTATTGACCGGATTTAGGTGGCCAACTGGTTGGTGGATCTTCGGTTGCCCGTGGCCCGGGGAAATGGGCCAAGAATATGCAGCCCCCACTGCGCAAAGGGCCAGGGCCTGTTGACTGGATTTAGGTGGCCAGCTAGTTGGTGGATCAAGGAAGCATGCTTTTGGCACTGTTCACACTTACGCATATACTCAGTGACATCCCTCTTCATCTGTGGCCACCAGAACCCCTGATTCATTACTCGGTGTGCTAATGAACGTCCCCACACATGACTGTCGCACATCCCACCATATAGCTCGGCCAAGATTTCATTAACTTTCTTTGGTTGTAAACATAAAAGGTATGGCCCCTCAAAAGACATTCGATACAGCATACGATCTGCCGATAACCAATATCGAGCAGCTTCTCGGTGAACCCTATTAGCTTCCTTCTCATCGTCGAGGATTCGATCCTCATCTAAGAAGTCAATGATCGGGTCCATCCAACATGGCTCGTTCATCGAAATTACTACAACATCGACACCACCTGCAGCGTTAATGCTCAGCTCTGCTATGAGTTCTACCTTGATCAACCGAGGTATATCCTCTGTCACTGATGATGCCAACATGGCTAGAGAGTCAGCATGTTTGTTCTGTTCCCAGGCCACTTGGGCCAACTTTGCCGTACTAAACTTGCTCAAGACTTGCCTTACCACCCGTAAGTACTCTTTCATTCAAGAATCACGTGCTTCAAAACTGCCCTGCACCTGGCCTACTACCAACCAAGAATCTGAATAAATCTTTATATCCCGAACACCCATGCTCCAACTGTATTCCTTCTGGGGTGATATTGATAATCTAGACACTAGCCCTTATAGCATTTGATGCGCCGTCCACGAATACCTTCCACGGGCTACATTCCACATGACAAACCATCTCCCCTTCATGTTTAGTAGAAAATTCTGCGAAAAAATTAGCAAGAGCTTGGCCCTTCACCGAACTTCTCAGCCTCTACCTTATATTAAAGGATCCTAACCGAGTCCCCCATTTATCTATCCGACTCGTAAAATCTGATATTTTTAACAGCGACTGCAAAGGGTACTCGGTCATGACATAGACAGTATGAGCATGGAAATAGTGAGGCAATTTTCTCGTAATGTGCACTAGTGCTAGCACCAACTTCTCTAGGGTAAATACCTTGTCTCCAAGTCGACCAAGGTCTTACTGACGTAATACACAAGCTGTTGCACTCCATGATCCCTTAATAACACGTCGCTTACAACATGATCAGACACCGAGAGGTACATGAATAAATCTTCCCTAGGTTCCGAGGCTGTTAACATGGGCGCCCTCGCCAAATACTCCTTCAAATCTTGAAAAGCTCTTTCACTTTCCTCATTCCACTAGAACCCCTTCCACTTCTTCAAAAGTTGGTAGAATGACAGCTATTGGCAAACTTAGAAATGAACCGATTAAGGGTAGCTAACATTCCGGTCAACACCTGCACTTCCTTTAGAATGCCCGGTGGCTAGAGGTGCTGCACGGCTTCAATCTGATCGGGATTGACTTCTATCCCCTGGTTAATGATCAAATAACCTAGGAACTTGCCGACCCCAACCCCAAAAAGCACACTTGTCCGCGTTCAGGCGCAATTTACGTTGCCGCAGCACTTCAAATACCCTCCAGAGATCTTCTCTATACTGCGTCTCTTGTTTAATTTTTACCACTATGTCGTCAATGTATAATTCAACCATACGCTCGATCTTGTCCCGAAACATTCTAGTCATCATTCATTGATATGTTGCATCGGCATTCTTTAACCCGAAGGGCATCACGGTGTAATGGTAGTTTGCATCATGAGAGATGAATGCCGTCTTTTCCTAGTCCTCGGCAGCTAGGGCGATCTGATGATAACCTTGAAAGGTGTCTACGAAACTCATCCTTGGGTGCCTATAGGTGGCATCAACCAATTGGTCTACCTTATCCCCGTCCCTCATGCTTGCCCCCCTATCTAAAAATACCGCTCGACATCTGGTAGAATCTTTACTCTAACTAGCTCCTTGGCACAACCAGCCCCCAATCCCTCCCAGGGCTCTTGTAGTTGCTGTAAAGGGGCTTTCCCATCGGTTTTCTTTTGTTTGCTCTGCTTGTGGTTCCAATCGACCGCGGCCACTAAACATTGCCTGGCTGCTTGCTGACTCCCCCTTACTATAGCAACGCCCTACTCGGTGTGAAACTTAACTTTCACATGCAGGGTGGAAGGGACTGCTCCCATCGCATGGATCCACGGCCTTCCTAGAATGGCCATATAAGGAGAAAACGAAGCTATAATTATGAAGGCCACTGTTACTTCTTTTCCTTCCATATTCACAGGAAGTGATATTTACCTCTCAAGAATCGCCAGATGGCCATCAAACCCGAGCAGGGGCGTGTCGTATTTTGAGAGGTGCTCCTTCTTCAGTCTGAGCCCTCTGAACAGATCCAGATACATTACATTGGCCCTACTTCCTTGGTCTACCATTACTCTCTTTACTATGAAACCGTTTATCCAGGCTGTCACCACAACGCATTATCGTGCGGCTAAATTGTTCCCTCTAAATCATCGTTGTTAAAAGCAATGGGTTCTCGACCAATCTTCATCTTCTTTTCGAGGGGTTGCACGCCCGAGCAGTTTCCCACAGGTACTATGGTCAACACTCCTCTCATCCCGGTCACAGTAGTATCCCTCGGGGCAGCATGGAGGACTTCATTTACTCCCAATAGAGGCGAGAGAGGGTTCCCTCTTTGTTGAGTACCTTGCCCAGTACCTCTATTCCCTGAATCCACCACGAACTCCTTCAGATATCCCACCTTCACCAATTTCCCTAAATGGTCTTTTAACACTCGGCACTACTCGGTGGTATGTCCCTTATCCTTATGATAGGTACAGTACAAACTTTGGTTTCTCTGAGATAGGTCACCCCCTATCTTGTTCGGCCATTTGAAGTACGGCTTGTTCTTGATCCAGTCTACAATCCTATGCACCGGCTCCTTAAACGTCACGTTCACCTCCCCTAGTTGCAACTTTGATTCTTGTATCCTTAAATCTTTTCGAAGTCTTGGCTGAAAACCGCTTTGCCGAGGGCAATTAACTAACGGGGCCTTACCTTCACTATGCAGCCGGTCATCTTCCAGGCATTTGTACTCCTTAATACGCCTTATGAGCTACCTCATATCCTCGGGAGGCTTCTTCGTCAATGACTCCTGTAGCTCAGAGTCCTCGGGTAGCACCATCCTAAAGGTGCTTGCCTCAATCTTCTCGTTGCCCCTGCCGATGTCATTAAAAAGCTCCCAATACCGACTAGCATAACTGCGAAGAGTTTCCCTAACCCTCATCTTCATAGACAGTAATGCATCCACTGGTTGTGGCACCTGGCTATAAGTTACAAACCGGGCACCAATTTCTTGGATCAGCTTGGCAAAATTGTGAATGGAACCCTTCCGTAACCCATTAAACCATCTCAATGCTGTGGGCCTAAGGCTCGAGGGAAATACTTTGCAAATCAGCACGTCATTGTGTGTATGTAGAGATATCATCTGGATATAATGGCTGACGTGTTCTACCAAGTCCGTTTTCCCATCAAAGGAATCGAATGGGGGGCGCATAAATCAACTCGGCATTAGGGCTCGTTCAATTTCGTCTGAGAACGATGACCGAGTAGCTCTGCGTAAGGCGTGGCTTATTGCATCCATGGTGGCATTATGGGGCCGTTGCTTCTCTAGGGAATCTGAACCCCGATCTGCATACCCCCATGAACATGAACGGTTTCTGGCGTCGACAGGACTCCCGTGAATGTGAACGTTCCCAACGTCGACGGGCACTTGACTGATCAGCCTCTGAACCATAATAATTTCCCCCACTGTCAGATCTCCCTTTTCGGTTGTCTCGGTCCCTCCTCCAATGCCTACCCCTTGCTTCCAACTCCAAATCTCTTACTAGTCTGCATAACTACTCTAGTTTCTGATCTCTCTCATCAAATTGCCCGTGCCCTAAAGCACCCGATATCTTCCGGTGGGTTTGGTACGACCCCTCTCCAAGGTCAGACCGTTCTTCCTCTTGTTCACGATCCGTATCTTCACATCTCTTGTGCCTCTGTTCTCGCCAAGTGGATCCTTGAGAAGATCCCACTGAACCGCTTTCGGCGTAACTCCCTGAACAGTTTCCAGACATTCTCTCTAGCGTGAGTCTCAGTCGAACCACAGCTTCGTAGGAGATTCCCACAGAAGGTGCCAATTGTGCGCGCCAAAAAGGAGTCGTCGATGGACCAACCTTCACTTGGGCTCACAATCTATTTGTGATATGGGCTTTGGATTTCCTACTCTGGGTGGTTCCTTACAAGGAGACCCAATGGCACTGCCTCCCCCCTGCTCCTATTGTTACCGTGTTGGTTTGATACGCTTTGACTTTATATACCTTTAGTTTCTTTGCGAACCTCTCAACCACCCTTTTTCCTCTTTAACTTCTTATATTTATAGCCCAATAATTAGTGGGGAGTTATAATACATGAGATACATGGTTGCATCAGAAAAACTAAAGGCATGTTCAATACACTGATAATGATTACTCAGGAATAGGAATATGTATTGCAAGGAATATAAGAATTTGTAACGGCCTTTGTAGTAGTTTTTTCTTTCAGTGAAGAATTTTACTAATCAGAAAAAAAAAAAAAAAAATATATATATATATATATATATAAGAATTTGTAATGGAATTACTATTCCTATGCATCTGTTTTGCTGGCAAACATGAATAAAACCATGAATTTGTAATTCACAATATGGTATAACATGATTTGATGATATAATGGAGTTATATTCCAATCAAATGTCCTAAAATACCCTTTTATATTATATTTATACTCATTGTGGGTCTTGTTTATTGTGTATACTTTAATTAATATCATTGGCCTTTGTTCAAAATTCCTGCCTCCATAACTGCTAAAAATAAAAACTGACAACTTCTCCCCTAGATATTAAAATCTAATGAACAATAAATTTACATGTGAATAAAATGATGAAATATAAAAAATCTCGACTTTTTTTTCCTTTTCTTCTTTCTTTAAAGAAATAATACCTGTTTCACAAGTTAATACATAGCTATTTTTGAATTTCGTTGCAGTCTCCATCATTGTGCTTCTTTCTCTCAAGCATGATTATATGTTCAATGCATAAATTAATGCTGCTGTCAAATCAAACATTGCTTTTATGGCTTGCATAATCAGTTTGGGCATGTCTTGCATATATAGGCTAGAAGCTGATATTCCTACTAAATCTTCATTGTTGTACTATTGATTTTACCAATAAGGCTAATTCTTTCACTTCTATGATATTGATACCATTTCTACATGTATGGGAAATTTCATGTAATTTTCTTGTCATAAAATTTTTTGAGTAATATATATTTCTTAGAATTGAATGCTAAGTAATGGGTTGCATCATTACAGCCATATATATGTTATCTTATATATGACATTTTTATTTGGCAACCCAATGGTGATTGGGTGGTTTCTAGAGCAATTGCTAAGGCTCTTCTAGGCATTTTTCAATAATGTTTACAATTCCATTAAAATATGAATCCATCTGAAAAGTAATATGGTTTCTGGTGATTACTTACCATATTTTTATGATTAATCTGGAGAATATGACCTTTTGTTCTAGTTTCTTGGTGATAAGTTGAGTAAAGTGTGTTTTTCCTTGAATGGTTGTCTTCCTACCCTATGTGACCTCATAGGAACTGTGTTTTCTCTTTATAGGCATATGACTGCCACTTTGTTGAATTTTTTGTTTTTTGAGAATCTTTGTTAGATTGTTTTTGTTTTTGTTTTCAATAATGTCTATTACATGCTAACTGCTTATCATTCTTGTGCAGTATGGCTGCTGCAAATGCTGGACATATTGACCATGCACAGCTTGGACCCATTGACGGGTTGGTGTTGACACAGGAGGCCAACCATCGGTCCGAAGCTATTTGGAACGGGCAGGTAAAACACAACACTAATGATTTAACCAATTTAGATTTGAAACCTATGGCCAGTGGCCTGTACATGCCGTTTTTTTAAATGTTTTCTATACATGGATTGCACTTGTTTTGATTTTGTATTCTAATAGAAACTACTTAAAACGGTGATTAGAAAATGGTGATTTTAATATTTAAGTATTTTTCTGCTTTGATTTGGTAATGAATTTTTCATTCATTGAAGCTAAATAAATTAATTCATAATTTATTCAATAAAAACAAAAATTTATTAATTCATCCAAGCCAAATAAAAAACATATCTTTGATAGTTTCCTTAATTAGTTTCCTTTGATAGTTTGCAGCCTGCTGCTGTCTATGATTTGTAATACTGTTGTAAAGTGTTTGTTGAATAAAAATTTTCTAATTCATTAAAAAAAAAAAAACTTTGTAGTTGCAGCCCTATCAATAGAAGGTTAGTGTATTTGTGACTAATACTGCAAGGTGAAGCTCAGCGGGATCAGTATTTTAATTTACCTATTGGCTTTAGATTGAGTTCATGTAGCATTTACTTGGCTTTTTTGAACTCATAATCCGATAACAATGGCAGCAACCACAAAAATGAAAAGAAAATCTTCTCTCTATTCTATCTTTCATGCACATTAACTGTGAGTTTTTTGTATTAGGCACAACCTTTATATGCTCATTAAGATTAAGGCTTAGTCAAGTTGTGTATGCACTTTATGCATGGAGTAGATTTACTTTACACTACTTTCTGCTTCTTTATGTTTTCCTTTTCCATTCGCTTGATATTTTGGAATGTGTTTATTTTGAACTGCATCCTTCTTATGGTACCCATTTAATTCATAAATGTACACACACTTGCTATCTTATATTAATCTATGGTTCTGTTGTGTGCAGGATTCGGGGGCCCTTACCTGCCATAGCCCTATGAAGAGTTCTCCAAGCTAGAGCAAATGGTGGACGACTGAGTCGTTGACATCATTAAGGGACATGGTTTGGAGGGACTCCTAAGGACTTTCGGTAAAGAGATTGATCATGGCCTAATAACGGCCTTAATGGAGCGATGGCGGCCCGAGACTCACGCCTTCCATATGCCACATGGTAAGATCACCATTACATTGCAAGATGTCAAGGTTCTTCTCGGGCTTCCTGTTGATGGCGAGGCCATAACAGGGAGCATGCAAAAAGTATGACAAGATGTGCGCCAGGACTTCCTTGGCTTTGTTCCCATAAATGATAACACAAAGCAACTTACTGGCTAGAGGATAGTCATCAAACAACTTCTGGAGCAAGTTACCGATCCATTGCTGCCTAATGCGGAAGAGGATCAGCTCCATAAGTACGCACGATGCTACATCTTAGCGCTATCAACGGACACGATCTTCATGGACAAATCCGACGATAGGGTGCATCTAATGTGGGTGCAACAGTTGGAGGACCTTTGCAACCCACGAAGGTACAGTTAGGGAAGTGCTGGCCTTGCAATTTCCTTTTGTTTTGCGTCCTATACCTTATAGTAAGAAAGCTTATGATCGTACTTAGTATGTAAAATGTCCCAGAGCTAATCAATACGAGCAGTGTGATCCTCTCACAATTTTCCCACAATTTCTAATGCAACAAAATTAGAATCCATCATTTTACCATCTCTTCGCAGGCCAAAGGGTATACAACTGTGTGGACCCACATAAGACATGACCATCTAGAGACCATTAAGTTTAGCCTTCATGAATGCCCCAACATACCACTTGCAATTGGTGTCAATGCATACGGCGCACAATTTAGTTTTGGTCAACCTCTGGATTTTAAAATTTCTATTGTCCTTTGCTGCATATATTATCAATGCACGCTTCACCGCGTCTTTATTTGCAAAAGTCAACCCCTTACTAAAATGCATCCCATCTCCCCAAGTAGAAACAAATGGTATCTGAAGACGTGAAGGATCAACCATATTTTCCCAAGTATTTGCGTAGAATGACTTGGCAAAAGGTGTGTAGGCAGTGGTCGTATTTGTATCATGCTGGACGCCAATATCATTGTCCGCATCACCTTCATCATGGTACTCCATATTTTCCTCTTCAAAATTGGGAACGAGTTCATGGTCAACCACATCACTGTCAAAGTTGCCTCGCTCAATTCTCTCTTTGTACTCATCCATATCAACAAGATTTTCATCATTATTCGCAGCATGATCTTCTTCTTCGTCTTCCTCCCCTAAATGTGTTTCTTGAGGTTGGAATGTTTCACTAGTATTGGCAGCATAATCTTGAGATGAGAGTGTATAATCTCCCATTGAAGTGCATCCATCATCTAGGGCTGTAAATTGTAAAAATGTAGTTGTTTGTTGCACCTCCTCGGCATCAACTTCTGCAAGCCGCTCTGAACTTACGTACAATTCAGCAGCATTTACTTGAGGCATTTTATGGATCCTATTAAACATGATATTTACATGTTTGTCTTCTTTGATTGCCATACACCCGTAATTTATCCGTTCATGAAGGACTTCTTGTAGATAAAGGTAAATAATCTTTATGTCATAACAAGCAGGGTTCAAATTCAATTCTTCCATTATTTTCATCTTCAAATCGTTTAACATCTTCAACTTACGATGTATCATCATGTAATAGCATTCGATACCTGGCCCTTAAAATTGGAATCCATCAATCTCATCAGGATTGAGAAGGGGTCCACCGTAGTATACATTTATATCAATATTCTTCAGAGATTGTGAACCTATTAGAGTCACTTATAATATGCATTTCACATAACTCACTTAATCCAATTAACTAAGTGAGTCTTGTGCTTTGCACTTAACAAACACGTGTTATTTTCTTATGGGAGGTTGGAGATCAAAACTCTAAACATGTTTGGGACCAAACTCTATCCAATTGTGTTTTAATATTCTATTTGAAAAAAAAATGTGACATTATCATTCTAGAGGGTGCCGCGATAAGGGTTTTACTTTCTAATTTTTTTTTTTTTTTTGTTGCTTCTTGACTTTGAACTCTTCTTTGTGTGTGTGTGTGTGTGTGTGTGTGTGTGTGTGTGTGTGTGTGTATTAACAAGTTCACAATCTTCTCCAAAAATATACCTTCTCCCAAGTCTCAAGTTCTTTTTTTTATAATCCTCAAGTTCACAGTAAACCCTTGAAGGCTTGAACAAATAAGAGATGAAGATCAACAATAATTTGAGCCTCCACCAGCCAACGGTCTTAGTTTTTCTCGGCAGTGGCACAAACGGTGTGTAGCGATTTCTTCATCAGCCTTACCTTATATACTCGTTGTAAGAGTAGGATGGGGTCAATGAAAGTTGATAGTCAAGATCTTACCTAGCAAAACAAGAACTAATACTTGGTATTCAATACTAACACGGACAAAGTTTGGTTGCAAACTTAGTCTTAGTTTAAGACTACAATTTTTTTTTATAAAAAGTTAACATTACTACATATTTTGATAAATCTAACTGTTGAATTGCATGTTCTTTACGCTCTTTAACACATATGTCAAAATTTGTTTTATTTTTAGGTAATTTTTAGACATATAGTTATGTTTATTTTAGATTTTGAAGTCAATTGATAATAATATAATGTGTGTACATTATAATTTAATTTATTAAATGAATAAAATAATGTTAATAAATGATTCAATTTAATTTATTCAAGAAGATTAATATGAAATGAAATGGAAATCTCCTCGTGCTCTTGATTACTTCATGCGAAAAATTAGAAATATTAACTATTTTATAGTTTACGTGCTTTAGACAATGTTTAACCCCACACTCGAGTTGCTAAAAGGTTATTGCACATTTGTTCCCCAAATACAACGAAGTCGATTGCATTCTACAAAAAACAATTTTGGGGAAAACCCAATGTATTTCTAGTGTTTTTAAGATAAAGTCAGAAGTTCAGTTGAAAATGAATGTTAAAACCATACGGCAAAATTACATTTTTTATACCCTAATCTTTCGCACACTTACATTTAATTCCCTAAACTATGGAAATGCGTGATTGATCTCCCAAATTTATAAATCGGTTATAATGTCCCCCATACTATTTGTTTTGGTGTTAAGTATAACGAAATTAAGCATTAAAATACCAAATTACCCTCTCCCTCCAAAACATACAACAAAGTTTGTAGCCAATTACCCTCTACCTCCAAAACATATCAAATTACCCTCTCTCTCCAACACATATCCTGTAAGATCATTTAGACCCCTGTAAAACTAGATTGTTTAACCTAATTAATTAACCAAGTGAATACTAAGGTTTATTATTCAGATCTAGGTTAAAACAATAACAATCATATCAAGTAAAGCAGCGGAAAAATAATAAAAACAAAAAGATATGATGACCTAGGAAAACCAAACCGGTAAAAAACCTGGGGAGGATTTAACCTAGCTATCCTCAAGGTAAAATAGCAAATCCACTAGAAAGAATTGAAGTTTACACAATAGTGACTTAGACCACTAACATCCTATTGCTACCTGCTTGTAGGAAACTTACTACCACGACCACGTGACAGCTCCGAGATCCACGGACTTCTTCTTTCTTTAATCTTTGCAAAACACAAACACCCACACTTGTGACTTTGAGATCCCACTCAAAGGTTTAGTAACACAAACTCTCCTGTTTGTGACTCCAAGACCACTCTTGAAGGTTTAGATCATCAGCACCTTTGATGACTAGAGAAGGCAGCAACTTCAACAATACCGGATCTTGAGATTCTTCAAGAAACAACATCGGTAGAAGTTATAAGAGAGATTTTAGGAGCAAAACCCTAAATACAAAAGAGGCACACTCTTCTCTCTTTAAAAAGCCTTGTAAAAACGTGCTTAGGGTTTCCTTTATATAATGGGAGAAGTAGATTTGAAACCTTATCCTTAATAGGCTTGAACTGCTGTTTGGGCCAACTAAAAATTCTGCAGATACGACTTTCGATCGGTCGAGCCTGTTTTTCGATCGATCGAACTAGTCAATTTCTGAAATCTTCTTTCTGCAGCTTGTATGTTCTTGTGTGTTCACGATTTGCCAATTGTTCTAAACTTTTAGAACCTAACAATCTCCCCCTTTGGCAATTCGTGACAAAACTTTCATACAAAATGGAATGTTAAAATACAAGAACAACCCAATACAATAAAATGCCCAATTACATCACAAATCCCAATCTAAGACTCTTAACCTAGAAGTTGCCAAGAAGAGGTAGAAGGTCTTGATCAGAATGCACCTGTCTTTCCTGAAACACTCAACAAACACATCAACGCATATGTGGAAAGAAAGACATATAAACAATAATATGAAACAGAAATATAAAAACACAAATATAAAAACACAAATAAATTCTGACTCTCCCCCTAAGTTAGATACATCAAAAAGTTTTTATATTCTCCTCCTATTAAAAACAATTGCATCTCCCCCTAAACAAGACAAACAGGCTTCCCAACATTTCATCTATTTCTCCTCCTTTTTGTCACGGATTGACAAAGACAACTCAAACAAAGAGTAAACATGAGAGAAAAAAAAGAGAACCAAGGGAACATAAAACAGATTAGCTCTACAGAAAAAAGAGATAACTCCCCCTATAAAGAGCAACAACTCCCCCTATGAACAACAAAGGCTTAAAAAAAACTTTTCTCCCCCTATAAAAATAGGAAAACCAAAACAAGTTTTGGGAAAAACAGTTTTGGGGAAAATTTAGGGGGTGGGGATAAATAAAAACACACAAACCAAAAAAAATGAGTTAAGTATACACATGAAGAAAAATATTCTCTCTTTCAATAAATGCAAACTTGACACTATGTGACCCATAAATAGTTGCATGAGTGAAAAAAAAAAAATTTGCACATTGATTATCCACCATATCTCTTAAGAAAAATATTTTCTGTAGTTCACACATCAAGAAAAATAGCATATACTAAAATGTACAAAGGACTCAAAAATTAATCAATCAATTTTTAATTTAAGTTGAGTATCCAATTTAGCAAAGTGTATGCATGTTATGTGTGAAAACAATGAGAGATATGACTGTAAAACTGCAAGATGGATACAAAAACAATGCAACTCATGTGAATCCTAACCATAAATGATGCATGAAAAATTTTTTTGGTTAAAACTCTAAAAACTGAAAATTTTTCAGTTTCGATTGATCGAGCATCGATCGAATACCAATCGAGTCAGACAGAATCAAACCAAAATTTTTATCGCAATTTCGATCAGTCGAAAAACACCCTTGATCGATTGAAAATCTAGAAAAACTTAAATTTTTGAAAAACAGAGCAATTTTATGCAGAAACTCCTCAAAGCACAATATTTCATGAATGAAATGCATGAATATGAGACTAAAAGTTTTCAAAAACACATGAATACAGCCCAGATCTTCCAAAATTAATATTTTCAATCAATTTGTCCTTAAAACTCAAATTTTGCATCAAAATCAATGAACATATAATCTTGGATGGCCACAACAAAATCACACACAATAACATGTACAAAGTTTAGCAAAGAGTAACTTTGAGTAGTGTGTGCAACTAGCAAAAGCTTGAGAGACATGTGAAGTGATATGTAAATAGTAAGCAATCACAAAGTCTACAAAATTCATCACATACAAGTGAGAGAGACTATTACCAAAAAAGTTATATCATATAACTCTCACATCTCCTAGAATAAAATCTTGCAATCATGTAAGTTTCTTGATTTGCCTCATAATGTACACACCAATTTTAATTGAATTGTGAAATTATTATAGCCCAATAATGTACAAACCAATTTTAACAATTCAACCGAGGCTACACCTTATGTTCTTTTTGTGCATGTGCTACACTTTCTCGAGCACAAAATCTTACGATATGCACGAAGGTGTTCATAATTGGCTAGTAAACAGTGGTGAGATGGTTATTTATGCCTTTCTCAATAAGTTCAAGTCCAACAATCAAAGGCATGTGACTTCAAGATCAAGATCATGTGATCAAAAATTATAAACATCTTTCCCACACAACATGCACTACAAAGACTTCAACTAGTAAAGTGCAATAAAGAAGCTCATCCAAGCTAAACAAGGTACATAAACATATTATGTAAAGATAATATGGCCAACCTTGAGTATAAATCCAAGATATATAATACAAAACACATAAAAATCTTTTTGGTTTAAAAGAAATTTAATTACCAAAAGTAAAATCACACATTATGCTAAATGATTAAAAATGCAAATGCAATGCATGACAGTGCTTAACTAAGCTATAGAGGATACACAAACAAGAAATATCAATTTCTTAATTAACCCTTGAGTACATGTACAAACTAGTACATACTCAAAAAAAAAATCAAAAAATAGCTTAGCACTTATAGAACGCATGCAATTTAAGTTTCTCCACAATGTCAAGCATGTTCTAAATCAAGAGAGAGATGTCATAATTCATGTAATCTTCAAGAAAAATAAAAACTAGACACAAAATAAAATATTTTTGTCTTTTTGAAATTTTTCAATGTTTTTGGATTTTTTTAATAAAAAAAAAACATCCTAAAAAGAAAAACAACCAAAAACAGAAAAAAAAACATGTCCACAAATAATTCAAAGAATTAAATCAGGGACAAGTCAACAATACTCACCTTAGAGAATCTTTTCTCACCCATATAGCACGAGTCTTCGGCTTTGTAGGTGAAAATCCATGAGAAGCAGAGTGTATTTAAGGGATTACACCAATCTTCTGAGAATGACAAAAATCTTGCAAATTCCTTTCACAAGCCAACAAGCTTAAATTTTTTAAAAGAATATGAAACAATTTATTTGGACTTATGGTAGGAGAAATATCACCACATATCCTAGATTGAAATACATAATTTTTAAATTTTAATTTATGACAATTAGGAAGAATGTGACCAGAGACACCACAAAAGTGACAAACAGGAACAAATTTAGGAACATCAGTATTCCTAACAGCAAATCTAGTCTCAGATTTTGGTTTTTGCCTCAACAAAGAACAATTTGGTCTAATATGACCAACAACACCACAAAGGTGACAAGTAGGCACAAAAACAGATTTCTTATGCTCTCTAACAGTAGGTTTAGTCTTAGGTTTAGAAACTTCAGCGTCAACATCAAAACTTTTACCTTTGTCTATCCTAGCAAAATAAACATTTTCTTTATTATTCCTCTTGAAAGGAGGAATATAAACTTTTTCAGCTTTAGGCTTAAGAGAAACAGAAACACTTCTGTTATCAACAGCAAGCTTGGTACTAGTCAAATTTTCAATTTTAACTTTAGATTCAACTAACTCTTGTTTCAAGTTTTTCATCTTCTCGTTTTGAGAGGAAATTTGATTTCTCAAAAATTCATTCTTTTTATTAGATTCATCTAATCTCACAATCAATTCCTCTTTTTCAAGTTTAGCCAATTTTAACTCTTCCTTGAATTTCTTAGCAATTTTCATAGTTTTCAATAATTTCTTATGAAGAGTTTCACAGGCATCAAAAAGATCAACAGAAACAATAGTGTCCTTTTTATTCAAATCATCACAAACATGAGCAGAAAGACACTTCAAATTATCCATGATAACAGAGATCAAGGATCAACTCTTAGATCAAAAGATCTAAATCAAAAGAGTTACCCGCTCTGATACCACTTGTAAGATCGTTTAGACCCCTGTAAGACTAGATTGTTTAACCTAATTAATTAACCAAGTGAATACTTAGGTTTATTATTCAGATCTAGGTTAAAACAATAACAATCATATCAAGTAAAGCAGCGGAAAAATAAAGAACACAAAGATATGATGACCCAGGAAAACCAAACAGGTAAAAAACCTGGGGAGAATTTAACCTAGCTATCCTCAAGGTAAAATAGCAAATCCACTAGAAAGAATTGAAGTTTACACAATAGCGACTTAGACCACTAACATCCTATTGCTACCTGCTTGTAGGAAACTTACTACCACGACCACGTGACAACTCCGAGATCCACGGACTCCTTCTTTCTTTAATCTTTGCAAAACACAAACACCCACGCTTATGACTTTGAGATCCCACTCAAAGGTTTAGTAACACAAACTCTCCTATTTGTGACTCCAAGACCACTCTTGAAGGTTTAGATCATTAGCACCTTTGATGACTAGAAAAGGCAGCAACTTCAACAATACCGGATCTTGAGATTCTTTAAGGAACAACACCGGTAGAAATTATAAGAGAGATTTTAGGAGCAAAACCCTAAATACAAAAGAGGCACACTCTTCTCTCTCTAAAAAGCCTTGTAAAAACATGCTTAGGGTTTCCTTTATATAATGGGAGAAGTAGATTTGAAACCCTAATCCTTAATGGGCTTGAACTGCTGTTTGGGCCAACTTAAAATTCTGCAGATACGACTTTCGATCGGTCGAGCCTGTTTTTCGATCGATCGAACCAGGAAATTTCTGAAATCTTCTTTCTACAGCTTGTATGTTCTTGTGTGTTCATGATTTGCCAATTGTTCTAAACTTTTAGAACCTAACATATCCAATATAAAAATATTGAGTGAAGTTGTAGTTTTAAGTTACAACTAAGTTTGTAACCAACCTTTATCCTAATTGCATAATAAAAAGTAGAATATTGACAACATATAGAAACTTTGATCAGCCAAATAGAGAAACCATTAAAGTAGCAGGTCCCCAATTGTTATCCTATTAGTATATAGTAACTAACTCACTTGGCCAAATTATTCTTTTAATTGAAAGAAAAAAGAAAAAAGAAAAAAATTAAAAGAGGAATAAACAAACAGTGCATAATTTTGGACTACAAAAGCTTACAATTTAAACAATTAATTGATGACATAACTATTAATCTTTGATTTTCTAGAAACTTTGTAAGCATATATTATATAAGAAAATGTAATCCAATTATAAATTTGTCAAAATTCACATCTAATAAAAAGATATTGAATAAAGCTGTAGTTTTAAGTTACAATCAAGTTTATAGTCAAATTTATCTTTACTACATAGTATAAATTAGAATATAAACAACATACATAAACTTTGATTAACCAAATAGAGAACCCATTAAAGTAGCAGGTCCCCAATGGTTGTCCTACTACTTATAGTAACTAACCCACTTGGCCAAATTATTGTTTTAATTAAAAGAATAAAAAAGAGAATAAACAAACAGTGTACATCCGCCATTAACCTGTATTAAATCAACTTCCAAATGATAATAACTCAGATATATGCATTTGATTTATAAGCCTCCACAAATAATTAAGAGAAAAATCTAAGGGATCATTCATATAATGTGCTTGACAATGGAATGATTAACCCACCAAAAGAGAAGCTTGTTTAAAAAAAAAAATGTAAAGTGGGATTCATAACACCAAAAAAAAAAAAAAAAAAAAGATTGGTAGAATACAAAGAAAAGATTAAATAACTTGAAAAAAAAAAAAAAAAGGAAAAGTTGACAAAAGATGTAAGTTGTAAAACCTTTGTGAGAATACTTTTTGTTGCAAGTGGAATTCATAATGTAGTTTGTTATATCTAGCGCAATTATCATTTATTAATGAGATTATATATACAGGAGATGAGTAGCTATAAGTTACACAGATGTAGGAAATTGAAGAGTTATGGGTTGCAGATTGAAAGCTCAATTAGTGTGAAAACACTAATGCTTGTTTAAACCCCCCCCCCCCCCCCAATTTTAAAATTACGGCTTGATTGTTTTTACTTTAACATATCTAAGTGCTGAACAAGAGTAAATGAGTGCAATAAACCAGTAACACTACTCTAAACCATATGCAACCACAATGAACAATAAAAGTAAAGCTTAAAGAGTAGGGAAGAGAGATGCAAATACAAGATAACATCGAGATGTGTTATCAAAGATAAAACCAAAGAACTCGACGAAAAATCTCTCCGCAACCCTCCAAGTTGAAATCGATCCACTAGTGAATAAGTTGGAGAACAAGAATATCAAAAAGACCCTCTAAGTCTAATCTATTCAATGTACTTGAGCCCTCTAAACTTCTGCTACCAACGAACTTCTCGGAATCTTGTCTTCACTAGCTTTCCAGATTTCACAATTTAGTTTGATTGCATCCACCACTAAATGGCTTTTTCCAATACTTACCAAAGGCACCAAAACTTCTCTCAACACTCAGAATGGATGAGGTAAGTGTTTGGGCTAAGAACCTCTCAAGGATGTATAAATGAAGAGCTAGGAGTAGAGGAAAACCTAGAGAAAATGCGTAGATGATTGTGGGTATGATAATCTCTAACTCTCAAGTGTTTTGCTAGAGTTTTCTCTTTGAAAAACACTCCTTACATTTCGTGGGTAATGAGGGTATATATAGTGTGAGTAAAAAAATTTGGTAAAGCACTTTTTCATTTTGCCAAATAGAGAATTCCGCGGGTATCTTGCGAGATGGCCTTTCTTGTGAAATACATGTGAACTGGACAGGCTGGCATGATTCTTCAACTTCTAGTCATGTGTTTCACACATGGCCTTTTCGTGGGTCGCTTTACTCGCGAGCTAGTTGCGAGTCGCAAATTGCACTGATTCTTCTTTTGAATCTTGATTCTTCACCAATCTCTCACACTTATTCCTTAAAAATAAACCCACATAAATACACGGAAATGATTGAATCAATTACAACCAAATTTGGTACGAGATTAAAGCCAACAAAGGCTAGCTGGAAATCACAACTTTACACAAATCATGATATATAACCCACTAACTTTTTTTGTTGTATGTAAATACCCATTAATTATACTTATGGGTTATATAAATTATTAAATTGATAGTTTTTTTGTGTGTGTAATACAAGGGGACATGTATCCATGCATTGTACAAATTCATGTATTATGTTTAAAATTTGAAATGCGTAAATCTTTTTCCTTTTTTTTTTCCCCCCTTTTGAACTCAAAAGGAAGTAAATCACAATATTTTTTTTTTTTGGGTATTTTTTTTCCCCTAAAACGTAAATAGAAATGTTAATAAATAAGTGTGTATCATAAAAAGAGTAGTGTATTTAATTCTATCTTAAATCAACTTCCAGATGATAATAACTCAGTTATATGCATTTGATTTATAAGCATCCTCAAATAATTAAGAGAAAAATCTAAGGGATCATTCATAGAATGTGCATGACAATGGAATGAATGATTAACCCACCAAAAGAGAAGCTTGTTAAAAAAAATAAAAAATGTAAAGTGGGATCCATAACACCATTCTTTCAAATTAGTAAGAGATAAGAATTTTTTGGGAAAAAATGAGCTTTTGCCCCTTTCACACAAAAAATCCAGCATTTTGCATTCTTTCTCAAACTAATTAGGGAAATGCCCCTGTTTTGAAACTCGATATTTTAAAATTTGAGTTTCAATTTTAATCTCGATTTTTGGACAATCGAGTTATAGCAAACTGATAAAATTTTTTTAAAAAAAATTTGGAACTCGAGTTCCATGTAAAGTACTCGAGTTCCATGAACTCGAGTACCATGTGAAGTACTCAAGTCCATGGAACTTGAGTTCCTTGAAAAAGTTCAAGTGGAACTCGAGTTCATAGTCCACGTTCGCTATAACTCGATGTTCCAAAAATCGAGTTTCACATTTGGAACTCGATTCTTAGAAAATCAAATTTCAAAACAAGAGCATTTCCCTAATTAGTTTGAGAAAGAGGGCAAAATGCTGGATTTTTTGTATGAAAGGGGCATTTGCCCATTTTGACCGAATTTTTTCGATTACATATACTCAAAAAAGCAGAATAATCACTTACGCGCATTAAATCTATCAATAAGTAAAAATCTTGTAACTCAATTCACACTTTTCGTATTTCCAACAAATAACTTCTAACTATCAAATTATTTATTAAAGAAAAATTTATATAAGAAGCTCTCCCCACAAATCCATGAATATAAATTTCTGGATTCATGACTAGCTGACATTTTCTTCATATAGTTCTATATTAATTAACGGTAGAAGCTTTTAAGTTATTAGGAGAGGTTCAACCAATATACATGAACTCATACCAATGTCCATACTCTAAAGTGACAATGTTATGGAGAGCCAACAAGTTCTCATCGGACACTCTCATCAGCTAACTGAGCAGCTTTGCCACTTCTATCATTGTTGGATTATTTCCCATTTAACTATGAAAACGTAATTTGAAGAAGAGGGAAAATGATGAACTATTGGAAGAAGAGAGAAATACAGAGAGAGTTGATTTTTTTTTTTTTTTTTTGATAAGGTACAGAGAGAGTTGATGAGAGAATGAAAAGCTGATTTTTATTCACATTTCCAATTACAGTTACAGAGTGCTCTGTTTATTTACAATTAGGAACATGGATATTTCATAACTGAATCTGTTAACTAACTTAACAAAACACAGCCAATGATGTTACAATACATGTCTCAATCCTATCAACAGAGCATGCTTTGGGTTTTATGTCAGTCAATAATGGCTCAATACACTGTTGTTTGGTATAAACTGTTTATAAACTGAGAGCTTTAATACGGCACCGTTTATGTGAGAATTAAGTGTAGACTGTAGACTGTAGATCTATTAAAACGGCATCATGTTTTGTGCCCAATAATACACCATTTATGTCATTCTTATTCCCTCATTTGCTCCATTTCAAATCTATAACAAAATTGTAGGGGTTTTGTATAGACTTGACAAAATTGGACCAGGACTTGTTAACCCAAGGATAAATATCCAATTTGACCCAAAATTTTTTTGAATAGTAAAAACAGGTAGACTCGACTTAACCTACTTTAAATATTTTTTTTCCCCACATTAGAATCAGAGGGGATAGTACAATATGTTCGTTCTTAACAGTTTTAAATGCACATTAATTATTTATGATGATGATATATCGTACCTATTCCATTCTTTTATAATGATAGTGAACTATGGATCATGTAATCTTAAATTTTATGTATTATTTAACTTTTATTTTTGAGTTATTTACTATTTTTTTCTTTCATTGGTATGGAATAGAAGATATAGACAATATAATCATAATATTGTTATTTTTATTGTTATCAGCATTGTTATTGTTATCTTATTGTTATTGTTACTTTATTTTTTTTATGTAACTATTGTAAGACACTCGACGACAAGTTCTAGGTTGTAGAGTTCCTAAAGTTGTTGTAGCTAGTCTATTTGATTTGTTGGAATTGAAAGTGATACTCCAAAATCAGATACTTTTGTTGTACAATGATCATCCAAGAACGTTGTTGAACTTGACATCTCTATGAATAATTGGTGCAAGAGTTCACAACAGAATGCAAATAATATAAAAGCAGAATATGTGTTAATAAACTAGCAATTGGAATTTTTTGTGCATGCATATACCTAAATGTTTGACAACCCAATGCAAAAACAATAATTAGCAGCTGAGCTATTATAAAACTAAAATACGTAGCAACTAGCCACAAGTCCTACCAGACCTTGTTGCACTGGAATTGGAGTAAGTTTTGCATTACTGTTCAGCATCAATCTAACGTGACCTATTAACTACAGGTCCCACCAAAGCTGTCATTATCCACTTTACTGGAACCGGTTTGGGCTATATTTCTATATCAGCCATGAAATCTAAATCAATTGATAAGACCATAAAGCGGAATATCACTTTGGTATTCAACATCAACCTGATACCCAAACAATTTCGAGCTTGCATTCGACACCAAGTTACCACCAAAATGATAAAAACATTAACTAAACAAGCCAATGATATCATCGTGCAAGCTTTTTCTTATCCATCATTGGAAATTTGATGCAAGTCTACCTTCCATTTTCACTCGACTGTCACGAAGTAAAGCGACATCATTACTTTTCAGCCCATCAGAAACACCTAGGCCAAAACCAATATAAGGTACTGAAATCAATATTCGGCATTATCTTCTTCTCTGAAGTTCAAAACAAGGTAGACTCCAGATTAGTCACTGAGAATTGGGTAGACTATTAGTATGGATAATACAAAGTAGACCAACGAATAAAATATCGACGATCAAAGTACGATAAATGCAACAACTATTACTGTCCAACATCCATAATCAACGATCCTCGCTGCACTAAACCTGATTTATCCAATGCTTGATTTTTGGAGTCTAAGATGAGTCAAAATCTTTGCAAGCTCGCCAAAATCGGTAGATGCAAGGGCGGTGCCCCAAAATATACCACTAGAACCTTGGGCCCATGTAGCTAGGCCTAGGATAGTCAAAACAGTATAGACTAAAATCACAAAAGCAATTTCCATCCTTCCTATAGCCACTGTAATATTTCTAATTTCTAGGCCTTTGAAGAACACATGCCTAAAAGTTTGACAACAATTTTGTAATTGAGGTGCAAAATAATACTAATTTCATGTTGAAATCGCTAGTTATGATTAGTCTTGTCCAACCCATTAGGAATTGAGTGAGAGACTTGTATGAGTACAACACAATGCGGGCTACAAGGATGCATAATTTCTTTAAAACTATGGTACGACACATTGGGAATACTAAAATTAATTAAATTAATATGTATTGTTATGTATATGTTTAAACATATGTTATATTCTTTTTCGAATTTAAAATCAAGCAACAATACTAAAATTTTTGCACATTATAATTTAGTTTATTAAATGGAAAAAATGATATTAATAGATGAATCTATTTTTTTTTTTTAGAAATTTTAATATGAAATAGAAATCTCTCTGTGCTCATTTGTTCCCAATATACAACTAAGCCGATTGAGTTCTACAAATCACAATTTTGGATAAAACCCACTACATTTCTAGTATTTTTAAGAGAAATTTAGAAGTTCATTTTGAAAATGAAAGTTAAAACCATATGACCAAATTACATTTTTTTACCTTAATATTTCACCTTAGTTACATTTAATCCCCTAAACTATGGAAATGCGTGAGTGATTTCCCAAAGTCATAAATCTATTTTTATGTCCCCCATACTATTTGTTTTGGTGTTAAGTATAATGAAATTTAGCATTAAAATACCAAATTACTCTCTCTCTCTCTCTCTCAAAGCACATAGCAAAGTGGTTTTTCAATGCTAAATTCCATCAAACTTAACAGCAAAATGTTATATATAGGCCATGAGTAAACCATGAGCAAAGTGGTTTTTTTTTTTTTTTTTTTTTGCTATGGGGTTTAATTTTTGGATGGGAATTGACTATGGTAATGGTGGTTGGTTTTGATCGTTGTGGTAGTGATGGATTTTAGGTGGTGGTTTGTTTTATTTGTGGGTGAAGAGAGAAAGAGATAGAGAGGAAGAGAGAAATTGCCATGGGTGAGGAGAGAAATGGTGAAGAAGAGAGATAAATGTGAAATGAATAAAAGATTAAATAGTGTTGTGTTTATGTGAAAAATAAGAATTGGGATGTTAGGTGAATTTTAAAATGGTATTGTAAAATAAATAAAATAGTTTTTTAGATGGTAAAATAGGTTTTCTTTTAGCAAACTAACTGTGAATCTTTGTGATGTATGTTTACTAACTATTTTTTTTTGGAATTATAACAGTGGTTAATTATTACTAACTATAACTCATGCTAATTATACATGAAAACATTCAAGAGTTGTAATGATGAGGTTGGTTTTACCTATGTAAGTGAGTCGGTTATCTCAGCTTTTACACTAAATATTATAAATGGATCATTTGGCACCATTTTTTTTTTTTTTATAAAAGAAAAATGAACATGTGGTACAAAATACAAAATTAGACAACAATTAGAAACTAATGTGAATTTTGATTGTATTTTGACTTTGATATAATATACATGATCACTTGTAATATCTATCTAAAATCATAAATAAATAAAACTTGTGCAATAATTCTATCAATTTTGTTGCATACATTGCTTGGGTTTGTACTATCTTTTCCAAGAAGAAAATTGAGATATTCACGTATTACAGCATTAGCAAAAGTACTAAAAGTTGATATTGTTAATTAAGAGGGTGATTGAAAATATGATTGTAAATATGATAAAATAACATTGAAGCATAAACATGATGGGCTCGAATTAATCGGTTGAAACTCCACAGTGTTGGGACAAAATATATAATATATTATTTTTATTATTATAAGGATAGATAGGTGTGTGTGTGTCTCTATGATAACACCACGTTGCCCCACCGCCCCCTATTCATTTGCCAAAAGGAGAGGACTCAGATGTAAATTTGTAATTGTTTCGCCTCCCTTATCCCCTATCTGGTTCTATATGATAATGCCACCCTAAGTAATATAATTCAAGTAACATGCCACCAAAAGCAGAGGAGCTTTTAGCTTGCCACAGTCATTGATGGTGGATCTGGATAATCACCTATTTATCAAATCAAATTTTATATAACTGAAATGGCAAACGTATTTTCAACCAAAAAGAACGGATCATCTAGAATTGTTGCAATACATTATACTTACATAACCCTCCAAATTATGTGAATGGAAATGTACTCAAGCTCGATGCTTTTGCTCGCAACTTATTACACCAATTCTTTCTCCTTCTTAGCTTTCGGTTTTGTAAGTTGAGCCGCCAGCTTCAAGACCAATTATTTCTAAATCTTTTTTTATATATTTAGAAGATAACATTGGAAAATTTTGACACAAATGAAACCACTACTAGCCAATAGCGTCTAGGTCAAGCGGCACCTTCTTGTATTTATGACGTTGACATTTAGGGTATGAATTCCTTCTCCATCTTAAAATGTAATAAAATAAAAAAATAAAAAATAAAAAAAAATCATTTGCAATGTAACAATGAAAATTGTTAAGGATATTTTATGTAATTGGCCAATGAAAATGCACTTTACTTATAATTGGGTATATTTAGAATGAGCTTAGTACTTCAAGAAATAAGAGTTCAAGTCAAGTATTAAAGCCATGAAAATTAGACCAAAACACAAGTGAAGAAAAATTGTTCATTAAATCTTGACAAATACCTCGACAGAAACAATATCTATTGAGATTTAAGAATGAAGCTCAACAGAAACTTAATTTGTCAAGATGTATGAAATCAGAATTTCCAGATTTAATTTTTGGCCCTAGCTGACATGTATGTGTAGGGTTTTTATTTTCTTACAACTCTAGAAATATATAAGGCTTATTTTAAAAGCCGTTATACATGGAGAACACATGCAAAAAATGACCTAGTGCCTTATTCTCTCTGCAAGAATATGCAGTGTTTTTTGCTTCTTAGGGTTTTGTAACTAAGTACTTCTTGATCTTCATTATTGATGAAGTGAAGAACTTTGCAACTAACAACATCTTCTTCAAATTGTTGGAGTTAGTCACGAACTGGGATTCACGCATCATTGGTGGCGTTCATATATTAAAGAGTTCACAAGTTTTGAAGCGGTAGAAGGTTTCTGCTGTAAGTTCATTTACGGAAATTGTAGAGTCTAGGGGCAAAGGTTTTGTACTAGATCTGAAACTTCTCTTTACTATAGTAAATTACTTTTCGGGAAGGTTTCTCCTTAGGTTTTTTTACTGTAAAACTAGTTTGTTTCATTAGTTTTTCTAGGTCATCATATCTTGTCTTATTTACTATTTCACTGTGCATGATATTGATGTTTATTTATTTTAACAAGGTTTATTCATAATAAATCTAATTAACAACTTAGATTTAAAACGTATTAATTCTATCAACCAAAGTCTAAATTTTCTCAACAAAAATAATGTTAAATAAGCAAAAGCGTACTTTATGGCTCAATTGACACTTCTAATTAGTATTTCTAACAGAAACGTATATAGCTTAATTTCTACTCTCCTAACTATCGAATTAAAAAAAAAAAATGAAGGTTACAAAAGAAGCTTTCCACAATTTCATGAATATCAATTTCTGGATATATGAAGAGTCGATATAATTTTCATAAAGTTCTATGGTAAATGCTTTCTGAAAGGTTCAAGTGTTCAACCATTACATAAACCCCTACCAATGTCCATATCTAATCAACGTGGGACTCTAACATGGCCTCACCTCTAAATCTCAACATCCAAACAAAGTTATTCTAAGTCAATAATATAAAACATGATTGAAATACCAACCCACGTAGTGTAACAGATATTACTTCATATGTGGTAAGTTATTATATGGTGGCAACATCCTAGCTTAGCGTCAAAGGAGCTTCACTGAGAGGGAACTTGGATAATTGGCAGCTCATGTGAAAAGTTGCATTCTCAATCTTGAAGCCACGAGATGGTAAGTCACCAGTCATGTTCTCCATCTCCTCACGGTCATGATGAGCCAACAAGTTTTTATTGGAAACTCTCGTCAGCTCACTGACTAATTCTGCCACTGTTATCATCGGTGGCTTTTTTTTTCTTTTCCTTTTTTTTTTCCAATAATTATTTAGACAAATCATTGCCAGTTTAGCAACTTCTTATAAGTGTAAATACACTTTTAGTCCCTACATTTTAGGCCGTTTCTCGATTTGGCCCCTAAACTGATTTTGCTCCTAGAAAAGTCCCTTCTTTTTCATAGTCGTTTTTAAAATGGTCCCTGTCGTCAACCCAGTTACGAAAAATGCTGAAGTGGCAAACAGAATGCGTTGTTGGCATGTTAATTGCTGATGTGGCTAATTTTAAATGCCACGTCAGCATTTTTGAATTTAAAAAAGCCACTTTAGTTTAATTAAAAAAATAAAAAAAAAATTTATATTTTTCAATTTCAATTTAATTCAAACCAAATTAAAAAAAAAAAAAAACTTTTAAATCTAGTATTATTATTATTATTATTATTATTATTATTATTATTATTATTATTATTATTATTATTATTATTATTGCTTTCATTATTTTTTAGGTAAGAACACAAGAACTTGTTCTTCATGTTCTTCCCAAATTCAAGAACACTCAAACCCAGAACAAGAGCACAATCAAACCCATAACAATGCAAAATCTCATACAAAATCCATATCCTCCACCGAAACCTCCAGAACATGAAAAAATCATCAAACCCAAACCCACATGAGAAAACCAACCCAGAAAAATCATCAAACCTCCAACCCAAAAAAATGTGAAACCCAGAAACCTCCAACCCAGAATTTCATTCTTCATGTCCTTCTCCAAATCAAGACAAACCCAATTGACAAACCTGTTAGGTTCTAAAAGTTTAGAACTATTGGCAAATCGTGAGCACACAAGAACATGTAAGCTGCAGAGAGAAGATTTCAGAATCTGCCTGGTTCGATCGATCAAAAAACAGGCTCGATCGATCGAAAGTCGTATCTGCAGAATTTTAAGTTGGCCCAAACAGCAGTTCTAGCCCATTAAGGATTAGGGTTTCAGATCTACTTCTCCCACTATATAAAGGAAACCCTAAGCACGTTTTTTATAAGGCTTTTTAGAGAGAAAAGAGTGCCTCTTTTGTATTTTAGGGTTTTGTTCCTAAAACCTCTCTTATTACTTCTACCGGTGTTGTTCCTTGAAGAATCTCAAGATCCGGTATTGCTGAAGTTGCTGCCTTCTCTAGTCATCAAAGGAGCTGATGATCTAAACCTTCAAGGGTGGTCTTGGAGTCACAAACAAGAGAGTTTGTGTTGCTAAACCTTTGAGTGGAGTCTCAAAGTCACAAACGGTGGTGTTTGTGTTTTTGCAAAGATTAAGGAAAGAAGGAGTCCGTGGATCTCGGAGCTATCATGGGGTCATGGTAGTAAGTTTCCTACACTTGGGTAGCAATAGGATGTTAGTGGTCTAAGTCGCTATTGTGTAAACTTCAATTCTTTCTAGTGGATTTGCTATTTTACCTTGAGGATAGCTAGGTTAAATCCTCCCCACGTTTTTTACCGGTTTGGTTTTCCTGGGTCATCATATCGTTGTGTTCTTTATTTTTCCGCTGCTTTACTTGATATGATTGTTATTGTTTTAACCTAGATCTGAATAATAAACCTAAGTATTCACTTGGTTAATTAATTAGGTTAAACAATTTAAGTTTACAGGGGTCTAAACGATCTGACAAGTGGTATCAGAGCGGGTAGCTCTTTTGTTGTAGATCCTTTGATCTAAGAGTTGATCCTTGATCCCTGTTATCATGGATAATTTGAAGTGTCTTACTGTTTTTGATTGTGATGATTTGAATAAAAAGGACACTGTTGTTTCTGTTGATTTTATTGATGCCTTTGATACTCTTCGTAAGGAATTATCTAAGTCTTTGAAAATTGCTAAGAAATTTAAAGAAGAGTTAAAATTGGCTAATCTTGAAAAAGAGGAATTGATTGTTAGATTAGATAAATCTAATAAAAAGAATGAATTTTGAGAAATCAAATTTCCTCTCAAGATGAGAAGATGAAAAGCTTGGAACAAGAGTTAGCTGAATCTAAAGCTAAAATTGAAAATTTGACTAGTACCAAGCCTGCTGTTGATAACAGAAGTGTTTCTGTTTCTCTTAAGCCTAAAGCTGAAAAAGTTTATATCCCTCCTTTCAAGAGGAATAATAAAGAAAAGGCTTATTTTGCTAGGATAGACAAAGGTAAAAGTTCTGATGTTGACGCTGAAGTTTCTAAACCTAAGTCTAAACCTACTGTTAGAGAGCATAAGAAATCTATTTTTGTGCCTACTTGTCACCTTTGTGGTGTTGTTGGTCATATTAGACCAAATTGTTCTTTGTTGAGGCAAAAACCAAAATCTGAGACTAGATTTGCTGTTAGGAATACTGATGTTCCTAAATTTGTTCCTGTTTGTCACTTTTGTGGTGTCTCCGGTCACATTCGTCCTAATTGTCATAAATTGAAATTTAAAAATTCTACTTTTCAATCTAAGATATGTGATGATATTTCTCCTGCCATAAGTCCAAATAAATTGTTTCATATGTTTTTGAAAAATTTGAGCTTGTTGGCTTGTGAAAGGAATTTGCAGGATTTCAGTCTTTCTCAGAAGATTGGTGTAATCCCTCAAATACACTCTGCTTCACATGGATTTTCACCTACAAAGCCGAAGACTCGTGCTATATGGGTGAGAAAAGATTCTCTAAGGTGAGTGTTTGTGGACATATTTTGTTTCTGTTTTTGGTTGTTTTGTTTTTTAGTTTTTTTTGTTTAAAAAAAAAATCCAAAAAAATTGAAAATTTTCAAAAAGACAAAAATATTTTATTTTGTGTCTAGTTTTAATTTTTCTTGAGGATTACATGGATTATGATATCTCTCTCTTGATTTAGAACATGCTTGACATTGTGGAGAAACTTAAATAGTATGTGTTCTATAAGTCCTAAGCTATTTTTTAATTTTGTTTGAGTATGTACTATTTTGTACATGTACTCATGGGTTAATTAAGAAATTGATATTTCTTGTTTGTGTACCCTCTATAGCTTAGTTAAGCACTGTCATGCATTGCATTTGCATTTTTGTTCATTTAGCATAATGTGTGCTTTTTGTTTTTGGTCATAAAATTTTTTTTAAACCAAAAATATTTTTATATGTTTTGTAGTATATATCTTGGATTTATAATTAAGGTTGACCATATTTATCTTTACATAACATGTTTATGTACTTTGTTTAGCTTAGATGAGCTTATTTTATTGCACTTTACTAGTTTAAGCTTTGTAGTGCATGTTGTGTGGGAAGATGTTTATAGTTTTTGATCACTTTGTCTTGATCTTGAAGTCACATGCCTTTGATTGTCGGACTTGATCTTAACGAGAAAGGCATAAATAACCATCTCACCACTGTTTACTAGCCAATCATGAACACCTTAGTGCATATCGTAAGATTTTGTGCTCGAGAAAGTGTAGCACATGCACAAAAAGAACATAAGGTGTAGCCTCGGATTAAATTGTTAAAATTGGTGTGTACATTATTGGACTATAATAATTTCACAATTCATAAAATTGGTGTGTACATTATCCCGGCTATAATAAGTTTCTAATCAATTAAAATTGGTGTGTATATTATGAGGCAAATCAAGAAACTTACATGATTGCAAGCTTTTATTCTAGGAGATGTGAGAGTTATATGATGTAACTCTTTAGGTGATAGTCTCTTTCAAATTCTATGTGATGAATTTTGTAGACTTTGTGATTGATCACTATTCACATATCACCTCACATGTTTCTCAAGTTTTTGCTAGTTGCACACACTACACAAGTTACTCTTTGCTAAACTTTGTACATGTTATTGTGTGTGATTTTGTTGTGGCCATCCAAGATTATATGTTCCTTGATTTTGATGCAAAATTTGATTTTTAAGGACAAATTGATTGAAAATCTTAATTTTGGAAAATCTGGGTTGAATTCAAGTATTTTTGAAAAACTTTCAGTCTCATACTCATGCATTTCATTTATGAATCATTGTGCTTTGAGGAGTTACTGCATAAAATTGCTCTGTTTTTCAAAAATTTAAGTTTTCCAGATTTTCGATCGATCGAAGGTGTTTTTCGACCGATCGAAATTGCGATTAAAATTTTTGGTTTGTTTCTGTCTGACTCGATTGGTATTCGATCGATACTCGATCGATCGAAATTGAAACATTTTCAGTTTTTAGAGTTTTGACCAAATTTTTTTTCATGCATCATTTATAGTTAGGATTCACATGAGTTGCATTGTTTTTCTGTATCCATCTTGCAGTTTTGCAGTCATATCTCACTGTTTTCACACATAACATGCATACACTTTGCTAAATTGGGTACTCAACTTGAATTAAAAATTGATTGATTAATTTTTGAGTCCTTTGTACATTTTAGTATATGCTATTTTTCTTGATGTGTGAACTGCAGAAAATATTTTTCTTAAGAGATATGATGGATAATAATGTGCAAATATTTTCTCTACTCATGCAACTGTTTATGTGTCACATAGTGTCAAGTTTGCATTTATTGAAAGAGAGAATATTTTTCTTCATGTGTATCCTCAACTCATTTTTTTTGTTTTGTGTGTTTTTATTTATCCACACCTCCTAAATTTTCCCCGAAACTGTTTTTCCCAAAACTTGTTTTGTTTTTTTTTTTTTTTCTATTTTTATAGGGGGAGAAAGGTTTTTTTTTTGCCTATGTTGTTCATAGGGGTGGTTGTCTCTATTTTCTATAGAGTTGAATTGTTTTGTGTTTCCTTAGTTCTCTTTTTCTCTCATGTTTACTGTCACTCTACTCTTTGTTTGGGTTGTTTTTGTCAATACGTGACAAAAAGGGGGAGAAATAGATGAAATGTGGGAATCCTGTTTGTTTTGTTTAGGGGGAGAATATAAAAACTTTTTGATATATCTAACCTAGGGGGAGAGTTAGTTTACTTTTGTTTTTATATTGTGCTTCATTTTGTTTATATGTCTTTCTTTCCACACATGCGGTGATGTGTTTGTTGAGTGTTTCATGAAAGACAGGTGCATTCTGATCAAGACCTTCTACCTCTTCTTGGCAACTTCTAGGTTAAGAGTCTTAGATTGGGATTTGTAATGTAATTGGGCATTTTATTGTATTGGGTTGTTCTTGTATTTTAACATTTCATTTTGTATGAAAGTTTTGTCACGAATTACCAAAGGGGGAGATTGTTAGGTTCTAAAAGTTTAGAACTATTGGCAAATCGTGAGCACACAAGAACATGTAAGCTGCAGAAAGAAGATTTCAGAATCTGCCTGGTTCGATCGATCGAAAAACAGGCTCGATCGATCGAAAGTCGTATCTGCAGAATTTTAAGTTGGCCCAAACAGCAGTTCTAGCCCATTAAGGATTAGGGTTTCAGATCTACTTCTCCCACTATATAAAGGAAACCCTAAGCACGTTTTTTATAAGGCTTTTTAGAGAGAAAAGAGTGTGCCTCTTTTGTATTTTAGGGTTTTGTTCCTAAAACCTCTCTTATTACTTCTACCGGTGTTGTTCCTTGAAGAATCTCAAGATCCGGTATTGCTGAAGTTGCTGCCTTCTCTAGTCATCAAATGAGCTGATGATCTAAACCTTCAAGGGCGGTCTTGGAGTCACAAACAGGAGAGTTTGTGTTGCTAAACCTTTGAGTGGAGTCTCAAAGTCACAAACGGTGGTGGTTGTGTTTTTGCAAAGATTAAGGAAAGAAGGAGTCCGTGGATCTCGGAGCTATCATGGGGTCATGGTAGTAAGTTTCCTACACTTGGGTAGCAATAGGATGTTAGTGGTCTAAGTCGCTATTGTGTAAACTTCAATTCTTTCTAGTGGATTTGCTATTTTACCTTGAGGATAGCTAGGTTAAATCCTCCCCACGTTTTATACCGGTTTGGTTTTCCTGGGTCATCATATCGTTGTGTTCTTTATTTTTCCGCTGCTTTACTTGATATGATTGTTATTGTTTTAACCTAGATCTGAATAATAAACCTAAGTATTCACTTGGTTAATTAATTAGGTTAAACAATTTAAGTTTACAGGGGTCTAAACGATCTGACAAAACCCACTCCAAATCAATCTCAACATAAAAAATTCCAACACAATCAACATTGAAACCTCTAGGAAATCAAACCCATAAATCCAAAAAAATAAACAAATCTGAATAAAAATAAAAAAAAGCTTTTTTTATTATTAAGTTTTGTAATTTTTGAATTTTAATAAGGGTAGAATAGTAACATATTTGCATTAACTTATTAGTATTATTTGTTTTCTTAATATGCAATGAACAATTAAGCTTTCTATTTTTTATATTGTGTTTTTTTTTCTTTTAATTGATGCTAAAGTCTAAAACCATGAATAATTTGTTTAAAATTGAGGTAATGTTTTATGATAAACTTTTATATTTATTATAATACACACACACACACACACACACACACACACACACACACACACACACACACACATATGTATTTATAAATATAAAAAATAATGGTAAACTCAAAACGATACGCCGGTATTGTCTGATACCGAAATATATTGTTCCACTAGTCAAACCGGTACAGCCTCAGGTATTGACTCCCTTGGTTAAAGCTCCATATCATAAAAAGGTATACGATAAAAACTCTACTTCCTACTACAAGTCTACAATACCAAATCAAAGCCAACTCTATGCTATTTTAATTTAATGTTTAATTAAAATTTTAAGGAAGTTTAAGGAAATGGGTTTATGAAGTATTTCATTTTAACACGTTGTAGACATTTGATTATAAAAGTAACAACAAAGACAAGGATCATGGTTTTACGTTAATATTGTATGTAAATGTTTGTTTAAAATATAGGAATCTGAGAATCAAAATCACTTTTTCTTGTAGCAATTTCCTCACCTCAGATACGGATTCTTCATCATCATCATCTATCTTTCAATATAAATGGATGAAGGAATTATCCTATCGAATATTATAATTAATTAATGAAAAAAAAACCCTAACACAAGTTAGACTTCTAGCCAAATACAATAACACTCTCCCACCATCTCTACTCTCTTATTTTAGAACTGTTTTCCCTCCTTTCTTAGTCTCTTCAAAACTGTAAACCAAAAACTATTTGTGTAGAATACCTAAAACCGAAAATACAAACGTGTAAACCAAAAATTATTTGTGGAAGAGATGATGTTTGATCAAAAGCAGATACTCTAAGTCTCTTCAAAACTATACCAAAAGCAAAAATTGATGATCCAATTCGTGGCTCACGATCCCAACATGATGAACTTCTTGGAAGCTAATTTCATGTAAGATCAAGAAACAAATTAAGAAAGAACAAATCTTTTCAGTTCATAGGTGTTAATAAGACTACATGCAGTTACAATTTTTATTGCTTTGGGTTTAGGATTTGATTAATTACAAATTTAAGATTTTGATCATGTGCTATCCAATATTAGTTGTGGGTGCTTTTAGATCTATCATATGACGAATCTTTGTAGTTCATTGGTGTTCTTTGTATATCTATCATAAACACCTTTATATAGGTTGGTGCACCAGTGGCATCAACATGGGTGTCACCTAAGTCCAGAGGAGAATTCTCGAAATCAAGAATGGTTAAGGGTTGCTCGGAGCTCTACCCGCTTGGTCACTTACGCCTAGCCCTAATATCATAGGTTGGGTCAATAGTTACTGTGACGACTAGAGGAGCTGGAGGAGGTGTAGAAGTAGTTGCAACACGGGGAGGTGTTTGGCCTTAAGGCCTAATGGGTGTACCCAAAATTTGCGCAAGGGTGACCCGACCTCTTTGGAGTGTCATCTCGGCGGAGGAGTCTGCCAAAGAAATAGTTTTCGAGATATTCAGCTCCTCACAGGGTGGAGATGGGTTATGTTCTGTGTTCCAGTTTGTTTTCTTCTTCCTTTGTCACTAAGTACTATCAGTCGGAGTTGGGGCAGCAATGGTAACTCCCAGGTCCTCGAGAGTAAATTAAGGAGGAGATTTGCTATGGTATCACCCCCTTTCTTGGCGAGCACATTCTAAGGGAGATAGGATATATCCCTTGCAGTGAACGTCAATGTAGGGAAGCAGAGGATGCCTTATCATGATTGCCTCTCTCGCGGGTTGAAAGTTTCGATACACAAGAGAGTATCCAAGGATAAGATAAGTTGCACAGAGTTGACCGTCGTGGTGAGGATAGATTGGAGATCTCAACAATCTGTTCAAATCCATGGAGTTGATCAGCTGTCTTTTCTTCTTGAATGCGTGATCCTCTAAAAAAGAAGTAGGCAAAGGTTAGTCACATAAAACGTCAAGAATAGGGAGAGGGAGAAAGAGGAAGGAAAAAATAAGACCCTTCCTTTCCTACCGTTTTTTTCGTTTTCCAAGGAGTCCATCTGACTGTCCATTTAGCGACACGTGCTGATGATCGTGGGGCGAGGAGATCGGGCGTGTCTACAGCATTAAGTACCTGACACCGCCACTATTCATAAATGTCAGTTAATAATTACCACGCTATTATCAAACCACGATCCCCATGTTAGTTATGATGACCAAGAGATCATGGGGGGCTATTGTGGGGAGTGGGACAATCACCACTCAAGCCAAAAGCCCAAAAAGAAATTGGGCCACGGGGAATGACTTGGGTTTGGCCTATGTATCGAAAGGAATGATGAAAAGGATATAAACCATGAAAGAGCTGAAAGCTGGATCGCCCTAAGTGTTGAGGACAAAGTTAAGTACCACGGTAAACCCATTCCCATAGAAATGGGAAAGCACTAGTTTATATGAGGCATGGAGCATGGATAATCAATGTATGACCTCTAGAAGACGCTGGTAATCACAGGAAACTTCTGGAATGCGCAAGAAGAAAGAAGATTTTTACCTCCGCATTAATGAAGGGGTTCTTACCTAACCTCTACCGCATTAATTGCGCATAAGACAGCCTGAACAATACATGCAACCCCTAGGCAGTCAGTATTCCAAGATAAGAAGGAGAGGAAACCGATAAAGCAAGGGGAAAATATCCCTGAGACTTTGGATGGGAACAGGATAGTTGTAATGATAAGAACAAGGATTGAATCTATAAAAGGAGGGGGGAGGCAAAAGGTTAGGGGATCCAAAAAAGGGAGGGAGAAATTTTTTTTTGAGAAGATAAATAGAGTAAAAGAGTGAAACACTAAGTGTGACACTATGGGAATAAAAACAAAAGCTTCCTATAGTCATCTTAGCATCTGTAATTATAATTGTAGCATATTAATGGTCAAAAGAAATCTACTGTTTGTGTTTCCTATTGTAGAGTGTTTATTCCCTATTATTTACTTGTATCTTGATTGTGTGGGTCATTGTAGTAGAATTCTGAGCAATGTACCTCGGGGACTAATTTCAGTGTCCCTACAACTACTGTGAAGCACGTTTTTTTTACTATTCATTTATTCTAGACTCTTTGGTTTTTGTACTTAATAACTCACTTGGAGTATATTTATGATGTGGTCTCACATTTAATTCTAAAATTAAGAAATAAAACTTTTTAAGAATATATAATTTAGGACATATGGCACAAAATTGGAACTCTAATTTGAAATTTTAATTTGAGTTTCTCTCAGCTTCACCTATTATTATATATATAGAATACTTTTGTGTGTTTAAATAGAAGCAACAACATGAGAGAAATAGTCCCATAAGTACAAAATTTTGGCTTGAACTTTTGTCAGTTTCTTTTCAAGGATGATGCACTCTTTTATCACAAAAAAAAAAAAAAAAAAAAAAAAAAAAAGAAAGAAAGAAAGAAAGAATGATGTACTCATTCAATTTGACCTAGCAAATACTTGCTATTTTCTCTAATGGACAAAACGTAAGTACAGTACCTTAAGTGCCGTTCCTTAGGTTCTCTTTTTAAGATTCAGCTATATGGCAACTTAATTAAAAAATACACTTCCTTCCTATGAGAAAAATTCCACATAGCAGAATCTTAAAATGGGAACCTAAGGAATGAGACCTAAGTATGTACCTAAGTCTTGTTCTTCTTTAATATATAGACAATTTAACACTAAACTAAAAAAAAAAGAGCATCATCGCATATGTAGAGAGCATGTGATGAAGCTAGTATAATCTAATGGTGTTCCTAATTTTCAATGTTTGCAACTATTAATAAAGCAACAACATGAGAGAAATAGTCCCATAGGTACAAAATTTTGGCTTGAACTTTTATCAATTTTTGGCTCCTTCACTGTTGTGAGGTTTGCTTTTTTCCAGGGTTTTAATGCCTTGGAATTTGTATAAGATTTTCTATCAGCTCTCATTACAGATAGGGATATGAAAATGTCCACAATTGTGTTTTTGGTTTCCTTTTAGGTTGTTGGTTTGGCTTTATTACATTAAAAAAATGGCTGCCCTGTAAGAAACTAAGGGTGGCAATGAATGGATATTATACGTGAGAAAGGTAGATAGAAAATTAACTGTTTTGGAAATTTGTTCATTACTAGCCACGCCTATCCAATTCCATGAGTCATTTCTTGAACAATTTTTCTTAAGCAAGAGTGACATTGTTTAGGCAAATGAACAAGTATGTATGCATACTTTTAGTAACATGAATAGTGTAATGGGTGGAGGAGATTCCTCCAAACGAGTTTTAGTAAAAGATATTGTCCAACTTATTTGATGGGTTTTTAAAATACTTCTAGAATATCAGTTATGCTTTCTTAGCTCATAAAAGAGAGTATATGCTCATCTAGTTACGAACTCATGACTAAAAAATAATTCTTTCCCAAAAAAAATAAAAACCATTTTACAAGGTATGTTTGTGTCATTTGCCTTGAAAATTCCTTCCAATAAGGGAGACAGCTAGAAGGCTCAAACTTGCTTTTTCTTAGTCTAATTTTGGTTCTTGAAAGACTTGTATAGTTGTATTATGACTATGAAAATCTATGACAGAGTTCGTTTCCAAGCTGTGACATAAATCTATGACATAAACTATTACGACTATGAGAATCTATGGCCTAAATAAGGGACAAAATTGGCCTATGCCCTTTTTAAAAAAACAATCCATCATTTTGCCCCCTTTCCCAAACGAATTGGGAAATACCCTCTTTTCAAACTCGATTTTCTCAAAATCGAGTTAAGCCTTATAACATTGTTTTTAAAGAGCCTATAGTGACGTTTTCAGGACCTATAGTGGCATTTTGGAACTCGAGCTCCATGAACTCTAGTAATAGGTAAAAAAAATAAAAAAATTTGCCTATAACTCGAGTTCATGGAGCTCGAGTTCCAAAACATCACCATAAGTCTTTAATACGTCACTATAGGCTCCCTAAAACGCCGCTATAAGGTTCCAGAATTTTTTTTTTTTTTTAATTTGATTTTTGGAAAATCAAGTTACAAAAGAGGGGCATTTCCCTAATTAGTTTGGAAAAGGGGGCAAAATGCCACTTTTTTTTGCACGAAAAGGGCATTTGCCCATTTTGTCCGATAAATATGTATTTGTACTTTTAGTAATATGAATATTGTAAAGAGTAGAGAAGATTCTTCCAAATGAGTTTGGAAAATGACGTTGTCTTATGCTATGGGTGTTTAAGATACTTCTAGAATCATAAGCATCAAATGAATTTGAATTACAAATAGGGTTTGGTAAAACCATCCACACTTACGCTTCCTTAACTTGTAAAAGAGAGTATATGCTCATCTAGCTAGAGAGGATTTGTGTTTTCAATGTTGTGTTGGTTTTGTGAGGTCACATTATAGGTAGGATGGTAATTCATGGAGGCCCACTTGTGCTACAAAAATGATGCTCTTAGCATAGGAGGATTGTCAAATTTGTTTTAGTTTTTTAACCTAATCCTACATTTTCATTAATAAATTTCTAGTATCCATTTTGTGTAAAAAAAATACTCATTTTACATTAGAAAAAGATACATTATCTATTACCATCCCATTTTACAAATAACCCAACATCCCAACTTTTATTTTAACATAAAACACATTAATATAATATAAACTACAATAAAATAATATAGGACAAAACTTAGGTACAATACCTTAGCTACTGTTCCTTAGGTTATCCACATGGCAAAATCTTAAAAGGTGAACCTAAGGAACAACACCTAAGTACTGTACCTAAGTCTTGTCCAATAATATAAAACTAACCATTTCTCTCTTCTCTCTCTCTCTCTTCCCCCCCCCCCCAACTTCTTCTCTTTCAATGTCTCTTCCTCTTTATTTCTCTTCCTTTCAATCAACCACCACCCAAGCCTAAAACAACCTATCCACCACCCACCTCCCAAACCAACATCAAACCAACCATAGAAACTCAGCCACCACCACCACAATCGAAATCGCCACCACCACGCCGTAATCGACAACCACCACCAAAATCCATTAAATCAACAACCACCAAATTCAAAGAGAGAAAGAATGAAAGGATAGAGAGTTAAATGAGGAGGCCTAACTTATGATATTGTCATAGAGGCCCAACCACCAACCAACATGCAGATCAAAGAGAGAAAGAGGGATAGGAGAGAAAGTCAAGGAGAGGGAGTAGGAGAGAGAAGAGAGCAGATAGAGAGAGAACAAAGGATAGAGGAGTGAGAGAAGAGTGACTAAAGTAGGAGAGAACACGAGAGAGAGAGAGAGAGAGAGAGAGAGAGAGAGAGAGAGAGTAAAGAAAGGTGGTAGATATTTTTAATTTCAAGGAGGAATAGAAAGACAATAAAATATTTTATTTTATTTTATCCACACAACTACAGTGATTTCTATTGTAGTTGAGTTGCATTTTTTTTTTTTTAACAAACAACAATCTAGATAATGCTTGTTTTTTGTGATTTGATGGTTTAAAATAGCAAATTGGGAGTTTTAGAACTCCCAATGCTTATGTTCTAACCCAACTACAAGCATCACGAATTTAAAAATTAACCTAACCCAACTCACGGTAGGTCAAGTTGGCATGGTCATTGAGTTTGGCTCAATTTTATCCAACTCATAAAAGTTTAAGGTCTAAATCAATCAACTATATATGCCCATTTACACAATAAGACTAAATTTACCAATTTCATCCAAACTAATCCAAAAAATACAAAACAAATCAAACTAACAATTTTTTTTTTATAGAAATCTCTAACATATTTAAGATAATTCTCAAAATCCAAAATAAATAAACCTAACAAATTTATTTTCAATATCATACATAACCTAATATATCAAGCTAACAATGAGAATAACTACAAGTTCTAATTAATTGCCAATGGCCTCGTAGCCTATTGCTCGGGAGTTCTAGCCCTCGCAATTACCTAGCAAAAAAAAAAGTTCTAATTAATTAATAACCGAATGATACTCCTGCCCACTTAAAAAGTGACCTTGGTAACAACAAAATTGCAATTATCTTTGGTTATTGTCTGGTAACCACCTTTCACCCCTTAGTATATGCAATTGCCATGAATCGAGCATGTTCTCAGATCCTATGGAACACTTCTAGGTAATTGCTCAGCCATTAGTGGGAACTAGAACTAAGGCCTATTATTAGAACTATTCTGTAATGGCCAAGAACAAGAGTTTACCCTCTGATGACACCCTATCTAATAACATGAGGCCTATGATAATCAAGTCGAGGTAAGAACATCCAATGTGGGATGATACCATTTGAAGACAAATTGAAATTGTTGTCAGTTTCCCCCGAAATACTGTTCATGCAATCAACCAAGGAAGAGGTCAAATCACTAAGACCTATTGAGAAAGTTCTTTCTTCACTACTCTCTACCCAAGTTTTGAGAAAGTGCGGTCTTCTTTGCACTTCTCCTTTTCCAGCCTTTTATCATATAGCTGGAAAGAGTGTTCAGACCTTGAATGCTTCCTGAGTTTTGAATAGGTAGGGACGAACCCAGGTGGGGGGCCAAAAGGGGCCTGGGCCCCCCCTGGGCCCAAAAAAAAAAAAAAAGGCTTGGGCCCCCTTAGATTTTACCTCGGGCCCCCCTTTAGTTTTAGCCCGGCCCCCCTCCTAAAAATGATGAACCCTTAGCCCATCATCCGACCAACCCAGGGTCCCATGACCATGACCCATGTAAATCGAAAAAAAAAAAAAAAAAAAAAGGGAAAAAAGAAAAAAAAAGAAAAGAAAGGAAAGTGTGAGCACTAAGAGTGAGATAGAGAGATAAAGAGGCAAGACAGAGAGTGCTTAGAGAGACCCACTCATCCACCCCGTGACCACGTGATGCCGCTGCCCACGCCCACGCCATGTCGCCGTGACGCTTGCAAGAGTGAGACCCATCTTGATCTTGCTACCCATTACCGATGCCAGCGAGACCCACGCAAGGCCCACTTGCCGCTGCCCACATGAGACCCACTTGTCGCCGTTGCTAGTTGCTTGAGACCCACTTGCCGCCGCCGCTCACATGTATTTACTCTATCTTTTCCTTCAAAACCTAATAAATATAAAATGTTTGTGATTAGATCTAAGAATCTGAGATTCACAAAAACTGTGCTTGTGCCTTGTGGACTTGTGGTTGTGGTGTTTCATGTTTGTGATTTTACTGATGAGTGATGAACTGAAGATTGATTGTGAATTGAATCTATGCTGCTGCTACTTGTGGTGTTTTTTTTTTTTTTTTTTTTTTTTTTGGCATTTTGGCTTTGTGACTGCCACTCTATGTATGTGACTCTCTCTTCTATCAAATAGAGAAGAGAGATAGAGAGGGTCAAAGAGAGAGAAAGTAGAGATTGTAGTTGTAGATATTAGTTTTTTCTTTGTTGACTCATTGACTGGTAGTTGGGCATAATAGGGACAAGTGGAGTTGGGCAATGGATAAGTGACAGAAAAAAAAAAAAAAAAAAAAAAAAAAGGTAAAGTTATAGAAAAGTTTTTAATGTCGGTAGTGGGATTCATTGGGTTAGTGGGTCAGTGTTAGAAAGATGGAGACAACACAAAGACAACACAAAGGCATAGACAAAGACAACACAGCACAAAGACAACACAAACACAAACACAAAGACATAAATAAAGGCAGACGGCAGACCAAAGATAAAAGGAAAAAGGAAAAAAACAAATCTTATAATATAGAAAATTGTCACACAAATTTAAGAAAATAATGGTGATTCTTATATGATTATTATTTTATTTGATTTTTTCTAAAGAAAAGGTTCAACTTCAAATTCTCCCGAAGTCAATGTGGAACTGCCAACAACTAATATTGCTATTCCAATTCTAGAAAATGTGGATGTTCCAATTCTAGAAAATATGAATTTCCCAATTCCGGAAAATGTCGATGTTCTAATCTCTCAAACACAATTTCAAAGAATTGACCTTAATTCTTTGGATTATGATCCCAGAACACGCAAACAAATATGGGAATATCATGTTAATCAACGTGATGAAATTCGACGGGCTTACATTATAAAAGGTCCACACCAACCTCCTCTAAAGACATTTAAAAAAGTGGAAAGCAAAATCGTAGCTTTCAAGCTTCTTTGTTTGGATATAATTCAACATGGCTTGAATATTCTCTTGCGACAGAAGCAACTTATTGTCTACCCTGCTTTGTCTTTCATAATTCAAATGGGGTTGTTGGACAAAATACATTCACTGTTGGTGGATTTAGAAATTGGAAAAAGGTTGGGGGCAAAGATTGTTTTTTCAAGGTCATATAGGAAAAGGTCTTAACTCAGCTCATAGAGTTGCCGAGCAAATGTGTAAGGATTTGATGAACCAATGGCAGCATTTACAAAGGGTAGTTGATCATTTCACTACTGAACAAATTGCAAACAATCGGTTGCAACTGAAGGCCTCAGTTTTTATTGTCCGATATCTTGCCTTTCAAGCTATAGCTTTTAGAGGTCGAGATGAAAGTTTTAATTCATTAAATCGTGGGAACTTTTTTGAATCATTGGGTATTGTGACTTTTGGGAATGAGAAGATTGCTGAAATAATAGAAAAAGCTCCCAAAAATGCAACCTACACATCACCTAGAATTCAAAAGGAAATTCTACATGTTTTCTCAGCCAAAGTGAAGAAGGCCATTCGGGAAGAAATTGGTGATGCAAAGTTTTGCATAATGGTTGATGAAGCTCGTGATGAGTCAATGAAAGAGCAAATGGCTGTGGTTTTTAGATATGTTGATGCAGAAGGCTTTGTGAAAGAACGCTTTTTTGGGCTTATTCATGTTGTTGACACTGCGGCTTTAACTCTAAAGAAGGGGATATATTCTTTGTTATCTCAACATTGCTTAGATATACAAAATATTGAAGGCAAGGATATGAAGGAGCAAGCAACATACGAGGTATGTGGAATGGATTACAAGCTTTATTTTTTAATGATTGCCCATATGCTTACTACATCCATTGTTTTGCACATCGCTTGCAATTGACATTAGTAAAAGTATCAAAACAAGTTGTCCCCATTAGTCATTTTTTTCTTACATTGCTTTTTCTGATCAAAATTGTTAATGCTTCATGCAAGTAATGAGCAATTGAAAGTTGCCAATACTAATGAAATAGCACGCTTGATTGATCTTGAAGAGCTTGAGACTGGAAGTGGACTTAATCAAATTGGCACTTTACAACAACCTGTAGAAACACGTTGGAGTTCACATTTTAGATCAGTTTCTAGCTTATTAAAGATGTTTACTTCAATTGTTGAAGTTTTATAAAATATAAGTGATGATGCAATTGCTAGAGAACATCGAGCAGAAGCAGAGTTAGCTTATGATGGTTTAACTTCATTTGAATTTGTCTTCATCTTGCATCTTGAGAAGGAAACTATGGAGATCACTGATAAACTTTGTCAAGCTTTGCAAAGCCAATCTCAAGACATTTTAAATGCCATGCATTTAGTTTCATCTACTAAAGCACTTATCCAAAAATTTAGAGATGATGGATGGGATGGCTTACTCACCAGTGTGATATCATTTTGTGAGAAGCATTGCATTGATGTCCTGGATATGAATGCTCGTTATGTTGCGAGGCGAGGTCGAGCTCATAATCAGCAAGATAACGTTACAATTGAGCATCATTATCGAGTAAATATTTTTTATGCTACAACAAATTCTCAACTACAGGAACTAAATTATCGGTTTAATGAAGATGAAATGGAGTTACTTAGGCTTAGCTCAGCTTTAGAACCTCGAAACGCATTAAAATCTTTCAGAAGTAGTGATCTTTGTTTGTTGGTAAAGAATTTCTATCCATAAGATTTCACAGATTATGACAAACAAGTGAGCTTTATCATTTTGAGCATAATGTAGTCCAAGATCCAGAGTTCAAAAAATTGAAAAGTTTATCTGAGTTGTCTCAATGGTTAGTGAGAACTAGAAATTCAAAACTGTTAGGTTCTAAGAATTAGGAACTAATGTATTAGAACTTCAATTTGTAATGTTGGCAAACCATGATCTAAACATTCTTTAAGTTGTGTGTTAGACTTGCTCAAAGTATGGCTTTTTATGTAAAGTTGGAATCGAGTTAACTGCAGAATTTACTATGCACTTCTGCCTGACTCGATCGATCGAGAATTAGACTCGACCAATCAAAAATCATGCAGAACGTTTTTCTACAAAAAATTCCCAACTCAGCTCTAGCCCATTTAATGTATAGGGTTTTATGTTTTGCCCTGAGTACATAAGGGAAAACCCTAGCCACGTTTTTAGAGTTCTGAATGTTGTTTTTGTGAATCTATTTGTTAGATCTAGAGGTGTTTACCTTCACATACACTTAGGGTTTCCAAACTCTAGATTCATGTCAAGAGATTGGTAAATCATACAATTGCAGAACAACAAAAGAGCTTTAAGATATACAAGCAGGTGTTGCTTGTGCTTTGCTGAAGAATTCAAGGAAAGAAGGAGTCTGTGGTTTCGGAGCTGTCACGTGATCGTGGTAGTAAGTTTCCTACAGGCAGGTAGCAATAGGATGTTAGTGGTCTAAGTCTCTATTATGTAAACTTCGATTCTTTCATAGTGAATTCGTTTTACCTTGAGGATAGCTAGGTTAAATCCTCCCCAGGTTTTTTACTGGTTTGGTTTTCCTGGGTCATCATATCATGTGTTCTTTATTATTCTGCACTTTTACATGATTTGATTTATTTGTTTTAACCTAGATCTGTTTAAATTACCTAAGTTAATCACTTGGCTAATTCTCTAGGTTAATCTGTTTGGATTTAAGGGGTCTAAACAAACTTACAATTGGTATCAGAGCGGGTAGCTCTTGTTTTTTATCCTTTGATCTTTGAGTTGATCCTTGACCCCTGTTGTCATGGAACACGGACACTCTCTTGTTGTTCCACCTCATTTTGATGGAAACAACTATGCTTATCGGAAAGTAAGGCTGAAAGCATTCCTGAAATCCATTGATGAGAGAGTCTGGAACTCTGTTGAATATGGGTGGGAGAAGCCCACTACTCTTGTGAGTGAGTGGCAAACTTCTCAAAAGGAGGCAGCTGCTTTCAATAGCAAAGCTATGAATGCTATTTTCAATGCTGTCTCTATGGAGGAATTTAAGAGAATCTCTAATGTTGAGGTTGCTCATACTGCTTGGAATATCCTCCAGACTATGCATGAAGGCACAAAGGCAGTTAAGATTAATAAGTTGCAGCAATTGACTACTAGATTTGAAAGCATTAGAATGAATGATGATGAATATTTTGATGAGTTCTATGCTAAACTGAATAATATAGTTAATTCTGCTTATAATTTGGGTGAAATCTATGATCAACCTAAAATTGTTAGAAAGATTCTTAGATCTTTGACTGAGGATTTTAGACCCAAAGTGACTGCCATCACTAAAAACAAGGATGTGGACTCCATCCCTGTTGATGAACTTGTAGGATCTCTTCAGTCCTATGAGTTGGACCTACCCAAGACAAATAAATCCAAATCAATGGCTCTTAAGTCTGTTGATGATGTTGAGGATGGTGGATTTGATGATGAACTCTCTGCTACAGAGATTGCCTATCTTGCCAAGAACTTTAGAAACTTTCTTAGGAACAATAACAGAACGGCAAGAGGCAAGAACACTGTTAAACCTAGAAATTTTAGGAGGAATGATCCCACTAAGGTTAACTGAAAAACCTAAAGAGAAAGTAGGTCAACCTTCTAATAATTCTTTAGGACAATAATGTTATGGATGTCAAGGGTATGGTTATATGAAATCTGAATGTCCTACATACTTGAAGTCTAAGGGTAAAGCTATGGCTGTGACTCTTAGTGATGATGAAGTTTCTGACAATGAATCCGCTAGTGATGAGGATGGAAACTTCGTTGCTTCCACTGCTACTACTGTAGTTAATGAAAGCATGTCTGTTGAAGAGAACCCTTCTGATGGGGAACTCTCTAAAGATGCAGATTTATAGGAAGCCTATAATAAACTTTGCAAAGTTGCTGCAAAGGATGCCATGAATGTTGATTTAAGCTTAAAGAAAATTGCATCTCTTGAGCTTGATAAGAAGAATTTGTTTGTGAAATTGTTTGATGCAAATGAGCTTTTGAATAATGTGAAAACTGAGAACATGCTTTTACTTGATAAAGTTAAATGTTTGGAACTTCAATTATCTGTTGCTAGAGAACAAACTAATAGGTCTGCAAGCTCCAAACTTGATCACATGTTGAGTGTTCAAAAGTCTCCTTCTGACAAAACTGGCTTAGGTTTTGTGGAAAGCATCTCTATGCCTGAATCTCATTCCACAAATTTTGTTCCCTCTTCTGAACCTCCTAAGAGTGAGATTGTCAAACCTTTGGTGAGTGAACCTGTTAAATCTGTAGATGTTACTCCACCTAGGAAGATTAGGGTTGATCTTCAAGAATCTCATTCTAGAGCTTCTACTTCTACTAAGGGTAAGTTGCATGATAAGCCTACATGGGTTTGTCATTTTTGTGAAAAGTCTGGACACATTCATCCAAATTGTTTCAAGTTGCAAGCTGCAAAGCGAACAAATAAATCTAAAGTACCTGTGCCTCAAGCACATGAGCCTAGGGTACTTATTGGTGAATTGGTAAAGGCATTAAATCTTTATTCCAATCCTAGAGTTGGTCAAAATTCTAATATGAATCATAACTCCAATGCAAGAGTTGCATCTAAAAGGTTTTGGGTGCAAAAGACTCGACCTAATTGAGTCTGTTTAACATGGTCCTTGTGCTTCACTGTTCTATCCTTTGTGACCTTTGTTTTTAGGATTTGCATTGCATAACATTCATGCATTTCATTCTAGGGTGTTTATTTCCTTTATAAAAAAAAAAAAAATTTATTGTGCAAATTGTGTTTCTGCTATTTTTCTTGAATTTGAAAACAAGGTTGGTCAATCTAATTGTGCATAACATGTTTATGTACCTTGTTTAGCTTTGATGCACTTATTTCTGTTGCACTTTTCTAGCTGAAGTTTTGTTGTGCATGTTGTGTGGGAAGATGCTATATCTGTTGATCACATGATCTTGATCTTGAAGTCTTATGTCTTTGACTATCGAACTTGATCTTATTGAGAAAGGCATAAATAATCATCTCACCACTGTTTACTAGCCAATCATGAACACCTTAGTGCATATTGTAAGATTTTGTGCTCGAGAAAGTGTAGCACATGCACAAAAAGAATATAAAGTGTAGCCTCTTTTAAAATGCTAAAATTGGTGTGTACATTATTGGGCTATAATAAATTCACAATTCAAATAAAATTGGTGTGTACATTATCCTGACTATATTATTAAGTTTCTAATCAATTAAATTGAATATTCATTCTGAGGCAAATCAAGAAACTTACATGATTGCAAGCTTTTATTCTAGGAGATGTGAGAGTTATATGATGTAACTCTTTAGGTAATAGTCTCTTTCAAATTCATGTGATGAATTTTGTAGAAACTATGATTGATCTCTATGTGCATATCACCTCACATGTTTCTCAAGCTTATGCTAGTTGCACACACTACACAAGTTATTCTTTGCTAAACTGTGTACATGTTATTGTGTGTTTTTTGGTCTGACCAACCAAGTTTGAAAATTTCTGGAAATTGATGCAAAACATGTTTGTTTGTTTAGAGTTTTTGAGGGATATTAAGAGAAACTCTTGTTTTGGGAGATCTGGGGTAAATACATGTGTTTTTGGAAAACTTTTCAACTCATACTCATGCATTTTTCTCATAAAATCTAATGCTTTGAGGAGTTTCATCCCTGAAATTGGATTGTTTTTCAAAAATTTGTTTTTCCAGAATTTCGATCGATCGAAACTGTTTTTCGACTGATCGAAAATGTCTCAAAATCTCTGGAAAGTCTCGGGTTGTTTCGATCGGTACTCGATTGGTTTTGGATCAATCGAAGGATTTTCGACCGATCGAATCTATTTTTCAATCGATCGAAAATCGGGCTGAGAGTTTTTAAAAAGAACTTTTTTTCACGTGTTCTTCACTTTTTCAAAAACTTTTCAACTCTCTTTTGTCTCTCACCAACTGGTCAAGCCAACTTTTGCTGTTTTTGTCGAATTCCTCCGTTCTTTTTGCATCAATTCTCTCTCCCAAGGCCGGTAAGACTCTTTTGCCCCTCCTTTTGATTTTATTTTCATGTTTCATGCATTATTTTCATGCATTTTGGCTATTTTCACCATTTATAGTTTTGGTATTTTTGGCATTGATTTTGAATCTTTTTCTTTCAAATTAATCATGGGTTTTTGTAGGGACACCTTATCCAAGTACTACAAGTGGTTTAGTTTGATTAATTTGGTACTTTGTGGGAAATTTGAAAATCTAGGGCTTGAAATTGATGAAATTGGGGTTTTTGTTCAATTTGATATAAATTGATGAAATTGGCTTGTTAGATTGATTAATTTGATCATTATATTGTGTTATTTAACTGTTGTGATGATCAATTTCTCAATTTGTTGTGTTTTGAAAATTGGGTTTTTCCCAAATTGGGTATTTTTTATTTAAATTTTATGCTCAAGCCAGTTTTGTTAATTTGGATCATAATTGACCTATGTCACTGCATTAGTTCATGCATCATTTGCATATTTTGTTCATGCATCATATAGAATGGTAATTCTATTTTTTATGTTGTGCTAACTTGCAGTCTGCCTTGGTTTTTGTTTTTGCTCTTCTCTTTCTTTGTCTCTCTTTTCTATCCTTAGCATCATGCCTAGGAAAACTAGAGCCCATAGGACTCCTGTTCCTTCTCCTTCCTTTGATAGTGATCGGTTTCCTAGTGAGGAGAACCAAGAGACATACGAGACCCTTAATCTTAGGCGTCAAATTTGGGGTGAGCGTAGGGTCATTCTAGATGGGGTTGATCTTGAGGTGAGACGTAATTTTGAGCGTCGGGGTTGGTTACCTTTGTTGGATATAGATCATCCACCTCCGGCTACCTTGATTAGAGAGTTCTACTCGAACCGCTATATCCACGTCTATGATACCAACACCTTGGTTAAGGTTTGGTTACGAGGTGTGGATTATCGCATTACCCCTTCGGTAGTGTCTGATGCTCTTAGGGTACCTATTGTTGATCATCCCGTCTTTCCTTATGATGAGTCTCCGCCTCTTGATGACGTGATGTCTTACATCACTAGATCTTCTATCCAGTGGGGTTTTGATCCTCGGATCACGTCTGCTGAGCTCTCTGAGCTTCATTATCTTTTCTTTAGGATTGCCTGTCATTCTTTGTGGTCTATTTCTCATCTTCATACTATTCCTATTGAGTGGTGTGTCTTTTTGTATGCTCTTGTTACTGATGCTCCTATCAGTTTTCCACACCTGTTTCTTCGTTCTTTGAATGAGGTACATCGGAGTAGTTCTACAGCTCATGCTTTATTCTTTCCTGTTTTTATTCATAGGATTCTCTTTCATCTCGGTTTAGGTGATTATCCTGCTTCTAAGCCCGTACACATTATTGCTCCTATAGGTGCTACCTTTCTGACGCAAAGGGCTGCTCAACTTTGAGCTAGCTCTAAGCGTCCTGAGGGTAGAGCCTTCCGGTGTCACTCCACCTTCTTCTTCTTCTACAGATGCTCCTGCAGTTGAGACGTCTGCTGATCCTGCTGCTGCTGTTGATGATGTTCCTCCACCTTCTCCTTTGGATGTTTCTGATATTCGTTAGACTCTGGACACTGTCATGACCGTTCAGGCGGCTCATGGTCAGCTTCTGGTGAATGTCCTTGATGAGCTTCGTGCTTTGAGAGCGGATTTGGTGAGTTTTCGTCGTTCTCCTCCGCCGCCTCCTTTTGATGATGAGTGAGTGCCCTTTGGCAATTCGTCACAAAAATGGGGAGTGCATTCTATTGAGGAGTTCATATCTTGTAGAGGAGATTTTTGTCTTAGGGGGAGTTTTGTACCTTGCTGTGATACTGAGGAGCTTGTGGAGTTATTAGATTGTATCTAGGTGCTTCACTTTGTATATACATTTTTGGCTCCTGTTAGGAGATATTTTTCTTGTTTCACTATGTTACTTTGCTTATTGATTTATATTTATGATGTTATTCATGATATATGTCTTTATTTTGTGTCATGTGAAATCAAGAAGTTATTTTCTATATTCCTTGTATTTTCCCCACATGTGTTTATGTGTTTGTTAAGTGTTACAGGAATATACAGGTTGATTCAGTCGTGCTGCTGTCTACTTTGTAACTGTTCGATAGTAGTTAGGTTGAATTTGTTTAGTGGCTTTTTAATTTTGTAATGGGCTGTTTCAATTTGTAAACTTTGAGCTTTTTGTTAAGTCTGTGTTTTGTCACGGATTGCCAAAGGGGGAGTTTGTTAGGTTCTAAGAATTAGGAACTAATGTATTAGAACTTCAATTTGTAATGTTGGCAAACTATGATCAAAACATTCTTTAAGTTGTGTGTTAGACTTGTTCAAAATATGGCTTTTTATGTAAAGTTGGAATCGAGTTAACTGCAGAATTTACTGTGCACTTCTGACTGACTCAATCGATCAAGAATTAGACTCGACCGATCGAAAATCGTGCAGAACGTTTTTCTACAAAAAATTCCCAACTCAGCCCTAGCCCATTTAATGTATAGGGTTTTATGTTTTGCCCTGAGTATATAAGGGAAAATCCTAGCCACGTTTTTAAAGTTCTGAATGCAGTGTTTGTGAATCTATTTGTTAGATCTAGAGGTGTTTATCTTCACATACACTTAAGGTTTCCAAACTCTAGATTCATGTCAAGAGATTGGTAAATCATACAGTTGCAGAACAACAAAAGAGCTTCAAGATATACAAGCAGGTGTTGCTTGTGCTTTGCTGAAGAATTCAAGGAAAGAAGGAGTCCGTGGTCTCGGAGCTGTCACGTGGTCGTGGTAGTAAGTTTCCTACAGGCAGGTAGCAATAGGATGTTAGTGGTCTAAGTCTCTATTGTGTAAACTTCAATTCTTTCATAGTGAATTCGTTTTACCTTGAGGATAACTAGGTTAAATCCTCCCCAGGTTTTTTACCGGTTTGGTTTTCCTGGGTCATCATATCATGTGTTCTTTATTATTCCGCACTTTTACATGATTTGATTTATTTGTTTTAACCTAGATCTGTTTAAATTACCTAAGTTAATCACTTGGCTAATTCTCTAGGTTAATCTGTTTGGGTTTAAGGGGTCTAAACGAACATACAAAAACAATACAAACTTATTTTATAGAATGGTGAGACTTGTGCTTACTCTCAATGGTTGGTGTTGCAAATGTAAGGCCGGCAACCCTTCCCATGGGACGTACACTTCAAGAGAATAGCATTATGAGGGTGTTCCATGGAGATTGGGCATCTAGCTTCTTCCCATTCTTTCACGTCATTGACTGATCCCAATTTTTCTTCTGGAATACCTTGTTCCATGCACAGGGCACTAAAATCTGCACATAAGGAACACCTTCTTCTATCACTTGACATTTTGGAAGTCAATCTTTTACCTCCAAAGCTAAAATAAAACTGCACATCAAAACAGTGCATCTTAATATCAAACCAGTAGTCTAGCACTATGATTCGTCAATTCTTCAATGTGTTAAAATTAAACTAGTTTGGGCTGTTTGCAAGAAATCTCATTTAAAGAATCAATAACACTGTATCACAAAACAATCATCTACTACTAATTATCTAGAAAGCACAAACACTTCATTTGGGTGTCATAATCATGTCTTACCTATGTTGGACACTTAATATGTCTATGATACTTTTGCATATATGTCCCAGCTGTGCCATTTCTTCTTCTTTTTTCTAAAAAAAAAAAAAATGCAAGGCACGGCTAGAACACGACAGCAAGTGAAATCGAACACTATTTTACAAAACAAAGATAGTATACATGCTTTAAATAATAATAGTGCATTTAAAAAATTAATACGTATCTTTATTTGTAGTTTGTATTCTAATTTCTAAAAATCTTCTATACTATTATTTAAGGAGCTTCCCTGTTTGGATTTCTCATTTTTTTGTTCAAAAATACTCCTACAGTCCTATGTTTAAGTAGAGACAAAACTAAAGAACAATCCGATAAAAATGCAACTTTAACTCCCACTAAAACATTGCCTAAAAAATAGGATCACTCTCCTATTAATTTTCAAATTGATTTATTTACTTATAAATTAGATTTTTAAAATAAAAATTATATATATATAAAATAATTAAATACAGTTTTTTTTTTCTACAAAATAGGACCACTAAAAAACAAAGCCTCATTGCACGAACAAAGCGCGTGTGATGAGGCTAGTTTAATTAACGGTCATGGAATTGCTTTATTATCTATTACTTCTCTTAATTTGATGTATATTTAACATTAAATAATAATTAAATAATTAATAAAATTAAAAAATATATATATTTAATAAACATGTCCCTTCGTATGTGTCTTATTTTTATTTTATTTTTTAAAAATATTGTCATACATGTATATGTTACTGTGTTTGTGCTTTGTTACAATGTCTGTAATTATCAACACAACACACAACAAAGTACATATAACCTGAATTTCTTAAAAAAAAAAATGATGGGACAAATTCCAACAAAGCCACAGGCTATACAAATCAATAAGATAGCGAAAGCACTAGCCACAAGACCCTTTTTCCTTTTTTTTTTCTTGAAAAAATTATAAATTCTAAACATTATTTGACGTTTCTTCAGATGCTCTAAAATCACAAAAATCACCAACACCAAAAATTCCATAAAATATTTGGAAAAAAAAAAAAACAAGAAAAGAAAAACACGCACACATGTAGTATCAAACCCCAAAAAACCATATACCCAGAAAGATCAAACCAAAAAATTAAGACAAAAATTATGAGGAACAATTATTATAATTATAATTATAATTATTATTGCACCATCGAAAAGAAAGAGAAATATAAAGAACATAAATTTAAAAACTAAAAAGAAAAAAAAATTGAAAATCTTACCTTTATTTGGAGAATTTTTTTTTGAAGCCACCTTTATTGGGAGAAAAACAAATCGAATGCTTGTGAGTCGACATTACAATCATGTGTTATTTGTATATATTAAGAGGATTCAGAAAGTTAGTTATTGCTTCTTTTACTGTCCAAATTACCCTTACCTAAAACTTAAAAATGGGATTAAAATAGTAAATTAAAAAAAATAATAAATTCCTACTTTTACGATGAAATGTCTTCTTACTTCTAATAAATTCTTATTTCTACTCAATAGTTTAAAAAACTCCCCACGTATTTATCTTCTTCACATTTTCTGAATAGAATTTCTCATAAAAAAGAAACGTGTACAATAAATATTCCCCACTTTTCTTCTCAAAAAAAAGAACTTCCCACTACTCACGTTTGAAAGAAAATAACTACCCCTCCAATACAATATGGAAAAACTATCCCACGTTAAAAAAAAAAAAAAAAAAAATTTCAGACTAACTATCCCATGTTTCTTTTTTAAATGATTATATTATTATTATTATTTTTGGATTTATTACATTATCATTTTTTTTATAACTATTACATTGTCAATTGGATTTGGATAAACATGCAAAAACTTCTAATTGAAAAATGAATCCTATTCTCTTTGAAAAAAAAAATCCTATATATTTTTTCAAATTATGATGAAAGAAAAATTATAATACTAAATCTAAAAAAGAAAAAAAAAAAGCCTCATCACATGCGCGAAGCGCGTGTGATGAGACTAGTATCATATATATATATATATATATATATAAATTGTGCACGCCAAAAAGGAGTCGTCAATGGACCAACCTTCACTTGGGCTCACAATCTGTTTGTGATATGGGCTTTGGATTTCTTACTCTGGGTGGTTCCTTACACGGAGACCTAATGCTTCCCCCCCTACTCCTATTGTTACCGTGTTAGTTTGATACGCTCTGGCTTTATATACCCTCAGTTTCTTTGCAAACCTCTCAACCACCCGTTTTCCTCTTTAGCGTCTCATATTTATAGCCCAATAATTAGTGGGGAGTTATAATTACTCTTGTGGTTCGTGGTAGAGGAGGTCTATTGTTATTATTGCTAAGCGGATGTTCAGGTGGGAGTGGAGTGTGGTATGAGTGGCCTTGGAACTAGTTCCCACCTCAGTAGCATTGCTCAGCAAAAATATGACCTAAGGCATTGCTGGGCAGCCGAGAAGTGGTACCCCCGGGCAGTTGTCTCATTGTTCGGGAGGTGGTTCACCGGGCGTGATCCAGGTGACGCAGTGTGGTATGTGCTGAAGATCGCTTGCCCAATCGGCTTTTCGGTGGCCTATGGCCTTAGGCCTGAGGGCAGTATGGGCCATACTGTTTGGTTGGAGCTCAAGGCCCAAATGGGCCTGGGTATCCCAGTGTCGTACATTAGCCTCCCCTTGATTCGTGCTCAGTTCTCCGAGAAGAATCAAGGAATCCAAGAGGCAATAACTATCTGGAAGGCTCAACGGGTAGATATTGGACAGTCGAGAAACCCATTAATGCACCCTTAAAAGGTGCATCGCATCTGACTGCTGGTTCAGCCGTCATCATTGCCTTACAGTTCGTGAACTAAGGAGGAGCATGTGTGACAGTTGAGGTAGGGATTCGTAGGGTTTTCCTCTCCTTATTTATTAATTATCATTTATTTTCCCCTTTTTGGCCCCTATAAATAGTTCCCTCTGGAACTCTACTTTTCTTTTTTATTCTTCATTCTCCAAACTCACTCTCTGCCGTGCATATCTCTCTGTGCATCCTTCAGTCCAGAACACCCTACTTTCCTAGAGCCCAAAGTAAGTTTCCTTTGACATTCCTCTTACTCTTTGCATTTCATTTAGCTTTCTCTTGATCGTAGATTAGGGATCTAGTTCTGGAAATGGGCTTTTCTCATTTTCTTTCCTCAAAAGCCACTTTGGCTGCTTTTGGGGTTGCCTACAATGTCCCTGAGGATGTTGATATTGCCTATTGTCACGAGGGCGATATTGACATCCAAAGGCACCGTGGTGTAAATACATTTTTCTTTCCCTTGATGGCAATTCTTGAGGGTGGGGTTAGGCTCCCCATTGACCCTCTCATCCTAGGTACCCTTAGATTTTACGGTTTCTGTCCCGACCAATTCCCCCTTAACTTTTACAGAGTGGTGAGTTGTGTCAATAGGTTGAACCAATTGTTCGGGTTGCAACTGAATTACCATGATATCAACTTCATGTATAGTTTGCCGAGGAGCTCCCCTGTGCGTTCTCACCGCGTGATGTTAGTCGATACCGAACATGATTTGTCAATTGCATTTCATTAATTTTGATTCAACCAAGTAATTACTTACTAGTTTTTGTGTTGCTTTCGTGCAGAGAGCAAAAGGTTCACGCCGGATCTTAGGTTAGTACATGTTCAGGACCTCAATTTTGTGCTTAGGTCAGAAATTTTTTTTCATTGGGACGGATAACTCCGAGCATCCCATTTAACCCTCAGTGTTGAACCTGTGTATTCCACTTGGCAAGTATTTAGCCAAGCTATGCTAGTTGACGGTCCCCTCCTTTCTTATATTAACGTACGGCACGCAAATTTCCTTCCTCCAAAACTTACAGTAGGGGAAGCTCGTGATCTTGGTCCGTGGTATACTTGCTTGGACGAACTTGCACCCTTACGACATGAGTTGGCTGAACGTGTGTCTCAACGTCTTCTAGAACAGGCACACGTGCCAGTTCAGCTTAAAGCCCCCGTTCAGCCTAAGGCTCCTGTTGAACCCGAAGCTCCCGTTCAGGAAGCCAAGGAAGAAGTTGTTGAATCTGTCAGCTCTTCAAAAACCGAATCTGATCAAGGTCATGACATGGTGACAAGAAAGATACTGACAGTAAGCCGTTTTGTGCCCAGGGCTCAGCCAGCCGCACAGCAGCAAGAACCCCAAAGCTGAGATTAAACTCCCCCTTCTCCTCCAGCTCCTTTTGGCCACTCTTGGAAGAGACAATGGGTGGCTGAACAAACCCCTGCCGAGTCAAGTAATGCACCCACAAGGACTCCCCCCTGCCCATCAAAGGGTATCGTCATCCGGGAGCCAACGGCTCAAACCGGGTTAAATGTAGCGTCCACCTCCCGAGTTGTGCCGGAATGGTGTCCTTTGTTTCAGTTGGATAGCAAACCCCTTCCTAAGACTGTGAGTGTAAGAGTGTGGGAAAAGGGTGAGGGGGGCCGTGTTCCTCGATGTTTGGTGCGTGGCCTCTTGTTGCCCCGAAGATGTGCACGCTTTCAAGGATGGGATGGACGAGTCACTCGGCAGGCGGTTGCAATGGCACACCATTGTGGTAATCTCTATTCCCCTAGTTTTCTACTAACTTTAATACATTATTTTTGTTGTAATATTTATCACTGTTGTTTCACCAAGCCGCTCAACTAACTCACATCCTCGATGAACGGTTGAAGTAGCTTACCGAGGATGCCAAGCGAGAGAAGGCTCTTAAGGACGAGGCCGAGGTGACTGCAAAAGAGAAGACCAAGGTTACCGCGATTACGAAGAAGAAGGCTACTACGTTCGAGAAGGCCAGGGCGTCTGCGAAGAAGAGGTCCTTAGAGTTGAAGGCTAAGCTGGGTGAAACCAAGCTAAAACTAGCAGAGACTGCGAGCCTGAACACTGCGCAAGCCGAGGAGTTGGCTGACTTGAAGGCAGCTCTGGAGGCCTGCAAAAATAAATGGTATAACGAGGGATTTACGGACGCAAAAAACTTGGTAAAGCTTGTCATTCATGAAGCTCAGAGGCTTGCCTTTGAGGAGGGTTGGTTGGCTGCCATACAAGCTCTAGGGGTCCCCGAGGACTCTACTCTAAGTAGCCCCAGCCAAATCCCTTTCCCGAGCCTTTCTAATGCTACACAGAACCCTCCTAGTGCCATTGCCGAGGAAGAAACCCCAAGTATGAGGGAGTTAGTGGAGGCAATTGACTCTCACGTAGAGTTAGTTGGCCTGGAAGTCACTAGCAACCTCCGTGATGGCGGTCAGTCCAGTGAGGATGTTCAGCTTCAGTCCCTCTCGGTAACCCAGCAGCCTCTAGAGATTACCACTCAAATTCAGCTCGCCGACCCTACAAATTAATTTCCGAACCAGATATCCTTTATTTTACTTTACATTTTCCTTGTTTAAATAATTGCTCTCTTTTGAGCAAGTTTGTCTATGTCACCAGGCTGTGGTGATAGAACAATTATTTTTTTGGATTTAACTTTTCTACAGTCACCAAGTTATGGTGACAAAACACTGGTTTAGTTCTTATATGTTGGCTTTGTTTGATTAAGGTTTAATTACCAAACACTTGTCTTAGTCATTTTTATGAATGTTTTAATACTATGTTGTTTCTTTCGTTATATATACCCCTAACGATTGGGTAGGAGAATGCACAGTGTCCGAGGTTGGATTGGAATGGAAAATGAGTTAGTTCCTTGACAATTGAAACTCCACTTAATATATGTCTATCCACCTGCTCAGTTATATTGATCTAACTAAGAATCAGGCTTCTACCCCTAGAGAGCTTTTAGTGTAAGGTTTCCGCTTGTTCGGTGATAATGATCAAACCAAGAGGCAGGCTTCTGTCCTCAGAGGGATTTTAGTGGAAGGTTTTCGCTTGTTCGGTGATAATGATCGAATCGAGAAGCAGGCTTCTATCCTTAGAGAGCTTTTAGTGTAAGGTTTCCACCTACTCCGTGATAATGATCGGACCGAGAAGCAGGCTTCAGTTCTTTGAGAGCTTTTTAGTGCAAGGTTTCCATCTGCATGGTGATAATGATCGAATCGAGAAGCAAGTTTCAGTCCTTAGAGAGCTTTTGGTGTAAGGTTTCCACTTGCTCGGTGATAATGATTGAACCAAGAAGCAGGCTTCAGTCCTTAGAATGGAACGAGCTACCTATCCCCAAAACTTTCTATACATTCGATGTTCGGCAGCGCCTTTAATGAATTGACCATAATAAAACTAAATGCACCTGCAACGATAAATACCACCTTCATATTAAATAAAACATATGCACAAGATCACATTTAATTTGCACCCCTGTGTATGAATAATCAGTGATAAAATTGCTTCAAGTTATGGACATTCCATGGTCAGGGAAGCGGTCTCTCGTCTAGGTCCTCCAAGTAGTATGCTCCCACGCTTGCGATAGCAGTAACCTTGTAAGGCCCTTCCTAGGTTGGGGCCAATTTCCCAGCATTCGTATCTCGCATATTCCCTACTGCGTTCTGTAGCTCCAGGTCCCCGGCAACGAATTCCCTTGTCTTTACATCTCAGTTATAGCGCCGGGTAAGCTTTTGTTGATACTTCGTTAGCCGTACGATCGCTGCTTCTTGGTACTCTTCCAGCAAGTCTAGGTGTTCTACCAGCAACCTGTTATTCTGGGTAGGGGCAAACCCTACAACCCATGCACTGCATAAATTTACTTCGGTAGGTATTACAGCTTCTGCCCCATACGTTAGAGAGAACAGAGTTTCTCTAGTAGACCTTTTAAGAGTTATCCGGTGCGCCCACAAAACGTTGAGCAGCTCCTCGGCCCACCTACCTTTTGCACCATCTAACCTTTTCTTTAATCTGTTCACGATTGCCTTGTTAGTGGCTTCTGCTTAGCCATTGCTCTGAGGATACGCTGAGGTAGAGTACCTGTTCTTGTTGCCAAGATCACTGCAAAACTCGCGAAAGGCCCTATTATCGAACTGCAATCCATTATCAGATATAAGAGATTCTGGCACCCTAAATATCGTCACCATATTCCTCCAAACAAACTTGTTAACATCCATGTCTCGAATGTTGGCCAATGCCTCTGCTTCCGTCCACTTGGTGAAGTAATCAACAGCTACTAAAACAAACTTCTGATTGCCCGTGGCTTGAGGAAATGGGCCAAGACTATGCAGCCCCCACTACGCAAAGGGCCAGGGGCTGTTGACCTGATTTAGGTGGCCAGCCGGTTGGTGGTTCAAGGAAGCATACTTTTGGCACTGTTCACACTTACGCATATACTCAGTGGCATCCCTCTTCATCTGTGGCCACTAGAACCCCTGAGTCAATGCTCGGTGTGCTAATGAACGTCTCCCTACATGACTGCCGCACATCCCACCATGTAGCTCAGCTAAGATTTCATTAACTTTCTTGGGGTGTAAACATTAAAGGTATGGCCCCTCAAAAGACCTCCGGTACAGCATACGATCTGCCGATAACCAATATCGAGCAGCCTCTCAGCAAACCCTATTAGCTTCCTTTTCATCGTTGAGGATTTGATCCTTATTTAAGAAGTCAATGATCGGGTCCATCCAACATGACTCGTTCATCGAAATTATTGTAACACCAACACCACCTGCAGCATTAATGCTCGACTCCGCTATGAGTTCTACCTTGATCAACTGAGGTATATCCTCTGTCACTAATGATGCCAACATGGCTAGAGAGTCAGCATGTTTGTTCTGTCCCCGGGCCACTTGGGCCAACTTTGCTATACTAAACTTGTTCATGACTTGCCTTACCACCCGTAAGTACTTTTTCATTCGAGAATCACGTGCTTCAAAACTATCCTACACCTGGCCTACTACCAACCGAGAATCTGAATAAATCTCTATATCCCGGGCACCCATGCTCCAATTGTATTCCTTCTGGGTGATAATGACAATCCCGACACTAGCTCTTATAGCATTTGATGCGCCATCCACGAATACTTTCCACGGGCTACATTCCACATGACAAACCATCTCCCCTTCATGTTTAGGAGAAAATTCTTTGACAAAATTAGTAAGAGCTTGGCCCTTCACCGAACTTCTCAGCCTGTACTTTATTTCAAAGGATCCTAACCGAGTCCCCCATTTATCTATTCGACTCGTAAAATCTGATCTTTTTAACAGTGACTGCAAAGGGTACTCGGTCATGACATTGATGGTATGAGCTTGGAAATAGTGAGGCAATTTTCTTGTAACGTGCACTAGTGCTAGCACCAACTTCTCTAAGGGTAAATACCTTGTCTTCACGTCGACCAAGGTCTTATTGATGTAATACACAGGCTGTTGCACTCCATGATCCCTTAATAACACGGCGCTTACAACATGATCAGACACCGAGAGGTACATAAATAAATCTTCCCTAGGTTCCGAGGCTGTTAACATGGGCGCCCTCGCTAAATAATCCTTCAAATCTTGAAAAACTCTTTCACTTTCCTCATTCCACTAGGACGCCTTCCACTTCTTCAAAAGTTGGTAGAATGGACGACAGCTATTGGCAAACTTAGAAATGAACCGATTAAGGGTAGCTAACATTCCGGTCAACACCTGCACTTCCTTCAGATTGCTCGGTGGCTAAAGGCACTGCACGGCTTCGATCTAATCAAGATTGACTTCTATCCCCTGGTTAGTGACCAGATAACCTAGGAACTTGCCTACCCCAACCCCAAAAAGCACACTTGTTCGCGTTCAGGCACAATTTACGTTGCCACAGCACTTCAAATACCCCCCAGAGATCTTCTGTATACCGTGTCTCTTGTTTAATTTTTACCACCATGTCGTCAATATATACTTCAACCGTACGCCTGATCTTGTCCCAAAACATTCTAGTCATCATTCGTTGATATGCTGCATCGGCATTCTTTAACCCGAAGGGCATCACGGTGTAATGGTAGTTTGCATCATGAGAGATGAATACCGTCTTTTCCTAGTCCTTGGCAGCTAGGGCGATCTGATGATAACCTTAAAAGGCATCTAGGAAACTCATCCTCGGGTGCCTATAGGTGGCAACGACCAATTGGTCTATCTTTGGCATAGGGAATGGGTCCTTTGGGCAAGCTCCAATCAAATTCGTGAAATCTACACAAACCCTCCATTTGCTATTCTTCTTCCTGACCACCACAGTATTTGCCAACCATTCCGGGAAGAAGATTTCCTTTATCACTCCAGCCTCTTTTAACCTCCCTACCTCCTATCTCACTGCCTCAACGTGCTCCTTAGCCGACCATCTCGGCCTCTGATTTTTGGAGGAAACGATGGGTCTATGTTAAGCTTGTAAATGATGAACTCGGAATCAACCCCGAGCACCTCATACGGGCTCCAAGCAAACATATCCACATTCTGTTTGAGAAATAACAATGTCTCTACCTTATCCCCGTCCCTCATGCTTGCCCCCCTATCTAAAAATACCGCTCGACATCTGGTAGAATCTTTACTCTAACTAGTTCCTTGGCATAACTAGCCCCCGTTCCCTCTCGGGGATCTTATGGTTGCTTTAAAAGGGCTTTCCCAGCGATTTTCTTTTGTTTGCTCTGCTTGTGGTTCCAATCAACCACGGCCACGAAACATTGCCTGGCCGCTTGCTGACTCCCCCTTACTATAGCAACGCCCTACTCGGTGCGAAACTTAACTTTCACATGTAGGGTGGAAGGGACTGCTCCCATCGCATGGATCCACGGCCTTTCCAGAATGGCCGTATAAGGAGAAAACGAAGCTATAATTATGAAGGCCACTGTTACTTCTTTTCCTTCCATATTCATTTGAAGCGATATTTACCCCTCAAGAATCGCCAAATGGCCATCAAACCCGACCAGGGGCATGTCGTATTTTGAGAGGTGCTCCTTCTTCAGTCTAAGCCCTCTGAGCAGATCCAGATACATTACATCGGCCCCACTTCCTTGGTCCACCATTACCCTCTTTACTATGAAACCGTTTATCCAAGCCGTCACCACCAACGCATCATCGTGCAGCTAAATTGTTCCTTCTAAATCATCGTTGTTAAAAGTAATGGGTTCTCAACCAATCTTCATCTTCTTTTCGAGGGGTTGCACGCCCGAGCAGTTTCCCATAGGTACTATGGTCAACACTCCTCTCATCCCGGCCATAGTAGTATCCTTCGGGACAGCATGGATGACTTCATTTACTCCTAATAAAGGTGGGAAAGGGTCCTTCTTTGCTGAGTACCTTGCCCAGTACCTCTGTTCCCTGAATCCACCATGAACTCCTTCAGATATCCCGCCTTCACCAATTTCCCTAAATGGTCTTTTAACACTCGTCACTACTCGGTGGTATGTCCCTTATCCTTATGATAGGTACAGTACAAACTTTGGTTTCTCTGAGATGGGTCACCCCCTATCTTGTTCGGCCACTTAAAGTACGGCTTGTTCTTGATCCAGTCTACAATCCTGTGCATCAGCTCCTTAAACGTCACGTTCACCTCCCCTAGTTGCAACTTTGATTCTTGTAGCCTTAAATCTTTTCGAAGTCTTGGCTGAAAACCGCTTTGCCGAGGGCGATTAACTAACGGGGCCTTACCTTTACTCTGTAGCTAGTCATCTTCCGGGCGTTTGTACTCCTCAATACGCCTTATGAGCTACCTCATATCCTCGGGAGGCTTCTTTGTCAATGACTCATGTAGCTCAGAGTCCTCGGGTAGCCCCATCCTAAAGGTGCTTGCCTCAATCTTCACGTTGCCCCTGCCGATCTAGTTAAAAAGCTCCCAATACCAACTAGCATAACTGCGAAGAGTTTCCCTAACCCTCATCTTCATAGACAATAATGCATCCACTAGTTGTGGCACCTGGCTGTAAGTTACAAATCAAGCACCGAATTCTTGGATCAGCTTGGCAAAATTGTGAATGGAACCCTTTCGTAACCCATTAAACCATCTCAATGATGTGGGCCTGAGGCTCGAGGGAAATACTTTGCACATCAGCGCGTCATTGTGTGTATGTAGAGACATCATCTGGATATAATGGCTGATGTGTTCTACCAGGTCCGTTTTCACATTGTAGGAATCAAATGGGGGGGTGCATAAATCAACTTGGCATTAGGGCACATTCAATGTCGTCTGAGAATGGTGACCGAGTAGCTCTGCGTAAGGCGTGGCTTATTGCATCCATGGCGGCATTATGGGGCCGTCGCTTCTCTGGGGAATCTGAACCCCGATCTGCATACCCCCGTGAACATGAACGGTTCTGGCGTCGACAGGACTCCCATGAATATGAACGTTCTCGACGTCGATGGGCACTTGACTGATCGGCCCCTGAACCATAATAATTTCCCCCACTGTCAGATCTCCCTTCTCGGTCGTTTTAGTCCCTCCTCCAATGCCTACCCCTTGCTTCCAACTCCAAATCTCTCACTAGTCTACATAACCGCTCTAGTTCCCGATCTCTCTCATCAAATTGCCAGTGCCCTGAAGCACCCGATATTTTCCAGTGGGTTTGGTACGACCCCTCTCCAAGGCCAGACCGTTCTTCCTCTTGTTCACGATCCCTATCTTCACATCTCTTGTGCCTTCGTTCTCGCCAAGTGGATCCTCGAGAAGATCCCACTGAACCGCTTTTGGCGTAACTCCCTGAACGGTTTCCAAACATTTTCCTGAGCGTGAGTCTTAGTCGAACCACAGCTTCATAGGAGATTCCCACAGACGGTGCCAATTGTGCACGCCAAAAAGGAGTCATTGATGGATCAACCTTCACTTGGGCTCACAATCTATTTGTGATATAGGCTTCGGATTTCCTACTCTGGGTGGTTCCTTACAAGGAGACCCAATGGCACTGCCTCCCCACCTGCTCCTATTGTTCCCGTGTTGGTTTGATACGCTCTGGATTTATATACCTTCAGTTTCTTTGCGAACCTCTCAACCATCCTTTTTCCTCTTTAACTTCTTATATTTATAGCCCAATAATTAGTGGGGAGTTATAATACATGAGATACATGGTTGCATTAGAAAAACTAAGGGCATGTTCAATACACTGATAATGATTACTCAAGAATAGGAATATGTATTGCAAGGAATATAAGAATTTGTAACCACCTTTGTAGTAGTTTTTTCTTTCAGTGAAGTATTTTACTAATCAGAATATATATATATATATATATATATAAGAATTTGTAATGGAATTACTATTCCTATGCATCTGTTTTGGTGGCAAACATGAATAGAACCATGAATTTGAAATTCACAATATGGTATAACAAGATTTGATGATATAATGGAGTTATATTCCAATCAAATGTCCTAAAATACCCTTTTATATTATATTTATACTCATTGTGGGCCTTGTTTATTGTGTATACTTTAATTAATATCATTGACTTTTGTTTAAAATTTCTGCCTCCATAACTGCTAAAAATAAAAACTGACAACTTCTCCCCTAGATATTAAAATCTAATGAACAATAAATTTACACGCAAATAAAATGCTGAAATATAAAAAAGCTCGACTTTTTTTTTCCTTTTCTTCTTTCTTTAAAGAAATAATACCTGTTTCACAAGTTACTACATATCTATTTTTGAATTCCGTTGCAGTCTCCATCATTGTGCTTCTTTCTCTCAACCATGATTATATGTTCAATGCATAAATTAATGCTCCTGTCAGATCAAACGTTGCTTTTATGGCTTGCATAATCGGTTTGGGCTTGTCTTGCATAAATAGGCTAGAAGCTGATATTCCTACTAAATCTTCATTGTTGTACTATTGAATTTACCAGTAAGGCTAATTCTTTCACTTCTATGATATTGATACCATTTCTACATGTATGGGAAATTTCATGTAATTTTCTTGTCATAAAATTTTTTGAGTAATATATATTTCTTAGAATTGAATGCTAAGTAATGGGTTGCATCATTACAGCCATATATATGTTATCTTATATATGACATTTTTATTTGGCAACCCAATGGTGATTGGGTGGTTTCTAGAGCAATTGCCAAGGCTCTTCTAGGCATTTTTCAATAATGTTTACAACTCCATTAAAATATGAATCCATCTGAAAAGTAATATGGTTTCTGGTGATTACTTACCATATTTTTATAATTAATCTGGAGAATATGACCTTTTGTTCTAGTTTCCTGGTGATAAGTTGAGTAAAGTGTGTTTTTCCTTGAATGGTTGTCTTCATACCCTATGTGACCTCATAGGAAATGTGTTTTCTCTTTATAGGCATATGATTGCCACTTTGTTGAATTTTTTGTTTTTTGAGAATCTTTGTTAGATTGTTCTTGTTTTTGTTTTCAATAATGTCTATTACATGCTAACTGCTTATCATTCTTGTGCAGTATGGCTGCTGCAAATGCTGGACAGATTGACCATGCACAGCTTGGACCTATTGACAGGTTGGTGTTGACACAGCAGGCCAACCATCGGTCCGAAGCTATTTGGAATGGGTAGGTAAAACACAACACTAATGATTTAACCAATTTAGATTTGAAACCTATGGCCAGTGGCCTGTACATGCTGTTTTTTTAAATGTTTTCTATATATGGATTGCACTTGGTTCAATTTTGTATTCTAATAGAAACTACTTAAAACGGTGATTAGAAAATGGTGATTTTAATATTTAAGTATTTTTCTGCTTTGATTTGGTAATGAATTTTTCATTTATTGAAGTTAAATAAATTAATTCATAATTTATTCAGTAAAAACAAAAATTTATTAATTCATCCAAGCCAAATAAAAAACATATCTTTGATAGTTTCCTTAATTAGTTTCCTTTGATAGTTTGCAGCCTGCTGCTGCCTGTGATTTGTAATACTGTTATAAAGTGTTTGTTGAATAAAAATTTTCTAATTCATTAAAAAAAAAAAAAATTGTAGTGGCAGCCCTATCAATAGAAGGTTAGTGTATTTGTGACTAATACTGCAAGGTGAAGCTCAGCGGGATCAGTATTTTAATTTACCTATTGGCTTTAGATTGAGTTCATGTAGCATTTACTTGGCTTTTTTGAACTCATAATCCGATAACAATGGCAGCAACCACAAAAATGAAGAGAAAATCTTCTCTCTATTCTATCTTTCATGCACATTAATTATGAGTTTTTTGCATTAGGCACAACCTTTATATGCTTATTAAGATTAAGGCTTAGTCAAGTTGTGTATGCACTTTGTACATGGAGTAGATTTACTTTGCACTACTTTCTGCTTCTTTATGTTTTCCTTTTCCATTCGCTTGATATTTTGGAATGTGTTTGTTCCGAACTGCATCCTTCTTATGGTACCCATTTAATTCATAAATGTACACACACCTGCTGTCATATATTAATCTATGGTTCTGTTGTGTGCAGGATTTGGGGGCCCTTACCTGCCATAGCCCCTATGAAGAGTTCTCCAAGCTAGAGCCAATGGTGGATGACTGAGTCGTTGACATCATTAAGGGACTTGGTTTGGAGGGACTCCTAAGGACTTCGGGTAGAGATATTGATCATAGCCTGATAACGGCCTTAGTGGAGCGATGGCAGCCTGAGACTCACGCCTTCCATATGCCAAATAGTGAGATCACCATTACATTGCAAGATGTCGAGGTTCTTCTTGAGCTTCCTGTTGATAGCGAGACCATAACAGGGAGCACGTAAAAAGTATGACAAGATGTGTGCCGGGACTTCCTTGGCTTTATTCCCATAAATGATAACACAAAGTAACTTACTGGCCAGAGGATTGTCATCAAACGACTTTTGTAGCAAGTTACCGGTCCATTGCCGCCTAATGCTGAAGAGGATCAGCTCCATAAGTACGCACGATGCTACATCCTAGCGCTATCGGGGGACACGATCTTCATGGACAAATCCGACAATAGGGTGCATCTAATGTGAGTGCAACAGTTCAAGGACCTTTGCAACCCACAAAGGTACAGTTGGGGAAGTGCTTGCCTTGCAATTGCCTTTTGTTTTGCGTCCCATACCTTGTAGTAAGAAAGCTTATGATCGTACTTAGTATGTATGATATCCCAGAGCTAATTAATACGAGCAGTGTGATCCTTTCGCAATTTTCCCACAATTTCTAATGCAACAAAATTAGAATCCATCGTTTTACTATCTCTTCACAGGCCAAAGGGTATACAACTGTGTGGACCCACATAAGACATGACTATCTAGAGACCATTAAGTTTAGCCTTCATGAATGCCCCAACGTACCATTTGCAATTAGTGTCAATGCATGCGGCACACAATTTAGTTTTGGTCAACCTCTAGATTTTAAAATTTCTATTGTCCTTTGCTACATATATTATCAATGCACACTTCACCACCTCTTTATTTGCAAAAGTCAACCCCTTACTAAAATGCATCCCATCTCCCCAAGTAGAAACAAATGGTATCTGAAGACATGAAGGATCAACCATATTTTCCCAAATATTTGCGTAGAATGACTCGGCAAAAGGTGTGTAGGCAGTGGTCGTATTTGTATCATACTGGACGCCAATATCATCATTCGCATCACCTTCATCATGGTACTCCATATTTTCCTCTTCAAAATTGGGAACGAATTCATGGTCATCCACATCCCTGTCAAAGTCGCCTCGCTCAATTCTCTCTTCGTACTCATCCATATCATCAAGATTTTCACCATTATTCGCAGCATGATCTTCTTCTTCGTCTTCCTCCCCTAAATGTGTCCCTTGAGGTTGGAATGTTTCACTAATATTGGCAGCATGAGTTTGAGATGAGAGTGTATAATCTTCCATTGTAGTGCATCCATCATCTAGGGCTGTAAATTGTAAAGATGTAGTTGTTTGTTGCACCTCCTTGGCATCAACTTCTGCAAGCGGCTCCGAACTTACGTACAACTCAGCAGCATTTACTTGAGGCATTTTATGGATCCTATTAAACATGATATTTACATGTTTGTCTTTTTTGATCGCCATATACCCGTAATTTATCCGTTCATGAAAGACTTCTTGTAGGTAAAGGTAAATAATCTTTATGTCATAACAAGCAAGGTTCAAATTCAATTCTTCCATTATTTTCATCTTCAAATCGTTTAACATCTTCAACTTACAATGTATCATCATGTAATAGCATTCGATACCTAGCCCTTTAAATGGGAATCCGTCAATCTCATCAGGATTGAGAAGGGGTCCACTGTAGTATACATTTATATCAATATTCTTCAGAGATTGTGAACCTATTAGCGTCAAATGTAATATGTTAGTGACATATTTTATCTCTTTCATTTAACATCAATTACAAAACTATTTTATCTACTCAAAGTACAAAAATTACAACTTCTTACATCATATGCATATACAAACACACCCCACATTTGCATATACTCACCCCACATCACATTAAAACACACTCAATCATTATCATATCATACTCAAACAATAAAAAAAGTAAAGTCAAAACTCACCCCCATTACAAAATTTTAACTCATTCTAACAAAAAAAATAAAGAAAAATATTAAACCAAACAACAACAAAAATAGTCATGATAAAAAGCCTAACAATACAAATATATATATCTATAATATTTTTTACTTTTAATAAAAGCCTAGCAAATATATACACTAACTTGTTACATCATATGCATATACAAACCCCACATTTGCATATATACTCACCCTATCACATACAAACACACTCAATCATTATCATTGTTTCTAAAATAAAAATAAAAATAAAAAATCATTAATCATACTCAAAAAAAAAAAAAAAAAAACTAAACACGCAACTCACTCCATTACAAACCTTCAATACATATATATGTAACTAACAACTAGAGAGAGTGAGAGTGAGAAAAAAACCTATATCATTAGTCATGATATACATACCCATAAAAAAACCTAACAATACATATATATGTAACTAACAACTAGAGAGAGTGAGAAACCTTACCTGACATGAGGATGTGAAAATATGGAGGGTGAGTTTGATTTGAAGTTTTGTAATGGGGGCGAGTTTTGTATAAGAGTGAGAGAGGTAGAGAGAGCTACTGGTTTTTTTGGAGGAAAAAACGGAGAGACCCCAGACCCACATTATGAGGATGAAGGTCAGTAGCTGCCCTAACCATGTGGAAGCTTGTGGACCTAAGATTGAAAATTGAGTCTCTAAGACTCGATTATTCTTTTTCAAAACTGAGTCTCTAAGGCTTGATATTCAGCCGGAATCCACGTGGGATACAGGTATGAACGTAATCGAGCATTTAAGGGTCGAGATAGAAATCGAGTCTCTAAGACTCGATTTTCAGGTAGACGTCACGTGGAAAAGGGCCAGCTTAGACCTGATCAGAACATGAAAACTAAGTATTTGAGACTCGATTTATAGGCCCAAAATCAAGTCTTTTAGACTCGAGATGTTAGTATGAAATATAGTTTGAAAACAGTGCGTACTAATTATATTGTTTAGTAAACAGTGCTAATTTCCAATTTTGGCCATGTAGCTTCGCACCTACATAAGAGATTCAGATGTGTAAATCTGTATGGTTGTGTAAATGCAAGGTTAATCTGAATATGTACGTAAATATGTATTATGTAATGCTATCCTTTGATCTTACCAAAGCCATTTCTAAACTTTTGGTTGTCGCTTTAACTAGCAAAAAAGAGCGCCTCAACAAGTATGCTTTAAAAAAAAAAAAAAAAAAAAAACTTACATAAATTTAATTGTTTTAGAAAAGATAATATTATTCATTTTTTATTAGTTAATGCAATTATATGTTTGAATTTAATTAAGAAACATTATATACATTACCTAAAGATCTATAAAAAATTCTCTCTTAAAAAAAAAAAAAAAAAGCTTTGCTGGGAAAAAATTATTTTTGACATCTTTTAGGTGTGATAAGCTATATATTTGTTTTTTATTATTATGGTGTTGTCATAGAAAGGCACACACACCCATACATAAGCTGGTAAAGATTTTTATTATGTATAAAACATTAAATAAGAAAATAAATAATTTAGTCCCAAAACTTTAGAGTTGATGATAAGAGTTTATCACGTAAATTCTTAATGTATCTAGTGCACTAATGTATGGGATAGAAGCTTAACCAATTTTTTAGTATTGAAAGTATTGTATTTTTATGCAACATATTTTTAAAAAAAAATCTAACAACAGTGTTTTTTTATTATTATTATTATTATTATTATTATTATTATTATATAAGTCTGATAACAGTGTTTATTGCTGTTAAGGGTTAGAGTAGGATTATCAGTGATTTCTTATTCAAATAAATTATATTTTTTTTAGTAATTTTTAACAAAAAATAAAAACTGCAAAATAAAATTGTGTTATAAACAAAGTTTGACTACAAACTTGCTTATAACATAAGGTCACAATTTCAATTATTTTTTTTTTTTTTTTTTTGGATGTGAATTTTGGCAAAGCCATCATTAGATTACATTTTCTTCTTATACCCTCTATGCTTGGAAAATTTTCAGAAAGTCAAAGATCAATAACTATGTTATCAATCGATTGTTTAAATTGCAAGTTTTTGTAATCTAAAATTATGCATAAAAAATAAGCTTATAGATTGTATAGTAAAGAACATCTGATTGACACAAAATTTGACATGTGTGTTAAGTGTGTAAAGAACATGCAATCCAATGATTATATTTTCAAAATATGTAGTAATGTTAGTTGTTTTAAAGAAAATTGTAGCCTTAAGTTTCAACGAAGTTTGTAATCAAATTTTGCATTGTATTATACAAAATTTGGCTTCAAATATATTTGGATCCTTAGGCTCCAACCATTAATTGAAATATATCATTTGTACTTATAATATGCATTTCACATAACTCACTTAATCCAATTAACTAAGTGAGTCTTGTGCTGTGCACTTAACAAACATGTGTTATTTTCTTATTGGAGGTTGGAGATCAAAACTCTAAACATGTTTGGGACCAAACTCTATCCAATTGTGTTTTAATATTCTATTTGAAAAAAAAATGTGACATCATCATTCTAGAGGGTGCCGCGATAAGGGTTTTACTTTCTAATTTTTTTATTTGTTGCTTCTTGACTTTGAACTCTTCTTTGTGTGTGTGTGTGTGTGTGTGTGTGTGTGTGTGTGTGTGTGTGTGTGTGTGTGTGTATTAACATGTTCACAATCTTCTCCAAAAATATACCTTCTCCCAAGTCTCAAGTTCTTTTTTTTATAATCCTCAAGTTCACAGTAAACCCTTGAAGGCTTGAACAAATAAGAGATGAAGATCAACCATATTTTGAGCCTCTACCAGCCAACGGTCTTAGTTTTTCTCGGCAGTGGCACAAACAGCGTGTAGCGATTTCTTCATCATCCTTACCTTATATACTCGTTGTAAGAGTAGGATGGGGTCAGTGAAAGTTGATGGTCAAGATCTTACCTAGCAAAACAAGAAAAAATACTTGGTATTCAATACTAACACGGACAAAGTTTGGTTGCAAACTTAGTCGTAGTTTAAGACTACAATTTTTTTTTTTTTAAAAGTTAACATTACTACATATTTTGATAAATCTAACTGTTGAACTGCATGTTCTTTACGCTTTTTAACACATATGTCAAAATTTGTTTTATTTTTAGGTAATTTTTAGACATATAGTTATGTTTATTTTAGATTTTGAAGTCAAGTAATAATAATATAATGTTTGTACATTATAATTTAATTTATTAAATGAATAAAATAATGTTAATAAATGATTCAATTTAATTTATTCAAGAAGTTTAATATGAAATGAAATGGAAATCTCCTCGTGCTCTTGATTACTTCATGCTAAAAGTTAGTAATATTAATTATTTTATAGTTTAAGTGCTTTTGACAATGTTTAACCCCACACTCGAGTTGCTAAAAGGTTATTGCACATTTGTTCCCCAGATACAACGAAGCCGATTGCATTCTACAAATAACAATTTTGGGGAAAACCCAATGTATTTCTAGTGTTTTTAAGATAAAGTCAGAAGTTCAGTTGAAAATGAATGTTAAAACCATACGGCAAAATTGCATTTTTTTTACCCTAATCTTTTGCACACTTACATTTAATTCCCTAAACTATGGAAATGCATGATTGATCTCCCAAATTCATAAATCGGTTTTAATGTCCCCCATACTATTTGTTTTGGTGTTAAGTTTAACGAAATTGAGCATTAAAATACCAAATTACCCTCTCCCTCCAAAACATATCAAATTACCCTCTCTCTCCAACACATATCCAATATAAAAATATTGAGTGAAGTTGTAGTTTTAAGTTACAAATAAGTTTGTAACCAAACTTTATCCTAACTACATAATAAAAAGTAGAATATTGACAACATATAGAAACTTTGATCAGCCAAATAGAGAAACCATTAAAGTAGCAGGTCCCCAATTGTTATCCTATTACTATATAGTAACTAACTCACTTGGCCAAATTATTCTTTTAATTGAAAGAAAAAAGAAAAAGAAAAAAAATTAAAAGAGGAATAAACAAACAGTGCATAATTTTGGACTACAAAAGGTTACAATTTAAACAATTGATTGATGATATAACTATTAATCTTTGATTTTCTAGAAATTTTATAAGCATATATTATATAAGAAAATGTAATCCAATTATAAATTTGTCAAAATTCACATCTGTTAGGTTCTAAAAGTTTAGAACAATTGGCAAATCGTGAGCACACAAGAACATTTTAGAATCTGCCTGGTTCGACCGATCGAAAAACAGGCTTGATCGATCGAGAATCGTATCTGCAGAATTTTAAGTTGGCCCAAACAGCAGTTCTAGCCAATTAAGGATTAGGGTTTCAAATCTACTTCTCCCACTATATAAAGGAAACCCTAAGCACGTTTTTTATAAGGCTTTTTAGAGAGAGAAAAGTGTGCCTCTTTTGTATTTAGGGTTTTGTTCCTAAAACCTCTCTTATTACTTCTATCGGTGTTGTTCCTTGAAGAATCTCAAGATCCGGTATTGCTGAAGTTGCTGCCTTCTCTAGTCATCAAAGGTGCTGATGATCTAAACCTTCAAGGGTGGTCTTGGAGTCACAAACAGGAGAGTTTGTGTTGCTAAACCTTTGAGTGGGATCTTAAAGTCACAAACGGTGGTGTTTGTATTTTGCAAAGGTCAAAGAAAGAAGGAGTCCGTGGATCTCGGAGCTGTCACGTGGTCGTGGTAGTAAGTTTCCTACATTGGGTAGCAATAGGATGTTAGTGGTCTAAGTCGCTATTGTGTAAACTTCGATTCTTTCTAGTGGATTTGCTATTTTACCTTGAGGATAGCTAGGTTAAATCCTCCCTAGATTTTTTACCGGTTTGGTTTTCCTGGGTCATCATATCTTTGTGTTATTTATTTTCCGCTGCTTTACTGTTTTTGCTTATTTGTGTTAACCTAGATTTAATTAAATTACCTAAGTTAATCACTTGACTAATTCACTAGGTTAATCTGTTGGGTTTAAGGGGTCTAAACGAACTGACAAGTGGTATCAGAGCGAGTAACTCTTTTGTGTTAGATCTTTTGATCTAGGAGTTGATCCTTGATCCCTGTTATCATGGATAATTTTAAGTGTCTTACTGTTTTTGATTGTGATGATTTGAATAAAAAGGACACTGTTGTTTCTGTTGATCTTTTTTATGCCTGTGAAACTCTTCGTAAGGAATTATTGAAAACTATGATAATTGCTAAGAAATTTAAGGAAGAGTTAAAATTGGCTAATCTTGAAAAAGAGAAATTGATTGTTAGATTAGTGAATCTAATAAAAAGAATGAATTTTTGAGAAATCAAATTTCCTCTCAAGATGAGAAGATGAAAAGCTTGGAACAAGAGTTAGCTGAATCTAAAGCTAAAATTGAAAATTTGACTAATACCAAGCCTGCTGTTGTTAACAGAAGTGTTTCTGTTTCTCTTAAGCCTACAGCTGAAAAAGTTTATATCCCTCCTTTCAAGAGGAATAATAAAGAAAATGCTTATTTTGCTAGGTTAGACAAAGGTAAAAGTTCTGATGTTGACGCTGAAGTTTCTAAACCTAAGTTTAAACCTACTGTTAAAGAGCATAAGAAATCTGTTTTTGTGCCTACTTGTCACCTTTGTGGTGTTGTTGGTCATATTAGACCAAATTGTTTTTTGTTGAGGCAAAAACCAAAATCTGAGACTAGATTTGCTGTTAGGAATATTGATGTTCCTAAATTTGTTCCTGTTTGTCACTTTTGTGGTGTCTCTGGTCACATTCGTCCTAATTGTCATAAATTGAAATTTAAGCATTCTGCGCTTCAGTCTAGGACATGTGATGATCTTTCTCCTGCCATAAGTCCAAATAAATTATTTCATATGCTTTTAAAAAATTTAAGCTTGTTGGCTTGTGAAAGGAAATTGCAGGATTTTAGTCTTTCTCAGAAGATTGGTGTAATCTCTCAAATACACTCTGCTTCACATGGATTTTCACCTACAAAGCCGAAGACTCGTGCTATATGGGTGAGAAAAGATTCTTTAAGGTGAGTGTTGCTAACTTGTCCCTGTTTTAATTCTTTCAATTATTTGTGAACATGTTTTTTTTTTTTTTTTTGGTTGTTCTGTTTTTTTAGGTTTTTTTTTTATTAAAAAAAATCCAAAAACATTAAAAATTTCAAAAAGACAAAAATATTTTATTTTATGTCTAGTTTTAATTTTTCTTGAGGATTACATGGATTATGATATCTCTCTCTTGATTTAGAACATGCTTGATATTGTGGAGAAACATAAAAAGTATGTGTTATATAAGTGCTAAGCTGTTTTTTGATTTTTTTGAGTATGTACTAGTTTGTACATGTACTCAAGGGTTAATTAAGAAATTGATATTTCTTGTTTGTGTACCCTCTATAGCTTAGTTAAGCACTGTCATGCATTGCATTTACATTTTTTTAATCATTTAGCATAATGTTTGCTTTTTGTTTTTGGTCATAAAATTTCTTTTAAACCCAAAAATATTTTTGTGATTTGCATTAATTTTTCTTAGATTTGAAATCAAGGATTGGCCATATTATCTTTACATAACATGTTTATGTATTCTGTTTAGCTTGGATGAGCTTATTTTATTGCACTTTACTAGTTTGAGCTTTGTAGTGCATGTTGTGTGGGAAAGATGTTTATAGTTTTTGATCACTTTGTCTTGATCTTGAAGTCACATGCCTTTGATTGTCGGATTTGGTCTTATTGAGAAAGGCATAAATAACCATCTCACCACTGTTTACTAGCCAATCATGAACACCTTAGTGCATATCGTAAGATTTTGTGCTCGAGATAGTGTAGCACATGCACAGAAAGAAGATAAGGTGTAGCCTCGGTTTAAATGCTAAAATTGGTGTGTACATTATTGGACTATAATTAATTCAATCAAATAAAATTTGTGTGTATATTATGAGGCAAATCAAGAAACTTACATGATTGCAAGCTTTTATTCTAGGAGATGTGAGAGTTATATGATGTAACTCTTTAGGTGATAGTCTCTTTCAAATTCATGTGATGAATTTTGTAGACTTTGTGATTGATTACTATTCACATATCACCTCACATGTTTCTCAAGCTTTTGCTAGTTGCACACACTACACAAAGTTACTCTTTGCTAAACTTTGTACATGTTATTGTGTGTGATTTTGTTGTGGCCATCCAAGAATAAAAGTTCCTTGATTTTGATGCAACAATTTGAGTTTTAAGGACAAATTGATTGAAAATCTTAATTTTGGAAGATCTGGGTTGTTTTCATGTGTTTTTGAAAAACTTTTAGTCTCATACTCATGCATTTCATTCATGAAATATTGTGCTTTGAGGAGTTACTGCATTACATTGCTCTGTTTTTCAAAAATTTGAGTTTTCCAGAATTTCGACCGATCGAAGCTGTTTCTCGACCGATCGAAATTGCGATAAAAATTTTGATTCTGTCTGACTCGATTGGTATTCGATCGATACTCGATCGATCGAAACTGAAAAATTTTCAGTTTTTAGAGTTTTGACCAAATTATTTTTTGCATCGTTTATGTTTAGGATTCACATGAGTTGCATTGTTTTTGTATCTATCTTGCAGTTTTGCAGTCATATCTCTGATTGTTTTCACACATAACATGCATACACTTTGCTAAATTTGGTACTCAACTTGATTTAAAAATTGATTGATTAATTTTTGAGTCCTTTGTACATTTTAGTATATGCTATTTTTCTTGATGTGTGAATTGCAGAAAATATTTTTCTTAAGAGATATGATGGATAATCAATGTGCAAATATTTTCTCTACTCATGCAACTGTCTATGGGTCACATAGTGTCAAGTTTACATTTATTGAAAGAGAGAATATTTTTCTTCATGTGTATCCTCAACTCATTTTTTTTAGGTTTGTGTGTTTGTATTTTTCCCCACCTCCTAAATTTTTCCCAAAACTGTTTTTCCCAAAACTTGTTTTGTTTTTCCTATTTTTATAGGGGGAGAAAAGTTTTTTTTCTTTGTTCTTCATAGGGGGAGTTCTCTCTAGTTTCTATAGAGCTAAACTGTTTTATGTTCCCTTGTCTTTTTTCTCTCATGTTTACTCTTTGTTTGAGTTGTATTTGTCAATACGTGACAAAAAAGGGGAGAAATAGATGAAATGTGGGAATCCTGTTTGTTATGTTTAGGGGGAGAATATAAAAACTTTTTGTTGTATCTAACTTAGGGGGAGAGTCAGAATTTATATGTGTTTTTTTTATTCTGTTTCATATTATTGTTTATATGTCTTTCTTTCCACATATGCGGTGATGTGTTTGTTGAGTGTTTCAGGAAAGACAGGTGCATTCTGATCAAGATCTTCTACCTCTTCTTGGCAACTTCTAGGTTAAGAGTCTTAGATTGGGATTTGTGATGTAATTGGGCATTTTATTGTATTGGGTTGTTCTTGTATTTTAACATTTCATTTTGTATGAAAGTTTTGTCACGAATTGCCAAAGGGGGAGATTGTTAGTGTTAGGTTCTAAAAGATTAGGAACTAATGTATTTAGAACTTCAATTTGTATGTTGGCAAACCATGATCAAAACAATGTTTAGTCGTGTGTTAGACTTGCTCAAAGTATGGGTCTTAATGTAAAGTTAGAATCGAGTTTTTATGCAGAATTACCTTTAACTTTCTGTATGACTCGATCGATCGAAAATTAGACTCGATCGATCGAAAATTAGACTCGATCGATCGAAAATCGTGCAGAACGTTTTTCTGCAGAAAATTCCAACTCAGCCCAAGCCCGTTTTAATGTATAGGGTTTTATGTTTTGCCCTAAGTATATAAGAGAAAACCCTAGCCACGTTTTTAGAGTTCTGAATGCTGTGTTTGTGAATCTCTTTGTGAGATCTAGAGGTGTTTACCTTCACATACACTTAGGGTTTACAAACATGAGATTTATGTCAAGAGTTGTGTAGATCAATACAGCTGCAGAATCAATAGAAGACAAAGATATACAAGCAGGTGCGCTTGTGGATTTGCTGAAGAATTCCAGAAAGAAGGAGTCCGTGGATCTCGGAGCTATCATGGGGTCATGGTAGTAAATTTCCTACACTTGGGTAGCAATAAGATGTTAGTGGTCTAAGTCTATTGTGTAAACTTCAATTCTTTCATAGTGGATTCAGTTTACCTTGAGGATAGCTAGGTCAAATCCTCCCCAGGTTTTTACCGGTGTGGTTTCCTGGGTCATCAGATCTTTGTGTTGTTTATTTTCCGCTGCTTTGTTATTTTTTATTATCTGTGTTAACCTAGTTGTAATTAAATTACCTAAGTTAATCACTTGGCTAATTCTCTAGGTTAATCTGTTGTGTTTAAGGGGTCTAAACGAACTGACAAGTGGTATCAGAGCGGGTAGCTTTTGTTTTTGATCCTTTGATCTTTTAGCTGATCCTTGACCCCTGTTGTTATGGATTTCTTTAAAATCTTCTCTTTATTTTGCCGCATTGTGTACTTGGTGTGCTTGTTTTTTACCATGTGTGTTAAAATCTTTCTTGAGTGTCTTGCTGTGTTCACATATGACAATAATTACATGTGTTATACTGCTTTAACCGCCTTAAAGGCACATGATTCTTGTCTTTGGTATTTGGATAGTGGTTGTTCCAGGCACATGACAGGAAATAAAGCCTTGTTCAAGACACTCTTCGAAGGAAAAATTGGAACAGTTACCTTTGGAGATGGAAGTAAATCTGTGATCAGAGGCATTGGCACAGTGGATATTCCAGGACTACCAGTCTTTGAAGACGTGTGGTATGTTGATAGGTTGAAGGCAAACTTACTCAGCATAAGTCAAATTTGTGACAATGGACTGAATGTGTTCTTCACCAAACAAGAATGTGAAATACTTGATGAAGGAGGTGATTGTATGTGTGTTGGTGTGAGGACTGCTAACAACTGTTATGGTATCACCCCAAGTATAAGCAACAAATGCTTCAGTGCTAAGATCAATCAAGTTGACTTATGGCATCAAAGGTTGGGACATGCCAGCCTTAAGCAATTAGAGAAGATTTCAAAATGTGATGCGGTAGTTGGGTTGCCCAAGTTTGAGAAGATTGAAAAATGCATCTGTGGACCATGTCAGATGGGTGAACAAGTGAAGTCCAAACATCCGTTTGTAGCTGATGTTCAAACTACGAGACCTTTGGAGTTGCTGCACATTGATCTCATGGGTCCTGCCAGAGTTCAGAGTTTAGGTGGAAAGAAGTACATTCTAGTTGTTGTGGATGACTTTACAAGATTCACATGGGTTGTACTTTTGAAAGATAAAGCTGAGGCTCCTGAAAAAATGATTCATCTGTGCAAGAAATTGCAAGTAGAAAAAGGAACTGTGATAGCCAGAATTAGAAGTGACCATGGAAAAGAATTTGAGAACACCAAACTGGCTACGTTTTGCGATAATCAAGGCACCCGTCAGGAATTCTCTTCACCCAAAACACCACAACAAAATGGAATTGTGGAAAGGAAAAACAGAGTTGTACAAGAAATGGCTCGTGTCATGCTCCATAATAAGAAGATGCCTAAATCTTTTTGGGGAGAAGCTGTTAATACTGCATGTCACACTCTCAATCGGGTGTATTTCAGACCAAATTCCAAGCAAACTCCTTATGAACTCTGGAGAGGAAAGAAGCCTGTAGTGAAATACTTCAGAGTATTTGGCAGTGACTGTTACATTCTGCGTGATAGAGAGAACCTGGAAAAGTTCGATGCTAAGAGTGATAAAGGTTATTTTCTGGGATACTCTTCCACCAGTAGAGCATACAGAGTATACAATCTGAGAACCAAAACAGTCATGGAATCCTCAAATGTAGTGATCAATGATGAATTAAACTCAGAAGGTTATTCAGAAAATGCACCTCAAGTTCAAGAAAAGATGATGGAAGTTGATGATTCTCTACCTGAAAACTATGTGGGAAAGCCTACAGAGGAAGAGTTAATGGTTTTGAATGATACAGCATCTGTGCCATCAAGTTCAGAACCTTCAACACCAGTTCATGGAGTTCCACAAGAACAGAGAGAAGATCAAAGTCCATCAGATCAGAAAGGTACCACTACTTCATTGGTCAAAGGTCCATCATCAAGAGTCAGGTTGAATCATCCTGCTACTAATATTTTGGGAAGTTTGAATGATAACATGAGATTGAGATCCAAAGCTTTAAATGTGATTACTCACTCGTGCTACCTATCCCAATTCGAACCGAAGAAGGTGGATGAAGCTCTCCAAGATGCTGATTGGGTCAATTCTATGCATGAAGAACTTCATCAGTTCGTTCGAAATGATGTGTGGGAATTAGTTCCTAGACCTGAGGGAGTCAATGTTATTGGAACTAAGTGGATCTTCAAGAACAAGTCAGATGAACATGGAACTGTTATCAGAAATAAATCTAGGCTTGTTGCTCAAGGATACACACAAGTAGAAGGAATTAATTTTGATGAGACTTTTGCACCCGTAGCAAGATTGGAATCCATTCGCATTCTTTTGGCTATTGCATTTCACATGAACTTCAGGTTGTATCAAATGGATGTCAAGAGTGCATTCTTAAATGGCATGATACAAGAAGAGGTATATGTTGAACAACCGAAAGGTTTCATTGATCCTCACAGGCCAAATGATGTCTACAAGTTGAAGAGAGCTCTCTATGGATTGAAACAAGCTCCACGGGCTTGGTATGATAGATTAACTGCATATCTCACGGATCATGGCTTCAAGAGAGGTTTTGCTGACACCACTCTGTTTATACGAAAGGACAAGAATCATTTTGTAGTTGCTCAAATTTATGTTGATGATATTGTTTTTGGTGCTACTAATGATTCTCTTGCTCAATCTTTTGCAGATGAAATGAAGGCCATGTTTGAGATGAGTATGGTTGGGGAACTAACTTATTTCTTGGGATTGCAGGTAAAGCAAACGGATGATGGAATCTACATCAACCAAGCTAAGTATGCGCGAAATTTGGTCAAGCGTTTTGGTCTTGATAAGGCTGCACATGCTAGGACACCAATGGCTGCTAATGCGAAACTAACAAATGATCCATCAGGTGAGTCTGTTGATGTTACCTTATATAGAATCATGATTGGTTGTCTTTTGTACTTAACTGCTAGCAGACCTGATATTGCGTTTAGTGTGGGTGTTTGCTCTAGATTTCAATCTAGTCCTAAGGTCTCTCACTTAAATGCTGTTAAGAGGATTATAAAATATGTTGTTGGAACTTGTGATTATGGTCTATTTTACAGTAAAGAGTCAAATCTTTCTCTTGCTGGTTTTTCTGATTCTAATTGGGCTGGTAATGCTGATGATAGAAAAAGTACAACTGGTGGTTGTTTTTATGTTGGTGCTAATTTGGTTGCTTGGATGAGTAAGAAGCAAAATTCTGTTTCTTTATCTACTGCTGAGGCAGAATATATTGCTGCTGGAAGTTGTTGTTCTCAGCTTCTATGGATGAAGAAACTTTTGAGTGATTATGGAATATCTCAGGACACCATGGTTGTTTATTGTGATAACTCTAGTGCCATAGATATATCTAAGAATCCTGTTCAACACTCTAAGACCAAACACATTGAGATTAGATATCACTTCATTAGGGATCTTGTTGAAAGGAAAATTGTTGCTCTTGAATATATTCCAACTGAACGTCAGAATGCTGATATTTTCACCAAACCGCTTGATAGAGGAAAGTTTGAAACTCTTCGTCAAGTCATTGGTGTGATTCTTTGTCCCTAGTCATTCTTGACTTTATGGTCCTTGTGCTTCATTGCACAATCTTTTGTGACCTTTGTTTCTAGGATTTGCATTGCATTACATTCATGCATTTCATTCTAGGATGTTTGTTTCTTTGTTAAATTAAAAAAAAAAAAAAAATTTTGCAAATTGTGTTTTGCTATTTTTCTTTGAATTTGAAAACAAGGTTGGTCAATCAAAATTACATGTCATATGTATATACCTTGTTTAGCTTTGATGCACTTATTTCTATTGCACTTTACTAGCTAAAGTCTTGTCGTGCATGTTGTGTGGGAAGATGCTATAATTGTTGATCACATGATCTTGATCTTGAAGTCTTATGTCTTTGATTGTCGGACTTGGTCTTATTGAGAAAGGCATAAATAACCATCTCACCACTGTTTATTAGCCAATCATGAACACCTTAGTGCATATCATAAGATTTTGTGCTCGAGAAAGTGTAGCACATGCACAAAAAGAACATAAGGTGTAGCCTCTAAATAAAATTGGTGTGTACATTATTGGGCTATAATAATCTCACAAATTCAAATAAAATTGGTGTGTACATTATCCCAGCTTTTATTAAGTTTCTAATCAATAAATTTGAATATTGAGGCAAAACAAGAAACTTACATGATTGCAAGCTTTTATTCTAGGAGATGTGGGAGTTATATGATGTAACTCTTTAAGGGAAAGTCTCTTTCAAATTCATGTGATGGATTTTGTAGAATTTGTGGTTAATTTCTATGTGCATATCACCTCACATGTTTCTCAAGCTTATGCTAGTTGCACACAATACACAAGCTATTCTTTGCTAGAATTGTGTACATGATATTGTGTGTGTTTTTGGCCTGACCAACCAAGTTTTAGAATTTCTAGAAATTGATGCAGAATATGTTTGCTTGTTTTTTTTTTTTTTTGGGTGTATTGAGAGAAAATTTTGCTTTGAGAAATTTGGGTTGAATACATGTGTTTTTGGAAAACATCTCATCTCATACTCATGCATTTGATTTATAAAATCTGCTGCTTTGAGGAGTTTCTGATCTAAAATGTTTGGTTTTTCAAAATTATGATTTTTCCAGAATTTCGATCGATCGAAACTGATTTTCGACCGATCGAAAATGTTTCAAAATGCTCAGAAAACTCTCTGGTTGGCTCGATCGATCCCAGCTTATTTTGGATCAATCGAAGGTAGTCTCGATCGATCGAATGTAACTTTCGATCAATCGAAACTCGGGATGACTGTTTTTAAAAGGAGCTTTTTCACGTGACTTTTCGCTTTTCAAACTTTTTCAAAAACTTCTTTTTCTCCCTACCAACCGGTCAAGGCTTTTCTTGGAAATTTTGTCGTTTTCCTCCGATTCTTTTGCACAATCTCTCTCTCCCAAGGCTGGTAAGACCTTTATACCCTTCCTTTTGCATTTATTTTCGAAATTCATGCATTTTTCATGCATTTTTTGGATTATTTTCGGTATTAATGTTTTGGCAAATTTGGGATTGTTTTTGAGTGTTTCTTTCTCAAAATTTTTATGGGTTTTTGTGGGGACACCTTACCTAAGCTCTACATGTGGTTTAATTTGATTATTTTGGTGTTTTGAAGGAAATTTGAAATTCTAGGGCTTGAAATTAAGCAAATTGGGGTTTTGTTCAATTTGATTGAAATTGATGAAATTGGCTTGTTGGATTGATTTATTTGATCACTATATTGAGTTAATTGAATATTGTATTGATCAATTTATCAATTTGTTGTGTTTTGAAAAATTAGGTTTTTCAAATTGGGTATTTTTGATAAATATTGCTTGCTCAAGCCAATTTTGTTAATTTGGATCACAATTGAACATGTCACTGCATTAGTACATGCATCATGTTATGTTCATGCTCATGCATCATATAGAATTGATTTTTTTTATATTTTTCTGCTGTGCTAACTTGCAGTCTGTCCCTCGTCCTTGTTTTTGCTCTTTTCTTTCTGTGTCTATCTTTTCCTTAGCACTATGCCTAGGAAAACTAGAGCCCATAGGACTTCTGATCCTTCTCCTTCTTTTGACACTGAGCGGTTCCCTAGTGAGTCAAACCAAGTCACCTATGAGACTCTGAACCTTAGGCGTCAAATTTGGGCTGAGCGTAGGGTTATCTTAGATGAGTTGGATCCTGAGGTGCGTCGTAACTTTTCACGTCGGGGTTGGTTACCTTTGCTCGAGTATGAGCATTCTCCTCCTCCTGCCACCTTGATTAGAGAGTTCTATTCGAACCTCTCTATTCATGTCTACGATAACGACACCTTAGTAAAGGTGTGGTTACGTGGTGTGGAGTATCGCATTACCCCTCGGGTAGTGTCTGATGCTCTTGGGGTGCCCATTGTGGACCATCCTGTTTTTCCTTACAAGGAGTCTCCTCCCCTTGATGATGTCCTGTCATACATCACTGGGTCTTCTATCCAGTGGGGTTCTGATCCTCGGATCACTTCTGCTGAGCTGTCTAAGCTGCACTATCTTTTCTTTAGGATAGCGTGTCATTCTTTGTGGCCTATTACGCATGTCCACACCATTCCTCTTGAGAGGTGTGTCTTTTTGTATGCCTTGGTCACTGATGCTCCTATCAGTTTTCCGCATATGTTCCTTCGTTCTTTGAACGAGGTTCATCGATCTAGTTCTACGACTCATGCTTTGTTTTTCCCTGTTTTTATTCATCGGATTCTCCTTTTTCTTGGTTTTGGTGAGTTTCCTGCTTCTGAGCCTGTGCATGTTGTCGCTCCTATCGGTGCTACCTTTTTGAGGCAAAGGGCTGCTCAACTTCGAGCTAGCTCTAAGCGTCCTAGGGTAGAGCCTTCTGGTGTCACTCCACCCCCTTCTTCTTCTACAGATACTCATGCAGCTGGGACTTCGTCTGATCCTGCTGTTGTTGCTGCTGCTGATGTTCCTCCACCGTTTGATGAGGTTTCTGACCTTCGTCGGACTCTTGATACTATCGTGACCGTTCAGGCGGCTCATAGTCAGCTTTTGGTGGACATCCTTGATGAGCTACGTGCGTTACGAGCGGATTCGGCGAGCTCTCGTCATTCTCCTCCGCCTCCTTTTGATGATGAGTGAGTGCCCTTTGGCAATTCGTCACAAAAAGGGGGAGTACATAGTTCATTGTATCTAGTTTTTTTTGTGGAGATTTACATTTTAGGGGGAGTTTTTGTTTACTTGGTAGTGATACGGCGGAGCTTGTGGAGTTATTAGATTGTATCTAGATGCTTCACTGTGTATTCTCATTTTTAGCTCTTGTTTAGGAGATTTATTTTGTTGAGATACATTTATATGTATATGTTTCTTATTTCACTATGCTACTACTCTGCTTATTGATTTATATTGATGATGTTATTCATGATATATGTCTTTATTTTGTGTCATGTGAAATCAAGAAATTTTTATTTATGTATTTCCTGTTTTTTCCACACATGCGTTTATGTGTTTGTTAAGTGTTACAGGAATATACAGATTGCTTTCAGTCGAGCTACTGTCTATTTTGCAACTGTTAGATAGTAGTTTAGGTTTAATTGTTAAGTGGCTATTTTTGTTGTAATGGGCTATTTCAATTTGTAACTTTGAGCTTTTTGTTAAGTCTGTGTTTTGTCACGGATTGCCAAAGGAGGAGTTTGTCAGGTTCTAAAAGATTAGGAACTAATGTATTTAGAACTTCAATTTGTATGTTGGCAAACCATGATCAAAACAATGTTTAGTCGTGTGTTAGACTTGCTCAAAGTATGGATCTTAATGTAAAGTTGGAATCGAGTTTTTATGCAGAATTACCTTTAACTTTCTGTATGACTCGATCGATCGAAAATTAGACTCGATCGATCGAAAATCGTGCAGAACGTTTTTCTGCAGAAAATTCCAACTCAGCCCAAGCCCGTTTTAATGTATAGGGTTTTATGTTTTGCCTTAAGTATATAAGGGAAAACCCTAGCCACGTTTTTAGAGTTCTGAATGCTGTGTTTGTGAATCTCTTTGTGAGATCTAGAGGTGTTTACCTTCACATACACTTAGGGTTTACAAACTTGAGATTTATGTCAAGAGTTGTGTAGATCAATACAGTTGCAGAATCAATAGAACACAAAGATATACAAGCAGGTGCGCTTGTGGATTTGCTGAAGAATTCCGGAAAGAAGGAGTCCGTGGATCTCGGAGCTATCATGGGGTCATGGTAGTAAGTTTCCTACACTTGGGTAGCAATAAGATGTTAGTGGTCTAAGTCTATTGTGTAAACTTCAATTCTTTCATAGTGGATTCAGTTTACCTTGAGGATAGCTAGGTTAAATCCTCCCCAGGTTTTTACCGGTGTGGTTTCCTGGGTCATCAGATCTTTGTGTTGTTTATTTTCCGCTGCTTTGTTATTTTTGCTTATGTGTGTTAACCTAGTTGTAATTAAATTACCTAAGTTAATCACTTGGCTAATTCTCTAGGTTAATCTGTTGTGTTTAAGGGGTCTAAACGAACTTAAAGTTAGGTTCTAAAAGTTTAGAACAATTGGCAAATCGTGAGCACACAAGAACATACAAGCTGCAGAAAGAAGATTTCAGAATCTGCCTGGTTCGACCGATCGAAAAACAGGCTCGATCGATCGAGAATCGTATCTGCAGAATTTTAAGTTGACCCAAACAGCAGTTCTAGCCCATTAAGGATTAGGGTTTCAAATCTACTTCTCCCACTATATAAAGGAAACCCTAAGCACGTTTTTTATAAGGCTTTTTAGAGAGAGAAGAGTGTGCCTCTTTTGTATTTAGGGTTTTGTTCATAAAACCTCTCTTATTACTTCTATCGGTGTTGTTCCTTGAAGAATCTCAAGATCCGGTATTGCTGAAGTTGCTGCCTTCTCTAGTCATCAAAGGTGCTGATGATCTAAACCTTCAAGGGTGGTCTTGGAGTCACAAACAGGAGAGTTTGTGTTGCTAAACCTTTGAGTGGGATCTTAAAGTCACAAACGGTGGTGTTTGTTTTTTGCAAAGGTCAAAGAAAGAAGGAGTCTGTGGATCTCAGAGCTGTCACGTGGTCGTGGTAGTAAGTTTCCTACATTGGGTAGCAATAGGATGTTAGTGGTCTAAGTCGCTATTGTGTAAACTTCGATTCTTTCTAGTGGATTTGCTATTTTACCTTGAGGATAGCTATGTTAAATCCTCCCCAGGTTTTTTACCGGTTTGGTTTTCCTAGGTCATCATATCTTTGTGTTATTTATTTTCCGCTGCTTTACTGTTTTTGCTTATTTGTGTTAACCTAGATTTAATTAAATTACCTAAGTTAATCACTTGGCTAATTCACTAGGTTAATCTGTTGGGTTTAAGGGGTCTAAACGAACTGACAACATCCAATAAAAAGATATTGAATAAAATTGTAGTTTTAAGTTATAATCAAGTTTATAGTCAAACTTTATCTTTACTACATAGTATAAATTAGAATATAAACAGCATACAGAAACTTTGATTAACCAAATAGAGAAACCATTAAAGTAGCAGGTCCCCAATGGTTGTCCTACTACTTATAGTAACTAACCCACTTGGCCAAATTATTGTTTTAATTGAAAGAATAAAAAAGAGAATAAACAAACAGTGTACATCCGCCATTAACCTGTATTAAATCAACTTCCAAATGATAATAACTCAGATATATGCATTTGATTTATAAGCATCCACAAATAATTAAGAGAAAAATCTAAGGGACCATTCATATAATGTGCTTGACAATGGAATGATTAACCCACCAAAAGAGAAGCTTGTTTAAAAAAATATGTAAAGTGGGATTCATAACACCAAAAAAAAAAAAAAAGATTGGTAGAATACAAAGAAAAGATTAAATAACTTGAAAAAAAAAAAAAAAGGAAAAGTTGACAAAAGATGTAAGTTGTAAAACCTTTGAGAGAATACTTTTGTTGCAAGTGGAATTCATAATGTAGTTTGTTATATCTAGTGCAATTATCATTTATTAATGAGATTACATATACAGGAGATGAGTAGCTATAAGTTACACAGATGTAAGAAATTGAAGAGTTATGGGTTGTAGATTGAAAGCTCAATTAGTGTGAAAACACTAATACTTGTTTAAACCCCCCCCCCCTCCCCCAAATTTTAAAATTACGGCTAGATTGTTTTTACTCTAACTTATCTAAGTGCAGAACAAGAGTAAATGAGTGCAATAAACCAGTAACACTACTCTAAACCATATGCAACCACAATGAGCAATAAAAGTAAAGCTTAAATAGTAGAGAAGAGAGATGCAAATACAAGATAACACCGAGATGTGTTATCAAAGATGAAACCAAAGAACTAGGCGAAAAATCTCTCCGCAACCCTCCAAGTTGAAATCAATCCACTAGTGAATAAGTTGGAGAACAAGAATATCAAAAAGACCCTCTAAGTCTAATCTACTCAATGTACTTGAGCCCTCTAAACTTCTGCTATTAACGAATTTCTCGAAATCTTGCCTTCACTAACTTTCTAGATCTCACAATTCAGTTTGATTGCATCCGCCACTAAATGACTTTTTCCAATACTTACCAAAGGCACCAAAACTTCTCTTAACACTCAGAATGGATGAGGTAATTGTTTAGGCTAAGAACCTCTCAAGGATGTATAGATGAAGAGGTAGAAGTAAAGGAAAACTAAGAAAAAATGTGTAGATGATTGTGAGTATGATAATCTCTAACTCTCAAGTGTTTTGCTAGAGTTTTCTCTTTGAAAAACACTCCTTACATTTTGTGGGTAATGAGGGTATATATAGTGTGAGTAAAAAATTTTGGTAAAGCACTTTTACATTTTGCCAAATAGAGAATTCCGCGGGTACCTTGCGAGATGACCTTTCCTGTGAAATACATGCGAACTGGACAGGCTGGCATGATTCTTCAACTTCTAGTCATGTGCTTCACACATGACCTTTTCACAAGTTGCTTTACTCGCGAGCTAGTTGCGAGTCGCAAACTGCACTGATTCTTCTTTTGAATCTTGATTCTTCACCAATCTCTCACATTTATCCCCTACAAATAAACCCACATAAATACACGGAAATGATTGAATCAATTACAACCAAATTTGGTACGGAATTAAAGCCAACAAGGCTAGCTAGAAATCACAACTTTACACAAATGATGATATATAACCCACTAACTTTTTTCAGTGTATGTAAATACCCATTAACTATACTTATGGGTTATATAAATTATTAAATTTATAGTTTTTTTGTGTGTGTATGTGTGTGTAATACAAGGGGACATGTATCCATGCATTGTACAAATTCATGTATTATGTTTAAAATTTGAAATGCGTAAATCTTTATCCTTTTTTTTTTCCCTTTTGAACTCAAAAGGAAGTAAATCACAGTATTTTTTTTTTTTTTTGAATTTTTTCCCCTAAAACTTAAATAGAAATGTTAATAAATAGGTGTGTATCATAAAAAGAGTAGTGTATTTAATTCTATCTTAAATCAACTTCCAAATGATAATAACTCAGTTATATGCATTTGATTTATAAGCATCCTCAAATAATTAAGAGAAAAATCTAAGGGATCATTCATAGAATGTGCATGACAATGGAATGAATGATTAACCCACCAAAAGAGAAGCTTGTTAAAAAAAATAAAAAATGTAAAATGGGATCCATAACACCATTCTTTCAAATCAGTAAGAGATAAGAATGTTTTGGGAAAAAATGAGCTTTTGCCCCTTTCACACAAAAAATCCAGCATTTTTCCCTCTTTCTCAAACTAATTAGGGAAATGCCCCTGTTTTGAAACCGATAGTTTAAAAATCGAGTTTCAATTTTAATCTCGATTTTTGGACAATCGAGTTATAGTAAACTGATAAAATTAAAAAAAAAAAATTTTGGAACTCAAGTTCCATGTAAAGTACCCAAGTTCCACGAACTCGAGTACCATGTGAAGTACTCGAGTCCATGGAACTTGAGTTCCTTCAAAAAGTTCAAGTGGAACTCGAGTTCCAAAAAAAAAAAAAAATTCCTAAGTCCACGTTCGCTATAACTCGATGTTCCAAAAATCGAGTTTTACATTTGGAACTCGATTTTTAGAAAATCGAGTTTCAAAACAGAAGAATTTCCCTAATTAGTTGAGAAAGAGGGTAAAATGCTGGATTTTTTGTGTGAAAGGGGCATTTGCCCATTTTGACCGAATTTTTTCGATTACATATACTCAAGAAAGCAGAATAATCACTTACGCACATTAAATCTATCAATAAGTAAAAATCTTGTAACTGAATTCACACTTTTTGTATTTCCAACAAATAACTTCTAACTATCAAATTATTTATTAAAGAAAAATTTATATAAGAAGCTCTCCCCACAAATTCATGAATATAAATTTCTGGATTCATGACCAGCTAACATTTTTTTCATATAGTTCTATATTAATTAACGGTAGAAGCTTTTAAGTTATTAGGAGAGGTTCAACCAATATACATAAACTCATACCAATGTCCATACTCTAAAGTGACAATGTTATGGAGAGCCAACAAGTTCTCATCAGACACTCTCATCAGCTAACTGAGCAGCTTTGCCACTTCTATCATTGGTGGCTTATTTCCCATTTAACTATGAAAACGTGATTTGAAGAAGAGGGAAAAATGATGAACTATTGGAAGAAGAGAGAAATACAGAGAGAGTTGTTTTTTTTTTTTTTTTTTTTTTTTGATAAGGTATAGAGAGAGTTGATGAGAGAATGAAAAGCTGATTTTTATTCACATTTCCAATTACAGTTACAGAGTGCTCTGTTTATTTACAATTAGGAACATGGATATTTCATAGCTGAATCTGTTAACTAACTTAACAAAACACAGCCAATGATGTTACAATACATGTCTCAATCCTATCAACAGCGCATGGTTTGGGTTTTATGTCAGTCAATAATGGCTCAATACACTGTTGTTTGGTATAAACTGTTTATAAACTAAGAGCTTTAATACGGCACCGTTTATGTGAGAATTAAGTGTAGACTGTAGACTGTAGATCTGTTAAAACGGCATCATGTTTTGTGCCTAATAGGACACCGTTTATGTCATTCTTATTCCTTTATTTGCTACATTTCAAATCTATAACAAAATTGTAGGGGTTTTGTATAGACTTGACAAAATTGGACCCGGACTTATTAACCCAAGGATAAACATCCAATTTGACCCAAAATTTTTTTGAAGAGTAAATACAGGTAGACTCGACTTAACCTGTTTTAAATTTTTTTTTTTCCCCACATTAGAATCAGAGGGGATAGTACAATATGTTCGTTCTTAATAGTTTTAAATGCACATTTATTATTTATGATGATGATATACTGTACCTATTCCATTCTTTTATAATGATAGTGAACTATGGATCATGTAATCTTAAATTTTATGTATTATTTAACTTTTATTTTTGAGTTATTTATTATTTTTTCTTTCATTTGTATTGAAAAGAAGATATAGACGATATAATCATAATATTGTTACTTTTATTGTTATCAGCATTGTTATTGTTATCTTATTGATATTGTTACTTTATTTTTTTTTTATGTAAAAATAATAATAAGTAAACTTGTGACGCAGTCAACCCAATCCACAACCTGATCGACCCACGCCAATTGCAACTTGGTTTTTACTCTACCCAATCGCACCCAAGCCATTTTCCATGTCTACTTTTGTCTTGTTAATAGCTGTATGAGAACAACCTCAAAACCACATACATTGCATTTTGTAAAAAATTAACTATTGTAAGATACTCGGCGACAAGTTCTATTTTGTAGAGTTCCTTAAGTTGTTGTAGCTAGTCTATTTGACTTGTTGGAACTGAAATTGATACTCCAAAATTAGATACTTTTGTTGTACAATGATCATCCAAGAATGTTGTTAAACTTGACATCTCTATGAATAATTGGAGCCAGAGTTCACAATAGAATGCAAATAATATAAAAGCAGAATATGTGTTAATAAACTAGCAATTGGAATTTTGTGTGCATGCATATACCTAAATGTTTGACAACCCAATGCAAACAAAATAATTAGCAGCTGAGCTATTATAAAAATAAAATACGTAGCAATTGGTTACAAGTGCTACCAGGCCTCGTTGCACTGGAATTGGAATAATGTTTGCTTTACTGTTCAGCAACAATCTAACGCGACCTATTAACCACAAGTCCCACCAAAGCTGTCATTGTCCACTTTAATGGAACTGGTTTGGGCTATATTTCAAAATCAGCCATGAAATCTAAATCAATTGATAAGACCATAAAGCTGAATATCACTTTGGTATTCAACATCAACCTAATACCCAAACAGTCCCGAGCTTGCATTCGACACCAAGTTACCACCAAAGTGATAAAAACCTTGACTAAACAAGCCAATGCTATCATCGTGCAAGCTTTTTCTTATCCATCATTGGAAATTTGATGCAAGTCTACCTTTCATTTTCACTCGACTGTCACGAAGTAAAGCGACATCATTACTTTTCAGCCCATCAGAAACACCTAGGCCAAAACCAATATAAGGTACCGAAATCAATATTCGGCATTATCTTCTTCTCTGAAGTTCAAAACAAGGTAAACTCCAGATTAGTCACTGAGATTGGGTAGACTATTAGTATGGATGGTACGAAGTAGACCAACGAATAAAATATTGATGATCAAAGTACGATAAATGCAACAGCTATTACTGTCCAACATCCATAATCAACGATCCTCGCTGCACTAAAACTGATTTATCCAATGCTTGTTTTTTGGAGTCCAAGATGAGCCAAAATCTTTGCAAGCTCTCCAAAATCGGTAGATGCAAGGGCAATGCCCCAAAATATACCACTAGAACCTGGGCCCCATGTAGCTAAGCCTAGGATAGTCAAAACAGTGTAAACTGAAATCACAAAAGCAATTTCCATCCTTCCTATAGCCACTGTAATATTTCTAATTTCTAGGCCTTTGAAGAACACATGCCTAAAAGTTTGACAACAATTTTGTAATTGAGGTGCAAAATAATACTAATTTCATGTTGAAATTACTAGTTATGATTAGTCTTGTCCAACCCATTAGGAATTGAGTGAGAGACTTGTATGAGTACAACACAATGCGGGCTACAAGGATGCATAATTTCTTTAAAACTATGGTACGACACATTGGGAATACTAAAATTAATCAAATTAATATTTATTGTTATGTATATGTTTAAACATATGTTATGTTCTTTTTCGAATTTAAAATCAAGCAACAACACTAAAATGTTTGCACATTATAGTTTAGTTTATTAAATGGAAAAAAATAATATTAATAGATGAATCTATTTTTTTAGAAAGTTTAATATGAAATAGAAATCTGTCTGTGCTCATCTGTTCCCAATATAGAACTAAGCCGATTGAGTTCTACAAATCACAATTTTGGATAAAACGCACTACATTTCTAGTATTTTTAAGAGAAAGTTAGAAGTTCATTTTGAAAATGAAAGTTAAAACCATAAGACCAAATTACATTTTTTTACCTTAATATTTCACCTCAGTTACATTTAATCCCCTAAACTATGGAAATGCGTGATTAATTTCCCAAAGTCATAAATCTATTTTTATGTCCCCCATACTACTTGTTTTGGTGTTAAGTATAATGAAATTTAGCATTAAAATACCAAATTACTCTCTCTCTCTCTCTCTCAAAACACATAGCAAAATGGTTTTTCAATGCTAAATTCCATCAAACTTAACAACAAAATGTTATATAGGCCATGAGTAAACCATGAGCAAAGTGGTTTTTTTTTTTTTTTTTTCTATGGGGTTTAATTTTTGGATGGGAATTAACTATGGTAATGGTGGTTGGTTTTGATTGTTGTGGTAGTGATGGATTTTAGGTGGTGGTTTATTTTATTTGTGGGTGATGAGAGAAAGAGACAGAGAGGAAGAGAGAGAAATTGCCATGGGTGAGGAGAGAAACGGTGAAGAAGAGAGATAAATGTGAAATGAGTAAAAGATTAAATAGTGTTGTGTTTATGTGAAAAATAAGAATTGGGATGTTAGGTGAATTTTAAAATGTTATTGTAAAATAGATAAAATAATTTTTTAGATAGTAAAATAGGTTTTCTTTTAGCAAACTAACTGTGAATCTCCCTGATGTATGTTTACTGCCTTTTTTTTTTTTTGGAATTATAACAGTGGTTAATTATTACTAACTATAACTCATGCTAATTATACATGAAAACATTCAAGAGTTGTAATGATGAGGTTGGTTTTACCTATGTAAGTGAGGCGGTTATCTCAGCTTTTGCACTAAACATTATAAATGGATCATTTGGCACCATTTTTTTTTTTTTTTTATAAAAGAAAAATGAACACGCAGTACAAAATACAAAATTAGACAACAATTAGAAACTAATGTGAATTTTGATTGTATTTTGACTTTGATATAATATACATGATCACTTGTAATATCTATCTAAAATCATAAATAAATAAAACTTGTGCAATAATTCTATCAATTTTGTTGCATACATTGCTTGGGTTTGTACTATCTTTTTCAAGAAGGAAATTGAAATATTCACGTATTACAGCATTAGCAAAAGTACTAAAAGTTGATATTGTTAATTAAGAGGGTTATTGAAAATATGATTGTAAATATAATAAAATAACATTGAAGCATAAACATGATGGGCTCGAATTAATCGGTCGAAACTCCACAGTTTTGGGACAAAATATATAATTTTTTATTACTATTATAAGGATAGATAGGTGTGTGTGTCTCTATGATAACACCACGTTGCCCCACCGCCCCCTATTCATTTGCCAAAAGGAGACGACTCAGATGTAAATTTGTAATTGTTTCGCCTCCCTTATCCCCTATCTGGTTCTATATGATAATGCTACCCTAAGTAATATAATTCAAGTAACATGCCTCCAAAAGCAGAGGAGCTTTTAGCTTGCCACAGTCATTGATGATGGATCTGGATAATCACCTATTTATCAAATCAAATTTTATATAACAGAAATGGCAAACGTATTTTCAACCAAAAAGAACGGATCATCTAGAATTGTTGCAATACATTATACTTACATAACCCTCCAAATTATGTGAATGGAAATGTATTCAAGCTCGATGCTTTTGCTCGCAACTTATTACACCAATTCTTTCTCCTTCTTAGCTTTCGGTTTTGTAAGTTGAGCCGCCAGCTTCGAGACCAATTATTTCTAAATTTTTTTTATATATTTAGAAGATAACATTGGAAAATTTTGACACAAATGAAACCACAACTAGCCAATAGCGTCTAGGTCGAGTGGCACCTTCTTGTATTTATGACGTTGATGTTAGGTTCTAAAAGTTTAGAACAATTGGCAAATCGTGAGCACACAGGAACATGTAAGCTGCAGAAAGAAGAATTCAGAAATTGCCTGGTTCGATCGATCGAAAAACAGGCTCGACCGATCGAAAGTCGTATCTGCAGAATTTTAAGTTGGCCCAAACAGCAGTTCTAGCCCATTAAGGATTAGGGTTTCAGATCTACTTCTCCCACTATATAAAGGAAACCCTAAGCACGTTTTTTTAAAAGGCTTTTTAGAGAGAGAAGAGTGTGCCTTTTTTGTATTTTAGGGTTTTGCTCCTAAAATCTCTCTTATAACTTCTACTGGTGTTGTTCCTTGAAGAATCTCAAGATCCGGTATTGCTGAAGTTGCTGCCTTCTCTGGTCATCAAAGGTGCTGATGATCTAAACCTTCAAGGGTGGTTTTGGAGTCATAAACAGGAGAGTTTATGTTGCTAAACCTTTGAGTGGAATCTCAAAGTCACAAGCGTGGGTGTTTGTGTTTTGCAAAGATCAAAGAAAGAAGGAGTCCGTGGATCTCGGAGCTGTCACGTGGTCGTGGTAGTAAGTTTCCTACATTGGGTAGAAATAGGATGTTAGTAGTCTAAGTCTTATTGTGTAAACTTCGATTCTTTCTAGTGGATTTGCTAATTTACCTTGAGGATAGCTAGGTTAAATCCTCCCCAGGTTTTTTACCGGTTTGGTTTTCCTTGGTCATCATAGCTTTGTGTTCTTTATTTTCCGCTGCTTTATTGTTTTTGATATATTTGTGTTAACCTAGTTTTGTTTAAATTACCTAAGTTAATCACTTGGCTAATTCTCTAGGTTAATCTGTTGGATTTAAGGGGTCTAAACGAACTCACAAGTTGTATCAGAGCGGGTAGCTCTTCTGTTGTAGATCCTTTGATCTAAGAGTTGATCCTTGATCCCTGTTATCATGGATAATTTTAAGTGTCTTACTGTTTTTGATTGTGATGATTTGAATAAGAATGACACTGTTGTTTCTGTTGATCTTTTTGATACCTGTGAAACTCTTTGTAAGGAATTATTGAAAACTATAAGAATTGCTAAGAAATTCAAGGAAGAGTTAAAATTGGCTAATCTTGAAAAAGAGGAATTGATTGTTAGATTAGATAAATCTAATAAAAAGAATAAATTTTTGAGAAATCAAATTTCCTCTCAAGATGAGAAGATGAAAAGCTTGGAACAAGAGTTAGCTGAATCTAAAGCTAAAATTGAAAATTTGACTAATACCAAGTCTGCTGTTGTTAACAGAAGTGTTTCTGTTTCTCTTAAGCCTAAAGCTAAAAAAGTTTATATCCCTCATTTCAAGAGGAATAATAAAGAAAAGGCTTATTTTGCTAGGTTAGACAAAGGAAAAAAGTTCTGATATAGACGCTGAAATTTTTAAACCTATGTCTAAACCTACTGCTAGTGTGCAAAAGAAATTTGTTTTTGTGCCTACCTGTCACCTTTGTGGTATTGTTGGTCATATTAGACCAAATTGTTCTTTGTTGAGGCAAAAACCAAAATCTGAGACTAGATTTGCTGTTAGGAATACTGATGTTTCTAAATTTGTTCCTGATTGTCACTATTGTGGTGTTTCTGGTCACATTCGTCCTAATTGTCATAAATTGAAATTTAAGCATTCTATGTTACAATCTAGAATATGTGATGATATTTCTCCTGCCATAAGTTCATATAAATTGTTTCATATGTTTTTGAAAAATTTAAGCTTGTTGGCTTGTGAAAGGAATTTGCAGGATTTCAGTCTTTCTTAGAAGATTGGTGTAATCCCTCAAATACACTCTGCTTCACATGGATTTTCACCTACAAAGCCGAAGACTCGTACTATATGGGTGAGAAAAGATTCTCTAAGGTGAGTGTTGTTGACTTGTCCCTGATTTAATTCTTTCAATTATTTGTGGACATGTTTTGTTTCTGTTTTTGGTTGTTTTTCTTTTTAAGTTTTTTTTATTAAAAAAAATTCAAAAACATTGAAAATTTTAAAAAGACAAAAATATTTTATTTTTTGTCTAGTTTTATTTTTCTTGAGGATTACATGAGTTATGATATCTCTCTCTTGATTTAGAACATACTTGACATTGTGGAGAAACTTGAATAGCATGTGTTCTATAAGTGCTAAGCTATTTTTTGTTTTTTTGAGTATGTACAAGTTTGTACATGTACTCAAGGGTTAATTAAGAAATTGATATTTCTTATTTGTGTACCCTCTATAGCATAGTTAAGCACTGTCATGCATTGGATTTGCATCTTTGTTCATTTAGCATAATGTGTGCTTTTTGTTTTAGGTCATAAATTTTTTAAAACCAAAAAGATTTTTATGTGTTTTGTATTATATATCTTGGATTTATAATCAAGGTTGGCCATATTATCTTTACATAACATGTTTATGTACCTTGTTTAGCTTGGATGAGCTTATTTATTGCACTTTACTGGCTGAAGTCTTTGTAGTGCATGTTGTGTGGGAAGATGTTTGTAGTTTTTGATCACATGATCTTGATCTTGAAATCACATGCCTTTGATTGTTGGACTTGAACTTTTTGAGAAAGGCATAAATAACCATCTCACCACTATTTACTAGCCAATCATGAACACCTTAGTGCATATCGTAAGATTTTGTGCTCGAGAAAGTGTAGCACATGCACAAAAAGAACATAAGGTGTAGCCTCGGTTTAAATGCTAAAATTGGTGTGTATATTATTGGGCTATAATGAATTCAAATTAATTAAAATTGGTGTGTACATTATGAGGCAAATTAAGAAACTTACATGATTGCAAGCTTGTAATCTAGGAGATGTGAGAGTTATATGATGTAACTCTTTAGGTGATAGTCTCTTTCAAATTTATGTGATGAATTTTGTAGACTTTGTGATTGATTATTATTCACATATCACCTCACATGTTTCTTAAGTTTTTGCTAGTTGCACACACTACACATGCTACTCTTTGCTAAACTTTGTACATGTTATTGTGTGTGATTTTGTTGTGGCCATCCAAGAATAAAAATTCCTTGATTTTGATGCAAAATTTGAGTTTTGAGGACAAATTGGTTGATAAACTTCTTTTTGAAAGATCTGGGTTGAATTCATGTGTTTTTGAAAAACTTTTAATCTCATACTCATGCATTTCATTTATGAAATATTGTGCTTTGAGGAGTTTCTGTATAAAATTGCCCTGTTTTTCAAAAATCACATTTTTCCAGATTTTCGGTCCATCGAATCTGTCTCTCGACCGATCGAAATTGTGATAAAAATTTTGGTTTGAATCTGTCTGACTCGATTGGTATTCGATCGATGCTCGATCGATCGAAACTGAAAAATTTTCAGTTTTTAGAGTTTTGACCAATTTTTTTTCATGCATCATTTTTGTTCAGGATTCACATGAGTTGTATTGTTTTTCTATATCCATCTTGCAGTTTTGCAGTCATATCTCTCATTGTTTTCACACATAACATGCATACACTTTGCTAAATTGGGTACTCAACTTGAATTAAAAATTGATTGATTAATTTTTGAGTCCTTTGTACATTTTAGTATATGCTATTTTTCTTTATGTGTGAACTACAGATAATATTTTTCTTAAGAGATGTAATGGATAATCAATGTGCAAATATTTTCTCTTCTCATGCAACTGTTTATAGGTCACATAGTGTCAAGTATGCATTTATTAAAAGAGAGAATATTTTTCTTTATGTGTATCCTCAACTCATTTTTTTTGGTTTGTGTGTTTTTATTTATTCCCACCTCCTAAATTTTCCCCAAAACCGTTTTTCCCAAAACTTGTTTTGTTTTTCCTATTTTTATAGGGGGAGAAAAGTTTTTTTTAATCTTTGTTGTTCATAGGGGGAGTTTTTGCTCTTCATATGGGGAGTTCTCTCTATTTTCTATAGAGCTAAACTGTTTTATGTTCCCTTTGTTCTCTTTTTTCTCTCTTGTTTACTGTCACTTTACTCTTTGTTTGAGTTGTCTTTGTCAATACGTGACAAAAAAGGGGAGAAATAGATGAAATGTGAGAATCATGTTTATTTTGTTTAGGGGGAGATAAAATTGTTTTTAAAAAGGGGAGAATATAAAAACTTTTTGATGTATCTAACTTAGGGAGAGAGTTAGTTTACTTTTGTTTTTTATATTGTTCTTCATTTTGTTTATATGTCTTTTTTTCCACACATACGATGATGTGTTTGTTGAGTGTTTCAGGAAAGACAGGTGCATTCTGATCAAGACCTTCTACCTCTTCTTGGCAACTTCTAGGTTATGAGTCTTAGATTGGGATTTGTGATGTAATTGGGCATTTTATTGTATTGGGTTGTTCTTGTATTTTAACATTTCATTTTGTATGAAAGTTTTATCACGAATTGCCAAAGGGGGAGATTGTTAGGTTCTAAAAGTTTAGAATAATTGGCAAATCGTGAGCACACAAGAACATGTAAACTGCAGAAAGAAGAATTCAGAAATTGCCTGGTTCGATCGATCGAAAAACAGGCTCGACCGATCGAAAGTCGTACCTGCAGAATTTTAAGTTGGCCCAAACAGCAGTTCTAGCCCATTAAGGATTAGGGTTTCAGATCTACTTCTTCCACTATATAAAGGAAACCCTAAGCACATTTTTTTAAAAGGCTTTTTAGAGAGAAAAGAGTGTGCCTCTTTTGTATTTTAGAGTTTTGCTCCTAAAATCTCTCTTATAACTTCTACCGGTGTTGTTCCTTGAAGAATCTCAAGATCCGGTATTGCTGAAGTTGCTGCCTTCTCTAATCATCAAAGGTGCTGATGATCTAAACCTTCAAGGGTAGTCTTGGAGTCACAAACAGGAGAGTTTGTGTTGCTAAACCTTTGAGTGGGATCTCAAAGTCACAAGCGTGGGTGTTTGTGTTTTGCAAAGATTAAAAAAAGAAGGAGTCCGTGGATCTCGGAGCTGTCACGTGGTCGTGGTAGTAAGTTTCCTACATTGGGTAGCAATAGGATGTTAGTGGTCTAAGTCTTATTGTGTAAACTTCGATTCTTTCTAGTGGATTTGCTATTTTACCTTGAGGATAGCTAGGTTAAATCCTCCCTAAGTTTTTTACCGGTTTGGTTTTCCTGGGTTATCATATCTTTATGTTCTTTATTTTTCGCTGCTTTATTGTTTTTGATATATTTGTGTTAACCTAGTTTTGTTTAAATTACCTAAGTTAATCACTTGGCTAACTCTCTAGGTTAATCTATTGGGTTTAAGGGGTCTAAACGAACTCACAGTTGACATTTAGGGTATGAATTCCTTTTCCATCTTAAAATGTAATAAATAAAAAAATAAAAAAAAAAACCATTTGCAATGTAACAATGAAAATTGTTAAGAACATATTTTATGTAATTGGCTAATGAAAATGCACTTTACTTATAATTGGGTATATTTAGAATGAGCTTAGTACTTCAAGAAATAAGAGTTCAAGTCAAGTATTAAAGCTATGAAAATTAGACCAAAAAACAAGTGAAGAAAAATTGTTCATTAAATCTCGACAAATACCTCGACAGAAACAATATCTATTGAGATTTAAGAATGAAGCTCGACAAAAGCTCAACAGAAGCTGAATTTGTTGAGATCTATGAAATCTGAATTTCCAGATCTGGTTTTTGGCCCTAGTTGACATGTATGTGTAGGGTTTTTTTTTTTTTTTTTTGTCACAACTCTAGACATATATAAGGCTTATTTTAAAAGCCGTTATACATGGAAAACACATGCAAAAAATGACCTAATGCCTTATTCTTTCTGCAAGAAGATGCCACGTCTTTTGCTCCTTAGGGTTTTGTAACTAAGTACTTTTTGATCTTCATTATTGATGAAGTGAAGAACTTTGCAGCCTACATGAACTAGGGTAGCGTTCATATATTGAAGAGTTTAGAAGAGTTGGTAGCGTTCATATATTGGTAGCGTTGAGCATGTAGGCTGCTCAACTCTTCTAAACCTTTCTAAACTCTTCTAAACCCTACACATACATGTCAACTAGGGCCAAAAACCAGATCTGGAAATTCAGATTTCATAGATCTCAACAAATTCAGCTTCTGTTGAGCTTTTGTCGAGCTTCATTCTTAAATCTCAATAGATATTGTTTCTGTCGAGGTATTTGTCGTGATTTAATGAACAATTTTTCTTCACTTGTTTTTTGGTCTAATTTTCATAGCTTTAATACTTGACTTGAACTCTTATTTCTTGAAGTACTAAGCTCATTCTAAATATACCCAATTATAAGTCTTATGAACTCTTATGAACTCTTATGAACTCTTATAAGAGCTCATTCTAAACTTGAACTCTTATGAACGCTACCAACTCTTCTACATCCCAATGCATAGTTCATATTTGCAGAGTTTAGAAGAGTTGGTAGCGTTCATATATTGAAGAGTTTAGAAATTTTGAAGCAGTAGAAGGTTTCTGCTGTAAGTTCATATACGGGGATTGTAGAGTCTAGGGGCAAAGGTTTTGTACTAGATCTGAAACTTTTCTTTACTATAGTAAATTACTTTTCGGAAAGGTTTCTTCATAGGTTTTTTACTGTAAATCTAGTTTGTTTCATTAGTTTTTCTGGGTCATCATATTTTGTCTTATTTACTATTTCGTTGTACATGATATTGACATGATATTAATGTTTATTCATTTTAACAAGGTTTATTCATAATAAATCTAATTAACAACTTAGATTTAAAACTTATTAATTCTATCAACCGAAGTCTAAATTTTCCCAACAAAAATAATGTTAAATAAGCAAAAGCGTACTTCATGACTCAATTGACACTTCTAATTAGTATTTCTAACAGAAACGTATATAGCTTAATTTCTCCTCTCCTAACTATCAAATTAAAAAAAAAAAAAAAAAAATGAAGGTTACAAAAGAAGCTTTCCACAATTTCATGAATATCAATTTCTGGATATATGAAGAGTCGATATAATTTTCATATAGTTCTAAGGTAAATGCTTTATGAAAGGTTCAAGTGTTCGATCATTACATAAACCCCTACCAATGTCCATATCTAATCAACGTGGGACTCTAACATGGCCTCACCTCTAAATCTCAACATCCAAACAAAGTTATTCTACGTCAATAATATAAAACATGATTGAAATACCAACCCACGTAGTGTAACAGATATTACTTCATATGTGGTAAGTTATTATATGGTGGCAACATCCTAGCTTAGCGTCAAAGGAGCTTCACTGAGAGGGAACTTGGATAATAAGCAGCTCATGTGAAAAGTTGCATTCTCAATCTTGAAGCCACGAGATGGTAAGTCACCAGTTATGTTCTCCATCTCCTCACGGTCATGATGAGCCAACAAGTTTTTATTGGAAATTCTCGTCACCGACTAATTCTGCCACTGTTATCATTGGTGGCTTTTTTCTTTTTCTTTTTCTTTTTTTTTTCCAATAATTATTTAGACAAATCATTGCCAATTTAGCAACTTCTTATATGTACTGTACCAGTACGTATACCGGTATCGAAATGCCAACGTTTCGTACCGGTTTAAACACCAGCCGTACTGGCCATGTACCAGCCATACTAGCCAATTTCGGGTAATACTGAACGGTACCGGGCGTACTGGCCGATGCAAAAAAAAAAGCTTTTATTTTTTAAGTTTTGTAATTTTTGAATTTTAATAAGGGTAGAATAGTAACATATTTGCATTAACTTATTAGTATTATTTGTTTTCTTAATATGCAATGAACAATTAAGCTAGTTGTGCTTCTTTCGTTTTGGAAATATGGAAGGTTTGGAAGGCATGTGGTCCCGTGTTTCTTTATCTGAAGAGGAGGAAGTTGGAGCGGAAGTATCAAAACAGAATGAAAAGGAAATCCACAGGTTGGCTGGCCGTTCTTCACTAAACGGGTACTGAACATGGAGGCAGTGGGGCGTACGTTCAAACCCTTATGGAAACTGATAGGGGAATTGAAAACACGTGACCTTGGGGACAATATTTTGGTGTTTGATTTTGAGGATGGCCTTGACTTGGAGCGAGTTTTAACCCTGGAACCGTGGACTTATGATAAGCACATGGTGGCCTTTGAACGTGCTGCGGAGATTAAAGCAATCCCAATGCTGGATTTTAACAAGGCTACGTTGTGGGTGCAGATTCATAACATACCTGAAAAATCCCTCACTCAAGGCACGGCTAAAGCAGTGGGCAGCACTATTGGGAAGGTTGTTGAGGTTGCGGACCCAAAGGATGATGGTAGTGCGAATGAGTATCTCAGGGTAAGGGTATCCATGGACATATCGAAACCATTACCACGGTGTCGAAAACTATGGTCAAAAGGAAAACAAGTGGGATGGGTAGGATTTAGATATGAACGCCTCCCTAACTTTTGCTATTGGTGTGGTAGAGTGACACATGGGGAAAGGGACTGTGCAATATGGCTTCGGGGTAAAGGCAGCTTGAGAAAGGAAGATCAGCAATTTGGTGAATGGCTTAGGGCTGATCCAGTTCGTGGGGTAAGGAAATCTGTCACGGTCATTGTTGGTGCATCACGCACACAAGCTTCTTGGTGGAGGAAGCCGGGTAGCAAAGCTGCTTCTAGTTAAAGTCAGTCTGAGGAGGCATCTAGCCAATCGTTGAAGGTGGTTGGGTGGGGTAAGGTGATAGGCAAGGAAACAATGATGAGAAATATAGGAGGTTTGAACTTGAATCCTGAAGAGAGTAGTGCTGAATCAACACCAAGTGTACCGAAGAGAGGAAGACAATGTTTTAGTGAAAATAAGGGGTGTGACCAGGCTGCTAGCGCGCATACAAATCCTTTGGGTGACTGCTCTAACAGGTCCCAAACCTTGACCCCTTCAAAACTGACTAGGAAGTGGACAAAGATAGCCCGTGCACCTAGCACAGGTAAACATAATGGACCTCTGCTTATGGATTCAGACCATAGGCCAAGTGTTGATCAAGAAGAGGAACAGGGAGGTCAAAGGCAGTGTATGGACATTTGTGAGGAGGATAAAATGGAGAATTTTCAGGTGGTGGCTGGTTCCCAGCACCACCGGTTGTAATGAGTTGCTTAAGCTGGAACTGTTGGGGGCTTGGAATTAGTTCATCTTTATTGCTAACCAAAGCAATTAGTTCATCTTCTGTCTGGAGGTTTCCAAGCCCCCGACAGAAGATGAACTAATTGCTTTGGTTAGCAATAAAGATCCCAAAATTGTGTTCTTAGTGGAAACGAAACTTGAGAAAATTTCGATGGAAAGAATAGGGCATAAGATGCAGTTTAATAATATCTTTGTTGTGCCACGTACGAATATGGTTGGTGGTTTAGCATTGTTATGGAGAGAGGAGATTAACTTGGATATTCAAACTTATTCTGATCGTCACATTGATGCTTTTATTAACCATGGAATGGATGATGCCTGGCGGTTTACGGGTTTCTATGGAGATCCGGACACCGCCAGCCGGGAAAATTCCTAGTCTTTGCTCAGAGAGTTGAGTCATCGAAGCAATTACCCTTGGGTAGCTATGGGGGATTTCAATGAAATTATTCTGGCTGAAGAAAAACAAGGGGGGTTAGACAGGCCTGAAGCTCAAATGCAAAGTTTCAGAAATGCATTGGACTTTTGCAGGTTGAAAGATTTGGGGTTTAATGGCTTCCCCTTTACTTGGTGTAACAAGAGACCTGGAGTTCATAATGTGTGGATAAGGCTAGATAGGGGTGTGGCAACGATAGAGTGGATCCTTCGTTTCCCAACTACTAGGATCCACCATTTGGATTGTTTTCACTCAGACCATAAACCAATACTCCCGTGCATGGATTATGAGTTGAACCGGTTCTACAGGAAAAGTCGGCCTTTTCGGTTTGAAGCTATGTGGCTAAAAGATAGGTCATGTGAGGGTGAGATAAGAGATTCTTGGAAACATTCCGAGCTATCTGGGTCGGTGTGGAGTTTCAACAGAAATATTTCATCATGCCAGGTCAATCTTAGGGTGTGGAATCGAAATGCATTTGGGCATGTCCGTACCACCATGCAGCGAAGCATGAGCGAATTGAAGTTGGCTAAAGAATCTGATGAATACAGGTCCAATCCGAGGCACATCTATGACCTTAGAACTTGAATTGAGGAGCTAACGCATAGAGAAGAGTGTATGTGGAAGCAAAGGTCTAGAACCGACTGGCTAAAGGAGGGTGATAAAAATACAAGATATTTTCATTGCAAGGCTAACCAAAGAAATAAAAGAAATTATATTACTAGTTTGGAGGATGATGCGGGTACATGGTGGGAGGATGAGGACCGAATGGGGGGGCTGATTGAAGACTACTTTAAATATTTCTTTTCCACCTCCCATCCGTCTGATTTTGATGATATACTTAGTGGCATCCAACAGGCAATTTCAAATGAGATGAATGATATCTTGACCCGTGAGTTCACTGCTAAAGAGATTCAACATGCCTTTAAGCAAATGGCTCCTACCACTGCCCCTAGCCCCGATGGTATGTCACCTATCTTCTACAAAAATTTTTGGAACATTGTGGATAATGATGTTACTAAAACTGTTCTTGATGCTCTTAACTCAGGGTGTTTCCATGAATCCCTCAATGAAACATTTATTGCCCTTATCCCAAAAATAAAAAATCCCAAAAAGGTTTCTGATTTTAGGCCCATTAGCCTCTGTAACGTGGTCTATAAATTGATATCCAAGGTGGTGGTTAATCGGTTGAAACAAATCCTACCCAACATTGTTTTTGATTCCCAAAGTGCTTTCCTACCAGGGAGGCTTATCACTGATAATGTGTTGGTTGCCTTTGAGACACTACATTACCTCAAACGTAAGACCCAAGGGAAAGTAGGGTACATGGCTCTAAAATTAGATATGAGCAAAGCCTATGATAGGGTTGAATGGACCTTTCTAGAGAAGATAATGAGGCATTTGGGGTTTGCAGAGAGTATGGTAAAACTTATTATGTCTTGTATGTCATCTGTCACTTATGATGTTCCCCTTAATGGGCAACCTGTGGGGAATATAAAACCTTCTAGAGGTTTAAGGCAAGGAGACCCATTGTCCCCTTACCTGTTCTTACTTTAGGCCCTTGGTTTGCAAGCTTACTCCACAAAGCAGAGGTCAATGGTGAAATTAATGGGATTGCTATTTGTCGTAATGGTCCAAGAATTTCTCACTTATTTTTTGTAGATGATAGCGTGGCGTTTTGTAGAGCAAAGAAGGAGGAATGCCAAATAATCATTGATTTACTCTCGATCTATGAAAGAGGGTCGGGGCAGAAAATTAATAGAGATAAAACTAACATCTTCTTTAGCTCTAATACTCCTCCTGTGGATCAAAATGCCATTCAACAGCTCCTGGGTGTGCCTGCTATTCGTCAATATGAAAAATATCTTGGGTATCCAGCCCTTGTGGGTAGAGCCAAAAAGCAAAGTTGTATCTATCTCAAAGAGAGGGTTTGGAAGAAGCTCCAAGGGTGGAAGGAAAAAATCCTTTCCCAAGCAGGTAGAGAAGTGCTCATTAAGTCGGTCATTCAGGCTATCCCAACTTACACAATGAGTTGCTTCAAACTTTCCAAGGAGCTTGTTAAAGAGTTGGAAATGCTAGTAAGAAAATTTTGGTGGGGATATAGTGGTGATCATAGGAAGGTTCATTGGATAAAATGGGAGAGGTTATGTGAGGCTAAGGAAGTAGGGGGTTTGGGGTTCAAAGAGATAGAGAAGTTTAATGATTCATTGCTAGCTAAGCAAGTTTGGCAAATGATCAACAACCCGAACTCTTTCTGTCACCGTGTGTTCAAAGCTAGATTTTTCCTAAATTGTTCGATTCTCGATGCAAAAGACTCATCCATTGGATCTTATGCATGGAAGAGTATCCTTAGTGCTAGAGATGTGATTAAAAAGGGGATGGTTTAAAGGATTGGGAATGGTTGTACGGCTAGGATTAAAGAAGATAATTGGCTGCCTGTTAAGTCCAATAGATCCATTACCTCTCCCCTTACATCTATTCAACCCGAATCCAAGGTCAGTTCTATGATTAATCAAGATCTTGGTATTTGGAAAACAGAGATGATTGAGAGATCTTTCCTCCTCCATGAAGCCTCAATAATCCTGGGTATACCATTTAGCAATAGATTGCCCCCTGACCGACCCTCATGGGGTTTAACAACCAATGGAATGTTCACAACAAAGAGTGCTTACAAGTTGCTGGTCACTCTTGACAACCCAGATTCTGCAGGCAGTTCAAAATGTGCTTCTCAGAGAAAATTCTGGAAAGGTTTGTGGAATCTAAGAGTGCTAAAAAAGATTAAACATTTCGCGTGGAGAGCTTTCAATAATGCTCTCCCCACGATGTCCAACTTAGCACATCGCCACATTAGCACCTCGCCACATTAGCACCACTGATCTTTGTGAGCAATGCAAGTCTGAACTCGAAGACACCATCCTTGTGCTATGGGCTTGCAAAGAGTTGGAGGGAGTTTGGGGTTCTCTAACCTGGCCTCGTCCCACTACTCTAGCTCGCCCTCAGAGCTTTAATGATTTATTGGATTGTTTTATGCAGGTTCAGGAGGATTACAGGAAGGAATTATTCATCATGGTGGCCTGGGCTGTGTGGAATCGTCGCAACGCACTAAAATTTGGTCACCCAACAGTAGGCATGGACTGCATCAGCTCCAAGGCAGGGGCCTTGCTTCAAGAGTTTTTGTCAGTGCAAGCTTCCCCTGCTACGGCCCCCACAGTTGCTGCTCTGCACCAGTGGAGACCTCCAGAATACCCTTTCTTCAAGGCAAATTTTGACGCTGCAGTGTTCAAGACCAGCTCCTCTGCAGGGATTGGTGTGATCATTCGAGATGGCATGGGAGAAGCAATTAGAGCTCTAACAATGCCTATCCCTTTAGCCAACTCAGTAGCAACCATGGAAGCCTTGGCTTGTTGTAGGGCGGTGCTGTTCACCAAAGAAATAGGACTCTCAAATGTGATCTTTGAAGGAGATTCTACAGAAGTGATCCAAGCCATCACCTAAGAGAATTCGGACCACCCTAACTTTGGTCATATTATTGATGATATTAGGATTTTAGCTTCAGACTTAAATTCATTTCAGTTTTGTCATGTGAAACGTAATTGTAACATAGTTGCTGATGCTCTCGCTAAAAGAGCAAAAAACTCTTTGGGCTTAGATGTTTGGCTCGAAGATGTTCCAGATGATATTGTTCACCTTCTTTCTTTTGATGTTCCTTAAGCAATAATAGTTTCTGCTGGGCCAAGTTTTGGTCTGGTTTCTCAAAAAAAAAAAAAAAAGCTTTCTATTTTTTATATTGTGTTTTTTTTTCTTTTAATTGATGCTAAAGTCTAAAACCATTAATAATTTATTTAGCATTGAGGTAATGTTTTATGATAAACTTTTATATTTATTATAATGCGCGCGCGCGCACACACACACACACACACGTATTTATAAATATAAAAAATAATGGTAAACTCAAAACGATACGCCGGTATTGTCCGGTACCGAAATATATTGTTCCACTAGTCAAACCAGTATAGCCTCTAATACGAGATTGACCCCCTTGATTAAAGCTCCATATCATAAAAAGGAATACGATAAAAACTCTACTTCCTATTACAAGTCTACAATACCAAATCAAAGCCAACTCTATGCTATTTTAATTTAATGTTTAATTAAAATTTTAAGGAAGTTTAAGGAAATGGGTTTATGAAGTATTTCATTTTAACACGTTGTAGACATTTGATAATAAAAGTAACAACAAAGACAAGGATCATGGTTATACGTTAATACTGTATGTAAATGTTTGTTTAAAATATAGAAATCTGAGAATCAAAATCACTTTTTCTTGTAGCAATTTCCTCACCTCAGATACGGAATCTTCATCATCATCATCTATCTTTCAATATAAATGGATGAAGGAATTATCCTATCGAATATTAGAATTAATTAATGAAAAAAAAAACCCTAACACAAGTTAGACTTCTAGCCAAATACAATAACACTCTCCCACCATCTCTACTCTCTCTCTTATTTAAGAACTGCTTTCCCTCCTTTCTTAGTCTCTTCAAAACTGTAAACCAAAAACTATTTGTGTAGAATACCTAAAACTGAAAATACAAATGCGCAAACCAAAATTATTTGTGGAAAAGATGATGTTTGATCAAAAGTAGATATTCTTAATCTCTTCAAAACTATATACCAAAAGCAACAATTGATGATCCAATTCGTGGCTCACGATCCCAACATGATGAACTTCTTCGAAGCTAATTTCATGTAAGATCAAGAAACAAATTAAGAAAGAACAAATCTTTTTAGTTCGTAGGTGTTAATAAGACTACATGCAATTACAATTTTTATTGCTTTGGGTTTACGATTTGCTTAATTACAAATTTAAGATTTGATCATGTGCTATCCAATATTAGTTGTGGGTGTTTTTAGATCTATCATATGACGAATCTTTGTAGTTCATTGGTGTTTATGGCTAATAAGACTATATGCAATTCCAATTTTTATTGCTTTGGTTTTAAGATTGTTTACAAATTTATGTTTTTTGATCGTGTGCTATCCAATGTTAGTTATGGGTGCTTTTACATCTATCAAACTTCAATTTCTGGTTGGATTTATAACAATATAGTCACATTTTTTTTTTTTTTGGTTTCTATAATTTATAGCCATGGATTTTTTTTTTTTTTTATAAGGTAACTCATTATATATATATATATATATATATATTTTTTTTTTTCTACTATGTAGTTATACATACATTTTGTTTTGTTTCAATAATTTCTAAATAATGAATCTTCTGATTCTTTAATAATTTTTGGCATTTCAGAAGTTTTAACATATTAATTTGTGAGATATTATTTTACAATATTGAAACTATTTGACAGATTTCCACATTATTTCTTTTGAAGGTAACATTATAGTCACATTTTTTTATGTTGTTTCTATAATTTGTAGGTTTTGATTATTTTGATTCTTTAGTTTTTTTTTTTTTTTTTTTTTTTTTTTTTGTCCTTTTGGAAGTTTTAACATTGATATTTTTGGTTTATTTTTTTTTAGGTAATATTTGAAACAATTTGGCAGATTTCAACGATTATAACCATAGATCATTCTTTTGAAGATAACACATTTTTCTCTTGTGTTTCTCTATTGTGCATGCGCGCGCACACACACACATATTTTTACCCAAAAAAAAACTTATATATATTGTTTTGTTTCAATAATTTCTAGACAATAAATCTTTTTTGCAAACTATTGTACATTCAAGCAATGGCTTCTTTATCAAATTTAAACATAAAAGACTAGAGTAATTTATGTGATGGTATAGTTTCATAATCAAGTTAGGACTTTATAAAAATTATTTTAGTCTGCTACACAAATAACTAGGTTCCTGTGTGTAGCACGGGTTTGCAACTAAGTAATATAATTCAAGTAACATGCCTCCAAAAGCATAGGAGCTTTTAGCTTGCCACAGTCATTGATGATGGATCTGGTTAATCACCTACTTATCAAATCAAATTTTATAGACAAAAAAAGCAAACATATTTTCAACCAAAAAGAACGAATCATCTAGAATAGTTGCAATACATTATACTTACATAACCCTCCAAATTATGTGAATGGAAATGTATTCAAGCTCGATGCTCTTGCTCGCAACTGATTACACCAATCCTTTCTCCTTGTTAGCTTTCGGTTTTAATTTGTAAGTTGAACCGCCCACTACAAGACCAATTATTTCTAAATTTTTTTATTTATTTAGAAGATAACATAGGGAAAATTTGACACAAATGAAACCATTACTACCCAACAGCATCTAGGTCGAGTGGCACCTTCTTGTATTTATGACGTTGACATTTAGGGTATGAATTCCTTCTCCATCTTAAAATGTAAAAAAAATAAAAATAAAAAAAAATAAAAAATAAGAAAGGAAAAGAATCCTCCTCTAGTCCTCTTCCAGTTGAAATCTATCCAAAAAAATGAGAAAAGGAAAACCATTTGCAATGTAACAATGAAAATAATGTTAAATAAGCAAAAGCATTATGGCTCAATTGACACTTCTAATTAGTATTTCTAACAGAAATGTATATAGCTTAATTTCTTTTCTCCCAACTATCGAATTAAAAAAAAAAAAATTAAGGTTACATAAGAAGCTTTCCACAATTTCTTGAATATCAATTTCTGGATACATGAAGTTTCGATATATTTTTCATATAGTTCTATGGTAAAAGCTTTAAGTTATTAGGAGAGGTTCAAGTGTTCAACCATTACATAAACCCCTACCAATGTCCATATCTAATCAACGTGGGACTCTAACATGGTCTCACCTCTAAATCTCAACATCCAAACAAAGTTTTTCTACGTCCAACAATATAAAACATGATTGAAATACCAACCCAAGTAGGGTAACAGATATTACTTCATATGTGGTAAGTTATTATATGGTGGCAACATCCTAGCTTAGTGTCAAAGGACCTTCACTAAGAGGGAACTTGGATAATTGGCAGCTCATGTGAAAAGTTGCATTCTCAATCTTGAAGCCACGAGATGGTAAGTCACCAGTTATGTTCTCCATCTCTTCAGGGTTATGATGAGCCAACAAGTTTTCATCGGCAACTCTCGTCAGCTCACTGACTAATTCTGCCACTGTTATCATTGGTGGCTTTTTTCTTTTTCTTTTTCTTTTTCTTTTTTTTCCAATAATTATTTAGACTAATCATTGCCAGTTTAGCAACTTCCTATATTTGCTCCCTTTCAACTCTATTAGACGACCTTAATGTTTAAAATTTTGAAGACATTATTTTTGAATGAAGATATAAAATATTCAACGAGGTTACTCCAATCTCCAAATCTCGTAAAAGTGCATGGGTTTTGTCTAGATCTAGCAAAATTGGACTCAAAGATATTCGGATTGGGGCTCTTGTGATTAAACACCACTTGGTTGCGCTACTTCCAGATTAGCCAAGCAGCAAAAGGAAAAATAACATTCCAAGGAATTCCATTAGCATTGAAAGGAGCCTTGAGTTTTGCATTTGAAATGAACCAATCCCTCAGCTCCTGAGAATAAAAATGTTGGTTTAACCCCTGCTGGCCCAACTGCTGCCATATAGGCTTCACTATTTTGCACTCTCAAAGGGCATGGCCAATAGTTTCGGGCTCAGTGTGACACAAAGGGCAGACTGTGGGGATGTTCTGCTCTTTTTCGGCCAAGCAGCACCTCAGCCCCACACTCTTATGCATACACTGCCAGATAAACATTTGGATTTTAGGAGGAGTATTTAATTTCCATATCCATGCACCGGGGAAAGAACTGGCTTCTGTTGGCTTGGTGGCTAGTAAATACGCACCTTTAGAACCGAAATCACCATTGGAGGACCCTTTCCAAGCTAGCTTGTCACCACTTCTAGTTGCAATGGGAAGAGGAACCGCTTTAATGCTCTCTTTGATGTCTAAAGGCAAATCAAAAGGAATGCCGACCAATTCCAACCATGGGGGAGAAAGACATCCTTAACTTTCAGGCTAGTGGATTCTAAAGGGATTGGGCCGTGAACAATGGATCTAAGGGGACCCAAATCCGACCAGCTGACCACCCAGAAATCTAAGTAGCTTTCATGACCTGAGATCCATTTCATGCCCTCCTTGAACACATGCTCTCCCTCCTTAAACCCTTCCAAATAGGTGACCCAGGTAACCTAGCTTCGTTTCTGGAATTTAGGCGCTGCCTGGTTCCATATTCAGTTTGAGCACCTTCACCCAAGGTGCATTGTCCTCCGAGTGAAATCTCCAATTAAGATTGGCTAGGAGTGCCGCATTCCTTCCTTTAGTTGATTGAAGCCCTAATCCTCCCCTATCCTTTGGGGTGGTGACTTTATCCCAGCCAACCCAATGCATCTTCTTGGAGCTTTCAGTGGACCACCACAAGAAGTTCCTATTTACCCTATCTATGCCCTTAAGAATTTTTTCTAGGAGTTGAACACTCTGCATAGCATAAATGGGTATGGTGGATGAGGAAGCTTGAATCAAGACCCTTCTACCCGCCATGGAGAGTAAGTTTTCTTTCCAATCCGCAAGCTTCTTTTTAACTCTATCCAACATAAAGCCAAAATCATGTCCCTGGCTTCCAGAGTGTTTTAAGGGAAAGCCAAGATATTTTCCTAGATTAGGAGTCGATCTAAACCCAAGAATGTCAGCTAGATTTTCTCTTAGATTTGGATCAACATTGGGTGCAAAGTACACTCGAGATTTTGCTTCACTCACAATCTGGCTGCATCTTCTACAAAACTCTTGGAGGACCTCATTAATGATAGGGCAATTTCCTAGGTCAGTCCTTGCAAAAAGGACTAGGTCATCCACAAAAAAGATGTGTGAAAATGTCGGACCACTTCTAGAAGCTTTAATGGGGTGCCAGAGCTTGGCTGTACATTTTTCTTCGATTAGTAGGCCCAAGTACTCCATGCAAAGAATAAATAGTAAGGGGAGAGGGGATCTCCTTGCCTAATACCTCTAGAAGGTAAGAAAGGCTCTTGGCAGCCCCCATTAAAAAGGAGTGAAGTGAACATCGATATTTTCTCTTTAATGGATCAAGGCTTGTGGCTCACACAATTTCTCTTATCTCTTATGGTGTAGGCTTCCCCAATAGAAGTTCATATTTACACAAAATGGTCTTGGGCATGCTATTCAAATTCTTAGTTCTTTAGGGCGATAAGAATATAAATTTGGGAGGCGTACACAGGTTTTCTTGAAGTCCCAAAGTTTTAATAGGTGAAATATTCTATTTGGATCAAAGAATAACTCACCAAGTCCCATTCACTAAAACACAAAAAATGTTAGATTGGCAATAAAGCTAAACAAGTGAGATTTGCAAGGAAGAACACTAAGTTGGGCAGATTGGAATCTTTAAAGAGAAGAAGACAAGCAACTAGCTCATAAACATTAAATCCTCTCATTGGCACACTAACATTATTTTCTTCCTATCAACAAACATGTATTCCTCAAATTTTTCAATTCAAAGTCTATATTTAACCTGCACGAGAAAATCTCCATTCTCCAAATCAAATAATTTCAGTCTCAAAACTAAATAACCATCTAATCTCCAAAATAACCAAATGTAAGATTTAAAACCAAAATATATATAAATATATATATATATATATATATATAAGAGATAACTACTCTCAAGTTACAATTACAGTTGATGATAATTTTAAGCTAATCTAACCATTCAAAGTCTAATTATGTACATGATTAACCAATAAACATTAGAAATCATGAATCAACATAAAATTTAACACAACCATAGAAGAATAAACACTCACAACACTCCATAATTTTTACGCAGAGGAAAACCTTAGTGCCAGGTGTAAATTAAAACCTCTTCACAGCTTCATAACAGAAAATGATTCATTAAAAATTAGAATAAATAATTACCGTCACAAAACCCTCCAAGTCTAGCAATATTCATGAACTTAAGCCTTCTAAATTATTGCTTGCAACCAACTTCGCAAGTTCTTTCTGTACTCTTATTCTTGGATCAGCAATTCAGCTCCAACTGCAAATTCAAGCTTTCATAGCTAATTATATGGCAATTTCAATGATTCCCATGTCCCAATCAACACACAAAACTCAAAGGTAGTGATGAATGTGATGGTCTTAATCTCCTTTCACAAGATATGACTATTTTGAGAGAAATAAGGTAGAGAAAATTGATAGAATTTGGCTTTCAATTTTTTTTTTTTTTTTCTTTTTTGGGTTTCTCTCAACCTTAAGATGGGGATTAGAGTTTAATGTTTTGGAATGAGGTATATATATAGGCAGGGCAAAGGCTGGAATAGTTGGTGAATTCGTAGGTCGTAATAAAATTCTCTACAATTTCAAGCATTTTAGTCGACTGAGTGACTCACGAATGTCACACGAGATCAGGGTCGAGCTAGGATTTTTTGTTTGGGGGGGCTAATTTTGTTACTAATATATTATTCTCAAGTCAAGATAAACCATCACATACATTCGTGTAAACGCACATACACAAATATAAATATTAATATTTTGATACTAGAGTAGGTCATAATATATATATATATATATATATACATATATATATATATATATAAAACAACTTTCACATATGTATATTCGCAAGATAATTTTTTAGGGGAACTTATCATTTTTTAAACTCCAATACTATACAAAAGTAGTCTAGTTCGATATTAAACATGTACAAAAAACAAATTAGAGAAAACAAAAACTATTTTGTCTCTATAACTGCTATACCAATTGACAAATTCTATTGGTTTTTAAGAGCATCATTGGATTAACTCAAACATTTTTTTTTGGGGGGGCGGGGGCTTCTATATTTGTAGCTAAATATTTAAAGTTTTTAATACTTATACATAATGTAAAATAATTTTTCAAAATTTAGGGGGGGGGGGGGGGAAGCCTTGCTATTAGGAATGGCAACGGGTTGGATTGGGGCGAGTTTCTTTAAACCCAACCTGCCACCCGCCTTGTAAAACTAGAACCCGCCCCATTTACTAAATGAGTTTATTTTTCACCCTCAAACCTGTCCCGTTAAGTGCCCACAACACCTGCCCCCCACCATGCCCCTAAATTTTTTTTTTTTTCCAATTTTCTATTTTCAGGCCTGAACTAGGGGAACAAATCTTGAATTAAAAAAAAATATTCAATTTTCTATTTTCCTGATTTTGAATTGCAAACACAACTACACAACTTCACAAATCCCAATACAGAAATCCTAATTATTTTTTGGGAAGTTTTTGGGCAAATTTGCCACCACACCATAGAGGTCAGCTACCTCTTCGCCACCTCTACTCATCATCACCAAAAATCGATTCTTTGGCATCCATCAGTGCAGTTTTTGAGCGTCGGTGTGGCTCGATTTAGTCGGTCTTTCTAAAACATACCCACAAATCAAAACTCATGTGCCACAGTCACAGATCAAAACCCATATACCTACAAATCAAAACCCACACCACCACAACTATAAATCAAAAACCCACATCCACAACCAAATTTTTAGAAAGAGATAGCGGCAACTAGGGTTTGGGTTTGTGAGAGAAAGAGTTTGTTATGAAAAAGTGAGAGAGCATTGCAAAATATGGAGTTTAAGAAAGTGAGCTACGTGGTGAGAGAGGCAAGGAGGAGGGAGGCAGGGAGGAGTGTGACGACAGCAAGTGAGAGTGAGAGTGAGGGAGAGGGAGGGCGATTGAGAGTTGAGAGTTGTTGATGCCCATTTTAGCAAAAGGGCCCAATAACAAAGAAGAAGGTCAACAATATAAAAGGGGTAAAGGAAGGAGAGTTATCAAAGCAAGAAAACTATTAAGTCCAAATGGCAGGAATAATGGTCCGGGCCTATGAAATAGTAAAGAAAGGCCACAAAGAAAGCAAACGGGCCCAAGGGAGCCCAGAGAAGGAAGTCGTAAGCCCATGAAAATTATAAGAAGTAGAAAGCAAGCAAAATGGGTCGGAGGAGCCCGAATGGGCTCCGTGCAAAGGCCAACAAGCTCCGAAAGTAAAAGATATGGTAATTGGGCCGGGGAAGCCTGATATTGTTCATAAGTATGGTGATTTGAAGATCTTTCTCCTCCACGGTCTTGGTAAGCTTAGCTATAGCATGTCCCATTTCAGCAATCTTTTCGTCAATGGTGGCAGTCTCTGTCATCATGGCCACCATAGCTATTGTACGAGAAGAATTCTCTAAGAAGATAGATGAAGTGACTTCCCAGGGGGATCCTTGGGAAGAACTTAACTGTGAAGTAGTACTCCACCTAGCATCTGATGCAGAATAGTGATATTCGCTCCCTATCATTAAGTCCTCTAGAACGAATCCTGAATCTCCCTTCCTAGAGGAAGTGTACTTGCTTGTCCTCAAAGTGCTCAAGGAGAAGACAGTCTTTGGTTGGGCTGGGGCACTTATGAGTTTCGTCACAGGAGCTTTTCCCTCAACATCGTGCGATGTGAGGAGCCTCATTGCCTTAGCTTTGTTTCAAGTCATGGGACCTGTGGAAGTACTGCTACTTGTTGACCCCTCAACGCTTTTTGTAGCATTCTTGGGAATCTAAGACTTCTTTGAGGCCATTGAACTTGGTGGATTGGAGACTTAAAGATTTCTAGGGTGGAGAAAGAGATGACAGGCAGAGACGTCTCACCAAGCATGCCAGATATTTGTACACACAATTTTTGTAAAAGATAAATCACACGATCATGAAATAGTGTAACAAATAATCAATTTGTATTTGATTTGTATATATGTGAATACAATCCTTTGTATGAATCTTTACAATAAAAGAGTACAATAAATTCCTCTGATTCGATCTCCAAGAAATGTTATGATCCGAAGGGTTTGTGAAGCTTGATCTTGAATTGTGCTTTGATGTCTCCAAGTTGAATGAATAGTTGAATGTGCTTGATTTGATGCGAGGGCCGTTGGCTTGATCTCGAACTAGGTTAAAGGAGAATTCCCACTTTGATTTGAAGAAGTAGGAATAGGCCTTGATGAACAATGAAATTCTTATGAACTTTAGAGATGACTCTCTATTTTGGCAGAGTGTCAGTAGTGTTTTCTCTCCAAGTGTTCTCCCTTTTCGCATATGAGAAGCCCTTATTTATAAGCAATTCAATCGTATTTAATTTGGAATTCTCTCTTAGCATTTATTGAAAGTTAATTATGAATTTAATTTGGTCTCCTATTTAATAAGAACTTTCTATATAGCTCTTTTCTTCTAATATGGCCACATGGATTTCTTATCTAATGTTGCCACATGGCTTGATTTCATTGTTGATCATCCACCTCATCAGTTGGAGATTAATTTGATCACAAATATTTTATCATGAACAATAGCGGACGGTTGTAAATGCATAATAAAATTTTGATGTCTACAACATGGTAGTGAAGAGTAGGGCCATAGGGGATCACCTCACCAATCTCGTGGAAACCTTTAAGACGTTACGGAGGAACCGTTTGAAGTCAAATGCCTCAAAATGTGCCTTTGGGGTCAGCTCAAGAAAGTTTCTGGGCTACCTAGTGACCCACCGGGGTATAGAAGTTAATCCAGATCAAATTATAGCTCTGTGAAATCTAAAATCACCTCGAAGCCCAAAAGAGGTTCAGCGACTTACAAGGATGACCACAGCTCTTAATTGGTTCATTTCTCAGTCCATAGATAGATGTCGACCCTTTTTCTAGTTGCTAAAGAAATAGAAAGGCTTTTAGTGGACAGATGAATGCCAGCAGGCATTTGAGGAGCTGAAGCTGTACCTGTCTCGAGCTCTCTTTTTGTCAAGGCCAGTGGCCGGAGAAACACTGCATATGTATTTAGTTATGACTGATCATGCGGTGAGTGTTGTTTTATTAAGATTCGATTAAGGAATTCAAAAGACAATCTTTTATATCAGTAAGACTCTTGTGGAAGCAAAGATACGGTATCTCCCTTTGGAAATGCTGCGCTAGCAGTAATTCATGCTATGCGGAGATTGCCTCACTTTCAGGCCCATACAGTAATTATGCTAACTGAGCACCCCTTGCAAGCATTGCTTAGGAGGTTAGACTTCACGGGGAGGATAGCTAAATGGAGGGCTTCTTTGGGAGCTTTTGATATTCAGTATAGGCCCCAAACCTCTATCAAAGGGCAAATCTTGGCTGACTTCGTTGCAGAATTCACACCTAAGCAGCCTGAAGTTTTGCGAATAGACGAAGGCAGGACAATGGAACCTCGGGAAGACGTATGGCAGGTGTATGTGGAAAGGATATTGAACTGCCGAGGATCAGGGTTGGAATCATACTTATCTCTCCGGAAGGAATCAAAGTTGAAAAGATATTCAAACTGGGTTTCCTTGCATCCAACAATAAGGTAGAATATGAAGCTCTCCTTGCGTGGTCGAGGATGTCTAGACATATAGGGGAAAACAGGATATAGCTGCATTGTGATTCACAGCTGGTTGTTAGTTAAATCACGGGCGAATTCGAAGCTAAGGACCATGGAATGATAAGCTACTTGAATGATGTTGGGGTATTAAAGCATCAATTTAAGTAGGTAGAGTTCTCATATATCTCTAGGGGGAGCAACAGTCATGCCGACTCTCTTGCTACTCTGGCTTCTTCAGTGGTAGATCCCCTTCCGAGGATTGTCTCAGTTGCACTTTTACCTTTTTCCAGTTTAACTCTTTCCGATGGGGGCTTAGTCTTGAGCATACATCCATCCACAAGCTGGATGGATCCCGTTTTGGCCTATCTTCGAGATGGAATTTTCCTAACAATAAGAAAGAATCTGAGCAAATCCGACGAAGTTCTCCACAATATTGGGTCTCTAAAGAAGGGAAATTGTATAAAAGGTCATATTGTTATGCGTGCATCCTGAGGCAGTTGAAGCACTTCTGGAAAAGTTGCATGAAGGGATATGTGGAAGCCATATAGGAGGAAGGTCGCTAGCGCACTGAGCCCTCACTCAAGGATATTGGTGGCTGAGCATGCAGAAGCAAGCGCTAGAGTTCTCCAAAAGTGTAATCAGTGCCAAAGGTTTAATCTTAGCATCCATCAACCCGGGGGACCTCTCAACCCTATATCTAGCCCATGCCCTTTTGCCCAATGGGGGCTAGCTATAGTAGGACCTTTTCCAAAGGCCACGGGTAATAGGAGGTGGCTACTGACGGGAACAGACTATTTTACTAAGTAGGTAGAAGCTGAGCCCCTTGCAAATATTCGAGATACGGATGTCAAGAGATTCGTATGAAAGAACATTGTGACGCAATTTGGGGTGCCGAAAGTTCTCATATCAGATAATGGTTTTCAATTCAATCGTAAGGAATTTTAAAGGTACTATTCAGAGTTAGGGATTACTAATAGGTATACGACTCTGTCTTATCCCCAAGGCAATGGTCAAGCTGAAGCAACCAATAAGTCTATTGTGAATGGCTTCAAAAAGAGACTTGAAGATTCAAAGGGACGGTGGACAGAGAAGCTTCCAAGCGTGTTGTGGGCATACAGGACTATTCCATGGCGCTTTATTGGAGAAACACCTTTCTCAATGCCATATAGTGCGAAAGCCGTGATACCTGTAGAGACAAGGCTGCCGACCTCCAAGATCGATGTGTTTCAAGTCGAAAAGAACGATTAGCTACTTTGCAAGCATCTAGACTTGATAGAAGAAAATCGTGACAACGTGATAAGGTTGGCAAACTATCAGCAAAAAATCAGCCGAGGATATAATAAGGGTGTCAAAAGTAGAGAGTATATTCTAGGAGATTTGGTACTAAGGAAGGTTTTGGGGAATACCCAAGATCCTGCTATGGGAAAGCTTGGTTCAACCTAGGAGGGACCCTATAGGGTAACATCCATTATTGGGATTGGTGCTTATCGACTTGAAGATCTAGATGAAAGACTTGTAGTAAGGCCATAGAATGTATTTAATTTAAAGAAGTATTACTTTTGATTGTTATATAGGAAATATGCACTGTTTGACCTTCTATTCTGTTTAAATTTTGACGACCATAATAAGTCCTAAGAAGGCTTGACTGGGGCTGCCAAAATAACAAAGGGAAATAAACCCCGAGGTACAAGACCCTATTTTTGCTTTGGGTAAGTTTTAAACTGAGTTTCCCGCCTTAGTTTGACTTCAGAGTCACTAACAGGAAACAAAATTAGAACTTCACAAACAACAAACCCCATGGTACTAGACCTTGTCTTTGCCATGGGTAAGTTTTAAGCTGAGTTTTCTACCTTAGTCTTGCTCTAGAGTCACTAACAGGAAATAAAACTAAAACTTTGTGAACAGAAAACCCCATGGTACTAGACCCTGTCTTTGCCATGGGTGGGTTTTAAGCTGAGTTTGCTGCCTTTGTCTGACTCCAGAGTTACTAACAGGGAACAAAATTAAAACTTTACAAAAAGGCAAAACCCTGTGGTGTTAAACCCTGTCTTTACTTTGGGTAAATTTTAAACTAAGTTTCTTACCTTAGTTTGATTTCGAGGTTGCTAGGCAAGGAACAAAATTATAATTTCAAAGGAGCGCTATTGAAAAACAAGACTAAAGCCTAATGAAGTAAGGGAGATAAATTCCATAGTGAAAGATCACTACCAACATCTCGGGTAAGAAACGAGTTTAATTTCTGCTTATTTTAAATATTTCTAAGATATAATAGTTTGGTTTTTAAATTGAATCCCGAAGAGCAGATTGTGCAACTCCTATGGGATAAGTTATGGAAGTAAAATTGTTGAACATCTAAGGAATTTTAGGAAGCATGAATAGGAAGCAAAAATAAATGTAGAAACTTGGAAATATTCTTTCAAATAGAAGTCTAAAGCACTTGACAAAAATAGAAACAAAGTTATGGCCCCCCAAAAACTGGGCAAACTAAAGAAGTGTTCAAAAAAAAAAACAGTCTAAAAGAAAGAAATGATGAAGGTAATAGCAAAAAAACAAGAAATTAAGCACGGGGCAGCTCCTTAGTGGTGGACACAACTGCTAAGCTAGTCATCTCTCCTCCTGACCCCGCAACAAGGCCAGCTCCCCTAACTTTGCAGACGGGAGATTTGTCGTTAATGCCTGGATCTTGGGGTTTAGGATGATGACAAGTTCCTCGGGAATCAGAATGTTGCTTTCCTGCCTTAGTGAAAATGAAACCTCCACTTGCAGCTTGTCTAAAGCAGCAAACCATCCCTTGGAGAAATAAACCTGTAGATTTTACTGCACCTTAGGCTTCACGGAGGCGATGCAGTCATGTTGGCCTTGGTAGTAGGCTTCTTGAATTTTAACATCATCAGCTACCTCGTAGCCTTTTAAAGTGGCATCCTTTTTTGCATGGGCCTTCTTCACCTCCATCACCTCTTTCACCATAGCCTCCTTCCTCTCAGTAATAGCCTTGGTATTCTCTTTCGCCTTGGCTAAAAGTTTTTCAAATTCTGAAACTTTGCTCATCACATCCGAGATCTTTTTCAAGAGATCCTCGCTGTCATTACTCAATTCTTCAGTCTTAGCCTTGGCCGCTAGGTATCTCTCCTCCATCATCATGGAACATTGGTAGCCCTGCCAAAAATTATGAAGAAAAGATTGGTTAAACTTGAAAATTCTTTAAAAGAAAAAGTGAAGGTAATATGATCATTGGTTACCATGATGGCCTCCCTTTTCATGTTCAGCAACAGAGTATCGTCATCCCATTTTTCCCAATGCTTCATGTCCTCGGTAAGGAGGAGGGCCTTCCCTACGCACTTGGCAACTTTCCCTCCACGACCATCCTTCCAAGGCCTTACTCTGTCTGTGGCAAGAAGAACTTCCCCGTCCACCATAAACACCTTTGTATAGGTTGGTGCACCAGTGGCATCAACATGGGTGTCACCCAAGTCCAAAGGAGAATTCTCAGAATCAGGGATGGTTAAGGGTTGCTCGGAGCTCTACCCGTTTGGTTGCTTACGCCCAGCCCTAATTTCACAAGTTGGAACAGTAGTTACTGTGACAACTAAAAGAGCTAAAGGCGGTGTAGAAGTAGTTGCAGCACGGGGAGGTGTTTGGCCTTGAGGCCTAGTGGGTGTACCCAAATTTTAGGCAAGGGTGACCCAACCTCTTTGGAGTGTCATCTCAGCAGAGGAGTCTTCCAAGGGAATAGTTGCCGAGATATTCAGCTCCTCATGGGGTGGAGATGGGTTGTGGTCTGTGTTCCAGTTTGTTTTCTTCTTCCTTTGTCGCTGAGGACTATCAGTTGGAGTGAGGGCAACGGTAACTCCCAAGTCCTCGGGAGTAAATAGAGGAGGAGATTTGCTATGGTATCGCCCCCTTTCTCGGTGAGCAGAGGATGCCTTATCATGATAGCCTTTCTCGCGGGTTGAAAGTTGCAATACACAAGAGAGTATCCAAGGATAAGATAAGTTGCACAGAGTTGACCATCGTGGTGTGGATAGATTGGAGATCTCAGCAATCTGTTCAAATCCATGGAGTTGATCAGCTGTCTCTTCTTCTTGAATGCGTGATCCTCTGAAAAAGAAGTAGGCAAAGGTTAGTCACATAGAACAAATTTGAGGTAATGAGTTAGTGAAAAGAAAAAAACCTACAAAATCTACCCACCTGCTTTACCCGCACTTGTGGGGCAATGGATCCCGTTGAGGTACCAGTTCCCCGAGACGATCAAATAGTCTCCTTCTGTTTCTCTATCGGAATCTGAAAGACCAAAGAATAGCCTCACCTCCCAGTGCCAGATCTTAAAGTAATACCCAGAGGTTTTACTATCTTGAAAACTATATACGTAGTTGATATCATGCTCGATAAGGTTCAATCCGAGCCTTTTGTTAAGAGTGTCTACACTACTAGTGATTCTAAAGACATTAGGGGTACATTGGTCAGGAAAAACCTTAAAATAGCGTAGAAAGTTAGTAAGGAGGTCACTCAAAGGGATCCTAACTCAGCCTTCTACTATGGCAACGAGTGGAATTACCGCTCTGCCCTCCCCTTTTAAAAGTATAGCCTAGGATTCCGGGCAATAACTCACCTCTACATCATTAGGAAAACTGTATTTCCTCCTAAACTCAGCTAATCTCTTAGGGGTATCCACCATAGATCTAAACTTCCCCATGGTAAGTAAAGAAAAAATTGAAAGGAAGAATGTGAAGATAATTTCTAAAGGGAGAAAGGGAAACAAACTTACAATAGAAAGTAAAGGTAGAGAGAAAGGGGGATCACCAGAGGTTGCTTGAAGATCGTCAGAAAAGTAAGTGATAGAGAGAAAGAAGAAATTTTTTAGAATTTGTGTTGAACAACATTGGGGAAGCCTCAAAACGGGTCTGACTCCTCTCTTATATAGGGAGAGGGAGAAAGAGGAAGGAACAAATAAGACCCTTCCTTTCCTGCCGTTTTTTCGTTTTCCATGGGGTCCATATGACTGTCCATTTAGCGACACGCGCTGATGATCGTGGGGCGAGGAGCTCGGGCGTGTCTACAGCATTAAGTACCTAACGCCGCCACTATTCATAAATGTCAGTTAATAATTACCACGTTATTGTCAAACCACGATCCCCATGTCAGTTATGATGACCTAGAGATCGTGGGGGGCTATTGTGGGGAGTGGGACAGTCACCACTCAGGCCAAAAGCCCAAAAAGAAATTGGGCCACGGAGAATGACTTGGGTTTGGCCTATGCATTGAAAGGAATGCTCAGAAGGATGTAAACCATGAAAGAGCTGAAAGCTGGATCGCCTTAAGTGTTGAGGACGAAGTTAAGTACCACGGTAAACCCATTCCCATAGAAATGGGAAAGCACTTGTTTATCCGAGGCATGGAGCATGGATAATCAATGTATGACCTCTAGAAGACGCTGTTAATCATAGGAAACTTCTGGAATGCGCAAGAAGAAAGAAGATTTTTACCTCTGCATTAATGAAAAGGTTCTTACCTAACCTCTACCACATTAATTGTGCACAAGACAACCTAAACAATACATGCAACCCCTAGGCACTCAGTATTCCAAGATAAGAAGGAGAGGAAACCGATAAAGTAAGGGAAAAATATCCCTGAGACTTTGGATGGGAACAGGATAGCTATAATGATAAGAACAAGGACTGAATCTATTAAAGGATGGGGGAGGCAAAAGGTTAGGGGATCCAAAAAAGGGAGGGAGAAAAATTTTTCTGAGAAGAAAAAGAGAGCAAAAGAGTGAAACACTAAGTATGACACCATGGGAATAAAACAAAAGCTTCCTATAGTCATCTTAGCATCTGTAATTGTAATTGTAGCATATTAATGGTCAAAGAAATCCATTGTTTGTGTTTCCTATTGTAGAGTGTTTATTCCCTATTATTTACTTGTATTATGATTGTGTGGGTCATTGTAGTAGAATTCTGAGGAGTGTACCTCGAGGACTAATTTCAGTGTCCCTACTACTATTGTGAAGCACGTTTTTTTTACGATTCATTTATTCTAGACTCTTTGATTTTTGTACTTAATAACTCATTTGGATAAATATTTATGATGTGGTCTCACATTTGATTCTAAAATTAAGAAATAAAACTTTTTAAGAATATATAATTTAGGACATATAGTACAAAATTGGAACTCTAATTTGAAAATGTAATTTGAGTTTCTCTCAGCCTCACCTATTATTATATATATAGAATACTTTTTTGTGTTTAAATAGAAGCAACAACATGAGAGAAATAGTCCCATAGGTACAAAATTTTGGCTTGAACTTTTATCAATTTCTTTTAAGGGATGATGTACTCTTTTATCAAAAAAAGAATGATGTACTCATTCAATTTGACCTAGCAAATACTTGCTATTTTCTTTAATGGACAAAACGTAAGTACAGTACCTTAAGTGTTGTTCCTTAGGTTCTTTTCTTAAGATTCGGCTATATGGCTACTTAAATACAAATACACTTCCTTCCCATAAGAAAAAATCCACATAGCAGAATCTTATAATGGGAACCTAAGGAATGAGACCTAAGTATTGTACCTAAGTCTTGTTCTTCTTTAATATATAGACAATTTAACACTAAACTCAAAAAAAAAAGAGCATCATCGCATATGCAAAGAGCATGTGATGAAGCTAGTATAATCTAATGGTGTTCCTAATTTTCAATGTTTGCGACTATTAATGAAAGGTTTAATTTATTTTGTCCACATTAATTAAACCATTGATAAAACTTTTACCCTATTTAATTTTTTTTGACACCTTTCATTTTTTTTAACACTTATTTCAAGCATTGCTCAGTTATACCAACTGTGGAAATAAGTATGCTAATTTCCTTACTTTTATTCCACAGTTGCATACAACATCAAAAAATTAAGACTTTTACCAACATTTTTTAGTGACCATGAATAAAAATATGTTAAAAAAAAACTCAAGTTGTTTGTAATGATGAAAACATAAAAAAATAATTAAAATACCAAAGAACGAAAAACGTTCTAAGTTCTTAAAGAAAATGCTAGTTGAATCATTATTTTGACTCACCAGGTCATGTGAATGACCAAAAATCCTAAAGAACGAAAGCCTTTCTAAGCTATTAATTAAAGATAAGGCTAATCAGACCAATATTGGTTAACCAGGTCAAGAGAATGACCAAAAATCCCATTGAAGAGAAAAAATTCTAAGTGCTTAAAAGAAAAGGCTTATAAGGTTGTTACTAATGGACAAAAAAGTAATTTCAGTAGTTGGTTTAAATTAATTAGAACAAGGAACAACTTACCACTTGTATTGTTATGATAATATTGTAAAAATGTTGTAGACATATCACTTCTCAAGCCTTTAACATACATACTTCAACCAAAAAACAAAAGGCTGAATAATACGACATTTGGTATATACACTACCCCTAAGCATACCATACGAAAGAACAATCAAGTGAAGCAAATAAAACTAAATTGAAGGCAAGACGGCCAAAAAATCATTACAATTTGATCCCTGAACCTGTTCAGATAAGTTTTCAAGCGTGCGTGGTCAAGGTGCTATAGGCTATCGCCTTCTTCCATGGAAAGCCCTTTAAAGTTTGAAGTACAACATAAATAAGTAATCCGCTAATGAGTTGAGACCGTATGCAATACTTTATTCAATGAGAGAGTTTATTATGTTCAAGGATAACTAATTAAGTAAAAGGATCAAGGTTGTTTAGGTCTTGACTCTTGAGTGTTTAGGGCTAAGTGTTTGAGTGTTTGGGAAATAGGATTTATAATGAACAATGTTAGAGTTACGGTTAAAATAGGAATGGGTGCAAGGGTGGCGCTATGTATAGAAACCCCTGATCAAGCTGGCAGAATTTTTTGTATTTTTTTTATTTCACCCTCCTGATATAAAATTTTGAACACATGACTCTAAATCTTTTTTTTTACACGAATTTTTTTTAAGCCCAGTTAAAATAAGCTTAAATATAATCCTCTTAACAATATTCGATAAACCAACTTTATTTAAAATCTTGGAAGGAATAGTTTGTAAGAATAAATTGTTTCATTTGATAACTTCATATATGTTATGGTTTAATTAGAAGTTACATGTCCTTAAAACATTGGTTAATGAAAAAGTAAGTTTCCTAAGTAACTCCAACTTTGATGGGTAAGTGGAGGTTATAGATACAAGGAATTTGGTCCTCTCTTTACCTATAAAAGAGACATTCAGCTACTCCATCAAATACACTGAATAGTTAAAGAGAAAAGATGATCAAGAGAGAGAAACCAATTCTATAAGAATTAAGTACCTGTTTATACTAAGACTTGATCTTAAGAAAATTTCAGCAATGGATCAAGGTAAGCTTTATAATCAATTTGTGTATTTGTAAAATCATGATAATTCAAGATCCTAAAATTTATATTATAGTTGTTTATAATCTAACATCATAAAGAAAACATTTGCATCTGGTATCAAAGCTTGTGTTTTAGAATTATCATATTTTTCCATTAAAAAATTTATAAACAATTATAGTTTCCATTATCATGATTGTGATTTTGGATTTGTGAAAGCAATTAACGTCTTCTATATGATCATGGTTCAAGTTTGGATAATATGAAATTTGTTTTTCCATTAGTTAATAACTTTGGGGCATTACAAATTTCTACGATTTTGGGTTCTAGTCTATTTAATTGTTTATTTAAAGATTAAAAACTTTAATGTTTAATGTTAAAAAAAAAAAAAACTCAAATCTTAAATTGAGAATATATTATCATCTGACATTCATGAATAGTTATTGTTCTTTATTAATTTTTCCGCCTTATGTTCACTCTTTTAAATGCAATGAATGTTGAATTGCTGAATTTAATTTATTTAATGTTGTAATAAACTACTAATATTATCAAGACTATAACATATTGTTCTATCAAGTATTTCATTGATGTCTTTTATGAAAGGGGAGACTTATTTGTTTCAATGTAAACATATATGGCACAAACTTTTATATCTGTATTACAGTAATGTATTCCAATAATTTAATGTTTATGCAAGGTCATTAATTTTGATTTGGAGTTTGTATTTTGATACGTTTTGGTAGTCACCAAAGTGGCCCAAACGGAAATATGCATAGATAACAAGTCAAAATAATTGTAATTTAAAACATATTCCCTAGTGTTAAAAATTAGTGACTTTGCAAATCACAATTTTTAATCACAAGAATATTAGGTTGGCCCAAAGGTGCACCACTTTCAAGTGATTAATAAATTGGAATAGGATAGTTGATGGATATTCATGGTTGAGATTGGAACGGATACCCAAAGTTAACAAACCAACTTAGTTATGAATATTTATTAATTAGATCTATTCAGTGAAAGGGAATCACCATAAATGTTTAATAGTTTACCATAAGAATAGTCCAAAGGTGATCAAGATAATACTATTTATCATTGTTTAAACATGTGTTTCATTTTGGTTTATTGTTCCTTCATCTATAACTCTTAGCACCAATGTAGTGAGCATATATTATTACTTTGTTTGAAGTATTAGTTCCTATTTCACTACATTCGCATGCTTTTTCTATTTCCAAGCTGAATGGAACAAATTTCTTAGATTGGAAAGAACAAGTTCAGTTTCACCTCAGTGTACTAGATCTTGATATAGCACTTGGATTTGAGAAACCGTCTGCTTTTACTGATACAAGCAGTGCAGAAGAAAAGGCTTTTTACAAAGCAAGAGAAAAATCAAATAGCCTAAGTATTATGTTTATGCGAATGAGCATAGCAAACAATACCAAGTTAACACTTCCTAAAACTGACAATGCAAAAGAATTCTTTTCAAATGTGGAAGACCGTTTCTAAATAGCAGATAAGTCCCTTGCAGGGACATTAATGGCTAAACTTGCCACCATGAAATTTGATGGTAAGCGTGGGATATAGAAGCATGCCATTGAAATGACTAATTCGGCTGCTCAATTAAAGACTCTCGAGATGAATGTAGATGAGTTTTTTCTCGTTCAATTTATATTGAATTCCTTGCCTCCTCAATATGGGTTATTTCAAAATAATTACAACACTATGAAAGATAATTGGAATGTAAATCAATTGGCCATTACGCTTAATCAAGAAGAGGCAAGACTCAAGCAACTTGAGCAACATTCAATTCATCTCATAAATCAAGAAATTGAAAGAAAATGGAGGAAGCCTAAAAATGGCTTAAAGCATGGGTCACACAAAGCAAGTGATCCTAATCCAAATGGTCAGCCTCAAAAGAGGGAAAATGACGATTATAAATGTCAGTTCTGTAAAAAGTTGGGACATTTTAAGAAAGATTGCCCAAAATGTAGGCAATGATTTGAAAGAAAAGGTAAATCTTTAATTAAATGTTATATTTCTGTATGTTTTGAATCAAACCTAACTGAAGTTCTTTCTAATCCTTGGTGGCTTGATTCTGAGGCTATTATTCATATTTCAAATATGATGCAGGGATTTCTTTCAATCTAGACCATAAATCCAAATACGAATTTTGTATTGATGGGAAATTGGGTGAAAGCACCAATTGAAGCCATCAGTACTTATCATTTATTTCTAGATACCAATAAACACATAGATTTGTTTCAAACATTTTATGTTCCTTCACTTTTTAGAGATTTTATCTTCTTTGCCTAAACTTGATCTTGATGGATACTTCATAAAATTTGGAAATAAAAGTTTTCCTTTATTTAAGAATACCTCTTTTGTTGGATCCAATATTCTTTCTGATGGTTTGTACAAATTTAACCTTCATAATGAATTCATTGAAACCCTTCTCACCTTGCATTGTAGTATTGGTACTAAACATAGCCTAATTAATGAAAAATTCTCAAATTTGTGGCGTAAAAGGCTGGGACACATTTCCATAGAAAGTTTAGAGAGGCTAGTAAAATATGAGGATTCTCCCAAACCTAGATTTTACTGATCTCAATGTGTGTGTGGATTGTATCAAGGGTAAACAAACCAAACACACTAAGAAAGGTGCCTGAAGAAGTACAGAGCTTCTTGAAATTATCCATATGGACATTTGTGGGCCTTTTGATGCTCCATCTTTCGGTAAAGAAAAAAATTGTATCACCTTTATAGATGATTTTTCACATTATACTTATATTTATCTATTGCATGAAAAATCTCAAGCAGTGGAAGCCCTTGTGGTGTACATCACTGAGGTAGAAAGGCAATTAGAAAGAAAAGTGAAAATCATTAGATCAGATAGAGGTGGTGAATATTATGGAAAGTATGATGAATCAGGGCAAAGCCCAAGCCCATTTGCTAAACTCCTTGAAAAGCATGGCATTTGTGCACAATATACTATGCTAGGAATAACATAACAAAATGGTGTAGCTGAAAGACGCAATCATATTCTAATGGATATGGTTAGGAGTATGTTAAGTAATTCCACATTACTCTTATCATTGTGGATGTATGCTCTTAAAACCGCTATATACTTATTAAATCGAGTTCCTAGTAAGGCAGTTCCAAAAACCCCTAGTTTAAGATACTTGCATGTTTGGGGTTGTCTAGTGGAGGCTAGAATTTATAATCCACTTGAAAAGAAATCAGACTCAAGAACAATCAGTGGTTACTTTATAGGTTACCCTGGAAAGTCTAAAGGGTATAAGTTCTACTATCCTAACCATAGTGCAAGAATTGTGGAAACTGGTAATGCCAGATTCATTGAAACTGGTGAAATCAATGGGAATGATAATCTACGAAATGTGGATGTTGAAGAAGTTAGGGTACAAGTTCCACTACCTATAACTTCAAATGAAATTGTAGTTCCAATAATTGTTGAATAGCCAAGCAATGTTGAACAACAAATTAATGAACGACTACTCCATAATGAGATGCTCACCAATGAACATGTGGTAGAAGAACCACAAGAAATAGCATTAAGAAGATCTCAAAAAGAAAGAAAGTATACTATTTTTCTGATGATTATATGGTTTATCTACATTTATCTGATTTTGATATAAGAACAAGTAAGGATCCAGTTTCGTTTTCACAAGCCATAAAAGGTATTGATTCTATTAAATGGATGGATGCCATGAAAGATGAAATGAAATCAATGGACCAAAATAATGTCTGGGAGCTGTTCGAATTGTTTGAAGGATACAAGAAAGTTGGTAGTAAGTGGGTCTTTAAGACCAAGTGTGACTCTAAGGGCAATATCGAACGATCTAAAGTTAGACTTGTGGCCAAAGGTTTCACTCTGAAAGAGGGCATTGACATTGATTACCAAGAGACCTTCTCCCCTGTATCCAAGAAGGATTTACTTAGAATCATTTTGGCATTGGTAGCTCATTATGATTTGGAGTTGCATCAAATGAATGTAAAAACTACTTTCCTGAATAGGAGTTTAGAAGAGGATGTCTATATGAATCAACTTGAAGGTTTCTCCATTAAAGGTAAGGAACACTTAGCTTGCAAACTTAAGAAGTCAATCTACGGACTTAAACAAGTTTCCCAACAATGGTATCTTAAATTTAATGATACCATTACATCTTTTGGATTTAAGGAAAACACTGTTGATCGGTGTATTTATCTGAAGGTTAGTGGGAGAGATGATATTTAAGTTTATATCTTTAATTTTTTATGTTGATGATATTTTGCTTGCTAGTAGTGATATTAGCTTATTGCATGAAACCAAGAAGTTTCTCCCTAAGAACTTTGAAATGAAAGATACGGGCGAGGCAACTTATGTGATAGGAATAGAAATATTACGAGATAGATCACGTGAACTGTTAGGGTTGTCTCAGAAAGCATATATTGAAAGAGTTCTAGAGAGATTCAATATGGAGAAATGTTCTGCTAGGGTTACTCCTATTCAAAAAGGAGACAAATTCAGCCTTATGCAATGCCCACAAAATGAATGGGAATGGAAACAAATGGAAGGAATTCCTTATGCTTCTATAGTATAAAGTTTAATGTATGCCTAAACATGCACAAGGCCCAACATCAGCTTTGTAGTTGGTATGCTAGGAAGATACCAAAGCAATCCAGGATTAGATCATTGGAAAGTTGCAAAGAAAGTGATGAGGTACTTGTAAGGCACAAAGGATTACATGCTCACATTTAAGAGATATGATAATCTTGAGGTCATTGGTTACTCAGATTCAGATTTTGCTGAATATGTTGATAGTAGAAAGTCCACTTTTGGCTATTTGTTCATGTTAGCTGGAGGAGCAATATCATGGAAAAGATCAAAGCAAACTGTCACTACTACATCCACTATGGAAGCTGAATTTGTGGCATGCTTTGAGGCCATAGTTCATGGATTGTGGTTGCAAAATTTAATCTTATTACTTGGAATTGTTAACTCTATTTCCAAGCCACTGAGAATTTATTGTGATAATTCTGCAGCTATTTTTTTTTTTTTTTTCTAAAAATGATAAGTTTTCTAATGGTGTGAAACAGATGAAATTGAAATACCTTACTATTAAGGAAGAAGTTCAGAGACAATGAGTGTCAATAGAACACATAAGCATACAGCTTATGATTGCAGATCCATTGACAAAGGGATTACCTCCTAAGACATTTAAGGAACATGTTGATCAAATGGGTCTTGAACGTAGAACATGATGGTTGTTACTTTAATGTTATTTTATGCTTTTGACACTTAGAGATCTCATTAAATGTGTTTCTGATTATTCCTGTTTTATTTTATGTACGTATATATATGATGATGAATGAATAATAACAGTAATAGTCTAACAAAAGATACATTATTGTTGGACCTTTTAAGTCATTTCTCTTTGATATGCAATATTAAGCAGGTTGCCAATGTTGTAGTACATGGAAGGAACTATGTCGTATAATTGATATGGAACCGCCATGACTCACATTAGTGGGTTGTTTAATTATAGTATTATGATGGCCAATTTCAAGTAAGAGGATATGTACCATTGTGCACCTAATAGTTAATCTTATTTAGCCTTGACGTAAGTTATCATATGGGCCAAGTGGAAGAATGTAAGAATAAATTTTCTCATTTGAGAACTTCATATATGTTATGGTTTAAAGTTACATGTCCTTAAAACGTTAGTTAAAGGAGAAGTAAGTTTCCTAAGTAACATAAGTAACTCCAACTTTGATGGGCAAGTAGAGGTTATAGATACAAGAAATTTGGTCATCTCTCTAGCTATAAACAAGATATTCAACTACCCATCAAATACACTGAATAGTTAAAGAGAAAAGAGGGTCAAGAGAGAGAAACCAATTCTATAAGAATTAAGTGTTTGTTTATACTAAAACTTGATCTTAAGAAAATTTCAGCAATGGATCAAGGTAAGCTTTATAATCAATTTGTGTATTTGTGAAATCATAATAATTCAAGATCCTAGAATTTATATTATAGTTGTTTATAATCTAACAACATAAAGAAAACATTTACATAGTTAGCCCAACAACAAAAGTAAAAATTTCTACATCTTAAACCTTAAAAAAATAAACCTATTTGTATTTTAACAAATTTGAAATTAGCTAATGAAAAAATTTTAGTTTATATTGTACTATAAATGTAAAATTTTTAGTTTAGACTAGATTAAAATTTATATTTTGTATTAAAAAAAAGTTTAAGAAAGAAAAATATATATTAATATTATAGGAAATCTTCCTAGTAATCTTCCAAAAAAATTTTGAAGTTACACCTTTCAAATATAGGAAGATTTAATACTTGCTCTTGGTGAAGACAGGGACTTTGGACTTATTAAAATGCAAAGCTTGTGGACTTCTTCTTTTTCCTTCTTGCAATTCATATCTATACTACTATTTAAGGAGCTTCTTATTTTTGCCACAAAATAAACGTGTAATATTTGTTCATTTTTTTAATCTAGCCTCATGACACTCCTAATTATATTAGTAGTTATAAATGCGTAATATTAATGAGAAAACATGTAAACTTCAAATTAGAATGAATAAAAAATGAGTTTGACTTACTTCTAGTACTTTTTTAACTGGAATCTCATTTTGTTTTAACGAGAAACTGTTATATCACCTACTAACTAAATAAAATGTGGAAATTAAAACTCATTACTACTTGCCATTGTGTATTTAAAATAAAAAGAGATCTCCAGTTAAAAAAGTACTGGAGGTAAGCCAAACTTAAAAAATGAAGACACTATAAAAAAAAAAATAAAAAAAAATTCACGGCACGCGAAACGTGTATGATGAGGCTAGTACATGCAGTGGATTTTGAAATAAGTCATCGGACTTATTTTGTCACTTCCTATTGAAAGTGGAGCTATTTTTAGGGTGTAGTACACGAGTCTTATGAAAGAGAGCCGAGACCTAAATAAGTAAAGGTTTTCTGGTCTATAAGTCAATAGATGTTCTCTTGGGGTAGACAGAAGAAGTTTTGATTCCTTCTACCCCCATCTCTTCCTAACTCACCTGTTGGAACGAGAGTTTAAGTTTCAGAAGTAGCGTTTGCTCATAAAATTACTACTTAAATAATCTTATAAATAGCAAAGTAATAATCGGAAAAGAAAACTCCAAATTGTCATTATAAAAAATAGCTTTTTATATATAATAAATTACAATCAAACGGGTTGAGTGGTTATTCGAATATTGATAGTTTATTACAGTATATCAAATTTGTCCTAGAGTGAGCTACTTTTCATTGCGATGTCATTCTGAACATTTTTTTTTATGCAAGTCTTTCTTAGCCTTTACACCATTAATAAATTCTGAAACAATTTTGTAGCATGTTTATCTATTTGGCTCAAACTCTTAGCGGATAATAATACTGTCATCGAAGGAGAAGTTTCTGGTTTCCCTATTTATTTATTTTATTTTATCCTTTACTTTTCTCTTCTCATTTATTATTCAAACTTTTGCAGCTGGTTTGCACTTAGAAACGAAATTGTTTTTTTTTTTCTTTATAATTAATCAGTTTCCAAAGTTCACCCTTTGCATTCTAAATTGTAGTGCTTGTTGACAAGGATAAGGATGGAAATGTGGAAGATAATTTATCATTTTCAATCGCTTTCATTTCTGTTAGAAATACTGAATGAATAATATTGTATTTCACACAAGTAATAAAATATACATATATAAGTGCCTTTATATAGGAGGTAGAATATGCAGTACAAGTATGTGTGCTATACAAGTAAACAAGGTGGGCTCAAGGCCCACATCTTATTACACGTTAACAGCCTCTCTCAAACTCAAAGTAGATGTGAAACCAACTTGAGGTTGTCAACCAAAGCAGGAAGGCGTCTCTTAGGACATGACTTAATGAAGATATTTGCAAGTTAATCTTTAGAGGAGACCGAGATTAGCTTGAGAGCACTATAGACAAGATGGTTATAGATAAAATGATAATCAATCTCAATGTGTTTAGCCCGTTCATAGAAGACATCATTGTGAGTAATATGAATGACACTCTGAATGTCACAATAAAGAGGAGTAGCAGAGGATGTAGACACACCTAAATCCTTAAGAAGTCATCGAAGCCAAATGAGCTCAAATGTGGTATCAGCAAGGGCATGATAGGCTGTGGGCCTTAGGCACACATACTTATACTGCACAGATTCTTGTACTACACACTCTATCTCCTATATAAAAACATTCATGTATATTTATTACTTGTGGGAAATATAATACTATTCATTCAGTATTTATAACATAATATCAGAGCCACCGCTCTAACATTTTCTTGTGTCTTGCAATCTTGTCTTTGTTGGTATTTCCCGCTACCTCAACTTCTCCAGTCAGTAAGCCTTCTACATCCTCTCCCGACTGTTTCGCCCCTGTCAGAGGTCCTTAAGCAGTGGCAGCGCCATATGGTGTTCAGGGGGTTCAAATGAACCCCCTGACTTGTGATTTTTTTTTTTTTTTACATATAACATTTTAAAATTTTTTTTTTTTTTTTGAATACCTTAAAATAAAATTTCGAATCCCCTAAAACAAGTCCAAAGAACAAATCAATTCAATACTAAAATTTATCTTCGCTTTCTTAAACAAAAAGAAAAAACCCAACATCAAACCAATTTGATCTAAAATCTAAGGGAAAAAAAAAATATTAAGTCCAACAACATAAATTATTAACTTGTTGATCTTAAATCTCAGAAAAAGACAATTAAATGAGCTGTAAAGTGTAAACACTAAAAGAAAATTAAATATGAGACAGTGGAAGTGGGGCATAAGATAGTGGAGAATGAAGACATTTTTTTTTAATAATTGTATTGTTGCATTGAATTCTTAATAGAGTAATGTAAAAAACACAACAAAATTCTTCTTAATGAATTACAAAGACCCATAAGTAGACACAATTGAGTTGAATTGTTAAATAAAAGAATTGAAAAGAGTAAAAACAAAAACAAATGAATAATGAATTAGAGTATTCTAAGTAATAATAATTAAAATTTACTTAACAACAATAATTAATAACTTTATTATAGTAATAGATAATTTACAAGATTTAATCTTAGCAATAATAATTAATATCTTCATTATACTAAGAACACATATGCCCAATAAACTTATAATTTATCTTTAATTCTCTTGCTAATACTATGAATAAATTTTTGATAAGGAAGTCACATATACCGCAAGATTTATCTCTTACCTAAGATTTATTATGTAAAAGAACATGTGTTGACTTAAAAAAAATATTCCTTTGGATCATCGGTTACGAAAGATCTCATCAATATTATCATAATAATCAAGATGAAAAATATTATTTACGAAGAGGTCATTGTCAACCTCTTCAACACGAATTTAAATGACCCTCCTAAAAAATATTCTTGGAGCCACCACTGTCCTCAAGGTTGAATTTCCACTGCCAGAAGCACTCTCTCCGCCACCAAAAAATACTACTGCCTTCTCGGGTCTGTAATCACATTATTATCTTATAATTGAGCATTGTCCCTGTTAATTAGTCGCTTTCAGGTTTGTCATCCAGCATTATAATTTAAACCAAACATTATAATCATGGTGTAAACTTTATTTCGTACTTTAATATCAACTCCTTACTTTGTCCCCTTTAACAAAGGCACAGTAATAACTTTAACTTTAATTAAAGGTGTGTTTGATAAATAAATAATAAATAAATAAATAGTAAAAGGTGTGTTTATGGGATTTTGATCCCCTGCAACAGTTGCATTGTTAAATATTGTCTCGAATTTCTAATTTGATTTCATTTGAATTTCCGTAAAGTGGAAGGAGTTATTTTCCTTGGTTTGAAAGGCAATGATTCCTTTGTTATGGAAAGAAAAAATATTTCTCGTGCAAAAAGTAATTGATATTTATTGTCTATCAAAAAATAAAATTGAAGCTTTATAAATATGTATTGTTACAAAGGGTTTAATGGTTTTTATCCAAGGATCCTCCTACATGGAGAGAGAGAGAGGAGAAAACTCCTAGATAAACATGAGTTTGAAAGATATGTGTGGTTGTGTACTGAGAGTTTGATTATTTTGTGAGTATGAGAGAGTTATTGAGTATATTCGGTTTTGATGTTTTGGGCTTGTGAATTTGTGTGTGTGAGGTCTGTGTAGGGAATTAACCTAAAATTTTCAACCTGTGAGAAACAAAAAAAAAAAAAAAATAGAGAAAACACACGCCAAAGAAAAAAAAATCACACGCACAAGACAATATTTACGTGGTTCGGCAAATTGCCTACATCCATGGAGTTGCAAGGATTTTACTATTATTAGGGAAAAATACAAAGTACGGCTACAGTGTTTCACTCTCTCAAAAAAAAAACAACAAGACGAAACCCTAATCACCAAAAATGGTTTCTATACATCTTGCGCACAGGATTCACAATGGACTGCAAAACGGGCCCAAAAATTTTCCCTAAAGCGTTGCCCCTGGACCCCCAACAGGCTTGTCCATGAGCACTCCAGCTTAGGCCTGTCGGCCCAAGCCTTCACTCCATTGACTAAGTCTCAAAAAATCTCCCATTAAAAACCACACAACATTATTTCGATCGAGTCAAGTCGTCAACCAGATCAAATATAACTAGGCTCCACAAAGCCCACACAGTTTGCATAATATTAATAGTAGATTTTGATTGCCGTTGCCCATGGATCTAGGCATGGAAATATGGAAATTGGCTAAACCTCATTAAATAGTGTTGTCTCGTGTGGATGTTTAATTTTTTTTGTTTGTGTAAAAGCGCTTCCGCTAGCTCCCAAATCACAACACTTGATATTAGAATTTCTGTTATTGCACAACATACATGGTGCAATTACCATGTAGTTAATAGATGTAGAATTTTGAAAGGTAAAAAAAAAAAGTAAAAAAATTGAAAAGTTATAAAATTGTCTAATCTAAAAGTTGAGATTAGTGTCTATTTTGAAACAGCTTATTTAACTGAAACTAAAATTTTTTTGCTAAAAGTACCGTAGATAAGTTAAAAAGTAGTTGAAATAGCACAGTGAAACCTACAAATCGTACTAAAAAATGCAATGAGATCTATGAATAGTACCAAAAAGTGTAATGGGACCTATAAATAGTAGCAAAAATAAGCTGAATAATAATAAAACTGACTTTTTCAACCAATGGCAAACGCACAAAGAGAATTTTTAATTTTTAATCTATCTTAACCATTGATTTACTATTGCATAGGAAGTCACTTACTTTACTAAAACTTCAGAGAAGTTCAGGACGGCTTCACACTGATGCCACCCTGCAATTTGGTTGTTCTTGAGTTTGCAAGTACTTCTCCAGATTGTCTGAAGCATTAGATGGTCATGTAATCATTGATCGATACCTTATCAACATCAAACCAAAATCTAGTAGAAACCAACCACCAAGATCCTAGCTAGTAGATCAATGACATTACTTGGTGTTTCCAACGTACATTCAAGAAAAGTTTCATAAATTACTTAGTAAACATATATTTATATGCCTGCTAATAAAGCAGAAAGAGTAATTGAAATTGATCATCGGCATATATTAACTTTCTTTGGCCTGGCTGAATGGTTGGTTCAAATTTGGTTACTTAACAGGTCACTTACAAATCCCTCCACAACCCACACACACTAGCATACCTTGCAAGATACAACTTGTTCATACATGTCGTATGGTCGTGAAGATGTCGCTTTCTGATCTTACTAGTCATTGAAGTTTGCCGCACTATATAATCTTTTCTTTCTTGTGTATTTAGTATATTGCATATTCCCCATAACCCGTTTTTGGGGTTGTTTGATAAAGGATATAAACAGGTCTGCAGGGGCCACACCAAAGAATGCAGCTTCTGTTTCATATCCTTGTCAAAATGAAGAGACTAAAACCTAAGTTGTTCCTAAAGTTGATACTTCATTCGTGATCATTCAGAATCGATGTATATTTATGATCTTCAAAAAGCTCATTGTGGAGTGTGGACTCGATATAAAATAGAATATGAAATAATTATCTTGGGCAAGTTATTAGTGTTAACAGAGTAAGATTCTTTAGATTTTTTAGTTTAATTCCAATATAGATAGAGTTCTTAACAGTTCACAATTAATTGATAAATTTTCAAGTGAAACAAACACGAGCACGACATAAAAGTACACATGAATGGTTTTCTCAAATTCCTTGAAGTGGGTTGGAGTAGGAATTACCGACTTTGGAGATAACCCTTTTTCCTTTTTTTCTAGAAGATAATTTGGTTTGCCAATAAGGTATATTTTCAAATATAAAAAATTAAAGAAAATTTTTAAGATCCCTTAGGAAATTATAATGGAATGAATTTTATTTTATGAATGATGATTGCTAAGGGTTTCCTTTAGAAATGATAATGGAACAAATTTTATTATAATATTAAGGTTTTTTGTCTTGCATAAATAATTACAAAAAATTAGACAATTTTACATACTTATTTGAGTTTAGAAATATTATAATACTGCTAGTAATAGTCCTATTTGTTACATAATTTTAGTTATAAAGTTATAAATAGTTTAGGCTAACTTTCTTGTATATAAAGAATAAATAAAAAAATCTCATCAACACATATACTCAATAATTTTAATCATTTCTCTACCTATGAATAGAAATATACGTAGAAAAAATTTGAGCAACAACGTATCTTTCAAAACAACAACATATGTTTCAAAACAATATTTAATGCTCACATGTCATGTCAAGCTAATTAGGTCACGGAAAAACTAACAAAAACATATCATCTTGGTATGGCCAATCTTACAAATAAAATAAACTGAGATATAGATTTTATTTTTTAATCTATGTCATTACAAATCTTTTTTTTTTTTTTAATTAGTATATCATTACAAATTTTGACAGTTCTCTTCGTTGCATCAACAGCATGGGAATATTGGATTTTTTTTTTTTTTTCCTTGAGAAAATTTCTTATCGGATATATTTCTTTTTTTAGTGGAAGATGAGAATCTTTATTCGTTTAAAAAACCCGCACTGTTGCTGAAACATATCCCAAAACAGAGTTGTACCTTTATTTATTTTATTTATTTAGTGCGTATCGCGCATGTTTTGAGTTTTTTTTCTAAATCTCATGCACTATTTACAAACCAGAAAATTAGAAAAAATGCGACAATAACTTTAAAATTGGGTCCTATGAGTACTATTTATAATTTAAAAATTATTTTACTACAATGTTTTCAGTAATAAATTTTCAATTTTCAGCAATAAACAGTTTTCAAACAGATCCTTGCCGTGTATATATATATATATATATATATATATATATATATAAATGTAACAATCGATAAAATCATTTTGATTAATTTTATTCTATTATAAACTATTAATGTATCATAAGAGGTTTTTTTTTTTTTAAGTTTCATAAGTGCAAAACAGTGTAAATGCAAAGAGTGCACCAATCCGTTATGTTGCCATATATAGGCATGTAAAAGTGAAGTGGCAAGAACCAAAAGGCAGTATTTCTATTGATTAGTTCTACCCCAGAAAACATGTAAACAATTAATAATTCTTAAATGCAAAAAAAAAAAAAAAAAAAAAATTGTTCTTAAAAAAAAAAAACAGAGTTGATAAGAACAATTTATATAAAAAAAATGGTAAATTAGATAATTGAACCCTACCCTTTATATTATATGTTAACTTGGTCATTGGCCTTTCAATTGTGTCAATTTAGTTCTTAATATTTCGGTTTCATGTCAATTTAGTCATTGTCGTTATGTTTTAAATAAAAATATCTGATGTGTCTAACAAATTAACAAATAAATATTTTTCATGCTATATCAACTGATAATTATACAGCCACTTCATACTAAAATAAAAAATTATAAGAGAGAGAGAGAGAGAGAGAGTTAGATTGGGAAAACTAATTAGATCTCACTCTCACTTCTTTCATGCCCATCTAGCTGTAAGCTTGTAACCCGTAAGAAGAATGGCGAGACTAGCACCGCCCATTCCCACACTAATTCTACTAGTCCTTTTTTAGAATTTTTATAGAAGAGAGCAACGGCTTTATTATTGTCCTGCCTATCCCCACGCAATCAAAACCAACGGCTTCTTATATTTGTTGTTTTTCTTCTGACTCGGTGTTTGTTGTGTAGCTGGTGCATTTGACGACAATATCTTTGAAACCAGTGGAGCTTTTCCTGTTTTCGACATTGTTGTTGATGTAGTGTTGAAGCTAAAGCCTAGCCTTAAACCCAGTAGAAATCTTGAAAAAAGATGTTGAAATTGAAAAATTATGAAGTGGAGTTAGGGATTTTATTTTCCCCTAATTTAACTCACATGAGAACAGAAGTTTTTTTTTTTTTAATTAGTATGAAGTGGATGTACTGTCGGCAGTTGAAGTGGCAGAAAAAATATTCAATTATTATTAAGTTAGACATGTCAAATATAGGCATAACGACAAAGACCAAATTGACATAATTATAAAAAGTTACAGCATCTTAAGCACTCTAAAGCCAATTATGGAGAGTAAACACACAGAAAACCCTTCAACAGTCTCCCCATCTCCATATTTTTTTTTTAAGATTTGCTACAGTAACTCTCCAGACATAGAAAGCACTGTAGCAATTACTGTAGTTTCTCTAAACAATATCCTCCCTTAAAATAATACCGGTTGAATAATAAAAAAAGACTTTTTTCTCTTTCCTTCATTTCTCTTTCTTCTGAACTCCCTCTCTCTCTTGCTTCTCTTTAGAAAAAACTCTCTTTGCTTCTCATCAGGAAACAACGGTGAAGTACAAACTTGAATGAGCTCTCAATCAAAATACAAACTCAAATCACAATTTTTAAAACTAATCAAATTAGAACAAAAAAAAAAAACGACCAAAGTTGATCTATCTGAACCTCGGTGGGGAGGAGGACATGCGGTGGTGGGAGGAGAAAAAAGGTTGTCCTCTAGCCTTTGTCATTTGCCGACAATTTTTGTGTGTGAGAGAGAAAGAAAGAGAGAGAGCTTCTTGAATCCTCTGGAGTAGACGCAGTGCTAGTGAAGAAAAGAAAAAAGAAAAGCGAAGATAGAGCTCCAGACGAAGTGCTAGATAAGAAAAGAAAAAAGAAAAGTGAAGATAGAGATAAGGGAAAGGTGTGGAGGAGAAAAAAGAGGAAAAAAGAAAAGAAAAGAAAAGAAACGTGTGGATAAAAAAAATAAAGAGATAAGGGAAATATAAAATAAAGAATAAGAAATCAAAATTGAGAAATGCCACTACAATATTTTTACAAAAAATCTTAAGTGGTGAGTTGTTATTAACTAATACTGATGAAAAAAATATTTAAGTGATGTGTTCAAATTAAAATCTGTAATAACTTACCAAATGATTTATTGTAAAAATATTGTAAAATATTAAAACGTAGCACTTCTCATTAAAATTAGATGAATGAAAGAAGATTGAAAAAGAAATATTAAAGAAAAAATGAAAAAATAATATTTAAATAGGATAGAGAAAATGATAGAGAGTCTGTTAGAAAATGTATTTGAAAAAGTAGGTAGGCAAAAAATAAAATGAACTATTTACTTTTTAAACGGTACAAAAATTTGAAAAGTGTGCTGGAGATGCTCTTAGGGACAAAATTGAAACAATTGAAAGGCTATAGATTAAATTGAAATATAATGTAAAAAATATGGACCAATTATGTAATTTATCAAAAAAAAAATATATGATACGATTAAAGCAATAAGAAAAGGTTTTAAGTGATGTGGGAAACTTACTGAACTTTTTGTAACTTAAAAAAAAAAAAATATATATATATATATATATATATCTAATTTTTGGATGAAGTTACACGCTCACATGTATAAAGCTTTTAATTTTTTTTTTATTCCACATGAATAAAGATTAGAAAATTGTTTCTCAAAGAAAACAAAAAATCAAAATTAGATAGTTATCGTTTTTGTTTTTTTTTTTTTTTTTTTATAGGAAGATAGTTATTATTTTATCAATGAAGAGGTGATAAAGTAGTTTTTTTTTTTTTTTTTAAATAAGATAGAGTAGCAATTGATAACAAATATGTTGTTTGTTCAGTGTAGCCATTTAATGCAATGATGATTTTGAAGTTCAACTTTTATTATATAGTATATGATGTTAAAGTTTTTTATTTATTTATTTATTTTTTATTTTTTTTTTTGTGAGTAGAAGGCTAAAAATTTCATTGAATAGAAATAAGATCATACAAAGCAATAGGAGAGATAGAGCTTGGATTCCTTGGAAGCTCTTCTGTCCACACTGAAACGTTGTCAACAGAGTGAGAAACTTGAGCAAGAGCATGAGTTACTTGATTACACACTCTGCAAGACAAAAAGAAAACTAAAAACATTCTATAATAAGAAAATTTTGGACCAATTCTTATCTACTCCTCCTCTCTCCCTTTCAATCCAAATAGACCATAAATGACGTATGGAGACAAGGTTAGCACTTCGACAATGTAGAGTCTGAATGAGCTGCTGGGAGTTGCCTTTAAAATCCACACTATGAATACCAAGTACTTGAGCGAAGACCACAGTGTGTCGAGCCGCCAATGCTTTGATTTCTTCTAGAGAAAAGTGACCAACAAGCTTCTCACTATAAGAGAAGTGATAATCTGACCATCTACATCTCGAACAAGAAATGGCATCTCATGCGTTGGGCGCATGAGACCATTGTCTCTCTAACAAGAAGGTTCCACACCTATGAGACCCTCCTGTTAGTAAGACAATTGTCTCATGCACCTGACGCATACACTATTTTTCCCTCGAACAACTACTCCAATATAATAAGTAGTAGTTTCCAAAAAGACTATTCTCTCATAGAGACCAAAGTGTGGAGGAATCCATGAAATTTGATAATTTTAGGTATGCAAAATTCGGTTTCCCAAGTTATGAGTTATGAGTAGCGTATGAATATATAGTTCCACCCTACAAATTAAAAATTCTAGCTTATCCCCTGAAGTATTACTCTCAAATTAGTGAAAAAAATTTCAATAGAACAGCTTTATTTATTCATTTATTGTTATTTGGGAAGGTATGAATAATATAATAGCAAGTTGGGTAGCGGCACACACTGGGGCAAAGAAAAGAAAGATGCATTCTACATAATCTAATGGCAAGTTGGCAACCAGGTTCCAGTTTGTTGTTTTATTTTTTTAATTTTAAGTCTCGGTATATTTTAAATTGTACTTGTCCAATTTTTTAAAAACATGCTAATGTCTCTCGAATGAAGGCTCTAGAAAGTAGAAAGCACTCTCACACTGCACTAATGCATTTGTACATCATCATGACCTCATGAGTTTCCAAATTAAAAAATAAACCAAAGTTTGCACAAATCCATGCACAAAAGAGTGATAAGTCTTGACGGTGGTTCGAATTAGCCCTGATTAAATTTTTTTATTGCCTAGTAAGTATCAATTATTTTCTTATCATCTATACTACACTATTATTTAAAAAGCTTTCCTTATTTGGGATGAACTTTTCCTATTTGGGATGGATAATTTTGTGGTTTAAATATATCCTTACAGCCTAAGTTTAAGGAGTGATAAAACATGGGGACAACTCAGCAAAATTACATCTCTAACTTCACGTGTCTACAAAATAAGACTATTATGTATTCAAAGACTTGAATTGCTCCAACTCCCCATACTCTTTCATTCACTCAAAATTCTAAGCCCATGTTTTTTTTTTTTTTTTCCCTTTATCCCGAAATTTTTAATTTTTTTTTCTTTTTGAATTTGCAGTTTACTTACTCCTAATTTCACATTTTTTGTTTTTATTTTTTTCCGGTTTTTATTTTATTTTTATTTATTTTTTGTTCATATCTCTTCTTCTATATTTTGAATTAAAAAAAATCATACTATAAAATTGTTACTATAACTTCTCATCCATAAATTTAGGCACTAATACATATCTTCTTCTTTTTTTCAATTGCAACCAAAGTGTCAAAACAAAACATAAATAAATGTCTTCTCTTCCCCTCTCCCTCTTTCTCTCCAAAATATAAGTTGAGGTAATTTTCGTAATACTTGATCTTTTATATGTTATCTTACTCACATGTGTGTATGTCTTTTTTATTCTCTTCTCCACTAGAATTTATTTATATTTCAAATAGTCATTTTGTATATAAAAAGTACATAAAAAGGACAATCGGTGCAATATTAAAATAGAAATGATAATTCAAATGTTAGTGATAATAAAGAGTAATCGCCATAGAGGGGGTGCCTCACAGCCAATACATGCACTTATCATTTCACTAAAAGGAGAATATAACAAAAATAAATGGTAGCTTACGTGATCCGAGTCAGCAACGTGTCAGACTCATCCAATACTGACACGTAGCATGAAAGGGACACGTGGCTTACATGAAGAAGTGTCATGGCTTATATATAGAGCCACTAACCCTTCTGTTCTTTTCATGCCTGAATTTTCGATCTGTCCCAAACAAACTAAGGAGTTCCACCTTTTACGAACTCTTCTCTCCATCTAAAATTTAGGTTCCATTTTTGTTTTTTGGTTAATCTTTTGGTACTTAGTTTATAAGCTCGATCAAGAGTAGCACTTCTATTAGGTTCCTTTTTTTTTTGTTTTGGGGTTTGGAATTTGTTCTTGGAAAAATGAAAGAAAGCACGGGAAACCCATTGCTTATCAAATCTTTGAACCACATCTCACTTGTTTGTAGATCAGTTGAGGAGTCCATAGATTTCTATCAGAATGTTCTTGGGTTTGTCCCTATCAGGAGGCCCGGCTCTTTTGATTTTGACGGTGCATGGTAATTAATTCATTTCACGCACAAGAAATCAAAATGAAAAGAGTTTAATTTAGATGAAAAAAATTAATGGGAATCTATATATATCACTGTCCCTTTTCATTCTTGGTTTCATTAAAGTTTCTTGATAATTTTCTTTATTGGGTTTTGATAATCTGTGTGTGTTTGTTCTATGTATGTAGGCTGTTTGGATACGGGATGGGAATCCATTTATTGCAATCAGAGGACCCGGAGAGCATGCCCAAGAAGACTGAAATTAATCCGAAGGATAATCATATTTCTTTCCAGGTAATTTTGGATCTACGTACTCTGAGTGTGTGTGTGTGTGTGTGTGGTATACGGTTTAATTTGTAGCTCTTAACAAATTCTATGGCAGCGTTTTGGTTTCGCTAAATTTTGTGATCCATTGATCATTCTGCTAACAGGACCATGAATAAAATATTTTTTTAATTTTCTTTTTTTTTTTTTCCTTTTCAATTTCCTTCTTAGAAAAAGGATTTTGAGTTTGTTGGTTTTATTTGATATTATTATACTGAGAAAGTTGAGTCATTTGAGCTATTAATTTAATTTTTTTACAATAATTTTTTTAGTTTATTATTTGCAATTTGTTCCTATCAGTATCAGTTATGTTATTTACTTATTCTTTTTTTTTTTTTTTTTTGACTGAGAATTTACTTATTCTTAAATTAATGAGCTTCTTATTATGGAGATATGAATCATATTATAAATCTCCTTGTTACTAGTATGTAACTATGTATCAATGATATTAAGAATATATTATTTGTTTTTTTTTTAACACTTTTCAATTGATATATATATATATATATATATATAGCTGTAACTCAGAATCAGAACGGAAATATTCTATTTCAATATATACAAAACCAAAATGGGGACTGAAACTGAACGGAGAGCTTTGATTTTATTTTAATAATGGATTTTTTTTTTTTTTTTTTTTTTTTTTTTTTTTTTTTGCTATGAAGTTGCTGCTCAGATTATCAAATGGTTCATGCAATAATACAATTGAATAATTAAAGGGGAAAAAACTAAACAAAGAAGCGACACAAAAAAAAAATACCAAAAAAAAAAAAAAAACAATTCAGGCATTATTTTCTTTTGGATGAATGCAGAGAGAAAAGGATGACCCTCGCCCAGCTTTTGGGGAAATTTTAGGTAAGTTTTTTTAGCTTTAAGAAGTAATTTTGAGGGTGAATTGGATTAAATTTCGTTCTGCAAATTTTTTTTTTTTTTGCAATTTCTTTGAGGTGTATCTTAATATTTATTGCTTGTTTTTTCTTACATTCTGAATCTCTGTTACAAACCAACCAACCTGAACGTCCTTTGGTCAAATTGCTGATAGTTGAAGCATTGGCAGGCGCCCTTAAAATATTAACCTATCATTGGAGTTCTAAGACTAGTGGTTGTGAGACTTCATTTTAGACCACATGATTTGGGGAAGTGTTATATATAAGAAAGATAAAGGAATAAAGATTTTCCTTTTACCTCAAAGCAAAGCCCGAGTTATAAATTCCTATGATACAGATCTTAAGCCTGGCCCAAACCTAAGGTGTTTTGGTGCTTCACGTGATCCTTGACCTATCCTATGGAGACAACCAAAGGAAAAACAATGTGATGTTATTTTGGAAGGGCATGATTATTGAAATGGAATGGTTGGTAAAGATTAATTGATATGGTAATGCACTGGCAGTATATAAGAAAGTTGCAGCTAAATTCAGTCATAGCGTTCGGGTTTGGCTATTTGATTATAAGTTAGTTTTTTACTTTAATTATTTATCGTTTATGGGTGTCATACTATTGTTTATCTCATCTTTATTTCAAATAATATAAAAGTTTTAGCTTTTTAAAAATAAATTAACCAGCTAAATTCAGTCTTGCGTTCGAGTTTGGCAATTGATTATAAGCTAACTTTTTGCTTTAATTATTCATCGTTTGTAGGTGTCATACTGCTGTTTATCTCATCTTTATTTCAAATAATATAAAAGCTTTTATTTTTTAAAAATAAATTAACTTTCAACTTTTTTTTTTTTTTTTACATTATACAAATAAGTTACTGAAAATAAGAAATTTGCAAAAAGGCTATGTTCCATACATAACATAGATACACGTTATATACAAAACTCCCCTCATAGATTTTTTCATTACACTAAAAAAACTCTGGGTTTCAAGTATCACACTTAGCATCTCTATAAGATATAATATAATTATTTGTTTTATACGTAAACTAATAATATAGAAAAGATTTAGTATTACATTCAAATTTTTAAAGGGTTTTGTATAAAACTATTTATTTATTTTAATATGATATACTGATATGTGATGTGACGTGACGTGACGTGACTATTTATATGTTTATCTGTACAAATCTTTTATAGTGGCGTACATTAATTATTCTACAAATACAACAAATGTTATTAATATAAGGTGATTTTTTTTTTTTTTTTTTTTGTGGTAAATGATTAGTTATATTGATGTGTTGTGAAGTCAAGTGAAGTGATGTAACTATTTATACGATATATTGTCGATGTTGGTTGATTGTGCATTCTCACATCCTAAATTAATTTACGATAGAATAGAGTACTATATTTTCACAATATTCATAGTGAAAAAAGCTCTATAACTATTTTATATGATATATTGTCAATGTTGGTTGATTAAGCATCCTCACATTCTGGATTAATTTATGATAAAGAGTTACGTAAATTGCATTTTCACAACACTCTTATAAAAATTTTTAGATAGTAAATTATTATTAGTTCTAATTTAAACTCATTATTAAAACTATTTTTTTGTTTACTAATAACAATCTATCACTTAAAATTAATTGTGAAAATATTATGGACATAATATTTCTTTTAATTTAATTACGACAATCTAATGATCATGCTACTTGCAACGAAATTGTAATAGTATAATTTATAACATGATATATAACAATTTTGATGATAAAAGTTACAAAAATTTGCATGATGGGCGCAGTGTGAGAGCATGGGTGCAGTTGAGAAGAAGCTGAAGGAGATGGAGATTTCTTACGTGCGATCAATGGTGGAGGAAGGTGGGATTCATGTTGATCAACTTTTCTTCCATGACCCTGATGGCTTCATGGTGGAGATATGTGATTGTGACAACCTCCCCGTGATTCCTTTAGCGGGCGAGATGGCTCGATCTTGCTCGCGCCTAAACATTCCGATGGTGCAGCATCAGCAGCAGATCCGAGTGATTCAACAATAAGAAACAAGATTTGTTAGGTGGAGTTGTTGACAATAAAATTCATGAGAACTGCTTGCTTGTTTTTATCTGTGTGTCATTTTCAATTTGCTTGAAGTTTTGTAATAAGACAACATTTGACAGTGAGAACTCATCCAATGTGAGGACTCGGGTTTGTTTAAAAACTTTAAAAATTGGAATCTATTGATCTGTCTTGCCTTTTTAAATCTCAAACCTATCGTTTTCTGATTCATTGCCATGTTATTTAAAACACCTAATTTAGTTTATAAATTCAACTTAATCTAAGAGTGTCAGTGACGTAGTACTATAGTAGTATAGTACGGGCCGTAATGATTCACAAACAAACGGAAAATGGTTCATATACTTTTTTGTTTGTACTTGGAAAGGTTGCTGTTTTAATTTTTATTTTATAGAGATGAAAGGAGGTTTTTCTTTTTTCTTTTTTATATATATAAAGAGAAGTTGTCCCAATTTTGGTTAGGTTTTTGAGCTACCAATCAATGATATTTTAAAATTTTTATAGATTGATAGTGTGGTGGGTTGAAATTAGAATTTTTGAGTTTACATTATATCCTAAACTAATAAATCCATCACCCGAATACTGTACAATGTCTATCTCCAAACTAATTTGAAAAGAAATTTTTTTAACTTTTCATATGTTTTTTTTTTTTTTTTGAACGTGAATTTTAAAAAGAAGTACCATTAGATTGCATATTTTTTTTGTTATTAACACGTATATCAAATTTTATTCAAATCAAATGTTATTTATTATTTGATCAATAAACTTATTTTTTACGCATAATTTTTTAACACAAAAACTTGAAATTTAAACATGTCAATAATAATATATCTATTGATTTTTAATTTTCTTAAAATTTTGTAAGTATGAAAAATATGAATATACAATTCAATAATTAAATTTTTAAAATTTATATTTAATAAAAAGATATAAAAGGAGTTTTATTTTTCAAAGAAATCTTTTCATGACCCGCCGGTGTTAGACATAAAAGAAACGTGTGGAAATCTGATTTATAAGGCTTATTTCTTTTGGAGGAAAGAGACCTCTAGTGTTGCATTAAAAAAACAAAACAAACCCAAAAAAAAAAAAAAAAAAAACCTATGGTGGACATGTTGTATAAAAAAGAAAAAAAGTATTCTAACGCAAAGCTGATGTTTTTGTTCATTTTATATTTCAGAACGAGCTACACGTTACTCGTCCCAGTCCCACAAACCAGTGCTATGAAAATTTATATGCAAACGTTTGAAAGTGACATTCTGTTTTACTACAAGGTGAGTTCTCGTCTAGTTCTAATTTTTTCCAAAACAGCAACGAAAAATGATTGGACAATTTTAGACATGCAAGTGCAACATTATTTGCAAGCTCGTTTTCGTAATCATCACTTGCTTCACTTTTTTATGGGACCTACATGCAAAAGATAAGGGGAAAACATGTGATTTTTCCAAGACTTTTAAGTATAGTAAAACACCACTTCTTGAGTCCGTTTGGTTGGAGTAGTGAAAAAGTGAAATGATGAAAAATAAGTTGGAAGATAAAAAAGTGAGAAGGTAAAAAAGATTTGATTTTTCCTTGTGTGTATTTGGTTGGAGGGGTGGAAAAGTGGAAGAGTAGAAAACTTTTTTGTTTAGTTGGAGAGAAAAATGGGAGGATGGAAAATGTAGTTTATATAAATTGACTATTATGTCCTTGTTATATAATAGTGGAAAAGCGAAAAGAGTAGGTGAGTGTAATAAAGTAGAGGTATTTGTGTAAAATGTATTTCTCATCACTTTTCCCTCCTCATTTTCCTCCCAATTTGGAAGGATAAAAAAAAGTGAGCTGGGGAGGGAAAACTTTCTCCCTCATTTTCTGTCTCTCCTATTTTTTTTTTCCTCAATCAAACAGTGAAAAACAACATTTTTCATTCTATTTTTCTCTCCCTATTTTTCATCCTCCCTATATATAGAGAGAAAAATAGAATGAAAATATTATTTTTCACTGTTTGATTAAGGAAAGAAAATAGGAAAAACAAAAAACAAAGGAGAAAGTTTTCCCTCCCTAGCTCACTTTTTTTATCCTCCCAAATTAGGAGAAAAATGAAGAGAAAAAAATATTATAAAATGTATTTTACACAAATACTCTCTCACCTTCTCTCGATGACTTTTGCCTCTTCTCACGTTGAATGGTCAACAAAAATGCGTGTAAAATTTTTCACGGTGTCAGTTTCTGACCACGTTGAAAATTTGCCCAGTGCAAAAACGTGGTCAACAAAATCTTTTGCCCACGTTATAGGACCTAGGTACAAAATATTTTGCCTAATTAAATTTATATGTATACTATTGTAATTTTTACATTATAATAATAAAAATAATAATATAAATTTATATGTATGATGTGGTAAATTTTATACTATTTAATTAGTATAAATAAATCTATTTTTTACATATTATATAACAATGGTATAATAGTCAATTTATACCAATTATATTTTCCATCCTCCCATTTTTTTCTCCAACCAAACAAAAGAGTTTTTCACCTTCCAACTTTTCCACCCCTCCAACCAAACATACAAGAGGAAAAACCAAATATTTTTTATCCTCCTACTTTTTTATCCTTTCACTTTTCTACTCTCCTAACTAAACGGACCCTAAAACTAATGGGGGTTTATTTATGATAGTCTTAGAGCTTTTCATCTTTAATTAATGGAATTACCTAACCATTTACCAACCATTTCTCCTTCTAGTGGAATTAAAAAAAAAGGTGACCCTTTTGTCACTATTTGGTCACTAGAGGCCACTGCGATTTTTCAAATACCTTTTTTTTTTTTTTTTTTTTTTTTTTTTTTTTTTTTCTGTTGATAACATCTTTCTTTTTACTAAAGCCACCCGGAATGACTGCAGAAATCTTTATTCAAGTCTAACTGAATATTGTAAGGTTAAAGGGTACTCGCGTCATGAGTTCACACTACGCACGCAAATGTAAAGTGTGTTCTTGCCAAACGTAGCTCGAAATAATAGGCATTTTTTTTTTTTTTTTTGAAAGGAAATAATAGGCATCTTTAAATGCTCCCCATATAATTAACTTTGGAAAATACTTGAGTTCCTCTTTTCCAAATATATATAACAAGATTATTATTATTATGGTTAAAATCAGAAGGCACATTGAGGGCTAGTAATTAGGGGTGTCAATTCGGGTTAGCGTGTCGGGTTCGTGTTGTGTCGAGGTAGGTGTATTTGACTAAATAGCTCAACCCTAACCCGACCCATTTAATAATCGTGTCATGATCCTTCAATCCTAACTCAATCTGTTAATAAGGCGGGTTGACCTAACTTAACTCATTTGACACGCTTAATAAACAAGACATGTTGGGTTGACACGAATGTAATACAATCCATTTCAGCTTACATAATATTAAATATAACATTCATTTAGAATTTTTTTTTTTTTTTTTTACATCCCAAAAGCAGTGCATACACTTCAAATCTTCAACCCACACTCAAAATAATATAGGTCAACAAAAATATAACATTCATCTAGAAATAAGTTCTTTACACTCTAAAAGAAGTGTATACACTTCAACCCAAATTTAAAATAACATAGTTTAACAAAAATGAAATAACATAGTTCAACAAAAATATAATATCCTTGGAACTCGCCAAATACTAAGTATCAATATTGAAAGAATTAGAGCAAACAGTAGACTAATCCAAAGCTACAACCGTGACCTTAATCAACAATTAATATATTTCATATATTAATAATGGTACATGGGTACAAAGTTTATAGAACAAAAACATTATGTAGAAAAAATTACTACAGAATTTTGAAACACTAAGAAAACGGTTTTCTTTAATTATAAAGCTCACTAAACACATTAGAGAGAGAGAGAGAGAGAGAGAGAGAGAGAGAGAGAGAGAGAGAGAGAGAGAGAGAGAGAGAGAGAGAGAGAGAGAGTAATAACAGGTTTGAGACTTTGAGTTTGAGAGTTGGGCGTGAGTCTATAAGATAGTAGAGTGAGTAGTACAGCTGAAATAAAAAAAAAAAATTAGATAATTATAAAAAAGTTTATAGATTTAGGATTTATAGGGTTTAAAGATCTAATATCTGTAAAGTTTCAATTTTCAATTATATCCTTTATAAATTTTTATAATTACTCACTTTTCTTTTTAAATTTAAAATATATGTTGAATATAAAAAGTATTTGACAAATCTAAAATAAAATAAATATTTATTTGTTATATGAGTTAAATGAGTTGTGTTAAATGAGTCATTTCAGATTGACATAAATAAATTGACGTGTCAAACGTGTCTATTATGGGTTATGCAGGTTGACCTGTTTATGGCACGTTTCTTATCGTGTCGCTTTTTAGTTGACCTGTTTATAACCCAAACCCATTAAGGCCTAACCCTAACTCGCAAAAACCCATGTCGGGTTTGTGTCGTGTTCACGAGTTGAGTCGAACATTAACACCCCTACTGGTAATAACTCTTTGTCAATGGTAGGACAAGTCACATATTAAGTTAGTTTCAAGTATATCCCTTTTAAGACCAAAATGACAACAGGGTCTTGATATTTGCCATAGTAAATGAATAATTTAGCTCTTTTAACAAACTTTTCTTGCGATTTTGGACCAGTCCTAACATGGCTTGGGCTAAACTATTGAAAGCAAGATGTTTCCCTTACTTTTCCTTTCTAGATAGGGTAATGGGCACAAAAAAGGGCAGCCGGCAGCCCTCCTTACCAGCAAATCCTTGCTCAAGTAAGGTTTGAAATGGAAAGTGGCCAGGCAAAGGGATCTCAATTCCTTTTGGAATTATGAGCTGGTTTGCTTAAGATACTTTGAAAACCTTAGAAAATGGTATCGGTAAAAAAACTAGACTCTCTTGCGTATTTGAAATGGTGTTATACGTATTTTAGAGAGAAAATGGGCTTTTTCCCTTTTTTAAAAAAATATCTAACAAAATACCCCATATTTGAAACTATTTAAAGAAATGCCCCTGTTTTGAAATTCGATTTTCTAAAAATCGAATTTCAATTTAAAACTCGATTTTTGGGCAATCAAATTACAGCGAACTGAAAATTAAAAAAAAAAAATTCTGGAACTCGAGTTTCATGTGAAGTACTCAAGTTCCATGAACTCGAGCACTTTACATGGAACTTGAGTGCATAGAACTTGAGTTCCAAAAAATATATATATATATATATATATATTTTTAAATCCACGTTCGCTATAACTCGATATTCCAAAAATCGAGTTATACATTTGAAACTCGATTTTTAAAAAATCGAGTTTCAAAACAGAGGCATTTCCCTAATTAATTTCAGACATGAGACATTTTGCTGGATAAAAATCGAGTTTCAAAATAAAGACATTTCTCTAATTAATTTCAGATATGAGACATTTTGCTGGATATTAAAAAAAAAAAAAAAAGACAAAAACCCATTTTCTCCCGTTTTTTAGTATTTCAAATTGATTTTAAAATGTGTGCATAGACGCCTAAACAAACGCACTTTCTCCCGTTTTTTAGTATTTCAAATTTATGGACTTTCATAAAATTTAATTGATGGGTCACTTTCTTTGGAAGAGATGAACTTTCAAAGAAAGAGACCATCAACAACCCCGCGCCCCCTCCCCCCCTTTTCTCTCATTCTTATCAAAGCCACCCCTTTTCTTATCTTCCATTACATATCTAAATAACTGTTTTGGCCCAACCTGAGTGGTTATTGATTGGTCAAATCTACTTTCACATTTAGACTTTTAAGACCTTTCAACCTCTTCATCTTTTCACATTTATGGTAGACATCATCGTAAATTTAATTAGTGTGATACATTAGGAATGGGAGTGGAGAGAACACCATGTTACCATACTCCAAAAGTATCTAATAATTACTTTAGTTATAATTATATATATATATATATAAGTAAAAAATATTTTAAGAACAAGTATATAACAACAATTTTCTTTTTTAAATCAATAGATAAGGGGGGGGGGGTGATTTGAACCTGGATGTTAATTTGGAAATATCATCAAGTGCCAATCGAACTACAAACCTCTTCTAACAATTCTTGGTAAGTTTCCTTTTAATTATTTTTATTCAAATTATCATTTTCATAGTTCTTCTCAATTATGTTCTCTTTTGGTTAGCCATACTAGTTGCCACGAGACTTACATTGTTTCAACAAATACAAATTGTATAGAGGCACTATCATCACTTTTTTTTTTAGTTCAAATTTGGTAAGGATGGGGTGTAAAACTCATGCTTTACACCATCTAATAAGAGATTGTTACATCAGCATTTTACTTAAAATTCAATACATTTTACCATACTTAATAACATCTCAATAAATTTTCAATTTTGTTAGATTTATATATGGGTATTAGAATTTTTTTTTTTATATATACAAACTAAAAATTCTACTATAGTTTAATCTAAGTGTATATGTGTGCGAAACTCCCTCCTAGAAACTTGAACCCCCAACTCTTACCCTCCACACCCCCAAGCACTTATACTTGTGGAGTAACCATCACACAAAGGGTGTGCGATAATTATATGGGTATTAGAATTGATTGGGTATGATTGTATTTATTCTCAAATATATAATAAGATGATGTGACATATTAAAATTAGAAGGGTAAAACATGAGTTTTACACCACATTTTTATAGAATTTAATCTTTTTTTTTTCCTTTTCCTTTTGATGGTTAGTGTTTACTTAATGCTAATGGTGTTAAACAAATTTTGACTCTAAAGTTTAATCAGTTATTATTCAAAAGCGTAGGATTTAATTTGGTACTCTTGAAATTAAAAAGTTTAATTTGGACACCTCTAAAGTTTGTGTGTGTGTGTGTGTGTGTGTGTGTGTGAAAGAGAGAGAGAGAGAGAGAGAGAGAGAGAGAGAAAGAAGGAAAGGACACCTCTAAAGTTTCACTTTATAATTATGGTACAGATTATGGGCCTAAACTATATGGTTCAAAGTAAAATCACCCCCCCACCCCCCTCTCCAACCCCCCACCTGTTTTTTCTTTTTTCTTTTTTCTTTTTTGCCCACTAAAGGCCCATTAGGCCATGTATTGACCGAAGTGGTTGTGTGTTGTTGCTGGACTTTTTGTTTGTACAGATTTCTGGGTTAGCTGTGTTGTTACTTGTTAGTATTGTAATAAGAGGTGAGTGTGCAATACGATGTAGCTAGGTTGGAGGTATGCAGGTTTTTTTATACAGGTTGAGGTGGGGAAAGCTGGTGTAATTTGTTCAGGCTATACGCCCTTGCAGGTTCTTGTCTAGTCTAGTATGATAATTCAGTAAAAGTCCTTTCGGCCCATTGTTAGTACGGTAATAAACTCTCATTCCTCAGACGTTGACTTGGTGCTTTTCTGTTTTTTGGTTTTTCCTGGAGAGAAACACTTCACATAGACTCACATTAGGGTTTTTTTTTTTTTTTTTTTTTTCATTTAGAAAGACTCCAATTAAGGTTTATTATATAATATAAAGGGACAATATTTTATTCAAAAAATTAGTTATGGGTTTGGACCCAATTATATTATATTGACTACTTGAGTTCTTTCTTCTCAAAAAAAAAAAAAAAAGTTTCCTATTTCTCCAAGTAAAACCTACTCATATGTATATATCTAACAATCTCTCTTTTATATGTAACTTTCTTGGATGTTTTTCCAAGATTATTTGTATGAGTTTTGTACTCTAAGTACATACACTTTGATTATACTCCAACTATGAAAGGGATCTTAATAATCTTATTACCTTATTGCACATCATCATTGACTCTGATACCATTTGTTAGAGAGATGCTTCAAGGACATAATATAGCAAATGGAGATATATTATTATTATTATTATTATTTTGAGAAGGGCAAATGGAGATATATTATATCACTTAACTTGAGGTTTGGTCTATGATGATGCTGAAAGATCGTCAGTAAGCTACGAGGTTCTCACGTGTTCGAAACAACCTGCACAACACAAAACAGGAAGACCTTAAGAGAGTACCGGTGTGGCACCGGCCAAAAACCGTTCGAAAGTTAAGTCAGAGATTGCTCACAACTCTAAAGTGCCAGAGTTGGGGAAAATTATGCGTACCTTGATTTGTGAGGGTCCTGGGGCTTTTATAGTAGTAGAGGGTTGATATCTTTTCCTTAGTCTGGAAGTCTTTTCCTTATAGAAGTCCTTATGGGCGTATTTTACAGAATCCTTTCCTTGTGTGGGACTAACACTAAGTGTGAGCACAAAATATTTCCTTATATATACATGTGTGGAGGCCAAGTCATGGTTACGTCAAAACCGCCAGCTTTGTGGCGTTAGTTTCCCATCTTCCACAAGTTGACCTTGTCAGCATAAAGCTGTAGACTCCCTGCTATTGCCAATGGATACAAGTGAGGCTGACGGGTTGTTTTGGAACGTCGCTTTATGCCTTTCCATAAGTGAGTAATCATATTTACAATTTTATCCTTATCAGTCTAATTATATTATATTAACTTCTCAAGTTTTTTATTTTTGCTCCATGCATGTGAGACTTTTACTCAAACGTGTATTCCCGACAACAATTTAATTTACAAATTCTAAATTGCTACATTTGATTGTCTAAGATTTGAACTAAAAGTTGAAATTGTTTGGATCCGTTTAAATAAATAGGTTTAACATTTTGTGGACAATTTATTTACCTTATTGAGGTTTGATCATATCACAATTTATTTCCCCAAACTTTTTTAATTGCCATATTTCCATAACCTAATTTGGATTAAAATGAAATCATAAACCCTATTTTGGACAGAAAGTAGCAATTTAATTTTAGTCTAAACCTTAGTTTCAGATGGCCAAACTATATATGTAAGGGCATAAGTTACAAAGATAAATTATAATTTACCCAAAAAATAAATCCCTAATGTTTTATACAGCTACCAAAATTTTTTCTTTAGTTGATAGTTCTGCTTGATTCTCAAAAAAAATAAATAAAAATAAATAAAAAGTTGACGGTTCTGCTTTATTCAGGCTTGGGCCTTTGAAGATTTTTATTTTTTTTAACTAGTGGAGATTTTATTTTGAACCAAAGACAGTCATACAAAAGAGCCTAAAGCAACCTCCCTAGGAAAGCTGCAGGGAAGACTCTCCAACAAATTTAGAGGAAAGGGCTCATTTACTGCAAACGTGGGCCTTAAGAGTTGTTTTTTTTAAGAAGAACGTGGGCCTTAAGAGTTGTTTTTTTTTATTTAAGAAGAACGTGGGCCTTAAGAGTTTGTTCTCTAAAGTTATAGCCCTTCTCATGCACAATTCCTTTTAACTACTATATCCTACCGTTAGCAGTATCGTATAATATGCGATACGTATTATACAATACATATCGTATTATATATAAAAAGTTTCGTATCGTATCAGCATATCGTAAGTACTCATGAATCGTACGATATAATATGTGTATCGTATGAATAGAATTGTAAGAGTGTACATATCATACGATACATAGACAAATGCTTTAAAATGATATTTTTTGTTAAAATTTGTACTTTTATTTGAATCTAACAAGTTGTTGGACTTGTTTTAAAGACAAAATTATTAGGTTAATCTCAATGCCTCCAACCCGATCTCCACCATGGGTCCATGACCATGCCACAGGTGCATGTCGATCTCAATACTAAGATCCACGCTAATCTCCACGCAAAAAGACCTGCACTAGTGGCAAGGTCTCAGAGAGAGAGAGAGAGAGAGAGAGAGAGAGAGAGAGAGAGAGAGAGAGAGAGAGAGAGAGAGAGAGAGAGAGAGAGAGAGAGAGAGAGAGAGAGAGAGAGAGAGAGAGAGAGAGAAGAAAACAAACACTTACTACAATAACATCTTATTAGTAAGAATTTACTATTACTAAGTTGCAAATTTTAGGAACAGCAGTCTAAATAAAACTTAGTTTTTGTGGTTAGATGCGTTAAAAAAGGAAATTGGGATTTCGAAAACTCCCATTGCTAATGCTCGATATTCTAAAAATAGAAGCAGCCAGGAAATAAAATATAAAAACAGAAATATAACTAGCTAGAGATATATTCAAAAAAGAAAAAGAAAAAAAAAAAGGATTTTGGCGTGTGATATACTGATATTCGATGACAATAAAAATTATGCATAAAATGCATTTGTGTTTGACACCATTGTGCCTAATGATTACTCAATCTATAAGTAAAGGGCAAACTTAAGCACAAATGTGGTTAATCAAAAGTCAAACAAGAGAATGCTTGCTTTTATTTTTGAGAGATAAGAGACTGCTTGCTGGGCATAGGTGATACTTGATAGGAGTAGATTTTCTAATAATGAATCAAGACAATAATAATTTAAAGGCTATCAAACGATAGTAACATCTTTAAGCGTTGCCTTCATTGTTTAAGCAAGCCCAAAAGAAAAGAAAAAAACCAAAATTAACCAATTAAATTGCAGAAACAATTTACTTACTTCATTTTTATTTTAATAATTTAATAGTTACAACAATAAAGAGGGATTCTAATCCTAATTCTCATTATAAAGAAGAACAAACAATACCATAGAATACGTCATTTTTAAGTGGCTAAAAACATTAATTTTTTAAATATTCTTAATTGCTTATCCCTCTAAAACATGCATATCTATCAAAGAGTGGAAACAAGCAACAACAAAGGAAACAAAACACAACCTTTATTACAGTCACATTAAGATCAAGAAAGGGTATATATAATATATGTTACAGCCCTCTTTCTAGCATTTGCTCGTAGTTCTCTATGGATTCAAGCCTTTGGATCAAAAGCTGCTGCCTGAATTTCTTGATGAATGCTTCAGCACTTTCGTTGATGTCTTGGGATGGCTGGCTCTCTAGCTGCTTTGTCACTGCCTGTTTTATCTCTATAGTACGAGGCTTCACATGATCTCCTTTCTCTCTGAAATCGTTGGCTTTCTCTTTTTCATGTTGCAGAGTTGTTGAAGTATCGACTGAAGACATGGAGCTATTCTTCAGTATCGCTTTTTCCTAACCAATTCAGGACGAATGCTTCTTAAAATCCTTTGCTTCCATACATACATATATATATATAGAGAGAGAGAGAGATAGAAGGAAACGTGGAATGATTTATTGTGACTAGTAATATTATTAGTTTATTCTGGTGTGAAAGAGCTCCTCTCTAGTAAAGGAAAATCTTACTGGATATACCTAGCTAGGATGGAAAGTGCATTTGCTTTTCCGCATCTAAAAGAGGTCCCTCCAAATGGCTTTGACCTTTGAATTTACTGTTCAAGTTCCTCTAAGCTGCTTTGTTTGAATAAAAGCCGCCCGAATCAATATGAGAGGACTACGCTTCTTTTTTTTGTTCTTTTTTATTTTACAAATGAGATATTCAGACTCTTTTTTAAGTATCTGAGTGAAAGCAGTTTTCTCATTTTATACCTATCAGGTTATTATATTGAGAATTTTTTTAAATTAATTAATATATATACCTAATTTTACTCATTTATTTATTATCTATTATAAATATATATTAAATAAAACAATATTCTTTATTAACGGTTAAGATCCGATAGATATCAAAAAGCTTATATATATAAAATTTGCCATACTTTGATTATAAAGTTTTAATCTCTTAATCAGCGAACCTCTAACATAAATCCATCATTATTAGATAGAGGTTTGATACATACATTATATATATATATATATATATATATATATATAAAATGTAATGAGCTATCTTTAAACCCCCCTCTCTCTTGTACATCTTTGCTGACTTTGGAAATAAAGTTAGTAGTTAACCCTCAAGCATGTTATTACTTATTGGATCTTCCATATCAATCGTGCGCCTTAAGGGATGGTTTAGGAGTTAGGACCGAACGGTGGCGATCAAAGCGCCATTTTTGCAGTGTTAAGAAATAATTAATGTAACATTATGTTTATGTACACACACTGACACACATTATTAGAAAGAGGAATCTTCATGGTTGATGGCAAAATGAGAATAGTATGACATCTACACCTAACTTTCTAATTATGAATAGCTAGCTAGGTCCATTGCATGCACATGTTCTCTTCAACGAGAACAGAATAAAAAATGATACATTGCACATGTGTGGTATTAAATATTGAGCATGGCAAGTTGTCACCGTGATATGGGTTCCCCTAATCAGTTATAGATGTCATAAAAAGCAACTGGTATGGGCCACGTTAAAGAAAACATAGAAGAATGGCCTACAATTTTTTGGCTTGTCTGGATTGCAATGGAAATAATATGTTGAGATTTTATTTTAAAATTTCAATTTCATGAGATTTCCCTCGTTTTAAATCTTCTTATAATAGGAGTGAAGTTGTGTACTTGTGTTCAGTTGAAATATACCCTATTAGAGATATATTAAGCCCAATAGTATAAGCTCAGCTCTAATTGTACTTGGTATGTAAGTTAAGTTTTATACTTATACTACAAGTCTATTAACCATATATAGTTAATGTGTGGTTAGTACAGGGTTTAAAAATACCTTTTTTGGGTTCATTATATTGTAACACAATAATTAATTCTACTTCACTCATATATCAAATATGTAGCCCTTAAGAGTTTTTTCTGTGGACGTAAGTCATTAGACCAAATCACGTAATATTTTGTATGTGTTCTTGTGTTACTCTTTTTACGCTTCTGCATCTATTTTCTATTTCCTCCAATTTATTTAACATGGTATCATAGTATCTTTAATTAATAGACTACAATAAATTTTTTTTTTTTTTGAGTAGTAATTACACTCTCCTCTTCTGAAGTTTGGGAGAATGACACTTTATCTTATTTTAAACTTGAAGATAATAAACACTTAACCACTTATTGATATTCGTTTGTCCAAAATATGAAATGCAATAGTCAGTAGATATTAGGGATAGACCCAAGATTTTAAGCTAGCGGGGGCCAGAGTATAAAGAAAAAAAAATCCATGCATCCATATAGTATTAAAAACAGACATAAAATCGTTGTTTCTAAATACATTAAGATGCAATTATCTACCAACAAAGACAAAAACAAAATCAAAATAATGTTTTTTTTTAGGGATAATTACAGTAAACCCACCTGTGGTATGACCCGTTTTCACTTTGCCTACCCGTGGTTTAAAACTTTACACTTTGTCCACATGAGATACCTTCTGTTAGAGATCTGTTACCCACCTCTCCTTTTGCCATTAGAAAAACACTTTTTTAGGAAAAAACAAACATAACAAAAATAAAAAAGCTAAGGTTTTGATTGCTTTAGAAAGAACAAAGTGGAGGAATAACCCACAAATCAAAGGGCTCAATGAAAATCACTTTTAGTGGAGGAATAGAACACAAATCAAAAGGCTCAATGAAAATCACTTTTAGTGGTTCACGCGTTGTACAAGCCCCTCTTAGCTCATGGATCGGAGAGTAGTTTCTGGTAGGGCTATCCATAGAAAACCGATGCCCGACCCACCCGTAAAAACCGCATATCCAGCTTGAGAACCGGCCGACCCAACGCTGGTGACAGTCGGCGACGGGTCTCTGCCTCCAAAACCCGTAAACGGTGGGTCGGTTGGCGGGTTTTCTCCCCCAAAATCCGAAGAACTCGAACCGACCGGCGAAAACCCATAATCTGGCGAAAAATGCAGATTCCGGCAAGGAAAACCCAGATTCTGGCGAGCAAAACCCAGATTTTGGAAATAAATTTCCAGATCTCGGTGACAAAACTCTGATTCAGGTGATATTTCACGTAGATTTGACAAGATTTTGACCGGATCTAGCGAAATCTCATCAAATCCGGTGAGATTACCGTCGGATCTAGCGAAATCTCATAGATTTCGATGAGATTTTCGCCAGATTTGGGTTTTTCTCTCAGTTTCCTTGTCGTTTTCTCAAATGTAGGGTGCCGACCGATCCATCCGCCACCCGTTGAAGTCTGACCCGGACCGACCTGTTTACTCTGGTGGTCGGCTGCGGGTGAGCTGTTTCAAAACCCAATTCCATCGGGTCGATTCCAAGTTGGGCACAAACCCGACCCGGACCGACTCGTGGACAATTCTGGTTTCTGGGTTTGAGAGTTAGAGAGATTTAAAAAAAAAAAATAGAGTAGTATTACTTTAGTCGACCAAATTGATGCTATTTTAATGATTCTGTCCTTCTTATTCTCAGGTGCTATGATCTTAACCCTTCCAATCCAACCATTTTCTTCACACAGTAGAATGAGAGCTTTAAGCTCTTTCCTTGTAGACACAGTAACTATTCTCTTACGCATAATGAGTTGGGAAGCCTTGTTGAGTTCAATTCTTGTATCTCTAATTAGCATACTTCGTAAAGCATCACCAACGTTATGAGCCTTGGCATATTTCCACCAAGCACATATCTTCGCAACAGCTTTCATCTTTGTCGCTGTGTCTAGCTTCTTCATCGTGTCTCCCTTCTTTATTGTTTTTGTTTTTGTTTTCAGCACTATGGTCAATAGGAAGAAATTGTGCTCAAATGAAACCCAACCACAGTAGCAAACCCACCCCCAATTCCAACTTCAAACCCACTTTGAATCCCAGCCACAGTAGCAAAACACCTGAATAAGCAATCAAACCCACTTTAAATTCCTCCACTTTGTTCTTATAGAAGTTCTTAAGCAATCAAAACCCTAACTTTTTTTATTTTTGTTATGTTTGTTTTTCCCTAAGAAAGTGTTTTTCTAACGGCAAAAAAAGAGGCGGGTAATAGATCCCTAACGGAAGGTATCTCAGGTGGGTAAAGTGTAAAGTTTTAAACCACGGGTAGGCAAAGTGAAAACGGGCCATACCACAGGTGAGTTTACTGTAATTATTCCTTTTTTTTTAATAGTAGGTTGGCTAGGTTTTTTTTTTTTTTTTTTTTTTTTTTTTTTTTTTTTTGTGTTGAAGTTAGAGCATTCATTGTGGTGGTGCTAAAATTTTAGCTTTTAGTATCTCAAAAAGCTACTTTATCTATTTTATCACCTCACTTTACAATACACTTAATATCAAATGTTCTATTTTTTTTATCACTTCATTTAAAATAATATAAACAACTCATTAAAATAATAAAGGTAGAGAGAGAATTTCAGTATTTTAATTGAAGGAAGAGATATAATTTTAATAAAATATTGTATTTTATTTTTAACAACTTACTACAGCCAACTGGTATTTATACCAGTTTACTGTAGTTGTAAAAAATTTAGCTTTAGCTTCTCCAATAACTCATGGTTTTTTGATTCTTTAGTATTAAAATAGTTTTTTTTTTTTTTTGTGCTAAAATACAATCACTATTGTGAGTGTTTTTATTGTTTTTGTTAAGTTTTTTGGTTGGATAGTTACTATTTGGGTTAAGCTAGCTAAGCTAATTAGGGAGAAGGGGAGGCTTTAAAGTTTTGGAAGGAGGTCAACTACAAAAATGAAATATATAATAACTATATTAAAAAAAAAAAAAAACATTGGACCTAAGGGGCCTGGGCTCCCTCCTGGGTCCGTCCCTGGTAGGTATGGAGTGTATATGAGCATTAGCATCTAGTTTCTACAAAATATATATCTCATTTTACCATCTCAAAAATTACTTTATCTATTATACCATACCATTTTACAATACACCCAACATCCCATTTTTTATTTATCTCATCTATTCATTAAAATATTAATTTCACCACCTCTTTCTCTCTCTTCCTCTCCTTTCTCCTCTTGCTCTCTCAATCTCTCTTCCTCTTCATAAAAAAATAATTTAAAAAAATCTAAGCCACCACCAGAAAAAAAAAACTAACCACCACCCCCATCAACCACCACCATCAACACAACCCAAACCACCACCATCAACCCACTCTTCCTCTCCATTTCACTGTGTCTAAAAGATCACCACCACTATAAAAAAATATTTTTTTAAAAAACTCAACCGCCACCAAGGAAAAAAAAAACTAACCACCATTGCCATCTAGCAAACCCACCATGCCATAGGCCAGCAACAACCACCACAATCACAGTAGCCACCAAAACCCATTAAAGAACCACCAAACCCACTACCAACAACAATCACAAAAAAAAAAACCATCGCAAGAACCACCAAGAGAAACCCATGCCGACAACCTAAGATGAAACCCACATCGACAACCACCAAGAGAAACCCACACCGACAACAACACCGACAACCTAAGATGAAACCCACCCCAACAACCACCAAGAGAAACCCTCGTCAAAAACCTAAGATGAAACCCATGCCGATAACCACCAAGAGTAACCCACTACAAGATCCACAAAAATAAATAAAATAAATAAATAAATAAATAAAATAAAATAAACCACCACCGATCTCATAGACAACCACGTCGATTTAGAAACCCATCATGCCGATCTCACTGATAACCACACCACCACACAGATCAGCAAACCCATTACCCATGGCAACAAACCCACCACGCCGATCTTGCCGACAACCACGCCACCACACTGACCAACAAACCCATTACCCATGGCAGCAAACCCACCACGCCGATAGACATAGAAGAAGGAGAAACAGAGAGAAAATAGAGAAAAGGGAGAAGAGAGGAGAGTGAGTACAAGACAGAGAGAAAAGTAAGTTAGGGAGAAAGAGAAAGAATGAATAAAAATGAATATTTTATTTTTACAATTGAGCTACAGTGCCATCATAAATTTAGGATGGTATTGTAGCTCAATTGTAATTTTTTTACAATTACAAAACCAGGTAATGGGCCTATTTTGTGCTTCAATACTAAAATATACCATATTATACCATATAGCATGTCGGGTACTAATGCTTTAAGAAAAATAGTCATCCAGCCATGAAAGGTGTCATTTTGGTTAGGGGTGTGCGCGGTTCGGTCTGCTCGGTTTTTTTCTAAATTTATCACCGAACCCATAAAGATCGGTTTTCTCATAATTGGAACCGATACATACCGCATAGAGTCGGTTTTTCGACCTATAGCGGTGCGGTTTTTTGCGGTCAGTTTAATCGGTTTGGTCGGTTTGAAATATTAAAAAACTAAATTAACCTTTCAAGCCCAATACACAACACGTTCAAGATTTCAAGCAAAATGTTCACTTGACAAAATATTCACCCAAATCTGTTCACACATCAAGCAAACTGTCCACTTAGATTTTTCAAAATGCTGAAAAATGGCAACAAAAGAAAAGAAAAAAGAAAAAGAAAAAAACGTTAGCACTTAGAGTTAGTAGATGTAACATTGTAAAAAAGAAAAGATGTGGACTTGGACAGTTGACTTAGAGATTGCAAACGAAGCGCCCAAGACAAGACTATGGCTATGTGCCTTTCCTATTGTAGCCAACTAGCCCACTATTATATTGTAGAATTTTACACCTATTCCTAGCTAAAATCAGAGTCCACCATAACATAACCACACTGCACTCCCAACGACCCCACTGACTAATTTGCTATGTAATTTTTAAAAAAGCTTAATAGGTTGGAACTTGAGGCAGAGAGAGGGTCTTAAGAACTTTTAGGTGAGAGGTGAGAGATGGAGTTACCGGCAGTGAGTGGCTGGCAGCAGCGTGGTAGTAAGCCAATGACTGGTGAGGTAGTGAGACTTGGGAGAGTGGCAACAAGAGGCGAGACTGCGAGAGCCAGCCCAGAGCTAAGAGGCCTGAGAGAAAAGGAAGTATTTATACCTGGAGAGTTAGGGTTAGGGCTGTGCACATACGACGCCGTTTTCATGGTGTTTTTTTTTTTTTTTTTTTTTTTTTTTTTTTTTTTTTTTCACTAAGTGAAACGACTCTATTTTGTTTTTTTTTTTTTTTTTAACTATACTAAACTCAATATATAAATCGGTGTGGTGATATCGTCGGTTTCGGATTTTCATTCCGAGCTTCGTACTGCACCGATGTCAGAACTGGAGTTGCTCTCCGTTTGCCGACGTCAACTCCATCGGTCAACTCTAGCGGCGGTGTGGTATCGTCGGTGCCGGTCGGTTGGGTCGGCCACGGTCTGGTTTTGCACAGCCCTAATTTTGGTAATTGATATGCTTACACCATTAGTACAATAACTTTCAAACCTAATTTAATGAACGTCTCCAGGCCATTACCACGGATTAATGTTTTTTTATTGTTTTTTTTTTATTTATTGGAAGATTGAAAGTTTTTTATTGCAAATGCGAAATAAAGGTTACATCATGGATAAGAGCTTGCTCAATATAGCAAGAATCCTCTTCAATTCAAGCAATATAATCAACAATGCTAAACACATGTTTAGCTAAAAGGTGAGTTGGTTTATTGCCCTATCTCCTTACATGAGAAAATTCTAAACTCCTAAACTCCTTACTCATTTCCTGCATTCCATGTACAACCGATGCTACAGAGGACAGGGGAGGGGATGTATCATAGAGAGCAGTATAAACAATCAAGGAAACCCCTTCCAAGATGACATCGTGGATGCCAAAGTCCTTTGCAAAGAGCAAGCCTGCTTCAAATGATTTTGCCTTTGCCTTTATTGCCCCCATTGGAACTATGATCTTCTTGCATAACGCCGCTTCGACTCTTCTTTTGTCATCCCTGATAACCACCCCTAACCCCACAGCTTTCTATGCTAAGAAGATAGCGCCATCAACAGACTCCACGATTCATTGTGTCATTGGAAAGACATGGCCAACAGACTCCACAATAGCCCTGTATTCCATGGGATAATCCATTGCCCACCTGACCAGGTTCTGCCTAGATTTCCTCTCTCCACCATGCCTCATCTTGTTTCAGTTGTGCCACAAAGCCTAAGCAATGGTAACAACTCGTGTTGCCTAGTCATCTCCTATTCCTTTGATCATCAATAGGTTCCACATAGCATCTTGGAACGATTGGTTTACTACACAATTTCGTGTTATCACCACTTTTGAACACTCCCATGCCTCTTGAGCTTTCGGATAGCTCTATAAAACATGTCCCACAGTCTTCGATACCTCCCTATAGCTTTCACAGATATCCTCTTGTACTACCTTTCTCTTCAACAAGTTGGTCTTTGTAGGTAGGGCATCATGACAGGCTCTCCATTCGAAGTGGCAAATTTTATGTGAGATCAGTAGGCTCTAAAATTTTTTTCCAAAAACATCGAAGAAGGCTATTGTCCGAACTATTACCTTGGTTGGCAGAATAGGATAGATTCACAGCAAGAATATAAGCACTTCGCACTAGTAAATAGTCCATTCCGAGTTTTAGTCCATATGAGCTTATCAGTAGGCATCTGAGAGCTTAGGGGAATGCTCTTGATGATATTGGCTTCATGGGGGAGAAATAATGCATCAATGACTGTATAATTCCAGCTAGCAGTGGCAGTATTAATCACCTCTTGTACCTGAGCACCTGAATGCAGAAAATTCGTTGGAGAGATTACTCTATATGTGGAAGAAACCGGCAACCATCTGTCCACCCAAACACGAATACACGCACCATCACCTGCTCTCCATCTTAAACCTTCTTTAACTAGGTTTTAGGCAGCCATAATGCTTCGTCATGTGTAGGAAGGATTGTTGCCAATTGAAGCATGTATAAAATCACTCTTTGGGAAGTATTTAGCCTTTAGAATCCGATACACTAGTGAATCTTGATCCACTTGGAGTCACCATCCCTATTTAGCCAGTAGTGACAAATTAAAGAGTTTTAGATTCTTGAAACCCATACTCCCACAAGACTTTGGTTCACACATCTTCTCCCAACTAAGCCAAGCAATTTTCTTTTCATCTTTCCTTTGTCCCCACCAAAAGTTTTTTATCATACTTGTCAACTCCTAGCAAAAAGATTTTGGTAGTTTAAAACAACTTATGGTATAAGTTGGTATAGCCACTACCTTGATTAGGATCTCCTTGCCGGCTTTAGATAGCATTTTCTCCTTCCATCCTACCAACTTCTTACCATGCTTCTCCTTTATGTCATTGAAAGAGTTTCTTTTATTTCTCCCCACAAGCAATGGTAGACTAAGATACTTTTCATGCTGTTTAATGACTTGAGCGCCAAAATCTTCTTTGTATCTCCTCTTACCAAGGATTAATGTTACTACTACTAGTTTCTAAAAAAAAAAAATGTTACTACTATTAATAAAATCATTTTTCTTTTCTTTTTCCTTAATTCTAAAACTAATTATTTTTATTAAAGAGTATTTTAAAATATACAATATGACTTTTGCTTTTTTTAACATCTTGTTTAATTTTTGAAAAATAACAACTCAAATTCGAATTTGAGCTCAATCATACCATTCTGGAAGCAAACTTGAGCAGCCTAGTGATTTGATATTTATGTAAGTTTATTTCTTGTTTTAAACACGTGCCTGACTTTTCTAACCTTTATAAAAGAAAAAAAAAATGTGCCTAGCTAAATATTACATTACAGGACAGCATAGCTCATGATCAAAATTCAAAAGGCAAACTTTTCAGCTATAATTTCTTGTCGGCCGTGATTCATATGTTGGCTTGCATATTTTATATTTCATATTTGATATCTTGAAGTTGAAGGTAGCATTATCCTGATCTAGGTATGGGAAACAACAGTTAAGAAAAAACTATAAAAGCAGGAAAGTAAAACATATTTAATTTGTTTTGGCATAATGTTTTTCTATGAAAAATATTGGAGCCTGCATTCCAACTTGACTAGTACTTTTTGGGAAATACTGCAACTCTCATTTGGGCCTTTATCTTGAAAAATATTAATTTTAGCAACTACTAAATAAAAAGAAAACATTTTATTTTATATATATAATTTTTTGGTAGTAAACATTTTATTATATTCGGCATTTTTATTATAGGTTATCATTTCCCATGTTTACACCATGTCCATATGCAAGCAGCTCATTAGGGTTTGTTTGGGAACAACTTATTTAGCTGAAGTTGAAAACTTTTTATTAAAATACAATAAGACTCATAAATAGTAGTAAAAATAAACTAAATAGCAAAAAAGTTGGATTTTTAAGCCAATGCCAAACAAATAGCATTTTGAAATCAAAACAATAATCTTTTTAGTTTATTAGGTAAACTTAGAAGAGTTAATTACCACAATAGTTAAAAGTAAAAAACTTCCCCCTAAATTTGTTTGGAAGAAATATTCTCTAACCCACAATGTGGGGTTCAAGGGATACCCTAGACCCTAGTGGTTCCATTACTTATTATGGTGTTTGGGCACAGAGGTTCAAACTCTACTAACCCACTACATGACACTTTATAAAATTATTTAGATATATTTTTAGTAGTATGATTTATTTAAATAATTTAATGACTCATATAATTTAATGGACGAAGATAATTTTATAATCTGTCACATAATGGGTAAGAGGAATCCCAGTTAATTTTGAAGGAAAATTTTGTTACTGGAGCAAAGTAGCAAATTGTGCGGGAGAAATCAAAAGTCAGAACTGCACTTAAATGGGCCTGGATCAAGTTGAGCGGCATTGACCTTTGATTAGGACTTTTATTAGAAGCGATCTTAAGACCAAATTGACTTAGCAACATTGATTTCGATTTCAGTGCCATATACTCGTGGAATATAATTGTCAAAGAAAAAAAGTGTAAACAGATGAATGGCATCCAAAGTCCTTTACAAGAGCAATTTTGCTTTGCCAAAGGCTGCCACATATGACCAAGAATTTACTTTCTTTTTAGAGGAAAAAAATTCCTTAAAAAGATTCCAATCTTTTGATTCATCCATACTCTCTACCTTAGACGTTTACCACCTAAGCAAAGCTCAAGTATAGTATGATTGAAGAGATCAACTATGCTTTTAGCTTTTAATTAGTTCTTGAAATTATAAGAACACTAAAGTATAGTATGATTGAAGAGATCAACTATACTCACATTGTTGGTGTATAATAGAAAAATGAGTAAAATTTACATTTTTTTTTTATACTAAAAATGACCAACATCAATAAGTGTATAATTATATAAATTTACAAATTTTTTACGGTAAATGTGTAAATTTACACAAATACTATCCATTTTGTATTTATTTATTTTTATTTTATATATTCTAACAATGAAGAAAGAAAGAGAATGGTGGTTATTGTGTACGAAGAAAGGAAAATAAAATAAAAATTTAAGAAAAATTAATATTTTAATAAAATATAACATAAAATAAATAATTTAATGTTTGATGTTTAGAAAAATGATAACGTAGAACAGAAAATGAAATTCATTATACTAAAATAGATAAAGATGTTTTTTATTTTTATTTTGATGGGAGATAAAAATGTTTGCACACAAACAAATGTGATACTCTACAACTTTTGAAATATCACAAACAAAGTGCCTTAAAGCCTATACCGGACCCGGGCCCAGAATAAACGTAAAGGCCAAGCCCAAACAACAACCCCACATAAACCCAGTGGTAGAATCGTAATTATCTTGACTTCAAACCCCTCTTATTCAAAAATGACTTTTCCTCCAGTTAATCTAAGAAAGTGGCCATGGAAACACTCCACCGATACTCACTCCGTTTCCGCCCGATATCTCTCGCCGATAAATGCCTAAAACCCGGCTCACCCGCCCCGATATTTCGCAAAACCCGAATACCCATTTCGGTACTCGGATCTTCCAACCCGAAACCGCTATTCGGTACCGGTTTCGTGACCCGGAAACATTACAGCTCAGCTCCCAGATCCATTCCCAGAGCAGGGTGGCTTCTGGGTCTCGGAGACAAGAAGAAGACGAGCTTGCCCGATATCGTGAAGGCGGGCGACCCGGTTCTCCACGAACCGGCCCGAGAAGTTGGTGTTGAGGAAATCGGGTCGGAGCGGATCCAGAAGATAGTTGATGATATGGTTCGGGTTATGAGAAAGGCTCCTGGGGTTGGTCTAGCTGCTCCCCAGATTGGAATTCCTCTAAAGGTCAGTTTCTATCTTTTTTTTTTTTTTTTTTTTGATTTTCTTTAATGGGTCAGTTTCAATTTTTGTTTTAGTTTCTGTTTGGTTAGTGAGAAAGTGTGAGGAAAATGTGAAGTGTAGGAGAATTATGGGTTTCATAAGTTTTGTCACCAGGTTTAGTTGTGTGGACCATTTTTGTTGCAAGACATGTTATCAGTAAGTCATTAACTGTATGGGGGTATGGTGTTACTGCTTTGTGTTCTGTGTCTTTGGCTGAATTGGAGTTGCATTTGTTGTTTATTTTGAGTAATGGGAGTGTGTGATGTCTAAATTGAAGCTACATTGGTGGATAAGGTTGTCAATTTCATATGTTTTTCTTTTGGACTGGGTTTTTGTATTTTGTAAGAGGACTTGATCGTTTTTTCTTTTTTAACTTTTTGCTCTAAGCTGGAATTTACCACATAGAAGAGAATTCTTTAGGATTGAGCAAGATATCTTGAAGTATCATATAACAATGTAAGACATAAATTCACACACACACACACACACACACACACACAAAAGTTAAGAGAGATGTGATGAGTCTTGCAGTTAAAGGCTTACGGCTTATTTCACTTTTCCTGCTTCTTAATCTCAAGGAGATGTATTTTCTTATTGCTTTGAAGATTACTGTTTTGCGCTAACTTTATGTGTGAATGAAGGGAAATTGAGGGACCATTCTGTCACCATATTTTGTTGCTAATCGCTACACTAAAGATTGTGAGCAAATTCAAATCTTTTTATAAAACCTTACGTCTTGGCAAAACCTACTTTTTAAGTAGGGAGGGGGGGGGGGGGGGGGTGTTAGAATTGTCTTATTGACTATGTTGTCATTATTATCTCTGCAGATAATAGTTTTAGAAGATACAAAAGAATATATCGATTATGCACCCAAGGAAGAGACCAAAGCACAAGATAGACGACCTTTTGATCTTCTGGTATGTCAACTTGGATGGTCAAGGACAATATTCAAATGATATTGATATTTGTAGCATCCAAGAACTTTCACTTGACAATTACAATTTGTTAGTTCTTTTGAGGCAGGTCATTTTCAACCCAAAGCTTAAGAAGAAGAGCAACCGGACTGCACTATTTTTTGAAGGGTGCCTGAGGTAAAATACAGACGGATAATGTGTAATGTGTAATGTGTTTTTTTTTTCTTTTAACTTACGGTATAGTTTTCTGTTCCTTTGGGATCCTTTGTTCCCATTGTGTGATGCATGAGATGAGACAAATCTTTTATTTCCCATCCTTTGTTCCCATTTCAAGCTTTATTTCAGTGACCATCTTTTCCTGTCACGTCGTGATCAATTGAATAGTTGGCATTTGTATATTTTGTATTCTAGTATTTTATCTTGCCAAAGAAGCCCTGTTAAGAGGATACAAAACATAACATGTCACATAGAGTGAGAGTAAATGAAATAAAAGGGAGTCCTCAGTGGGCAATGGCAGCATCATTTTGTGATAACCTATGACTTTTTCCATTAATTAATGACCATGGCTTCATTTTATGAAAGGCTAGCCTTTGAACAATAACTGTTTATGATACTTCTGAAGGCTCTATTGCATTTTGTGCTCCACTGTACATATGATACATTTGATTGGTGTGTAAAAAATACTATCAGGCTTGGGTGGGTTAGTCAAGTTGTTATCAGATATAAATTTAGCCTTAAGTTCCCATGCGTGAGTCAAGCTTACCGGTTGAAATTTGTGTAAAAATTGAATAACAGTTACAAGATTCAAGGGGAGCTCTGGAGGAAGCCAACAGCTGTCATGTAAAACAAGTGAAATCTCTGTTTTAGTTCTGAACATAATACGCTTAGATTGTCATATCAAGTGCACAAAGCTCCCACTCTTTGCAGAGAAGGATTCTTTACATTTTACACTAAGCTTTGATGGATTATATTACAGGGCAGTCAGAAATTACTTTGATATTGGTCCTTCCTGATTTACTTTTTATTTTTTTGGTTAAGTTGCTCCTTCCTGATTTACTATGACCACAACTCAACTAGTCTGTGTTATTTTATCTTTAATAAAGCTATTATCCAGCGTCTACCTTGATAGGAGCCCCATTAGCCGCCTTCAAGTTTACTGTGCTCTGAATTCATTTCCTTAAGGCATCCATCTGGTAGTGCAACAATGCTGAGTTAGAAGTGTATTATTAATGTTGTAGTCCTAGCAATCATGTAGAATAATGTTGCAGCGTTCCTGCAATATATGTTCTTTATACATTTGAAACATGCGTTTGTAATAAAGGGTCTTAGAGTGTTAGTCCTTAACCAAGTTGAATTACCGTGTTTATGTAGTGTCAAGTAGTTTTTTACCTGGCAAGAACCAAAATGAGATTACTTCTTGGTACTCAATATTTTGTTACACAACATTATAATTTTGTTGTGTGGGAATTGCATGACATTTAAAGGTATATATCTGATACTTTCATACTTCCATTTGTCCTCTGATCATGAAATTGCTGGGAACTCATTGCATGTGGTTAATTAATCTCCTTTGATTGTACTATTCTGTAGTGTTGATGGATTTAGAGCAGCGGTGGAGCGGTACCTTGATGTTGAGGTTGCAGGTTTGGATCAATATGGCCAACCCATCAAAATAGATGCTTCTGGCTGGCAGGCCCGTATTTTACAACATGAGTGTGATCATTTGGAGGGAACTCTTTATGTTGATAAGATGATTACCAAAACATTCAGAACAGTAGAAAACTTGGACTTACCACTTGCTGAGGGATGCCCCGAGCTTGGTGTTCGTTAGATGCTAGTTGATGGTTCCAGAGCTGGCCACTCTAAAGGCTCTGGTATGCAGTCTTGTTAGACTTGGTCGAAGTGATTCCATTACCGCATCTGGATGCAATTGACTATGCCAAAAATCAAGGTGTTGTTTCAAGACTGAAAATGGCCGTATCTTTTAATTTGTGGTGTCATCTTCTAGGCAATGAGCTAAGATTTCAAGATTAGTAACGCTCATGTTATGCAATTTTTTAAAACAATGTAACTTGTATCAAAGACAAAAAATCCAGAAGAGAAATTTACTCTTGAATTATTGGGAGCATAGTCTTACCTATATGTTACTATATAACATATCTAAATTAATCTAATGAAGCTTCGTTCTATTGGCATTATGGGAAAGGACAGATTTTTATAACAACTTTTTCTTGTATTTTGTTAGTTGAATTAAATATGCTGATTTAGGCTTTCCAATATTCCATATAAACAGCCAATTGAGTGCCTTTTCCAAAGAAAGCCAAAAATCATGGTTCTTGAATGAGCAACCGAAAAGCTTTTTGGTTTATGTATTGTTCCTAAGCATGAAGCATCTCTTGTAAAAATATGAGTAACACCAAACCTCTCTAGAGCCCAAACCTGCATTTCTCCAACTCACTCCACCCATTGCTTAGCCCTTTCTCTGAGGGCTATTGCATAACAAGTGTAGAATGCCCTTTGAAATTTCCATGGAATTTCTTTGCTATATTTTTTAAAAGAAAAATTGCTTTATTAAGAGAAACACGATATGTTCACGACAATTAACACAATGGGGCAAGAAAAATTACAGAGCAAAGCTAAGAGGATTGTGAAACTTCAAAACATTTCTTTGCTAATGTTTTCCAAAACTAGACCAGCTCTCTATTTCAGTGCAATTCTGATACCAATGTCGTGAAGCAGCTATCACTTAAGCATTTTATTGAACAAATTTACAAACAAGTTGTGCTGAATTATCACATTTTTTCTATACCTCATAATCTTCATTACTATCAGTATCATCTTTGGTAGGAGTGGCAACAGCAGCACAAAAATTCCATTGTACACTCAGATCACATCTCTAAATTAACAAAGGCCTTTGTGCAAGCACACTCAGCTTCACAAACACTACAGATTGACGATTGCTCCTCATTGAACCATATTGCAGAATACCTACTAAAAATAGGAAACACATAATTGATAAAATGTCACTAAATTATGCTTTTTATTTTATTTTATTTGAGTCTATTTGTAATAGTTTTTTAGGGCAGACAGATGATTTACAGAAAATGGTAACAGGCTTATTACATATAATGGGGTGAATGAATTGGCAGAGTATTCATCATCAAAGAATTATGTGCAAAAGTCATCGGACTTGACCCCAAAAATATATGGGGGAGAAAAAACATTTTAGCCACTTCTCATTAGGCCTGTTTATTTCTTGTTGAGTGGGCTATAGAGAAAATGCTGTAGGCACTAACTATATATCCTTGACAGTGAACATCAGATTCTACAACAGTCCTGCAATATATTGGGATAAGAGTTGATCTCCTGGCTTAAGTTTTTATAGATATTGAAAATTGAATGACCCCCACTCAGGAGGAATCAATGACAGAATCCAGTATGACTTTCTGTTTAATGAAGCTTTCACTACACGAAAAGCAAGCAGGTGGGTTAACTGATCCTGAACTTGAGCCATATGCTTCCCAACAAAACGATTTTGTCATTCCCCCAGAACTTGATACAAGCTCAATATCTTCCAAGTATAACCCTTCACACGGGTAGTCATTACTACAAGCAAATTTTATTGCTTCCTCTGTCGCTGAAGTTCCTTTAATGTGCACAAAGGATATATTCTCCACTTTAACAGCCGAAGTCTGCATAATACTAGATGTTAACAATGATACTATATTTTTAATGAACAGCTCTAGTCAGAAACTGTGGTCGATGAAAAGAACAAAGAGTCAGCAGTTCAAACATGAAAGGTCAGCTGCACAGCCTTGCCAATATATAAAGACTGTCTATCCAGTTTCAAAATTAAGGACAGTCTCTTGCTGAATAGGGTGTTATCAACATGCGGATGGAGACATGCACCTATCAACGAAGCAAACTATTTGTAAGATCTTTGATGCTTTTTTATTTTTGGTAAGTTACACACACACACACACAGTAGGTCTTAAACCCACGACATCACCCTTCAACCATTTATTATGGAAGAATGAAGTGCCAGTTGATCCATAGCTCATTGGGAAGATCTTTGACGATATGCATGATATAAGGTGAATGAGATAGCCTATTCCTAGAAAATGGACTTGTCAAGATACACTTCAATATACATATAATAGACATAAAACATGCCATTATCTCTCCCATAAGAAGGTTGTCTATTAATTTTAACATGTTAATCTGGTCCATAGTTAGAAGGATAAGAGAAGTTTTCCAGAACAAGTTCTATAATCAGTGGCAAAGAAAATTGCATCTCCTGCAAGGATCTTTGTAATAAAAACACTAAAAAACTTTAAGAATTCCATACCTGATTTGCACATGGAAGCTGTGAGTCGCAATAATATTGATCTATTATTATTGGATTTGATACATTTTCCATCAACACATTCTGGAAAGTAATCTCAGTGGCAAAACCACTACCTCCCTGATGAAAATATCAAAAAACAAGGATTCAATCATCCAAAAATTCTGCATTTCCTTGTGGAGTGTGTGCTTGTGTGTGTGTGTGTGTGAGAGAGAGAGAGAGAGAGAGAGAGAGATGCAAGCTTCGTAAAGAAGATTACCTGCCATGTTTTGATCCTCACCCCATTATCAGTGTTGGACAGCAAAGCTCCATCCACCATAACATCTTGCACCTGTGACGAAGAGTTTGATTTTCCCAAGCTTCCGATACTAAAGGATATGGATCAGAATTAGTTAATGTGTTCATGAAATCCATAGTTTTAACTTATTCCGCCTACCTTATGCCATGACCTGGGCCACAGATTATGTCTTTGATCCGGATCCGTGAAGAGTTGCTGACAATAGAGATGCAGTCATCTCCTAGAGTAAGTTTAAGATCTCAATATAAGATAATCAGTAATGCATAACTTGGAAGAACAAGAAATGAACAAAGATTTTAGAAAAAGAAACATGCATTTCTGGTTGCCAAAAATAGCACAGATATGGTATTTCACAACTCCTTTTCCAACCTCATCAAGTTGCAACAAGTGGGTCTTATCTAAATGAAAATTCAGTAAAACTGAGTTTCAAACTCCCCCGTCACCAAGCTAGATTTTTTTATAATATGTTGCTTAAACACATTATTTCTTTATGTTGCAAACGCCATCATGAAAGTGGAACCCAATTATAATTTATAAACCTTCACATAAAATTTAAGAACCAAAAGAAAAAATAAGGAAATATATATGAGAAGTTTCATATGCATGATAGAAACAAGGCTAAGCATTAGTTTGCTCAGAATGATATTTTTATGATTAGAAATTAAGAATAAAGCTTCTTGTTGCAACTCTTTGTGAATAACCAACCTGTTCTGATTATGCTATCCTTGACCTCAACACCTTTTGATGCACTGATGTGAATTCCATCAGTATTAGGGCTACGAGCAGGCGCTATCACTTCGAGATGGGATGCAACAACCCGAAGACAATTGGTGAATGAAATGTGCATTTGTTGACTATCAAGCACCATAAGGTTCTTGACATTCAAATACTTGCACCTATGGAAAGTAATGGCCTGCAGCGTTATTGTTGTACCATATTAGGAAGATAAATCTCTCAATGAAAAACTGCAACAATCAAATTAATGGAATTAACTGGACTTCTCCAAAATAGAAAGCCAGCACTAACCGTTGGAGCATGTTTACATGGCTGCCATAAGACCATTTGAAGTCAAGGTTAGATCCACGTAAATCAATCTTTAAAAGAAATAACTTAAGGAGCAAGATGGCAATACATTAGTTGAGTTAGTTTTGCAAGACCGAGCCCACCATTCCTGTCCCATCCCGTTGATTGTGCCTCCCCCTTCTATGGTAAGGTGCTTCAGCCCTTGGAAGTAGAGCCATTTACGATCACTCAAACCTTGCCAGGCATCAGGATCTTCGGGTGCAACTATTGTACCAGATATCTGTTAATAATACAAAATCAATAAAGTTAATAAAACAAAAGGTTTTTAACTAACAACTTTTGAAAAGATAATAATCTTGTAAATTTAGAGAAAGATACATTATGTTTGTCTAATTTGGTTATAGAAAGAAAGAAATTTGAATAATTTGACTCTTGGAACATACCTGAATAGTGACCTTTGATCGGCAAGGCCCAGCAATATCAATAGGATGAATCAGAAATGTATTTTCAGTCGGAAGCACAATTCTTATTCGTCCAGAGAAAGAACAAGCTACTTCCCAGGCATATTTGAAAGCCTGAAAGCATTGAAATACTACACTCAAGAATAGACTTTGAGCACTGTGAATGGAATAAATAAGGATGGTCCCTGCTTAATATTCATGAATCCTACTCCAGATATTTCTCAGTTGCTATAGACAACAGAAATAGTTTTCTTTTTAAAAAACTAATTGGAAATTGGGTTTTTGGTGTTATGTAATTGTCATATCATCAAGAAGATACAAGTACAGAATGCCTTAAACGTTAAAAAGTAAATTCAATCATCTCTCCATATAATAAACTAATACTTAATTTGATTACCAAGAGATGCAGGAACTGCACCCCACCCCACCTAATCCCTCCCAAAAAAAAGGGGAATCTTTTTTAACAATCTGAACCGAATCAATTGAGATTCCAAACTTCCATTTAGTAATAAAGTGAAAAACATTCTCATATAATAATATAATAATGATCAATTCAGAGGGAGTTTATATTTCTCTTTAACAGAAAAAATTGTTATGATGTTCTTCAAAGCATTTAACTAAAACTAAAACTAAAAATTATGTCCACAATCTACAATATCCAAAAAAACTCAATTAAGCTCAAAGTTACCATGGTTTCAAGAAGTGGGTACTATTCAAATCACTCACTGAAAATACAAAATCATGCATTTCAAAAGTTGGGTCAGCAATAATCTACCTCAGTATCATCATTAACACCATCTCCAAGAGCACCAAAGTCACCAACAAAAAGGACCTGTTTGGATCTGGGTCGGGTTCTGGTCGACCCAGATAGTGGGAGCTGTAAGAGGGAGTCAAAAGCTTCTATATTTGATGTCAGAAATATGAATGTAAAAAGAACGTAAACAATGAGACATGTCGAAAATGAACAAGATCTAAGCTTCCTCATGTTGTTTACATGTCAAAAGAAAAGAGAGAGTGAGAGAGTATATATAATTGGGCTTTCGGTTTTAAATTTGAGAACATGGATTGTGTGACTGTCTGTCTGTGCTGAATTGAATTTACCAAAACATTCAAAAGAACTTTTTTTATTATTATTGAAAAATATTCAAAAGAATTAAAAAAGAAAAAGAAAAAAAGAAGAAGAAGTATGTTCTTGTATCCTTTAATATATATATATTTTTTTACCAATTAATTATACGTCGTTTCTAATTTTATTTTGGCACGACGAGGGGTACCGACAGCAAATAATTAGAAGCTAGAAAACGTACACGACATAAAGAAAAATGTACACGACATAAAGAAAAAAATGTGCACGACATTATGAAACGACGTTTAAATTCTATTCATAAGGTTTTATAAATAAATAAAAAAAACATAAAATAAAATATCATAAATCTGCAAAAAAATAAAAAATAAAATATCATAAAGAAAAATCTCTAATTTTAAACATGTTATATAAAAGGTTTGTTGAACATTAAACTACCGGTTTAAATAAGAGAAAATACAATGTTCCAAAAAGCTTTTTTTTTTTTTAGGCAAGCACGTGATGCTTACATACCTAAGCATGTTATGCTCATGTGCCTTTTAGAACCTTTCAACTTTACCCCTTATTTCCAGGGCTCATTTATTAGGGTTCGCCTTATTTCTAGGGGCTCATTTAGGTTTCACAAGGGCTCATTTATGCTTACATCATTTCAATGCCCTCTCATCATTTAATCTCTCTCTCTCTCTCTCTCTCTCTCTCTCTCTCTCTCTCACATAAAACCCTTTCTTTTTGAAAAAAAAAAGAAAAATTCGCTAAGTAAATAAGGAGAAATAGAGGAGTTGATGAAAGCCTTCAAGATGTAAGTTTAAGTCCATCCCAAAACTCCAAGATAGCTTGTCACTTATAAAGCCAACATCCCTTTCGATTTAACTAGTGGGAGTTAGGTATTTATTTTGATTTATAGTTGCTAATTTTGATTTGCTAAAGAACAAACATCTAAATTGAATTGTGATTCCAAATGTTAAACCAATGGTTACATTCTTTGATTCTAAATTTGCATCCTTTCATTAAAATATTTTTGCAAGAATTATGATCTTCGACAATGTTAAGGTGAACTAGAATATGAAGTTCTTAACTTTTTATTCATTGATTTTCAAATAATTACATTCAATTTTACTACATCATCAATAATTTAATTGAAATTAAATGGAGATAGTCAATACTTATTTAAATAGTGATAACATGATAAAATCTAATCTACTCATTCTTAAAATTAATGAACTGGATTTTTGTAAATACGTGATTGAGTTATCTTAAGAACCTTGAAAGACCCTAATTAACTTTCAAAAGGTTTGATAATATAAATTGAATTAAACTCTAAACACATATAAGTATTATAATTAGACTTTAATATTGTTTTCAATTTCAAATTCGTTTTGTCTACATGGGTTAACTACTAGTAATATATAAAAGTATTATTAATTTTGTGTATACAATGGTGGAGTAAGTTGCGAAAGGCAATAGAAAGGTGACTACTTATTATCCATAATACAAGGAAATCGTTATAACTCTGGAACTTTTATTTTACACAATACATCGTGCTTATTAGTGCATTAGTACTCGCACTGCCATATGCCATATGTTGATATATTTTACTATCAAAACACAAAAATGTGTTCTGTATATCACAAATTTGTGATGGTAACATATCTGCCTCTCTCTCTCTCTCTCTCTCTCTCTCATTTGTCACATCTCCTTTCTATTTCTTGATTTCTCTAGAACGATCTGGCCTCTCTATCTCTCTCTCACATCTCTCTCTCTCTCTCTCTGGGCATATTCTGGCGTGGGTCGTGGGTTCGGCATGGGTCTGGTGGTGCCATGGGTCTGGTGGTTTCGGTGGCGTGGTCCTCTGATGTAGGTGCTCAACCTCGCTGATTAGTGGGTTGTGATTTTTCTGGTGTAGGTCCAGAGGTGGTCGTGGTGTGTGGGTTTTTTTAGGAGCTATGGGTTGCTGGGTTTTGTGTGTTGTGGTGCAGTGATGGAAGCGTTGATCTAGTAGCGGCAGTGGTTGGATGTGGCAGTGAGGCATGGATGGGTTGCTGGGTTTTTTCCGGCGGTCTATTTTGTCTCCAGAATATGCTGCTGGTGTTTTTGTGTGTGTGTGTTTTGTAATGTGGCATGGATTGATTTTTGTCTTTTGGGTTCAGATGGGTTGGATTTTAGATTCTGATGGGTTGGGTTTTGGATTCTGATGGGTTTGGGTTGGATTTGGATTGGTTGGTTTGGGTTGGTGTGGCGGTGGTAAGGGTCATCAAATAGCCCACGGCCCATAGCCCGGCCCAGAAACCCGATGGCCCACTGGGCTAATGGGCGGCCCAGCCCGTTGTTATTGAGGCCCATGGGTAGCCCACTAGCCCAGTGGGTCAGGCCGTGGGCTAGTTTTTATGCCCATGGGTACCCAGTGGGCTAGCCCAGTAGCCCAACCCGTTGCCCAGCCCATTGGCCCAGCCCAATAACTCATAATTCATAACAAAAATATATAGGAAGTGTATGAAAGATTGATCTTGAGATATCATATAAGAATTTCTTAAGAGAACTCTCTCAACCACTAAGATACTCAAAGTAATTGTGCTAAACTTAGTTTATTAAATATATATTTTTCAAGTAGTCTAGCAATTTTGAATTAACCATTTGACATTTTTTTTATAAAAGATAAAAATAAAAAACTATTTAAAGCCTTAATAAAAAAAAATTAAATAGGTTTCCATCAACGAAACAAAAAATTAAATAGATTTGACTGTAAAAAAATTTGTAATTAAGTATTAAATTCTTTAATTCTTTCCTTTAAAAAAATAGATTGATTATTCCCTTATAAAAAATTGATTCTTTCTTTATAAAAATAATAAAATAATATGTTAATACAAACCTATGGGTAGCCCATTAGGCCCAACCCGATAGCCCAGCTCGCTAAAGACAAAATGGGCATTGCCCATGGGCAGGGTCATGGGCTGAGGTTTTCTCTTTCGGCCCAGCCCGACCCGGCCCATTAACTAATTAAAAGCCCATTATGCCCAGCCCATTCTGCCCATGGGCCAAGTAAACATGGGCCGGACCGGCCCGACCCGGCCCATTGACGACCCTTAGGCGGTGGTGACTGGGTTGTTTGGTTTTTGCTAATGGGTTTACTGGGTTTTTGGTGGGTATTTGCTGGGTTTTTTAATTTTATTTTTTTATTTTAAATTTGCATTTTTGGTTCCTATGGGATTTTGGTGGGCAGTGAGCAGTGGTGACGTGGTGGGCATGGTGGTGGCATGGTGGTGATAATCTAGGTTGTTTGGTTGTTGAGAGAGTGACAAAGAGGTGGGGGGTAGAAATGAGAGAGAGAGAGGTGATATAGATAATTTGTTTATTATTTTATTATATAATTTATATTATTTTAATGTATTATATTGTAAAATAATAGTTGGTACGTTGAGTATATTATAAAATAGTATAGTATAATAAATAACGTAATTTTTAAAATGACAAAATAGAATTGTACAAATATATCGACGTAAGTGCTTAGAATGCGGCATTCTATAATCTTTTTGTGTAGCTACACTTGGGTAAGATGAGCATTGACATCTTTGGTCTAATCAATTGCAAACTGAAGCATTGTGTTTGGATCAGGAACATCAACATTCAATTTCTCTTGTATCAAAGTCCAATGGACCAAGCTCCCCTCATCCTTTGGAGTAGCTTGAACAATGAATTTGAAACTCTTGTACGACTCCATGAGTAATCCTTCAATCACCTTCAAACTTTCAAAGTGACTTGAGTGGTTTTTGTCATCTATGTTTTCGAGTACCTCCTTAGACATTACAGCTTTCCCATCTTCGGTCTCAGAAAAAAAAAAAAAAAAAAAAAAAAAAAAAATCAAATGTGCAAACACATGTGAGACAAGATATAAACTTCGCCTTTTTCATTGTTGTATATTAAATATATATTTATTGCTGGAAAGAAAAGCATGTATTAATTGATAAATCAACAGCATTACAAAGTTAAAGCACATCTCTCGCAATGGTTAATGGATTTAGATCTGGGTGCAATTGAAATCAAGGACTAATTTTAAAGTTAACTTTTGCCTTAGCTATTTAAAAAGTTCTGTGATCTAAGGGTCGAGGGAAAAGAATGTAATTTTTTAACTTTTAATTTCATTTATTTGGTTTTAATTGCACCTAGTGCAATAACTATCAGAATTCAGTGCATAAAATTAAAAAAAAAAAAAAAAAACTATAGAAGATTGAAAGGCTGTACAGGACCAAATACAAAATTCTTGAAACCCCTCTCGGTGTAACAATGAGAAGCAAAGTTCCTTTCCCTAGGAATTATGGGTGGCAAATTAATTGGTGGGTTAGATGGTAGTTTGATTGGATCATAAAATGGGTTTGATATATAATTATACATCTACCCATCTATTACTCCTCTAAATAAATTGTTGATACCCATTACCCACACAACCCACTTGTTATATACAAGACTTAACCTGCCCATTTATCCAATTATTACATTCACATGAAATCATACATCAGAAATATCTAAAAATACCCAAACATCTTAAATTCTCCAAAATGATTCAAAATTGACCAAGTTACCTTCTAAAAAATCAAAATATGCCCAATTCCTTCGAATTAACCAAAATACTACTAAATATTCAAAACGACCAAAATACATTCTAAATATCTAAAATAATTAAATATACCATCAAAATATTCAAAATACCCCTTTAGAACCACTAAAATGACTAAAATACCCCCTAAAAACCATTAAAATAACCAAAATACCACAGAAATCATCAAAAATAGACAACTCTCAAAACATCCAAAATAAACAAGATACCCTTTCATAAACATCTAAATGTGCAAAATACCCTCCTAAAAACCTTTAAATTGGAAAAAATACCACTAAGAACCTCCAATATAAAAGAAAATACCCCCAAATAAATCCCGAAATATCCTAAAGACCCTTGAAAAGTTCAAACGGACTAAAATATACATGGACATTCAAAATGATCAAAATTCTATCTAAACATCCGAAATGGGCTTTTGATTGCAGGGCCCAACTCTTGTTAAGAAAAGGAGAGTATGAGCTCAATCTTTAATGATGAAAAAATATGGAGCACACGGGCCTGATTTGTGAAATCAAGTAAATTGGGTTCCATGATAGGCCTGTTGCATGTGGAGAAAAACGGGTAATAAATTATAGAGCAAGACTTAGATAATAGACTTATAGAACTTGTTAAAAAGTTTTCACTGAACATGTTGGATTGTGGACATGTGTCTATTCTTGAATACATATCCGAATCCAGACGTGTTCAGTAGAAATTTTCACTACCGTGTTCTTTTTTTTTTTTTTCTTTTTGGTTGTGCGTGCGTGAGCAAATGTGATGATATTAATGCCCTTAAAGTGGACATTAGAGAACAAATGATGAGCCCTCATGTGGAGATAAAGCACAAACGAGTCCTCAGCATTAAATCGATATTCATGATTCCCAAAAATGCTGGTAGCTTTTGCTTTGCAAAACTTCAGGCACAAAAGTACCCCATCACGCCATACTGTTAAGATAATAGGACATAGAAACTCAACTTGAAAAACAATAAGGTAGAATCATATTTGGTATCCCAAAATATTTAGGACCAAGCATAGATTATATTAACATGTGCAAAGGTATCAACATATCATACAGATATAAAAGTTTTTGTTGAAGCCGTGGATTCTTGTCTACACTAAAAATAAATTATTTCAAATCCTTTCATATTTATTAAATCAAAGTATAAATTTCTTTATTTATAAAATAATTATTAATAAAATATGATATCCTCCGATCGACCTCGGTGAAACTGGTTACCTGGGGACAAAAGAAAGAAAAAAACAACCACTTCATTTTTCGGTTTCTTCTCCAATCCAGATTTTAAAACAACATTAAAAATTCTGATCCACACCATTAACACAAACAACTGTTTTTGAAAAAGTTTATGAACAACTTTCATGTCACTATTTTTGCCACAATTCTATGTTGGACCCCAAATAATATTGTTAGGGTCATATTTTTATATAGTTGGTATATTATTTGACAAAAGACACTTTATTTGTATTTGGACAGTTTTAAGTGGATTCTAGAACATTATAAAGTATGTCTTGTTACTATATTAAGTGGTATTATTGAAGACATGAAGACTTTACCAAGAAAAAAGTAAAGAAAAGTTGAAAAAGTGAACATCGGCACTAGCTCAATACAAGTTATCTATCGAGAATTAATGAAGAGTCTCAATACAAGCTCAACACCTCTCGATCTATTGAGTTTCGCAATTCCAAATTTCTCAAATCTGTTTTTCGGCCCATGATGACTTGGACTTCTAGGGTATCATTCACTAAACTTTTAAAGGATATAAAAACTTTATTTTAAAGTCATCATAAGACACATAGACTCAATTAGAGAATCTATAAACTTAATGTGAAGCTACTATGTTCTTATGCACCTTAAGGTTTTGTGATCAAGTGCTTCTTTCTCTACAAGTGAATTGAAGAACTTTGCATTCAACAATAAATTTCAAGTTGCCGAGAGTTAGTCACATACTGGGATCCGTGCAAAGAGCAGAAATCTCTACAAAATTAAGACCAATTGGGGATTGGCGTATGGATTCTACTGTAGGTAGGTACTTTGGGATAGGTCAAGTTTGGGGTAAGATTCCTTGTACTTGTAATTTCTTGATTTTGATCAATGATTCTTGGGAGTGGTGATCTGAAAATCACCCGGTGAGGTTCTTACTTTATGAAAGGCTTTTTCCATTAGTTAACAAATCACTGTGTCAATTTACTTTCTACTGTACCATAAATTATTTAGTGATTTGTTCCTACCTTCACAATTTGCATGAAATTTGATCTAATTAATCAATTGTAGTAATTGAATTAATTAACTAAGGTCAATACATAATCCAACAAATATTGTCACCAATATTATCAATCCAAATAGCAATCACACACAAGAACACATATATTTAGGTGGAAAATCGTTTCTCCTTCAAGGAAAAATCATGGGACAAACTCCAAATAATTTCATTATTATCAAATCCATTACAATAATTCTCGAATTTATGCCTAACTTGAGATTCTCGAAATACAATAATAAATCCACTAGTGTATGTCTCACGGATAAAGAATTTTTTTTTTCTTTACTCTCTCACACACTAATTATTTATCTTGAAGGTGGCAACAATTTGCTCTCTTCTCTCTAACTTTCTTCTCTTCTTCTTTCTCTTTTCTACGTAGCTCTCTTTGGCTATTTTCTTGGAGGCAGCAACACTTTTCTTTCTCTTCTTTACCATTTTTTTCCTCTTCTTTCTCTTTTCCACGTAGCTCTCCTTGGCTATCTCTCTCTATGCGACACCTCTTTCTTTGGCACTTTGCAACATCAAAAAAAGCTTCACAAATTTTCCTTGATTTGTGTGCTAAACAAAAAATGTTGTTGACAAAGCCCAAACATTGTTGTCTCTCTCCTTGTATTACCTCCCAAGCGAAAATCTCTTCCCCCCCCCCCCCCTTGTTTTCACGCTCTATTTTTCCTCTCTCTATAGGGTGGACCTTTGGGCCAAAGCCATCAAATTCTTGTAACGTTGTCTATTTATGAGAGTCTTTCTCTATTCCCTCTTGAGTAAGAAATACATTATTTTTTTAACAAGGAAATAGGTTTTCCTTCCACACCAAAGAATAGTCTTTCCTTCCACACTAGGGAAACCAAAATTAATTTTTTCTTTTTCGACTAGGAAACCCAATTGACTTTCTAAGCCACAATTGGAATTTGAGACAATTTCTCAGCAATCTCCACTTTGACTCAAATTCTATCAAATGTCTTCTTTCCTATTGGGATAGCTCCACCGAAATCAAGTAGTTTTCTTTCCTCTTGGAATATCTTCACATTAATAAAAAAAGCCTTTCTCGTCCATCGTAATTCACACAAAAAATCATTCACTAAAGCAACCAAGCACTGACACCACTGTTAAATCCTAAATAATATTATCAACAATATTATCAATTCAAATAGCAATCACACACAATAACACAAATATTTATATTTACCAATAAATTATGAATAATTAATTGATATCTTATGAAACTATTTTTAAATTTAGAAAATTCAACTTAGATTTATGTAAGTATATTTTATATATGTACATATATAAATATATATTCTCAATTCGAATACCATACTCTCAAGCTTATTATCAAACATATTGTTGTGTTTGAACTTGACTCATTTAATAGTCGAGGCCAAAGTTGGGTTTAAACTTCACTTGTTTGCTAAATAAACAAACATAAACAACCTTTTCTTTTTTAGCCAAACTTGAGCTATTCATTAACAATTGAATCCATTTATAATCCTATTAATTATTAACTTAGAAGGAATCATAAATGGAAAAAGGCGTAGACACCCCTATTTTGTAACAATCGTTTAAACGTTTGAATTTTGATGGGGTACTACGTAAATGTCTCATGAGAGTCCTACTATTGCCTAACCTTTGAGAGTCCTCCTTATTTTTTCTACTAGTTATCTTATCTTTATTTGAGTAGTCCTAGTTATCTAGTATCTTATCTCTATTTGAATAATTGTCTAGTAATTATATCTAGTTATTTTAGGAGATTGTTGCTCTTTAAATAAACATGTATGGCATTAAGCCAATTGTTGAGGAATTTGCCATTGAATTGTGGTTTGTCTTCTACCCAAAGGAAGTCATTTATTAATTCCATCTCTGTTGCTATCAAATTTATAGTCCTAAAATAGTAAACGTGCTATTGCGAATTCATAAACATCTCCTTTCATTTATAGTTACATATTCATTGTCCGAGCTATCTGGGCTTGAGCTCATACATTGCATTGGGCCTAAAACTCAAACCCAGTCCCCACAATTGGCGCCGTATGTGGGAAAGTTTCGCGAAACAGTGAGTGTAACGGACAAACATGGTAAGGTCAAATTCACATCAAGCGGAGTCAGCAGAGTCTCAACAACAGGATGGCTTCTTGAATCTTGAATGTGAAAGAGATCGTGAAGCCAGCGCACATACCCTGCATTGGTAGCAGAAGTTGTCCTAGAGCGAAAGGCCATGCTTCTCAGAGATCCAACGACAACAGGGCTCTGCAGCTACAAATCAACGAGCTAAAAAGAAAGTTACGCAATGCCCGGCGAAGGCAAGACTCATCTAGCTCCAACAGCTCCTCCGAAGATGAGGGGGACGATGACTACAGACAAAGGTCAAGAACTCCCCCAAGCGAGTCTTTCTTTCATGAAGAGGAGTACCATCGCGGGCGTAAGAACGGGGGCTCGTCTTATGGAGACCCGGGAAGTGACGCCATGAGTAAAGCATTGCACCAGATCTCCAAGTCGCCTTTCACACGAAAGATCGAGGCAGCCAGGCTCCCGCGACGTTTCCACCAGCCCGCGTTCACCATGTATAATGGTCAAACGGACCCCGTGGAGCACGTTAGTCACTTCAACCAAAGGATGGCGATCCACTCCAAGAACGAGGCCTTGATGTGCAAAGTTTTTCCATCCAGCCTGGGACCTGTGGCAATGAGGTGGTTTGATGGCCTAAAAACCGAGTCCATAGACTCCTTCCAGGAGCTAGTTAGGGCATTTGGCTCCTGTTTCGTCACATGCAGCAGAGTCCCTCGGCCCCTAGGCTCGCTATTGTCCCTGTTCATGCGAGAAGGGGAAACCTTGAAAGCCTATTCAGAGAGGTACTGGAAAATGTTCAACGAGATAGACGGGGAACTCGATAACGTCGTTGTCGGTACCTTCAAGCTCGGCCTGCCAGCCGAGCACGGGTTGAGGAAATCCCTCATAGGCAAGCCAGTTATCAGTGTACGCCAGCTTATGGACCGCATCGATAAGTACAAGAGGGTCGAGGAGGACCAGTTGCAGGGAAAGGAGAAGGCTAAGGTTATCCCCCAAGAGTGGAGGGATTTCAGGTCGGACAGATACAATGACAGCCGGTCGAGAAGAGAGTCCGCTGGGCAGCTGGGAAGTACTAATGTGCAGGCAGTCAACACCGTGTTCCGAGAGCCGGTGCACCAAATCCTGGAAAAAATCAAGCATGAACCATTCTTCAAGTGGCCACCCAAGATGGTGAGAGATCCTATGAAGTGCAACAGGAACCTGTACTGCTGATACCATCAAGAGCCGGGGCACACCACAGAGGATTGTAGGAACTTGTGTAACCATCTAGACCAGCTTGTCTGAGAAGGACGACTAGGACACCTCCTACATCATACCTGCAGCACGCAGAACCAGCCCAGAGCTGACATGACCATGAAGCCCTCGGCAGGCACGATAAACGTCATCTTTGCGGCCCTCTGAAGGACCGGCTCTTGCCCATCAAGGGTGATGTCCGTGGCTCGGCTCTCGGCCGAGGACAACACTTCAAGTCAGAAGAGAGCCAAAGTGGATAGCGTGCCAATCCTGAGCTTTTCAAAGGAAGACAAAATCGGAACCATACAACCTCATGATGACGTCTTGGTAGTGACACTTAGGATTGGCAAATATGACGTGAAAAGGGTGATGGTGGATGACGGTAGTGGCGCCGAGATTATGTACCCCGACCTCTACAAGGGGCTTGGCCTTAAGCCGAAGGATCTGACACCCTACGCCTCTCCCCTAATAAGCTTTGACGGAAAAATGGTCGTCCCAAATGGCCAGATTAGACTACCCGTCCAAATGGGTCCGGAGATAGTGGAGGTAAACTTCATCGTGGTGGACACTTACTCTCCCTACACAGCCATTGTCGCCAGACCCTGGCTTCATATGTTGGGGGCCGTCGCCTTCACCCTGCACCAAAAGGTGAAATTTCCCTCCTGGGGACAGGTCATGGAGATCGCCGTGTGCCAGGCCATGGCAAGACAATGCTTGGTGGCAGCTATTACATACCGGCCTGAAGCAGAGCCCTCAGCCTCCTCCCAAAAAGACTTATAGCAATCAAAGGACATGGGACCACCAAATGGTGCGCCCCTCGAGGAGGCAAAGTGCGAGGAGTTAAAGAAGGTGGGGATCGACAATGACCCTGAAAGATTCTTCTAAATCGGCTTTCAGCTGCCTCCTCAGGAGAAGGAAGAACTGGCCGAGTTCCTCGGAAAAAATCTGGACGTATTGACGTGGAACGCTTACGATGCCTCGGGGGTTGACCTAAGCTTTGCATGCCACTACCTCAATGTTAACCCCTCCCGCGCCCCAAAGAAGCAACCACCTCGACGCCCATCTAAGGAGCACGCTGACGCTGTGAGGGCCGAGGTGATAAAGCTCAAGAAAGCAGGGGCCATCAAGGAGGTTTTCTATCCCGAATGGCTGGCCAATACGGTTGTTCTCAATAAGAAAAATGGAAAATGGCGAGTTTGTATGGATTTCACAGACCTAAATAAAGTTTGTCCGAAGAATCCCTTTCCAATGCCTCGGATAGACCAGCTGGTGGATGCGACCGCGGGCCATCGTCGGATGAGTTTCTTGGACGCCTTCCAAGGGTATCACCAAATCCCGTTAGCCCGAGAAGATCAAGAAAAGACTGCTTTCGTCACGCCCACCGAAAACTACCACTACAAAGTAATGCCTTTCGGGTTGAAGAACGCAGGATCCACTTACCAGAGGATGATGACCAAGATGTTTGAGCCTCAATTGGGTAGGAAAGTAGAGGTATACATAGACGACATGGTGGTAAAGAGCAAGAATGTGTCCGACCACGTAGGAGACCTCAAAGGTGTCTTTGAAATCCTGAGAAAGCATAAGCTACGCCTTAACGCCTCCAAATGCTCATTTGGAGTAGGATCAGGGAAATTTTTGGGCTACATGATCACCCACAGGGGAATTGAAGTCAACCCTGACCAGATCAGAGCCATTAACAGCCTACAGCCTCTTCGGAACTCGAAAGAAGTCCAAAGACTCACTGGAATGATTGCTGCCCTGAACCGATTCATTTCTCGGTCGGCTGATAGATGTAGACCATTCTTCCTCCTGATGAACAAGCGGAGAGGATACGAGTGGACCGAGGAATGTGACACGGCATTCCGATTGCTCAAAGATTACCTCTCTTGGCCACCAATCATGTCCAGCCCTAAGCCTGACGAGATCTTGTTCGCCTACATCGCCGTGGCACCGCATGCGGTCAGCCTAGTACTGATATGTGTGGACGACGGGATACAACGACCGGTATATTATGTAAGCAAATCATTGCACGATGCTGAGATTCGTTACTTGCCACTAGAGAAGGCCATTCTAGCGGTGGTGCACGCCACGCGAAAGCTCCCACATGACTTCCAGGCTCTCACAATTACCATTCTCACGCGGCTCCCACTCAAGTCTATGCTTCGAAGCGCTAACTATACTGGGAGAATTGCTAAGTGGGGAACGATTCTAGGGGCTTTTGACATCAAGTACATGCCTCACACCTCCGTCAAAGGCCAGGTACTTGCGGATTTGGTGGCCGAGTTCGCCAAACCCTCATCAGAAGGGATGGCTGAGGCGTCTGTCACCGATGGGAAGACGGTCGGCATGGTCTCCCTCCAGGGGCCCGCGTGTTGGAAGGTGTACACTGATGGGGCGTTAAACCAAAGGGGTTCTGGAGTGGGGCTAGTCTTGACTTCTCCCGAAGGGCTCGTTATCGAAAAAGCATTGAGGCTGGGCTTTTCGGCCACAAATAACGAGGCCGAATATGAGGCCTTACTGAAAGGGATGTCCATGGTCGAAAAACTCGACAACAAGAGAGTAAACATATACTCGGACTCAAGGCTGGTCGAAGGCCAAGTAAACGGAGAGTTGGAAGCAAGAGATGAAAGAATGCAGGAATATCTCAGCCGAGCTAAACTCCTACTGGCCCACTTTGACTCATTCACCCTGCGGCACATCCCTAGAAGCGGAAACACGCATGCTGACTTGCTAGCCACCTCCTCGGCTCAAAGCCTACCTCGGATCATACTCGTGGAGGACTTGCACGCGCCCACAAAGATGGAGAAGGATGCAGCCAGCGTCCAACAGGCCAGGGTGGGGCCCAGTTAGATGGACCCCGTGGCACTATTCTTGAAAGATGATATCCTCCCCAAGGACAAGGGAGAGGCCGACAAGATTCGTAGGAAGGCCTCACAGTTTTGGCTGTCGGAAGACCAGAAACTGTACAGACGGTCCTTCTCAGGGCCTTATCTGCTATATGTACACCCCGAGGCAATGGAGTTACTCCTAGAAGAGATGCACGAGGGAATCTGCGGGAGTCATACTGGAGGGAGATCCTTGTCGCATAGAGCCATTACGTAAGGCTATTGATGGCCCAATATGAAAGGGGAAGCGTAAGAATACGTGAGGAAATGTGATCAATGCTAGAGATTCGCACCAAACATACATCAGCCGGGCGGAATCCTTAATCCCCTATCTAGCCCCTAGCCCTTCGCTCAGTGGGGTTTGGACATCGTAGGCCCCTTCCCCAAAGCCGTTGGAAACAAGAAATTCCTCCTTGTCGACACGGACTACTTTACCAAATGGGTTGAGGTGGAACCACTGGCAAACATTAGAGATGTAGACGTCAAGAAGTTCGTCTGGAGGAACATCATCACCCGATTTGGGGTCCCACACACCCTTATCTCGGATAATGGACTTCAGTTTGACAGCAAAGCCTTCAGACGATACTGTTGTGGCCTTGGGATCAAAATCCGCTACTTCACTCCCGCTTACCCCTAGGGAAACGGGAAAGCCGAGGCCGTAAATAAGGCCATAGTGAACGGACTTAAGAAGAGGCTGGGCGACGCGAAGGAAAGGTGCGTGGAAGAGCTGCCTCACATCCTCTGGACGTACCGGACTACACCACGGAGGTCAATGGGGGAAACTCCCTTCTCGTTGACTTATAGGGCCGAGGCCGTGATCCCACTAGAGACCGGTTTCCCCATGTTAAGAACTACCAGTTTCAATCCGAGCGCTAACAATGAGTTGCTGGAGAAGGGTCTGGATCTTATAGACGAACGGAGGGAAAGTGCGAGGGTCCAACTAGCATACAACCAGAACAAACTCAAGCAAAGTTACGACACTCGCGTAAAGTTAAGGCCCCTAGCAACGGGAGACCTAGTGCTGAGGAAGGTCGTGGGCAACACCAGAAACCCCGCCTGGGGAAAGCTAGGACCAAATTGGGAGGGTCCTTATCGCATCACTTCGGTGGCAGGCATAGGTGCGTACTACCTTGAAGACTTGGACGAAAAAACTGTACCGCACCCATGGAATGTAAATAACCTAAAAAGGTACTACTATTAATGAAAGTTCTTTTTGTTCCTTACCTATCTGTCACTCGGGAAATTAACACCAAGTTTCAGTTTATAAGTGTTCAAACAAAACCTAAGTCAATGCAGCGTCCTCGAACCACGTTCTTAGGGGAAATTAACACTAAGTTCATTTTGTAAGTGTTCAAACAGAACCCAAGTCAATGCAGAGTCCTCGAACCATGTTCTTAGGGGAAATTAACACTAAGTTTCATTTTATAAGTGTTCAAACAGAACCTAAGTCAATGCAGGGTCTTCGGACCACGTTCTTAGGGGAAATTAACACTAAGTTCATTTTATAAGTGTTCAAACAGAACCTAAGTCAATGCAGCGTCCTCGGACCACGTTCTTAGGGGAAATTAACACTAAGTTTCATTTTATAAGTGTTCAAACAGAACTTAAGTCAATGCAGTGTCCTTGGGCCACGTTCTTATGGGAAATTAACACTAAGTTTCATTTTATAAGTGTTCAAACAGAACCTAAGTCAATGCAGCGTCCTCGGACCACATTCTTAGGGGAAATTAACACTAAGTTTCATTTTATAAGTGTTCAAACAAAACCTAAGTCAATGCAGTGTCCTCGAACCACGTTCTTAGGAGAAATTAACACTAAGTCACATTCTACAAGTGTTCAAACAGAACCTAAGTCAATGCAGTGTCCTCGGACCACATTCTTAGGAGAAATTAACAATAAGTGACATGTTATAAGTGTTAAAACTAAAACTAAGTTACTTCGCATACTGATACTTTGCGAACAGTAAGTTAGAGGACACAACACGAATTAGAAAATAAGAAAGAATAACATAGAACCAAAAGATAGAACATTATCATTAAACACAAAAAAGAGTACACAGCTTTTCCAAGGGTGAGCCACCCATACAAAAAAAAAAAAAAAAACTCCTACTGCTAAGTCTTCAGTTGAGGCTCCTCGGAATCAACAGCCCTAGGAGGCACATCGTCTGCTTTGGATTTAGCCTCGGCATCCTTGGCCTTGGAGAGTACCTCGCCAATAGTGAGCTCATTTTCAGAGAGCTGTGCCTTCGGAGGAGGATGGGCCTCCTCGCCCACGTTTGCCCCCTCGGGAACTTTAGCACCAGTAGCAGGGGCTTCGATGGCAAGGAGGGGCTCAAGGTCAAAAACTTCCCGGATATCCTCCGGGAAGAAAACACTCTCAGCCCTCCTGAGCTCCGAGTCTGCAGGAACTCCTGCACGGTCCATGGCTACTCCCCAGGACTCAATGAAGTAGTCCCTGCACACCACGACCACCTCCTCAGCGAGCCGCTTCTCTGTATCATGCATGCCCCGCTCGTAAAACGCCTCTACCGCAGCCTCGGCGGCTTCTTTGGCCATCCTAGCAGCCTCTTTGGCCTTCTGCAGCTCAGCCATCAAATCAACAAGCCGTTGCTTTTCTGTGGCCAGATTGATCTTTATAATGTGCAGCTGCTGGTGTTGGTCCTCGGCCTACCTCTCTACTATTTTCAGGCCGGCCTGGGCACTCAGACGTGCTTTCTCAGGCTCATTCAGCTTCCCGGACAGGTCGGGCTTCTCCTGTCTTAAGGCCCCAGCCTGCTTCTCGACCTCCTGGCGAGAATAGACCTCGGCTTTAACATCCTCATTGGCCCTCTTGATCCACCCCTCGGCCACGAAGACTTGTTGAGTAACCTGCACGTTAACAACAAGAAAATGATGAGGATCGACATGAGCACGCGACTTAACTTGCAGCCAAGAAGTGATGGCAAGCTTACCTTTGCAAGGTCCCTCTTCAAGGACGAGAAGAGGTCCGGCTACCTGATGCGCCGAAGGCCTTCCATGTCCCTAGGAAGGAGGAGGGGCTGTTCCAAGGCCTCGGCCAGAGCTCCAGCGTGCTCCCTCTGAGACTCCCAAATTGTGGCGTCCCAGGGGATAGAGGCGCCCCCTACCTTCAACCGAAGGGCCCAGGTGCACTGCACACGGCGAGTATCGCCCTCCTCGGAGACCTCCACCGGCCTGTCCCTCTTGTCATGAGGATCGGAGGATCGCTTCTGCTGCTTTCCCCCCTTTAGGGGCGGCACTTCTCCCTCCTCAAGGACCTCCACGGGCCTTTTCTTCTTCAAATTTTCCTTAGCCTTCTACCCGAGATCGGTAGGGGGGGGGGGGTTTAGGTGGGTGGAAAGGTAAATTGGGGGTAACCTGGGTCTTGGCAACCTCCTTGGAGGACGACCCCACCCCTTTGTTCCTTTCGGCCATTAAGCCCCTCAGGCCAGTCCTTGGTTTCAAGTCCATCCCTTCCTCCTCGTCCTTGGAACTAGGGTCTAGCCGAGCACGCAGCAACCTTGGGTGATGGTCAGTCGGTGACTCCTCAACTTCAGTCTCGGAGTCCGAGATCTCGACGGCCTTATCAACGGGCTCTCCCTCAAACCTAAATTGGTCGATCTCAGCGTCCAGGGACTGAGGAGACGATGCGGGCACCTCACTTGGAGCAGGAAGCTGCTTACGGATGGGCGGGGATGGCAAAGTAACGGGGGGAAGGTCCCTGTCGGCCAAAAATTTGGGCCTGGACACGTCTATTTGGGCGAGCCTGGAGCTGCCTGCTCTGATGGCTTGACCGATGTCTTGAAAATCCCGCGACAAGGGCTGGTAATCCAAGATCAAGTGGGCAGCACGCAATTGCCCGTCTTCACTCACGAACACCTCCAATCTTAGTAGGTAGTTGAGGGCTCTGACGTTGACAAGGCTGAGCTTCGGCGAGACGTGGTCCTTGTCTGCAAAAACATCCGGGAAGAAAGTCCAAGTTAGACCAATAACAACTGCAGCCGAGGAACGAAGTGCAAAAACTACATACATATAGTAAATAAAAAAAAGAGAAGAGGAAAAAAGAGGGAAAACAAGCAAATGCAACATCTCGGAGAACTAAAGCCCCGGCCGAGGGGCATTATCCTGAGGTACCCCACCTGGCTTTCCCACCTTAACGGGACAGTGAAGACCGTCGTGCCAATCTCCAGAGACGACCAGGTAGTCGTCCTTCAAGCCTTTGTTGGACTTGGGAAGGCAGGATATCAACCTCACCTCCTCGGACCGGGACTTGAGGTAGTACCCCCCTGAGAGGGCATGGCACTCATACATGTGAGCAACATCGTGCCATGTGAGCCCAAGGTTCATTTGTTCACTAAGGGCATCTATACTTCCTAAAATCCTAAACATGTTGGGAGCGTACTGATGGGGGCATAACTTGTGGTTGAGCAAGTAATCTCTGGTTATCCTACCCATGGGAAGAGTCATCCCTCCCTCCAGAAAGGCAATCATTGGGATGACAACCTCCCCCGTCCCTTTATTGGTCATAACCTTGTCCGAGGAGCAGTACTCTAAACCCACCCCCCGCGGAATGTGGTACTTGGCCCTAAAGCCCTCCATCCCAAGCGAGGAGTCCACTAAGTGTTTGAATCTACCTATGGAAATGAAAGGGAGTCACTAGGGAGCAACGTCCTACGGGCAAAGAAATCCTAGAAGCGCGACTTAGAAAAGGGACTAAGAACTGAAGAAGATGACACTTACTGAATCGAGCTAACGAGTCGGGTCCGAAACGTTTACCGTCGTAGTGATCTCTTGAGGAAAGGTGTGAAAGAAGCCTAAGTCTGTGAAATGGGAGCCTAAGTTCAGGGAAGTTGGAGTGCCTGAAATCACTAGGAAACTTGAGAACGCGTAAAATGAAAAGTGACCGCTCTTACTCGAGCTTTTATATAGAAGGGGCATGCACTTGGAAGTAACCCCGCATGCCCTCCAAGGGCGAGTGTCAGCCGTTATAACGCCACCCGAAATAATTATTAGCCTCCCGCGAGTTATGAAACGTCAACCACAATAAAGGGGCGCGCTAGTCGAGGATCTGGCACGTGTGAGCAAGGGAACGAGTGATGGCATTCCAAAAAGTAAGTAATAATGAGTAATAAATAATAAACGTTAAAATAAAATTAAGAACAAAATACAGACACGTACATTTATATCAAAACCCCAATCTTCTCCTCAGACGAGAGGGAAAAATTGGGTTTTTGAGGGGCTATTGTAGGGGCCTGAACCCAACTATTGTATTGGGCCTTGGGCCTATCCGAGGAGGGTTGCCTCCTCGGATAGCTTGGACATTGACCTTATCCGGATCCCATTGGCCAAACTAGGCCTTTAAGATGCTCCAACAATGGATGGGCACCCCGGAGGCATAAGGAGAGGCCGAAAGTAGGAAGACGCCTAAGGAAGAGCTACGACCTCCACATTTAATGCACAGCATCTACTTTTCTGGCCGCATTTATGTGGAGAGGACCCCTGAACAGTGCTGCTCTGACTGCTACGACTCACAGAAGCCAGAAAGGGTGTCTAATGTGACAGATAATCAAGTAGTGACTTGGATGGCCAACAAGTGGAGGCTCCGGATCATCCAAAGGGGAGTATATAATGCAGAGGACCCCTGAGAAGAAGGGAGAGACTGGAAGAGAAAGATAGAGATAGGATAAATCTCCTCGGACTGTGCCGAGGACCCTCTTTACAAGGAATCCCTGTAACTCTCTTTATTGTATTAATACAATAGTATTGGATTATTGTCCAACTCACTGTGGCCTAGCTTTTCAACCCATCTCTCTACAAATTCATTGTCCGGGCTATCTGGGCTTGAGCTCATACATTGCGTTGGGCCTAAAACTCAAACCCAATCCCCGCAATATATATAAACATTTTACCTTTAACTCAGCATTAAATTAGTGTCAAGACCAGCTTTATCTTAGATGCAATTGATGCAATTGCTTAAGGCCCCAAGTGAAATAAGGCCCTAATTTTTTTTTTTTTGGTTAATAAATAAGGCCCTAAATTTAAACCAATAAAATTATCTCTTTGTGTAAAAGTATTAATTATGCTCCAAATATTAATTAATGAATATAAATAAATTTTTTATCAAAGAAAAAACATAAAATAAAATAAAAAAATTTGTGGACTATGCAGGAGAACTGATAATCACTCATCTATATCAAAGAAAAAATAGAAAAAAAAAAAAAAAAAAAAACTCTTCGTGAGCTGTGCACTTGACGGTTCGATCTCTGTGTAGGAGATTATTTAGAGTGAAGGGCGTTTCCAGAGTAGTTTGAGAAAAGTTGTTTGTAGTTTTTTGAAATATGTGTGGGTAAAAAAGTGTGTGCAAATGTATGTAATGTTATTTAAAATGTGAAAATGTGAGTTTGAGATTGATGACCAAACATGTTAGAAAAACTAAAAACAAATGACCCAAAAAAATTAATCTCAAACCTTAGACTTTTATACTCATTGCTAGAAACTTTGCATTCTCTCTCCGTTTAAATTCTTTGTAGTAGCTTGAAATTTAACGTGGTTCTAATCTTTCTCCCTTTAGGTTTGGCTCTAAAAAACCTTTCAGATTTGTGTTAAGCTCTCACTCTATTTCTTTTTTCTCCTAAAATTTTGTTTTCTCGTGGCAGTGGTAGAAGACAAAACAGAAGCCACATATTGACAAAGTAGCTTCACTTACTGTCAAGGTGTCACCCCCTCACCCTTTTATTTCTAGTCATTATTTGCTTTAGTATTAGTATTTTTAGTATTTCTCTTTCTAAACGTATCACATAGCAATGAGTGACCCACGTTATGTACAGAAAAAATGCTTTATTTTTTTTACTTTTTCTGTCTTATTACATCACCTTAGCTAGGTGAATGCTGCTGCAATTTTAGCGTGATGTGTTTAACCCCCCCCCCCCCCCCCCCAAAAAAAAAAAAAGGGTGATGTGAACAATGAAATACTAGAGAGCTAAATTTTTCTTTTCATTTTTATCATTAAATGGTGATTTTGAATGTAAATTTTCTTATTTGTTTAGTCGTTGATTGGTTAAAATACAATCATATATATATATATATATATATATTATGATACTCTAAAAAATGGTTTAATTTTTTGATAAAACAAATTTTAAATTTTTTTTTTACAAATAAATGAAATTACTTTAATTGATTTATTAAATTATATAAAAAGAAGCCTCAATGAACGCTGTTGCCTTAGGCCACAAAAAATCTCAAGCCGGCCTTGATTAGTGCATTTACCTCCATCCTTAGTCATAATTTTTTTGATGCTCGATTTGATTCATTCTATTTACTCCAAATTTAGTGTCTTATCATAATTTGCAAGAATCAATTCCTTGTACAAGTTATCTTCTCCATAAACAAACCCATTTTAGCAGTCAAGTCCTCGTATAATTTCCCTAAGAAAAAAGGTCCTCGTATTATTTTAATGATAAATGTTATCTTTTAATAATAAAAATAGTAGGATGACTTGACCCCAATATATACTAGTATGACTAGTTTACCGATCTTTTCGACGCATAATATTGTGAGTATTGGGTCATCCTTGCTTACAAGTTCATTTCAAACTAATTACACTCTCTTGTATACTTACGCTTCCCTTTTTTTAAAATCACATGTCAAAATTTAAATTAGAATGAAACCTTGTGATTCTTTCCAAAAGGTATTAGACTTGAATTTCTTTAACTGAAAATTTTTCATACTTCTAAACAGTTCTTAAACCGCAAATTTAAACACATAATTATAAAAAATTGTGAAACAAATTATATTTATTCCGATGGTGTACATTCAATTTTCTACATAAATATAGGTTTAATCCTTAATCATTGTCCTGTTCTTAACATAATAAGAAGAAAATCTGTTAGGTGGCAAAAATTTGATGTTGGGGAGATCTATGAACAACTTATGGTGGCAATGATGCAGTTGGTGATCCTTGTTCTTGTAGAAGTGAAAGCTAATGACCTTAATACTATCCTTTTTCCTCCATCTTCACGTTCAATTATGCTTTCTCAACCTTCTAAACTTGACAATGTTTAAGAAGAAACGTTTATCGATTGCCTTGGTAACAAATTTGAGATTTGTCACAATTTATATAAAGGAGAAGAAGTTCGTAAAGAATTTTTACTATGTGGTTTTGATGCTTTCGAACACTGTGAGTATCACCATTTAAATGAACCACGAGAAGTTATTAAAGTCGCTGGAGACTGCGTAGATATTTGTGTTAATTTAAAAAAAAGACATACAAATTCCTTCAGCTTTAAAGTTTGTTTTCCAGAATGTTACGAAAAGCATTGAGATTTCTTTTACAACTATCTCCAACTCTCAAATCTCAATTAGCAATTTCAGATGAATCCATGGCATGGTGATTATGTGTTGGTCTTAAAAAATGAAGGACGAAATTGTGTGTATAATCTTTTTTTTTTTTTTGGTACGAACCCATGAATTAATTAGGTAGCATAATGTGGCTGCGTTTTGAAGATGCTATTGGTTTATTAATCTTCTTTCATATGAAATAAATGAAATCTATAGGTGAAAATAAATCATTGGTCCCTAAAGTTTCAAGTAAGCACAAATAGTCCCTTAAGTTTTAAAATGAGTGCAATTCGTCATTCTATTAACCACCATTAGTTTCCATGCCTATGTGGCTAACATAGCAATGACATGGCAACTTTTGAGTGACGTGATTTAAAACTAAAAAATTAAAATAGAAAATTGAAATATGATCTGTTGGACCGTTATGAAACATTGAAATAGATCTCCCCAAATCAAATCCCCGTGTTTAATGCTAAATTTGAAATTGAAACTGAAATGAGAAAAAGAGAAATGAAATTTCAAGTCACTATCCTCGGTCCCTTGCAACCCATTCCTTGCATAGCCATTGTGATTGTGTTAGTTCATAAGGGGACGGTCATAAGAGCATTTGCATCAATTCATGCAAAAATTTCTGTCTATTTTAGCATAAGAACCTAAGACTCTTTCATTGTTCACATCACCCTATTCATCCTTCCAAACCCAAGACTTTCTCTCTTCTCCTCCATAACCAACCACTTCTTCCTTTCCAAACCTAAGACTCTTTCTTTCTTCCTTCACAACTATTTGTTTTTGTTTAGACCCCTACAAACTAGATTGTTTAACCTAATTAATTAACCAAGTGAACACTTGGGTTTATTATTCAAATCTAGGTTAAACAACAATAAATCATATCATGCAGTACGGGAAAAAAAAAAAAAACAACGATATGATTACCCAGGAAAACCAATGAAACTATCTAGTTTCAAGGTAAAAAAAACCTGGGGAGGATTTGACCTAGCTATACTCAAGAAAAAACAAATCCACTATAGAGAATCGAAGTTTTTCCAATTAGATTTAACCCTAAATCTATTGCTACCTCCAGTAGTAACTTACTGACATGACCACGTGCAAACTCCGAATCCACAGACTCCTTTTCTCTTGGATTTGTTTTGCACAAACACCTATGTTTGTGACTTTGAAATCCCACTCAAAGGTTTAGCAACACAAACTCTCCAGTTTGTGACTTCAAGACCACTTTTGAAAGTTTAGATTATTAGTAATTTTTAATCTTGTTGCAGTAACTTAAGAATTACCAGATCTAATGATATGAGAATGATTTTCGGTAGTGACTTTGAAATAGGAAGTCATAATACCTTTTAGATCTTACATTAGCACCTGCAAAGTCTCCTCAAAATGCACCTTAGGGTTTCTTTTAAATACTATGTGAAATAGACCTGAAACCTTAATCACTTAATAGGCCAATGGGCTGTTGGGCTTAATTAAAATTTTGCAGAATCTGATTTTTTGCGATTTTCAATCGGTTGGATCTAATTTTCGATCAATCAGCCTTCACAGAATTTGAACTCTCTTTTCTGTTTCTGTAAGTTGAATGTTCTTGTATTCTGACTTGTAGTACCTAGAGCATTGTCTAATAAACTCTATAGACTCTAAGATCTATACCTAGACAAGTTTGTGCTCATGGTTTGTCAATTAGTCTAAACTTTTGGAACTTAACAATCTCCCCATTTGGAAATCCGTGACAAAACTTACAGACAATATAAAATGCTCAAATACATGAACAACCCATTTACAATAAAATGCCAATTACATCACAAATCCCAATCTAAGGCTTCTAACCCAAAAGTTACAAGAAGAGGTAGAAGGTCTTGATTGGAATGTACCTGTCTTTCTTGAAACACTCAAAAGAGCACATCATTGCTTGTGTGGAAAAAAAGACAGATAAATAAAAAATAACAAATATGCAATAACATCAAATAAAAAACATGTAAATTAACTCTTCCCCTAAGTTAGATACATAAAAAAAACTTTTATTTCCTCCCCTTTTCAAAAACAATTTCAACTTCCCCTAAATAAAAACAGTTTAAAAATCTTTTCCAAATTTCATCTTTTTCTCTCCCTTTTTGTCACGTTTTAACAAAGACATCTCAAACAAAGAGTAGATAGTAAACATGCACAACAGAGGATAAGAGAAAATATAGAATCAAGGAACACAAAAGAATCTAGCTCCATAGAAAATAGAGGCAACTCCCCCCTATGAAGAGCAACAACCCCCCCTAAGAACAACATAGGTTTTAAAAAAAATAGCTTTCTCCCCTTATAAAAATTGGAAAAAAAAAAAGTTTTGGAAAAAACAGTTTAGGGGAAAATTTAGGAGGTGGAAAAAACTAAAAAGAAATGCATAAATTGAGGAATCTCTTGAAGAAAAATATTATCTCTTTCAATATATGCAAACTTGACACTACGTAACCCATAAACGGATGCATGCAAACATTTAAGGCATAATCAGTTAAGACTATATAATATAGATCTCAATGATATAAAAATTCAGCATGCAATTTGTTTTCATTGAAGAAAAATATTCTCTCTTTCAATATAAGCAAACTTGACACTATGTAACCCATAAACAGATGCATGTAAACATTTCAAGAACAATCAGTTAAGACTGTATAATATAGATCTCAATGATATAAAAATTCAGCATGCAATGTGCTTTCATGTGTCAAGGTATTTTGAACTCAAATTAACCTTAAGAGTAGAGAAAATATTTGCACATTGATTATTCCCATCATATCTCTAAAAAATATTCCCAATTTTTACCAGTTCACACATCAAGAAAAAAATAGCATTAAGTTGAGTACCCAATTTAGCAACTAAAAAATGTACATAACTCAAAAATTAATCAATACATTTTTAAATCAAGATGAGTGCCCAATTTGGCAAAGTGTATGCATGTTATGTGTGAAAACAATGAAAGATATGACTATAAAAATGCAAGATGGATAAAGAAAAAAATGCAATGCATGTGAATCCTATCACAAAATGATGCACGAAAAGACAGATTTGTCAAGAACTTTAAAAACTAAAAATTTTCTAGATTTGATCGGTTAAAAGGAATTGAACAGCAATCGAAAATATTTCTGGAAATTTTCAATTAGTCGAGCATTAATCGAACATCAATCGAATCAGCCAAAGAGTTTGTGCTTTAAAACCTGAACATTTTCGATCGATCGAGGGTAATCTTCAAACAGTGGAAATAGTGAAAATTTTTAAAACTTAAAAATATGGAAATTTTATGCAGAAAAACAGCTTGAAAGTAGTTTTTATGGCTTAATATATATATGAACATGATTCAGAAAAGTTCTAGAAAAACATGATGCCTCTTAACTGCAAATATCAAAACCAATGAAGAAGTTAAAAACAAAGATTCTAAACTTCTAAACACATTTTTCTTCAAATTCCCAACCAAAACAAAAATTTGCATTTACACGTCAGTTCATATGCAATTAAAGATGGCCAAATTAGTTAACTCTGTTGGGAAAAATACATGTTTGTATCACATACAAAACATACGTAGCGGAAAATAAACGGATCTACTTCATTCGCAATTGATAACATGAACTATGTAAGTTTCAGAATTTAAGATGAAGAAAGCGTACCTTGGTGCGGTGAAATTCAAAACCAAAGATAAGAAGTTCTTGGGAAGACTTTTAATCTTCCCTCCAATTCCACTTAATGCCCAAGAAGTGTGGTCTCTCAAACAGTTTTTAAGGAGAGAATAAGGGAGTGTCCAACACTCACATACAAACCATTTCATTCCTTGTGTAATCTTGATGAAAAAAAAAAACACTTATGGAAAGACCTATGAAATTCTATATATTTCTCTCCTTAAATATAACTGATTATCTAATTGGACTAACCTTTTGGGCCATTCCAATTGGGCTCAAGTTGTATGGCTTGGAGTGGGACCAAAAGGGAACAAATAAGACTAGCTCCAATGGGTCTTGGGCTTTTCTGTCAACTCTTGACAAGTCCAAAGTTACCATTAATTATATTCAATACCACTATAGGAATATAATTGCACTCTAGGCCTTATTAATAAATTAAATCCCAAGACTTTATTATACATGCAACCCCTTCATTAAAATATTCGTAGTAATACAAAGTTATGAATATAGACTGTTACTTTGAAGATTACTACATCTTAATCTTTGAGTACCCGGTTTAATCCTTTACGTTATTCATCATATATTTATGAAATCTAATTCCATAAATATATACTTTAGTAACTCCTTACAAAAGTGGTTAGGCCCAACACTTTGAATAACCAAACCCATTAAACTTATCTCAAGGGATTATTTTATATCTCCGTTAAGAAATTATGAATTCCATCTTGAGAATATATATTCCATCAACACTAAATGTGGCTGCCCAACATACTGAGGTTTTGACCGTAACTTATAGATCTTACTCCTGATATATCAAAGTAACCTACATCTTATGATCAGGTCCATTATTCTCTCAGGATTTAGAGTTGATGTAAATAGAAGTCGTGAGATTTATTATTCATTTGACAGTCATTAGGAGAATAATAAATCTCACAACGGTCCAGTTTAATATGTCTTAACTCTTAAAACATATCAACATATCAACTAGAAGTCTCCACTTCTATGATCAAGAAAAATCATCTTAGTTGATATGTTATAGTCTTCGCAGATAAAATGCCCAATTTCATCACCGACTACGAACTAAAATTCTGAGTTTACAAAGAACTTGTGATTTATATCTTCTGTGACTTTTCACATAAATCACATACTATGCATCTCATAGACTAAGATAATGTCTCATTAGTTCATTTATAAATAGTCTCATATAATTAAACAATTTAATTATTTATGACATGCAAATAAATTGGATTTTAGGGCATAAACCCCAACAAACACACAATCATATGTAGAGAATTTAGCAAAGATTTGTGTGTAGAGTGTGCAACTAGTTAGTGTACAAAATACAAAATAGGTGATATGTAGATAGTAATTAAAAAAATTTTCTACATCATCAATCACATTGGTTTGAAAGTGACTATCACCTAAAGAGTTACATCATATAACTCTCACATCTCCTAGAAAACATGCTTGCCATCATGTAAAAGCCTTTTATTTTTCTTTTGATTTTCTTATTATTTTTGAAATCAACACCTCATTTAATCTTGTTGTGCAAGTGCTACACCTTAGCGAGCACGGCTTTTATAATTTGCACATAGGTGTTCATGATTGATGAGTAATAGTAGTGAGATGGTTATTTATGCCTTTCTCCTAGAATTTTCTAGTCCTTACGATCAAAAGAATGTGACATCAAAATCAAGATCGTTTGTTTAAAGACTATAAACAACTCACACAATTAAGCACTACATAACACAAACTAGCAAAGTGCAGAAAATAAGTTCATCAAAGCTAAACAAGGTACACAGTCATGAAATGTAAATTTCATTAGCCAACCTTAATTACACACTAAATGATGTGCAATACAGAAAAATATATTTTTGGATTTTCAAATTTTCATTATGACCAGTAACAAAAGGCACACATTATGCTAAATGAACAAAGTGCAACAACAATGCATGACGGTGTTCTACTAAGCTATAGAGGGTACAGAAACAAGAAATATCAATTTTTTAATTAACCCATGAGTACATGTACAAACTCGTGCATACTCATACAAAATCAGAAATAGCTCATGCACTCAATTATGCAACCCATACTTTCTATGTTTTTCCACAATATCAAGAATGTTCTAAATTAAGAGAGATAGATCATAATGTAATCCTCAAGAAAAATAAAATAAGACATAAAATAAAATATTTTTGTCTTTTTGAAATTTTTCAACGTTTTTGGATTTTTTTTAATAATCAAAACAACCTAAGAAAAAAAAAAACTGAAAGAAAACATGTCTACAAATAATTGAAAGAATTATATCAAGGATAAGTAAACAACACTCACCTTAGCAAGTCTTTTCTCACCCATATAGCACACGTCTTTGGCTTTGTAGGTGAAAATCCATGAGAAACAGAATGTATTTGAAGGATTACAAAGACCGAAATCCTGCAATTTCCTTTCACAAGCCAACAAGCTTAAATTTTTCAAAAGCATATAAAACAATTTATTTGGACTTATGGCTTAAGAAATATCTTCACATATCCTAAACAGAAACACAGAATGCTTAAATTTCAATTTATGACAGTTAGGACGAATGTGACCACAGACACCACAAAAGTGACAAATAGGAACAAATTTAGGAAGATCAGTATTCCTAAAAGCAGATCTAGTCTCAAGTTTTGGTTTTTGCCTCAACAAATAACAATTTGGTCTAGCATGACCAACAATACCACAAAGGTGACAAGTAGATGCAAAAACAGATTTCTTTTATACTCTAGCAATAGGTTTAGACACAGGTTTAGAAACTTCAATATTGACATCATAACTTTTACCATTGTCTAAACTAGCAACATAAGCCTTTTCTTTATGATTCCTCTTAAAAGGAGGAACATAAACATTCTTTACTTTAGGCTTAAAGGGAACAGTAACATAAACAGATTTGTTATCAATAGCAAGTTTGGTACTAGACAATTTTTCTAGTTTAGCTTCACACTCAGCTAACTTTTGTTCCAAACTTTTTATCTTTTCATCTTGAGAGGAAAATTTATTTATCAAAAATTCATTCTTTTTATTAGATTCATATAATCTCACAATCAATTTCTCTTTTTCAAGATTAGCCAATTTTAACTCTTCCCTAAATTTCTTAACAATTTTCATAGATTTAGTTAATTCCCTACAAAGAGTTTCATAGGCATCAACAAGATCAACAGAAACAATAGTGTCCTTTTTATTCAAATTGATAAGGGTGTTCTCGTTTAAGAGATTCAAAGTATGGCACGCAAGGAAGCCAATGGCTGCTCTGAGCTCGTTGACTTTCCATAAGCAGACAGGACCCAAAATGACACCACAAAAAGACGACGACCTCGTGATACCCGACGGTCGTCTCTATGAAGCCGACGAGAAGTTTCAGACGAAGAAAGAGACCGACGAGGTGAAAAGGCCAATAGGTCCAGCGTGGCTTGTCTTGGTCTCCACGAATATCTATGCAAGGAAATAGCTTGCATCACATGACTAACCTTAATCAAAAGAATCTCTACAAGGAAAGGATCTTGCAAAATGCGTGTATTCATGAGGATCTTCCTTACAAGGAAAGACCTTCTCTACCAAGAAACGAATGTCAGCTCCACATTACTATAAAACCCCAAAGTCTTCACAAATCAAGGTACACGTAATTCTCTCAGCTCTAGCACTTTAGAGTTGTAGAAATTCTCTCTAACTTAACCTTCAGAGGGTATTTGGTCAGTACCACACCGATTCTCTCTGCAAGGTCTTCTTTGATTCTGTTTTGCAGGTTCTGCCTAGAGCACGTGAGGACTGTGCAGCTCACTGACGATTTTTGGCATCATCAGTTGGCGCTGTCTGTGGGAAACAAAACAATAGCAACCATATTACCACTTCCTAGAAAAAGAGTTGTATGGTACTCACTTACTCGATGGCAACCAATAACAATAACGGAGATGAACCACGCACTACTTCCCTGAAAGATAGGTATAGACCCTAGTCGCGGCTGTGGAATGCCTTACTAAGCAAAACCACGACCTGGAGGAATAGCTACGCCAAAGGGATGCTGGGCCCAACAGTTACGAAGAGGAGCAAGAAGGCACCAGTGTCGAAAGTAGGGACTGAGAAGGACCAGAAGGTAGCAATGCCTCGAGTAGACAAGAGCGACAAGATACCACCGTCCATCCGTCGTAGATACTGTGCCACCGAGTATGGTCGCAGGGATGCAGATGATGATGGAACGGATGGAATTTATGATGAACGCCCTCAGAGGATGCGTGTTAAACGACCTCAACGAGTTGGTCCACCAAGACTCGCCCTTTACTGCATCCATCACCTCGTTCCCTCTTCCGCCAAAGTTCTGTATGCCACAGATAGAAGCCTACGACGGGTCTAAGGATCACTTGGATCACCTGGAGTCATTCAAAACCTTCATGCACTTACAAGATGTGGCGGATGAGATTATGTGCCAAGCCTTCCCAACAACGCTGAAAGGTCTTACAAGGGCATAGTTCAGTAGATTGATGCCCAACTCCATTGGTACATTCAAGGAGCTAAGCGCGTAGTTTGCCTTGCACTTTATTGGGGGGCACAGGTCTAAGAAGTCCACTAAGTGCCTGATGAGTATCAAGCAACGAAAGGACGAGACACTGAGGTCTTACATAACCCGCTTCAACAAGGAAGCCCTCTTGATAGATGAAGTGGATGACAAGATACTTGTTGCTGCATTCACCAATGGATTACGAAAGGGGAAGTTTTTGTTCTCTTTATACAAAAACGACCCGAAGACCATGTCAGACGTGCTTTATCAAGCCACTAAGTACATGAATACAGAAGACGCACTACTAGCCCGAGAGGAGAAACCCAAGAAGAGGGAAAGGCAAGAAGATACAAGGTAGGACAGGGGACGTAAGACGACTAGAACCGGAGACTGACGGGAGGATAGGAGCTCCAAACCCTCCACTGGAAGATTCTAAAACTTCACCTCACTGATTGCCCCAATCAATCAGGTCTTGATGCAAATCAAGGACGACACAACCTTGACATGGCTTAGCAAGTTGAAGGGAGATCCTAGTAAAAGGCCCAGAGACAAGTATTGTTGTTTTCATCAGGATCATGGTCACGGCATGTTTAAATACAATGACTTGAAGCAACAAATTGAAGCCTTAATCGGACAAGGAAAACTACAATGATTCGTCAGCAAGGAAAGGGCAGACCTAGGGGTGTAATCGGTTTGGTTTGGTCGGTGTTGAAGACAGTTTTTGCATCGAACCGAGAATTTCGGTTTTAATATATTGAGCACCGAAACCGATTTGTAAGGAAGGAACGCTGAACCGACCGATTGCATTTAGTTTCGGTTCCGTTCGGTCAGGTTTCGGTGTTTGGTATGTGAGAAACAAAAGCAAGAAAAAAAAAACAATAGAAAAGAAGAATTTTTTTCATCAAACAGAGACATTATTGGAAGACAAAATCAGTACAAAAATTAACAAGAAAAAGCAACCAAAACACTCTATTTTCAACACAGAATACAGAGCAACACAGGAAAAAAAAAACATAAAACACATACTAAGATTAAGGAAACATCACGCCGTGTTTTCTTAGAAACCAAACAGATCAAAGAAAAAAAAAACTATTTCCCTTTGCTTTCCCACATTTTCTCAGCACCCAAACACCAAGCAAACACAAAAAAAAAAAATATACTCAAAATCATGTATATATTTAGAGAACATACCAAAGTAAGGAAAAATCTATTTCCCTTTGCTTTCCTACATGTTCTCAGCACCCAAACACCAAGCACCAAGCACACACAATAAAAATATACTCAAAATCAAAAAGATTGTATTTTCTTTTTTCTTTTTATTTGGTTAAATGTTTTTGGGATTCTTGAACTTTGTTTCTGAGAGACTAAAAGAAATGGAGAAGAAAGAAGGTTGTGGGGGAGAAAAGAATGACTACAACTAGAAATGAGAGAGAAGAGATAATACTTAGGGTTAGTAGGGTTATATACAAACCCAAAATGACGTAGTTTTGTTAAAATAAGGAGAGAATAAATAAAATTGCATTTACTATGGGTCGAACCTGAGTTAAAAATGTGAAAACGCGTGTCCTTGCCACTAGGATACCAGGATCTTTCTTGATATTATTAGTACAAATTAATATTTAATATATTTCGGTTCGATTTCGGTCGGTCGGTGCATTTGTGTGGGACACCGAAACCAAAACCGAAATTTTTGGCTTTTATAAAAGGAAAATCGAAACCGAACCGAACTGAAACCAAACCAAAATTTTTGCAACAGTTCGTTCGGTTTGAAGCGGTTTTTTTGGTTCCTCGGTTTTTTGCATGCCCTTAGGCAGACCTACCGTAGGAGCAGGCTGTAAGAAGGAAAAATGAGCGCCCTAGACCACCCTTAGGAGACATAAGGATGATTGTAGAGGGCATCACAACTTTTGGTTTGTCTAGAAAGGCATGTAAGACTTACCTAAGGATGGTTTAGAGCATCCAGTTGACAAGTTTCGTTCCAAAGATGGCACAGATTGACAACCCCATAAAAGGGTTCTCGAAGGAAGATGCTCGATGTCTCCACCATCCATACAACGATGCACTTATTGTTAGCATACGGTTAGGGGATTACAACACTCATCGGGTCCTAGTTGATAATGGAAGCTTTGTTGATATCCTCTATTACCTGGCGTTTAAGCAGATGAGGATCAAAAGAGAACGGTTCATACCAACCAATGCATCGCTCGTTGGGTTCGGAGGAATGAGAGTATACCCCCTTGGCACAGTCACATTACCCGTGATGGTTGGTGATTACCCTCAACAAATTACTAAGGATGTTACATTCATTGTAGTCAACTATACGTCTGCTTACAATGCCATACTAGGCTGTGCTACCCTCAATTCGTGGAAGGCTGTAACTTCGACCTATCACCTAATAATCAAGTTCCCCACCAAGTATGGAGTAGAAGAGGTACGTGGAGACCAAGTGGCTGCGCGCGAGTGCTACATAGCAATGTTGGAGATGGACGACCACTTATAGACCATGAGTATAGAAGAACAACGGACGATTGCAGAGCCCATTGAAAGGTTGGAAAAGATGCTCTTCAATGACTCCAATCCTGAGCGAACAACTAGGATCAGCACCCTCGCCAGCCCACCAATTCGTCAAGAACTCACGACATTCCTGAGAGAGAACTAGAATGCCTTTGCCTGGAGCCACGAAGACATGCTCGGTAATGACCTTTTAGTCATGGTTCATAAGTTGAATGTATCACCCTCTTTTCCCCCTATCCGACAGAAGAAGTAAGTGTTCGCCCAGGAACGAGACAGGGCTATTGCAAAAGAAGTTCACAAATTACAAGAAGCAGAGTTCATATAAGAAGTGTATTACCCCAACTGGCTGGCCAATGTGGTGATGGTCAAGAAAGCCAATGGAAAGTGGAGGATGTGTGTAGACTTCACGGAATTAAATAAGGTGTGCAACAAAGATAGCTACCCACTATCACGGATCGATATCTTGGTAGACTCGACAGCAAGACCCCAGTTGTTGAGTTTCATGGATGCATTTTCTGGTTACAACTAGGTCAACTGGGCGAGGCTGATTAGGAGAAAACTTTATTCGTCACCAGCCAAGGCCTCTTCTGCTATAAAGTTATGCCATTTGGCCTCAAGAATGCGGGCGGCACAATGTACCAGAGGCTCATGAACAAAATGTTTGCACATCAAATTGGTAGAAATGTCCAAGTTTACATGAATGACATGCTAGTAAAAAGCCGAAGGGAAGACGACCATTTGGACGACCTCAAAGAGACCTTTGATACCCTCCGCTCTTACAACATGAAGCTCAATCCAAGCAAATACGCATTTGGGGTGATAGCTGGAAAATTTTTAGGGTTCATGGTGTCTCCAAAAGTATTGAAGTCAACCCAGTTAAGATCCGGGCCATAATGGAGATGGCGCCACCAAGGAACATAAAAGAAGTGCAAAGCCTCAACGACAAGGTAGCTGCATTAAACAGGTTTGTGTCAAGGGCAACAAACAAGTGCCTACCTTTCTTTCGCATGCTGAAGAATTCCTTCGAATGGATGGCCGAATGTCAACAATCTTTCGAGAATCTAAAAGCATACCTCTCTTCCCCACCATTGCTAAGTCCCTCCAAACTGGGGGAAAAGCTATTTCTCTATCTAGTTGTCTCCCCAGTTCCAATCTGTGTGGCCTTAGTTAGAGAAGAAGACAGGGTGTAGAAGCCCGTATATTACACTAGCTGAGCACCCTGAGGCGCAGAGGAGAGATACCCACCGATGGAAAAGCTTGCCTTCACTTTAGTTACCGCAGCTCGTAAGCTCAAGCCATACTTCCAAGCCCACACTGTGGTGTTCTGATAGACAAACCTCTTTGGAGAGCAATGAGTAATCTTGAAGCAGCTGGACGGATGGCGCTATGGGCAATTGAGTTGAGCGAATTTGACGTGCACTACCGCCCGCGTACTGCCATAAAGGGGCAGTCGGTTGCTGACTTCATTGCGGAATTCACTAATATGGAAGGCCAGGGGGCAGAAGTGCATCCTCAATGGAGTATTTACACGGACAGATCATCTAACAGATAGGCTGACGGAGCAGGTATAGTACTCTGTTCACCAGAAGGGGACAAGATCGAGTGCATGGTTCGTCTTGACTTCCCTATAACCAAAAATGAAGCGGAGTATGAGGCTTTAGTGGCAGGACTGGATCTTCCCAAAGCAACAGGGGCCACCAGTGTGGTTATGTATTGTGACTCTTAGGTGGTCACAAGTCAGGTGAACGGTGACTACGAGTGCAAAGGTGAAAGGATGAAGAAGTACTTGGAGCAAGTAAGGAAATGGATGGGCGACCTTCAGGCCAAGTTTGTTCAAATCCCAAGGGAAGGGAACAAGCAAGCCAAACGCCTTGCCAAAGCTGCATCAGTAAAATGCACGCTCCTCCCCGATAAGATACTTTCTTTTATTCATCTTTCACCTTTGATAGATGGCATCAGGGTGCAGGAAATAGACTTGGGAAGCAACTGGACCACACCAATAGTTTCTTACTTAAAAGACGGCATACTACCTGACAGTAAGAAGGACGTAAGGAAGTTAAAGGTTCAGGCGGCATGATTCGTCCTAATAAAGGATGTCTTGTACAAAAGAGGCTTTTCCCGTTGGTACCTAAAATGCTTAAGCCCTGAGGAAGCGGATTATGTCATGAGAGAAGTCCACGAAAGGATCCGCGAGAACCATTCAAGGTCACGATTACTAGTGCACAAGCTGATTCAGGCTAGATACTATTGGTTTACCATGCTGAAGGATGCCTAAGCCTATGTCAAAGCATGCGACAAGTGTCAAAGGTTCAGCAACGTCATTAGACAGCTAATAGAAAAGCTCACTCCAATGACGGCCTCGTGGTCTTTTAATCAATGGGGTTGGACATCATGGGCCCATTCCCACTAGCGATAAGACAACTAAAGTTCCTAGTGGTCGGCATAGATTACTTTACCAAATGGGTGGAAACTGAAGCCCTGGCCACCATCACGGAGAAAAACGTACGAAGCTTCGTCTGAAGAAAGATTATCTGTAGGTACAGGATCCCTAGAGTCTTTGTTTCAGATAACGGAAAGTAGTTCGACAATGACTCGTTCAGGGATTGTTACTTACAGTTAGGCATCAAGAATTACTACTCCTCACCCGCCCACCCTTAGGCCAACAGATAAGTTGAGGCCATGAACTGATCCTTGCTCAAAATCATCAAGACTCAGCTCGAGGAGGCAAAGGGCATATGGCCAGAAGAGTTTTCAAACGTGCTATGGTCGTACAGGACGACGGCCAGAACACCTACAGGAGAGACGCCATTTCGACTAGCATACGGAAGTGAAGCCGTTATCCCAGCTGAGGTCGGACTTACAAGCTACAGAGTGGAGAACCATGATGAGAGAAGGAACGACGAAGCCATGTGCCTACAGCTTGACCTAGTAGATGAGGTTAGAGCAACAGCTGAACAAAGGTTAGCACGAGACCAAAACCTTATGGCCAAGTAATACAACACTAGAGTCAGACACAGAGATTTCCAAGTTGGGGACTTCGTCCCGAGGAAGGTGAAGAAAAGATAGGACCTAATTGGGAAGGACCCTACAGAATCACTTCATGGTAAAGAAAAGGCATCTATCATTTGGAGACACTCGATAGAGAGAAGTTGCATCATCCATGGAACACCGAGCACCTAAAGAAATACTACCAATAAACGACAGCATGCAGACCATGCCTCATCTCCAGTTTATTTCATTCTAGTTGTTTTTATTATCTACAGTACTTTTTAGCCCAAAGGGTAGCTTTTTATTTTTTCAAGAACAATTTTGCTTATGCACATGTTTATCATAATAAGAGGAGTTATTCAGAAATATCATGCGCATATATGCATTTCTACAAAACCACATCTTCGACTAAATCCTTAGGCAAGTTAACAAGTGGACGGGTGCATCCAATGGATGCCTTGCAACTTCTTTAAGTCCATTAGTGGAAGGATACATCCCAAGGGATGCCTTAAAATTTATACAAGTCCACAAGTGGATGGGTGCATCCAACAGATGCCTTGCAACTTGTTAAAGTCTATTAGTAGACGAATACATTCCAAAGGATGCCTTAAAATTTATGCAAGTCCATAAATGGATGAGTTCATCCTAAGGGATGCCTTGAAATTACTAAGTCCCTAAACGGATAGGTTCATCCTAAGGGATGCTTTGAAATTACTAGGTCCTTAGGTGAACGAACTCATCCTAAGCATACCTTAAAAAATCCAAGTGGACGGGTACACCTAAGTGGACGAGTTCATCCCAAAGATACCTTGAAATTCATGAAGTCCTCAAAGGGAATAGTACACCCAAGTGGACAGGTTCATCCCAAAAATTCACTAAGTCATCAAGAGGACGGGTGCATCCTAGCATGTATACTAGTCCCAAGGTGGACGGATAAACACATGTCTCAAAATTAGGAACCAACACATGGCAAAAGCATACTCAAAATAGCAAGACTAAAAGCAACGGATGTAATAACAAAATATTAAATAAAGGAAACTATTTACAATAAAGCCCAAAAACAAGAGGGCATTTTCTATTTTCTGAAAATAAGACTGGGTACATAAAATATTAGAAATTAAAAAAAAAAAAAAGCTAAGTAGGAGGAGCATCCAAGGCAGACGGTTTCTCATTGTTCTGGGCAGAAGGGTCTTCAGTAGACGGGACCAAAGGAGTGACGGGGCCATTAGGAATGGGTTGAGCAAGAACCACACCATCGTCTTTCGGATCCTGCTCCTCTACATGAGTGGAATCATCAGACTCTTCTTCGATGGTGTTGCCACCCCCCAGAGTCGCCGGCATAGGATAGTCAAGAATGACCTTGGACAGGTCAAGGTTTAGCTAGACAATTCCGACTTACTTTAAGCAGTCCTCGAAATCGACACCGTAATAGACGCCGCATGCATCAATAAAGGGCTGGGAATCCCTGAACTTTGCCATGACGTTGGCCTTTGCCTTCTCCATATGTTCACGAAGAGAGGCTAATTTCGTCGCCAAATTGGTCTTCGCCTTCTCCACTTCCTTGAACCGACGGGTCTCTTCCTCAAGCGCTTTAGTCTTAGCTGTCAACTCCTAATTAAGGGTACGGACGGCCTCTGAGTATTGAGCTCACTCCTTGTTTTCAATCTCTTGGCGCTTGCGAAACCATCGAATCACCCCTTCATTGGCGACGCACCTATCTTGAAGTGCCTTCATACGCACCAAGGGTCCAGATTCGTCTCCTTGATGCTTGATTAAACCATCTCGATGGCATGCTCCTTGTGTGTAAGTAGAAGATGGACGGCTCCTTAAGCAATGGGACCTTTACCTGTCATCAACCCTTTGCCAACTCCATGGCTGGGTTTAAGAGGCAGCGACAGCTATGGTTGCTTGTCACCAACAGGGGTACCGGGCCCTTTCTTGTGCTGATGGTCATCCTTTCCCTCATTCTTCTGCTTCGACATCCCCTTAATGACGACCTTGGAGGCTGACGTCGAGGGCCCCTCTTTCTGTTGCTGTTACTTGTGAGCTGCAGCTGCCTGCCTCATCAAAGCCCTCTGCCTTCCTACTTCCATTTCTGAAAAAGATAAAGGACAGACGTTAGGAGAGCAGACGTTAGTAAATAACAAACGGCAGAAAGTGGGCAAGAAGGTAAAAACTTATGCCGATGGGAGTAATCATTCAATTTGAGAGCTGCTAGGGTTGGTTTAGGACTACCACAGTAGGCGCAGAATGTATCTAGAGTGACGAGGTCCTTCCACTTCCTTTGGCCGAAGGGGATCTCTAGCACTTGACGGATGAAAGCCTCCTGCTTGTCGGTTATTTGCAGACGGGTGCTAGCTAAAAGAAGAGAGAAACATACGACATTAAATACATAGCAAATAAATAAAGAAAGGGTAAAAAATAGATGATACCAGACCTGAATCCTTTACAATACCCCAAATGTTGTCAAAACCGTGGGGCATGCTATCCTACTTCTCCCGTTTGCACACCCAGTTTGTCCCTTGGACAAAGAAATACCTATTCTTCCAATTCCTATTTGAATTAGGCATGTCCGACACTAGCCTGAGTGACGTCTTCCTCGCTAGGAAGTGGTAGATCCCCTTGTGAGAGATGGTGCCCCTCAAAAAAGAGATTCGGATACCTTTTAGGGCACCTCTATTTTTGGGTAAGTGGTATGGAGTCGCCGCTTATTTTTTTTATACAAAAAATAAGAAAAACTAAATAAAAAATACATGACTAAATTGTCCTTCTCATTGATTGAATAATGAAATACAAATTGAAAATTTGAACTTTACACAGCTTTGGGTCCTAGTTACAATCTACCAAATATACATGGCTTTTTGTCCAAGTTAAAATCTACCCAAAAATAAAAAGTAAATATAAGACTAGACCTACTTAACCAAAGACCTAGATCCGGAGGCTAGGTTACAAAATGGGAAGGTGTTAGGCACCCATTCCACCCAGACAGAGTCTGGTCTTCTAGACTTTTGTGACCCATGTACCATTTTATGCATGTCATGAATGATATGTTGAACATGTGACATCAAAATTAAATCACACAAATTTATTTATGGTTGAAGTCTCTTCTTTTGTTTAAAAAATTCAGATCTTTTTTTATTGGTAAAAAGTTTATTTTGTTTTGGTTTTTTAGGGAAAAAAATTCAAATTTGTTTTTATTGTAGAAAATATAGTCTTTTGATTAGAAAAAGTGTCAGATTTTTTTTTAAAGAACTAAAAAAATGGCTTTTGATAACAGAAAAATCAGATCTATTTTTTATATGTTTTTTTTTTAAAAAAGAATGGAAAAGATTTTTAAAGAAGAGAGTTTCACCCATAACTTAAATTTATGCTACATGAACTAAAACAAACACAAACATAGTAATACATGATCTCTTTATTTATTTCAACAATTTGCATGTATTAAAAAATCAGATTTGTATCTTAAGAAAGATACAAATCAGTTTTGCTATGAGAAAAATTTAGATCTACATCTCATAAAGATGCAGATCTCTTTTTGTTTAAGGAAAATTTAGATCTACATTTAAGAAAGATGCAGATCTGTTTTTATATTGAAAAAAACTCAGATCTACTTCTAAAAGAGATAAAACTCAGATCTACTTCTAGAAAAGACGCAGATCTGTTTTCATATTGAAAAAATTTCAAATCTACATCTAGAAAGATGTAGATCTGTTTTATTTAAATAAAAATAATTATTTACATGTAGATTACTGACATTCAAGAAAGAGATTATAAAAATCATATATAAAAAAAAACAATAATTAACAAATCATGTTATGACTATTTGAAAAAGAAAGAGATATAGCATGCATCATCACATCGTAAAAAAAAAGGGTTAAGAAACGACCTCTTGCACGAGCACTCTTTGTTCTTGAGAGGATGTTTTAGGGTTCAAAGAAACTTATTTAATTCTCTTTGAAACCTAAAAACCCTAATTTTTGTAGCAAAACTTAGAGAGGGGATCAAAAAATATGAGCCATTTGAGTGCCTAAAACATGTTCCACTAGAGTGTAGAAAAAAGGTGCTGAATTATGAGGTTCAGTCTCTATTTATAGAGGCCTGTGGATCCTAAAAAAAAGGTATAAACGATTAGAGTTTGAATCCAGACGCATCCTTTTGCGAAAAGGTCGAAAATGGTGTGCCTTATCCTCACCCAAAGGCCGTTAGGCCAAAGCCCACATGATGGCAATTCGGCACTTTTAAAGTGCTATTCGACACTCCAAAAGTGCCGAATTGGCTCTTGGATGCCGATCGCACTTCCGTATTCGGTGCCATTTGGACTCTCCTTCTAGGGTTTTTTAACCGATCCTTGTATCTTGGCATGTTTTCATCCACCGTCTAAGATTTTTTTATTATCTCTTTTCTGGATAATTCATGCTTTTTAAGAATAATTATCTTGTGAATAAATCCCTTAAAATAAATCTTGATAAAGTTCAGATTATCCATAATTTTATTGTTATCCAATCACCCTTTTTATTCCTATGCATGCAATCTTATTTTAAACACTAATTATTAACCAATCACAAATTAATTAATTTATGTTAATTACTTAACCAATTAGAATTAACTTAAACTAATCATGTGTGGTCGACTTTACCTAGACACAATGCATGTGGACCGTGTAAACTTGATCATGCGATATCTTTCGATCCAATAGTTCGATTTGAAAACCGAAAACACCGTTAGAATCTCAAGATCATTGTTATGATATGTAATGAATGACATGATGCATGTAATACAAAGACAAAATGATGTATGTAATGCAAGAACAAATTGATGCATGTGATGCATTTATGATTTTTGGGTACATGGATGGTCACTCCAGTCATCTTCCTTGATTAAATCATCGGTGTAAAATCAAGTGTCTACACCCCTGGGACGAAGAGATGTGCTGGGGTCTGTAGCAATAGAAGAACTCGTGGAGCGTAAGCTGACGGTTCCCACCACTGAGACGACCCCAAAGTACTTCAGCTCATATAAATATTCTCCAAGCATTAGGAGCTATTTGGCTGACAGATAAGCCCAGATAGTTGGCCAACTGACAATGTAATTCCGTCAGTGGCAATCTCAATCCCGCCGCGAACATGGCGTCGTACATGCTGATGTCCGCGGTCTTCCCAGAATAGCACCATTCAAACTTTTTGGGCAGATGGATTGGGATGTTCACGAGGATTTAGTAATGGTCATGAAGCTTATTGAACACCTTGGATCACATCGTTGGATAAAAATCATTGACGGTCCATATCGCAGTAAGGATGAAGGGACGGGCGCCACCATCCTCTTGACTTCTTAAATCTCCTCCTTTAGAAGGTGTTCCCTTGTCATCCTCATCATCCTCACCGTCCTCCTCATCCTCTCTGTCCTCTTCATCCCCCTCAACGTCTCCCTCGTCCTTTTCCTCATTTTCATCACTCAAAGACTGGGTGGATGACTCCCTATCTAGGGACCGAGGAAAATCTTCCCTAGGCTCATGCCTTGACAGAATGACCTCATCATAGCTCGCACCCTCACAGATTGACGATAATAGTTTACTCATCGCTTCCCTATCTGACATCTATCTATCTACAAGCCACAGAGGTATTTTTCTAAGAACCTATTTTGACGGGTCTCAAAACATAAAGGGGGACCAATTGGAAAAATATAAATAAAAGTGAAGAGGAAAGAAATTACAAAAAAAAAAAAAAAAAAAGGACGGACTGAAAGCACCAGTCGCTCTGAAGATTGACGGTGGAAAAGTGACAAGTAGCTTGGATGACGGAACGACAACTATTTCTCTTAAGGCTCCCAAAGATGAAACAAGAAAAAATGGGAGGAGATAAAGGACTATTTATAGGATGAAGAAGCATAAGAAATGAAGAAACACTTTTGATCAGAAATAAGGCCAACCAGCTAGCGCCACATGTCTCTTAGCATTCAATGAAGGCTGCTCAAAGGCAATTAATGACACCCTTTTTCAAATAATAATAATAATAATGTAAGGAAATTGCAGTTAATAAAATGCACTCTATGACCTGTCAGTTGAAGCCGACGGAGCCATAGAGTAGGGGGCAACTGATAAGGGTGTTCTCGTTGAAGAGATTCAAAGTATGACACACAAGGAAGCTGACGACTTATCTGAGCTCGTCTGCTTCCCATAAGCGAACGGGACCCAAAAGGACACCACAAAAAGATGACGGCCTCGTGATACCCGACGGTCATCTCAATGAAGCCGACGAGAAGTTTCAGACGAAGCAAGAGACTGCCGAGGTGAGAAGGCTGACAGGTCTAGCTTGGCTTGTCTTGGTCTCCACGAATATCTATGCAAGGAAATACCTTGCATCACATGATTAACCCTAATCAAGGAAATCTCTACAAGGAAAGGATCCCGTAAAATGCGCGTATTAATGAGGATTTTCCCTACAAGGAAAGACCTTCTCTGCCAACGAATGTTAGCTCTACACTACTATAAAACCCCAAAACCCTCACAAATCATGGTACGCGTAATTCTCCCAACTCTGGCACTCTAGAGTTGTAGAAATTCTCTCTAACTTAACCTTTGGAGGGTATTTGGCCAGTACCACATCGGTACTCTCTGTAAGGTCTTCTTTTTTTCTATTTTGCAAGTTCTGTCAAGAACATGTGAGGACTGTGTAGCTCACTAACGATTTTTGGCATCATCACAAATATGAGCAGACAGACACTTAAATTTGTCCATGATAGCAGGGATTAAAGATCTCACTAAGGACGTTAATCCATTCAGAGTGAAATCGCTCTGATATTACTTGTGTTCCCCATAAACTGATGAGCCGCATCATCATTGTTCTCACTTGTGGTGGTCAATATGTTGGCAGAACAACAAGAAAGAAAAGAAAGTGACCTAGAAAAAGAAAGAAGAAAGAGAGAGAGAGAGAGAGAGAGAGAGAGAGAGAGAGAGAGAGAGAGAGAGAGAGAGAGAGAGAGAGAGAGATCAGATATGATGTGGGAGAAGAAAATAATAACAAAAAAAAAAATATGCAAATCTACAATAACCATGTGTAGACATTGCATTTTGTACCCCTGTTCCCCAATGATGCTCAAACTCTAAGGCCCAAAGCCAGTTTAGAGCCCAATTAGATATCAAATTGGCTGGAGGAGTGTTTAAATGGAAAATATAACATTTTAAATGAGCAAAAATCTATTTTTTAGAAATAAAAGACCAAAGTGGCCCTCGGCCCACATACGTGGGCAACAGCCTGCGTACATGGGTCAAAGCGTGCGTACGCAGGCACTCTCTTGCGTATGCAGCTAGGGTTTCAAAAACATAAAAAATGCAAGTTTTCTACAATAATGGTTGAGGTTTGGAATTAATCCCACAACGTTTAGGAGCCATTCTAAACCTCATTTTTTCCCCATTATATAAAGCCTTACATGGTACATTTTCAAAACACACAAAAAATCCTAAGGGAAAACCTAAGATTCACTTGAATATAGTGAATCAAAAGGGAGTTTTTCACAAAACACCCTGAAGTAATTTTAATCTGATTGGGACCTTTTTTGGCCCCAATCCTTTTAGTTTAAAGTTTCTAATCACTATTTTATTGACTTGTGATAGATTTGACTGAGAAGAATGGTAAAAAATCAAGCTTGAAGAGTTTTTTGTTTAAGGTATCTCTTAAACCCTTTCTTTTTCTGTTTTGCCTTTAATATTTGTTTTAGCCTATTTTATTGCTTAATTTATGTTTATGCATGTTTGTTTAGGTTAGTTTTATAGTTCATTTTATGTTCTAAGCATGCTTGGTTGTTAGAATTAAGGTTTTCGTTTCTACTCTGTTCTCTGCATGTTTGTTTCTGGGTTGGGGTTTTGAACAACCCCTTGCATGTATGCCACAAGCATGTGTACGCAGGTCAAATCTTGCATAAATGGGATTTGGCCTGCGTACGCAAGCCGTTGCCTAGAAACCCTAACTCAGATTTTTGCTTTGTTTTGTTTGTTTATTTCACATGTATTGCCTCTGTTTAAACCATTTTCATATGTATACGTGTATCTGAGTCATATGGTGAGAGTTAAAGATTTATAGTAACCATGTGTAGACACCGCATTTCATCATGCTCTCCTCCTTTTTTTTTCCACCTCCTTTTTTTTTCCTCTTTTTTTTCCCTCTCTCTCTCTCTCTCTCTCTCTCTCTCTCTCTTTTCCAGATATGGAAACAAGAGAGGCTTCAGTGGGTCGTGGAATGGTGGCATATTTCAAGCATGGTCCATAGTTACTGTAAGGACCACTGTGTGACTTTAGTTGGCCTTTGTTGCTGCTCTTACTATTCCACTTGTCATATCTAGCGGGGTTCTTTTGCCTTAACCTTTGCCTAGGCCGCCCTTTTGGGTTTTCAACCTAGCAGGCTTTTTTTTTTTTTTTAATGTGATATTTCCAAAGTCTATCCATGTTAATTGGGCGAAACATCTCTTCCCCATCCAAATCTGTGATCTTTGTGGTGCCTCCGAACATGATCTTTTTAATGATAAAAGGCCCAGACCACCTTGACTTCATCTTTGCTCTCGGATCAAAAGTTTCATCTCTAAGCACCTTTACGACCAAGTCCCCTTCTTTAAGGTTTCTCAGTTTCGCCTTTTTGTTGAATGCTCTAGCAATCCTTTTTTGATACCCTTGTACATGGTATTGTGCCCTAGCCCTCTTCCAATCTATCAAAGCCAATTGTTCATATCTTGACTTAGCCTAATCCTCCTCTAGGACCTTGGTTTCCACCAACACTCTCAATGATTGTATCTCCACCTCAATAGGAAGCAGAGCCTTACTACCATAAACCAAAGAGTAAGGTGTTGCCCCAGTTGATGCATGGATAGAAGTCCTATAACCCCACAAGGCAAATGGAAGCTTCTCGGCTCAATCTTTGTATGTCACTACCATCTTGGCTAGGATATTCTTCACATTCTTATTAGCTGCTTCTACGGCCAGCTTGTGGTCGATATAGTGAAGACTTGTGATGCTCAATGCCATATTCTTCCATGACCCTTCGAAATTTACCCTCAAAGTGGGAACCATTTTCGGAGATGATCTCTTGGGGTACCCCGAATCGACATATGATGTTTTTTTTTAAGGATCGAGCCACATGCTTAGCTTCAATACAGAGTAGGAGGTTGCTTCCACCCAGTTGATGAAATAGTCAATTGCTACCAAAATGTACTCATGCCCATTTGAAGCCTTAAGAGCTATCCTTCCAGTCACATCTATGCCCAAAACTGAGAATGGCCTAGGAGAAGCCATGCTATACAACTCACTAGGTGGTACATGGTTCAAGTTGGCATGTGTCAGACAATTATGGCAACTTTTCACATGGTCCACACAATCGGTCTCCATCGTGTTCTAGTAGTACCCTATCTTTAGGATTTTCTTGGCAAACATTCTTCCATTCATATGAGGGCCAAAAATCCTTTGATGAACTTCTTTCATTACCCTTTCGGATTCTTCTTGCTTCAAGCAACAAAGGTGTACCCTATTATAGGAACTTCTATTGAGTTGTTCTCCACATAGGGTGTATTGTGTTGCCATCATCCTAATGGAATGGCGTTATCTCTTGTCGACACCATCCGGATATGCCCCTAGTTCCAAGAACTTCATGATGTCATAGTACCATGGCACTTCCTCTTCCTCTATGGTCATTACTGAAACTTTGGTCTTTCCTTTGTGTACTTCCTCATAATTTTGCCCAATCTCCAAGGGTCCTGTCCACACACCCTCGGGTATTTCAACCATGGAAGCTAAAGTAGCTAAGGCATCCGTAAATTGGTTTTGAGCTTTAGGGATGATTGTGTACTCAATCTTGTCAAAGGTTTTGGTTAAGTCTTCCAATTATTGTTTATAAGGCTTCAAATGTTCTTTCTTCACCTTCCACAACTTTTGTGCTTGAGTTATAACCAAAGTTAAAAATCCAAAAACTTCGGCCTCTTTTACCCTTAAGTGGAAGAGACTTGGCAATGAATGGACTAATGTATTGTAGTCGATCTAAGAAACCCCTTATCTCTTTCTCACTTTTGGGTGGAGGCATCTCCAATATGGCTTTGATCTTAGATGGGTCAACTTCTATTCCTTTATCACTCACTAGGAAGCCTAGTAATTTTCTAGTGGTTACTCCAAAGGTACACTTTTGTGGGTTCAACCTCAATCTATATTCTTTAATCTTTCAAAGAACTTCCTCAAGTTTATGGTGTGGCTTTCTCTATCCTTAGATTTCACTATCATATCATCGACATACACCTCTACCTTATTATGCATCATATTATGCAACTGTTAGGACATATGTGTTTCACATGTTAGGAACATATGTCACTATTTTATGTAATTGGCTAATTCTTTGACAAAATGCACTTGTAATTGGGTAGATCTAGGATGTGTTTAATGCTTTAAGAAATCTTGTTTCAAGATCAACTGTCAGAACTGTTTTCATTCAATCCGTGATTGTATGTTTAGGCTTTCTTTTCTCACAACCTTAAACATATATAAAGATTATTTTAAGGGTCGTCAAAGGTTGCTCGTGCGTGTGGCAAAGTTTGTCCATGCAAGTTGTGACCGGAGGCTGAATTTGCCCTAATTCATTTTTCTCTTGAAGAAGCTGTTGTGTTTGTACACCATAGTGTTTTGTAACCAAGCATCTTCTTGATTTTCATCGTGTGATGAGCTGAAGAATTTTGCAACCAACAACTTTCTCTAGTTGGTGAATCAAGTCGCGTACTGGGATTCACGCAATTGGTTAGTCACGTACTGGGAGCCGTGCATTACAAGGAGAGATTGTCACTATAGAACAAGTCCAATTGGGTATTGGGGTAAGGGTTCAACTGTAGGTTGGTATAAGGTACTGGGATTCCTTTACTTGTAACTACTTGTTATGATAATAGTGGATTCTCGGGAGTGGTGACCTTAAAATCACCCGGTAGGGTTTTTGCCGTTTAGGTTTTCCCCATTCCTAATCAAATCATCGTGTCAATTTATTTTCCGCTGCATACCTTAGTTAATTGGTGATTAGTTTGTGCTACCATGCATTTGTATGTTAATTTAATTAATTAATAAACTTGGTTAATTAATCAATTAATTCACCACAAGGGGTCAATACATTCTTGGCCTATCAATAACAAAGCAGTGGACATCCTTTGATAGGTTACCCCAGCAGTCTTGAGGCCAAACGACTTCATTGTGTAACAATAGATTCCTCATTTGGTAGTGAAAGTAGTTTTGGTCATGTCTTTAGGAGTCATCTTGATTTAGTTGTACCTCGAAAAACCATCCATGAAGGCATCAAGGTACTTCCCTTCGTGTTATCTACCAAGACATCAATGTGAGGGAACGGAAAGTCATCCTTAGGGTATGCCTTGTTCAAGTCTCGAAAATTGACACACATCCTCACTTTCCCATCTTTTTTAGGTACGGGCACGACATTGGCTATCCATTCGGCTTGGTGTACTGGTTTGATGAACCTTACCTTTAAATGCTTAGTGACTTTCTCTTTGATTTTTAAGAGCCATTCCGTCCTCATTCTTCTCAATTTTTGCTTGACGGGCACCATGTGATCATGAGTATCAATGTGATGTTGAGCTATCTCGAGGTCAATTCCAGGCATATCCTCATAGGACTATGTGAACACCTCTTGAAATTCTGTGAGGAGTTCTTGAAGATCTTTTCTTTCTTTTTCATTTAGGGTTCAGCCAATTTTAATTAAACGTGGATTCTCATCATTGCCCAAATTAATAGTTTCAAGAGTTGGTTCCATAGGTTCAATTTTCTTTTCCAATTGTTTATTAATTTTATTTTCAAATTAATTTGAATCATTTAAGTGCAGAATTTCAATGTTATGGGACAATTCAAAGTAAGTCAAATCAGAATTCATCTTATTGAAAATTGAAAAGTACATTGGAACTTGTGTTACAAAACTTTTTCTCCATGTTCTCAGAAAACCCAACCCAAGTCCAATTATTAATGGCCTCACAATAGGCTTGATGAATTCTTTTTTTCAAGGCTGGCCATTCTTCCCCTCGTCCTTCTTCAGCGGTTCCCACACATGCATAGCTTTGGTCATGTCATACAGATCCTTGTCCTTGTTAGGGAAGTCTCTTCCCACCTCGTCAAGGAACCAGTTGCCATTATCCCCACCCCAATAGCTATTCATTTCATCATCTCCTTCTTCTTCTTTGTTCATTAAGAGATATTGGTCGTCGTCAAAAGAAGGGTCCATGTTGGGCTCAAGCATGGAGCGAGCTAGGGTGACTTGAGTCATCCCCACCTTCGAGGTCCATTCTGGCCAATCATGATCTTCCCACGATCTTGCGTCTCCTGATTTGGAAAAGTTGTTCACATGGGCCCTCTTGAAAGTTTATGGTCTAGGAGCCCTTTTTAGTTGTGGCTTAAAGTTGGGTAGAAGTAGGCGGACTTTCCCTTCTATCATCATGCAATTGTTGTCTTCTTGCGTTATCTTACTTTGTCCATGATTAGTCTTGTCTTTTTGGCCTCTTTGTTCACTATCTCGGAGAGGTGACTTATAATCTTCTTAAGGACTTCAACTTGCGCCTCTGTACACTTGAGCATCTTTTGCATGAGGACCTTCTCACTTGCAGCGTACATCTTTCCTTCTTGAGAAGTCTTCCCTTTGGATGTCGTGCCTTCCATTAGACTTGGATTGGGACGATGTCTAAAAAGAAATCCCATTATCATTAAGTTCATGTCCCAATTAAAGGTTCCTTTTAACTTGTAGATGTCCCTAGAAAATTCTTAAGTTCATTTTAATGAACGCCCAATTACAATAGCATTCCCGTCCCCCAATGGATTCTTGCCCCTTGTTTTATTGGGCTTTGGTCCATTTACAATAAAGCACTCATCTTACTCTCATGGGCTTTCATTAGAACCCACTTCAAATTTTTTCAACCCTTTTGTCTTAAGCTTGTGCTTACTTTGTATTCATGACTTTTGGGCTTTTTATTCTTTATTCATTATTTCACTTCTTTTTTTTTTTTTTTTTGAAATATTCCTCTAGCTAGAATATATTGTAGCCTTCCTATCAAAGTCCATGAAGTTCTCATAATTTTGGGCCTAGGCATGCAACAAGGAGGCCCAACATTAGGGAAGTTCATATTGGCTTCGTAGGATTTTGGATGCTAAGTCCATAGCATATTTGTTACCTTGGACCCAAAATCCTCTTTTTCAAAAGGGCTTTTTTCACTTGGGCCTATGATAACAATTAGGCTATGGTATTATGAACCTTTCAAGTTAAGATATTCCTTTGCATTTAGGGATAAGCCTCTTATATGTGAGAACTTCTCTTCTTTTATCCTACAACTTTTTAGGGTATACCATAACTTTAGGGTCATCCCTTTTTCTTTTCTTTTCTTTTTTTTCTTTTTTTTCTTTTTTTTTTTACATCTTTTAGTTGTTCTTTTATAATTAGGTGAATACTTGATATAGAGTTGAACAAACAAGAGATATAAAGGGTATCCTTTGTAATAGGGTCTAAGATCACTCTAGTGTAGGTAAGCTCCCTAGGGCTAAAGGGATAAATAAGTAGGTCACTCACAACTAAGTGGGCTATGATTCCAACCGAGGGCCTATGTGGACCCCATTGTGGATTGGTACCAAACCTTTAACGTACTTAAAGCCCATTATAGGCGATGACACCGATTATGAGTTCGTGAGATGAACTTCAGAAGATTTGGGCCTGAATGGAGCTTTCCACCTTCCTACTCATCACTAACTAAGGTTAAGGGACAAAAGAACAAGTGAATGTGTGTGCAAAAAAGTATTGAAAAAGTTTTTATTATGGTTAAGAAACATGACACAAGGATTAAACTCACTATTCTCAGCGGAGTTGCCACTGTGGACATAAGGGGTAGTCACCACCTAGTTTTTGCAATGTTCTAGGAACCATATTTATAACGTCTCTTCGAGGAAGGACCATTGACCTTACTACCAGAGTATGGGTTTGGAGTTTAGGTACACTCTAGGGAAGGTGTTAGGCACCCAAGATAGCCCAACCCTAAAGTTGGCCTCTCATCATTGTGTCTTATGTCTTAACCCTATTAAAAACAATCTCAACACTTATATCCTAAACTCATACACACACTAGCGTGCATCTAACATACAAATGGCTTCTTTATCACTAAACAAGCGTACTTATCTATCCACAAAGCAAAAGAGAACCAAACACATAAAAGAAACCCTAGCATTCATCTAGCATGTGAAAATCCTATCATACATTTAAGTAAGGCAGCAACCCCAAACATGGCATCAAGCATATCATGGCAAACATAAGATCATCTAAAGCATATAATTGGACATCAAGCAAGCATTTAAATGATGTACATCATCAAATGCATGTTCATACTTATGGCATCATGAATGGGCATATGAATGCGTGTTCATGGCATCAAAGCGAGAAACAAACATAAAACCCTAATCTAAGCATGTTAAAGACAAGCAAGCATACAAGACAAAAGAGTAAATACGTATAAACATGTGAGAAGGATTCAAATAGAGGCCAAAACGTGTGAAACAAGCAAAACAAACAAACAAGAAATCTAGATTAGAGTTTCTGGGCAAGCACCTGCATACGCAGCTCAAAGCCTACATACGCAGGAGTTAACTTGCGTACGCATGCTCATGGCATGCGTGCGTGGGATTTGTTCAAAACCCTAACCCAAAAACGAACAAGACAGAAAGTAGAGTATGAACTAAGACCCAAATTCTAACAAACAAACATGCATTTTAAACACATAAAAACTTAAACCTAACCTAGAAAAGCATGTTCTAACAATCAAAAAAAAAAAAAAAAAAAAAAACAGGAAGATTTAAAGGCAAAAAATGAAAGAAAGGAAAGAGAGAAGTTCAAAAGAAATACCTCACACAAAAGCATTCCAAGCTTGATTTTTACCGTTCCCCTCAGTCAAGTCTATTCATAAACCAATAAGAAAGTGATTAGCAACGTTAAACTAAAAGGATTAGGGCCAAAGTGGTCCCAATCAAATAAAATTAACTTGAGGGTGTTTTGTGAAAAACTCCATTTTGATTTACTATTTTCTAGTGAATCTTAGGTCTTCTTGTGGGATTTCTGTGTTTTGAAAATGTACCATGTAAGGATTTTTATAGTGGGAAAAATGGGGTTTAGAGTGGCGCCTAGATGATGTGGGATTCATTCCAAACCTTAGCCATTATTGCATAAAACTTGCATTTCTTATACTTCTGAAACCCTAGCTGCATATACAGGAATGTGCCTACTTACGCAAGTTTTGGCACACATACGCAGGCCGAGGGCCACTTTGATCATTATATTTCCAAAAATAGACTTTTTCTTATTTAAAAGGTTATATTTTCCATTTTAACACTCTTCAAGTCAATTTAATATTTGATTGGGCTCTAAACTGATCTTAGGCCTTAAAGTTTGAGTATCATTGGGGAACGGGGGCCCAAGTTGTAAGGGATACAAAATGTGGTATCTACACTTGTCAATAGAGAATACCAACGATGAGATCGTGAGCTATGTGACAATCCCAGTGCATCCACGGGCTGTGATAGCATGGAATCAGATGACCCACACCCCCAATTTGACACTTCACCTTGAACCACCCTCTTAAACTTAACCTCGGAGGTAAACCAGGGGACATGTTTGGGTTCGGTGCACAATGCATCCTTATCAAGCACCAACAGACAGGCAAAGGAATATGTAGGAGAGCTCCGACAGTATGATGTCATTGGAGTGTCTGCTCGAAGCCATTTTTCACCTTTTGGACTTAAGCGAAGTAAACATCGCACTGAGGGAGGAGGAACCAAAGTTATACATCATCATGTTCTTCAACCCAAGCCTACCATAAATCATGTTTACCACGTACTGGGTAAGGCTAGGAGAGCTAGAACCAATGTACAGGATCAAGACCACGATAGCAAGGCATCAATGCATTACTCGGTCCACAGTGAGGACTCCAAGGACCCTTGGGGTCCCCAATGATTATCTCAACCCCAAATCTTCCTCCATGAAGTTGGTAGCATGGAACTACCAGGGCACAGGAAATGTCGCTTTTTGTAACCATGCTCATGAGCTGTATCATAGGCCTCGTCCCTAAATTCTAATTATCATTGAGCCCCGCATTGCTGAAGATCGAGCATAGTCAGTCACTGACACCTTACCATACTCGCATTCTCAAAGGGTTGATTCTATAGGTTTTTCGGGAGGTATATGGATGCTATGGAATGAGGGTCGCAACCTCAAAGTGGAGATGCTCACCACTAGCGAGTGCAGCATACATGCGCTGGTTAAGGTACCTTCTCGATTCCATAATTTCCTTCTCACTGCTATTTATGCTTCTCCTAATTTTAATAAGAGGAAAATTTTATGGGAATATTTAAAAATTTTAGCACCATCGATTAATTCGCCTTGGGTTATATTAAGAGATTTTAATGAAATGCTTACCGAGGAGGAAAAAATGGGAAGTTTGCCTTTAAATGGAAATTGGATTTCCCTTTTTAGAGATTGTATTGACCAATGTGGTTTGACGGATTTAGGTTTTCACGAACCCCGATTTATGTGGACAAATAAGATCTCGATTTGGTATCGTAATGTAAAAGAACGTTTAGATAGAGGTCTAGGTAATACGGAATAGAAAATTCATTTCCCCAAAACAGAAATTCATCATCTTCCTCGTACTAAATCTGATCACTGCCCCATATTGCTAGATAGCGACCCCTCAAAATGTAAATCACCTAAGCCTTTTAAATTCGAGCAAATGTGGCTTACTGACCCCTCCTTCTCACACCTTGTGAAACAAAGTTGGACTTTCTCTGAAGCTCTCCCATCCTCCTCCTCCTCCTTATCTAGGTTTCCACAACGCCTAAAATTTTTAACATGTAGCATTATAGATTGGAATAAAAATATCTTTGGGAATTTGTTTCAGCGAAAGAACTGGCTTTTAACTAGGCTTCGGGGTATCCATGAGGCTTTATCATGCAAACCATTTGCCTTTTTATATTCTTTAGAACAATAGCTTATCCATGAATACAATGATACCCTTCATTAGGAGTATTTGTTTTGGCAACTTAAATCTAGAATCTGGTGGTTAAATTATGGTGATGCTAATACAAAATTCTTTCACCTAAAAATATTACAGTATCGAAGCCAGTCTCGTATTGTAACCTTTAAAGATGGGATTGGGTTATGGATATCAGGGGAAGAGTTAACTCTACATATTCTATTGGGGTTTTTGCCCTAAAATCCAATTTATTGGCATGTCATAAATAATTAAATAGTTTAATTATATGAGATTATCTATAAATGAACTAATGGGACATTATTTTACTCCATGAGATGCATAGTATGTGATTTATATGAAAACTCACAGAAGATATAAATCACAAGTTCTTTATAAACTCAGAATTTTAGTTTGTAGTCGGTGATGAAATTGGGCATTTTATCTGCGAAGACTATAACATATCAACTAAGATGATTTGTCTTAAACATGAAAGTGGAGACTTCTAATTGATATGTTGATATTTTTTAAGAGTTAAGACATATTGAACTAGACCGCTGTGAGATTTATTATTCTCCTAATGACTGTCAAATGAATAATAAATCTAACGACTTCTATTTACATCAACTCTAAATCCTGAAAGAATAATGGACCTGATCATGAAGTGTAGGCTGCTTTGATATATCAAGAGTGATATCTATAAGTTACAATCAAAACCTCAGTATGTTAGGCAGCCGCATTTAGTGTTGATGGAACATATATTCCCAAGATGGAATTCATAATCTCTTAACGGAGATATAAAATATTCCCTTGAGATAAGTTTAATGAATTTGGTTATTTAGAGTGTTAGGCCCAATTACTTTAGTAAGGAGTTACTAAAGTATATATTTATGGAATTGGATTTCATAAATATATGATGAATAACATAAAGGATTAAGATGTAGTAATCTTTAAAGTGGCAGTCTATAATCATGACTTTGTATTACTACAAATATTTTATTGAAGGGGTTGCATGTATAATAAAGTCTTGAGATATAATTTATTAATATGGCCTAGAGTGCAACTATATTCATATAGTGGTATTGAATATAATTAATGGTAACTTTGGACTTGTCAAGAGTTGATAGAAATGCTCAAGGCCCATTGGAGCTAAAGTCTTATTTGTTTCCTTTTGGTCCCACTCCAAGCCACATACTAGAGCCCAATTGGAATGGCCTAAAAGGCTAGCCTAATTAGATAATCAGTTATATATAAGGAGAAAAACATACAGAATTTCAGAAGTCTTTTCATAAGGTTTTGATTAAGACCACATAAGAAGATGAAATGGTTTGTAAGTGAGTGTTGGACATTCTCTTATTCTCTCATTGGAAATTGATTGAGAGACCACACTTCTTAGGCATTAAGTGGAATTGGAGTGAAGATTAAAAGTGTTCCCAAGTACTTCTAATCTTTTTTTTTTTTTTTTTTTGAATTTCACCGCATCAAGATACTCTTTTTTGTTCTTAAATTCTGAAACTTACATAGAACATGTTATCAATTGCGAATGAAGTAGATCCATTAATTTTTCGTTGCGTATATTTTGTATGTGATACAAACATGTATTTTTTCAACATATTCGAGACAATTTTAAAACGTTGTTTACATCCACCTCGTCTCATCATAGGTCTAGAGCCTCTTTAGGTCAACACTATAGTCAAAATAGTCCTTTCTTAGTACACTACCGATGGCTTTCTAGCATTCCCCAACCTGAGGAGATAGCTAGGAGCATGTTCTCTCTTCCTTCTTTAAAGGCTCCTAGGCTAGGTGGCTATCATGCAGTTTTTTTTCCAAAAATGTTGCATATAGTAGGCCCAAGTGTGATTCAGGTAATATGACGATCCCAATAGATTGGGGTCTCACCAATCTCGTACTTATCCCAAAGGTGTCCCACCTAGAGATGATCACACAATTTTGGCCGATTAGTTTATGCAATACTCAATATAAATTGGTCTCTAAAATTATCCTTTAGAGACTCAAACTCTATATTGCAGATATTATTAATCCTTGTTAGGCAGGGTTTGTCCCGGATCACAGGACTAGTGACAATATTATTCTGGTTCAGGAGATTATTCTTTCTTTAAAGCTAGATCTGGATAAAGCCTATGATCGACTAGAATGGTTGTTTATCCAGGAATCGCTTGAGTTCTACCAAGTCCCACCAATGTTAATTACATTTATTATGAACATGATCTCCTTTACTCGATATTCTATTCAGTGGAATGGATCTCCACTTCCGGAAGTGATCCCTAGTGGGGGAGTGCGTCAAGGAGATCCATTATCCCCATATCTCTTTATTTTGTGTTTAGAACGCCTCTCCATTCTGCTGGAAGAGGCAATAAGGGACAATACGATCCACCTCGTTGTGTTTAGAGGGCAAATTCGAATATCACATTTATTCTTTGCAGACAATATATTTCTCTTCACCAAAGCCAAGTTAACGGTGTGCCAAAAACTTAGAAACATTTTATAAAAATTTTGCCAGTGCCCAAGCCAAATTATTAGTCCTCATAAATCTCATATCTGGTTCTCACCTAATACCCCCCAAAGAACAAAGGATCTGATTGCATGAATATTCGATATACCAACCATGGTGCAAATAGGAACCTATTTAGGAACCCTTATTTTTACCACATGGTGTACGACCAACGCATATCAATATCTTGTCGATAAAACCCAAAAGAAAACTGAAGGGTGGTAAGCCAAATATCTGTTTGTGGCCAGTCATGTCAAATTGATCAAATCCTTGGCAGCTTCCATTCCCTTCTATGCCATGAAAACAATGCTGCACCTACGGAAAGTAAGCCAGAATTTAGATAAAATTAATTGCCAATTCTTATGGGGAGACATGATACAACATAAAAGTTTTCATAGCTGGGACACTATCACATCCCCGAAGGAAGCCAGGGGCCTAGGTCTAAAAACGATTCGCCACATGAATGTGGCTATTCTTATGAACCAGGCCTAGAGACTTCAACAGCAGCCAAATATGTTATGGGCACAAGTTTTAAAAGCCAAATATTTTCCCCATACAAACCTTTTTGAAAGTGTTAGGACTCCTCAAGGGTCCCACATTTGTAAAGCCTACATGAAGGAATACAATGGTTACAGCGAGGTATGAAATGGATCTCAGGGGACGGTCAAACTATTCGGGTGTGGAAGCATTATTGGATCCTTGGGGGCACACTGCATAGTCGCATTGTAGGGCCACTAATGTCAAATGAAAAGCAATGATTATTGTGCTCTTTGAGAAACAATCATGCTTGGACATTAGATTTCCTTTAAGTTCCCCTCCCTATGCAACTCAAGCAACTTATTAAAGGTATCCTTGTGGTTCAACTTACTAGGATACCTGATTCCTTTGTGTTGCCTCACAACAAAGACATTTGCTCGGTTAGTTCGGCCTCGAAATATTTATACCAGCAAGCCAAGGTCCCTACAAATAAACAATGGTGGAATTGGATTTGGAAGTTCCACTGTCCCAAAAAAATCAAAATTTTCATTTGGAAAGCTATGCACAATCGGGTTTCCACAAGGCAGTATCTAGCCTTCTCTCGCCCAAATGTGATTGATAGATGTCCAAGATGCAACTATCCTGAAACTATGATTCATATATTAAGAGATTGCCCTTGGGATAAGGACGTCTAGGGTCATTCCCTGGGCATCCTTTCATTATCATTTTTTCAAACACCCTTACAATCCTGGATTTAAACCAATGCCATTTCGGATAGAGTTATCCTGCACTAGCATCTTCCTTGGAATATATACTTTCCATTCCTATGTTGGCATTTATGGTTAGCTAGAAATGAGCGTACTTTTAAAAACCAATCTAGCTCCCAACATAGAATTGTCCATAAAACGATTCAAGCAACGATCAAATTCTTTTACTTAGCCAGCCCTGTTAAACATGTTAGGAAAAGTATTCCTCAAATTATCAAGTGGATCGCCCCAACTAAACCATTCATAAAGCTAAACATGGATGGTAGTGCTTTAGACAACCTAGGTAGGGTCGGGGCAGGGGGTCTGCTACGAGATAGCTCAGGTTTATGGATTTCAAGATTTTCTCTAAGTATGGGTATTGCTACTAACAATATGGCCGAATTGGGAGCAGTTCGTCAGGGTCTCATGCTAGCGTGGGATTTGGGTTTCAAATTTATTCAACTAGAGTGGATTTTGTGATAGCGCTATCCGAGTTAACTGCTATAACTAATAATTTCCCTCATGATTTATTTCCTTTAATCTGTGATTGTAGGAGTCTTATAGAGCAGGCATGGGAGGTCCAGGTGCACCATGTCTACCGTGAAGCCAGTGAATACACAGATGCTTTAGTGAAACAGGGAAACCACCAGTAGCAACTTCTAAACATTTACAACACTTGTTCCAATTTTGTATATCACTGTTTTGTAAGGGATATGGCAGGCCAAGGGATTAGCAGAGTCCCTTGAGGCCGGCTATAACTGTGACGGTATAAACTCTATTATAATTAAATAAGACTTTCTCAATTCTACCAAAAAAAAAAAAAATCTTTGATTGACTTGCGGAAGACAAAATACCAGCACATGATACCAGCACCCAGAAGACAAAATACCAACACAATGTGGGTATTCTCTCTTGCTATCCCTCATGGCATGCACCTAGTGGTTCCAGCTCATCCTCCCTTTTTTGGATTGTATGTTATCCCAGCAGGACATTTCCCCTAAAAGAGTTTAAGCAGGAACCTTAGAATAGGCTTTCCCTTCTCCCCACCACCAGAAAATACCCTCTCTTACCTCTAACCCATGACCCACCACCCCTGTATTGGCTGGGCACAGGTTGGTAGGCCTGGGCATTATGCTTGCTCTACTTTCGTGTACATCAAAAGCTTATCTGCTACTCATGTGTTTGCCATGGTCTGGAGGTTCATCTGTGCATTTTGCCGCTCATCCTTGACCCTTTATGGCATGAACTGTCTTTTGATTTTCCATTCTTTATTGGCTTACTCCTTCCAAGGGCTAGGCCTTGCTTGATTGTGGGTTTTCCCCTCTTGAGCCCATTCTTTGCTCCTTCCGTAATCTTGTTGCCATTCCTGCCATACCACTCTGCTATTCTTGTTGTGGTATTATTTGACCCGTGTCTGCTGGGCCTCTTTCGGGCCTGTTGCATGCTCTTCTCTCAATTGGTTACAATGACCCAGTATGACCATTGGATTTATACTCATACTACTTTGGGCTTTCTTGGCCCATTACATTGCTTGTGGGCTCCTTTAGCCAATTTCTTTCTCCTTGGGCATCCTTGGCCCATTTTCTAATTCTGCATTCTCATGGGCTTTTACTAACTCTTTTGGGCTTCCTTGGCCCAATTACCTTATTCTTCATCCTTGGGGCTCATGGGCTTTCCATCAACTCCTTACTTTCTTACTTTATTACTTTGGGCCTATTGTAGCCCATTCTTGCTTTTCTACATCACATAATGCCCATAGGTTTACTACTTCTTTCTCTGGGCTCCTCTAGGCCAATTTGCTTTCCTCAAGGCCCATTTATTTACTTTATGGGCCTATGATCCATTATTCTTATCATTCGGGCTTAATGGTTTTTCTATCAATCCACGAACTCTTTTCTGCCCATTTTGTTGGGCTTCTTCCTACTGCTGGGCTTTTCCAAAAATAAGCATCAACAAAGGATAAGCCATTTAGGCCCATTCTCTCAAAGTGAGTAATTTCCGTGGTAGGATCTCCCCGCGAGGTTACCCACGTTGAAGAAGTAGTTCCCTTCCTAGACTTAACTCAGTAGGATAACCAAGCATGGCAAACCGATCATTCTTTCTTTCATTTTATTGATTAAGCTTCAGTGTTATTTCCTTTTTCTTTATTGTTACCATCTTATTTATATTGCATATATATTGCTGCAGTGATTCTTCTTTTGTTTCTTTCAGTATTTCCTGTTTTCTAGCTGACAGTAGACATATTTCCTTTTGTTGTTGTTATATTATACCTGTCTGCTATAACTCTTTTGTAACAGTTTCCTCTGCCATGGGCATGTGACCATAGTTTTAGCAAAGAGGCTTTAGTTTGTGCACAAGCCAACTTAGGGTGTATTGCAGTCAAGCCAATCCTGACTCTCCTACCTAGAACCATTGGGCCATAGCGTGGCAGGAGGCAGCCCAGTTGCCAAAAGGCCCACCAAACTATGTTTGCAGGAAATCATCACTGTTTGGTCTCCCTTGAAGTCCTTATTGCAGTTCCATCTCTTTGAAATTTCATCCTCCTACAATAGGTTTGGATAAAAAGCATAATAAAATCAGGTCGCGAGCCTTGTAGCTCAATTGTCTATCTGGCACAAATTTAAAGCCTTATTCTTTATGAAGTATAATTTTTTTTGTTTTAAAATTTAATTTGTGGATAGAATTTTCAAAATATTGGAAAACAAGCAAATTTTTTTTTGGGTGGTAAAGTTTAGATATAATTTCTTAGTAAATTACATTACAAATATAATATTTTCACAACAGTTAAACTTGTAAGTTTTTACTAGTAACATGATGCAGCAGGCAATAGAGGAAGCTCTATTTATAAGAAAGTCTTTAAAGCTCCCAAAAATTTTATTTTACACAAATACATTGTGCTTATTAATACGCATCAAGCTGTAATCTTTCTGCCAAGCTATTCGAGGGCAAGATGAGCATCAATATCTTTGCTCTGACCAACTGCGAACTGAAGCATTGAGCTTGCGTCAGGGTCATCGGCATTCAGTTTCTCATATTCCAAAGTCCAGTGGACCAGGCTCCCCTCACCCTTTGGAGTGGCTTGAATAATGAATTTGAAACTCTTATACATCTCCTTGAGTATTCCTCCAATCACCTTGAAAGTGACTAAATGGTTTTTGTCATCAATGGTCTCGATTACCTCCTTAGACATTACAGCTTTCCCATCTAAAAGAGTCAAACAAAAACACAATCAATTGTTCAAACATTCAATTTTGTGGTTTGTTTTTGTTGGTGATACCTCACCTTTCCCATCTACCTCCTTATTTATTATTGTTACAACCCCATCGCTACTTAGCTTATATAATTTAGACTTTTGTTCTTTGTTTTCTTTGTGATATTTTATATAAAATTTATTCTATTTTTTATATTCCCTACTATATAAACCAGGGACGGAGCTACAGTTTGACATTGGGGAGCAATGGCCCCCCCCTGATATTTTGGAAAAAATATATATATATATATATATATTATATATAATGAGCTTGATTTAAAAGTTAAGCCCAAGAAAAATTAAACCTGGCCCTCTCCAAAATCTTGGCCCTTTAAACCAAAAAATGCTCAAACAATAACACAGATCAGCCCCAAACTCTTGTACTCTAAACCCAAAATTGGCCCAAATAACACCATAAATTAGCTAAAATAAAATCAATTTCAGCCTAAACAATATTAAAAATTTTAACAAAATAATAAGTAAGCCCATTTTTAGACTTAATTGATTCTCAAAAAGAAAAAAAAAAAAAAAAAAACCCAAATACCAGTTGAAGGGAGAGTCGAAGAGAATCTACAGGTTGATGCCACATTGCCATCGCCATCGCCAACAGCCATGCATTTACACTTCGCTCATTCACCGTTGCTAGTCAGATCTCCATTATCATTGCAAGTATTTCTTTACTCTTTCTTTGCATTTTGCAACGCCTGACTCTCTGGCCAGTGAGTCAATGACTTCTTTTTTTTTTTTTTTTTTTGAGAATCCAATGACTAATTTGTTTTGTCTATCTCTTGGAATCTTTTTACACTCATTTATGTGTTTTACTCTAGGAGACTGTCTTTTATGTGTGACTATTTAGATATGCTGTAAAATTGTGTGGTGTCAATAGTGGGACTGTGGGAAGTTGGCAGAAGCAGTTGATTGGATAACACTATTGGTAGTGGGGTAATAGTTGGTGTGGGGCAATGGGCAAGTGTGGCTGAATAATTAAACAAAAACAAAGACAGAAAAATTGCATAAAATGTCTCACAAACTTAACTAAATAAAATTGTGACACTTACCCATGTTTAGTGACTCACAGATTCATAGTGCTATAACTAGCTAATAAATTTATAATGTATAAATACATAAATTGCAAATTGGTTAATTATAAATTGATAAGTAATGAATTTATACCTTTAGAAAAGTAAAAAATTTATACTTAATGCATTATGCATAGTGCTTATATTCGTATTCATGTATACTTTGTAATAATAATTATTCCTTCTATGACGATCATTGATGATTTTTTAGATTTAAAAGAATGTCCAGTTCCCTTTTCATAGATGATTGAATTATAATATATAAGAAATAGTAGTTTTATTTGTTAAAAATATTAAATAGATACTTATTTGGATTTTTATTATTATTTTTTTTTTTTGGTTTAAACTTCTGCCCCCCTCAACTATGAATTCTGGCTCCGTCCCTGATATAAACAATAATAATTGGATTTCAAATCCTTCTTTTTTTAATGATTTATTATCTATCATAAAACTTTATTTATAAGAAGTAAAATATAATAATAAAAAAAAAGCGGTAAAATATAAAATTAATTATAAAATCTTACTCGGCGGTAAAGGAGTAAATGTAAAAATGAGTTAGACAGTAGAAGCCATTAGCCATTGACACCTCACCTAACTTGCATGAAGAAAAATAATTGATTTGAACTTCTAGAGTTTCTCTTGTACATCAAAAATTCTTAAAACCAAAACAAATTTGCATTCAGTACACCAAAAAACCTTAAAAGGAAAAAAAAAATTAAAAAAAAATGAACAAAAATACCTGTACAATAAACTATAAATTCATTTGAAATATTAAATAAATTATTAATTATTGTTGTTTAATTGTTTCATAAATTTGTTTTGTTGTATTGTTGTTTCATTAATTATTAAATTATTAATTGTTGTTTAGCCTAATATAATTTAATTTGTTTGTCTTTTATAATGTATTAGTTAATTAAATTATTAATTATTGATATTTAGTTGCTTCATTAATTTTTTTTTTACTAACTACTAACAGTCTAGCACACATCATACTGTGCATTAGCACACACTAGCACACACCCCACTGTGCATTAGCACACACTAGTACACACCTCATGTGTGCACACACCCTTGCCTCTCCAATACCGTACCGAAGGCCGTTTCGATTTAGCTAGAGAAACGAAATATTTCGGTTTTGGTTAATACCGGTGTACCGTTTCAGAATTACCACTAAATATATATATATATATATTTATATTCTCTTCAAATTTTTATATATTCTCATAAAAATATTAAATGATTTTAAGGTCTGATTTAATAATTCCTTTAAATATTAATAATTATGGTTGTAGTATAATTTTTTTTTAGAAGAGTTGGAGTTTAATAATAGTACTAGGTACATATGCTTACTAAATGCAGTAATGAAAAAACAAAAGAAAAAAAAAATTTGCTGCAAAAGTTAAAGCTAAGACACATGGTGCTTGTAGATAAGTTTGAAAACTTTTGAGTTAAAAGTATACTATAAGCTAGGACACGTGGGTGCTTCGAGTTAAAACTTTTGAAAACTTTGGAGATAAGTTAAAGTAGGACTTCAGTATTCACATGGGAGTGGGACTCTAGTGTACAAAACAAGATATAGCAACGTTCAAAACCAGAAATACTAAAGCACAGAGTAGTGAAAAAGTCAAAGAAAAACAGAGAATGGAGAAGAAAGGCGAGGACGAAGAAGCTGAAGCAGGCTGCGATTGACAAAATGGAAGTGGCCAGAGACATGGAAGTGACCGACGATGTGGTGGTGAGTGGCTGTGATGACAAAAACTGAGGATTTTTGGCTTTTTTTTTTTCTTTTCAAATTCTCTGTTACAATTTTTTTTTCTAGATTTTAGTTCCAAATTTGTTTAGCATAAAAATTTTGAGAGTGTTCCTGGTATTGCTTAAAGGTGTTCTTATTTTTTTTTAAGGGTAAACAAATAAAAAAATTAAATTATCATATATATATATATATATATATTTTTTTTTTTCAAGTCATGGTGTTCCTAGGAACACCTTGGACTATGAGTGGCGCCGTCACTGATTTAAATCAATTTGCTATAGTGATTTTTCTCAAATTTATTGGCTATAGGATATGTTTGTCCAAAGTCACCATATTGACCCAAAGTATTGGTGAGAGGTGCGATTAAAAAATCTAAAAGAATCATCAAACTTTAACAATATTAATTGAAAAGGTGCTAGAAGAGACAAAAAAATCCGCTTAGCAACATGTTTTATAATATGCTCCTTTCATTTTTTATTTTATGCGAATGCTCTATTTACTAATCATAGTTAAATTTTGATAAAGATAATCTTTTAAAAAGTTAGAATATTCCCTTACAAATATTAACAGAAAGTGGAAAGTATTATTTTTTTCAAATCTCAAAAGTGGGGAGTATTTTTTTTTTTTTCCTTTCAAGTTCGTGGGTGAGTGTTTTATCGTTATCTTAAAAAAAAAAAAAAGTTTGTGGGTGAGTATCATTTCTCCAAACCTCGGGGGGGGGGGGGGGGGGGGGGGGGGGGGCGGCGCGGGGTTGGGGGTTGGGGGTTGTTGTAATTTGCTCCAAAAAAAATTTAAAACGTAAACCATTCCTTTTATGGATTTTTGTCCGATTTAGTTTTAAGAAAAATTATGAAAAAACATCAGCTCACCCAACAACACAATACAATTCCATTTTTTTTCCCACCTAGTTATCAACACAATAATCAACAAATCAAAGGCATACACAGTTGATGGGGGCTATAAGCATTTGTAAGGGAAAGTATTGTATAAAATGTGAAAAGATTTCAAGAATTCATAAGACATGATCAACAACAAATCTTGATTGACTTACCGAAGAGAAAATACCAGCACATGACAGAGCCCACTTGTCCCCACTCTCCTTCAACCAAATCAACACGCTGTATAAAGTTAGGGCTAAGTTTCGGTACCTCAGCTACTCTCTTGCTATTAACCTCGTGAAACCTATCCGCTGAAGCCTTAATCTCTACTTCAGCCTCTACCTTCCCCAGTAGAGACATCTTTTCTATGTTAGTTGTGTAGGCAACTTAGCTCATTTGTTTGGTTTGGACGTAAAGAACATTTTATAGCATGTTAATGATGTTGAAACTAAAAAAATACTTTATAAAAAAAAGTGTCATAGGTTCATGCACTTACACGGCTACCGTGGACTAAACAATAAGTTAAGTTCAAAAAAGTCATAGTTTTTTTTTTTTTTTTTTTTTTTTTTTTTACAAGATAGAATTCTACTCTAGCCTAATCTAAATGTATATGTGTGTGAAACTCCCTCCTAGAGACTTGAACCCTTACCCTTGCCCCCTACACTCCACAAGCACTTATACTTGTGGAGTAACCATCGCATCTAAAATGTGCGATGGTAAAAAAGTCATAATTGAAGGGGAAAACCATTACCGAGATAGTGGTCAAATATGGTTGCCATATTTGACTGTCTATTTTTTTTATTTTTTAATTATTTTTAAGTCCAAAAATTTTGACATTGGTATTTTTATTTTTTAAATTCCAGGGGTACTTATGTCCTTTCTATTTTATTTTCAACCTGTTTTAAGTGTATAAGACTATTAGTTATTGAAAGTAGCATGCTAAGAGCATTACCATCAGGCGTTGTAAAATAATGCTATTTTGACACATCAAAAAATTACTTTTTCTATTTTAACACACCACTTTACAATACAACATTTATCAGATGTTCTATTTTTTTACCACTTCATTTAAATATTATTTCTTAATTTTTATTTTATTCATTCTTTATTATTTGTTTCTAACAGCCATATTTTCAAATATTCAAGACCTAACGGTAACATTCTCATCTAATCCTCTTATTCTAACTGTCATATTTTTAAAGATCCATATTTTCTTAACAAGCATTTTTAAAAAAATAAAAATAAAATAAAAAAACTTAGAACCTGTCACCTTTAAAAAAAGAAAACTCAGAACTTGTCAACATTAAAAAAAAAAAAAAACATTGAACCTGTGGCTGAAGGAAGAGAAAGAGAAATTGATAACATTAACTCATATCCAACCTGTCAAGTCGAAGTTGTTTCAATTTAACTAAAATACCAATGTAGTCCATGGAAAACTTACACACGTAACTCATATCCAATAACATTAACTCACACAAAAAACCCATTGAATTAAACAAAGTTGAGCTTGCCACTTCCTTGATGACAAATGGTACTTAACACAACAAAACAACTGGCTAGTACTTAACACAACAAAACACAAAACAATTGGCTAGTACGTAACACAACAAAACAACATAGCCAATGAGTTTTAATGGCAGCTTCATAAACAAAATGAAACAAATAAACCAAATCAAAAGTTTTAATAGCAACTCCATAAAGAAAAGGAGACAAATAAACAAAACCAAAGAGTTTTCACGACTCTCCCTGTAATTGCCATAAATGTTCAACGAGATTCATTTGGAGTTGAGAATGAGTTTCTTGATCCCTAATGCATTAATGAACTTGAATGAACTCGGTAAATTCATTTGTCGGCTCACGTGACATTGGTGTACATGAAATCTCATCAATTTGTTCAAAATCTAAGTCCACTGCTTCAGCTTCATCTCGCTCATCTTCAATAATCATATTATGAAGAATTATGCATGCTTTCATAATGTCGTGTAGTGTTCCATGATAGAAAAACCATGCAAGTCCACGTACAACTGTAAATCGTGCTTGAAGCACTCCAAATGCACGCTCTACATCCTTCCTATATGCCTCCTGAGCTTTTGGAAATAATTTTCTTTTATCTCCTAGTGGAGATGGGATTGTCTTCACAAATGTTGACCACTTTGGATATATGCCATCGGCAAGGTAGTATCCCATTGTGTAATCATGACCATTGATTGAGTAATTAACTGCAGGAGCACGTCCTTGTGCAAGCTCAGAAAATACATTTGACCGCTCCAACACGTTAATATTATTATTTGATCCAGGTAACCCAAAAAATGAGTGTCATATCCAAAGATCATATGAAGCCACTGCTTCCAAAATGATAGTTGGCTCACGAATATGACCACAATACATCCCTTTCCATGCAGCTAGACAATTTTTCCATTTCCAATGCATGCAATCAATACTTCCCAACATGCCTGGAAATCCACGATTTTGGCCATGGGCTAACAATCTAGCGATGTCTTCATTGTTTGGTGACCTCAAGTATTCCTCTGAGAAAATAGCAACCACTGCAGCAACAAAGTATTTCAGACTCATCATTGCAGTACTTTCTGCTATTCTCACATATTCATCCATAAAATCAGCTGTAACTCCATAAGCCAGCATCCTAAGTGCAGCGGTCATCTTTTGAAAGGGAGATAAACCAAGATTTTTGGCATTATCTCCTTTTTGGACAAAGTAAGGTTCATGAGCTTCTACCTTAGATAAGATTCAGAGAAAAAGAGAACGTCTCATTTAAAATCTCCTTCGAAATAGTTTGGGAGGATATATACAGGTTCTTCAGCAAAGTAGTCATCATAAAGCCTTTTATGACCTTCCAAATGATTCTGGTCGATATACCGGCGACGCTTACATTATGATTTCGAACCTGTTAGAAGTTTTATAATTATCTCTGTAGAGAGGGAAAATTCCCGACCTATCACAAGCTGACATGTCATACTATCAAGTCCGCAAAATACAGCCAATTATAAAGCATCACGCATGGCAGCTAGGTTTTGCTATCACTACTCAGAAACCAATAGAAATTTGCTAAGTGTCATTGAAGTAAACCAATCACACATTAGCACATGTAAGCAATGACACAAGCAGTCCAGCACGTGTAAGTGATGACACAAGCAAACCAATCAGGCTATGACATGTCTCACCAATCAAACTCTGCCACGTGTCGCTCACCTACCTCTAAACTCCTATAAATAGAAGCCTTCCTAAGGCATTTAGGAGGGGGAAGCCATCTAGAGCATAAGCAGCATCAAAGAAGATTCAGAAGCATTCAGAAGTATTGAAGTTTTGCTTGAATCAAGCCCTGAAGCCTCTAGGAACTTCAAGAGTTTCAAACTCAAATGCAAGGAACATTCAAAGCAGAATCATCCAAGCTAGCAGCCTAGATCTTGAAGTTTACTGGACTTAAGCTCAAAAGCCTCTAGAAACCTCAACAAACCATGAATCAACAAAGCTTTACGGATTTAAGCCTCTAAAGCACCGAAGAACTTCCACCACAAGCCTTTGAAGACGAAGAACACGCCAAGAACGCGAAGAACACGAAGAACGCGAAGAACAAAGGATTTCTATCAAGCTCATAGCCAGAGATTCCTTGTAATTCTGTTTCAGAAATCTTCGATCCATCCTTTAGCCAAATTAAAGTATATTTGGTGTTCGAATCAAAATCACATCACCACAATTCCAACCAACAAATCTTTCAAGGAGATCGAATCAGAGGATCACTCATTTGTAATCACAGAGAATTGTACCACACATTCATCAATACAAATTCACATTTGTGAAACTATTTTACTTGTTTGATTTATTTCGAACTGGAAATTTAGTTGTCTACATATTCTGGCACGCCCAGTGGGACCTCTCTGCCTCTCATCTCTTTCTTTTTCAAAAGAAAAGAAATTCGATTCGCTACCAGCTTCAATGGCCTCTAGCGAGAATGCCCGAAAGTCAGTAGTTGATGCTTCCATTACTGGTGATTATGTCGGCCCAATCACTCGCAGTCGATCCAAGGCACTTGACTGACTTCAACCCCAAGCAACCAAAGAAAGCGAACCTCATACTGTCATCTCTCTAGACTTTCTTGCAAATAGAGAAACTATCCCCAAGGATTCATTTGTCTCAGAAGATTTGGAGATCGATAATGAATCATCCACAACAAAAACCTTTTCTATCGACTCTTCTCCAATAATAAGAATCTTAAGGAATGAAGTACCTTTAACTCATCCTGTTTCATCATTTTCTCCATCATATCTAGAGGTCATGCCAGTGATGATGACCAACACCTCTACCATGGAAGAAAAGATGGCTGAAATGGAACAAAGGGTCACCCTTCTCACAAAAGCACTTAAAGATAAGGATGTCTAAATTGCAACCTTGATGAACAAACTGGAGGTACAAGATTCTGGTGAATCAGATCTTAACCTTGAACACCCACTTGGCTTCACCTTGAAAGGAGACAATGCTGGGGTAGATAAGGGAAAAGGAGGTGAAGGCACTTCTCAACACGGACATTCCACTTCATTGGCCTCAATATCTATCCAACAACTGCAGGACATGATAACGAATACCATTCGAGCACAATATGGAGGTTCTTCTACAAGTTCCCTCATATATTTGAAACCCTATACCAAGCACATTGACAGTATGAGAATGCCAAATGGGTATCAACCTCCTAAGTTCTTACAACTTGATGGCAAAGGAAACCCTAAGCAACACATTGCTCACTTTGTCAAAACTTGTGAGAATGCAGGGACACAAAGAGACCTCTTTGTAAAGTAGTTTGTCCGTTCACTAAAAGGGAATGCCTTTGATTGGTATACAGACTTAGAACCTGAGTCAATCGATAGTTGGGAACAACTTGAATGAGAATTTCTCAACCGATTCTACAGCACACGTCGCACAGTATGCATGATGGAGCTTACCAATACTAAGCAATGGAAAGATGAGCCTGTCATTGATTACATCAATCGATGGCGTTCTTTGAGTCTAGATTGCAAGGATAGACTTTCTGAAATATCTGCTGTAGAAATGTGTATCCAAGGCATGCATTGGGGACTTCTGTACATCCTTCAAGGGATAAAGCCCCGAACGTTTGAAGAATTAGCAACTCGTGCACATGACATGGAGTTGAGTATCTCTAGCCATGGAAACAAAAAATCTCCCATTCCTAAAGAAAGAAAAGAAAGACGGGAAATAAGGAAAATTGACAAGAATGCAAAGGGTCATATTAAAGACTCAATGAATATCAACCCTGCCCCAGTCAAAATTGCGACAAGAAATGTGAAAGCCAATGAGAAAAGACCTGAGGAAGGCCAATGGCGTGAGATGCGTCGCTCATCACCTAAGGAATGGGAACAAAAAGTGTATCCTTTCCTAGATGCCGATATGCCCGAAATGCTAGTACAACTACTTAAGTTGAAATTAATTGAATTACCAGAATGCAAACGACTAGGAGAGATGGGAAAAGTTGATGACCCGAACTATTGTAAGTATCATCGCATCATAAGCCATCCAATCCAAAAATGCTTTGTTCTTAAAGAACTCATCATGAAGCTAGCCAAGGATAGAAAAATCGACCTAGATTTCAATGATGTTGCTCAGTCAAATCTTGCTACATTTGCTTGCATGTTACCTAGTTGCATGTCTCCAACTACTAAGCATGATGTAAATACCACGCTCATCTAGTTCGGTTCTCTGGAACCTATTCAAGTTCAGCTCTCGCAAAAAGCATCTGATTATAACTCAAATGAGGATAAAGGGTCAACAGTAGATGAGGAAGAAGGCTAGACAATGGTTACTCGCAAGAGATGGAAGAAGAAACGAGCATTCCCTCTTCATCTGATCACCCAAGAGGCCAGAAGAGCACAAAGCCAGATTCAGCCTTGGTCAAGAAGAAGGAGTAATAAGAGGCAAAAGAAACCGAGAACAAAAATGTATGACGATTCGGCACAAACCCAAAAACCTCGAAAGCACATCATGTTGGAAGAATTCTTCCCCAGAAAATTCTTTCAAAATGACTCAGCAGAGGCTGTTCACACGGTCTTTCGTCACGAAATTCATGACGAACAGGAGAATGTAGACCATGGTGGTCCAAATGAGGCTTCGTCATCTTTAAAGGAACTCCAATCTCAGGATAATGAAGTCGAACCCTCGCAATCCTCCACCTCACCAAAAGAGGTGCTCACCCAAGTTCTTGAAAAGCCAGAGATGTACACCCCTTATACCAGTACGCTTCAACAAGCACAGGGATGTTACGCATGCTCTCCAGACTTAACTTTCACTGACGAGGATCTGTTATTAGGCTCTAAGCCTCACAATCGTCCACTTTATGTCTCCGGTTATGCTCGTGAACAAAAGATCAATCGTATCCTCATTGATGGAGGTTCAACTGTTAATATTCTACCAAAAATGACAATGAGACGACTTGGTCTTACTATGGAGGAATTATCACATAGTCGTTTGGTCATTCAAGGTTTTAACCAAGAAGGACAACGCGCAATCGGCATGATACACTTGGAATTAATCATTGGAGAATTGACAAGCAGTGTTTTGTTCCATGTCATTAATGCCAAGACAACCTACAACATGTTATTAGGACATCCATGGATCCATGGAAACGGAATAGTGCTGTCAACTTTGCATCAATGTTTCAAGTTCTTTCAAAGAGGAATAAAAAAGGTCAATGCCAATTTGAAGCCCTTCAGTGAGACTGAAGCTCACTTTGCCGACGCGAAATTTTATGTAGAAGATGACATTCTAAGTAAATTCCTCCCGGTTGAGATTCCGTCCATGGAAAGTAAGCAAGGTAAAAAGAAGCATGTTGAAGTCACCACTAGAAAGGATATTCCTTCCCTAAAGGAAGGTCTAAAATATGAGAATGATCATTCTAATGGATCTACCAGTAATTCAGTAGGAGCAGAAATTTCAACTCCTTTCAATAACCTTCCATTCCTCCATTATGTACCATTATCACGCTGCAAGAATGGACAATCACCATTCACGGAATGCCGTCAATCCACAGAAAACATGGGAAGGGCTCCTGCAAAGCTCACAATGAAGGATGTAGCTGTATTGAAAGAAAATCATGTCATGCCTTTAACTTCATCCACAAATCCTTTACCCTCAAAGCCACTAAATGGATTCGTGAGGTCCTCACAAAGTTTGACAGAGCATGGTATTCTACCAAATGAACAAACGAAAGAATGGTTCGATCCAAAGGCATATAAGCTGTTAACTAGAGCAGGCTACAACTTCTCAAAACAAGGGGACCTAGGGAAACTAATTCCAGAAGCCACCGGAGAAGAAATGCATGGCCTTACCAAAACACAAAGGAAAATGCGGCTTGAAGGGCATAGAATTCCTATCCCAAAGACCGGATTAGGTTATACTCCAAAACAACCAGCTCAAATATGGATCAAAAGAAGAAGCGATGCTTCAAGTTCCCAATACATAACAGTGGAGGTCGGTGAAGGTTCAAAACAAAGAGAAGATCATTCTTCATCGCGCGTCTCAGTGTTCGATCGCATCGAGGCCTCATCATCACGAATCACAGTGTTTGATAGGTTAAGTACAACTCGCTTAACAAAAAATCGAGACACTCTTGCTTGTAAATCAATCTTTGATCGATTGGGGGCAATAAGAAGGCCTGTTGATAATCATCCTCAGAATTCAATAAACTTTAAAGTTCAAAAAGAGAAGAAAGCTAATGATGAGATTCGCAATAGCATTCCTTCACGCATGAAGCGTAACTTTACTCTAGACATTAGCACTGAAGGATCACTCAAAGTCAAAAGGCGAACGATTGTACACACTGGACAATCATTTGTACATAACGAGCAAATTGAGGAAGTATCATCCTCATTTCATATCACAATAGAAGAGGGTACACTTTCAGATGCCGAAGCAACCAATGAAGAGGTTGATGAAGCTCCCCTAGCCTTGGAAGATGGAGTACAGACTACAGTTGATGAACTTAAAGAGATCAATTTAGGAACTATTGAAGAACCTCGACCCACTTTCATCAGTGCACTTCTCACTCCTGAAGAAGAAGAAGGATACCTCAAGCTCTTAGGAGAATATAAAGATGTGTTTGCTTGGACTTACAAAGAAATGCCTGGGCTCGACCCAGGTATTGCCCTACACCATTTGGCAGTAAGGAAAGGCGTGCGCCCAGTTAAACAAACTCAAAGACGCTTTCGGCCGGAGCTTATCCCTCAAATAGAAACTGAAGTCAATAAGCTAATTGAGGCAGGCTTCATTCGTGAAGTACAGTACCCGAAATGGATTGCTAACATTGTTCCTGTCAAAAAGAAGAACACACACATTGCTAATCGGGTGTGTGTTGACTTCCGTGATTTGAATAATGCATGTCCCAAAGATGATTTCCCATTACCCATCACTGAGGTTATGGTTGACGCCACTACTGGTCATGAAGCTTTATCTTTCATGGATGGTTCTTCAGGTTACAACCAAATTCGAATGAATCCTAAAGATGAAGAGCTTACAGCTTTTCGTACTCCTAAGGGCATTTATTGTTACAAAGTGATGCCTTTCGGACTAAAGAACGCTGGTGCTACTTATCAACGGGCTATGCAAAAGATCTTTGATAATGTACTTCATAAAAATGTGGAGTGTTATGTCGATGATCTGGTGGTTAAAACAAAAAGGAGGGAAGACCATCTGGCAGATCTACAATCTATGTTCAAACGCCTAAGAAAGTATCAGCTTAAAATGAATCCCCGCAAATGCGCTTTTGGTGTAACATCTGGAAAATTTCTTGGTTTCATTGTAAGGCACCGCGGTATTGAAATTGACCAGTCTAAAATAGAAGCTATCCGGTAAGAGCTTAAACTACCCACTGCAACGCTGCAAGGGTACATGATGTCTTCCCATTGCCTTTGAAAGCGTACCAATAAGAAGAAATTAATCCCACTCCATGTCACCAATTGCTAGTGTGGCGTAGTGGTTGGATGCCCATGTCGCCCTTGAGGCCGAGGTCTCGGGTTCGATTAGTGGTGATACCCACTATTACACACTGAGCCCCCCTTTTTGCAAAAACAAAAAAAAAAACAAAAAAAACAAAAAAAAATTAATATAACCAAAAAAAAAAAAAAAAAACAAATAACAAAAAAAAAAATTGATAAAAAAAAACACAAAAAATAAATAACAAAAAAGAAAAAAAAAAACAAATGAACTACGTGATGACTTGATCCCTATCAAGGGTATGTAGGCAACTTAGCATCTTTTGCTAAGTTCAGTCACGCGCTAAAAATAAAAAAAGGTGTTATTATCAAATTCTAAAAAAGAAAAAAGAAAAAAAAAAGAGGAATAGAGAATAGAGTCTTCTTTATTGATTAACAAAAGGAAAATAGTACAAGGGAAAGCATGATGACACGTTTGAAGGAACTTAAAACAAGAAGATTACGACATCCATTTCAAGTCTTTCAAGCTGGAACGATTATCTTCCAGAAGGGCTCGTATCTTCTCTAGAGCTTCCATATCCTGGTCTTCAACAACAGGAGCGGATTTGACTTCTTCAAGTTGTTCTTCTAAGGCTTGCACAACACCATTTTGTTCAACTTGATGAGTTTCAATTTGAGACAACGATTGCTCTAACTGAACGAGCTCGGTTTTCAGGTCAGCCATCCTCAATCTAATAGTGTCAAGCTCGATCTTCAAAGATGCTTTCTTGTGCGATGCTTCAGAAAGGAGGGATTCAATTTCAGCCTCGCGCCGAATCAAAGTAACAGGACTTGGTCGTTTGTTCAGAGATTCTTTCATCTTCAAATAGTCTACGATACCCTCGCAATATTTGTCAACATTTTTGCGTAAGTGTTGAGGGTCTACTCCAAGACTTTCAATCTCATTATAAATTGCATGTACTTCAGCCTGTGGGAGGATTTTGTCTATAGGAAGATTCGAAAGCCTGTTTAGAAGAACATCTCCCAACATAGAAGCCCCTTTCCTACGTACGGAAGAAATATGCGCCTTGGCTTGAAATTTAGAAACTTCTGGAAGGTTGGTTGGTTGCGAGGATGAAAGAGATGCCTTTTCTGTCTCAATCGGAAATTTGGACAAAGTGCTAACATCAGCAAACTTACACCTCTTGAGATCTGAACTCTTTACAGAAGGCTTCGAGGTAGAAGACTCGCTATTTGTAGGAAGATGCGCATGATCAGTAGAAGTCCCCGTATCAACAGCTTTAGTTGGATTCTTCAAATGTTTCCAATTGTGGTCAAAGTCATCACACACCTCTTCTTCAAAAATTTTGATGGCATCCTTAGTAGGTACAACAAGCGGACTTTTGATGCCTTGACTTCGTGCAGACTTTGACAAGGGCTGTGGAATGTATGAGTCTTGTAGTTCCCTCTTTCCCTTTTGAGATTTGTTGAATGTCAATGATTTAACGTGGGAGGAGGCAATCTCAACTAGAAGATCTGTTCCTCTGGTAAAATCATTTCTACAAACTCCTTCCCACCATTGTTTGTAGCTGTGTCTAACCCGGCTTCCAAAGTCTATCGCAAAAGCAGAAATGAATACCTTAGAATTTGTGTTGCAGCAAGTGAAAGATTGGTAGAATTGATATAAATCTTTTAAAGAGCCAGTATAAATTTCTTCCTTTAAGTCACTTGGAATGTCTTGATGAAATCCAAAACGCCGACTAAATCTGTGAGGACTATATGCTTCTACAATGTGTTGGTCTTCACATCGAAGTGACAAGTACCCTGAGCGAAGGCTTAAAAAGTAGTCAAACTTCTTAGTGGATAAATGATCATTGTCAATGAATGTTTGGTCATAACTTTTCTTGAAGGCAGCCCTGTGCCAAAGGAAGTCGGTAGCAGTTCGTATATGCTTTCGCGCAGAGAACTCGCTGAACGGAGAGGCATAGCCTACGCCAGAGTATTTAGTCATCAAAGGATCAGATAGCTTGTCATGGGTGATGCGATTGCTTCTAAAAAAATGAGCTACCCAGGCATAAACATAATGAATGGCAAAACTAGCCCCAGATTTGCTTGGTGTAGGAGAGGAAGAGATGTTGTTAAGACCACGATAAATACTAGCCAATACTAAGGGGGCAAGGCCAAATGAGCGACCATTGGCCATACAACTAGCAATCTTAAAAGTGCTGGGACGGATGTTATTCAGATCCTTGCTAGGAAAGACGAAAATGCACAGCCAACAAGAAAGAAGTGCTGATAAATAAGTCTCCTCCTTTAAGTCATCCTTAATTTAGAGATCTACAAAGACTCTGTGTTCCTTATCTAACCATGGTCCATGCTCATATATCTTGCCAAAAGGATTCTGACTACACTTGGGAACGATTGTCCGCTTCGACGGTTTTCTGGGAGCCGGATACCTGCTATTTTCTCTATACCAAAAAGTAATCCAGTCACGAACATTCACTTTCCCTTGTCTCTTCAGCCGATTTTGAAGGTGATGGTATGCCATGAAAAGGAAGCGACAGCTGTACGGCAGATAAGGTCGTCCTTGGTCGTTGGTTCCATCCAGCTCTTGCGCACTGGGTACCACTTCGTCATAAAATTCACCTGTGCAAAGAAGTCCACCAAGAATGGAAAGATCCCACAGTGTGATGGAAATTTCCCCAACTAAGGTATGGGCGGTATTGGTCGATGGACTCCAACACTCACAAAATGCTTTCATAAGATTCTCATCATAATCATATGTGAACAAAGAGGCAAAGACAACACCGTAAAGGTGGATTGCATCAAGGAGGTGTTTACATCGGCCGAGCACATCTTCTAGCCAATCCCAATAAAGGGGGAAGTAGGAAAACCCTCCATTCACACTAAAGGAAGAATCCCAATTGGCGCGCTTTGCAATTATCTCTCGTCCCAAAGTATTGTAGGGCTTTGTTTTAGCAAAATTTTTGTGATGCGAAGCGAGAAGAATAATTGTCTCCAAGTTAGAGCCGCCATCAGAAGGTACGACCTGTGACCATTTTGACAAGTTGAGAGGATAGAAGTTATGGCTCCACCTTTCTGAAAATCTTCCGATTATGGGTGGACGAACAATCAAAGTTGTGGCCTTTGCATCCTTGTCATCTTTCTCCTTATGAATGAACAAGGCTGGTTCTCGACCAATCTTTGAATCCTTGAAAAAGAACATCATAATAGCTATATATATATATATATATATATAAAAGGGGGTTAGTACAAACCAAGCATGTAAAAAAAAAAAAGAGAGAAAATATAAAAGAAAAAGAAAAAGCATAATTTCTCTACGTATTATGCTACCTGCTCAGGAGATTATACTGATACAAACTGAAGCATGCTTCAAGAGGCTTTATATAGAAAATTTCTGAGATAACAGACAAAAAAAAAATTAGACAAGCCATTAAATGCTGCCACCACACAGATTACTTGAAATCAAATTTTACGACTCAAATGCACTCGTACTGCCAAAAAGAAAATGATGTACTAGCCCTAGGATAAGGTTCTAGCCTACACACTGTTTAAAATAATTGTACTACCAACCTTGAAAGCAGAGACGCTTGCTGATTCACCAAAGACAAACACTGTCAGAATCAATAGACTAAATGGCAACGAGTTCAACGATGCTTGCATTTTTCTCACTTTCTTCTTCCGGATTTCTAGCAACTTCCGGCAAGATTTCACAAAATTGAATCCACTGAGATCTACTAAGGACTTTAAGCTACAAGATATCAAACTCAGTAGACAATCCATGTGCTCCCAGCGCAGTCATAAAACTTACACTGACCTACAGAATAGTCTTTCAAATCTGTGTAAATCAGTTCAGGATTTCACAAACCTGAACCCACGGGGATCTTCTACAGACTTCGATCTACAAAAAACAGAAAGATCATCACCAACGGAGTGCCCACACGCCACCACGCGCGGCCAAAAGACTCCAACGTCCCCAGGATTTCTCACTCAAATCTGTGCAAATCCGAGAAAAATTTCACAAAAATGACACCACAGGAATCTTTTACGGCCCAAAAACTACAAAACCTGAAAATTTCAGGCCAAGATTTAGAGACACGCGCCTCCACGCGCCGCCAGAAGCTTCGGAATGACGTCCCTCTATTCCACGCGCCTCCTTGGGTTCCCACGCGCCAAGTTCCAGTGCCACGTGCTCCACGCACCAAGCACTGACGCGCGCGCCCAGGCCCATGACGTCATGGATGACGTCACCACCCACTATGGTCTGACCCGTTTGTGCAGGCCGACCCGGTTCGACCCGTAGATCCTGACCCGGTCCGAATCGCCTGTAAAAAAAAAAAAAAAAAAAAAAAAAACTTTGACCAAATTGAACTTAGACTTCGACCAAAAAGTCAAAATTTTCAAAAGGGGCCTGTCCTACTCAGTTTTTTGAGTACATTCCGTTTTTGAGATCCGTTTCTTCATTTGAAACTCGAAAATCATGCAAACAGTCAAATTTCCAAAAAGTTGACTTTTGTACAAATCTGGACCAAAAGTCAAAATTTTCAAGAAGGGCCTGTCTTGTGCAATTTTTCACGTAGATTTCAATTTTGGGGTCTATTTCTTAGTTTGAGAATCCAAAATTGTTCAAATGGTGTGATTCTACAACTGTTGGCTTTAATATGAAATATGACCAAGAATCATGATGTCCGAGCAAAGCTTGTCCTATTCAGGTTTTCGCAAAAAAAATCTGATTTTGAAATTCGCTTAGTTGCTTTGGACTTGGTAACCATCAATATGACCCACTTCTCCGAAGTACTAGCAGTAGCTCCCAAAATCAAAATTGGAGATTCATCCATTTGGTCCGAATTCCTTCAGGGTTATCCTCCATACTTTATCAAGACCTCTCTTTCAAAGAGCAGATGAACTCTCACAAGTGTATCCTAAATTAGGAATTGCTTCGGGTCACCAATTCAGCCACTCCCGTTCGGCGCCTAAGAGTTTCCAACCTGCCGTTCCCATTCGGTGCCTACCGTTCTCATCCGCCATTCTCACCAAGAAATTCTCATCCGCCATTCTCACCAAAATTTTTCTCATCTACCGTTCTCAACTGCCTATCTACCGTTCTTCATCTCTTTGCTATAAATAGAAGGTTCGAATTCGAAGCTCGTCAAGAAAAACACACTGAACCATGAAATGAGAATTCGCTTCTTTCAAAATTTCAAACCCTCATTCTCACAGCCATTTCTCGTTATAGCCTCATCATTCTCGACATCGAGCAACCAATATTACTTGAAATTAACCCTCTCATGGTCCAGTAGAAACCCTCTTCACAACATCATGATAGTTTTAAGACCCAAACAAAGTTTGTTTCTCCCCCTTAATGACCACATTTGTTTATAAGATTATTCATAACAAGGACTGCATTGTCGTTCCACACTTCCTCAGATTTGGTTGACCAAGACATCTAAGTCCAGTAGAGACACTTGTTCCTACCCTTATGGCTCTCGTAGTCTCTCTCCAATTGCTTGGTCTTCCAGCAGAAGTAGCGGTTCGGAACAAACAGCCACTTGGCTGGTTTCTAAGACCAAAATCACAAGTTAGCTCCATCTTTCATTCTGTTGTGCTTTCCCAACAAGCGACAATAGATGAAGATGGTAAAAAGTGTTGGGGTATCCTACAGATTGTCTTCCATCCAACACTTACGATGACCAGCAAGGTACCAGCTCATCAGAGATCAGCCTTTGGAGCCGGTAAATGGTCGCCAAAGCCTTACTCCATGTCCCACCAGTATGGGACCCAAAGGTCATCGTTGCTAGTACCGCAAAGCCCACTTTTCTGGAATTACTCCAACTTAAGTTCTGTTTGAAGTATTTCAGAAAGTACTCTTCTGAAATTACTTCAACTTAACGTCCGTTGTCATGGTCCTATCACACAGGCGCATTCTACGACCGGCCACCGGACCTCGCTCAGCATGCAGTCGGTTCCATATCCCAAGGTGTACTCCCTAGAAACATCTGCACTAGAGAGTCCTCAACATACAAGACCAGCACCATGGTGTCATGTGTTTCACCCATTCACTTCGCTTCATCCCCGTCTTCTTCACCACCCAGCATGCAGTCGGTCCCACATCCCAAGCTGTACGAAAACACCTACATCAGAAATTCCTTGACATACAAGGTCAGCTCCATGGTTTTGTATGTTTCACACAGTCACCATCTCCTTTCCGTCTTCATTGTCGTCTTCTTTTCACAATCTCCCCCAACCCAGAATCATATGCTTGTGAAATTACTTCAACTTAACGTGAGTGATACAATTACACATGCACATTCAACCACTTTCCCACAAGTCCTCGCCGTAATCCAAAATAGACTCCTCCGAGATCACTTCATCAGGAGTTCTTAAAAACGCGAGACCAACCCCATAGCTCTGTATGCTGTACCCAGCCAACATCCTCGCCTCTTCCCCATCTTCTACACCCTGTGATCGCCACCAACGATCCAAAATACTCTTCTAAAGTTACCTCAGCTTAACCTCTGCTGAAATGATTCAATCTTGCAAACACATCCAACTTCTTGCAAATAACTTTCAGCCTCACCAACCCACTCCAAGTACCATGGAACACTCTTTTGAAATTACTTCAACTTAACCTCTATTGAGAAGGGTCGGTCATACAAGTGCATTCAAATACAGGCAGATCCCTTTTCGGTTTCATCAAAGCCTTTCATGTGGGTGGGTCTACTCTTCGGAAATTACCTCATCCTGCTGAAAACTTCACTACCTTCAGGTACTTCACTTAAAGAATCAAGTGTAAAAATTCATTTTCGAAACTCATTCCTGCACCACACTCCAAAACTGTGTGCATGAACGAGTCTCGAGGGGGCATTTGTAGAGAGGGAAAATTCCCGACCTATCACAAGCTGACACGTCATACTACCCAGTCTGCAAAATACAGCCAATTATAAAGCATCACGCATGGCAGCTAGGTTTTGCTATCACTACTCAGAAACCAATAGAAATTTGCTAAGTGCCATTGAAGTAAACCAATCACACATTAGCACATGTAAGCAATGACACAAATAGTCCAGCACGTGTAAGCGATGACACAAGCAAACCAATCAGGCTATGACATGTGTCACCAATCAAACTCTACCACGTGTCGCTCACCTACCTCTAAACTCCTATAAATAGAAGCCTTCCTAAGGCATTTGGGAGGGGGAAGCCATCTAGAGCATAAGCAGCATCAAAGAAGATTCAGAAGCATTCAGAAGTATTGAAGTTTTGCTGGAATCAAGCCCTGAAGCCTCTAGGAACTTCAAGAGTTTCAAACTCAAATGCAAGGAACATTCAAAGCAGAATCATCCAAGCCAGCAGCCTAGATCTTGAAGTTTACTGGACTTAAGCTCAAAAGCCTCTAGAAACCTCAACAAACCATGAATCAACAAAGCTTTACGGATTTAAGCCTCTAAAGCACCGAAGAACTTCCACCGCAAGCCTTTGAAGACGAAGAACACGCGAAGAACGCGAAGAACGCAAAGAACAAAGGATTTCTATCAAGCTCATAGCCAGAGATTCCTTGTAATTTTGTTTCAGAAATCTTCGATCCATCCTTCAGCCAAATTAAAGTATATTTGGTGTTCGAATCAAAATCACATCACCACAATTCCAACCAACAAATCTTTCAAGGAGATCGAATCAGAGGATCACTCATTTGTAATCACAGAGAATTGTACCACACATTCATCAATACAAATTCGCATTTGTGAAACTATTTTACTTGTTTGATTTATTTCGAACTGGAAATTTAGTTGTCTACAATCTCATCTTCATCTGAGTCATCATTAAGCAATTCACGAAAAAAAGAACGACTCATGGAGATAAACTAGAAGAAAACATTGGAAGGCAATTATCAATATAGATGCAAGAAACATAATATGAAATGAAATCGATAACTTTAAAAGAAGGTTTGATCATTATGTAAAGAATATAAAATTTTCTTTAAATAAAAACAAGGCCTAATAAGATGAGATCCTCTCTTATCTTCTTCTAGCATTTAAGAATTGTAAACCAATGGATACATTTCAGAAACAATTAGAAGAGCCCAACAGTCAAGACAAGCATAGAATTACTTAGATTTACAACTACAAAATACACAATTATAGGCAACACAAATTATATAGTAATATAAAATCAAACATAGAAAATACATGAAATTTTATATAATCTAAAATGTTAGGATTACTTAGATGGCAGTGGCCTAATAGAATCTACTACGAAATCACTAATAAAAGAGTCAAGATGTTTTGCTAAGATCACAAAATACATATGAAGGCCTAAAATCAACTACTCCCAAAAAAATGCCACAAAATACATATCTAGGCCTAAAATAAGTTACTACCAAAATAAGGCCTAATTAAGACAAGACATCACCAACATCATCTCAGCCCAACGAACAACTTGATCTTTGTTTTGCAAGGATTTACTTTTGGAGTCCATCATAAAAAGTTGTTTGGTCTTCGTTCATGCCACTTGTGTCTAGCATCGTAATTCTTTCATGTTCTTTCATCTCTTGCAAGCAAACCTTTTCCGCTTTGATACGTACTTTCTCTTTATCTTGTGCAGAAGATTCTTCAAGAATTTTCATTTTCTTTTTCAAAGATTCTTTTGCAATATCTTTCCCATCATATTTTCTCTTTCGATTAGCCTTTTCAACTTTTCTACCTACTGGCCTCTCGAAATCCATAGTGTCATCAACCCCCCCCCCCCTCCTTGATCTATTGAATCTGGAGTTTAAGGCATTTCTTTTCTTGAATCTTCCCTAGGCATAGTAGATGCCCACTTGGGAAAATCCTTCAACAATAGCCAACAGTGTTCATACTGAAAAAGGTAACCGTAAATTTCTTTAAACAATTCCCTTGCTTTCTCAATCTAAAAAAATTAAATAAATATAACATAATTAGTTTCTTCAACAATTCATTTGTGTTGTAAATTTAAAAAAATTAAAGACCGTTGCAAAATTTATACCTTCATTTCAGCAGTGGTTCCACTTTCATTCTTTGCTTCAATTTTAGCTAAGGACCCACAAAATTTAACTGTTTCCCTATTAATCACTCCCCATCAGCTTGTTAGGGATGTTTGACTACGTGTAGAATCAGTCTTGTTATCCTTGAAGTATTTTGCAACTTTGCCATAAAATGTTGTTCTATGTTGCTCATTACCATACACAGGATCGACACTGGTATTGAGCCATGCTGCTACAAGCAACTTGTCTTCCTCAGGACTGAAGTTGATACCATGTGTTTTTTTTTAGAAGTGGCAACTTCATCATTCAGTGGAGAATCTTCCACTAATAGGGGACTATTTTCAGATACACCGAAAAGTTGGTCTTCAAGATTAATATTCCCCCGTAAGACTGTTTTAAGTCCATGCTCTAAATAGATATGTAGATAAGAATAATTTAGGTACTCCAAAGAGAGCCCCCAAAAAATGAAAAATCAAATGCATATCTGAATGCACAAAAACAGGAATTATTGCAAAAGATTTATTAATATATTTATGGCTCTGTGAAATTGTGACAGAGCATGGACTATTAGAATTTCGTAGTGTCTCATTGATTATTCGTAGTGTCTCATAGCCGAAATGCTAGAAATAGAATTTAGAATCCATAGTGTCTCATAGTTTGCATCCAAGTAATCATTTGGTAATGCAAAAGAATTGAAAAAAAAAAAAACAAAAAAAACATAATACAGCTCACAGCACATATGAACTAAGAAGGCAGAGAGAATAGAAGTAGACAGAGATAATAGAACACAGCACATACCTAGAGAATCACAGAGAAGACAAACTTACCTGTACGCAGTAGACGGAGAACGAATCGATGAAACCGAAAGAGCAAATCGGCAATACCGAGGTGATTGAACTAAACTGATTGAGCAAATTGATGAACGAATCAATTGAACTAAACCGGGGCGATACCGAGGTGGTTGAGCAAATCGACGATACCGAGAGAGCAAATCGATGAACGAATCGATTGAACTAAACCGAGGTGATACCGAGGCGATTGAGCAAATCGGCGATACCGAGAGAGCAAATCGATGAACGAATCGGATTGAACGAAACCGATTCGGTGTTTGAGATAGAACAAAGAGGAAATAGTGAACAAAAGGGGGAAAAAGGAAAAAACAAACCGGTGAAGGAGACCATTTGTAGATCAGTGATGATGGAAGAGGGGAAATCGGTGGTGGCTCATGATTTGGGAAGAGAATAGGGCAATAGGGAAGAAGGGAGAAGAGATGGAGGCGGTGAAGAAATGGGAATGGGAGAAGAGAATGAGGCTGAAGGAGCAGAAAGAGAAATTGATATTTTAATTGGACGAGAGAGAAAGGTGAATAAAATAATAATTCGGTGTGTCAAATTTTTTTGTACAGTGCCAAATTTATAATGGTACTGTAGCATGTCTTAAATTTTTGACACATTTGAGACATCTGATGAGGCTTGAACAGTAGTGTTTGGTGTGTCAAATGCCAAATATTTGGCATTTGACACACCTGATGGTAGTGCTCTAAGAATCCTAAAATGACTAAATTGATATTTAGTGTTAAATAAAATTTCAAGGAAAAAAGAAATTGACGGAAAGAAAAAATATTTTTTTACTAATTATCATCAATTTTCCTTTCAAAAAAAAAAAAATAATAACAGAAACCGTTTCTATTGTGTAATATTTGGCATTTGACACACCTGATGGTAGTGCTCTAAGAATCCTAAAATGACTAAATTGATATTTAGTGTTAAATAAAATTTCAAGGAAAAAAGAAATCGACAGAAAAAAAAATATTTTTTTACTAATTATCATCAATTTTCCTTTCAAAAAAAAAAAAATAATAATAATAACAGAAACCGTTTCTATTGTGTAGTCATATTCATACATATGTTTTAGTAGTGTTTTATGCTACTACCAAGAAACTTATTGAGATAAATGAAACCTTCTGATCAATAATAATTTTGTATGTATATTAAAGGGTTGGAGTTTTCAAGCATTACTTGTTAGTACATTTTAAATTAAATTATGTTAAAATTTGAATTAATTGAAAATTAATAAAAAGACGAGTTATAGTAAAGTTTGTTTAAGAAAGAATTAACTTGTATATAGTGTGTGTGAGTGAGTGAATTCAACAATTTTCCTAAAAGCTTGAGAGAATCAATGTATTAGCTTAAACAACATGCTTTTTAACATTTTTTTTTATTATTGTTTTGGCCAAAACATCAATATCGGAAAAAACACTCAAAAAATTCTAGATATAGCCCAGCATTTTATTTTTGTACATTTTAAAATATTACCAATATTGTTACGATATAAATTGACTTCCTTGATTTGTTCACATCCAAATCCACTACCAACATTACATTATTATCTACCATAAACAATATGTCACCTCACTAATTGTGAAAATTATTGTGATTCTAGAATTATTGTTCCTTAATGTCAGTGTTTTAGATTTTTTTTAATTAAATCCAAGCATGTGGATATATTAATCGATATTGCACAAAAAGGGTTATTTTTAACTACAATTAAAGTCAATTGTGTGATTCATTGACCAATACAATTATATAATTGAATCAACTAAAAAATCTAAAACACAACTAAGGAGAGTACAAACTTTATTATACTTTAATTTTCTAGTATGCATTTTTCAAACGGTTGGAAAAAAAGTAAGAGAAAAATAAAAGACAAAATTTAGCTACAAAATTGGTTATAATCTAAAGTTACAACTTTACTCAATATCATTAACATTACTACATATTTCAAAAATCTAACCGTTAGATTATATTTTCTTTATGCTCTTAATACACATGTCAAATTTTGTGCCAATCGGATATTAATTACTATATGATCTATAAGATTATATTTTATGTATAATTTCAATTACAAAAACTTACAATTTAAACAATTTACTGATAACATAGCTATTGATCTTTAACTTTCTAGAAATTTTGCAAGTATGAAGGATATAAGAAGAAAATGTAATCCAATGGTAGATTTGTCAAAATTCACCTCCAATAGAAAGATATTGAGTAAGGTTTTAGCCTAAAGTTACAACTAATTTTGTATCTAAACTTTGTCTAAAAATAAATGCTTTCCACTTAGGACAAGAGCACTAATCCATAAAGCCGTCCGTGCAGGTTACTACTGGCCAACTATTCAAGCAGATGTTAAGGCTTATGTCAAGGTGTGTGACCAATGTCAACACTTCAGCAACGTCCCTAGACAGCCGTCAGAATATCTCACCCTGATGATGGCCCCATGACCCTTTGCATAATGGGGATTGGATATCTTAGGGCCCTTCCCACTTGGGACCAGGTAGATGAAGTTTTTGGTAGTAAGAATTGATTACTTCACTAAATTGGTGGAAGCCAAACCCTTAGCCAAAATTACACAGCAGAATGTCAAGAACTTCATTTGGAAAAACATTGTATGCAGGTTCAGGGTACCTAGGGTATTAGTGTCTGACAACGGACGACAGTTTGACAACACACCTTTCAGGGACTTTTGCAAGCAATTTTGAATCAAGAATCATTATTCCTCACCCTCCCACCTGCAAGCAAATGGGCAAGCAGAAGTTCCAAACCGATCCTTGTTGAAAATCATCAAAAGGAGTATGGCTGGATGAGCTACCAAGTGTTCTATGGGCTTATAAGATGACTATGAGGACCCTCACAAGGGAAACTCCATTTAATCTAGCCTATGGGAGTGAGGCAGTGATACTTGCGAAAGTGCATATGGAAAACTACAGGGTGATGAAGTATCAGGATGAGGATAACGAAAAGCAACTTCATCTCAACCTTAATCTAATAGATGAGATAAGGATAGACGTGGAGTAAAGGACAGCAAGGTATAAAAACCTCATGGCTAGACAATATGATGCAATGGTGAACTTTTACAATTGTACTTAGATAAAATTACATCACATAGCCTAAGATTGGCCAAAATCTGGTAAGATACTTAGGCCAGCGCTAGGAAAAAAAAGGAAATGAAGATAGTGAAAATAAAAATTACCACATGGCCCAGAACTTACACCAAAATCAATCCAAGTACATGGTCCAGGACTAGGAGTGGAGATAAATAATCCGAAGTACTTGGCCCAGTACTTGCCACAAAATAAGTCTGCTTAGTCCATGACCTAGGACTTGGATGAGGAAAATATCCAACGGACTCGGCTCAGAACTTGTGCAGAAGCATAATCACTAAATTACCTGGCCCAAGACCTACCACAAAACAAATTCATAGGTGCCATGGTCCAAGACTTAGTTTCAAAAAAATAAAAATAAAAACTAAAAAAGAAAGAAAGAAAGAAAAGGATGGCATGCAGATACATAAACATATCAAATTACCCAGATCCACATTTCAAAAAAAGAAGGCAGTCAAGAGTACTTAGAAAGAAAGGAAATTAATTTGTACAGCCTGAATTGTCTTAAAAAAAAGTGGGGGGAAAAAAAGAGAAAGAGATAAGCTATAAGGCTAGTCAATAAAGAGCCCTCTGGAAGAACTACAAAAGTAGCCAGGGAAGAAAGGATCAGCTACCTCTTGATCTTCAAATCTTGCTGTACCTTATGAGCATGAGCGGAGACCTCCTCAGTAGCAACAATCTCAACATCAAGATCCTTGAGGCCTTCCTTTGGAAGAGTGCATGGGCTAAAGATCAGAGGTACTTCAACAAAAAGGACAAGTTGAATTTTGCCTTTACAAGATCTTGTACCACTCCCCTCCACTCCAGGAGCCTTTCCTCAGACAAAGAGTCAAGAGATGAATCCTTCAAGGAAATCAGCACAGCACAAAGAAGCTCCATCAGAATGTTGCCCAAAAACACACCTCCCCTAAACCCACTGGTGAAGTCCCGGTGAGCCTTGAACAACCCCTCTAAGAGTGGCAAGCCCTCAGCAGGCATAGAGAACCACAGGAAACTGACAAAGGGTGGCCCAAAACGATGAAAGTGGCTCACAAGGAGGCTATTGAACTCCAAGAAATCAAAACAGATCAAGAAAGCAGGAAGCCCTGAGTTGGGATTCGAGACACTTATCTATGGGGCATCCTCCATGGTTGTGTCTCATTCCTCAAGAACTAGAAAACCCTTAGGAATTTGGGTGGTTTGGGAGATCCCTGATTGAGCCCCTACGATTTGGACATTTGGAGGAGGTCCTTTGGCTCCCCCAATAATCGCAAGCTCGGGTTCCTTAATGCTTGTGTCAACATCTTCCAAGTGAACAAGGTTATGGCAAAGTACAGGGAAAAAAAAGATGAGGAGAGAGTGTGAAGAACAGGTACTAGCCCCCTGCGATGAAGCTTCCTCTTGAACCTAGGCAACTACCTCAATCATTATGGGAGGTTTGTCCTCCTGCGCTTTCGATCCCTTTGAGGATTTTGTGAAAGAACATAGTGCGCGTTGGAAGAAGGGCAAAGAAGTTTTAGCAAAACTACTAAATAAGGGAAGGGACTCCGAGGACTGACCCATATAAAAAAAATGAGGGGAAAAGAAAAAAGGAGAAGGGGAAGACAGTAGCAACAAGGAAGGGTGTTACAAACCCATGGGTAGAACTCAACCTTGAAAACTGGCTTGCAAAGAGAGGGTGCACAAGAGCTTATAAATGCATGATTAAGCTTAAACTTAACCAATGTGGGACACTAGGATCATAACATACCACCACGCTCCGCAGCCGATGTCCACAATGACTCACTCTAGCGACACTGACCCGTTGGTTGCCATTTCTCTTTGGTGGCTCCACTCAACTATCAGTAATTTTAATCCAGCCTCTAGGTCACCCCTTCCAAGATTTGACCACAAAGCCGCAACTCATTTGATCCCATACTCAATGAGCTACACCCGATTAATCGAGATGATAGTTGGCTTTGATACCAAATGTTACAAACCCATGGGTAGAACTCACCCTTAAAAACCGACTTGGAAGGAGAGGGTGCCCAAGAGCTTATAAACGCATGGTTAAGCTTACACTTAACCAATGTGGGACACTTGGATTAAAACAAAAGGTCAGCTTCAAGGGCAAGTTAGGCGCTGGTTTGGTCTAAAAGGGAAGGAGAAGAAAGAAACAAAAATTTTCAGCAAAAAGGGAGTAAGAAGGATAAATAATACAAGCGCTAATAAAAGATGAGATAGGGTTTACTTATTTTTGTGAATGAGGATGCACCCCCGAAAGACTCCTTAACCAACGAAAGTTCAACAGTCTGTGCAACTGTCACTGTTTTATCCAGATTGGGAGTCTGCTTAGATTTGGGATCCTGGGGGATGGGGGACCGAGAGGCTTCAAGATCCTAGGTGACTAAGGGAGCAGAAACTGATGCAGACTCGGCATCCTTGGCTACCTTTGTGGACCCCCCAACCACGTCACCACTAGAAGGCCCATTTTTCACGCCTAAGACAACTGGGGGCTGGATTGTCACCACTCCCTACGGCAAGACATAACCAGTCACAGGGGGAGGAATCTCCACCTGTAAAAGAAAGGGAAGTAAGGGGAGATCATTAGCAAACAAGAGGAATATGCAAGCCCCAAGAAGAGAGAGGAATAAGTGGATAACAAGAACAAAGTGGTACAGAAAGTGTCATGCCACATCGTCACTATAAGACTGGCTCTTTACTCCCTTAGGATCTAATTTGCACTTAGATTACAAAGAAAAAGAAAGACCACTTATCAGTAAAAAGGAGGGGGGAAAGGGGGCACAAAAAATCAGTAAAACACATGAGGATATGTCAAGAAGAAAGAATAGGAGAAGAAGCAATGAGGCCTTGCCCTTCTCTCTCTCTTTCTACAGATTCTTCAACGATCTTTTGTTTACTACGGGTACGCCCAGAGGGAACCTGAGGAGATCGAGGGATAATGTCAGGGGACCCCGAAGAACCTTGGGCTGAGGAAGTGACAGCTGCTAAAGAGGTTCCTTTAAGGGAACCCACAAGGCTCTAAAGGATAGAAGACTCTACCTTAGTCTTCATTCTAATCTTTGGGATGGGAGGATGGCTGACCTCCTTCCCAATAGCATAAGGATCTGTTTCCCCAGGACCTTTAGAAATAACTAGTTGCTTGTGAGCTGAAGCAGTCTTCCTCCTTTTGGTTCCAGGGCCAGCTTCAATACCCTCGGCATTCCCCTCAACTTCTGATTCATTGACAACTTCCTACTTGATCTTCTTTTCCTTACCCTTCCCTACAGGAGTTGCAGCACCAATTGCCTCAACCACCCCTCTTTTAATTGGCACGCCAAAAGAAGAGCCCACAATGAGGTCACACTCTAGCCAAGAGTCAGGGAAGTCATTGGCGTAGGACACCCAACCACCCCTGGATGCGTGCCACTCCACAAATCCTGTTTTATTAGCTTATTGCAATGGATACAATGCCAGTAGTTGGAAGGGCCAAGCATTTGTTATAAGATGGGGTAGAAAAGAGAGCAGGATCAAGAACCCTCCCAATTCTACGTGAGCCAACAAAATCTGAGAAAGAGTTTTGAACCCTTCTCCAGTAACTAGTTAAGCGACTAGAAGCGAAAAACTCCCCACAAAGAACTCAGTGCCACGAATTGAGGGCTCTTCCATGACTAATAAGAAAAGGCTTGAAGTCTTAAAAATGGATCCAAAGATAAGAGAGAAGGCACCACCTCCTTGAATACTGGCAAGATGTCCTGTTTAAGCCAAATTGTCTAAGTACTCTGTGTGCAAAATAGTGAGTGTACTTTGGACCACATGATGAAGGTATTAGAAGCCATGAGGGGATGGTACAAGCCAAGTACGCCAAGCTGCCTTTGTTTCCCTAGCGAAGGTCAGAAGTGTTCCCTATACAGTTAAGGAAGGAAGACAGAAACCGACTCGTTTGTCCCTGTATTTATGGTTGAAGTCCATTGTGCATTCAGATTTGATTAATTAAATTTTCAATAATTTTTTTTTCCTTTTTCTTTTCTGCTGGATTCTAGAGTTCTTCTTGGAGATTCAAAGGTTATTCTCTTAATATAGTCATGTTCTGCTTCGAATAATTTCTAACATTTTTAAATTTTCATATGGTATTTATTTTTTTTTTTAAATATCGGTGTGCACTTATGGCAATGATATAATGAGTCGTGGGATCACCTCATTTTAATTTTTTTGCTTGCATTAATTTTTATGTTAGTACTCTTTATTATAATTTGAAATTTATCAAATTTATGTTTACCAAAAAAAAAAAAAGAAGTTTATCAAATTTACGTTAGTCTTACAAATCTTTTAAAATTTCTATATAATTTAAAATTTATCAAATTTATCTGTCTTGAAATTTATCAAATCTATGTGATAAGACATAAAATGTTAATAGTGTTCAGGAATTCATAAGACATGATCAACAACAACAACAACAACAAATATTGATTGACTTACCGAAGATAAAATACCAGCACATGACAGAGCCCTCTTTTCCCCATTCACCTTCTGCTAAATCTACACTTTGTATAAAGTTAGGGCCAAGTTTCGATACCTCAGGCAATCTCTTGCTGTTAACCTCATGAAACTTATATGCAGAGGCCTTGATCTCTATTTCAGCATCTAACTTCCCAAATAGAGACATCTTTTCAATGCTGCGTACGGATCTTCAAACTCACCTCGGATCCGCTAAAAAAATAAAAAGAAGAGGAAGAAAGAGAGAAATATTATGAGCGAAAGTACGTAAAACGAGTTGTATAAGAGAGCATTTTATAACATGTGAAACTTAATGAGTTAGGTGAGTAAAACGGTGCGGTGGCTGGCGCGACAAGTCATCAATGTCGTGTTCTGTCACATAAAGTTAATTACATCTAGTCCTTCTTTGCGGCTGGCTGAGACTTTTCCTCTTGGCTAGCCAAGTTTCGATTCCTCAGCCAATCTCTTGCTGTTAACCTCATGAAACTTATATGCAGAGGCCTTGATCTCTATATATTTCAGCATCTAACTTCCCAAATAGAGACATCTTTTCAATGCTGCGTACGGATCTTCAAACTCACTTCTGATCCGCTAAAAAAATAAAAAGAAGAGGAAGAAAGAGAGAAATATTATGAGCAAAAGTACGTAAAACGAGTTGTATAAGAGAGCATTTTATAACATGTAAGACTTCATGAGCTAGGTGAGTAAAACGGTGCGGTGGCCGGCGCGTCAAGTCATCAAAGTCGTGATCTGTCACATCAAGTTAATTACATCTAGCCCTTATTTGCGGCTGGCTGAGACTTTTCCTCTTGGCTAGCCATTCGCACCATTCCTCTTGGCTTTAATCTAATGATTTCAGCATTCTTATTGGACTAAAATTTATTTTAGTCCTTATATTTTCACACAATTTTTATTTTGATCTCTAACTTTTTTTTTTCATTATTTTTAGCCACTCTTTTGAAAAACGTATTTCGTTTTAGTCCTTATCGTTACATCAGAGACGGAAATTGCACAGATGGCAAACGGTTCAACAATAAATGCTGACGTGTCTATTAAAATAATATTAAAAAAATTATTTACATTTTTAAAAATGCCACATTAGCAGTTTAATTTTTTTTTAAAGCTACATCAGAAAATTAAAAATCAAATAATGAAATAATTTTTTTAATTTAATAAAAGAAAAGAATTATTATTATTTTTTTTTTTGAAGAACATGAAGAACCAGAACATTTCTTCGCGGTCCTGCCCAGAAAATTAAAGAATCAAAATTTTTTTTTCTCTTTTCTTACATTTCCTTAGCTATCAAACCCATAATATCACTCATATTTACAAAACACAACGACATGCCCACAGATTTACAAAACACAAAGACATTCAACAATTACTCAGTCGATTCTTTCACATTCTCATTACAAACACAAAGACCTTCAAAGATTCAAATCACAAAGACCTTCAACAAACACAAAGACCTTACACACCTTCATCCAAATTTACAAACCCAACAAAGCAAACCCAAATGAAAACCAAATAGCAAAAACCCATTCCAATCATGTAGATCGAAGAGAGGGAGAGATCGAGATGTCATTGGTTTGGCTTTGTGGTCGTGGTGGGTGTCTTGTCAACGGTGCTCATGAGGGAGAGATTGAATCTCTTCATTTAGATCAAAGAGACAGAACCGATCTCTGCATCTTTCTAGTCTTGCATTGCACCGCCGCCAACCATGGTCATCACTGGTCTTGCAGTGCGCCGCCGCCAGCAACTGATCTCAGCATCTCTTTCTAACCCGGATTAAACCGATCCCAACCTCACCCTATCTCTAACCCAGATCAAACCAAGATCCAAAAACCTTAGAGAGAAAAAGTTTCAGTCAACAAAGAGATGCCAAAACCAATCTCAGCTTTGAGGGAATTAGTTTTGGTTAGGGCTAATTTGGCCGCAATTTGCGGTTTTGAATTTGTTTTTGTGTGTTTAGGTTAGACAGAGCAGTTTGTAAGGTTTAGAGCTGGTAGTTTTTTTTTTTTTTTTTAATTTTTATTTTGTGTGGTTTTTATTTCTGTTTTTTCCTTTTTTATATTTAGTTAAAATTCATACTTTTTTTTTGTTTTTAAAAGATGACGTGGCATTTTTAAAATGTTAAATAAAATATTATATTATTATTTTAATGCTGACGTTGCCAGCGATGCACTCCATTTGCTACGTAGACTATTTCCGTTCGTGAGATGATGGTAGGGACAAAAACGAAATCGCTTTTTTGATTTTAGGAACTAAAAGCGGTGAAAAAAAAAGTTAGGGACCAAAATGAGAATCGCCTGAAAATGTATGGACGAAAATGAGGTTTTTGCCTTTTATTTTAGCTTGACTTTTTAGTAAAACACTCTCTCCTCTCTGTCTCTCCCACTTCAACCGGTGTCTCTCTCGCCTCCACCACTCTCTCAACCTCCACGCTTCCCTCAACCTCATCATCACCGCTACCAGCATACCCAACTCAAACCCATCAGCAAAATTGAAGCCAAAACATCAACTCACCATTTGAAGCCAAACCCCCATGCCTTGTAGAGCGCTTTTTAGACCCAGATCAGAGAGAAAGGTTGGGATTTGGAGGGAATCGGGTGTAAAGAAGCTGATGAAGTTCTCTCTTCATGGCACAGCCACTAGCTCGGATCTCTGGTTCCGACGATACTAACTTTTTTCTCATCAAAAATCCCTAAAATCACCGCTTCCTATATCGGACTTCGCAAGGAGGTGAGTTCTCTCCTTCGATTCCTTCGTCTCGCAAACTTTTTTTTCTTTTAAGAAAAAAGGTTTCAAATATTCTCTCTCCCTTTTTCTTTTCTTATTTTATTTATTAATAAAAATTATCATTCTTTTATTCAATAGCTTGTGTGCATGCTAATAACAAGAAGAGGAGCAAGCATAAAAATCACAGCCAAAACAACAAAGTTCAGCCATTTTTGGCTTTCAGTTGGATCGGTAAGAGGAAATTCTCTATAACCCAGTTTTGGTTTGTTCTTGTTACTTGTTTTTAGCTTTGATGGCTTTTTCTTGGGGGGCTTTAAGGCTTTAGGGTTTTAATAGATGAAGGGTTTTTGTTCATTTCATATTATAATGATCAACTATTATTTTTGATTGTGCAATTTGTGAAATTGGAGAGGTGGGTTTGGTTGAAATTTGGGTTGGAGGGCTACAGGGGTTGGATGTTGAAATTTTAGTTGAAGAAGTTGAAGTGGCTGTTGAATTCCTTTTATGGGTAGGCTCTGCTGTTTTAGTGGTTCCTACTCTAAGGTAAGGATTTAAAAAAAAAAAAAAAACCTTCACGTGTCTATCAGTTTAGCAAGGAATTGCACTGATATTTGCAGGGTTGCTAAAATTGGGTATAAGAGATTTTGACATTTTTACACTGTTAGGCCACATATTTTAGGAAGAATTGATGATCGGAATTGAACCAACTGCATGTTTTCTGACTTGCAGTTTATATAACTAACTTTTGGTGACCCTCTTCTTTCATCCTCTGTCTCCCCCCCCTCTAAAAAAAAGAAAAACAGAAAAGAACCATCATAAACATAGCAAAATAGACTAATAGAGACCAAAATAAGAAGGAAAAGAAAAAGAAAAAGAAAAGTACCTATCTTGATAACTTTCAATGCTTCATTTGTTTGTAATGATAGTTGTTGATTAAATATAGCAATTTCTTCGTTTAATCTTCTTCTTGCAGCCTCATGCAAATGGTTTTCGAAGTTGCAACTTGCAACTACTTTTGTTTGCTTCTGTACCATATAATTGCCTCTAAAACACGCAAGATTAATATTGAGGTTTTTGTTATTTATAGTTTTGTTATATAGCTTGTAGGATGGCATTCCTCATCTAGCTCTGGCAAAGGAAGAAGCCATGAAGGGTTAATCAAGTTTGGTTTCAGCCTAGTAAAAGGGAAAGCTAATCATCCCATGGAGGATTACCATGTTGCTAAATTTATGCAGATTGAGGGACATGAATTAGGACTATTTGCTATCTATGATGGCCAGTTGGGAGATACTATTCCTTCCTACCTACAGAAACATTTTTTTTTCCCAACATTTGTTTTCCAATATCCTAATGATAAGCAGACAATGTTGGTTGTTTATTTTCTAAGATTTTCCAAAGCTTTAGTAAATATTTCCACCTGTTTTCTTTACTAGAGGTTCTAGCTTAATTTGCAATCATAACCTATAGCAAATCATTTCACAAAGGTCTGCTAATACAAGCATTATAATCTCCTTAAAACCTGAGAGGATCAAAGTTACAAATGGTATGATATTGCCTTAATCAAAGCACAAAGAGAGAAAATTTTGTCTAAACCTATCCAAATAGAGATAAAAAAAAATTCCCCAAGAATAAGTTTTGCTCGCTCCAACCATATCACCCACTTCGCGGAATATATACACATAAGGTAAAGTTTCATCATCTAGAACGTATGGTCTTTTGGAAAAAGGGCATGATACCAAGAAGCACCCAACCACATGTTCATTCTTTTCATCACTTTCAGTTCCAACATTTTTCAGTTCAAGGGAAATGACATCAGAAACTTAATCCTTAAGCACAGACGAACATTATCAAGAATCAAAATAAAATTATCATTAGCCCAACTATATATTCGGGAAATATTCATGAAAAGCTAACTGAAATGAATGTTATGTTTGCCAATTACAGCAACCTCTTCCTTGGGACGCAATGACAAGGCAAAGCTCAACAAACAAAAGAGCATTGTAGACCTAAATGGTCTAATTTATTGGTAAAAAAATAGTGCTTTTATCCGCACTGTGTGAATCTCCAACAACTGCAAAATGGAATTGGGGAACTAAAAGGGGAATACTATTAGCAACCTTACGAAAAGTTGAAAACTAAACTATATAACCATTAGCAACCTTAACCACTTGCATTCAAAAAATGAACAATAGTTTAGTACATGCCATTGCATTTAAAAATATTAATCACTATACATATAATTAATGCCTAACTAGAAGTTACTCAAGTATGCACTTGTACAATCTAACACGTTTAACATGTTTGAGTAGCTTCTTTAGTTGCAAAAAATTATCCAAAAAATTTGCTACATGTGCAATTAGTTCTCTAAGTTGTTAGATACACTGTTCAAAAAACTGTCCAAAAACACTGTTCACTGTGCAATATACTCTTAGACAACCTACCAAAAATTGTTGTCCAAGCCATGTCCACTATGCAATATACCCTCAGACAACCTACCAAAAAATGTTGTCCAAGCCATGCCCACTGCAATATACTATTAAACTAATTGCCAAAAAATGGTGTCCTTCATACTACAAAATCAATATTAGCCTGAAAAAAATGTCAACAAAATCAAGTTACATTTTGAACTTAAACAAATATGAGAAAATTTCACAATAATTGAACGTACCATTTATTACTTTTTCACATACCAAAAAAGTTGTGTTTGGAGGCAAGCATTTGTATTTTCAACACATGGAGTTAGTGCAGAATTGAACCTAACTTCATTTCCCTATGCATATATATAAACAAATAAATTTATTTGATAAACATGTAAGAAAACATTTATTTTTTACTTGACCAATATTCAAATCCCCTTGATGTTATCTTTCCATCCTTCTTACTTTTATTTATGTAATGTTTTCTAACATCAAAGCCCATTTGCCTTCCATATTTTAGCCAAAATTCTCATGCATCTTTTAACGTATCGAATTCCATACCAACTCTAGGACTCAAATCTCCATTGGCATCCATAACTCTAGGACTCAAATCTTTATTGGCATCCTTGTTTTAAGAGAATTCTCTCGCCACACTATGCAATAAATTAAAGAATACTCCTGCAATTAACAAACAAATGTACAAAATATCAACTATTATAATTATAGAGGAATAAATTTTTTAATTAAAAATAAAAGCTGAAAATTTTTGTACCAATATTGTGCTTACCAATAAAAATTTGCAAAGTGTGTGTGTGTGTGTTTATAAGCTGTGGCTCCCAACTGATTGTATTGTCCCATACACTAGTAACAGATAGTAACTAACAAGAAACATTCTTTTGAACTACAAACTGAACAAAGACCAAAAGAAAATAAAAAAAGAATGTTATACTATCCAAAGATGGAGAAACATTTTCTTTAATTAGTAATTACACACACGTGCTAGGATTCAAATTCCAAACTAAGCAAAAGAGGGGGAGAGAGAACTAAAGTATCATTTTATATGTGAATTAATAACAAGCATTTTGAAGGTTCTACTAAAACAATACTAACTTTTATTCATATATTAATATATATTTGAGATCATTGCATTGTAAGCTCTAGTGTTTGGCACACAACCTTTCTCCTTCATGTGCTCAAAAATCTCAATGGCATCATCAATCCGACCAGCCCTCCCTAAACCCTCAATAAGGTAACTGAAAGTCAAACAATCAGACTAAAGTCATCCACTAACATTGCTTTCAATACACTCTTAGTTTCACTAACTCTACCCAATTTTGACCACCTATCCACCTTAAAAGTGGCTTCTATTAATTGTTAGATTGATAAAAAAAAGATAAGAAAATTGTAGAGAGTGATCCAACCTGCCTAATGCTCCAACTTATGCTTCTATTTTCTTCTAATCAACTACATCTTAATCCGAATTAGTAAGGTTTAAAATCTTTGTAAAGAATCAAAATAGCAAACCAAATATACAACTATATAAAATCAATATTTCAAGGATTCTAGTCTTTAAGTACTTACAAGTGAGCAACTTCTGTTGTCTTCTTCTTTCCAAACACATAACTCGCCAGAACATCCTCCATTCCTACATCATAGCAATTAAGCAATTAAGATTAAAGAAATTAACCTTCAAGTTTAAAGCAATTAAGCTTCATTATACAAAAAGTTATCAAATTTACAACAAAAGCCCAGATTTTTCTATGTTTAGTTTTCTTGAAGCAAAAATTGAATTTTTAGCATAAAACTCAAATGGCCAACCACTACTAATACTCTGTTTTGTTAGGTAGGACAAAGAAAATGAAAATCGAGTAATTTTTATTATGTAGGACACTTCAAAAATTAACGATTCCACTTAATTAGACTCCAAAAACTTCATTGCCTATTTGAAATTCTTCTTCACTACCATTGAATTATCTTATACATAATGATTCTCAAAAAAAAAAAAAAAATCTTATACATAACAAACACGCACACAAATATATTGGAAGTGAAAGAGGGAAAAAAGGTATAAGAAAGAGGGAGACCTTCACTCCATGAGAGTTGGGACTTGGGATAGCTTCACACACGAGATGGGTCTTCTTCTTCGGCATCAGAATCAGACGAGCTTAAAGCTTCGCTGGAGCTTTGGAAGCAACAGTGATGGCAAAGAAAGAGGCTTGGCCTTGTGTGGACTAGTACCAAGTTGATATGAGTCTGTGACAGTGAATTGAAGGAGAGGCAGCTGCGTAGGGAAGAGAGAGAGAGAGAGAGAGGAAAAAAAATTTGAGTTTATGTTTTGTGAAACAGTGGGCGGGCTAAATCCTGAAGCAGTGGCCGACTGTGAGATTTTTAAGGGCAAAATAGTATTTTTGTCTTTTGGTAAGGTGTCAAATGCTAAAGCCATTAGATTAAATCTATGGCTGAGAATGGAGGAATTGCACACCGTGTAATACCCTAGGTATTGCACGGGATATGGATCCATTGGTACCCGGCCACTCAGTCAGGATGTCTAATCAAATTGAAAGGAGAGCCCTGTTACCTACATAGCAGTCCAATCGGATCATTCTACTTCTCTACTACTCGTCTATCAAGGCGTTGGCAAAGTCATATGTGACTGACTTTTTATTTATTATTATTTTTTTAAGTCCAAACATTTTAACATTTGTAATATTTTTTTTTAAAAAGAATCCAGGGATCAATAGCTATTTCCTTTCTATTTTATTTTGAACCTGTTTTAAGTGTATAAGACTATAAAAGTTACTGAAAGTAGCATGCTAGGAATCCTAGAATGACTAAATTGACATTTAGTTTTAAAAAACATTTCAAGGAAAAAATTTTGGGAAAAGTCAAAAAGAAATGGAAAGAAAAAAAAAAAGATTTTTTTAGTAATTATTATCAAATTTTCTTTCAAAAACTTTTTTTAGCCGAACCGTTTCTGTTGTAATCATATTCATACATATGTTTTAGTAGTGATTTATGCTATCAGCAAGACACTTACTGAGATAAATGAAACCTTATTATCAATAATAACTGTCTATATTAAAGGATCGAAGCTTTCAAGCACTACTTGTTTGCACATTTTGAATTAAATTACGTTGAAACTTAAATTAATTGTAACTTAATAAAAAGATGAGTTATTGTACAGTTTGTTAAAGAAAGAGTTAACTTGTATATAGTGTGTGAGAGTGAGTGATTTCAACAATTGTCCTAAACACTTGAAAGATTCAATGTATTAGCTTAAACAACATGCTTTTTTAACATTTTTTATTTTTCTGGCCAAAACATCAATACTGGGCAAAACACCTAAAAAATTCCAGATATAGCCCAACATTTTATTTTTGTACATTTTAAAAGAGTACCAATACTGCTACGATATAAATTGACTTCCTTAATTGGTTCACATCCAAATCCACTACTAACATTACATTATTATCTACCATTAACAATATGTCACCTCACTAATTGTGAAAATTATTGTGATTCTAGAATTATTGTTCCTTAATGTCAGTGTTTTATATTTTTTAATTAAATCCAACCATGTGGATATATTAATTGATATTGCACAAAAAGGTTTATTTTTAACTACAATTAAATTCAATTGTGCGATTCATTGACCAATACAATTATATAACTGAATCAACTAAAAAATCTAAAACACAACTAAGGAAAGTACAAACTTTTTTATACTTTAATTTTCTAGTATGCATTTTTCAAACGGTTGGAAAAAAAAAAAAAAAAAAAAAGCAACAAGAGATAAATAAAAAACAAAGTTTAGCTACAAAATTGGTTGTAATCTAAGGTTACAACTTTATTCAATATCATTAACATTACAACATATCTTGAAAATCTAACTGTTAGATTGCATTTTCTTTACACTCTTAATACACATGTCAAATTCTGTGCCAATCGGATATTAATTACTATATGATCTATGAGATTATATTTTATGCATAATTTTAAATTACAAAAATTTGCAATTTAAACAATTTATTGATAACATAGTTATTTATCTTTAACTTTCTAGAAATTTTGCAAAGATATAAGAAGAAAATGTAATCCAATTGTGGATTTGTCAAAATTCACCTCTAATAGATATTGTGTAAGTTAGAGCCTAATCTTACAACCAATTTTATAACTAAACTTTGACCAAAAATGAATGCTTAAGTATGTACTTTTTCAAACTTTAATTTTCGACTATGGATTTTTCAAACGGTTGGAAAAAATAAGCAATAAGAGAAGTTTAAATGTTAAAGTATATTGTTGTAATGTGGCTTAGGGAGAGAGAGAGAGAGAGAGAGAGAGAGAGAGAGAGAGAGAGAGAGAGAGAGAGAGAGAGAGAGAGAGAGAGAGAGAGAGAGAGAAGATGACAAAGTAAGCAAGGATTTTTAAACGGATAAATAACCATTTTCTCTTCTGTTTTTTTTTTAATTATAATTATTTTTTTCCTTTTTTTCTAAGCTAGGGAAAAATAGCCAAAAAAAGAAAAAAGTGAAAAAATACGGTAAGACTGAGAATTATTAGAGGTCAATATGAATAGGCAGTAGCTGATCTCTTTTTTGCAACAGCTGAACGATGCATTTCTTGTTGTTATTCTAAATTTTACTTATTAGGACTCTTTTTTCCATTGTAGTATCTCATTTTTGGCAGTGTTGTATTTTGCTGGATTAATTAACACTAATAATTTCTCAAATAAAATTATATTTGAATTTTTAGAAATTTACTTCATTCCTGATCCATTATGTATGTGTTGCTATTATTGACGGAAATGCTACGTGGGATCCATGTTAGTACAAACAACACACGAGTTTTGTTCTTAATGTTTGTTTTGAGGAAAGCGTAACTTTGCTAACTATCTAAGTTTTTTCCAGATGGTAAAAAATGTCTTGACTACTATTCTACTGTCACGTGTCACTGTGAATCTTTTTAAGTTATTTCGATTTGTGGGGTCTACAATACTGTAAAAGAGAAGAGTTATGCACTCGAAGTAATGAAAGGCGAAGACAAGTGTCAATCATCAGTTTTTTCTATGGTGTTTATTCGAAAGTGCATAATTTTATACTTGATAGGTAGGAGATTGTTAGGATATGTGCCCTTTAAATCCTATTGTATAATGTTATGTATGACATTACATATAATATTAAGTTATAATTAATAAAGTTTTTTTGTTATTATCTAAAATAATAATAACATGAATATTTGGACATTATCATATAGTTCATGAGATGCATAGTCTATGATTTATGCAAGGAAGTCAATACCGTACCGGAGGCTGTACCGGTTTGGTCACCGATATGATATATTTCGGATACCGGTCAATACCAGTGTACCGTTTCGGGTTTACCGCAATTTTATATATTTAATATATACACATACACACGAAATCTCTATTTACCATAAAACATTACCTCCTGTTTAAAATAAAATATTACTTCAGTTATTCATTGCATACAAAGAAAAAAAACACAATATAAAAAACAAAAAACTTAATTGTTCATTGGATACAAAGAAAACAAATAATACAAATAATTAAGTTAACATAAACTACATAAGATCATCTACTCCCATCCATTAAAAGGATCTACTTCAGGACCATAATATACATAAGTATTACCATCTGGCCCTTAAAAAATTGCCACAATTACCACACAAAAAAAAAAACAGCATTTTATGTTTCGGTTCGGTATGGCCGGTATTTTTTCCGGTACGAAATAGAGGTGTACTTGTACCGGTACGAGACCGGTACGGTATGGTATTGACTCCACTGGATTTATGTGATTTAGTTACAGGAGATATAAATCACAAGTTCTTTTTAAACTCAGAATTTTAATACGTAGTCGGTAATAAAATTGGGCATTTCATCTGCGAAGACTATAACATATCAACTAAGATGGTTTGTCTTTATCATGGAAATGGAGAGTTCTAGCTGATATATTGATATTTTTTAAGAGTTAAGACATATTGAACTGAACCGCTATGAGATTTATTATTCTACCAGTGACTGTCAAATGAATAATAAATCTCATGACTTCTATTTACATGAACTCTCAATCTTGAGAGAATAATGAACCTAATCATGAAGTGTATGTTGCTTTGATATATCAAGAGTGAGATCTAAAGTCACGATCAAATCCTCACATACGTTGGGCAGCCACATTTAATGTTGAAGGAACATATATTCTCAAGATGGAATTCATAATCTCTTAACGGAGGTATAAAATGTTCCCTTGAGATAAGTTTAATGAGTTTGGTTATTAAGAGTGTTAGCCCTAACCACTTTAGTAAGAAGTTACTAAAATATATAATTATAAAATTGGATTTCATAAATATATGATGAATAACTTAAAGGATTAAATCGGGTAGTCAATGATTAAGATATAGTAATCTTCAAAGTGGCATTTAACATTCATGACTTTATATTTCTACGAATATTTTAATGAAGGGGTTGCATGTATAATAAAATTTTGGAATATAATTTATTAATAAGGCCTAGAGTGCAATTATATTTTTATAGCGGTATTAAATATAATTAATGGTAACTTTGGACTAGTCAAGAGTTGACAGATAGCTCAAGGCCCATTGAAGCTAGAGTCTTATTTATTCCCTTTTGGTCCCACTCCAACCTACATACTAAAGCCCAATTGGAATGACTCAAAAGGCTAATCCAATTAGATAATCAGTTATATATAAGGAGAGAAACATATAGAATTTTGAAGTACATGATAATGTATGAAAATGGTGTGTATGTGAGTGTAAGCCGCTCTCTTATTCTGCCTTGAACACATATGTGTAAACTGATTGAGAGACCACATTTCTTGGGAAAAAATGGAATTGGAGTGAAGATTAAAAGCGTTTCCAAGTACTTCTAATCTTTGGTTTTGAATTTCACCGCACCAAGGTACACTTTCTTGTTCTTAAATTCTGAAACTTACATAGTACATGTTATCAATTGCGAATAAAGTAAATCCATTAATTTTCCGCTTTGTATGTTTTATATGCGATATAAACTATGTTTTTCCAACACCAATTACCGACCAGTCTGGTCCGGTTTTTAAAACAATGGCCACAACCCATTAAATTTAAATCTAAGGTCCTAAAGTTCTAACACTACTTGTTTTAGCCAAATCACCATCTCATAGTCATCCTCAACAAGTCCAAAATTATAATACATAATTCATATGCTAGACCTAAAGCATCAGAGAAAAAAAAAATCAAATTCAGTTTTCAAGTGGCCATGCGGCTCTGTCCTACACAACCCCCAATCTTGCTAAATTCATAACACCTATCTCGTTTTATAACAAATCCAAACTGATATTGCTAACAGATTTACAATAATTTATCATTGTCCTTTTCTCTATATATTTATTCCCAATGATTTACATGTTCTTCTCATAGTACTACTAATTACTAAACATTGTGATTGGTCTACAAATCTTCAATAGCATCTTGTTATTGTTATCCAGCGTTTATAAGTGTTGTCAAGACTACAGTTCAAGTGCAAATCTAAGTTGTTTGACACCTGCTAGCCCAATTGAGAAGCTAGATCTTAATAGAACAAATTGTTTCTCGACTGATTGAAACTTGAGGTTACTGAAATGTGATTTCAACACATTAAGTGATTAGGGTTTTGTGCAAATAAGTCAAAAATATTTAAGCAAACCCTAATATATGAAAATAGACTTTAGGAGATGTTCTCATGATCATAAGGAACAGTAAGTGATGGGGAACTAAAAATCGAACCATCTCCAATTCGTCCGTAAGAGTCGTCCAGAGCCAAAGGTCAGCCCAAAATAAGAAGATCGTCCATAGATGTGAGGGTCATCCATCAGGAAGGCCCCTAGACAAGCGCCCCCCCCCCCCCCCCCCCCCGTCCAACACTTAGGAAATTTCCATAAATGGATTTATCTACAAGAGCTTGTAATTTGGACCACGTGTTACCAAATCCTTGTTTATCACTACTAAATGATTAATAACCAATGGCAGTTATAGAAGATAAGATTGAACATTCTAACTTCCATAGCAGTTGTGGAAGTTAAGTTGAACCTTATAACTTCCACAAATATGGGAGAAGTTACCAAGACAAGTAACCACTCCAAAGCCCACTATATAAGGACTCATTCACATCAAATGAAAGTAAGTTTTTACTACTCCTAAAAAGTTTGAATTCCTGAGTCCTAGAGAAAAAAAACTAACTTTAGCATTGGGGGGTTCTTTGCCAGTTCACCTCGATCTCCTTTGATCTTGTGTCTTTTTCTTTTCTGTCTTCCAAGCAATTACTAGTCCATTGAAGCCTAGAGCATTCAGCCTACTGATTTTTTGTGCAACATCAGTTGGCGCCGTCTTTGGGAAAGTTAATTTTATGTTTTGCAATTTATCTTCCTTCGACAAGAGGCTACATGGTTCAAACAAGATCAATGACCACTAGTCCAAGCCACCAAGAGAGTGGAAATGCTTCTAGTAATCCCAACCATGATCGCCAGTCAGCACCTGTCATGCAACCGTCTTCCATCCAACACATATAGTCCATGGCACCCACCATGGCAGAATTAACTTGTCAGAATCAAGAGTTAACTAGGGAGGTTAATTTAAGGAGGCAACATCATGAAAAATACATAGAAGGATAAGTCTAGAGTCAAGAAGTTAGAGAAGGAGAAACTGATGGCCCTGAGAATCCGTCAAGGGGTACCGCCTCAAAAAAGGTGTCACACTTGGAGAAGGAGATGGATCAGATGAGGAAGGCCATGGATGAGATGAGGGAGAACATGAGAAGGGCAAATCCCGTAGATGATTTAGTCCATCGGACTGATTCCCCTTTTTTGCCTTCCATTAACAATCATCCCCTGCCTTCTAAGTTCAAGATGCCTTCCTTGGACTCATATGATGAAACGCGCAACCCTTTTGATCACATTGATACCTTCAAGACTACAATGCATCTTCAAAGGGTTCTAAATGAGATTATCTATAAGGCCTTTCCTACCACCCTAAAAGGACTAGCACGAGTGTGGTTCAATAAGATACCTACAAACATTGTGAGCTCTTCCAAAGAATTAAGTAAGTTGTTTGTCAACAATTTTATCAGAGGAAAAAGGCATAAGCGTTCTTCATCTAACTTGTTAACCATAGAGCAAGGAGAAAATGAAAGCTTGCAGTCCTTTATTACTCATTTTAACAGGAAAGCCCTGACGGTAGACAAGATGAGCAACAAATTGTTATTGGCAGCCTTCCATAATAGAGTTAATTCCTATTTATTCATCCATAAGCTTTATGAGCAAGAGCCTCAAACCATGGTTGAACTCGTCCATTCAGCCCAAAACTTCATGAATACAGAGGACGCAATCATAGCCAAGAAGATGAAGAAGGCCAAGTGAATGGAGGCAGATCTCTCGTGATGGAAAAATACATGTTTGTATCACATACAAAACATACACAGCGGAAAATTAACGAATCTACTTCATTCGCAATTGATAACATGTACTATGTAAATTTAAGAATTCAAGAATAAGAGACTGTACCTTGGTGTGGTGAATTTCAAAACAAAGATTAGAAGTACTTGAAAACACTTTTAATCTTCACTTCAATTCCACTAACACCCAAGAAGTGTGGTCTCTCAATCAGTTTTTATGAATTTGTTCAAGGGATAATGAGAGAGTGTCCAACACTCACATACAAACCATTTTATGTTCATCTTACTAAAAACTGTATGTTTCTCTCCTTATAACTGATTATCCAATTAGGATAACTTTTCGGGCCTTTCCAATTGGGCTCTAGTATGTTGCTTGGAGTGGGGCCAAAAGAGAACAAAATAAGACACTAGCTCTAATGAGCTTTAGACTTTTCTGTCAACTCATGACAAATTCAAAATTACCATTAATTATATTTAATACCACTATATAAATATAATTGCACTCTAGGCCTTATTAATAAATTATATCGCAAGACTTTATTATACATGCAACCCATTCATAAAATATTCGTAGTCATACAAAGTTATTAATGTAAATTGCTACTTTGTAAATTACTGCATCTTAATTCTTGAGTACCCGGTTTAATCGTTTTAAGTTATTCATCATATATTTATGAAATTCAATTTTATAAATATGTACTTTAGTAATTTCTTACCAAAGTGATTATGCCTAACTCTCTGAATAACTGAACTCATCAAACATATCTCAAGGGAATATTTTGTATCTCTGTTAATAGACTATGAATTCCATCTTGAGAATATATATTCCATCAACACTAAATATGATTGCCCAACATATTGAGATTTTGATCGTGTCTTTATATCTCACTCTTGATATATCAAAGCAGCCTACACTTTATGATTAAGTTCATTATCCTCTCAGGATTAAGAGTTCATGTAAATAGAAGTCGTGAGAATTATTATTCATTTGACAGTCGTTATGAGAATAATAAATCTCACAGCGGTCCAGTTTAATATGTTTTAACTCTTAAAACATATCAACACATCAACTAAAAGTCTCCACTTCCATGATCAAGATAAATCATCTTAGTTGATATGTTATAGTCTTCACAGATGAAATGCCCAATTTCATCACCGACTACGAACTAAAATTCTGAATTTACAAAGAACTTGTGATTTATATCTTCTGTGATTTTTCACATAAATCACATATTATACATCTTATGGACTATATGATAATGTCTGAATATTCATGTTACTATTATTTTAGATAATAATAAAACAACTTTATCAATCACAATATTAAGTCATACATAATGTCATACTTAATATCATACATGGCATCATACAGTAGGATTTAAGGGCACTAATCCTAAAATCCTGCGCCATCCAGAGTAGGGTCCTCGTCCAAAAAAGGCCTGGACGGGAGAAAAGAAAGATCAAGACAACAAGAAGGCAAGTTCTTCTTCCACAAGAACTCAGCAATATACGTCCTTTAACATGCCACTTAAATAAGTTCTTATGCAAATCAAGGATGACCCATCCTCGAAGTGGCTGGAAAAAATGAAAGAAGATTCGAACAAGCGCAATAGGAACAAGTATTGCCGCTTCCATAAAGACCATAGACATGACACGGACGAATGTTTTGACTTAAAGCAGCAAATAGAGAATCTCATCAAGTAAGGGAAATTAAGAAGCTTTATCGGACAAGATCACAAGGACGAGAAGTTGAAGGGAAGGTAGAAGAATCGTCACGGCCCTCGCTTGGAGAAATAAGAGTTATCATAGGAGGAACCTCAGCAGCACAATTGTTCAAGTTAAGAGAGACGTACCTAAAGGTGGTACAAGGCGTCCAACTCTCTAGACGACCCCCAAGGATGAGGGGGGAAGATGGGCAAGCCATTACATTCACGGACGAGAACGCTGAAAGGGTTCACCACCCACACGACGATGCGATCGTCATCACTCTGCTTATTGCTGATTATACAACTAGAAGGGTGTTGGTAGAAAATGGCAGTTTGGCGGACATCTTATATTATCCTGCCTTCTAACAAATAAGGCTTGGACGAGGTCAACTCGGTCCTGTAAATTCACCCTTGGTTGGATTTGGGAGGATGAAAGTGCAACCCGTGAGCACGTTACATTGCCTGTGGTGGTAGAAGCATATCCATAATAGATAACCAAGGAAGTAAGTTTCCTCGTTGTAGACTGTTGGGAGACCAACTTTAATTAGCTGGAAGGCAGTGACGTCCACCTACCACCTATCAGTCAAATTCCCAACGGATTATGAAGTAGGTCAAGTGCAAGGAGATCATTTTTCCGCTAGAGAATGCTACCTAGCCATGCTGGCTATGGACGAGCATATGCAGACGATGAATATAGAGGAGAGAAGGGTTTTCGTAGAGCCCACTAAAGTGCTGGATGCCTTCTCAGTCTACAACTAAATAAGGATGGACGACGTAGATTAAGAGAAGACATCCTTCATTACCAGTCAAGGTTTGTTTTGCTACAAGGTGATGCCCTTCGGTTTGAAGAATGTGAGAGCAACTTATCAAAGGCTAGTTAATCATATGCTTCGTCCACAGATTGGGCGGAATGTGGAAGTTTATGTAGATGATATGTTAGTAAAAAGCTTGGACAAGGAAAAGCTTTTGGACAACCTTCAAGAGACCTTTAATACGCTTAAACAATATAATATGAAGTTGAATCCGAGCAAGTGTGCTTTCGAAGTTTCATCAGGAAAATTTCTTGGGTTCATGGTTTCACATGGGGGAATTGAGGCAAATCCTTATAAAATTCAAGCGATATTGAATATGGAGCCACCAAGAATATCAAAGAAGTCCAATCTCTCATTAGACGAGTTGACGCCCTTAACAGATTTGTCTCCAAAGCTACCGATAAGTGTTTACCATTTTTTAAGGTTCTCAAGAAGGCATTTGAATAGATGGACAAGTGTCAAAATGCCTTCCAAGACCTCAAGGCCTATCTCACAACAGCTGCTTTGCTGAGCCCGTTTATACCAGGCGAAGAATTATATTTGTATTTGGCAGTGTCTCCACATGCAGTGAGCTCAACATTAATTAGAGAAGAAGGAAAGACACAAAAGCTAGTTTATTATATGAGCCAAGTGCTAAGAGGAGCGGAAGGACAATATCCCATGATGGAAAAGCTGGCCTTTGCTTTGGCCATAGCTTCAAAAAATTTACGACATTATTTTCAGGCTTATGTCATCAATGTCTTGACAGATCATCCACTCAAGAAGGCAATGAACAAGTTGGAAGCCGCAGGATGACTAATCCAATGGGCCATAGAGTTTAGTGAGTTTGATGCCAGGTACCATCCAAGAAGCGTTATAAAGGCTCAAGTGTTGACAGATTTCATTGTAGAGTTCACTCCCAACCAAGGTGAGTTAAACGAGATTGATGAAGCTCAGAGGTGGGTCATTTATGTAGATGATTCATCCACATTACATGCAGGAGGAATTGGAATTGTACTAAAATCCTCTGTAGGGGACAAGTTGGAATATGCAACTCGTCTACAGTATTAAAAAACCAATAATGAAGTTGAATATGAAGCTCTCCTTAAAGAGTTGGAATTGGCTAAGTCCTTAGGGGCAAAGTCAGTAGTCGTCCATAGAGATTCGCAATTGATCATAAATTAAGTAAATGGAATGTATGAAGCTAAGGAAGACCGAATGAAGAAGTATCTTAGTCGGGTGAAGTAGCTTGTCAAAAAATTTAAGGAAGCCAGTTTTGTTCAAGTCCCAAGGGAGAAAAATATGGAAGAAGATGTGGAAGTCCAATACATGCCAAGCATAGACCTTCCAGAGGTACAACAAATTACAAGAGAAGGAAATTGGATGACTCCAATAGTAGTTTACCTCAAAGATGGAAGGCTTCCGGAGGACAAGGACGAGGCTAAAAAGTTAAGGATCAAAGCTGCTAAGAATATCCTCATAGACGAAGTGTTATATAAAAAAGGCTTCTTTCAGCCCTACTTAAGGTGCTTAGCTCCGGATGAGTCAAACTATGTGTTAAGGGAGGTTCACGAAGGAGCATGTGGAAACCACTCAGGAGCAAGAGCACTAGTCTATAAAGTCATTCGTGTAGGTTACTATTGGCCAACTATTCAAGCAGATGCTAAAGCTTATGTCAAGGTGTGTGACCAATGTCAATGCTTCAGCAACGTCCTTAGACAACTATCGGAGTATCTCAACTCGATGATGGCCTTATGGCCCTTTGCATAATGGGGACTGGATATCTTAGGGCCCTTTCCACTTGGGACCAGGCAGATGAAGTTTTTAGTAGTATGGATCGTTTACTTCATTAAATGGGTGGAAGCAAAACCCTTAGCCAAAATTACACAACAGAATGTCAAGAACTTCGTTTAGAAGAGCATTGTATGCCGGTTTGGGATACTTAGGGTACTAATGTCTGACAACAGATGGCAGTTTGACAACACACCTTTCAGGGACTTTTGTGAGCAATTTGGAATTAAGAATCATTATTCCTCACCTTCCTACCCGCAAGTAAATGGGCAAGCAGAAGTTGTAAACCGATCCTTGTTGAAAATCATTAAAAGGAGTATGGCCGGACGAGCTAACAGATGTTTTATGGGCTTATAGGACGACTATGAGGACCCCCACAGAGGAAACTCCTTTCAAACTAGCCTATGAGAGTGAAGCAGTGATGCCTGCGGAAGTGCATATGGAAAACCACAGGGTGATGAAGTATCAAGACGAGGATAACGAAGAGCAACTTCGTCTCAACCTTGATCTGATAGACGAGGTAAGGATGGACGTGGAGCAAAGGACAACAAGGTATAAAAACCTCATGGCTAGACAATAAAGGACAACAAGGTATATGGAAACCCAAGCTTTGCAACATTGGGGATCTCATCCTAAAAAGGGTTTCTTTGGCAACCAAAAACACAGCCCATAGGAAACTGGGACCTAATTGGGAAGGACCCTACAAGGTTATTAATTGCAAAAGACAAAGATCTTATTACTTAGAAGCCCTAGATAGGAGAAAGCTGGAGCACCCGTGGAATGGTGAGCATCTAAGAAAATATTACCAGTAGGATATCAGCTTGGACAAGCATCACTTTAGACAAGATCACCCTAAACGTTGTGGTTATCCTAGCCAAGTTGAAGTTACATGTTACTTCTCATTACTTGTGTTTGTTATTAGTATTATATGTTGTGTTTTAATTCCCTAAAAAGTGTATGTTTGTAAACTATGCACTGTCTATGGACTATGGACGAAGTCATGGACTTGGTTTGTGAGTTTATATGTATCTTTAATTCCTTAAAGGCACCAGCTTCTAAGCATGTGCCAAAACCTGTGGACGATGTTTTGTAAGTAGTGTTTGGGTTTCCAATGAATAAGGCTGTGTGAATTTCCAATTCTCATGATGATGATGCTCTCATTAAAACTAATCCACAAGAAGGCTAAAAGCCCTAGACAAGTAAAATCTCTAGACGCAGGGATGTAACATCTCTATGCTTTCCTTAAAGTAAGGATAAAGCAGAATAATAAGCTTAAGGTGTATTCGTCTAACCAATGGATGAGGAAAAACCTAAAGCATATCTTTCCAACCAATGGACGAGACAATGCATGCACGTGAATGTTCAAGAATCCATGAATAAATGTAACTAGCCAAAACAGTCCAAATCTTTGGAGAAATAAAAGCTAAAAATGTCTTGCAAAAAGACGATTGTGAACCGTCTAGACTGTGGACTAGTATTGTAACTCGCTGTCAAGTTTCTGAAAAAATAAAGCTGGTGAAGGCAACGCCATTCATAAGACGAGTTACACTTGTAAAATTTAAAGAATGGTAAAAATATTGAACATGAGGAAACTTAACATGGACGAGCTAAATGCCTTTATGAGTGGACGGACTACACTTAAACCAATGTAATATGGGTGATGTAATTAAAGAAAATTCGTCCATACAATAACATGTTCAATAGTAAATAAAAAATGATAGAAATAAACATTCATTCATAAAAAGTTTAGAAAAGGGTAGACAACCACCGTCCAAAAACCCTTAAAGTCAAATGTTTGGAACCTCGTCCTAAAGATTATAGACAAGTGAAATGTACTTGAATAAATTCAAATAGTCTAAAACAACAGACCTCATACTTAGAAATGAAAGGAAGAAGAAACTAAGATGATAAACTTTTACACTTTTACTGTGGGGGGTTCTTTCCAGTTTTAGGCTCGTCCTAGACAGGCTGGGTGGTAGCATCGTCCTCAATATTAACATCTTCAAAACTCGTTTGGAGGAGAGAGTTGGTAGCACCAAACTAGAGTCTGATAAAGCTAAAGTCAACTTCAGGGAAGCATTCAATAGCGTCCATGCGAAAATCTTCGAAGCCAGCAACGTAGTTCGTGTCCAGAAGGTCAGTGAACTGGCTAGAAGCTTTGAACTCCTCAACACCGTCCTTTTTGGCATTCTTGAGAAGGGTATTCAGGTCATCATTCCTTTTCTAAAAATTGTCAAGACAAGTATCCTTCTCAACGATGTCAGCCTTCAACTCCTCGGCGAGATTTTTCAGCTCTTTGACCTCATCTTTGGCCTTGCCTGCCACCTTAGCCCAACCCCTACAGCGTCTTTAACCTTTTGGATCCTCGTCTCATGCTTGATCCTCTCCTTGTCCATCTTTGTGGCCTGCCTGGATGCTGCAATGAACTTTGACATTGCCTACATAAGTGGTTGAAAGTTCTATTAGATGAGAAAAAACATAAAACAACAAGGCGAGGTAAAAGTGAAATTACATACCTTGAAAAGGTCATGAACAGTAGAATGTTCAAACTCTTTCAAAGACATGTCATAGCACGCAACCACTTCCTCATTAGTCAAAGCCTTTTGGAACCTTTCCCAAGCCAAGTCTTCATTTTCAACAAGGTTCATAGGAACTCTTGGAGCAAGCTGAGATGAGGCAGGAGCAGTGGTTGTGGACGGGGTAACCCCAACAAGTTCAGACGAGTCCACATCATGAATTTGGATGGACAACTGTTGGGTGGCAAGAGGGACAATGTGGCCTGGCTTGACAACCCCAGGTTTGGATGACTTATGCTTCGCCTTCTTTTCCCTTCGACTACTTGGAAGTTCTCCAAGTCAACCATCTTGGATAGGTTCTTTCTCTTATCCCCAACAGAAGGATGAGGCTGAGACTCCGTCTCTAGTAAGGTTTCCTCATTCACCACCACCCCTTTTCCTTTGTTTTCTTTCATGGTGGACATCCCTAAAAAGAAAAGTGTTAGAATTGATTAAAAGATAATATTCAAAAATTTTCTAAAAAAAAAAAGAGAAAAAACTTACGTCTATGAACAGTAAGTTTTTGGGCTATAGCTTCAACAGAAGGTTCAAGTCCAAGTCCCTAAGTAGCAAGACGATTGAGGGTGACTAGTGAATGGAAACTCCTATCAGTGTATAGACGAGCTCTCTGGACACAATCAAGGTGGAATTTGTTCAAAGACGGACGTTTGACAGCTATAAAAAAGAGAGAGGGGTTAGACGATTATAAAGAAAGAATATACTAAAAAAAAAAAAAAAAAACACATACCTTCTAGACGAAGGTTCCCTATCTCTCCAGTATAGGGGGCATATGGATCCCTGCCAACCTCAACAAGCTGTCTAGCCCAGAAACTAGAGATGAAGAAAAACTCTGTCTTCCAGTTTCTATCAGACGTCAAAAGGGACTTTATTAATCTACAGTCTTTACCCCTAGCTGTGAACTGGTAAAAACCAAAGGATTGACTAATCTCTGAGGGTTTGTAGCAGTAGAGGAACTCGTCCACAGTGAAAGGATGATCCACTTCAAACACTTCCCTCCACAAAACTTGCATAGAGACAACCAGCCTCCATGCATTGGGATGAAACTGGCATTTTCCTAAACCTAACCTAGTAAGTAACTCGCTAGCGAAGGCATTGAAAGGCAACCTAAGCTCCTCTAGAGGGTAGGCTTCGTAAACACCTATTCTAAGACTAGGGTCACAACACCATTCCCTTTGGGCAGCTAACCTAGGGTTAAGGTCGTTTGGAATTTGATACCAACTCCTTAGGGAGGCAAGTCTGTTCTCGTCCGTCTTGGAGTGGATGCCTATAGCACAACTGTAAACGGTCTCCACCTCATCCAAATTAGTAGATGGAGGAACATTCGTCGAGGTGCCAGCTTGTGACCCAGAAGCTGCCCTCGTCCTAAGATGTTCCTATATAACCTCTAACAAAACCCCAAGAACACTAGACGTGTATTGCCCGTCCGTGGTATTCCCCCCACTACTGCTGTTGCTACTCCTACTGCTATTATCATTACTAGAACCACTATAACTAGTACTATCATGATACTCGTCTATCTCCTTATCAACACTATTGCTAGATGAGGACTGTAGACGACTAAATTTCTAGTTCGAAATAAATCAAACAAGTAAAATAGTTTCACAAATGCGAATTTGTATTGATGAATGTGTGGTACAATTCTCTGTGATTACAAAAGAGTGATCCTCTGATTCGATCTCCTTGAAAGATTTGTTGATTGGAATTGTGGTAATGTGATTTTGATTCGAACACCAAATATACTTTGATTTGACTGAAGCATGGATCGAAGATCTTTGAAACAGAATTACAAGGAATCTCTGGCTATGAGCTTGTTAGAAATCCTTTGTTCTTCATGTTCTTCGTGTTCTTCGTGTTCTTCGTGTGTTCTTCGTCTTCGAAGGTTTGTGGTGGAAGGTCTTCGGTGCTTTAGAGGCTTAAATCCGTAGAGCTTCGTTGATTTATGATTTGTTGAGGTTTCTGGAGGCTTTTGAGCTTGAGTCCAGTGAATTTGAAGATCTAGGAATATGATTTGGATGATTCTGCTTTGAATGTTCCTTGCATTTGAGTTTGAAACTCTTGAAGTTCCTAGAGGCTTCGGGGCTTGATTCTAGCAGAGCTTCAATATTTCTGAATCTTCTTTGATGCTGCTTGTGCTCTAAATGGCTTCCTCTTCCTCTTAAGATCTCTTCTTCTCCTTAATGCCTTAGGAAGGCTTCTATTTATAGGAGTTTAGAGGTAGGTGAGCGACACGTGGCAGAGTCTGATTGGTGACACACGTCACAGCCTGATTGGTCTGCTTGTGTCATTGCTTACACGTGCTGGACTGCTTGTGTCATCGCTTACACGTGCTGGACTGCTTGTGTCATCGCTTACATGTGCTGATGTGTGATTGGTTTACTTCAATGACTTCAATAACACTTGGCAAATTTCTATTGGTTTATGAGTATTGATAACAAAACCTAGTTGCCATGCGTGATACTTTATAATTAACTGTATTTTGTGGACTTGATAGCATGACGTGTCAGCTTGTGATAGGTCGGGAATTTTCCCTCTCTACAAATGCCCCTTCGAGACTCGTTCATGCACACAGTTTCGGAGTGTGGTGCGGGAATGAGTTTCGAAAACAAATTTTTACATTTGACTTTTTAAGTGAAGTACCTGAAGGTGGTGAAGCTTTCAACAGGATGAGGTAATTTCTGAAGAGTAAACCCACCCAGATGAAAGGCTTTGATGAAACCGAAAAGGGGTCTGCCTGTATTTGAATGCACTTGCGTGACCGAGCCTTCTCAACAGAGGTTAAGTCGAATTAATTGCACAAGAGTGTTCCATGGTACTTGGAGTGGTTGGTGAGGCTGAAAATTATTTGCAAGAAGTTGGATATGCTTGCAAAATTGAATCATTTCAACAGAGGTTAAGCTGAGGTAATTTCTGAAGAGTATTTTGGATCGTTGGTGGCGATCACAGGGTGTAGAAGATGGGGAAGAGGCGAGGATGTTGGCTGGGTACAGCATGCAGAGCTAGGGGGCTGGCCTTGCGTTTTTAAGAACTCCTGGTGAAGTTATCTCGAAGGAGTCTATTTTGGATTACGGCGAGGACATGTGGAAAAGTGGTCGAATGTGCGTGTGTAATTGTATCACTTAGGTTAAGTTGAAGTAATTTCACAAGTATAAGATTTTGGGTTGGGGGAGATTGTGAAAAGAACAAGACGATGAAGATGAAAAGGAGATGGTGACTGTGTGAAACATTCAAAACCATGGAGCTGACCTTGTACGTCAAGGAGTAGGTGTTTTTGGGGAGTACACCTTGAGATATGGGATCGACTGCATGCTGGGTGGTGAAGAAGACGGGGATGAAGCTAAGTGAATGGGTGAAACACACAACTCCATGGTGCTGGTCCTGTATGTTGAGGACTTTCTAGTGCAGATGCTTCTAGGGAGTACACCTTGGGATATGGGACCGACTGCATGCTGGGTGAGGTCCGGCGGCAAGTCATCGAATGCGCCTGTGTGATAGGACGATGCCAACGGACGTTAAGTTGAAGTAATTTCAGAAAAGTACTTTCTGAAATACTTCAAGCAGAATTTAAGTTGGAGTAATTTCAGAAAAGTGGGTTCTGCGATACCAGCAACGATGATCTTTGGGTCCCACACTGGTGGGGACATGGAACAAGGCTTTGGTGACCATTTACCGGCCCCAAAGGCTGATCTTTGATGAGTTGGTACCTTGGTGGTCATCGTAAGCGTTGGATGGAGGATAATCTGTGGGATACCCCAACACTTTTTACCATCTTCATCTATTGTCGCTTGTTGGAAAAGCACAAAAAAATGAAAGATGGAGCTAACTTGTGATTCTGGTCTTAGAAACCAGCCAAGTTGCTGTTTGTTCCGAACCACTGCTTCTGCTGGAAGACCAGGCAATTGGAGAGAGACTACGAGAGCCATGAGTTTAGGAACAGGTGTCTCTGCTGGACTTAGATGCCCTGGTCAAACAAATCCGAGGAAGCATGGAAGGTCGATGCAGGCCTTGTTATGAATAATTTTATGAACAAATGTGGTCGTTAAGGGGAGAAACAAAATTTGTTTGGATCTCAAAACTACAATGATGTTATGAAGAGGATTTCTACTAAGCCATGAGAGGGTTAATTTCAAACTGATTATGAAGCAATGTTGGTTGCTCGGTGTTGAGAATGATGAGGCTATAATGAGAAATGGCTGTGAGAATGAGGGTTTGAAAATTTGAAAGAAGCGAATCTTCATTTCATGATTCAGTGTTTTTTTTCTTGATGAGTTTCAATTAATCTGAACCCTCTATTTATAGCGAAGAGATGAAGAATGGTAGATAGGTAGTTGAGAATGGCGGATGAAAAATTTTTGGTGGATGAGGAATTTTCGGTGAGAACGGCGGATAAGAATGGTAGGCACCGAATGGGAATGGTAGGTTGGAGACTGGTAGGCACCGAACGGGAGTGGTTGAATTGGTGACCCGAAGTAATTCCTAGTTTAGGACATACTTGTGACAGTTCGTCTATTTTTTTTGAAAGAGAAGCCTTGATGAAGTATGCAGGATAATCTTGAGGGAATCCTGACCAAATGGATGAATCTCCAATTTTGATTTTGGGAGCTTAAGTTTTGTACATTGCTAGTACTTCGGAGAAGTGGGTTAGATTAGTGGTTACTAAGTCCAAAGCAAATAAGCGAATTTCAAAATCAGAATCTTTGCGGAAATCTGAATAGGACAAGCCTTGCTCGGTCATCATGATTCTCGGTCATAGTTCACATTAAAGCCAACAGTTGCAGAATCACACCATTTGAGCAATTTTAGATTCTCAAATGAAGAAATAGACCCCAAAATCGGAATCTACGCGAAAAATTGGACAAGACAGGCCCTTCTTGAAAATTCTGACTTTTGGTCAAGATTTGTGCAAAAGTCAATCTTTTGGAAATTGGACTGTTTGCACGATTTCTGAGTCTTGAATGAAGAAACGGATCCTAAAAACGGAATGTACTCGAAAAACTGAGTGGGACAGGTCCGTCTTGAAAATTTTGACTTTTGGTCAAGATTTGTGCAAAAGTCAATCTTTTGGAAATTGGACTGTTTGCACGATTTCCGAGTCTTGAATGAAGAAACGGATTCTAAAAACGGAATGTACTCGAAAAACTGAGTGGGACAGGTCCGTCTTGAAAATTTTGACTTTTTGGTCGAAGTCAAAGTTTAATTTGGTCAAAGCTCTTTTTTTTTTTTTTTTTTTAGTTCAGGCGGTTCGGACCGGGTCAGGATGAGCGGGTCAAACCGGGTCGGTTTGGTCAACCGGGTCAAGCCTTGGTGGATGACGTCATCTGGCTTAAGCGCGCGTCAGGCGTGTGGCGCGTGTGGGTCGGCGCGTGTGAAATTTCCGGCGCGTGGGAGCGCGTGTGATGCAGGAGTGGCGCGTGTTGGCGCGTGTTGCTGAAGCAGCCATGGCCGGACCTTCTGGAGGCGCGTGTGGGCGCGTGTCTTGGTTTCTGGGCTTGAAATTTTTGGGCTTTGTCGATCTAAGGCAGTAGAAGACTCCTGTAGGTTCAGTTTTATGCATTTGTGAACAGATTTGCACCGTTTTGAGGGACTAAGCCGTATCATCATCGCGAGATTTTGGCGGCGCGTGGTGGCGCGTGGGGGATCCATTGGCAACGATCTTTCTGGGTTTTGTAGATCGAAGGCCGATGAGTCTAGTGGTGATGTTGGTTTTGTAAAATATTCCTCAGATTTGCACAAATTTGAATGAGAAATCTAATGGACGTTGGGATTTTGTGGCCGCGCGTGGCGGCTCGTTATGGCTCCACCGTGAATGATTTTTTCTGGGTTCTGAAGCTTGAAGTCCTTAGAAGATTTCAGTGGGTTGATTTTTGTGAAATCTTGTCAGAAATTGCTAGAAATCCGGAAGAGAAAATGGCAAGCATTGTTGAAACATATTGCCATTTTATTCTACTAGTTCTGACAGTGTTTGACATTGGTTAATCACTAAATGTCTCTGCTTTCAAGGTCGGCAGCACAATTGCTTTGAACAATCTGCAGGCTAGAACTTCATCCCAGGTCTAGTGCTGTAGTTTTTAAGATGACATGTGTGCTTTTGCAAGCCTATAAGCTTTTTTTTTTTTTTTTTTTTTTTTTTCTGAGGTCTAGTGCAGTATTTTCTTTTTGACACCATAAGTGTATTTGAGCTGCAAAATCTGACTTCAAATAACATTTGTTTGGTGGCAGCATTTAATGACTTGCCTACTCCCCTTTTTTTTGTCTGCTATCTCAGGACCTTTCTATATAAAGCCTCCTAAAGCATGCTTTAGTTTGTACCAATATATTCTCCAGAGTGGGTAGCATAATATGTAGAGAAATTATGCTCTTTTTCTTTTCTTTTTTTTTTTTCTTTTTTTTCAATATCCCTTTTTTACGTGCTTAGTTTGTACTATTTTTTTTTTTTTTTTTTTTTTTTTTTTTTTTTTTTTTTTTTTTAGTTGAGGATGCTCTTTTTCAAGGATTCGAAGATTGGTCGAGAACCAGCCTTGTTTATTTGTAAGGAGAAAGATGACAAGGATGCAAAGGCCACAACTTTGATTGTTCGTCCGCCCATAATCGGAAAATTTTCGGAAAGGTGGGGCTATAACTCTTATCCTCCCAATTTGCCGAAATGGTCACAGATTGTTCCTTCTGATGGCGGCTCTAACTTGGAGACAATTATCCTTCTTGCTTCGCATCACAAAAACTTTGCTAAATCAAAGCCATACAACACTTTGGGACGAGAGATAATTGCAAAGCGTGCCAATTGGGATTCTTCCTTTGGTGTGAACGGAGGGTTTTCCTACTTCCCCCTTTATTGGGATTGGCTAGAAGACGTGCTCGGTCGGTGTAAACACCTCCTTGATGCGATCCACCTTTACAGTGCTGTCTTTGCTTCCTTGTTCACATATGATTATGATGACAACCTTATGAAAGCATTTTGTGAGTGTTGGAGTCCATCAACCAATACTGCCCATACCTCAGTTGGGGAAATTTCCATCACACCATGGGATCTTTCCATTCTTGGTGGACTTCCTTGCACAGGTGAATTTTATGACGAAGTGGTACCTAATGCGCAAGAGCTGGATGGAACCAACGACCAAGGACGACCCTATCTGCCGTATAGCTGTCGCTTCCTTTTCATGGCGTATCATCACCTTCAAAACCGGCTGAAGAGACAAGGGAAAGTGAGTGTTCGTGATTGGATTACTTTTTGGTACAGAGGAAACGGCAGGTACTCGGCTCCCAGAAAACCAGCGAGACGGACAATCGTTCCCAAGTGTAGTCAGAATCCCCTTGGCAAGATAAATGAGCATGGACCATGGTCTGATAAGGAACACGGAGTCTTTGTAGATCTCCAAATTGAGGATGACTTAAAGGAGGAGACTTATTTAGCAGCACTTCTTTCCTGTTGGCTGTGCATATTTGTCTTTCCTAGCAAAGATCTGAATAGCATCCGTCCTAGTACTTTCAAGATTGCTAGTTGCATGGCCAACGGTCGTTCATTCGGCCTTGCCCCCCCAGTATTGGCCAGCATTTATCGTGATCTTAACACCATCTCTTCCTCTCCTACTCCGAGCAAGTCTGGAGCTACTTTTGCCATTCATTATGTTTATGCCTGGGTAGGCCATTTTTTTAGAAGCAATCATATCACCCATGACAAACTATCTGATCCTTTGATGACCAAATACTCTGGTGTAGGCTATGCCTCTCCGTTCAGCGAATTCTCTGCGCAGAGGCACATACGAACTGCTACCGACTTCCTCTGGCATGGGGCTGCTTTCAAGAAAAGCTATGACCAGACATTCATTGACAATGATCATTTATCCATTCAGAAGTTTGACTACTTTATGAGCCTTCGCTCGGGGTACTTGTCACTCCGATGTGAAGACCAACACATTGTGGAAGCATATAGTCCTCATAGATTCAGTCGGCGCTTTGGATTTCATCAAGACATTCCAAGTGACTTGACGGAAGAAATTCATACAGGCTCTTTAAAAGACCTATACCAATTCTACCAATCTTTCACTTGTTGCAACACAGATTCGAAGGTACTCATTTCTGCTTTTGCGACAGACTTTGGAAGCCGGGTCAGGCGTAGCTACAAACAATGGTGGGAAGGAGTTTGTAGGAACGATTTTACCAAAGGAACAGATTTTCTAGTTGAAATCGCCTCTTCTCATGTTAAATCACTGACGTTCAACAAATCTCAGAAGGGAAAGAGGGAAGTACAAGACTCATACATTCCACAGCCCTTGTCAGAGTCTGCACGAAGTCAAGGCGTCAAAAGTCTACTTGTTGCATCGACTAAGGATGCCATTAAAATTTCTGAAGAAAAGGTGTGTAACGACTTTAACCACAATTGGAAACATTTGAAGAGTCCGACCAAGGGTGTTGATATGGGGACTTCTACTAACCATGCGCATCTTCTTACGAATAGTGAGTGTTCTACCTCGAAACCCTCTGCGAAAAGTTCAGATCTCAAGAGGCGTAAGTTTGCTGATGCTAGCACTTTGTCCAAATTTCCGATTGAGATAGAAAAGGCATCTCTTTTATCCTCGCAACCAACCAACCTTCCGGAAGTTTCTAAGTTTCAAGCCAAGGCGCATATTTCTTCCGTACGTAGGAAAGGGGCTTCTATGTTGGGAGATGTTCTTCTAAACAGGCTTTCGAACCTTCCTATAGACAAAATCCTTCCACAGGCTGAAGTACATGCAATTTATAATGAGATTGAAAATCTTGGAGTGGACCCTCAATACTTACGCGAAAATGTTGACAAATATTGCGAGGGTATCGCAGACTATTTGAAGATGAAGGAATCTCTTAACAAACGACCAAGTTCTGTTACTTTGATTCGGCGCGAGGCTGAAATTGAATCCCTCCTTTCTGAAGCATCGCATAAGAAAGCATCTTTGAAGATCGAGCTTGACACTGTTAGATTGAGGATGGCTGACCTGAAAACCGAGCTCGTCCGGTTAGAGCAATCGTTGTCTCAAATTGAAACTCATCAAGTTGAACAAGACAGTGTTGTGCAAGCCTTAGAAGAACAACTTGAAGAAATCAAATCCGCTCCTATTGTTGAAGACCAAGATATGGAGGCTTTAGAGAAGATACGAGCCCTTTTGGAAGATAATCGTCCCAGCTTGAAAGACTTGAAATGGATGTCGTAATCTTCTTGTTTTAAATTCCTTCAAACGTGTCATAATGCTTTCCCTTGTACTATTTTCCTTTTGCTAATCAATAAAGAAGACTTTTATTCTCTATTCCTTTTTTTTTTCTTCTTTTTAGAATTTGACAATAACAGCCTTTATTTTTAGCGCGTGACTGAACTTAGCAAAAGATGCTAAGTTGCCTACGTACCCTTGATAGGGATCAAGTCATCACGTAGTTCATTTGATTTTTTTTTTGTTATATTTTTTTTGTTTATTTTTATTATTATTATTTTTTTTTTTTTTTGCAAAAAGGGGGGCTCAGTGTGTAATAGTGGGTATCACCGCTAATCGAACCCGAGACCTCTCAAGGGCGACATGGGCATCCAACCACTACGCCACACTAGCAATTGGTGACATAGAGTGGGATTATTTTCTCCTTATTGGTACGCTTTCAAAGGTAATGGGAAGACATCATGTACCCTTGCAGCGTTGCAGTGGGTAGTTTAAGCTTTTACCGGGGAGCAATTATGGATTTTCAAGCATAGAAGCGTTTGAGGAACTTCCCATTGATGGGGCCGATCCTTACACCCTCATGATCAATCAACTTGTAAGCTCCATTGGTGTAGACTTCTTGCACAACGTAAGGTCCATCCCATTTTGAAGTGAACTTATTGCCTGTACGATGGGTTGTGATGATAGGTCTTCGAACGGCAAGGACTAAGTCACCTACTTGGAATGATCGTGGTTTAACTCTTTTATTGAATGCGCTTGAAAGACGAGCTTGGTAACACTCAAGGCGTTGTTGGGCCTCAAGCCTTTTCTCATCAAGTGCCTCTAATTCTTGCAATCTGAGTTTGGCATTTTCTTCTTCAGTCAACCCTTCTTGAATGGCAATCCGTAATGATGGGATTTGGCGTTCTAAAGGAAGGACAGCTTCTACTCCATAAACAAGAGAATATGGTGTTGCTTGAGTAGGCGTTCGAAATGTGGTCCGATATGCCCATAATGCTTCTCCGATTCTTTCATGCCAATCTCGCTTTGTTTTGGATATCACCTTTTTTAACAAACTGCCAAGCGTTTTGTTAAAGGCTTCAGCTAATCCATTTGCCGGGGCATTGTACATGGAGGAGTTGTATTGTTTAAATCCAAACTTCTCACATAGCTCCGTCATTAGCTTGTTGTAGAACGGCTTGCCATTATCAGTTATGATATACCGAGGGACACCATACCGATAGATCAAGTGAGTTCGAATGAAGTTGACCACCGTTTCCTTCTTCACTTCCCTAAGAGGCACAGCTTCTGCCCACTTTGAGAAGTAATCAGTTGCAGCCAAGATGTACAAGTGGCCACCGGATGATTTTGGTAATGGCCCTATTGCATCAAGTCCCCATGCATCAAAAGGCCAAGAGGCTACAGTCGGGTGTAGAGGTTCTGGCGGCTGATGGATGAAGTTTGCATGATACTGACAAGCTTCACACTTCTTAGCATACTCCAAGGAATCTTGCACCATCGTAGGCCAATAGTAACCCATTCGTTTGATCCTGTAGTGTAACTTGGGACCTGATTGGTGTGCACCGCATATTCCAGAATGAGCCTCTTCTAAGGCTTGTTTAGCCTCTTCCTCTCCTAAGCATCGGAGAAACAAACCATCAAAGGAACGGCGGAAGAGAGTGTCTTTGTAGTAAATGAATCGAGCAGCCCTTCGCCGTACTTCAGTCTTATGGCGTATATCATCCGGGAGTCTTCCATGTTGAAGGTACCCAATGATCGCTTGTCGCCAATCTTCCTTTTCAACAAGGCATACAGAAATGATGTTGGCTTGCTCTTCTTCTCCTTCTTCTTCTACTAAGAGAGGTATCACCCACCTCTGGGAAACAGCAACTTTGGCTGTCTCATCTTGGGATAATGCTAAGGCAGTAGCCAAATTAGCTAATGCATCAGCCTGCCTATTCTCATTCCTTGGTATATGCTCCAATGTGATGGCCACAAAATTTGCTAGCAATTTCTTCGCATATTTGCAATAAGGGATAAGGTTTTCTTTCTTGACGTCATACTGCTCCAAGATTTGGTTGATAACTAATTTGGAATCCCCAAAGATCTCAAGTTGCGATATGCCCATCTCAATGGCCATTTGTAGACCAATAATCAACGCTTGATATTAAGCTACGTTGTTAGAGCAAAGTTCGCTTAATGAGAACGAGTATAGAAGTATTTGCCGTTGTGGAGAAACAAACACTACACCTGCCCCTGCTCCTTCTCGACGTGCAGCCCCGTCGAAAAACATCATCCATGGTGGCATTATTTCAATGAAAAACACGTCTTCATCCGGGAAATCATCGGAGAACTCCCAATTAGATGGAACTGGGTGATCAGCTAAGAAATCTGCCAATGCTTGTCCTTTGACGGCTTTCTGTGGGATGTATGCAAGGTCATATTGTTGTAGCAAGACTGCCCATCGAGCTATACGACCCGAAATCACTGGCCTGGAGAGGACATATTTAATTGGGTCTGCTTTTGCAATTAAACGGACCGTATATGCTTGCATGTAATGCTCCAGTTTGTCTATGGCAAAGAAAAGAGCGAGACACATCTTTTCAATAGGAGAATAATTTAATTCAGCCCCATTGAGAGTTCGACTTAGATAATAAAGGGCTCTTTCCTTCCCCTCTTTATTTTCTTATGCCATAAGAGCACCTAGAGACTTTTCTTGTGCCGCGATGTACAGCACCAAAGGCTTTCCTGGGATAGGAGCACCTAAGACTGAAGGATTAAGCAGGTATTTTTTGATGCGTGCAAAAGCATTGCTACAAGCCTCATCCCATTCAAAGTGCACATCCTTCTTCATCAATCTATGGAAAGGTTGACATCGACCAGCCAAGTTCGAAATAAATCGTCGTATGTAGGCTAGTTTTCCCTGCAAGCCTCTAAGTTCTCGTAGATTCTTGGGCTCTGGCATTTTCTGGATAGCTTCTATTTTAGACTGGTCAATTTCAACACCGCGGTGCCTCACAATGAAACCAAGAAATTTCCCAGATGTTACGCCAAAAGCGCATTTGCGGGGATTCATTTTAAGCTGATACTTTCTTAGGCGTTTGAACACAGATTGAAGATCTGCCAGATGGTCTTCCCTCCTTTTTGTTTTAACCACCAGATCATCGACATAACACTCCACATTTTTATGAAGTACATTATCAAAGATCTTTTGCATAGCCCGTTGATAAGTAGCACCAGCATTCTTTAATCCAAAAGGCATCACTTTGTAACAGTAAATGCCCTTAGGAGTACGAAAAGCTGTAAGCTCTTCATCCTTAGGATTCATTCGAATTTGGTTGTAACCTGAAGAACCATCCATGAAAGATAAAGCTTCATGACCAGTAGTGGCATCAACCATGACTTCAGTGATGGGTAATGGGAAATCATCCTTGGGACATGCATTGTTCAAATCATGGAAGTCAACGCATACCCGAATTTGTCCATTCTTCTTTTTGACAGGGACAATGTTAGCAATCCATTCTGGGTATTGTACTTCACGAATGAAGCCTGCCTCAATTAGCTTATTGACCTCAGTTTCTATTTGAGGGATAAGCTCCGGCCGAAAACGTCTTTGGGTTTGTTTGACTGGGCGCACGCCCTTCCTTACTGCCAAATGGTGTAGGGCAATACCTGGATTGAGCCCAGGCATTTCTTTGTAAGTCCAAGCAAACACATCTTTATATTCTCCCAGGAGCTTGAGGTATCCTTCTTCTTCTTCATGAGTGAGAAGCGCACTAATGAAAGTGGGTCGAGGTTCTTCAATAGTTCCTAAATTGATCTCTTTAAGTTCATCAACTGTAGCCTTTACTCCATCTTCCAAGGCTGGAGGAGCTTCATCGACCTCTTCATTGGTTGCTTCGGCATCTGAAAGTGTACCCTCTTCTATTGTAATATGAAACGAGGATGATACTTCCTCAATTTGTTCATTGTGTACAAATGATTGTCCAGTGTGTACAAACGTTCGCCTTTTGACTTTGAGCGATCCTTCAGTGCTAATGTCTAGAGTAACGTTACGCTTCATGCGTGAAGGAATGCTACTACGGATCTCATCATTAGCTTTCTTCTCCTTTTGAACCTCAGAGTTTATTAAATTCTGAGGATGACTATCAACAGGCCTTCTTGTTGCCCCCAATCGATCAAAGATTGATTTACAAGCAAGAGTGTCTCGATTTTGTGTTAAGCAAGTTGTACTTAACCTATCAAACACTGTGATTCGTGATGATGAAGCCTTGATGCGATCGAATACTGAGACGCGCGATGAAGAATGATCTTCTCTTCGTTTTGAACCTTCGCCGACCTCCACTGTTATGTATTGGGAACTTGAAGCATTGCTTCTTCTTTTGATCCATATCTGAGCTGGTTGTTCTGGAGTATAACCTAATCCGGTCTTTGGGATAGGAATTCTATGCCCTTCAAGCCGCATTTTCCTTTGTGTTTTGCTAAGGCCATGCATCTCTTCTCCGGTGACTTCTGGAATTAGTTTCCCTAGGCCCCCCTGTTTTGAGAAGTCGTAGCCTGCTCTGGCTAACAACCTATATGCCTTTGGGTCGAACCATTCTTTCGTCTGTTCATTTGGTAGAATACCATGCTCTGTCAGACTTTGTGAAGACCTCACGAATCCATTTAGTGGCTTTGAGGGTAAAGGATTTGTGGATGAAGTTAAAGGCATGACATGATTTTCTTTTAATACAGCTACATCCTCCATTGTGAGCTTTGCAGGAGCCCTTCCCATGTTTTCTGTGGATTGACGGCATTCCGTGAATGGTGATTGTCCATTCTTGCGGCGTGATAATGGTACATAACGGAGGAATGGAGGGTTATTGGAAGGAGTTGAAATTTCTGCTCCTACTGAATTACTGGTAGATTCACTGGAATGATCATTCTCATATTTTGGACCTTCCTTTGGGGAAGGAATATCCTTTCTAGTGATGACTTCAACATGCTTCTTTTCACCCTGCTTGCTTTCCATGGATGGAATCTCAACCGGGAGGACTTCACTAAGAATGTCATCTTCTACATAAAATTTCGCATTGGCAAAGTGAGCTTCAGCCTCAGCGAAGGGCTTCAAATCGGCATTGACCTTTTTTATTCCTCTTTGAAAGAACTTGAAACATTGATGCAAAGTTGATGGCACTATTCCGTTTCCATGGATCCATGGACGTCCTAACAACATGTTGTAGGTTGTCTTGGCATTAATGACATGGAACAAAACGCTGCTTGTCAATTCTCCAATGATTAATTCCAAGTGTATCATGCCGATTGCGCGTTGTCCTTCTTGGTTAAAACCTTGAATGACTAAACGACTATGCGATAATTCCTCCATAGTAAGACCGAGTCGCCTCATTGTCATTTTTGGTAAGATATTAACAGCTGAACCTCCATCAATGAGGATACGATCGATCTTTTGTTCACGAGCGTAACCGGAGACATAAAGTGGATGATTGTGGGGCTTAGAGCCTAATAACAGATCCTCATCAGTGAAAGTTAAGTCCGGAGAGCATGCGTAACATCCCTGTGCTTGTTGAAGCGTATTGGTAGAAGAGGTGTACATCTCTGGCTTTTCAAGAGCTTGGGTGAGTACCTCTTTTGTTGAGGTGGAGGATTGCGAGGATTCGACTTCATTAACCTGAGATTGGAGTTCCTTTAAGGGTGACGAAGTCTCATTCGGACCACTATGATTTACATCCTTCTTTTCGTCATGAATTTCATGATGAGAGACCGTGTGAACGGCCTCTGCCGAGTCATTTTGAAAGAATTTTCTGGGGAAGAATTCTGCCAATGTGATGAGCTTTCGAGGTTTCTGGGTTTGTGGCGAATCGTCGTACATTTTTGTTCCTGGTCTCTTTTGCCTCTTATTACTCCTTCTTCTTGACCAAGGCTGAATCTGGCTTTGTGCTCTTCTGGACTCTTAGGTGATCAGATGAAGAGGGAATGCCCGTTTCTTCTTCCATCTCTTACGAGTAACCATCGTCCAGCCTTCTTCCTCATCCATTGTTGACCCTATATCCTCATTTGAGTTATAATCAGATGCTTTTTGTGAGAGCTGAACTTGAACAGGTTCTAGAGAGCCAAACTGGATGAGCGTAGCATTTGCACCATGCTTAGTAGTTGGAGACATGCAACTAGGCAACACGTAAGCAAATGTAGCAAGGTTTGACTGAGCAACATCATTAAAATCCAGGTCGATTTTCCTTTCCTTGGCTAGCTTCATGATGAGCTCTTTAAGAACAAAGCATTTTTGGATTGGATGGCTTATGATGCGATGATACTTACAATAGTTCGGGTCATCAATTTTTCCTATCTCTTCTGGTCGTTTGCATTCTGGCAATTCAATTAATTTCAACTTGAGCAGTTGTTCTAGCATTTCGGGCATATCGGCATCTAGGAAAGGATACACCTTTTGTTCCCATTCCTTAAGTGATGAGCGACGCACCTCGCGCCGTTGGCCTTCCTCAGGCCTCTTCTCATTGGCTTTTACATTTGTTGAAATTTTGACTGGGGCTGATTTGATATTCATTGAGTCTTTGATATTACCTTTTGCATTCTTGTCAGTTTTCCTTATTTCTCGTCTTTCTTTTCTTTCCTCAGGTATGGGAGGCTTTGTATTTCCATGGCTAGAGATACTCAATTCCATGTCATGTGCACGAGTCGCTAATTCTTCAAACGTTCGGGGCTTTATCCCTTGAAGGATGTACAGAAGCCCCCAATGCATGCCTTGGATGCACATTTCTACAGCAGATATTTCAGAAAGTCTATCCTTGCAATCTAGACTCAAAGAACGCCATCGATTGATGTAATCAACGACAGGCTCATCTTTCCATTGCTTGGTATTGGTAAGCTCCATCATGCTTACCGTGCGACGTGTGCTGTAGAATCGGTTGAGAAACTCTCTTTCAAGTTGTTCCCAACTATCGATTGACTCAGGTTCTAAGTCTGTATACCAATCAAAGGCATTCCCTTTTAGTGAACGAACAAACTACTTTACAAAGAGGCCTCCTTGTGTCCCTGCATTCTCACAAGTTTCGACAAAGTGAGCAACATGTTGCTTAGGGTTTCCTTTGCCATCAAATTGCAAAAACTTGGGGGGTTGATACCCATTCGGCATTCTCATACTGTCAATGCGCTTGGTATAGGGTTTCGAATATATGAGAGAACTTGTCGAAGAACCTCCATATTGTGCTCGAATGGTGTTTGTTATCATATCCTGCAGTTGTTGGACAGATATTGAGGCCATTGAGGTGGAATGTCCGTGTTGTGAAGTGCCTTCACCTCCTTTTCCCTTATCTACCCTAGCGTTATCTCCTTTCGAGGTAAAGCCAGGTGGGTGCTCAAGATTAAGATCTGATTCACCAGAATCTTGTACCTCTAGTTTGTTCATCAGGGTTGCAATTTGGACATCCTTATCTTCAAGTGCTTTTGTGAGAAGGGTGACCCTTTGTTCCATTTCAGCCATCTTTTCTTCCATAGTAGAAGTGTTGGTCATCATTACTAGCATGACCTCTAGATATGATGGAGAAAGTGATGAAATAGGATGAGTCAAAGGTACTTCATTCCTTAAGATTCTCATTATCGGTGAAGAGCCAATAGAAAAGGTCTTTGTTGTGGATGATTCATTATCAATCTCCAAATCTTCCAGGACAAATGAATCCTTGGGGGTAGTTTCCCTATTTGCAAGAAAGTCTAGAGAGATGACAGTATGAGGTTCGCTTTCTTTGGTTGCTTGGGGTTGGTGTCGGTCAAATGCCTTGGATCGACTGCGAGTGATTGGGCCGACATAATCGTCGGCACTGGAAGCATCAACCACTGACTTTCGGACATTCTTGCTAGAGGCCATTGAAGCTGGTAGCAAATTGAATTTCTTTTCTTTTGAAAGAGAAAGAGATGAGAGGCAGAGATGTCCCACTGGGCGTGCCAGAATATGTAGACGACTAAATTTCTAGTTCGAAATAAATCAAACAAGTAAAATAGTTTCACAAATGCGAATTTGTATTGATGAATGTGTGGTACAATTCTCTGTGATTACAAAAGAGTGATCCTCTGATTCGATCTCCTTGAAAGATTTGTTGATTGGAATTGTGGTAATGTGATTTTGATTCGAACACCAAATATACTTTGATTTGACTGAAGCATGGATCGAAGATCTTTGAAACAGAATTACAAGGAATCTCTGGCTATGAGCTTGTTAGAAATCCTTTGTTCTTCATGTTCTTCGTGTTCTTCGTGTTCTTCGTGTGTTCTTCGTCTTCGAAGGTTTGTGGTGGAAGGTCTTCGGTGCTTTAGAGGCTTAAATCCGTAGAGCTTCGTTGATTTATGATTTGTTGAGGTTTCTGGAGGCTTTTGAGCTTGAGTCCAGTGAATTTGAAGATCTAGGAATATGATTTGGATGATTCTGCTTTGAATGTTCCTTGCATTTGAGTTTGAAACTCTTGAAGTTCCTAGAGGCTTCAGGGCTTGATTCTAGCAGAGCTTCAATATTTCTTCAATATTTCTGAATCTTCTTTGATGCTGCTTGTGCTCTAAATGGCTTCCTCTTCCTCTTAAGATATCTTCTTCTCCTTAATGCCTTAGGAAGGCTTCTATTTATAGGAGTTTAGAGGTAGGTGAGCGACACATGGCAGAGTCTGATTGGTGACACACGTCACAGCTTGATTGGTCTGCTTGTGTCATTGCTTACACGTGCTGGACTGCTTGTGTCATCGCTTACACGTGCTGGACTGCTTGTGTCATCGCTTACATGTGCTGATGTGTGATTGGTTTACTTCAATGACTTCAATAACACTTGGCAAATTTCTATTGGTTTCTGAGTATTGATAACAAAACCTAGTTGCCATGCGTGATACTTTATAATTAACTGTATTTTGTGGACTTGATAGCATGACGTGTCAGCTTGTGATAGGTCGGGAATTTTCCCTCTCTACAAGGACATCTCGAAGAAACTAGTGAAGGAAAACCTAAGGACGAGGAAGAGGAGAATACCTGGATCTAGACGAAGGAAGCCTAAGGACGCGGGAAGACTCCTAGACGAAGGCACTGGACGACAAATGTCAAAGGGGAAAATTTAAGAAATGTGAAGGGTAAAAGATGAATTCTACTATTTATAGGCAACAAGATTTGGTATCTAGAATGGTGCAAGCAACCAGAAGACGCCACGTGGCATCTTCCTCGAGAAATTAAATTGACACAACAAGCTAGCTAACAAAATTATGACACATGGCACGATCTAGAACATTCAATTTCAACCAAAGCAATGATGACACATGGCACAACATTTAACCACTGGAATAATGACACGCGTCGAAAGTCAACAGCAACTTCAACAGATCTATGGACGACCCTTGGACAAGGGGACAACAGATGGGGAGCTAAAAATCGAACCATCTCTAGTTCGTCCATAAGAGTCATTCAGAGCCAAAGGTCAACCAAAAATAAGAAGGTCGTCCATAGAAGTGAGGGTCATCCATCAGGAAGGCGCCTGGACGAGACCCCCCCCCCCCCCCAACACTTGGGAAATTTCCAGGAATTGATTTATCTACAAAAGCTTGTAATTTGGACCACGTGCTACCAAATCCTTGTTTATCACTACTAAATGCTTAACTTCCAATGGTAGTTATAGAAAATAAGATTGAACATTCTAACTTCCATAGCAGTTGTGCAAGTTAATTCTGAACCTTATAACTTCCACAAATATTGGGGAAGTTACCAAGACAAGTAACCACTCTAAAGCCCACTATATAAGGACTCATTCACATCAAATGAAAGTAAGTTTTGACTACTCCTAAAAAGTTGGGATTCCTGAGTCCTAGAGAAAAAAACTAACTTTAGCATCAGAAGGTTCTTGGCCTGTTCACCCCGGTCTCCTTTGATCTTATGTCTTTTTCTTTTCAGGCCTTCCAAGTAATCACTAGTCCATTGAAGCCCGGAGCATTTAGCCTACTAATTTTCAGTGCATCATCAATAAAGGTACAAACGTGCCATTCACAGCGTTTGAACCCATGGGGGAGAATGAAGTAGATTCCATGCAGATGAATGAGGTACCCTTGGTAGAGCACGAGGTTGTCTCAGAACAAAGGCGTGAGGTACAAGAGCCTGACCCCATAGTAGGAAATTTGCATTTTCAAATAGGGAAGAACCTAAGAGATCAAAGACAATGCTCCTCCCCTGATCAATCAAGAGAGGGCCTAACCGAAGGGTGGATCAGTAGTAGGAAGGGGAGCCAACCTTCAATATCTCACATTGGCAGAAGTGAATGCCCTTCTTAAATAGGAAAGGGAGAAGCTTTCGCGGGTCCCCAAGCAGTTCTCTCGAGATCAGCTATTCCCACCAGAGCTCCTTAGTGAGCCCTACACAAAAGGATATAAGCCCCCAAAATTCCACCCGTTTGATGGGAGGAATGGAAGTGCTGTGGAACACGTGAGCAGATTTATTCACACCATGGGCCCTTATGTAGGAGACAAAGAGCTATGTTTAAGAGAATTTACTAAGTCCCTAGTGGACAGAGCATACACGTGGTATACTACCCTAAGGCCTAGGTCTATCAAGACCTGGGATGAGATGATGGAGAGATTTTGTGCGAAGTATTACCCAGGCAAAGATAAAGTCACTTTCTAGAGCCTTCAAATGGTGAAGCAAAGGCCTGGGGAAGATCATGTCCAGTTTATCAAAAGATTTGAGGACATTTCCTAGACTGTTATGGAGACCACGAAGAAAAGGGGGTCGTGAAAACCTGCATATCCAATATGCTTTTTGATTAAAGGCTTAATCTCAAAAATTTATGCTTAACTCAATGCAAAGAACTAGAAGGACAACGTTAACCATGAAAACAAAAAGGGTACTAGTATCCCAAGCCATGACAGCTTCAGTGGGAGAAAAGAGAAAGAGGCCTTAAGGAAAGATGACAGAGGAACCACCTGTGATCCCATGTACTGCGAAAGAATTGAATCATGTCATAGATAAATGGATTGGAGACGAAATTGTAAGGCCATTTGCTGTGTCCAGGCCACCTACCGAAGAAGAGAGAAAGAATTCTTTGTTTTGTAGGATTCACAATTATGTCAAACACTCTACCAAGGATTGTTGGACCCTCTGGAGGATTTTTCACAAGAAGCTCAAGGAGGGGACCCTAGAGCTCACCCAAAGGGAACCAGAGGTGTAAAGGAACCCTTTACCCAATCCCAAAGAAAAAGGGGTGGTAGCTGTGGTGATCCATGGGAACCTGGCTAAGGGAGAGGCAAAAAGGTCGAAAGGATCCTTCTATCCAACCACGGTTAGAACCCTTCAGAAGAGCCCTAAGTTCAAGTCACTATTTAACCAACTGGGGTTTAGGCCCGAAGCAAGGAGGGTTGCCATAGAATCCCTCATAAGTATAGCAACAAATTCAGGAGTGGAGTGTTTTACAACAGAATCTCATACCAGTCTGGCTTACTTAGAGACAACCAATGCAATAACTTTCACGGACGAAGATATGGAGGTTGAGTACCTGGATCATCGCAGACCCCTTTACTTGATGGCTACCATAAATGGTGTTCAAATTAGGAGAGCATTGATAAACACAGGGGCTCCACTCAACCTCATTGTCCTAAGTACCCTGGTGGCCGTTGGTATGGTTGGCAGGAGGATCTTGGGGGCTCCTGTAGAGATAACAGGATATGGGGGAACGACAGAGTCAACAGAGGGATATGTGCAGTTGGCCTTGAGGGTATTGCCAATAATAGCCCTGACCAGGCTCCATGTGATCAACTCAGAAATTTCTTACCACATTCTGTTGGGGCAACCCTAGCTTCATGAGCACCACCTCATTCCCTCGACATACCATCAGTGTGCCAAAGGGAGGCTAAATGGGAGGCCCATAAGGATCCTCGCAAATCCGAACCCATTCAGCCAAGGAGAAGTAAACTTCGTAGAAATAATGTTTTATGACGAATTAGCCCCAGATGACGAGAGTCCCGCACTAGGGACCCTAAAGGCACCTATCTTAGAGGAAGAAGAAGGAGGGAGTATCTGTGACCTAAGGAGCCTCCTAGATAGAAAAAGGCAAAAGATGGAGGCTAGCTCCTCGGGATCACATGAATGCGTAGTAGTCAGGGAATTCGGGGGAAAGTTAATATATTGTTTAAGAAAGTGCGCAGGACCTGAATGTGCTATGCGGGAAGGTCCCGGACCACCAGATTGTATGATGACTCAAGAAGAAATCTTGGAGGATCCAGAGAAGGAAGCACAGATCCAACCCAAAGAAGAACTAGAAGAAGTAAACTTGGGGGCTAATCTGGGATCTCGAAAACCAGCCCTTATCAGCAGTCAGCTAACAGCACTGGAAAAGGAGCAATTAGTAGAATTACTCAAGAGATATGTGGATTTGTTTGCTTGGACATATGAGGAGATGCCTAGCCTTGATCTCGAGTTGGTAGTTAATTCTTTTAATGTGGACTCGGGAGTTTAATCGATAGTACAAATAGCTAAGGTCTTTCATACTGAAATATAAGCTCATATAACTCAGGAAGTCAAGAAATTGCTGGCAACTAGGTTCATTAAGCCAATCCAACATCCTAAATGGCTCTCCAACATAGTACCTGTAAAGAAAAAGAATGGCCAAATTCGATGTTGCATGGATTTTCACAATTTAAACAAGGCATGCCTAAATGATGAGTTTCCTCTACCCAACATTGACCTCCTTATAGATTCAGCTGCAAAAAACTCCATGTAGAAAAGACAGCATTTAGAACTTCGATTGGAAACTTCTACTACACTGTGATGCCTTTTGGCCTTAAAAACACAGGAGCCATGTGCTAGCGCACCATGACAACCATTTTCCATGATATGATGCATAAGGAAGATTATGTAGATGACATCGTGGTGAAGTCAAAGACCAGAGTAAGACACTTCCAAACACTTGAACGAGTCTTTAAGAGATGCAGAATGTACAAGTTACACATGAACCCCCTGAAATGCGCCTTTGGGGTATCTGCTGGAAATTTCCTCGGGTTCCTGGTGCATTACAGAGGCATAAGTGTGGACCCAGCGAAGGCCACAGCCATCGCGACCATGAAAAGGCTTACAACAGTCAGGGAGCTCAAGAGTTTCTTGGGAAGAGTTTCCTACATTAGAAGGTTTGTGCCAAGAATAGATTTTGTCACAAGTGAGTTATCCAAACTATTGAAAAAGGGAATTGAGTTCACTTTGGGGGCTGAATAGCAGGAAGCCTTCCAAAGAATCCAACATATCATGAACCATCTACCCACCCTACAAGCGCCAATACGTGGGCGGCCCCTACTACTGTACTTAACATCAAATTCTCAGGCTATTAGGGCCCTACTAGCACAAAAAGATGATGGAGGAAATGAGTAACCCATTTATTACATGAGCAAGATCTTGAAACACGTAGAGACCCGGTACTCCAAGATAAAAAGAGCTTGCTTAGTAGTTATTTACGCATCCCAAAGGTTAAAACGATACTTCTCAGCCCATCAAATCCTTTTAGTGACCAAGTCTCATCCCATAAAACACTCTCCCATCAGCCCCTGTTGACAAGAAGGATAGCATAGTGGCTGGTTTTGCTCTCTCAAAATGTCATCGGTGTAAGGACCCCCGAGACTGTTATGAGCTAGGCCATAGCAGATCTATTGGCCCAATTCCCCAGGGAAGAAGAGTGCCCACTAAGCGAGGAGATCCCAAGAGAAGTGGCGATCGCAAAACTCCCAAGAAAAAGGTGGACCATAAGGTTTGATGGGTCAGCAACGACAACTTCAAATGGCTAGGAGTTGTGCTAAGCTACAAAAATGGGGACACCGTGCCATTATCCTTTAAGCTCAACTTCCCATGCTTAAATAACGTTGCTGAGTATAAGGCATACCTGATTGGACTGGCCATAGCACTCAACATGATAATCAAGCATATGAAGGTCTTGGAGGACTCCAAACTTGTGGTTTCCCAAGTCAAAGGAGATTTCGCATTAAGGGAACAAAGCTTAGCAGCTTACTGGACTTGGGCTCAGAAGGTGGAGTAGAAATTCCAAACCTTTAGCATGGAGTACGCCCTGAGAAATGAAAACCGGTTCGCTGACGCACTAGCTACTTTGGGATCCAGATACCTTTTGAAGGAGAAATTACTTTGATAAGGGTAAGTAAGTAGCAAAGCTCCATCATAGGAACCCTCAAAACGATGTTCCCCGAAGAGTCAAAGCAGAAAGATTGGAGAGAGGAGATAAAAAGGGAAATACAAAAGCTGGAGCACGGTAAAAGTATCAATGAACTGAAAGATTACACTTTGATAGAGGGGGAACTGTATAGGAGGCTACCCAAAAGGATCCTATCCAAATGTATCAATGAAAAGGCAGGGAAAAAGTTAGAAGAATTACACAGCCAAGTCTGTGGTATCCAAGAAACAATTAGCCTATACAAGAGGATGCAGCATCTAGGGTACTACTGGCCTAACATGAACAAAGAAGTTGCAGCTATATAGGAAAAGCGCCAAAATTGCCAACTCTCGGTGGATAGAGAAGAAAGCTATGTCGTGTTCGTGGAGGAAGATTGGAGGACCCCATTTATGGGATACCTGACTCAAGAGATCCTACCAGCTAACAGGAAGCTGGCCCGTCAGCTTAGGAATATTGCAGCACGATACTTTCTGCAGAATGGAATCCTATTTAAGAGGGGGTATAATGGAGATCCCTTAAGATGCCTAGGACCTAGGGAAACAGCAAAAGAAGTTCACTCTAGTGAATGTTGGGAGATATGAAGAGGCTTCACAAGCAACTATTATAGTTGGGATATTATTGGCCCATAATGAAGAAAGATTCTGAGGAGCTGGTTAAAACATGCCAGTACATGCCAAGTATTGGGAAATATGACTACGCCATGGCCTTTCTATACTTGGGGGCTTGATCTTATAGGGCCCATAGGCCCACCCTCCAGTGGTCATATATGGATCTTGTTAGCTACCGAGCATTTTACAAAATGGGTAGAAGCTATCCCCTTGAAGAAAGCCACTGAAGTAGTTTCAAACTTCATCCATGAGCATATCATTACACGGTTTGGGATCCCCAGAAGGCTGATCAGTGACAACAGTACCCCATTCATAAACAAGGACGTGAGGAGCCTAACGGAGGCATATCACATTAAGCACAGAAGGTCCACGCCCTACTATCCATAGGAAATGGTCAGGTTGAGGCTACTAATAGGGTGATACTAAAAATTTTGAAGAAAACGAAGCACAAGTATGGAGGGAAGTGGAGATCTCACCTGACAGATGTACTTTGGGCATGCAGAAGCTCCTTAAAGATAGCCATAGGATTTTCACTATTTTCCCTTGTTTATGGGACAGAAGTCATTAGCCCAGTAGAGCTAATTGTTCCCATGCCAAGAGTAGTACTTGAAGAAATCCAAGAAGATACAGACGACGCACATGCTACAAAAAGATTGGCACATCTAGAGAGGCTAGAAGAAAAGCAAGAAATAGCAAGGAGGAGGAGCCATAGGTTCATGCAAAGGATGGCCAAGGCATATGAGCAGACAATACACCTAAGAACCTTTGCAAAAGGGCAGCTGGTATTAAGGGCAGCAGAACATGTAAGGAAGAATATCTCAAGACCCTCCAAGTTTGCTCCAAAATGGGAAGAACCTTACATTGTTAGGGAAGCCCACGATAGTGGGTACTACTACCTCGTGAAGGAAGATGGGACTCCCTTGACAGACCCCATAAATGGAAAATGGCTGAAGTAGTACTATGCGTGAAAAGGAAGAACTCCAGTACACCAAGGGTCCCATTTTTGTCACTCTCCATTCTGCTAAGTGTCCCGTCACTCTCTATGGTTTTTTTTTTAACTGGCCTTGTCTTTTTCCATGTGTTTTGTTGCGCTAAAAACGTTATTTTCCAATTTCTTTCAAGAGTCTATAATAGAAGGCCACTCTATTTTAGGATCATTCCTATCTTTTGCTATCATCCTATGTCTTTTCTTTTAGTTGTTATGATGAATCTCCATGAAATCTTCTTTCAAAATAAAAGGGAGGTCTTGAGTGAACTTTAAAATTGTACTTAGATAACATTACATCACATAGCCTAAGATTGGCCAAAATCTGGGTAGGATACTTGGGCTAGCACTAGGGGAAAAAAAAAAAGGAAATGAAGATAATGAAAATAAAAAAATTTATCACATGGCCTAGGACTTACACAAAAATCAGTCCAACTACATGGTCCAGGACTTGGAGTGGAGACAAATAATCTGAAGTACTTGGTCCAGTATTTGCCACAAATAGGTCTGCTTGGTCTATGACCTAGGACTTGGATGAGGAAAATATCCAAAGTACTTGGCTCAGAACCTGTGCAGGAGCACAATCACTAAAGTACCTGGCCCAGGACCTACCACAAAACAAATTCGTAGGAGCCATGGTCCAGGACTTAGTTAAAAAAAAAAAAACTAAAAAAAAAAAAGAGAGAGAAAAGGATGGCATGCATATACATAAACATAACAAATTACCAAGATCCACTATTCAAAAAAAGAAGGCAGTCAAGCGTACTTAGAAGGAAAGTAAATTAATTTGTACATCTTGAATTGTCTAAAAAAAAGTGGGGAAAAAAGAGAAAGAAAGAGATAAGCTATAAGGCCAGTCAATAAAGAGCCATTTGGGAGAATTGCAGAAGTAGCTAGGGAAGAAAGGATCAGCTACCTCTTGATCTTCAAATCTTGCAGTACCTTGTGAGCATGAGCCAAGGCCTCCTTAGCAGCAACAATCTCAACATCAAAATCCTTGAAGCCTTCCTCTAGAAGAGTGCATGGGCTAAAGATCAAAGGTACTCCAACAAAAAGGACAAGTTGAATTTTGCCTCTACAAGATCTTGTACCACTCCCCTCCACTCTAAGAGCCTTTCCTCAGACAAAGAGTCAAGAGATGAATCCTTCGGGGAAATTAGTACAGCACAAAGAAGATCCATCAGAATGTTACCCAAAAACACGTCTCCCCTAAACCCACTGGTGAAGTCCCCGTGAGCTTTGATCAACCAATCTAAGAGTGGCAAGCAATTAGCTGGCATAGAGAACCACATGAAATTGAGAAAGGGTGGCCCAATGAGCTACACCCGATTAATTGGGATGATGGTTGACTCTGATACCAAATGTTACAAACCCATGGGTAGAACTCACCCTTGAAAACCGACTTGCAAGAAGAGGGTACCCAAGAGCTTATAAACGCATGGTTAAGCTTATACTTAACCAATGTGGGACACTAGAATCATAGCAAATGGTTAGCTTCAAAGGCAAGTTAGGCATTGGTTTGGCCTAAAGGGGAAGGAGAAGAAAGAAATAAAAATTTTCAACAAAAAGGGGGCAAGAAGGATAAATAATACAAGTGCTTATAAAGGATGAGATAGGGTTTACCTATTTTTGTGAATGAGGATGCACCCCCAAAAGACTCCTTAACCAACGAAATTTCAGCAGTCTGTGCAACTGTCACTATTTAATCTGAGCTGGGAGTCTGCTTAGATTTAGGATCCTGGGGGATGGGGGACCGAGAGGCTTCAGGATCTTGGGTGACCAGGGGAGCAAAAACTGGTGCAGACTCGGCATCCTTGGCTGCTTGCGTGGACCCCTCAACCACGTCACCACTAGAAGGCCTATTTTTCACGCCCAAGACAATTGGGGGCTGGATTGTCACCACTCCCTCTGGCAAGACACCACCAGTCATGGAAGGAGGCACCTCCACCTGTAAAAGAAAGGGAAGCAAAGGGAGATCATTAGAAAACAAGTGGAATATGCAAGCCCCAAGAAGAGAGAGGAATAAGTAGATAACAAGAACAAAGTGGTACAGAAAGTGTCATACCACATCGGCACCAGAAGACTGGCTCTTTACTCCCTTAGGATCTGACTTGTGCTTAGAATACAAAGAAAAAGAGAGAGCACTTATCAGTAAAAAGGAGGAGGGAAAGGGGGCACAACAAAACAACAAACTAGTAAAACACAAGAGGATATGTCAGGAAGAAAGAATGAGAGAAGAAGGAATGAGGCCTTGCCCTTCTCTCTCTCTACAAATTCTTCACAAGTCTTTTGTTTACTACGAGTATGCCCAGAAGGTCCTTAGGGAGATCGGGGGATAATGTCTGGGGACCCCAAAGAACCTTGGGCTGAGGAAGTGACAGCTACAGAAGAGGTTCCTTTAAAGGAACCCGCAAGGATCTAAAGGATAGAAGACTCTACCTTAGTCTTCATTCTGATCTTTGGGATGGGAGGATGGCTGACCTCCTTTCCAATAGCAGAAGGACCTATTTCCTTATGACCTTCAGAATAACTAGTTGCTTACGAGCTGAAGCAGTCTTCCTCCTTTTGGTTCCAGGGCCAGCTTCAATACCCTCGGCATTCCCCTCAACTTCTGATTTCTTGACAACTTCCTGCTTGATCTTCTTTTCCTTACCCTTCACTACAGGATTTACAACACCAATTGCCTCAGCCACCCCTCTTTTAATTGGCACGCCAGAAGAAGAGCCCACAATAAGGTCACACCCTAGGCAAGAGTCAGGGAAGTCATTGATGTAGGACACCCAACCACCCCTAGATGCATGCCACTCCACAAATCTTGTTTTATTGATTATTGCAGCAGATACAATGCCAGCAGTTGGAAGGACCAAGCGTTTGTTATAAGATGGGGCAGAAAAGAGAGCAGGATCGGGAACCCTCCTAATTCTACGTGAGCCAACAAAATCTGAGAAAAACTTTTGAACCTTTCTCCAGTAACCAATAAAGCCACTAGAAGCGAAAAACTCCCCACTAAGGACTCAATACCTCGAATTGAGGGCTCCTCCATGACTAATAGGAAAAGGCTTAAAGTCTTAAAAATGGATCCAAAGATAAGAGAAAAGGCACCACCACCTTGAATACCGGTGGGATGTCCTAGTCAAAGCCAAATTGTCTAGGTATTCTGTGTGCAGAATAGTGAGTGTACTTTGGACCACTTGATGAAGGTACTGGAAGCCATAAGAGGCTGGTACAAGCCTAGTACGCCAAGCTGCCTTCGTCTCCTCAGTGAAGGTCAGAAGTGTTCCCTGTAAAGTTAAGGAAGGAAGACCGAATGGAATCACATGCAAAGCCGAGACTAAACTCGAGGGGGGGACGCCAGCTTAGATGCCTCGCCTAGTTGAATAATTCCACCAGATTGATGCTACCACATTTCAAGTTGGACCAACGAAAGATGATAGGGTGGCCATCAGTAGAGCTGCCACACAAACCATTGATCACATCTGGGGTTCCTTGAAACTTATTATTCACATACTTCAAGTTTCTGCATTTTGCCAAAGTAATAGGAGACCGGTCCCATATAAACACTTGAAGAATAGCGCAATGCAAAGACAAGGTTATGGTATAACAGGAATTGCCTTCAACCTCATCACCATGAAGCAAATCCAACTAAAAGTAGACGTGGCCTAAAAACATGGGGGCTAAAGGGTACTGAGCACCCCTGGCCAACCTAATGGCAAGTGAGGAAAAGGTGGACTTAATCCCATACCCAAGAAACTCACTAAAAAGAAACTTACTCAACCACAACGCCAGGAAACTAACTCTTTTGACCACCTTATCCTTTTCTTGAGAAAGGGTCATTACTCACTTGCCCATCCTGGCTGGCTTGCCTCCAGAAGAAGCAATACACCTACCAAAAAGAGTGAAGAGTCGATCCTCAACCTTGAGGTCCTCACCAGAGAGCTGGATATCCAAGGGGTTTTCATCACCAAACAATAGAATAAGGAAATTATTGACTACATCCTCTAGGGTAATGGCGAGCTCATCAATGGAAAAGAAAAACGTATGAAGGGAAGGAGACTAACAGCGCATCAGGTGTCTTAGGCCTTTAGCATCCTTGAAACCTTCAAGGTTCCTAGATATTGCCACTGACTTCAAGGTCCCGATGCACTCCAAGAAATTAATAAATTCACCATCAAACAGCTTTTATCCACCCAATTGGACCAACCAGTGATTTTTCCTAGGACAAAATCATTAAAGATAGGAAGCGCCTTGCGGGAACCAAGCCTGATTTGAAGTTCCATAATTTCCCTTAGGTCTGGAATCTGAGCAGAGCTAGCGAATCCGGGATGACCAGAGAACACCCAGGTATGTGGGGAAGGAAAAGCCTCACCATGAGAAACTTGGGAAAAAAACAGACTAGGAGTGTATAAGGGGTCTCGTAAAGGGAAGGCAGGACAATTTGAAACCTCCTGCACCTTGCCCTACATTGACTCTGCCAAAGAACCATCGCATTCAAAGGGGGTGGGAGGATGCTCTCTCTTTTTTCGTGGGGAAGAAGAGGAAGCCATAAAAAAAAAATTAAAAAAAAAAAAAAAGTGTAACAGAAGGAAGTAAGGAAGCTTAGAACAAGGAAAAAAATGGCAAAGGGAAAAGCAAAAAAGAGAGGAGATGAATTAAGAAAATATCTATGGAAGTGAAAAGATGGCTTGAAGTGAATGCAATAATGGCGCAGAGAAAAGTTGAAGAAGATGAAGTATAGAAAACGCACCAGTTGCCATAATTCAATTTATAAAAGGAGTTATTGTTAGTTATTAATGATAGTTATGGGAAACATAAAAAGAGGAGGAGAAAGTTTACCTAGACACTTAACTGCCACGTTCCGTAAAAAAGGGGGAAGTTACAAGAGGAGTGGGATACGTGGGTCATTACATTAGAGGGCAACATGACTGAGCAAGGTTCCATGATAAAAAGGAAAGGGATCTTGAGGGCGGTAGAAACACCAACTACAAATCCTTAAGAAACCAAAGAATAGAGTCTACTCACGCGTGGGCTACAGGCAACCCACGAGCTTGGGGGGCTAAATATTGAGGTCCAAAATGTCACAATATTATACCAATGTCCTATATTAAGTAAAGTTAAAATTCAAGACCAATTTGGGCTTTCAAGGAAGGAGTAAGGCCCAAACCCGCAAACTAAGGACTACCTAAAATAAGTAGGAAAGGGCCCAAGCTCATGAATAAATAACCTTCAGGCCTTATGAAACAAATAAAAAAGGAAGCCCAATCTAGCCTTTAAGAGGGAAAATTGCTCGGAACTCAGGAAGAAAGCTGAACTAGGACACTTGGGAATTCCCAGAAGCTTGGGATCCTCGAGATCTGCAGCAGGAGACTAGCTAGGATTAAGACGGCTTAAGGGAGCATGCCTATGAACACGAAGAACAAGAATGGATGTGTCCCATCAACCGGCCAATGATGCAGAAAAAGGCAAAAGACCTGGTTACTAGCATTTCATGAAAAGAAGTTTGGTACCTCGAAGAGCGCAGGGAGATGTACCATGAAGGAAGGTAGCTGGGGATCTTTTAGCTTGATGAGAAAGGAATCTGCCCATTTGGAAAAAAAAAAAAAAAAAGGACAAAAAGTGAAGCAGCCAAAAAGTGGGCTTGAAAAGTAGTATCTAGAAGCTTTAAAAAAAGAAGCATTGAAGGTCAGCCTTTAGGACCTCCCCAAAATAGGAAGGTCAACTAGGGACTTTAGGGGGGGATCATCAAAAGGGGGAAATAGTGAGAAAATAAAGAAGAGACCAGCCACCAATGTTGCTAACACAACATTAGTTCTAGTACCTAGGGCAGCAAATGGGGGGAATTTGTGGTACACCAAAAACCCTAGGAAGATGCTATGAAAAGGGGTGAAGCCATCAGTAAAAGCCATTCAGCAAAAGTGAATCAAAGAGAAAAGACTCTTTAAAAAACTTCTTTAGAATTCAAAAAGAAAGAAAAGAGGGAAAACCCTGTCTAAGATCCTAAGACAGACGCTAAAGGACACACTGAGATTCAAAAGGATTCAAACCTCACAAGTCTTAAAAGCCTAAAATAGCTATCTAAGTCTGTGATTTTTGAACTTACTTGGACCTTGTAACACATCATAGTGTAAGAGAGACATATTGTATGGAAATTTCAAGAAAATAATGAAGTATTATTTATTATGCTGAGGACCCCTAACGTTTCTTTATTTTTCTTTTGATTATATCACTCTTTACTGTTCTTTACTGTGCAATACGTATATACCTTGTGTGTATCAATGTGTGTGTGTGTGTGTGTGTATTGTAGGGTCCATGATTTGTGCACAACTTGATTCATAATTAGCCCGATTTAGCTGCGGTGAACCAAGCCCAATCTTCCAAACAACAATTATAAGGCCCAGGATCCTTGTTTCTATTTGGACTTGAGTACTATCCAAAAAAAGAACCCACAAGAGGCTATTCTGGAATTCTTCCTACTGTTTGTAAATTTCAACATGCTATGTTATGATTTAATGAAATCTTATTTTCTACCAAAATGAAATTAATTAATTAATTAAATTGGCAAGTAATCTCCCTTTTTTTAATGAATAACAAACTTTTATTAACAAAAGAAGAAAACAGAAACAACACGGCAACATAATACAGTAGAGAGCAATCTCTAAAAGATGACATGGGAAAAATTTGGGGTTAGGGGGCAATTAATCTCCTTTATATGGAAAGGCAATTATAAAACACTATTGATCATTGCATTCACAGTTTCACTTCAGTAGTAAGGAAATTTTCATAGCGATACAAAATTATAGTCATAATTATCATGATTAATACCCAGCTTAGTTTAGCAAGTGACTCTGGGAAAATTTCACTCCAACTCGGAAACTCTTTTGGAAAATTGATTGGAATACTAACAAATCCATGTACATCCCATAAAGTTTTCCAATAGAGTGGGAAAGAGATCTTAGAATATTAATGAACCTTTACCCAATTTTTGTATCTGAATGTATGATGGAAACTTGATGCAATATTGAGATTTTTTTTTTTTTTTGGGACAAAAGAGGGTGTCCAAACCTCATTGAGTATCTAACCATTTCTTTTGGTGTATACAGTCCCTTGTCCTGCATGCATCAGGTTATTACAAAAAGAAATTCCATAGGAATGGTTTTAAAATGCTGGCGAGAGGTTTCAAACCCCAAATCTCATGGATATGATAAGGTCTTACAAACCATTAAGGAGACTTAGTTTGTCACTCTCTCTCAAGCCTATGTAAGTTCTCCATCCATCTTGCTTAGCTCATAAAGAAATCTGATTTGTGCAGGCCCACTTTTACATCTTAAAAAGGAAAAACAAATGATTATTGATAAACCATCCCTGAAACTTATATTCTCATGGGTGGTGAGTGGTGAGTGGCTTTGGAAGGTGTACTATTACAAGGAGTTCTGCATCCATGGGGAACAAGCTCGGAGGTGGTTGTTCTTGGTATATCACCAAGAAGCATATTCCTATTACAATAATTGTACTTTTCAAAAATGAAAAATCCTCCTCTAGTTGTTGTCGTTTTGTCACTAGACAGGTGATTGTATTGGAAATAAGACTCTTATTGGGTTGGTATTTCTCTTTTGTGTGCTCGTAATTTTTTTGGGATGTTATCCGTTTGTGTCACTTTTGTGTAATGGAAGTAGGCAACTTGGGCTATGTAATCTTCCATTTTAGGTATATTTTGTTTTAGAATTTCCTAGGCCTGGGTTTAAGGTGGAGACATTTTGGGTTTGTAAAGGTGTGTATCAATTCAGGTTGGACGATAATATCCGAGTCCAACAACCAAAAGCCCAAACTCCACATATACTATTCTATTATTGCCTTGTAATTGGGTATTTAAATAATACTCCTTTTTTTCTTTGGAATCAGTAAGCAATAAAACTTAATAAAATAAAAATTTTATGATTTATTTGTATCGAAAAAATTAAGTATTACGAAATCAAAGTGACCGTACTATGAATTGGTGGATCTCACACTATATTTAATTAGTATGACATATATATATATATATATATATATATATGTTGGAGGATATAATAGATGTTGTTGTATATCTAAAATACTATATAATTGTGTATCAAAAAAAAAAATACTATATAACTAGTATTATTTATGTTCGATGCATGGCTTGATAAAAATTCATATATAAGCTAATTTTCTTTCTCAAAATATATATAAGCTAATTTTAAAAATAAAATTAAAACAAAATTATTAAATAAATAGTAATAATAAATTAAAAAATAAGTGCATAATTTTAATTTAAAATTGCTAAGTTTTAATTGTTTAGAATTTAGATTTTATCAATATTTATCTATTTTTATTATTGAAATATATCTTTATGCTTTTTGTTGATTTCTTAATATGAGAAATCAAATGAGTTTGATAGTTCATCAATAAAAAAAAATAAAAAAATTCCTACTAATAGTCTAACTAAAAAAATCAACACACTAACAAATTAAATATAATAACCAAAACCAAAAATCAAAGCATACACAAAAGAGTTCAAAAATTGTGAATATAAATAACAATAAAAAAATTAAAAACTTACATAAGAGAACCAAGAACTTAAATGAGTGTCCATTATTTTGCTTCTTTATATTAAACTTCATTTGGTATAATATCCTGCATGCAAATTCAAAAGCAAAGAATAGTAAGTAAAATGAATTTATTAGACTAAAATATAAGCATAAGTTGCATCTTGGGAAAAAAAGTGAATAAAAAAACATACAACAACATGGGGTGTATTGTGTGGGATTTAATTATAGGGATGATTTTATTTGGCAAGAGAGATTATATCGAAAAGTCATAGCTTAATGTGTGTGTGTGTGTGCGCGCGCGCACGTGTGCGTGAAAATTTTGAAAATAGACTATTAGTTGGAGTAGAATTCAAATTTCAAAAACTTAGATAATAAAATTTTTTAAAAATTAAATTATTGTTACATCTTATCCCTTAATCAAGAGTCTTCTAACTTAATAAGATGCAACTTGAGGAAAACAACAAAAAAAAAAAAAAAAAAAACAAAAACAAAAAATGTGAGTTATGTGGGATTTAAGTTTAGAAAATTTTGATGATAAACTTCTAGTTTTATTTAAATTAAACATATGTTAATATATTCCTTAACTTGAGGAAATATATTATAACAAATAATATAAAATTAATTTATTAATTAGTTGTCATTAAAATGTTGATAATAGACTTTTAGTTGGAGTAGAAGTCAAAAGGTTGTATTATTTTCTTTAGGGGGAAAAAAAAAACAAACAAAAAAACGTGAGTTGTTGTCTAGGATTCAAGTTTATAATTTTTTATAATAGACTTTTAGTTTGAGTATAATTTAAATTTATTGAAATATTTAAGTTTAGAAATTTTTGATAATAGACTTTTAATTTGAATATAATTTAAACTCATTGAAGTTTAAATGTATAAAATTGATTTACTAATTAGTTGTTCTTAAAATATTGATAATAGAATTTTAGTTGGAATACAAGTCAAAATGTGGTTTTTTTTTTTTTTTTAGAAAGAAAACGTGGGTTTTTATTTGGTGTTTAAGTTTAGAATTTTTTTATAATAGACCCTTTTAGTTTGAATAGAATTTAAATTTTTTTAAATTTAAATGATAAAGATTTACCTAAATTAAACAGTTTTTAAATATTATTCCTTAATTTGAGGAAATATATCTTAACAAATAATATAAAATTAATTTACTAATTAGTGAGAATAGCCTCCTTGCACAACTACGGCTTTAGAACTCAACTTTTATTATATAGAAATATAATATGATTTGATATACCCTAACAAATAATATAAAATTAAGACAAAAACAAATGGTAATAAGTTTCACATTCTAATTATGTGACATAATGTCAAAAACAAATTAAAAAGTAATGTCATTGGTAGTTTCAAATAAGAATTGATAAAAATCTCGTTATGATTTTGTTTTGAGTAGTTCTAGAATCACAAATTATTTCACAGCTCTTTTGCCACAATTTTGATATGATAGATTGTGAGTGGTTAATCATCACAATCTATCATATCAAAATTGCTGGAATTAGTCAACCACTCAAGTTGCTGAAGTTAGTCACATACTGGAATATGTGCAAAGGAGTTAGTCACAAATTGAAGTTTGTGCATTAAGGGAAAGAAGGCTACTACAAGATCAAGTCCAATTAGATATTTGAGTAAAGGTTCAACTGAAGATTAGTATTTCGGGATAGGCCAGGGTAGTTGGTAAGATTCTTTATATTTGTAACCGCTTGATTGTTGATTAGTAGATTCTTGGGAATGGTAACCTTAAAATCACCCGGTGGGGTTTTATGTTGCGAGATTTTTCCCATTTGTCAATAATTCACCGTGTTAAATTTATTTTCCGCTACATTTAGTATTTTTGGTAATTTGTTGGTGCCTCCGCGATTTGTATCCAATTGAAACTAATTAATCAACTTGGGTAATTGAATTAATTAACCGGGGTCAAGCTATCTTAACCTAACAAATGAAATCTTATTTTCTCTTTTGACTAAAAAATAATAATATTTGCCAATGTGCTACATAGGAACATTTATTCATAATTCATTTTGGTCAAATTATGAATTTGACCAAAATGAGATTAATCAACTAATTAATTAATTAAATTGGCAAGCAATCTCCCTTTTTCTTGATGAATAACAAACTTTTATTAACAACGGAAGAAAACAGAAACAACACAGCAACAGAATACAGTAGAGAGCAGCCTCTAGAAGATGACACTGGAAAAACTTAGGGTTAGGGGGCAATTAATCTCCCTAATATGAAAAGGCAATTACAAAACACTATTGATCATTGCATTCATAGTTTTACTTCAGTAGTAAGGAAATATTCATAGCGATACAATATTATAGTCATAATTATCATGATTAATACCCAGCTTAGTTTAGCAAGTAACTCTGGGAAAATTTCTCTCAAACTCGGAAACTCTATTGGAAAACCATTAAGGAGACTTAGTTTGTCACTCTCTCTCAAGCCTATATAAGTTCTCCATCCATCTCGCTTAGCTCATAAAGAAATCTGATTTGTGCAGCCCCACTTTTACATCTTAAAAAGGAAAAACAAATGATTATTGATAAACCACCCCTGAAACTTGTATTCTCATTCATGGGTTGTGACTAGTGAGTGGCTTTGGTAGGTGTACTATTACAAGGAGGTGCATCGATCAATGGGCAACAAGCTTGAAGGTGGTTGTTCTTGGTATATCGCCAAGAAGCATATTCCTATTACAATAATTGTACTTTTCAAAAATGAAAAACCCTCCTCTAGTTGTTGTTCGTTTTGTTACTAGACATGTGATTGTATTGGAAATAAGTCTATTATTGGCTTGGTATTTTTCTTTTGTGTGCTCATAATTTTTGGGATGTTATCGGTTTGTGTCACTTTTGTGTAATGGAATTAGGCAACTTGGGTCATGTGTGTTAGGATAAATGCCCTTAAATCCTATTGTATGATACTATGTATAATATTATGTATGACATTATATGAGAAATAATGTATAACTTAATATTGTGTTTAATAAAGTTGCTTTATTCTTATCTAAAATAATGGTAACATGAATATTCAAACATTATCATATAGTCCATGAAATGTATAGTATGTGATTTATGTAATTTAGTCACAGAAGATATAGATCACAAGTTTTTTGTAAACTCAAAATTTTGGTTTGTAGTCGGTGATGAAATTGAGCATTTCATTTGCGAAGACTATAACATATTAACTAAGATGATTTGTCTTGATCATGAAAGTGGGGACTTCTAGTTGATATGTTGATATGTTTTAAGAGTTAAGACATATTGAACTGGACCGCTGTGAGATTTATTATTCTTCTAACGACTGTCAATTGAATAATAAATCTCACGACTTCTATTCACATGAACTCTTAATCCTAGGTTGTTTTGATATATCAGAAGTGAGATCTAAAGTAACGATTAAAATATCAGTATGTTAGGCAGCCACATTTAATGTTGATGGAACATATATTCTCAAGATGGAATTCATAATCTCTTAACGGAAATATAAAATATTCCCTTGAAATAAGTTTAATAGATTCAGTTATTCAGAGAGTTAAGCCTAACCACTTTAGTAAGACTAAAGTATATATTTATGAAATTAGATTTCATAAATATATGATGAATAACTTAAAAGGATTAAACTGAGTACTCAAGGATTAAGATGTAGTAATTTACAAAGTGGCAGTCTATATTCTTGACTTTGTATTACTACGAATATTTTATGAAGGGGTTGCATGTATAATAAAGTCTTGGAATATAATTTATTAATAAGGCGTAGAGTGCAATTAGATTTATATAGTGGTATTAAATATAATTAATGGTAATTTTGGACTTGTCAAGAGTTGACAGAAAAGCCCAAGGCCCATTGAAGCTAGTGTCTTATTTGTTCCCTTTTGGACTTGTCAAGAGTTGACAGAAAAGCCCAAGGCCCATTGAAGCTAGTGTCTTATTTGTTCCCTTTTGGTCTCACTCCAAACCACGCACTAAAGCTCAATTGGGAAGGCCCAAAAGGTTAGCCCAATTAGATAATCAGTTATGTGGAGAGAAATATACAGAATTTTATATTAGTATGAAATGGTTTGTATGTTCATATATGTAAGAGAGAGATTCCTTCATATTCTCTCTCAAACAAACACATAAAATTGATTAAGAGACCACACATCTTGGGCATCAAGTGGAATTGGAGTGAAGATCAAAAGTGTTTCCAAGTGCTTTTCTTCATTCGTTTTTGAAATTCACGATACCAAGGTACACTTTCTTGTTCATATATTCTGAAATTTACACAGCACATGTTATCAATTACGAATGAAATAGATTCGATAATTTTTCTGCTGCGTATGTATTGTATGCGATACAAAAATGTAATTTTTTATCCAACAATGTGATCTTAGATTTTGGGCATGCTTTGTTTTAGAATTTCCTATTAGGGGTAATCCTTCACTCAACAGCCACTATCTCAAGGTAATCCTTCACAACTCCAACATAATTATACACAATTCAGGTACAATACCTAAAACATCAGAGAAATTAAAAAGATGTAAAATTATCTCCATTAGGAGAGTAAATGTTGCCCACATATATTTTATTTTAATTATTTAATTAGTTATTTTATTCATATTTATTTTTATTTATTTAATGGTAAGAGTGATAGAAAAAAACTCATCCTATTAGGATTTAGGGGTCCTTTTTTTAATAGACATTTATAACCTTGTTGGGTAAAATAGATGTTTTTTGGTGAACAAACATATAGTCCTTGATAGAAAAAATATAAATAGATAAACAAAGTTAAATTAAAGGGGTCCCTAGTCTTAAAAATATTTAAGGAAAAAAAAAAATACAGAAACGTGCATTCTCCATCAAAATAATTTCTAAGGAAAACGTCATATATTATAAGAATCTCTTCTTATTCTTTGTTTTACATTGGTTTTTTTCTATAAATCATTTAAACAACAATAGCTAATGGTATGTTTTATTTTCTTAATCTGCTTTAGATTTTTTGCAACCAGAAAAAAAAAAAAAAAAAAAAAAAAAACACGAATTTAGCTCTCAAGTGGCCATGGAGGCTCGGTCCTACATAGCCCCCAATCTTGCTAAATTCAAAACACCTATTTCATTTTATAACAAACCCAATCAATGCAATTCATAGATTGAAAAATAACGAGTGATATTGCTAGCAGATTTACAGTTATTTACCATTGTTCAATTCTCTATATATGTATTTGCCATTTGAAAGTAAATAGTAGTCGCCTATAATTTACATGTAGTTCTCATAGTATTAGTAAACATTGGGGTTGGTTTACCCATCTTTTTTTTACGAGGTCTACATATCTTCAATTTTCTGTTATATTACAATTTTTTTTTTTTTTTGGAGAATCTGTTATATATTACATTTGATGTCAAAAGTCTACTTACAACATACTGTAGTGGGATTTCGTAGCAAAATAAATTGTTCAATTTAAAATAATTTTACATGCGAATTCGTATATAACAAATTGAGTGTAACAAACATAGAATCACATTTGGGCCCAAAAGAGCCCTGACCCCCTGACTTGTATAACTGGATCAAAGGAAAATAAAACTTGATCCCTCCGCCTAAAATCAGCTCAAAAGGATCTACATTCTGCACAAAGCATAAACTGCACTGACTGGCTGAGCAGCGTTGATGTTTCTAAATTTGAAGGACACATAGAGAGTGACTGTTACTGTAGGACTAAATGAAATTTAGAAAGAAGAAGAAGATGGAAGTGGAACGAAGAATGAGATCATAAACTGGAGTTGAAGAGGGGGGAATCAATATAGTAGCATTTTTTTTTTTTTTTTTTTTTTGAGAAGAAAGCATACAAGAATTATACCTTCAAAAAGAGTAAGCATTTCAAATTCCTAACTAAATAAGAGTGGCCTAAGTCTAAACTAAACCTTTAAATTAAATATTAGGAACTGAGATAGCATGAACATGATTCGATCAAATTCAACGAAAATTTCACCAATTTAGTTGTACTTATCCAAGGGCTCTATCCTGATTTTCTTAAACGTTTGGAAAAGAAAACCTTAAGCTTTTGCAGGAAGTTGTGTCATTTCTTATGTTCAATATGCGTGAAGTTCATATAGTTTCTCTATTACTTCAGACATTTAGCATAATGCTCATCTCCATTTAGCATAATACGCATAAGGGGGAAAGGTACCACCTCCCTGATTTTCAAGAAGGTCAAACACCAAAAAATCCACAGAAAAAATTTAATTATTTTCATTCATCACTTCTGATCTATTCTTTAGATGAACCTGAGATGAAATTGATTCAAAACAATATCACAGTATGTGGGATTCATCTATCATAAGACTTTTTTTTGTTACTAATGTTATAATTACCATTCATATTATGGTAAATTTTTTGTCAAAATCTAGTTGATTATTTGTTATATATAATCACCATTAACATTATGGTATTTCAAGCAGGGGAGTGAATTTCGTACCGTACCGGCCGGTACGGCCGAAATTTATCTTACCGGCCGGTCAACCGGTACTGAAACACCTTTGTTTCGTACTGCTCAAAATACCGGACTATACCGGACTGTGCCGGATATACCGGCGAATACCAGACATATCGGCCGGAAAATAAAAACCGGCCGGTACAAAAGATTGAAAAAAAAAAAAGGAAAGAAAAATGTAAAAAATAAGTTAATGGCAAATAACTCAGGATCTCTGCCACGGTCACTGCATTTCCGGTCGTCACCCCCACGTCGCCGATCATCTGCCCCACTTCTTCTTCTTCTTCTTCTCTTCTTCTTTTTCTTCTTCTTCTTCAACTTTGAGATTTAACTATCAGCCTTTCGTTCCCTTTCATTTCTTTTTATTTTGGGCTTTTTAAGTTTTTGCGACTATTGTTTTGTGTGCCACTGACAACTCACGTGAAGTTAGTGTGCTGTAAAAATAATACCTTTTGATTTCAAATTTCAACTACACTGTTATGCGTGCGCCATCTGTTAACAAAAAGATTTTGAGTATTATTATTATTATTATTATTATTATTATTATTAGAACTACTATGTTCACAATATTTTCACAACATTTTTATAATATTTTTACAACAAATCCTAATTGGAAGATTATTATAGGTTTTAAATTTAAATCCAATACTGAAATTACTTTTTACCCAATAGTAGCAGCAAATAACAACATGCAACATAAAATTTGTTGTAAAAATGTTATGGACATAGTATTTCTCTATTATTATTATTATTATTATTATTATTATTATTATTATTATTATAAAATAATGGTAAATCCGGAACAGTACATCGGTATTAACCGGTACCCGAAATATATCGTACCGCTGACCAAATCGGTACAACCTTCGGTACGGTATTCACTTCCTTGATTTCAAGGTTACTGTAATTGATGGCTTTAATGAAATATGTATCTTAATTATGATATAATAAAATTGATAGTAAATTATAGCTAAGCCAAAAAAATTAGTTATTATTATTGTTGTTGTTGTTGTTAAATAATTGTTTTTCATGTTTAGAAGTCCTTTTGCATATTCAAGCATTAAAATAAGTTAAAATTACACATAAATTTTTTCCTGTAGTACTTTCAACACTTTCAGTTTTTTTTTTTTTTTTTATTGTACTTTCAGTAATAAATTTTCAGCAAAAAGCTAAAAAAATTGTTCTCAAATGGATATTTAATGTAACAGTTAGAACTAAACATTCAAGAATAGATTTATGGCAATAAATCATCCTACAACGTAACATATGAACATTATAATTTGACTTGGTGTTTTCAATTACGTTTCTCACGGTTTAACAACTAGTAATAGAAATAGTAGGAAGCATTATTAATTTCATGCATACAATGTAGATAACATGCTGCAGGAGGCAATTGAGGAAGCTCTAGTGGTACCCATAAATGAGCACATATTACTAGTAATACAAGTCTTCAAAGCTTTCAAAAGTTTTATTTTACACAAACACATTTATTAATACGCAAGCTATAATCTTTCTTCCAAGCTATTCGTGGGTAAGATGAGCATCGATATCTTTTGTAATACCAATTGTAAATTCAAGCATTGTGTTTGACTCGGGATCATCGACATTCAGTTTCTCATATTCCAACGTCCACCGGACCAAGCTCCCCTCACCCTTTGGAGTGGCTTGAACAATGAATTTGAAACTCTTGTACAACTCCATGAGTATTCCTCCAATCACCTTGAAAGTGACTGACAGGTTTTTGTCATCAATGGCTTCGATTTTTTCCTTAGACATTACAGCTTTCCCATCTGCCACCGACTCAAACAAAAACAATCAATTTCAATGGTACAAACATCAAAGCAGGAAATACAAGATATAAACACCACCCTTTTCATTATTGTTTGCTATTTCTGTCTTATCACACGTGAGACATTTTTACTTTTTACCTGGAAGGAAAAGCATGTATTAACAAACAAAAAATATCACAAAAGCACGTATCTCACGGTAGTTGACAAGTGAGAAACAAAAAAACAAAAAAAAAAAAATTATGAATTGATAACTAAGAAAGTGAAAAAAATATATATAATTTTGAGAAAATGTACTTGAAAAATAGTGTTTCCTATTAGACTTTATCAAAACTATTCAATATTATGTTATACTCACCAAACATACTGACAAACAAATAGATGGCCTCTGTTTTCTTTTTCTTTTCTTTTTTTACTATTATTATTATTAGTAGTAAATTAACTTGGAAAATATAAAAGATAATATGTTATCCAACCCTAAAGTTTAAGAATTTTATAATTAAGAAAGCATAATTATTAATAAGTTTAATCCAAATATTTCTTTATACGAAACTAATGAGAGAGAGAGAGAGAGAGAAAGAGAGAGAGAGAGAGAGAGAGAGCCTTGGACCTAGTTGATTTCATTGGGTATATTAATCAATTAAGTTTTTTTTTTTTTTTTTTTTTAAAGGAGGGTTATAAGTGTGGGCTGGTTGATTCTTTTTTTTTTTAAGCCTTTTGGTCAATTTAATTTTTGTGATGAAATTAACGGTAATTTTTGAAATTTAGCTTCAAATAATAACTATATAATATAAAACATTTACAAATATATATATAATTAAAAAAGAGTAATGTTACAGACACAAACTATTTCACAACATTTTTACAAATTGTTGATGTGGCGAATTTTTACTAGTTTTAATATAAGCACATTACTAACATTACATTTTTACTTACAATAACAATTTTGAAAATGTTAAAGCCACATCAGTAATTTGCAAAAATATTGTAAAATTATTTGTGTCTATAGCATTACTCAAAATTAGGGTCCAAGGGGTATAGCCCCTGTTGGTCCAAATGTAATTTTGTCCCTGTATTTATGGTTGAAGTCCATTGTGCATTCAGATTTGATTAATTAAATTTTCAATATTTTTTTTTTACCTTTTTCTTTTCTACTGGATTCTAGAGTTCTTCTTGGAGATTCAAAGGTTATTCTCTTAATATAGTCATGTTCTGCTTCGAATAATTTCTAACATTTTCAAATTTTCATATGGTATTTATTTTTTTTTAAAATATCGGTGTGCACTTATGGCAATGATATAATGATATAATGAGTCGTGGGATCACCTCATTTTAATTTTTTTGCTTGCATTAATTTTTATGTTAGTACTCTTTATTATAATTTGAAATTTATCAAATTTATGTTTACCAAAAAAAAAAGAAGAAGTTTATCAAATTTACGTTAGTCTTACAAATCTTTTAAAATTTCTATATAATTTAAAATTTATCAAATTTATCTGTCTTGAAATTTATCAAATCTATGTGATAAGACATAAAATGTTAATAGTGTTCAGGAATTCATAAGACATGATCAACAACAACAACAACAACAAATATTGATTGACTTACCGAAGATAAAATACCAGCACATGACAGAGCCCTCTTTTCCCCATTCACCTTCTACTAAATCTACACTTTGTATAAAGTTAGGGCCAAGTTTCGATACCTCAGGCAATCTCTTGCTGTTAACCTCATGAAACTTATATGCAGAGGCCTTGATCTCTATTTCAGCATCTAACTTCCCAAATAGAGACATCTTTTCAATGCTGCGTACGGATCTTCAAACTCACCTCTGATCCGCTAAAAAAATAAAAAGAAGAGGAAGAAAGAGAGAAATATTATGAGCGAAAGTACGTAAAACGAGTTGTATAAGAGAGCATTTTATAACATGCAAAACTTAATGAGTTAGGTGAGTAAAACGGTGCGGTGGCTGGCGCGACAAGTCATCAGTGTCGTGTTCTGTCACATAAAGTTAATTACATCTAGTCCTTCTTTGCGGCTGGCTGAGACTTTTCCTCTTGGCTAGCCAAGTTTCGATTCCTCAGCCAATCTCTTGCTGTTAACCTCATGAAACTTATATGCAGAGGCCTTGATCTCTATATATTTCAGCATCTAACTTCCCAAATAGAGACATCTTTTCAATGCTGCGTACGGATCTTCAAACTCACTTCTGATCCGCTAAAAAAATAAAAAGAAGAGGAAGAAAGAGAGAAATATTATGAGCAAAAGTACGTAAAACGAGTTGTATAAGAGAGCATTTTATAACATGTAAGACTTCATGAGCTAGGTGAGTAAAACGGTGCGGTGGCCGGCGCGTCAAGTCATCAAAGTCGTGATCTGTCACATCAAGTTAATTACATCTAGCCCTTCTTTGCGGCTGGCTGAGACTTTTCCTCTTGGCTAGCCATTCGCACCATTCCTCTTGGCTTTAATCTAATGATTTCAGCATTCTTATTGGACTAAAATTTATTTTTGTCCTTATATTTTCACACAATTTTTATTTTGATCTCTAACTTTTTTTTTTTCATTATTTTTAGCCACTCTTTTGAAAAACGTATTTCGTTTTAGTCCTTATCGTTACATCAGAGACGGAAATTCCACAGGTGGCAAACGGTTCAACAATAAATGCTAACGTGTCTATTAAAATAATATTAAAAAAATTATTTACATTTTTAAAAATGCCACATTAGCAATTTAATTTTTTTTTAAAGCCACATCAGAAAATTAAAAATCAAATAATGAAATAATTTTTTTTAATTTAATAAAAGAAAATTATTATTATTATTATTATTATTATTATTATTATTATTTGAAGAACATGAAGAACCAGAACATTTCTTCGCGGTCCTGCCCAGAAAATTAAAGAATCAAAAATTTTTTTTTTTTCTCTTTTCTTGCATTTCCTTAGCTATCAAACCCATAATATCACTCATATTTACAAAACACAACGACATGCCCACAGATTTACAAAACACAAAGACATTCAACAATTACTTAGTCGATTCTTTCACATTCTCATTACAAACACAAAGACCTTCAAAGATTCAAATCACAAAGACCTTCAACAAACACAAAGACCTTACACACCTTCATCCAAATTTACAAACCCAACAAAGCAAACCGAAATGAAAACCAAATAGCAAAAACCCGTTCCAATCATGTAGATCGAAGAGAGGGAGAGACCAAGATGTCATTGGTTTGGCTTTGTGGTCGTGGTGGGTGTCTTGTCAACGGTGCTCATGAGGGAGAGATTGAATCTCTTCATTTAGATCAAAGAGATAGAACCAATCTCTGCATCTTTCTAGTCTTGCATTGCACCGCCGCCAACCATGGTCATCACTGGTCTTGCAGTGCGCCGCCGCCAGCAACTGATCTCAGCATCTCTTTCTAACCCGAATTAAACCAATCCCAACCTCTCTCTATCTCTAACCCAGATCAAACCAAGATCCAAAAACCTTAGAGAGAAAAAGTTTCAGTCAACAAAGAGATACCAAAACCAATCTCAGCTTTGAGGGAATTAGTTTTGGTTAGGGCTAATTTGGCCGCAATTTGCGGTTTTGAATTTGTTTTTGTGTGTTTAGGTTAGACAGAGTGGTTTGTAAGGTTTAGAGCTGGTAGTTTTTTTTTTTTTTTAATTTTTATTTTGTGTTTTTTTTATTTCTGTTTTTTCCTTTTTTTTTTATTTAGTTAAAATTCATAATTTTTTTTTGTTTTTAAAAGATGACGTGGCATTTTTAAAATGTTAAATAAAATATTATATTATTATTTTAATGCTGACATTGCCAGCGATGCACTCCATTTGCTACGTAGACTATTTCCGTTCGTGAGATGACGGTAGGGGCAAAAATGAAATCGCTTTTTTGATTTTAGGAACTAAAAGCGGTGAAAAAAAAAAAAGTTAAGGACCAAAATGAGAATCGCCTGAAAATGTATGGACGAAAATGAGGTTTTTTCCTTTAATTTTAGCTTGACTTTTTAGTAAAACACTCTCTCCTCTCTGTCTCTCCCACTTCAACCGGTGTCTCTCTCGCCTCCACCGCTCTCTCAACCTCCACGCTTCCCTCAACCTCATCATCACCGCTACCAGCATACCCAACTCAAACCCATCAGCAAAATTGAAGCCAAAACATCAACTCACCATTTGAAGCCAAACCCCCATGCCTTGTAGAGCGCTTTTTAGACCCAGATCAGAGAGAAAGGTTGGGATTTGGAGGGAATCGGGTGTAGAGAAGTTGATGAAGCTCTCTCTTCACTGCACAGCCACCAGCCCGGATCTCTGGTTCCGACGATACTAACTTTTTTCTCATCGGAAATCCCTAAAATCACCGCTTCCTATATCGGACTTCGCAAGGAGGTGAGTTCTCTCCTTCGATTCCTTCGTCTCGCAAACTTTTTTTTCTTTTAAGAAAAAAGGTTTCAAATATTCTCTCTCCCTTTTTCTTTTCTTATTTTATTTTATTGTATTTATTAATAAAAATTATCATTCTTTTATTCAATAGCTTGTGTGCGTGCTAATAACAAGAAGAGGAGCAAGCATAAAAATCACAGCCAAAACAACAAAGTTCAGCCATTTTTGGCTTTCAGTTGGATCGGTAAGAGGAAATTCTCTATAACCCAGTTTTGGTTTGTTCTTGTTACTTGTTTTTAGCTTTGATGGCTTTTTCTTGGGGGGCTTTAAGGCTTTAGGGTTTTAATAGATGAAGGGTTTTTGTTCATTTCATATTATAATGATCAACTATTATTTTTGATTGTGCAATTTGTGAAATTGGAGAGGTGGGTTTGGTTGAAATCTGGGTTGGAGGGCTACAGGGGTTGGATGTTGAAATTTTAGTTGAAGAAGTTGAAGTGGCTGTTGAATTCCTTTTATGGGTAGGCTCTGCTGTTTTAGTGGTTCCTACTCTAAGGTAAGGATTAAAAAAAAAAAAAAAAAACCTTCATGTGTCTATCAGTTTGTCTCTAATACCAATCAATATGTTCTGTGTTGTGAAAAGGTTAAGCAATAAGCTGAAAAGGTATAGTCTTTAATTGTTTGTTAGAGGATTATTTGTGTTGTGTGATTGATTTGTGTCTCCAATTTTCTTAGTACGGGTATAGACTCTTGAGTGAATGTGATAATTTTGTGATGTTATTCAGTTGAATTATTCAATGTTTGCAAGTTCTTAGTGAGATTATTGATCATTCTTTGTTGTATAATCACTTGTATAGAATGGATAATTGGGGGGCTTTGAAGGTGATGATGGCACATCTAGTTAGTTGAGTGGTTCAACTGTTCAAGCTATCTTCTTGCTTCTTTAGTGAGTTTGATGGGAGACTTTTAGCAAGGAATTGCACTGATATTTGCAGGGTTGCTGAAATTGGGTATAAGAGATTTTGACATTTTTACACTGTTAGGCCACATATTTTAGGAAGAATTGATGATCGGAATTGAACCAACTGCATGTTTCCTGACTTGCAATTTATATAACTAACTTTTGGTGACCCTCTTCTTTCATCCTCTGTCTCCCCCCCGCTAAAAAAAAGAAAAACAGAAAAGAACCATCATAAACATAGCAAAATAGACTAATAGAGACCAAAATAAGAAGGAAAAGAAAAAGAAAAAGAAAAGTACCTATCTTGATAACTTTCAATGCTTCATTTGTTTGTAATGATAGTTGTTGATTAAATATAGCAATTTCTTCGTTTAATCTTCTTCTTGCAGCCTCATGCAAATGGTTCTCGAAGTTGCAACTTGCAACTACTTTTGTTTGCTTCTGTACCATATAATTGCCTCTAAAACACGCAAGATTAATATTGAGGTTTTTGTTATTTATAGTTTTGTTATATAGCTTGTAGGATGGCATTCCTCATCTAGCTCTGGCAAAGGAAGAAGCCATGAAGGGTTAATCAAGTTTGGTTTTAGCCTAGTAAAAGGGAAAGCTAATCATCCCATGGAGGATTACCATGTTGCTAAATTTATGCAGATTGAGGGACATGAATTAGGACTATTTGCTATCTATGATGGCCAGTTAGGAGATACTATTCCTTCCTACCTACAGAAACATTTTTTTTTTCCAACATTTGTTTTCCAATATCCTAATGATAAGCAGACAATGTTGGTTGTTTATTTTCTAAGATTTTCCAAAGCTTTAGTAAATATTTCCACCTGTTTTCTTTACTAGAGGTTCTAGCTTAATTTGCAATCATAACCTATAGCAAATCATTTCACAAAGGTCTGCTAATACAAGCATCATAATCTCCTTAAAAACTGAGCGGATCAAAGTTACAAATGGTATGATATTGCCTTAATCAAAGCACAAAGAGAGAAAATTTTGTCTAAACCTATCCAAATAGAGATAAAAAAAATTCCCCAAGAATGAGTTTTGCTCGCTCCAACCATATCACCCACTTCGCGGAATATATACACATAAGGTAAAGTTTCATCATCTAGAACGTATGGTCTTTTGGAAAAAGGGCATGATACCAAGAAGCACCCAACCACATGTTCATTCTTTTCATCACTTTCAGTTCCAACATTTTTCAGTTCAAGGGAAATGACATCAGAAACTTAATCCTTAAGCACAGACGAACATTATCAAGAATCAAAATAAAATTATCATTAGCCCAACTATATATTTGGGAAATATTCATGAAAAGCTAACTGAAATGAATGTTACGTTTGCCAATTACAGCAACCTCTTCCTTGGGACGCAATGACAAGGCCAAGCTCAACAAACAAAAGAGCATTGCAGACCTAAATGGTCTAATTTATTGGTAAAAAAATAGTGCTTTTATCCGCACTGTGTGAATCTCCAACAACTGCAAAATGGAATTGGGGAACTAAAAGGGGAATACTATTAGCAACCTTACGAAAAGTTGAAAACTAAACTATATAACCATTAGCAACCTTAATCACTTGCATTCAAAAAATGAACAATAGTTTAGTACATGCCATTGCATTTAAAAATATTAATCACTATACATATAATTAATGCCTAACTAGAAGTTACTCAAACATGCACTTGCACAATCTAACACGTTTAACATGTTTGAGTAGCTTCTTTAGTTACTAAAGATTATCCAAAAAATTTGCTACATGTGCAATTAGTTCTCTAAGTTGTTAGATACGCTGTTCAAAAAACTGTCCAAAAATACTATTCACTGTGCAATATACTCTTAGACAACCTACCAAAAATTGTTGTCCAAGCCATGTCCACTATGCAATATACCCTCAGACAACCTACCAAAAAATGTTGTCCAAGCCATGCCCACTGCAATATACTATTAAACTAATTGCCAAAAAATGGTGTCCTTCATACTACAAAATCAATATTAGCCCGAAAAAAATGTCAACAAAATCAAGTTACATTTTGAACTTAAACAAATATGAGAAAATTTCACAATAATTGAACTTACCATTTATTACTTTTTCACATACCAAAAAAGTTGTGTTTGGAGACAAGCATTTGTATTTTCAACACATGGAGTTAGTGCAGAATTGAACCTAACTTCATTTCCCTATGCATATATATAAACAAATAAATTTATTTGATAAACATGTAAGAAAACATTTATTTTTTACTTGACCAATATTCAAATCCCCTTGATGTTATCTTTCCATCCTTCTTACTTTTATTTATGTAATGTTTTCTAACATCAAAGCCCATTTGCCTTCCATATTTTAGCCAAAATTCTCATGCATCTTTTAACGTATCGAATTCCATACCAACTCTAGGACTCAAATCTCCATTGGCATCCATAACTCTAGGACTCAAATCTTTATTGGCATCCTTGTTTTGAGAGAATTTTCTCGCCACACTATGCAATAAATTAAAGAATACTCCTGTAATTAACAAACAAATGTACAAAATATCAACTATTATAATTATAGAGGAATAAATTTTTTAATTAAAAATAAAAGCTGAAAATTTGTGTACCAATATTGTGCTTACCAATAAAAATTTGCAAAGTGTGTGTGTGTGTGTTTATAAGCTGTGGCTCCCAACTGATTGTATTGTCCCATACACTAGTAACAGATAGTAACTAACAAGAAACATTCTTTTGAACTACAAACTGAACAAAGACCAAAAGAAAATATAAAAAAGAATGTTATACTACCCAAAGATGGAGAAACATTTTCTTTAATTAGTAGTTACACACATGTGCTAGGATTCAAATTCCAAACTAAGCAAAAGAGGGGGAGAGAGAACTAAAGTATCATTTTATATGTGAATTAATAACAAGCATTTTGAAGGTTCTACTGAAACAATACTGACTTTTATTCAGATATTAATATATATTTGAGATCATTGCATTGTAAGCTCTAGTGTTTGGCACACAACCTTTCTCCTTCATGTGCTCAAAAATCTCAATGGCATCATCAATCCGACCAGCCCTCCCTAAACCCTCAATAAGGTAACTGAAAGTCAAACAATTAGGACTAAAGTCATCCACTAACATTGCTTTCAATACACTCTCAGTTTCACTAACTCTACCCAATTTTGACCACCTATCCACCTTAAAAGTGGCTTCTATTAGTTGTTAGATTGATAAAAAAAGATAAGAAAATTGTAGAGAGTGATCCAACCTGCCTAATGCTCCAACTTATGCTTCTATTTTCTTCTAATCAACTACATCTTAATCCGAATTAGTAAGGTTTAAAATCTTTGTAAATAATCAAAATAGCAAACCAAATAAACAACTATATAAAATCAATATTTCAAGGATTCCAGTCTTTAAGTACTTACAAGTGAGCAACTTCTGTTGTCTTCTTCTTTCCAAACACATAGCTCGCCAGAACATCCTCCATTCCTACATCACAGCAATTAAGCAATTAAGATTAAAGAAATTAACCTTCAAGTTTAAAGCACTTAAGCTTCATTATACAAAAAGTTATCAAATTTACAACAAAAGCCCAGATTTTTCTATGTTTAGTTTTCTTGAAGCAAAAATTGAATTTTTAGCATAAAACTCAAATGGCCAACCACTACTGATACTCTGTTTTGTTAGGTAGGACAAAGAAAATGAAAATAGAGTAATTTTTATTATGTAGGACACTTCAAAAATTAACGATTCCACTTAATTAGACTCCAAAAACTTCATTGCCTATTTGAAATTCTTCTTCACTACCATTGAATTATCTTATACATAATGATTCTCAAAAAAAAAAAAAAAAAATCTTATACATAACAAACACGCACACAAATATATAGGAAGTGAAAGAGGGAAAAAGGGTATAAGAAAGAGGGAGACCTTCACTCCATGAGAGTTGGGACTTGGGATAGCTTCACACACAAGATGGGTCTTCTTCTTCGACGTCGTAATCAGACGAGCTTAAAGCTTCGCTAGAGCTTTGGAAGCAACAGTGATGGCAAAGAAAGAGGCTTGGCCTTGTGTGGACTAGTACCAGGTTGCTATGAGTCTGTGACAGTGAATTGAAGGAGAGGCAACTACGCAGGGAAGAGAGAGAGAGAGAGAGAGGAAAAAAAATTTGAGTTTATGTTTTATGAAACAGTGGGCGGGCTAAATCCTGAAGCAGTGGCCGAGTGTGAGATTTTTAAGGGCAAAATAGTATTTTTTGTCTTTTGGTAAGGTGTCATATGCTAAAGCCATTAGATTAAATCTATGGCTGAGAATGGAGGAATTGCACGCCGTGTAATACCCTAGGTATTGCACGGGATATGGATCCATTGGTACTCGGCCACTCAGTCAGGATGTCTAATCAAATTGAAGGGAGAGCCCTGTTACCTACATAGTAGTCCAATCGGATCATTCTACTTCTCTACTACTCGTCTATCAAGGCGTTGGCGAAGTCATATGTGACTGACTTTTTATTTATTATTATTTTTTTAAGTCCAAACATTTTAACATTTGTAATATTTTTTTTTAAAAAGAATCCAGGGATCAATAGCTATTTCCTTTCTATTTTATTTTGAACCTGTTTTAAGTGTATAAGACTATAAAAGTTACTGAAAGTAGCATGCTAGGAATCCTAGAATGACTAAATTGACATTTAGTTTTAAAAAACATTTCAAGGAAAAATTTTTGGGAAAAGTCAAAAAGAAATGGAAAGAAAAAAAAAAGATTTTTTTAGTAATTATTATCAAATTTTCTTTCAAAAACTTTTTTTAGCCGAACCGTTTCTGTTGTAATCATATTCATACATATGTTTTAGTAGTGATTTATGCTATCAGCAAGACACTTACTGAGATAAATGAAACCTTATTATCAATAATAACTGTCTATATTAAAGGATCGAAGCTTTCAAGCACTACTTGTTAGCATATTTTGAATTAAATTACGTTGAAACTTAAATTAATTGTAACTTAATAAAAAGATGAGTTATTGTACAGTTTGTTAAAGAAAGAGTTAACTTGTATATAGTGTGTGAGAGTGAGTGATTTCAACAATTGTCCTAAACACTTGAAAGATTCAATGTATTAGCTTAAACAACATGCTTTTTTAACATTTTTTTATTTTTCTGGCCAAAACATCAATACTGGGCAAAACACCTAAAAAATTCCAGATATAGCCCAGCATTTTATTTTTGTACATTTTAAAAGAGTACCAATACTGCTACGATATAAATTGACTTCCTTAATTGGTTCACATCCAAATCCACTACTAACATTACATTATTATCTACCATTAACAATATGTCACCTCACTAATTGTGAAAATTATTGTGATTCTAGAATTATTGTTCCTTAATGTCAGTGTTTTATATTTTTTAATTAAATCCAACCATGTGGATATATTAATTGATATTGCACAAAAAGGTTTATTTTTAACTACAATTAAATTCAATTGTGCGATTCATTGACCAATACAATTATATAACTGAATCAACTAAAAAATCTAAAACACAACTAAGGAAAGTACAAACTTTTTTATACTTTAATTTTCTAGTATGCATTTTTCAAACGGTTGAAAAAAAAAAAAGCAACAAGAGATAAATAAAAAACAAAGTTTAGCTACAAAATTGGTTGTAATCTAAGGTTACGACTTTATTCAATATCATTAACATTACTACATCTCTTGAAAATCTAACTGTTAGATTGCATTTTCTTTACACTCTTAATACACATGTCAAATTCTGTGCCAATCGAATATTAATTACTATATGATCTATGAGATTATATTTTATGCATAATTTTAAATTACAAAAATTTGCAATTTAAACAATTTATTGATAACATAGTTATTTATCTTTAACTTTCTAGAAATTTTGCAAAGATATAAGAAGAAAATGTAATCCAATGGTGGATTTGTCAAAATTCACCTCTAATAGATATTGTGTAAAGTTAGAGCCTAATGTTACAACCAATTTTATAACTAAACTTTGACCAAAAATAAATGCTTAAGTATGTACTTTTTCAAACTTTAATTTTCGACTATGGATTTTTCAAACGGTTGGAAAAAATAAGCAATAAGAGAAGTTTAAATGTTAAAGTATATTGTTGTAATGTGGCTTAGGGAGAGAGAGAGAGAGAGAGAGAGAGAGAGAGAGAAGATGACAAAGTAAGCAAGGATTTTTAAACGGATAAATAACCATTTTCTCTTCTGTTTTTTTTAATTATAATTATTTTTTTCCTTTTTTTCTAAGCTAGGGAAAAATAGCCAAAAAAAAGAAAAAAGTGAAAAAATACGGTAAGACTGAGAATTATTAGAGGTCAATATGAATAGGCAGTAGCTGTTCTCTTTTTTGCAACAGCTGAACGATGCATTTCTTGCTGTTATTCTAAATTTTACTTATTAGGACTCTTTTTTCCATTGTAGTATCTCATTTTTGGCAGTGTTGTATTTTGCTAGATTAATTAACACTAATAATTTCTCAAATAAAATTATATTTGAATTTTTAGAAATTTACTTCATTCCTGATCCATTATGTATGTGTTGCTATTATTGACGGAAATGGTACGTGGGATCCATGTCAGTACAAACAACACACGAGTTTTGTTCTTAATGTTTGTTTTGAGGAAAGCGTAACTTTGCTAACTATCTAAGTTTTTTCCAGACGGTAAAAAATGTCTTGACTACTATTCTACTGTCACGTGTCACTTTGAATCTTTTTAAGTTATTTCGATTTGTGGGGTCTACAATACTGTAAAAGAGAAGAGTTATGCACTCGAAGTAATGAAAGGCGAAGACAAGTGTCAATCATCAGTTTTTTCTATGGTGTTTATTCGAAGGTGCATAATTTTACACTTGATAGGCAGGAAATTGTTAGGATATGTGACCTTTAAATCCTATTGTATGATGTTATGTATGACATTACATATGATATTAAGTTATAATTAATAAAGTTTTTTTGTTATTATCTAAAATAATAATAACATGAATATTTGGACATTATCATATAGTTCATGAGATGCATAGTCTATGATTTATGCAAGGATGTCAATACCGTACCGGAGGCTGTACCGGTTTGGTCACCGATACGATATATTTCGGATACCGGTCAATACCGGTGTACCGTTTCGGGTTTACCGTAATTTTATATATTTAATATACACACACACACACACACACGAAATCTCTATTTACCATAAAACATTACCTCCTGTTTAAAATAAAATATTACTTCAGTTGTTCATTGCATACAAAGAAAAAAAAACACAATATAAAAAACAAAAAACTTAATTGTTCATTGGATACAAAGAAAACAAATAATACAAATAATTAAGTTAACACAAACTACATAGGATCATCTACTTCCATCCATTAAAAGGATCTGCTTCAGGACCATAATATACATAAGTATTACTATCTGGCCCTTAAAAAATTGCCACAATTACCAAAAAAAAAAAAAAAAAAAAAACAGCATTTTATGTTTCGGTCCGGTATGGCCGGTATTTTTTCCGGTACGAAATAGAGGTGTACTTGTACCGGTACGAGGTCGGTACGGTATGGTATTGACTCCACTGGATTTATGTGATTTAGTTACAGGAGATATAAATCACAAGTTCTTTCTAAGCTCAGAATTTTAATACGTAGTCGGTAATAAAATTGGGCATTTCATCTGCGAAGACTATAACATATCAACTAAGATGATTTGTCTTTATCATGGAAATGGAGAGTTTTAGCTGATATATTGATATTTTTTAAGAGTTAAGACATATTGAACTGAACCGCTATGAGATTTATTATTCTACCAATGACTGTCAAATGAATAATAAATCTCACGACTTCTATTTACATGAACTCTCAATCTTGAGAGAATAATGAACTTAATCATGAAGTGTATGTTGCTTTGATATATCAAGAGTGAGATCTAAAATCACGATCAAATCCTCACATACGTTGGACAGCCACATTTAATGTTGAAGGAACATATATTCTCAAGATGGAATTCATAATCTCTTAACGGAGGTATAAAATGTTCCCTTGAGATAAGTTTAATGAGTTTGGTTATTAAGAGTGTTAGCCCTAACCGCTTTAGTAAGAAGTTACTAAAATATATAATTATAAAATTGGATTTCATAAATATATGATGAATAACTTAAAGGATTAAATCGGGTAGTCAATGATTAAGATATAGTAATCTTCAAAGTGGCATTTAACATTCATGACTTTATATTTCTACGAATATTTTAATGAAGGGGTTGCATGTATAATAAAATTTTGGAATATAATTTATTAATAAGGCCTAGAGTGCAATTATATTTTTATAGCGGTATTAAATATAATTAATGGTAATTTTGGACTAGTCAAGAGTTGACAGATAGCTCAAGGCCCATTGAAGCTAGAGTCCTATTTATTCCCTTTTGGTCCCACTCCAACCTACATACTAAAGCCCAATTGGAATGACTCAAAAGGCTAATCCAATTAGATAATCAGTTATATATAAGGAGAGAAACATACAGAATTTTGAAGTACATGATAATGTATGAAAATGGTGTGTATGTGAGTGTAAGCCGCTCTCTTATTCTGCCTTGAACACATATGTGTAAACTGATTAAGAGACCACACTTCTTGGGCAAAAATGGAATTGGAGTGAAGATTAAAAGCATTTCCAAGTACTTTTAATCTTTGGTTTTGAATTTCACCGTACCAAGGTACACTTTCTTGTTCTTAAATTCTGAAAGTTACATAGTACATGTTATTAATTGCGAATAAAGTAAATCCATTAATTTTCCGCTGTGTATGTTTTCTATGCGATATAAACTATGTTTTTCCAACACCAATTTGACCGACCAGTCTGGTCCGGTTTTTAAAACAATGGCCACAACCCATTAAATTTAAATCTAAGGTCCTAAAGTTCTAACACTACTTGTTTTAGCCAAATCACTATCTCATAGTCATCCTCAAAAAGTCCAAAATTATAATACATAATTCATATGCTAGATCTAAAGCATCAGAGAAAAAAAAAATCAAATTCAGTTTTCAAGTGGCCATGCGGCTCTGTCCTACACAACCCCCAATCTTGCTAAATTCATAACACCTATCTCGTTTTATAACAAATCCAAACTGATATTGCTAACAGATTTACAATAATTTATCATTGTTCTTTTCTCTATATATTTATTCCCTATGATTTACATGTTCTTCTCATAGAACTACTAATTACTAAACATTGTGATTGGTCTACAAATCTTCAATAGCGTCTTGTTATTGTTATTTAGCGTTTATAAGTGTTGTCAAGACTACAGTTCAAGTGCAAATCTAAGTTGTTTGACACCTGCTAACCATATTGAGAAGCTAGATCTTAATAGAACAAATTGTTTCTCGACTGATTGAAACTTGAGGTTACTGAAATGTGATTTCAACACATTAAGTGATTAGGGTTTTGTGCAAATAAGTCAAAAATATTTAAGCAAACCCTAATATATGAAAATAGACTTTAGGATTGAACATTCTAACTTCCAAAGCAGTTGTGTAAGTTAAGTTGAACCTTATAACTTCCACAAATATGGGAGAAGTTACCAAGACAAGTAACCACTCCAAAGCCGACTATATAAGGACTCATTCACATCAAATGAAAGTAAGTTTTTACTACTCCTAAAAAGTTTGAATTCCTGAGTCCTAGAGAAAAAAACTAACTTTAGCATTGGGGGGTTCTTTGCCAGTTCACCTCGCTCTCCTTTGATCTTGTGTCTTTTTCTTTTCCGTCTTCCAAGCAATTACTAGTCCATTGAAGCCTAGAGCATTCGGCCTACTGATTTTTTGTGCAACATCAGTTGGCGCCGTCTGTGGGAAAGTTAATTTTATGTTTTGCAATTTATCTTCCTTCGACAAAAGGCTACATGGTTCAGACAAGATCAATGACCACTAGTCCAAGCCACCAAGAGAGTGAAAATGCTTCTAGTAATCCCAACCATGATCGCCAGTCAGCACTTGTCATGCAACCGTCTTCCATCCAACACATATAGTCCATGGCACCCGCCATGGCAGAATTAACTTGTCAGAACCAAGAGTTAACTAGGGAGGTTAATTTAAGGAGGCAACATCATGAAAAATACATAGAAGGATAAGTCTAGAGTCAAGAAGTTAGAGAAGGAGAAACTGATGGCCCTGAGAATCCGTCAAGGGGTACCGCCTCACAAAAGGTGTCACACTTGGAAAAGGAGATGGATTAGATGAGGAAGGCCATGGATGAGATGAGGGAGAACATGAGAAGGGCAAATCCCGTAGATGATTTAGTCCATCGGACTGATTCCCCTTTTATGCCTTCCATTAACAATCATCCCCTGCCTTCTAAGTTCAAGATGCCTTCCTTAGACTCATATGATGAAACGCGCAACCCTTTTGATCACATTGATACCTTCAAGACTACAATGCATCTTCAAGGGGTTCTAAATGAGATTATCTATAAGGCCTTTCCTACCACCCTAAAAGGACTAGCACGAGTGTGGTTCAATAAGATATCTACAAACACTGTGAGCTCTTCCAAAGAATTGAGTAAGTTGTTTGTCAACAATTTTACCAGAGGAAAAAGGCATAAGCGTTCTTCATCTAACTTGTTAACCATAGAGCAAGGGGAAAATGAAAGCTTGCAATCCTTTATTACTCATTTTAACAGGAAAGCCCTGACGGTAGACAAGATGAACGACAAATTGTTATTGGCAGCCTTCCATAATAGAGTTAATTCCTATTTATTCATCCATAAGCTTTATGAGCAAGAGCCTCAAACCATGGTTGAACTCGTCCATTCAGCCCAAAACTTCATGAATGCAGAGGACGCAATCATAGCCAAAAAGATGAAAAAGGCCAAGTGAATGGAGGCAGATCTCTCGTGATGGAAAAATACATGTTTGTATCACATACAAAACATACACAGTGGAAAATTAACAGATCTACTTCATTCGCAATTGATAACATGTACTATGTAAATTTAAGAATTCAAGAATAAGAGACTGTACCTTGGTGTGGTGAATTTCAAAACAAAGATTAGAAGTACTTGAAAACACTTTTAATCTTCACTCCAACTCCACTAACACCCAAGAAGTGTGGTCTCTCAATCAGTTTCTATGAATTTGTTCAAGGGATAATGAGAGAGTGTCCAACACTCACATATAAACCATTTTATGTTCATTTTACTAAAAACTGTATGTTTCTCTCCTTATAACTGATTATCCAATTAGGCTAACTTTTCGGGCCTTTCCAATTGGGCTCTAGTATGTGGCTTGGAGTGGGGTCAAAAGAGAACAAAATAAGACACTAGCTCTAATGAGCCTTAGAATTTTCTGTCAACTCTTGACAAATTCAAAATTACCATTAATTATATTTAATACCACTATATAAATATAATTGCACTCTAGGCCTTATTAATAAATTATATCGCAAGACTTTATTATACATGCAACCCATTCATAAAATATTCGTAGTCATACAAAGTTATCAATGTAAACTGCTACTTTGTAAATTACTGCATCTTAATTCTTGAGTACCCGGTTTAATCGTTTTAAGTTATTCATCATATATTTATGAAATTCAATTTTATAAATATATACTTTAGTAATTTCTTACCAAAGTGATTATGCCTAACTCTCTGAATAACTGAACTCATCAAACATATCTCAAGGGAATATTTTGTATTTCTGTTAACAGACTATGAATTCCATCTTGAGAATATATATTCCATCAACACTAAATATGATTGCCCAACATATTGAGATTTTGATCGTGTCTTTATATCTCACTCTTGATATATCAAAGCAACCTACACTTTATGATTAAGTCCATTATCCTCTCAGGATTAAGAGTTTATGTAAATAGAAGTCGTGAGAATTATTATTCATTTGACAGTCGTTATGAGAATAATAAATCTCACAGCGGTCCAGTTTAATATGTTTTAACTCTTAAAACATATCAACACATCAACTAAAAGTCTCCACTTCCATGATCAAGATAAATCATCTTAGTTGATATGTTATAGTCTTCGCAGATGAAATGCCCAATTTCATCACCGACTACGAACTAAAATTCTGAATTTACAAAGAACTTGTGACTTATATCTTCTATGACTTTTTACATAAATCACATATTATACATCTTATGGACTATATGATAATGTCTGAATATTCATGTTACTATTATTTTAGATAATAATAAAACAACTTTATCAATCACAATATTAAGTCATACATAATGTCATACTTAATATCATACATGGCATCATACAGTAGGATTTAAGAGCACTAATCCTAAAATCCTGCGCCATCCAGAGTAGGGTCCTCGTCCAAAAAAGGCCTAGACGGGAGAAAAGAAAGATCGAGACAACAAGAAGGCAAGTTCTTCTTCCACAAGGACTCAGCAATATACGTCCTTTAACATGCCACTTAAATAAGTTCTTATGCAAATCAAGGATGACCCATCCTCGAAGTGGCTGGAAAAAATGAAAGAAGATTCCAACAAGCGCAATAGGAACAAGTATTGCCGCTTCCATAAAGACCATAGACATGACACGGACGAATGTTTTGACTTAAAGCAGCAAATAGAGAATCTCATCAAGTAAGGGAAATTAAGAAGCTTTATCGGACAAGATCACAAGGACGAGAAGTTGAAGGGAAGGTAGAAGAATCGTCACGGCCCTCGCTTGGAGAAATAAGAGTTATCATAGGAGGAACCTCAGCAGCACAATCGTTCAAGTCAAGAAAGACGTACCTAAAGGTGGTACAAGGCGTCCAACTCTCTAGACGACCCCCAAGGATGAGGGTGGAAGATGGGCAAGCCATTACATTCACGGACGAGAACGCTGAAAGGGTTCACCACCCACACGACGATGCAATCGTCATCACTCTGCTTATTGCTGATTATACAACTAGAAGGGTGTTGGTAGACAATGGCAGTTTGGCGGACATCTTATATTATCCTGCCTTCTAACAAATAAGGCTTGGACGAGGATAACTCAGTCCTGTAAATTCACCCTTGGTTGGATTTGGGAGGATGAAAGTGCAACCCGTGGGCACGTTACATTGCCTGTAGTGGTAGAAGCATATCCATAATAGATAACCAAGGAAGTAAGTTTCCTCGTTGTAGACTGTTGGGAGACCAACTTTAATTAGCTGGAAGGCAGTGACGTCCACCTACCACCTATCAGTCAAATTCCCAACGGATTATGAAGTAGGTCAAGTGCAAGGAGATCATTTTTCCGCTAGAGAATGCTACCTAGCCATGCTGGCTATGGACGAGCATATGCAGATGATGAATATAGAGGAGAGAAGGGTGCAGAGCCCACTAAAGTGCTGGATGCCTTCTCAGTCTACAACTAAATAAGGATGGACGACGTAGATCAAGAGAAGACATCCTTCATTACCAATCAAGCTTTGTTTTGCTACAAGGTGATGCCCTTCGGTTTGAAGAATGCGAGAGCAACTTATCAAAGGCTAGTTAATCATATGCTTCGTCCACAGATTGGGTGGAATGTGGAAGTTTATGTAGATGATATGTTAGTAAAAAGCTTGGACAAGGAAAAGCTTTTGGACAACCTTCAAGAGACCTTTAATACGCTTAAACAATATAATATGAAGTTGAATCCGAGCAAGTGTGCTTTCGAAGTTTCGTCAGGAAAATTTCTTGGGTTCATGGTTTCACATAGGGGAATTGAGGCAAATCCTTATAAAATTCAAGCGATGTTGAATATGGAGCCACCAAGAATATCAAAGAAGTCCAATCTCTCATTAGACGAGTTGACGCCCTTAACAGATTTGTCTCCAAAGCTATCGATAAGTGTTTACCATTTTTTAAGGTTCTCAAGAAGGCATTTGAATAGATGGACAAGTGTCGAAATGCCTTCCAAGACCTCAAGGCCGATCTCACAACAGCTGCTTTGCTGAGCCCATTTATACCAGGCGAAGAATTATATTTGTATTTGGCAGTGTCTCCACATGCGGTGAGCTCAACATTAATTAGAGAAGAAGGAAAGATACAAAAGCTAGTTTATTATATGAGCCAAGTGCTAAGAGGAGCGGAAGGACAATATCCCATGATGGAAAAGCTGGCCTTTGCTTTGGCCATAGCTTCAAAAAAGTTACGACATTATTTTCAGTCTTATGTCATCAATGTCTTGACAGATCATCCACTCAAGAAGGCAATGAACAAGTTGGAAGCCGCAGGACGGCTAATCCAATGGGCCATAGAGTTTAGTGAGTTTGATGCCAGGTACCATCCAAGAAGCGTTATAAAGGCTCAAGTGTTGGCAGATTTCATTGTAGAGTTCACTCCCAACCAAGGTGAGTTAAACGAGATTGATGAAGCTCAGAGGTGGGTCATTTATGTAGATGATTCATCCACATTACATGCAGGAGGAATTGGAGTTGTACTAAAATCCTCTGTAGGGGACAAGTTGGAATATGCAACTCGTCTACAGTATAAAAAAACCAATAATGAAGCTGAATACGAAGCTCTCCTTAAAGAGTTGGAATTGGCTAAATCCTTAGGGGCAAAGTCAGTAGCCGTCCATAGAGATTCGTAGTTGATCATAAATTAAGTAAATGGAATGTGTGAAGCTAAGGAAGACCGAATGAAGAAGTATCTTAGTCGGGTGAAGTAGCTTGTCAAAAAATTTAAGGAAGCCAGTTTTGTTCAAGTCCCAAGGGAGAAAAATATGGAAGCATATGTGGAAGTCCAATACATGCCAAGCATAGACCTTCCAGAGGTACAACAAATTACAAGAGAAGGAAATTGGATGACTCCAATAGTAGTTTACCTCAAAGATGGAAGGCTTCCGGAGGACAAGGACGAGGCTAAAAAGTTAAGGATCAAAGCTGCTAAGAATATCCTCATAGACGAAGTGTTATATAAAAAAGGCTTCTTTCAGCCCTACTTAAGGTGCTTAGCTCCGGATGAGTCAAACTATGTGTTAAAGGAGGTTCACGAAGGAGCATGTGGAAACCACTCAGGAGCAAGAGCACTAGTCTACAAAGTCATTCGTGCAGGTTACTACTGGCTAACTATTCAAGCAGATGCTAAAGCTTATGTCAAGGTGTGTGACCAATGTCAATGCTTCAGCAACATCCTTAGACAATGGCCCTTTGCACAATGGGGACTGGATATCTTAGGGCCCTTCCCACTTGGGACTAGGCAGATGAAGTTTTTAGTAGTATGGATCGTTTACTTCATTAAATGGGTGGAAGCAAAACCCTAAGCCAAAATTACACAACAGAATGTCAAGAACTTCGTTTAGAAGAGCATTGTATGTCGGTTTGGGATACTTAGGGTACTAATGTCTGACAACAGATGGCAGTTTGACAACACACCTTTTAGGGACTTTTGTGAGCAATTTGGAATTAAGAATCATTATTCCTCACCTTCCCACCCGCAAGTAAATGGGCAAGCAGAAGTTGTAAACCGATCCTTGTTGAAAATCATTAAAGGGAGTATGGCCGGACGAGCTACCAGATGTTTTATGGGCTTATAGGACGACTATGAGGACCCCCACAGAGGAAACTCCTTTCAAACTAGCCTATGAGAGTGAAGTAGTGATGCCTGCGGAAGTGCATATGGAAAACCACAGGGTGATGAAGTATCAAGATGAGGATAACGAAGAGCAACTTCGTCTCAACCTTGATCTAATAGACGAGGTAAGGATGGACATGGAGCAAAGGACAACAAGGTATAAAAACCTCATGGCTAGACAATACAATACAATGGTGAAACCCAGGCTTTGCAACATTGGGGATCTCATCCTAAAAAGGGTTTCTTTGGCAACCAAAAACACAGCCCATAGGAAACTGGGACCTAATTGGGAAGGACCCTACAAGGTTATTAATTGCAAAAGACAAAGATCTTATTACTTAGAAGCCCTAGATAGGAGAAAGCTGGAGCACCCGTGGAATGGTGATCATCTAAGAAAATATTACTAGTAGGATATCAGCCTGGACAAGCATCACTTTAGACAAGATCACCCTAAACGTTGTGGTTATCCTAGACAAGTTGAAGTTACATGTTACTTCTCATTACTTGTGTTTGTTGTTAGTATTATATGTTGTGTTTTAATTCCCTAAAAAGTGTATGTTTGTAAACTATGCACTGTCTATGGACTATGGACGAAGTCATGGACTTGGTTTGTGAGTTTATATGTATCTTTAATTCCTTAAAGGCACCAGCTTCTAAGCATGTGCCAAAACCTGTGGACGATGTTTTGTAAGTAGTGTTTGGGTTTCCAATGAATAAGGCTGTGTGAATTTCCAATTCTCATGATGATGATGCTCTCATTAAAACTAATCCACAAGAAGGCTAAAAGCCCTAGACATGTAAAATCTCTAGATGCAGGGATGTAACATCTATATGCTTTCCTTAAAGTAAGGATAAAGCAGAATAATAAGCTTAAGGTGTATTCGTCTAACCAATGGATGAGGAAAAACCTAAAGCATATCTTTCCAACCAATGGACGAGACAATCCATGCACGTGAATGTTCAAGAATCCATGAATAAATGTAACTAGCCAAAAACAGTCCAAATCTTTGGAGAAATAAAAGCTAAAAATGTCTTGCAAAAAGACGATTGTGAACCGTCTAGACTGTGGACTAGTATTGGAACTCGCTGTCAAGTTTCTGAAAAAATAAAGCTGGTGAAGGCAACGCCATTCATAAGACGAGTTACACTTGTAAAATTTAAAGAATGGTAAAAATATTGAACATGAGGAAACTTAACATGGACGAGCTAAATGCCTTCATGAATGGACGGACTACACTAAAACCAATGTAATATGGGTGATGTAATTAAAGAAAATTCGTCCATACAATAACATGTTCAATAGTAAATAAAAAATGATGGAAATAAACATTCATTCATAAAAAGTTTAGAAAAGGGTAGACGACCACCGTCCAAAAACCCTTAAATAGAGTAAAGGCCTAAAAGTCAAATGTTTGGAAGCTCATCCTAAAGATTATAGACAAGTGAAATGTACTTGAATAAATTCAAATAGTCTAAAACAACAGACCTCATACTTAGAAATGAAAGGAAGAAGAAACTAAGATGATAAACTTTTACACTTTTACTGTGGCGGGTTCTCTCCAGTTTTAGGCTCGTCCTAGACAGGCTGGGTGGTAGCATCGTCCTCAATATTAACATCTTCAAAACTCGTTTGGAGGAGAGAGTTGGTAGCACCAAACTGGAGTCTGATAAAGCCAAAGTCAACTTCAGGGAAGCATTCAATAGCGTCCATGCGAAAATCTTCGAAGCCAGTAACGTAGTTCGTGTCCAGAAGGTCAGTGAACTGGCTAGAAGCTTTGAACTCCTCAACACCGTCCTTTTTGGCATTCTTGAGAAGGGTATTCAGCTCATCATTCCTTTTCTAAAAATTGTCAAGACAAGTATCCTTCTTAACGATGTCAGCATTCAACTCCTCGGCGAGATTTTTCAGCTCTTTGACCTCATCTTTGGCCTTGCCTGCCACCTTAGCCCAACCCCTACAGCGTCTTTAACCTTTTGGATCCTCATCTCATGCTTGATCCTCTCCTTGTCCATCTTTGTGGCCTGCCTGGATGCTGCAATGAACTTTGACATTGCCTACATAAGTGGTTGAAAGTTCTATTAGATGAGAAAAAACATAAAACAACAAGACGAGGTAAAAGTGAAATTACATACCTTGAAAAGGTCATGAACAGTAGAATATTCAAACTCTTTCAAAGACATGTCGTAGCATGCAACCACTTCCTCATTAGTCACAGCCTTTTGGAACCTTTCCCAAGCCAAGTCTTCATTTTCAACAAGGTTCATAGGAACTCTTGGAGCAAGCTGAGATGAGGCAGGAGCAGTGGTTGTGGACGGGGTAACCCCAACAAGTTCAGACGAGTCCACATCATGAATTTGGATGGACAGCTGTTCGGAGGCAGGAGGGACGACGTGGCCTGGCTTGACAACCCCAGGTTTGGATGACTTATGCTTCGCCTTCTTTTCCCTTCGACTACTTGGAAGTTCTCCATGTCAACCGTCTTGGATAGGTTCTTTCTCTTATCCCCAACAGAAGGATGAGGCTGAGACTCCGTCTCTAGTAAGGTTTCCTCATTCACCACCAACCCTTTTCCTTTGTTTTCTTTCATGGTGGACATCCCTAAAAAGAAAAGTGTTGGAATTGATTAAAAGATAATATTCAAAAAATTTCTAAAAAAAAAAAAGAGAAGAAACTTACGTCTATGAACAGTAAGTTTTTGGGCTATAGCTTCAGCAGAAGGTTCAAGTCCAAGTCCCTAAGTAGCAAGATGATTGAGGGTGACTAGTGAATGGAAACTCCTATCAGTGTATAGACGAGCTCTCTGGACGCAATCAAGGTGGAATTTGTTCAAAGACGGACGTTTGACAACTATAAAAAAGAGAGAGGGGTTAGACAATTATAAAGAAAGAATATACTAAAAAAAAAAAAAAACACATACCTTTTAGACGAAGGTTCCCTATCTCTCCAGTATAGGGGGCAAATGGATCCCTGCCAACCTCAACAAGCTGTCTAGCCCAGAAACTAGAGATGAAGAAAAACTCTGCCTTCCAGTTTCTATCAGATGTCAAAAGGGACTTTATTAATCTACAGTCTTTACCCCTAGCTGTGAATTGGTAAAAACCAAAGGATTGACTAATCTCTGAAGGTTTGCAGCAGTAGAGGAACTCGTCCACAGTGAAAGGATGATCCACTTCAAACACTTCCCTCCATAAAACTTGCATAGAGACAACCAGCCTCCATGCATTGGGATTAAACTGGCATTTTCCTAAACCTAACCTAGTAAGTAACTCGCTAGCGAAGGCATTGAGAGGCAACCTAAGCCCCTCTAGAGGGTAGGCTTCGTAAACACCTATTCTAAGACGAGGGTCACAACACCATTCCCTTTGGACAGCTAACCTAGGGTTAAGGTCGTTTGGAATTTGATACCAACTCCTTAGGGAGGCAAGTCTGTTCTCATCCGTCTTGGAGTGGATGCCTATAGCACAACTGTAAACGGTCTCCACCTCATCCAAATTAGTAGATGGAGGAACATTCGTTGAGGTGCCAGCTTGTGACCCAGAAGCTGCCCTCGTCCTAAGATGTTCCTATATAACCTCTAATGAAACCCCGAGAACACTAGACGTGTATTTCCCGTCCGTGGTATTCCCCCCACTACTACTGTTGCTACTCCTACTGCTATTATCATTACTAGAACCACTATAACTAGTACTATCATGATACTCGTCTATCTCCTTATCAACACTATTACTAGATGAGGACATCTCGAAGAAACTAGTGAAGGAAAACCTAAGGACGAGGAAGAGGAAAATACCTGGATCTAGACGAAGGAAGCCTAAGGACGCGGGAAGACTCCTAGACGAAGGCACTGGACGACAAATGTCAAAGGGGAAAATTTAAGAAATGTGAAGGGTAAAAGATGAATTCTACTATTTATAGGCAACAAGATTTGGTATCTAGAATAGTGCAAGCAACCAGAAGACGCCACGTGGCATCTTCCTCGAGAAATTAAATTGACACAACAAGCTAGCTAACAAAATTATGACACGTGGCACGATCTAGAACATTCAATTTCAACCAAAGCAATGATTACACGTGGCACAACATTTAACCACTGGAATAATGACATGCGTCGAAAGTCAACAGCAACTTCAATAGAACTATGGACGACCCTTAGACAAGGGGACAACAGATGGGGAGCTAAAAATCGAACCATCTCTAGTTCGTCCATAAGAGTCATTCAGAGCCAAAGGTCAACCAAAAATAAGAAGGTCGTCCATAGAAGTGAGGGTCGTCCATCAGGAAGGCGCCTGGACGAGACCCCCCCCCCCCAACACTTGGGAAATTTCCAGGAATTGATTTATCTACAAAAGCTTGTAATTTGGACCACGTGCTACCAAATCCTTGTTTATCACTACTAAGTGCTTAACTTCCAATGGTAGTTATAGAAAATAAGATTGAACATTCTAACTTCCATAGCAGTTGTGCAAGTTAATTCTGAATCTTATAACTTCCACAAATATTGGGGAAGTTACCAAGACAAGTAACCACTCTAAAGCCCACTATATAAGGACTCATTCACATAAAATGAAAGTAAGTTTTGACTACTCCTAAAAAGTTGGGATTCCTGAGTCCTAGAGAAAAAAACTAACTTTAGCATCAGAAGGTTCTTGGCCTGTTCACCCCGGTCTCCTTTGATCTTATGTCTTTTTCTTTTTAGGCCTTCCAAGTAATCACTAGTCCATTAAAGCCCGGAGCATTTAGCCTACTGATTTTCAGTGCATCATCAATAAAGGTACAAACGTGCCATTCACAGCGTTTGAACCCGTGGGGGAGAATGAAGTAGCTTCCATGCAGATGAATGAGGTACCCTTGGTAGAGCACAAGGTTGTCTCAGAACAAAGGCGTGAGGTACAAGAGCCTGACCCCATAGTAGGAAATTTGCATTTTCAAATAGGGAAGAACCCAAGAGATCAAAGACAATGCTCCTCCCCTGATCAATCAAGAGAGGGCCTAACCGAACGGTGGGTCAGCAGTAGGAAGGGGAGCCAACCTTCAATATCTCACATTGGCAGACGTGAATGCCCTTCTTAAATAGGAAAGGGAGAAGCTTTCGCGAGTCCCCAAGTAGTTCTCTCGAGATCCCCCATTCCCACCAGAGCTCCTCGGTAAGCCCTACACAAAAGGATATGAGCCCCCAAAATTCCACCCGTTTGATGGGAGGAATGGAAGTGCTGTGGAACACGTGAGCAGATTTATTCACACCATGGGCCCTTATGTAGGAGACAAAGAGCTATGTTTAAGAGAATTTACTAAGTCCCTAGTGGACAGAGCATACACGTGGTATACTACCCTAAGGCCTAGGTCCATCAAGACCTGGGATGAGATGATGGAGAGATTTTGTGCGAAGTATTACCCAGGCAAAGATAAAGTCACTTTCCAGAGCCTTCAAATGGTGAAGCAAAGGCCTGGGGAAGATCATGTCCAGTTTATCAAAAGATTTGAGGACATTTCCTAGACTGTTATGGAGACCACGAAGAAAAGGGGGTCGTGAAAACCTGCATATCCAATATGCTTTTTGATTAAAGGCTTAATCTCAAAAATGTATGCTTAACTCAATGCAAAGAACTAGAAGGACAACGTTAACCATGAAAAAAAAAGGGTACTAGTATCCCAAGCCATGACAGCTTCAGTGGGAGAAAAGAGAAAGAGGCCTTAAGGAAAGATGACAGAGGAACCACCTGTGATCCCATGTACTGCGAAAGAATTGAATCATGTCCTAGATAAATGGATTGGAGACGAAATTGTAAGGCCATTTGCTGTGTCCAGGCCACCTACCGAAGAAGAGAGAAAGAATTCTTTGTTTTGTAAGATTCACAATTATGTCAAACACTCTACCAAGGATTGTTGGACCCTCTGGAGGATTTTTCACAAGAAGCTCAAGGAGGGGACCCTAGAGCTCACCCAAAGGGAACCAGAGGTGTAGAGGAACCCTTTACCTAATCCCAAAGAAAAAGGGGTGGTAGCTGTGGTGATCCATGGGAACCTGGCTAAGGGAGAGGCAAAAAGGTCGAAAGGATCCTTCTATCCAACCACGGTTAGAACCCTTCAGAAGAGCCCCAAGTTCAAGTCACTATTTAACCAACTGGGGTTTAGGCCCGAAGCAAGGAGGGTTGCCATAGAATCCCTCATAAGTATAGCAACAAATTCAGGAGTGGAGTGTTTTACAACAGAATCTCATACCAGTCTGGCTTACTTAGAGACAACCAATGCAATAACTTTCACGGACGAAGATATGGAGGTTAAGTACCTGGATCATCGCAGACCCCTTTACTTGATGGCTACCATAAATGGTGTTCAAATTAGGAGAGCACTAATAAACACAGGGGCTCCACTCAACCTCATTGCCCTAAGTACCCTGGTGGCCATTGGTATGGTTGGCAGGAGGATCTTGGGGGCTCCTGTAGAGATAACAGGATATGGGGGAACGACAGAGTCAACAGAGGGATATGTGCAGTTGGCCTTGAGGGTATTGCCAATAATAGCCCTGACCAGGCTCCATGTGATCAACTCAGAAGTTTCTTACCACATTCTGTTGGGGCAACCCTAGCTTCATGAGCACCACCTCATTCCCTCGACATACCATCAGTGTGCCAAAGGGAGGCTAAATGGGAGGCCCATAAGGATCCTCGCAAATTCGAACCCATTCAGCCAAGGAGAAGTAAACTTCGTAGAAATAATGTTTTATGACGAATTAGCCCCAGATGACGAGAGTCCCGCACTAGGGACCCTAAGGGCACCTATCTTAGAAGAAGAAGAAGGAGGGAGTATCTGTGACGTAAGAAGCCTCCTAGATAGAAAAAGGCAAAAGATGGAGGCTAGCTCCTCGGGATCGCATGAATGCGTAGTAGTCAAGGAATTCGGGGGAAAGTTAATATATTGTTTAAGAAAGTGCACAGGACCTGAATGCGCTGTGCAGGAAGGTCCCGGACCACCAGATTGTATGATGACTTAAGAAGAAATCTTGGAGGATCCAGAGAAGGAAGCACAGATCCAACCCAAAGAAGAACTATAAGAAGTAAACTTGGGGGCTAATCTGGGATCTCGAAAACCAGCCCTTATCAACAGTCAGCTAACAGCACTGGAAAAGGAGCAATTAGTAGAATTACTCAAGAGATATGTGGATTTGTTTGCTTGGACATATGAAGAGATGCCTAGCCTTGATCTCGAGCTGGTAGTTAATTCTTTTAATGTAGACCCGGGAGTTTAATCGATAGTACAAATAGCTAAGGTCTTTCCTACTGAAATAGAAGCTCATATAACTTAGGAAGTCAAGAAATTGCTGGCAACTGGGTTCATTAAGCCAATCCAACATCCTAAATGGCTCTCCAACATAGTACCTGTAAAGAAAAAGAATGGCCAAATTCGATGTTGCATGGATTTTCGCAATTTAAACAAGGCATGCCCAAATGATGAGTTTCCTCTACCCAACATTGACCTCCTTATAGATTCAGCTGCGGGAAACTCCATGTAGAAAAGACAGCATTTAGAACTTCGATTGGAAACTTCTACTACACTGTGATGCCTTTTGGCCTTAAAAACACAGGAGCCATGTACTAGCGCACCATGACAACCATTTTCCATGATATGATGCATAAGGAAGATTATGTAGATGACATCGTGGTGAAGTCAAAGACCAGAGTAAGACACTTCCAAACACTTGAACGAGTCTTTAAGAGATGCAGAATGTACAAGTTACACATGAACCCCCTGAAATGCGCCTTTGGGGTATCTGCTGGAAAGTTCCTCGGGTTCCTGGTGCATTACAAAGGCATAAGTGTGGACCCAGCGAAGGCCATAGCCATCGCGACCATGAAAAGGCTTACAACAATCAGGGAGCTCACGAGTTTCTTGGGAAGAGTTTCCTACATTAGAAGGTTTGTGCCAAGAATAGCTTCTGTCACAAGTGAGTTATCCAAACTATTGAAAAAGGGAATTGAGTTCACTTTGGGGCCTGAATAGCAGGAAGCCTTTCAAAGAATCCAACATATCATGAACCATCTACCCACCCTACAGGCGCCAATACGTGGGCAGCCCCTACTGCTGTACTTAGCATCAAATTCTCAGGCTATTAGGGCCCTACTAGCACAAAAAGATGATGGAGGAAATGAGTAACCCATTTATTACATGAGCAAGATCTTGAAAAACGTAGAGACCAGGTACTCCAAGATAAAAAGAGCTTGCTTAGTAGTTATTTACACATCCCAAAGGTTAAAACGATACTTCTCAGCCCATCAAATCCTCTTAGTGACCAAGTCTCATCCCATAAAACACTCTCCCATCAGCCCCTGTTGACAAGAAGGATAGCACAGTGGCTGGTTTTGCTCTCTCAAAATGTCATCAGTGTAAGGACCCCCGAGACTGTTATGAGCTAGGCCATAGCAGATCTATTGGCCCAATTCCCCAAGGAAGAAGAGTGCCCACTAAGCGATGAGATCCCAGGAGAAGTGGCGATCGCAAAACTCCCAAGAAAAAGGTGGACCATAAGGTTTGATGGGTCAGCAACGACAACTTCAAATGGCTAGGAGTTGTGCTAAGCTACAAAAATGGGGACACCGTGCCATTATCCTTTAAGCTCAACTTCCCATGCTTAAATAACGTTGCTGAGTATAAGGAATACCTAACTGGACTGGCCATAGCACTCAACATGATAATCAAGCATATGAGGGTCTTAGAGGACTCCAAACTTGTGGTTTCCCAAGTCAAAGGAGATTTCGCATTAAGGGAACAAAGCTTAGCAGCTTACTAGACTTGGGCTCAGAAGGTGGAGTAGAAATTCCAAACCTTTAGCATGGAGTATGCCCTGAGAAATGAAAACCGGTTCGCTGACGCACTAGCTACTTTGGGATCCAGATACCTTTTGAAGGAGAAATTACTTTGATAAGGGTAAGTAAGTAGCAAAGCTCCATCATAGGAACCCTCAAAACGATGTTCCCCGAAGAGTCAAAGCAGAAAGATTGGAGAGAGGAGATAAAAAGGGAAATACAAAAGCTAGAGCACGGTAAAACTATCAAAGAACTGAAAGATTACACTTTGATAGAGGGGGAACTGTATAGGAGGCTACCCAGAAGGATCCTATCCAAATGTATCAATGAAAAGGCAGGGAAACAGAAGTTAGAAGAATTACACAGCCAAGTCTATGGTATCCCAGAAACAATCAGCCTATACAAGAGGATGCAGCATCTAGGGTACTATTGGCCTAACATGAACAAAGAAGTTGCAGCTATATAGGAAAAGCGCCAAAATTGCCAGCTCTCGGTGGACAGAGAAGAAAGCTATGTCGTGTTCGTGGAGGAAGATTGGAGGACCCCATTTATGGGATACCTGACTCAAGGGATCCTACCAGCTAACAGGAAGCTGGCCCGTCAGCTTAGGAATATTGCAGCACGATACTTTCTGCAAAATGGAATACTATTTAAGAGGGGGTATAATGGAGATCCCTTAAGATGCCTGGGACCTAGGGAAACAGCAAAAGAAGTTCACTCTAGTGAATGTTAGGAGATATGAAGAGGCTTCACAAGCCACTATTATAGTTGGGATATTATTGGCCCATAATGAAGAAAGATTCTGAGGAGCTGGTTAAAACATGCCAGTACATGCCAAGTATTGGGAAATATGACTACGCCATGGCCTTTCTATACTTGGGGGCTTGATCTTATAGGGCCCATAGGCCCACCCTCCAGTGGTCATATATGGATCTTGTTAGCTACCGAGCATTTTACAAAATGGATAGAAGCTATCCCCTTGAAGAAAGCCACTGAAGTAGTTTCAAACTTCATCCATGAGCATATCATTACACGGTTTGGGATCCCCAGAAGGATGATCAGTGACAACAGTACCCCATTCATAAACAAGGACGTGAGGAGCCTAACGAAGGCATATCACATTAAGCACAGAAGGTCCACGCCCTACTATCCACAGGGAAATGGTCAGGTTGAGGCTACTAATAGGGTGATACTGAAAATTCTGAAGAAAACGAAGCACAAGTATGGAGGGAAGTGGAGATCCCACCTGACAGATGTACTTTGGGCATGCAGAAGCTCCTTAAAGACAGCCATAGGATTTTCACTATTTTCCCTTGTTTATGGGACAGAAGTCATTAGCCCAGTAGAGCTAATTGTTCCCATGCCGAGAGTAGTACTTGAAGAAATCCAAGAAGATACAGACGACGCACATGCTGCGAAAAGATTGGCACATCTAGAGAGGCTAGAAGAAAAGCAAGAAATAGCAAGGAGGAGGAGCCATAGGTTCATGAAAAGGATGGCCAAGGCATATGAGCAGACAATACACCTAAGAACCTTTGCAAAAGGGCAGCTGGTATTAAGGGCAGCAGAACATGTAAGGAAGAATATCCCAAGACCCTCCAAGTTTGCTCCAAAATGGGAAGGACCTTACATTGTTAGGGAAGCCCACGATAGTGGGTACTACTACCTCGTAAAGGAAGATGGGACTCCCTTGACAGACCCCATAAATGGAAAATGGCTGAAGCAGTACTATGCGTGAAAAGGAAGAACTCCAGTACACCAAGGGTCCCATTTTTGTCACTCTCCATTCTGCTAAGTGTCCCATCACTCTCTATGTTTTTTTTTTAACTGGCCTTGTCTTTTGCCATGTGTTTTGTTGCGCTAAAAACGTTATTTTCCAATTTCTTTCAAGAGTCTATAACAGAAGGCCACTCTATTTTAGGATCATTCCTATCTTTTGCTATCATCCTATGTCTTTTCTTTTAGTTGTTATGATGAATCTCCATGAAATCTTCTTTCAAAATAAAAGGGAGGTCTTGAGTGAACTTTACAATTGTACTTAGATAACATTACATCACATAGCCTAAGATTGGCCAAAATCTGGGTAGGATACTTGGGCTAGCGCTAGGGGGAAAAAAAAGGAAATGAAGATAATGAAAATAAAAAAATTTATCACATGGCCTAGGACTTACACCAAAATCAGTCCAACTACATGGTCCAGGACTTGGAGTGGAGACAAATAATCCGAAGTACTTGGTCCAGTACTTGCCACAAATAGGTCTGCTTGGTCTATGACCTAGGACTTGGATGAGGAAAATATCCAAAGTACTTGGCTCAGAACCTGTGCAGGAGCACAATCACTAAAGTACCTGGCCCAGGACCTACCACAAAACAAATTCGTAGGAGCCATGGTCCAGGACTTAGTTTAAAAAAAAAAACTAAAAAAAAAAAGAGAGAGAAAAGGATGGCATGCATATACATAAACATAACAGATTACCAAGATCCACTATTCAAAAAAAGAAGGCAGTCAAGAGTACTTAGAAGGAAAGTAAATTAATTTGTACATCTTGAATTGTCTAAAAAAAAGTGGGGAAAAAAGAGAGAGAAAGAGATAAGCTATAAGGCCAGTCAATAAAGAGCCCTTTGGGGGAACTGCAGAAGTAGCCGGGGAAGAAAGGATCAGCTACCTCTTGATCTTCAAATCTTGCAGTACCTTGTGAGCATGAGCCAAGGCCTCCTTAGCAGCAACAATCTCAACATCAAAATCCTTGAAGCCTTCCTCTAGAAGAGTGCATGGGCTAAAGATCGAAGGTACTCCAACAAAAAGGACAAGTTGAATTTTGCCTCTACAAGATCTTGTACCACTCCCCTCCACTCTAAGAGCCTTTCCTCAGGCAAAGAGTCAAGAGATGAATCCTTCAGGGAAATTAGTACAGCACAAAGAAGATCCATCAAAATGTTACCCAAAAACACGTCTCCCCTAATCCCACTAGTGAAGTCCCCGTGAGCTTTGATCAACCAATCTAAGAGTGGCAAGCAATTAGCTGGTATAGAGAACCACAGGAAACTGACAAAGGGTGGCCCAATGAGCTACACCCGATTAATTGGGATGATGGTTGACTCTGATACCAAATGTTACGAACCCATGGGTAGAACTCACCCTTGAAAACCGACTTGCAAGAAGAGGGTACCCAAGAGCTTATAAACGCATGATTAAGCTTACACTTAACTAATGTGGGACACTAGAATCATAACAAATGGTTATCTTCAAAGGCAAGTTAGGCATTGGTTTGGCCTAAAGGGGAAGGAGAAGAAAGAAATCAAAATTTTCAACAAAAAGGGGGCAAGAAGGATAAATAATACAAGTGCTTATAAAGGATGAGATAGGGTTTACCTATTTTTGTGAATAAGGATGCACCCCCGAAAGACTCCTTAACCAACGAAAGTTCAGCAGTCTGTGCAACTGTCACTATTTAATCTGAGCTGGGAGTCTGCTTAGATTTAGGATCCTGGGGGATGGGGGACCGAGAGGCTTCAGGATCCTGGGTGACCAGGGGAGCAAAAACTGGTGCAGACTCGGCATCCTTGGCTGCCTGCGTGGACCCCTCAACCACGTCACCACTAGAAGGCCTATTTTTCAAGCCCAAGACAATTGGGGGCTGGATTGTCACCACTCCCTCTGGCAAGACACCACCAGTCATGGAGGGAGGCACCTCCACCTGTAAAAGAAAGGGAAGCAAAGGGAGATCATTAGAAAACAAGTGGAATATGCAAGCCCCAAGAAGAGAGAGGAATAAGTAGATAACAAGAACAAAGTGGTACAGAAAGTGTCATACCACATCGGCACCAGAAGACTGGCTCTTTACTCCCTTAGGATCTGACTTGTGCTTAGAATACAAAGAAAAAGAGAGAGCACTTATCAGTAAAAAGGAGGAGGGAAAGGGGGCACAACAAAACAACAAACTAGTAAAACACAAGAGGATATGTCAGGAAGAAAGAATGAGAGAAGAAGGAATGAGGCCTTGCCCTTCTCTCTCTCTACAAATTCTTCACAAGTCTTTTGTTTACTACGAGTATGCCCAGAAGGTCCTTAGGGAGATCGAGGGATAATGTCAGGGGACCCCAAAGAACCTTGGGCTGAGGAAGTGACAGCTACAGAAGAGGTTCCTTTAAAGGAACCCGCAAGGATCTAAAGGATAGAAGACTCTACCTTAGTCTTCATTCTGATCTTTGGGATGGGAGGATGGCTGACCTCCTTTCCAATAGCAGAAGGATCTATTTCCTTATGACCTTCAGAAATAACTAGTTGCTTGCGAGCTGAAGCAGTCTTCCTCCTTTTGGTTCTAGGGCCAGCTTCAATACCCTCGGCATTCCCCTTAACTTCTGATTTCTTGACAACTTCCTGCTTGATCTTCTTTTCCTTACCCTTCACTACAGGATTTACAACACCAATTGCCTCAGCCACCCCTCTTTTAATTGGCACGCCAGAAGAAGAGCCCACAATAAGGTCACACCCTGGCCAAGAGTCAGGGAAGTCATTGATGTAGGACACCCAACCACCCCTAGATGCGTGCCACTCCAAAAATCTTGTTTTATTGATTTTTGCAGCAGATACAATGCCAGTAGTTGGAAGGACCAAGCGTTTGTTATAAGATGGGGCAGAAAAGAGAGCAGGATCGGGAACCCTCCTAATTCTACGTGAGCCAACAAAATCTGAGGAAAACTTTTGAACCTTTCTCCAGTAACCAATAAAGCCACTAGAAGCGAAAAACTCCCCACTAAGGAGTCGGTACCTCGAATTGAGGGATCCTCCATGACTAATAGGAAAAGGCTTAAAGTCTTAAAAATGGATCCAAAGATAAGAGAAAAGGCACCACCACCTTGAATATCGGTGGGATGTCCTAGTCAAAGCCAAATTGTCTAGGTACTCTGTGTGCAGAATAGTGAGTGTATTTTGGACCACTTGATGAAGGTACTGGAAGCCATAAAAGGCTGGTACAAGCCAAGTACGCCAAGCTGCCTTCGTCTCCTCAGTGAAGGTCAGAAGTGTTCCCTGTAGAGTTAAGGAAGGAAGACAGAATGGAATCACATGCAAAGCTGAGACTAAACTCGAGGGGGGGACGCCAGCTTAGATGCCCCGCCTAGTCGAATAATTCCACCAGATTGATGCTACCACATTTCAAGTTGGACCAATGAAAGATGATAGGGTGGCCATCAGTAGAGCTGCCACACAAACCATTGATCACATCTGGGGTTCCTTGAAACTTATTATTCACATACTTCAAGTTTCTGCATTTTGCCAAAGTAATAGGAGACCGGTCCCATATAAACACTTGAAGAATAGCGCAATGCAAAGACAAGGTTATGGTATAACAGGAATTGCCTTCAACCTCATCACCACGAAGCAAATCCAACTAAGAGTAGACATGGCCTAAAAACATGGGGGCTAAAGGGTACTGAGCACCCCTGGCCAACCTAATGGCAAGTGAGGAAAAGGTAGACTTAATCCCATACCCAGGAAACTCACTAAAAAGAAACTTACTCAACCACAACGCCAGGAAACTAACTCTTTTGACCACCTTATCCTTTTCTTGAGAAAGGGTCATTACTCACTTGCCCATCCTGGCTGGCTTGCCTCCAGAAGAAGCAATAAACCTACCAAAAAGAGTGAAGAGTCAATCCTCAACCTTGAGGTCCTCACCAGAGAGCTGGATATCCAAGGGGTTTTCATCACCAAACAATAGAATAAGGAAATTATTGACTACATCCTCTAGGGTAATGGCGAGCTCATCGATGGAAAAGAAAAACGTATGAAGGGAAGGAGACTAACAGCGCATCAGGTGTCTTAGGCCTTTAGCATCCTTGAAACCTTAAAGGTTCCTAGAGATTGCCACTGACTTCAAGATCCCGATGCACTCCAAGAAATTAATAAATTCACCATCAAACAGCTTTTATCCACCCAACTAGACCAACCAGTGATTTTTCCTAGGACAAAATCAAAAAAAGATAGGAAGCGCCTTGCGGGAACCAAGCCTGATTTGAAGTTCCATAATTTCCCTTAGGTCTAGAATCTGAGCAGAGCTAGCGAATCCGGGATGACCAGAGAACACCCAGGTATGTGGGGAAGGAAAAGCCTCACCATGAGAAACTTGGGAAAAAAACAGACTAGGAGTGTATAAGGGGTCTTGTAAAGGGAAGGCAGGACAATCTGAAACCTCCTGCACCTCACCCTACATTGACTTTGCCAAAGAACCATCGCATTCAAAGGGGGTGGGAGGATGCTCTCTCTTTTTTCGTGGGGAAGAAGAGGAAGCCATAAAAATAAAAATTAAAAAAAAAAAAAAAAAGTGTAACAGAAGGAAGTAAGGAAGCTTAGAACAAGGAAAAAAATGGCAAAGGGAAAAGCAAAAAAGAGAGGAGATGAATTAAGAAAATATCTATGGAAGTGAAAAGATGGCTTGAAGTGACTGCAATAATGGCGCAGAGAAAAGTTGAAGAAGATGAAGTATAGAAAAACGCACCGGTTGCCATAATTCAATTTATAAAAGGAGTTATTGTTAGTTATTAATGATAGTTATGGGAAACATAAAAAGAGGAGGAGAAAGTTTACCCAGACACTTAGCTGCCACGTTCTGTGAAAAAGGGGGAAGTTACAAGAGGAGTGGAATACGTGGGTCTTTACATTAGAGGGCAACATGACTGAGCAAGGTTCCATGATAAAAAGGAAAGGGATCCTGAGGGCGGTAGAAACACCAACTACAGATCCTTAAGAAACCCAAGAATAGAGTCTACTCACGCGTGGGCTACAGGCAACCCACGAGCTTGGGGGGCTAAATATTGAGGTCCAAAATGTCACAATATTATACCAATGTCCTATATTAAGTAAAGTTAAAATTCAAGACCAATTTGGGCTTTCAAGGAAGGAGTAAGGCCCAAACCCGCAAACTAAGGACTACCTAAAATGAGTAGGAAAGGGCCCAAGCTCATGAATAAATAACTTTCAGGCCTTATGAAACAAATAAAAAAGGAAGCCCAATCTGGCCTTTAAGAGGGAAAATTGCTCGGAACTCAGGAAGAAAGCTGAACTAGGACACTTGGGAATTCCCAGAAGCTTGGGATCCTCGAGATCTGTAGCAGGAGACTAGCTGGGATTAAGACGGCTTAAGGGAGCATGCTTATGAACACGAAGAACAAGAATGGATGTGTCCCATCAATCGCCCAATGATGCAAAAAAAGGCAGAAGACCTGCGAACTAGCATTTCATGAAAAGAAGTTTGGTACCTCGAAAAGCGCAGGGAGATGTACCATGAAGGAAGCTGGCTGGGGATCTTTTAGCTTGATGAGAAAGGAATCTGCCCATTTGGAAAAAAAAAAAAAAAAAAAAAAAAAAAAAAAAAAAAAAAAAGGACAAAAAGTGAAGCAGCCAAAAAGTGGGCCTGAAAAGCAGTATCTAGAAGCTTTAAAAAAAGAAGCATTGAAGGTCAGCCTTTAGGACCTCCCCAAAATAGGAAGGTCAACTAGGGACTTTAGGGGGGGATCATCAAAAGGGGGAAATAGTGAGAAAATAAAGAAGGGACCAGCCACCAATGTTGCTAACACAACATTAGTTCTAGTACCTAGGGCAGCAAATGGGGCGAATTTGTGGTACACCAAAAACCCTAGGAAGATGCTATAAAAAGGGGTGAAGCCATCAGTAAAAGCCATTCAGCAAAAGTGAATCAAAGAGAAAAGACTCTTTAAAAAACTTCTTTAGAATTCAAAAAGAAAGAAAAGAGGGAAAACCCTGTCTAAGATCCTAAGACAGACGCTAAAGGACACACTTGGATTCAAAAGGATTCAAACCTCACAAGTCTTAAAAGCCTAAAATAGCTATCTAAGTCAATGATTTTTGAACTTACTTGGACCTTGTAACACATCATAGTGTAAGAGAGACATATTGTATGGAAATTTCAAGAAAATAATGAAGTATTATTTATTATGTTGAGGACCCCTAACGTTTCTTTATTTTTCTTTTGATTCTATCACTCTTTACTGTTCTTTACTGTGCAATACGTATATACCTTGTGTGTATCAATGTGTGTGTGTGTGTGTGTGTGTGTGTGTGTGTGTGTGTATTGTAGGGTCCATGATTTGTGCACAACTTGATTCGTAATTAGCCCGATTTAGCTGCGGTGAACCAAGCCCAATCTTCCAAACAACAATTATAAGGCCCAGGATCCTTGTTTCTACTTGGACCTGAGTACTATCCAAAAAAAGAACCCACAAGAGGCTATTCTGGAATTCTTCCTACTATTTGTAAATTTCAACATGCTATGTTATGATTTAATGAAATCTTATTTTCTACCAAAATGAAATTAATTAATTAATTAAATTGGCAAGTAATCTCCCTTTTTTTAATGAATAACAAACTTTTATTAACAAAAGAAGAAAACAGAAACAACACGGCAATATAATACAGTAGAGAGCAATCTCTAAAAGATGACATGGGAAAAATTTGGGGTTGGGGGGCAATTAATCTCCTTTATATGGAAAGGCAATTATAAAACACTATTGATCATTGCATTCACAGTTTCACTTCAGTAGTAAGGAAATATTCATAGCGATACAAAATTATAGTCATAATTATCATGATTAATACCCAGCTTAGTTTAGCAAGTGACTCTGGGAAAATTTCACTCCAACTCGGAAACTCTTTTGGAAAATTGATTGGAATACTAACAAATCCATGTACATCCCATAAAGTTTTCCAATAGAGTGGGAAAGAGATCTTAGAATATTAATGAACCTTTACCCAATTTTTGTATCTGAATGTATGATGGAAACCTAATGTAATATTGAGATTTTTTTTTTTTTTGGGGACAAAAGAGGGTGTCCAAACCTCATTGAGTATCTAACCATTTCTTTTGGTGTATACAGTCCCTTGTCCTGCATGCATCTGGTTATTACAAAAAGAAATTTCATAGGAATGGTTTTAAAATGCTGGCAAGAGATTTCAAACCCCAAATCTCATGGATATAACAAGGTCTTACAAACCATTAAGGAGACTTAGTTTGTCACTCTCTCTCAAGCCTATGTAAGTTCTCCATCCATCTTGCTTAGCTCATAAAGAAATCTGATTTGTGCAGGCCCACTTTTACATCTTAAAAAGGAAAAACAAATGATTATTGATAAACCATCCCTGAAACTTATATTCTCATGGGTGGTGAGTGGTGAGTGGCTTTGGAAGGTGTACTATTACAAGGAGTTCTGCATCCATGGGGAACAAGCTTGGAGGTGGTTGTTCTTGGTATATCACCAAGAAGCATATTCCTATTACAATAATTGTACTTTTCAAAAATGAAAAATCCTCCTCTAGTTGTTGTCGTTTTGTCACTAGACAGGTGATTGTATTGGAAATAAGACTCTTATTGGGTTGGTATTTTTCTTTTGTGTGCTCGTAATTTTTGGGATGTTATCCGTTTGTGTCACTTTTGTGTAATGGAAGTAGGCAACTTGGGCTATGTAATCTTCGATTTTAGGTATATTTTGTTTTAGAATTTCCTAGGCCTGGGTTTAAGGTGGAGACATTTTGGGTTTGTAAAGGTGTGTATCAATTCAGGTTGGACGATAATATCCGAGTCCAACAACCAAAAGCCCAAACTCCACATATACTATTCTATTATTGCCTTGTAATTGGGTATTTAAATAATACTCCTTTTTTTCTTTGGAATCAGTAAGCAATAAAACTTAATAAAATAAAAATTTTATGATTTATTTGTATCGAAAAAATTAAGTATTACGAAAACAAAGTGACCGTACTATGAATTGGTGGATCTCACACTATATTTAATTAGTATGACATATATATATATATATATATATATATATGTTGGAGGATATAATAGATGTTGTTGTATATCTAAAATAATATATAATTGTGTATCAAAAAAAAAAAAACTATATAACTAGTATTATTTATGTTCGATGCATGGCTTGATAAAAATTCATATATAAGCTAATTTTCTTTCTCAAAATATATATAAGCTAATTTTAAAAATAAAATTAAAACAAAATTATTAAATAAATAGTAATAATAAATTAAAAAATAAGTGCATAATTTTAATTTAAAAATTGCTAAGTTTTAATTGTTTAGAATTTAGATTTTATCAATATTTATCTATTTTTATTATTGAAATATATCTTTATGCTTTTTGTTGATTTCTTAATATGAGAAATAAAATGAGTTTGATAGTTCATCAATAAAATAAAAAATAAAAAAATTCCTACTAATAGTCTAACTAAAAAAATCAGCACACTAACAAATTAAATATAATAACCAAAACCAAAAATCAAAGCATACACAAAAGAGTTCAAAAATTGTGAATATAAATAACAATAAAAAAATTAAAAACTTACATAAGAGAACCAAGAACTTAAATGAGTGTCCATTATTTTGCTTCTTTATATTAAACTTCATTTGGTATAATATCCTGCATGCAAATTCAAAAGCAAAGAATAGTAAGTAAAATGAATTTATTAGACTAAAATATAAGCATAAGTTGCATCTTGGGAAAAAAAGTGAATAAAAAAACATACAACAACAAGGGGTGTATTGTGTGGGATTTAATTATAGGGATGATTTTATTTGTTAAGAGAGATTATATCGAAAAGTCATAGCTTAATGTGTGTGTGTGTGTGCGCACGCACGTGTGCGTGAAAAATTTGAAAATAGATTATTAGTTGGAGTAGAATTCAAATTTCAAAAACTTAGATAATATAATTTTTTAAAAATTAAATTATTGTTACATCTTATCCCTTAATCAAGAGTCTTCTAACTTAATAAGATGCAACTTGAGGAAAACAAAAAAAAAACAAAAAAAACAAAAAAAACAAAACAAAACAAAAAATGTGAGTTATGTGGGATTTAAGTTTAGAAAATTCTGATGATAAACTTCTAGTTTTATTTAAATTAAACATATGTTAATGTATTCCTTAACTTGAGGAAATATATTATAACAAATAATATAAAATTAATTTATTAATTAGTTGTCATTAAAATGTTGATAATAGACTTTTAGTTGGAGTAGAAGTCAAAAGGTTGTATTATTTTCTTTAGGAAAAAAAAAAAAAAAAACAAGCAAACAAATGTGAGTTGTTGTCTAGGATTCAAGTTTATAATTTTTTATAATAGACTTTTAGTTTGAGTATAATTTAAATTTATTGAAGTATTTAAGTTTAGAAATTTTTGATAATAGACTTTTAATTTGAATATAATTTAAACTCATTGAAGTTTAAATGTATAAAATTGATTTACTAATTAGTTGTTCTTAAAATATTGATAATAGAATTTTAGTTGGAATACAAGTCAAAATGTGGTTTTTTTTTTTTTAGAAAGAAAACGTGGGTTTTTATTTGGTGTTTAAGTTTAGAATTTTTTTATAATAGACCCTTTTAGTTTGAATAGAATTTAAATTTTTTTAAATTTAAATGATAAAGATTTACCTAAATTAAACAGTTTTTAAATATTATTCCTTAATTTGAAAAAATATATCTTAACAAATAATATAAAATTAATTTACTAATTAGTGAGAATAGCCTCCTTGCACAACTACGGCTTTAGAACTCAACTTTTATTATATAGAAATATAATATGATTTGATATACCCTAACAAATAATATAAAATTAAGACAAAAACAAATGGTAATAAGTTTCACATTCTAATTATGTGACATAATGTCAAAAACAAATTAAAAAGTAATGTCATTGGTAGTTTCAAATAAGAATTGATAAAAATCTCGTTATGATTTTGTTTTGAGTAGTTCTAGAATCACAAATTATTTCACAGCTCTTTTGCCACAATTTTGATATGATAGATTGTGAGTGGTTAATCATCACAATCTATCATATCAAAATTGGTGGAATTAGTCAACCACTCAAGTTGCTGAAGTTAGTCACATACTGGAATATGTGCAAAAGAGTTAGTCACAAATTGAAGTTTGTGCATTAAGGGAAAGAAGGCTACTACAAGATCAAGTCCAATTAGATATTTGAGTAAAGGTTCAACTAAAGATTAGTATTTCGGGATAGGCCAGGGTAGTTGGTAAGATTTTTTATATTTGTAACCGCTTGATTGTTGATTAGTAGATTCTTGGGAATAGTAACCTTAAAATCACCCGGTGGGGTTTTATGTTGCGAGATTTTCCCCATTTGTCAATAATTCACCGTGTCAAATTTATTTTCCGCTACATTTAGTATTTTTGGTAATTTGTTGGTGCCTCCGCGATTTGTATGCAATTGAAACTAATTAATCAACTTGGGTAATTGAATTAATTAACCGGGGTCAAGCTATCTTAACCTAACAAATGAAATCTTATTTTCTCTTTTGACTAAAAAATAATAATATTTGCCAATGTGCTACATAGGAACATTTATTCATAATTCATTTTGGTCAAATTATGAATTTGACCAAAATGAGATTAATCAACTAATTAATTAATTAAATTGGCAAGCAATCTCCCTTTTTCTTGATGAATAACAAACTTTTACTAACAACGGAAGAAAACAGAAACAACACAGCAACAGAATACAGTAGAGAGCAGCCTCTAGAAGATGACACTGGAAAAACTTGGGGTTAGGGGGCAATTAATCTCCCTAATATGAAAAGGCAATTACAAAACACTATTGATCATTGCATTCATAGTTTTACTTCAGTAGTAAGGAAATATTCATAGCGACACAATATTATAGTCATAATTATCATGATTAATACCCAGCTTAGTTTAGCAAGTAACTCTGGGAAAATTTCTCTCAAACTCGGAAACTCTATTGGAAAACCATTAAGGAGACTTAGTTTGTCACTCTCTCTCAAGCCTATATAAGTTCTCCATCCATCTCGCTTAGCTCATAAAGAAATCTGATTTGTGCAGCCCCACTTTTACATCTTAAAAAGGAAAAACAAATGATTATTGATAAACCATCCCTGAAACTTGTATTCTCATTCATGGGTTGTGACTAGTGAGTTGCTTTGGTAGGTGTACTATTACAAGGAGGTGCATCGATCAATGGGCAACAAGCTTGAAGGTGGTTGTTCTTGGTATATCGCCAAGAAGCATATTCCTATTACAATAATTGTACTTTTCAAAAATGAAAAACCCTCCTCTAGTTGTTGTTCGTTTTGTTACTAGACATGTGATTGTATTGGAAATAAGTCTATTATTGGCTTGGTATTTTTCTTTTGTGTGCTCATAATTTTTGGGATGTTATCGGTTTGTGTCACTTTTGTGTAATGGAATTAGGCAACTTGGGTCATGTGTGTTAGGATAAGTGCCCTTAAATCCTATTGTATGATGCTATGTATGATATTATGTATGACATTATATGAGAAATGATGTATAACTTAATATTGTGTTTAATAAAGTTTCTTTATTCTTATCTAAAATAATGGTAACATGAATATTCGAACATTATCATATAGTCCATGAGATGCATAGTATGTGATTTATGTAATTTAGTCACAGAAAATATAGATCACAAGTTTTTTGTAAACTCAAAATTTTGGTTTGTAGTCGGTGATGAAATTGAGCATTTCATTTGCGAAGACTATAACATATTAACAAAGATGATTTGTCTTGATCATGAAAGTGGAGACTTCTAGTTGATATGTTGATATGTTGATATGTTTTAAGAGTTAAGACATATTAAACTGGACCACTGTGAGATTTATTATTCTTCTAACGACTGTCAATTGAATAATAAATCTCACGACTTCTATTCACATGAACTCTTAATCTTGAGAGAATAATGGACCTGATCATGAAATGTAGGTTGCTTTGAAATATCAGGAGTGAGATCTAAAGTGACCATCAAAACATCAGTATGTTGGGCAGCCACATTTAGTGTTAATGGAACATATATTCTCAAGATGGAATTCATAGTCTCTTAACGGAGATATAAAATATTCCCTTAAGATAATTATATATTTATGAAATTAGATTTCATATATATATGATGAATAACTAGGATTAAACCGGGTACTCAAGGATTAAGATGTAATAATTTTCAAAGTGGCAGTTTATATTCATGACTTTGTATTACTACGAATATTTTATGAAGGAGTTGCATATATAATAAAGTCTTGAGATATAATTTATTAATAAAGCCTAGAGTGCAATTATATTTATAAAGTAGTATTAAATATAATTAATGTTAACTTTGGACTTTTCAAGAGTTGACAGAAAAGCCCAAGGCCCATTGGAACTAGTGTCTTATTTGTTTCCTTTTGGTCCCACTCCAAACCACACACTAAAGCCTAATTGGGAAGGCCCAAAAGGCTAGCCCAATTAGATAATCAGTTATGTGCAGAGAAACATACAAAATTTTATATTAGTATGAAATGATTTGTATGTTCATGTATATAAGAGAGAGACTCCTTCATATTCTCTCTAAAACAAACACATAGAACTGATTAAGAGACTACACATCTTGGGCATCAAGTGGAATTGGAGTAAAGATCAAAAGTGTTTCCAAGTGCTTTTCTTCGTTCGTTTTTGAAATTCACGATACCAAGGTACACTCTCTTGTTTATATATTCTGAAATTTACACAGCACATGTTATCAATTACGAATGAAATAGATCCATTAATTTTTCCGCTACGTATGTATTGTATGCGATACAAAAATGTAATTTTTTATCCAACAATGTGATCTTAGATTATGGGCATGCTTTGTTTTAGAATTTCCTATTAGGGGTAATCCTTCACTCAACAGCCACTATCTCAAGGTAATCCTTCACAACTCCAACATAATTATACACAATTCAGGTACAATACCTAAAACATCAGAGAAATTAAAAAGATGTAAAATTATCTCCATTTGGAGAGTAAATGTTGCCCACATATATTTTATTTTAATTATTTAATTAGTTATTTTATTCAGATTTATTTTTATTTATTTAATGGTAAGAGTGATAGAAAAAAACTCATCCTATTAGGATTTAGGGGTCCTTTTTTTAATAGACATTTATAACCTTGTTGGGTAAAATAGATGTTTTTTGGTGAACAAACATATAGTCCTTGATAGAAAAAATATAAATAGATAAACAAAGTTAAATTAAAGGGGTCCCTAGTCTTAAAAATATTTAAAAAAAAAAAATACAGAAACGTGCCTTCTCCATCAAAATAATTTCTAAGGAAAACGTCATATATTATAAGAATCTCTTCTTATTCTTTGTTTTACATTGGTTTCTTTCTATAAATCATTTAAACAACAATAGCTAATGGTATGTTTTATTTTCTTAATCTGCTTTAGATTTTTTGCAGCCAGAAAAAAAAAAAAAAAAAAAAAAAAAAAAAAAAAAAAAAAAACACGAATTTAGCTCTCAAGTGGCCATGGAGGCTCGGTCCTACATAGCCCCCAATCTTGCTAAATTCAAAACACCTATTTCATTTTATAACAAACCCAATCAATGCAATTCATAGATTGAAAAATAACGAGTGTTATTGCTAGCAGATTTACAGTTATTTACCATTGTTCAATTCTCTATATATGTATTTGCCATTTGAAAGTAAATAGTAGTCGCCTATAATTTACATGTAGTTCTCATAGTATTAGTAAACATTGGGGTTGGTTTACCCATCTTTTATTTACGAGGTCTACATATCTTCAATTTTCTGTTATATTACAATTTTTTTTTTTTTTTGGGAGAATCTGTTATATATTACATTTGATGTCAAAAGTCTACTTACAACATACTGTAGTGGGATTTCGTAGCAAAATAAATTGTTCAATTTAAAATGATTTTACATGCGAATTCGTATATAACAAATTGAGTGTAACAAACATAGAAACTGAATCACATTTGGGCCCAAAAGAGCCCTGACCCCCTGACTTGTATAACTGGATCAAAGGAAAATAAAACTTGATCCCTCCGTCTAAAATCAGCTCAAACGGATCTACATTCTGCACAAAGCATAAACTGCACTGACTGGCTGAGCAGCGTTGATGTTTCTAAATTTGAAGGACACATAGAGAGTGACTGTTACTGTAGGACTAAATGAAATTTAGAAAGAAGAAGAAGATGGAAGTGGAACGAAGAATGAGATCATAAACTGGAGTTGAAGAGGGAGGAATCAATATAGTAGCTTTTTTTTTTTTTTTTTTTTTTTTTTTGAGAAGAAAGCATACAAGAATTATACCTTCAAAAAGAGTAAGCATTTCAAATTCCTAACTAAATAAGGGTGGCCTAAGTCTAAACTAAACCTTTAAATCAAATATTAGGAACTGAGATAGCATGAACATGATTCGATCAAATTCAACGAAAATTTCACCAATTTAGTTGTACTTATCCGAGGGCTCTATCCTGATTTTCTTCAACGTTTGGAAAAGAAAACCTTAAGCTTTTGCAGGAAGTTGTGTCATTTCTTATGTTCAATATGCGTGAAGTTCATATAGTTTCTCTATTACTTCAGACATTTAGCATAATGCTCATCTCCATTTAGCATAATACACATAAGGGGGAAAGGTACCACCTCCCTGATTTTCAAGAAGGTCAAACACCAAAAAATCCACAGAAAAAATTTAATTATTTTCATTCATCACTTCTGATCTATTCTTTAGATGAACCTGAGATGAAATTGATTCAAAACAATATCACAGTATGTGGGATTCATCCATCATAAGACTTTTTTTTGTTACTAATGTTATAATTACCATTCATATTATGGTAAATTTTTTGTCAAAATCTAGTTGATTATTTGTTATATATAATCACCATTAACATTATGGTATTTCAAGCAGGGGAGTGAATTTCGTACCGTACCGGCCGGTACGGCCGAAATTTATCGTACCGGCCGGTCAATCGGTACTGAAACACCTTTGTTTCGTACTGCTTAAAATACCGGACTATATCGGACTATGCCGGATATATCAGCGAATACCGGACATATCGGCCGGAAAATAAAAACCGGCCGGTACAAAAGATTGAAAAAAAAAAAGGAAAGAAAAATGTAAAAAATAAGTTAATGGCAAATAACTCACGATCTCTGCCATGGTCACTGCATTTCCGGTCGTCACCCCCACATCGCCGATCATCTGCCCCACTTCTTCTTCTTCTTATTCTCTTCTTCTTCTTCTTCTTATTCTTCAACTTTGAGATTTAACTATCAGCCTTTCGTTCCCTTTCATTTCTTTTTATTTTGGGCTTTTTAAGTTTTTGTGGCTATTGTTTTGTGTGCCACTGACAACTCACGTGAAGTTAGTGTGCTGTAAAAATAATACCTTTTGATTTCAAATTTCAACTACACTGTTATGCGTGCGCCACCCGTTAACAAAAAGATTTTGAGTATTATTATTATTATTATTATTATTATTATTATTATTATTAGAACTACTATGTTTACAATATTTTCACAACATTTTTACAATATTTTTACAACAAATCCTAATTGGAAGGTTATTATAGGTTTTAAATTTAAATCCAATACTGAAATTACTTTTTACCCAATAGTAGCAGCAAATAACAACATGCAACATAAAATTTGTTGTGAAAATGTTATGGACATAGTATTTCTCTATTATTATTATTATTATTATTATTATTATTATTATTATTATTATTATTATTATTATTATTATTATTATAAAATAATGGTAAATCCGGAACAGTACATCGGTATTAACTGGTATCCGAAATATATCGTACCGCTGACCAAATCGGTACAACCTTCGGTACGGTATTCACTTCCTTGATTTCAAGGTTACTGTAATTGATGGCTTTAATGAAATATGTATCTTAATTATGATATAATAAAATTGATAGTAAATTATAGCTAAGCCAAAAAAATTAGTTATTATTATTGTTGTTGTTGTTGTTAAATAATTGTTTTTCATGTTTAGAAGTCCTTTTGCATATTCAAGCATTAAAATAAGTTAAAATTACACATAAATTTTTTCCTGTAGTACTTTCAACACTTTCAGTTTTTTTTTTTTTTTATTGTACATTCAGTACTAAATTTTCAGCAAAAAGCTAAAAATATTGTTCTCAAATGGATATTTAATGTAACAGTTAGAACTAAACATTCAAGAATAGATTTATGGCAATAAATCATCCTACAACGTAACATATGAACATTATAATTTGACTTGGTGTTTTCAATTACGTTTCTCACGGTTTAACAACTAGTAATAGAAATAGTAGGAAGCATTATTAATTTCATGCATACAATGTAGATAACATGCTGCAGGAGGCAATTGAGGAAGCTCTAGTGGTACCCATAAATGAGCACATATTACTAGTAATACAAGTCTTCAAAGCTTTCAAAAGTTTTATTTTACACAAACACATTTATTAATACGCAAGCTATAATCTTTCTTCCAAGCTATTCGTGGGTAAGATGAGCATCGATATCTTTTGTAATACCAATTGTAAATTCAAGCATTGTGTTTGACTCGGGATCATCGACATTCAGTTTCTCATATTCCAACGTCCACCGGACCAAGCTCCCCTCACCCTTTGGAGTGGCTTGAACAATGAATTTGAAACTCTTGTACAACTCCATGAGTATTCCTCCAATCACCTTGAAAGTGACTGACAGGTTTTTGTCATCAATGGCTTCGATTTTTTCCTTAGACATTACAGCTTTCCCATCTGCCACCGACTCAAACAAAAACAATCAATTTCAATGGTACAAACATCAAAGCAGGAAAGACAAGATATAAACACCACCCTTTTCATTATTGTTTGCTATTTCTGTCTTATCACACGTGAGACATTTTTAATTTACCTGGAAGGAAAAGCATGTATTAACAAACAAAAAACATCACAAAAGCACGTATCTCACGGTAGTTGACAAGTGAGAACAAAAAAAAAAAAAAAATTATGAATTGATAACTAAGAAAGTGAGAAAAAAATATATATAATTTTGAGAAAATGTACTCGAGAAATAGTGTTTCCTATTAGACTTTATCAAAACTATTCAATATTATGTTATACTCACCAAACATACTGACAAACAAATAGATGGCCTCTGTTTTCTTTTTCTTTTCTTTTTTTACTATTATTATTATTAGTAGTAAATTAACTTGGAAAATATAAAAGATAATATGTTATCCAACCCTAAAGTTTAAGAATTTTATAATTAAGAAAGCATAATTATTAATAAGTTTAATCCAAATATTTCTTTATACGAAACTAATGAGAGAGAGAGAGAGAGAGCCTTGGACCTAGTTGATTTCATTGGGTATATTAATCAATTAAGTTTTTTTTTTTTTTTTCTTTCTAAAGGAGGGTTATAAGTGTGGGCTGGTTGACTATTTTTTTTTTTTAAGCCTTTTGGTCAATTTAATTTTTGTGATGAAATTAACGGTAATTTTTGAAATTTAGCTTCAAATAATAACTATATAATATAAAACATTTACAAATATATATATATATATAATTAAAAAAAAGTAATGTTATAGATACAAACTATTTTACAACATTTTTAGAAATTGTTGATGTGGCGAATTTTTACTAGTTTTAATATAAGCACATTACTAACATTACATTTTTACTTACAATAATAATTTTGAAAATGTTAAAGCCACATCAGTAGTTTGCAAAAATGTTATAAAATTATTTGGGTCTATAGCATTACTCAAAATTAGGGTCCAAGGGGCATAGCCCCTGTTGTTCCAAATGTAATTTTGTCCCTGTAATTATGGTTGAAGTCCATTGTGCATTCAGATTTTATTAATTAAATTTTCAATAATTTTTTTTTCCTTTTTCTTTTCTACTGGATTCTAGAGTTCTTCTTGGAGATTCAAAGGTTATTCTCTTAATATAGTCATGTTCTGCTTCGACTAATTTCTAACATTTTCAAATTTTCATATGGTATTTTTTTTTTATATATCGGTGTGCACTTATGGCAATGATATAATGATATAATGAGTCGTGGGATCACCTCATTTTAATTTTTTTGCTTGCATTAATTTTTATGTTAGTACTCTTTATTATAATTTGAAATTTATCAAATTTATGTTTACCAAAAAAAAAAAAGAAGTTTATCAAATTTACGTTAGTCTTACAAATCTTTTAAAATTTCTATATAATTTAAAATTTATCAAATTTATCTGTCTTGAAATTTATCAAATCTATGTGATAAGACATAAAATGTTAATAGTGTTCAGGAATTCATAAGACATGATCAACAACAACAACAACAACAACAAATATTGATTGACTTACCGAAGATAAAATACCAGCACATGACAGAGCCCTCTTTTCCCCATTCACCTTCTACTAAATCTACACTTTGTATAAAGTTAGGGCCAAGTTTCGATACCTCAGGCAATCTCTTGCTGTTAACCTCGTGAAACTTATATGCAGAGGCCTTGATCTCTATTTCAGCATCTAACTTCCCAAATAGAGACATCTTTTCAATGCTGCGTACGGATCTTCAAACTCACCTCTGATCCGCTAAAAAAATAAAAAGAAGAGGAAGAAAGAGAGAAATATTATGAGCGAAAGTACGTAAAACGAGTTGTATAAGAGAGCATTTTATAACATGCAAAACTTAATGAGTTAGGTGAGTAAAACGGCGCGGTGGCTGGCGCGACAAGTCATCAATGTCGTGATCTGTCACATCAAGTTAATTACATCTAGCCCTTCTTTGCGGCTGGCTGAGACTTTTCCTCTTGGCTAGCCATTCGTACCATTCCTCTTGGCTTTAATCTAATGATTTCAGCGTTCTTATTGGACTAAAATTTATTTTAGTCCTTCTATTTTCACACGATTTTTATTTTGATTTTTAACTTTTTTTTTTTTCAATATTTTTAGCCATTCTTTTGAAAAACGTATTTTGTTTTAGTCCTTATCGTTACATCAGAGACGGAAATTGCACAGGTGGCAAACGGTTCAACAATAAATGCTGACGTGTTTATTAAAATAATATTAAAAAAATTATTTACATTTTTAAAAATGCCACATTGGCAATTTAATTTTTTTTAAAAGCCACGTCAGAAAATTAAAAATCAAATAATGAAATAATTTTTTTTAATTTAATAAAAGAAAAGAATTATTATTATTATTATTTTTTTTTTTTTGAAGAACATGAAGAACCAGAACATTTCTTCGCGGTCCTGCCCAGAAAATTAAAGAATCAAAATTTTTTTTTCTCTTTTCTTACGTTTCCTTAGCTATCAAACCCATAATATCACTCATATTTACAAAACACGATGACATGCCCACAGATTTACAAAACACAAAGACATTCAACAATTACTCAGTCGATTCTTTCACATTCTCATTACAAATACAAAGACCTTCAAAGATTCAAATCACAAAGACCTTCAACAAACACAAAGACCTTACACACCTTCATCCAAATTTACAAACCCAACAAAGCAAACCCAAATGAAAACCAAATAGCAAAAACCCATTCCAATCATGTAGATCGAAGAGAGGGAGAGATCGAGATGTCACTGGTTTGGCTTTGTGGTCGTGGTGGGTGTCTTGTCAACGGTTCTAATGAGGGAGAGATTGAATCTCTTCATTTAGATCAAAGAGACAGAACCGATCTCTGCATCTTTCTAGTCTTGTTACTTGTTTTTAGCTTTTATGGCTTTTTCTTGGGGAGCTTAAAGGCTTTAGGGTTTTAATAGATGAAGGGTTTTTGTTCATTTCATATTATAATGATCAACTATTATTTTTGATTGTGCAATTTGTGAAATTGGGGAGGTGGGTTTGGTTGAAATCTGGGTTGGAGGGCTACAGGGGTTGGATGTTGAAATTTTAGTTGAAGAAGTTGAAGTGGCTGTTGAATTCCTTTTATGGGTAGGCTCTGCTGTTTTAGTGGTTCCTACTCTAAGGTAAGGATTTAAAAAAAAAAAAAAAAAAAAAACTTCATGTGTCTATCAGTTTGTCTCTAATACCAATCAATATGTTCTGTGTTGTGAAAAGGTTAAGCAATAAGCTGAAAAGGTATAGTCTTTAATTGTTTGTTAGAGTATTATTTGTGTTGTGTGATTGATTTGTGTCTCCAATTTTCTTAGTAGGGGTATAGACTCTTGAGTGAATGTGATAATTTTGTGATGTTATTCAGTTGAATTATTCAATGTTTGCAAGTTCTTAGTGAGATTATTGATCATTCTTTGTTGTATAATCACTTGTATAGAATGGATAATTGGGGGGCTTTGAAGGTGATGATGGCACATCTAGTTAGTTGAGTGGTTCAACTGTTCAAGCTATCTTCTTGCTTCTTTAGGGAGTTTGATGGGAGACTTTTAGCAAGGAATTGCACTGATATTTGCAGGGTTGCTGAAATTGGGTATAAGAGATTTTGACATTTTTACACTGTTAGGCCACATATTTTAGGAAGAATTGATGATCGGAATTGAACCAACTGCATGTTTTCTGACTTGCAGTTTATATAACTAACGTTTGGTGACCCTCTTCTTTCATCCTCTGTCTCCCCCCCTTTAAAAAAAAGAAAAACAGAAAAGAACCATCATAAACATAGCAAAATAGACTAATAGAGACCAAAATAAGAAGGAAAAGAAAAAGAAAAAGAAAAGTACCTATCTTGATAACTTTCAATGCTTCATTTGTGTTAGGTTCTAAGAATTAGGAACTAATGTATTAGAACTTCAATTTGTAATGTTGGCAAACCATGATCAAAACATTCTTTAAGTTGTATGTTAGACTTGCTCAAAGTATGGCTCTTAATGTAAAGTTGGAATCGAGTTTTATGCAGAATTCACTGTGCACTTTCTGCCTGACTCGATCGATCGAAAATTAGACTCAATCGATCGAATGTCGTGCAGATTGTTTTTCTGCAGAATTTTCCAACTCAGCCCTAGCCCATTTAATATATAGGGTTTTATGTTTTACCCTAAGTATATAAAGGAAAACCCTAGCCACGTTTTTAGAGTTCTGAATGCTGTGTTTGTAAATCTCATTGTGAGATCTAGAGATGTTTACCTTCACATACACTTAGGGTTTCCAAACTCAAGATTTATGTCAAGAGGTTGGTAAATCATACAGTTGTAAAATCAAAGATCTTAAAGATATACAAGCAGGTGCGCTTGTGAATTGCTGAAGAATTTAAGAAAGAAGGAGTCCGTGGATCTCGGAACTATCATGGGGTCGTGGTAGTAAGTTTCCTACACTTGGGTAGCAATAGGATGTTAGTGGTCTAAGTCTTATTGTGTAAACTTTAATTCTTTCATAATGAATTCAGTTTACCTTGAGGATAGCTAGGTTAAATCCTCCCCAGGTTTTTTACTGGTTTGGTTTTCCTGGGTTATCAGATCTTTGTGTTCTTTATTTTCCGCTGCTTTATTGTTTTTGATTATTTGTGTTAACCTAGTTCTGTTTAAATTACCTAAGTTAATCACTTGGCTAATTCTCTAGGTTAATCTGTTGGGTTTAAGGAGTCTATACGATCTAACAAGTGGTATCAAAGCGAGTAGCTTTTGTGTTTGATCTTTTGATCTTTTTGCTGATCCTTGACCTCAGTTGTCATGGAACACGAACACTCTCTTGTTGTTTCACCTCACTTTGATGGAAACAATTATGCTTATTGGAAAGTAAGGATGAAAGCATTCCTGAAATTCATTGATGAGAGAGTTTGGAATTCCGTTGAGTACGGATGGGAGAAGCCCACTACTCCTGTGAGTGATTAGCAAACTTCTTAAAAGGAGGCAGCCGCTTTCAATAGCAAAGCTATGAATGCTATTTTCAATGCTGTTTCCATGGAGGAATTTAAGAGAATTTCTAATGTTGAGGTTGCTCATACTGCCTGGAAAATCCTCCAGACTGTGCATGAAGGCACAAAGGCAGTTAAAATAAATAAATTGCAGCAATTAACCTCTAGATTTGAAAGCATTAGAATGAATGATGATGAATCTTTTGATAAGTTATATGCTAAACTGAATGATATTGTTAATTCTGCATATAATTTGGGTGAAATCTATGATCAACCTAAAATTGTTAGGAAGATTCTTAGATCTTTAACTGAGGATTTTAGACCCAAAGTGACTGCCATCACTGAGAGCAAGGATGTGGACTCCATCCCTGTTGATGAACTTGTAGGATCTCTTCAGTCCTATGAGTTGGACCTATCCAAGACAAACAAATCCAAATCAATGGCTCTTAAGTCTGTTGATGATATTGAGGATGGTGGATTTGATGATGAACTCTCTGCTACAGAGATTGCCTGTCTTGCCAAGAACTTTAGAAACTTTCTTAAGAATAATAACAGAATGGCAAGAGGCAAGAACACTGTTGAACCTAGAAATTTTAGGAGGAATGATCCCACTAAGGTTAATAACACTGAAAAACCTAAAGAGAAAGTAGGTCAACCTTCTAGTAATTCTTTGGGACAACAATGTTATGGATATCAAGGGTATGGTCATTTGAAATCTGAATGTCCTACATATTTGAGATCTAAGGGTAAGGCTATGGCTGTAACCCTTAGTGATGATGAAGTTTCTGACAATGAATCTGCCAGTGATGAGGATGGAAACTTCATTGCTTTCACAGCTACTACTGTAGTTAATGAAAGCGTGTCTGTTGAAGAGAACCCTTCTGATGGGGAACTCTCTGAAGATGCAGATTTACAGGAAGCCTATAATTAACTTTGCAAAGTTGCTGCAAAGGATGCCATGAATGTTGATTTAGGCTTAAAGAAAATTGCATCTCTTGAACTTGATAAGAAGAATTTACTTGTGAAATTGTTTGATGCAAATGAGCTTTTGAATAATGTGAAAACTGAGAACATGCTGTTACTTGATTAAGTTAAATGTTTGGAACTTGAATTATCTGTTGCTAGAGAACAAACTAATAGGTCTGCAAGCTCCAAACTTGATCACATGCTGAGTGTTCAAAAGTCTCCCTCTGACAAAACTGGCTTAGGATTTGAGGAAAGTATGTCTGTGTTTGAACCTTCTTCCACTAAATTTATACCCTCTTCTAAACCTCCTAAGAGTGAGATTGTCAAACCCTTGGTGAGTGAACCTGTCAAATCTGTAGATGTTGCTCCACCTAGGAAGATTAGGGCTGATCTTCAAGCTTCTTATTCTAGAGCTTCTACTTCTTCTAAGGGCAAGTTGCATGATAAGCCTGCATGGGTTTGTTATTTTTGTGGAAAGTCTGGACACATTCGTCCAAATTGTTTTAAGTTGCAAGCTGCAAAGCGAGCAAGTAAACCTAAAGTACCTGTGCCCCAAGCACATGATCCTATGGTACTTATTGGTGAATTGGTAAAGGCGTTAAACCTTTATTCCAATCCTGGAGTTGCTCAGAATTCTAATGTGAATCATAACTCCAATGCAAGAGTTGCATCTAAAATGTTTTGGATGCAAAAGGCTCAACCTAATTGAGTCTGTCTGACATGGTCCTTGTGCTTCATTGCTCTATCTTTTGTGACCTTTATTTCTAGGATTTGCATTGCATAACATTCATGCATTTCATTCTAGGATTTTTTTTAATAATAAAAAAAAATTTGCAAATTGTGTTTTTGCTTTTTTTTTTTTCTTGAACTTGAAGACAAGGTTGGTCAATCAATTTTTGCATAACATGTTTATGTACCTTGTTTAGCTTTGATGCACTTATTGCGATTGCACTTTACTAGCTAAAGTTTTGTTGTGCATGTTGTGTGGGAAGATGCTATATTTGTTGATCACATGATCTTGATCTTGAAGTCTTATGTCTTTAATTGTCGGACTTGGTCTTATTGAGAAAGGCATAAATAACCATCTCACCACTGTTTACTAGCCAATCATGAACACCTTAGTGCATATCGTAAGATTTTGTGCACGAGAAAGTGTAACACATGCACAAGAAGAACATAAGGTGTAGCCTCTATTAAAATTGGTGTGTACATTATTGGGCTATAATAATTTCACAATTCATAAAATTGGTGTGTACATTATCCCGACTTTTATTAAGTTTCTAATCAATTAAATTGAATAATGAGGCAAATCAAGAAACTTACATGATTGCAAGCTTTTATTCTAGGAGATGTGAGAGTTATATGATGTAACTCTTTAAGTAATAGTCTCTTTCAAATTTATGTGATGGATTTTGTAGAAATTGTGATTAATCAATATGTGCATATCACCTCACATGTTTCTCAAGCTTATGCTAGTTGCACACACTACACAAGTTATTCTTTGCTAAATTGTGTACATGTTATTGTGTGTGTTTTTGGTCCGACCAACCAAGTTTGAATATTTCTGGAAATTGATGCAGAACATGTTGCTTGTTTAAAGTTTGAGAGATATTATGGGAAAATCTTACTTTGAGAGATCTGGGTTAAAAACATAGGTTTTTGGAAAACATCTCATCTCATACTCATGCATTCTTTTCATAAAATTTAATGCTTTGAGGAGTTTTTGAGCTAATTTGTTTCAATTTTCAAAAATTCAATTTTTCCAGATTTTCGATCGATCGAGTCTGTTTTTCGATCGATCGAAAATGTTTTTAAAATCTCACTAAAGTCTCTGTGTGTTTCGATCGTTCTCGATTGATACTGGATCAATCGAAGGATTTTCGACCGATCGAATCTGTTTTTCGATCGATCGAAAATTGGGCTTAGTGTTTTTTAAAAAGACTTTTCTCACGTGGATTCTTTACTTTTCAAAACTTCTTCAAACTTTTTTGTCTCCTCACCAACCGGTCAAAGAGATTTTTGCTGTTTTTGGCTTTTTCCTCCAATCTTTTTGCATAATCTCTCTCTCCCAAGGCCGGTAAGACATTTTTGCCCTCTCTTTTGATTTTATTTTCATGTTTCATGCATTATTTTCATGCATTTTGGGTTATTTTCGGCATTTAGGGATTTGGCCTTTTTGGAATTGATTTTGGCTCTTTCTTTTTCAAATTAATCATGGGTTTTTGTGGGGACACTATATACAAGCACTGTATGTGGTTTAATTTGGTTACTTTGGTGCTTTGTGGAAATTTTAAATTTCTAGGGCTTGAAATTGGGGATTTTGGGGTTTTTGTTCAATTTGATTGAAATTGATGAAATTGACTTGTTAGATTGATTAATTTGATCATTATAATTGAGTTGTATGACTGCTGTGTTGATCAATTTATCAATTAATTGTGTTTTGAAAAATTGGGTTTTTCAAAATTGGGTATTTTTAATTTAAAACTCCTGCTCAAGTCAATTTTGTTAATTTGGATTATATTTGAACATGTCACTGCATTAGTTCATGCATCATTTGCATAATTTGTTCATGCATCATATAGATTGTGTTTTTCTATATTTTATGCTGTGTTAACTTGCAGTCTGCCCTTGATTTTTGTTTTTGCTCTTCGCTTTCTGTGTCTCTCTTTATTCTTTAGCACCATGCCTAGGAAAACTAGAGCCTATAGGACCTCTGACCCTTCACCTTCTTTCGATAGTGATCGGTTCCCAAGTGAGAAGAACCAAGAGACCTATGAGACCCTGAACCTTAGGCGTCATATCTGGGCTGAGCGTAGGGTCATACTAGATGAGGTAGATCCTGAGGTGCGACGTAACTTTGAGTGTCGGGGTTGGTTGTCTTTGCTCGATTTTGAGCATCCTCCTCTTGCCACCTTGATTAGAGAATTCTATTCGAACCTCTTTATCCATATCTATGATACCGACACCTTAGTTAAGGTTTGGTTACGAGGTGTAGAGTATCGCATTACCCCGTCGGTAGTGTCTGACGCTCTTGGGGTGCCCATTGTCGACCATCCCATTTTTCCTTATGAGGAGTCTCCACCTCTTGATGACGTGATGTCATACATCACTGGGTCTTCTATCCAGTGGGGTTCTGATCCTCGGATCACATCTGCTGAGCTCTCTGAGCTTCATTACCTTTTCTTTAGGATTGCTTGTCATTCCTTGTGGCCTATTTCTCATCTCCACACCATTCCTCTTGAGCGATGTGTGTTTTTGTACGCACTTGTTACTGATACTCCTATCAGCTTTCCTCATTTGTTCCATCGTTCTTTAAACGAGGTTCATCGGTCTAGCTCTACGGCTCATGCGTTATTCTTTCCCGTTTTTATTCATAGGATTCTCCTTTATCTTGGTTTAGGTGATTTTCCTGCTTCTGAGCCTGTACATGTCATTGCTCCTATAGGTGCTACCTTTTTGAGGCAAAGGGCTACTCAACTTCGAGCTAACTCTAAGCGTCCTAGGGTAGAGCCTTCCGGTGTCACTCCACCCCCTTCTTCTTCTACATATACTCTTGTAGCTGGGACGTCTTCTGATCCTGCTGTTGCTACTACTGCTGATGTTCCTCCACCGTTTGATGATGTCTCTGACCTTCGTCGGACTCTTGATACTGTCGTGACCGTTCAGGTGACTCATGGTCAGCTTCTGGTGGACATCCTTGATGAGCTACGTGCGTTGTGAGTTGATTTGGCGAGTTCTCGTGATTCTCTTCCACCTCCTTTTGATGATGAGTGAGTGCCCTTTGGCAATTCGTCACAAAAAGGGGGAGTGCATTCTATTGTGTAGTTCATATGTATCTAGGAGATTTTTGTGGAGATTTTCATTTTAGGGGGAGTTTTTGTACTTAGTAGTGATACTGCGGAGCTTGTGGAGTTATTAGATTGTATCTAGATGCTTCACTTTGTATTTACATTTTTTGGCTCTTGATTAGGAGATTTTTTTTTTTGTTGAGATACATTGTTATGTATTATGTTTCTTGTTTCACTATGCTACTCTACTTATTGATTTATATTTATGATGTTATTCATGATATATGTCTTTATTTTGTGTCATGTGAAATCAAGAAGTTATTTTTATATATTTCCTGTTTTTTCCACACATGCGTTTATGTGTTTGTTAAGTGTTACAGGAATATACAGGTTAATTCAGTCGTGCTGTTGTCTACTTTGCAACTGTTAGATAGTAGTTAGGTTGAATTGTTTAAGTGGCTTTTTATTATTGTAATGGGCTGTTTCAATATGTAAACTTTGAGCTTTTTGTTAAGTCTGTGTTTTGTCACGGATTGCCAAATGGGGAGTTTGTTAGGTTCTAAGAATTAAGAACTAATGTATTAAAACTTCAATTTGTAATGTTGGCAAACCATGATCAAAACATTCTTTAAGTTGTGTGTTAGACTTGCTCAAAGTATGGCTCTTAATGTAAAGTTGGAATCGAGTTTTATGCAGAATTCACTGTGCACTTTCTGCCTGACTCGATCGATCGAAAATTAGACTCGATCGATCGAAAGTCGTGCAGATTGTTTTTCTGCAGAATTTTCCAACTCAGCCCTAGCCCATTTAATGTATAGGGTTTTATGTTTTACCCTAAGTATATAAGGAAAAACCCTAGCCACGTTTTTAGAGTTCTGAATGCTGTGTTTGTGAATCTCATTGTGAGATCTAGAGGTGTTTACCTTCACATACACTTAGGGTTTCCAAACTCAAGATTTATGTCAAGAGGTTGGTAAATCATACAGTTGCAGAATCAAAGATCTTAAAGATATACAAGCAGGTGCGCTTGTGGATTGCTGAAGAATTCAAGAAAGAAGGAGTCCGTGGATCTCGGAGCTATCATGGGGTCGTGGTAGTAAATTTCCTACACTTAGGTAGCAATAGGATGTTAGTGGTCTAAGTCTTATTGTGTAAACTTCAATTCTTTCATAGTGAATTCAGTTTACCTTGAGGATAGCTAGGTTAAATCCTCCCCAGGTTTTTTACTGGTTTGGTTTTCCTGGGTCATCAGATCTTTGTGTTCTTTATTTTCCGCTGCTTTATTGTTTTTGATTATTTGTGTTAACCTAGTTCTGTTTAAATTACCTAAGTTAATCACTTGGCTAATTCTCTAGGTTAATCTGTTGGGTTTAAGGGGTCTAAACGATCTGACAATTTGTTTGTAATGATAGTTGTTGATTAAATATAGCAATTTCTTCGTTTAATCTTCTTCTTGCATCCTCATGCAAATGGTTTTCGAAGTTGCAACTTGCAAATACTTTTGTTTGCTTCTGTACCATATAATTGCCTCTAAAACACGCAAGATTAATATTGAGGTTGTTATTTATAGTTTTGTTATATAGCTTGTAGGATGGCGTTCCTCATCTAGCTCTGGCAAAGGAAGAAGCCATGAAGGGTTAATCAAGTTTGGTTTCAGCCTAGTAAAAGGGAAAGCTAATCATCCCATGGAGAATTACCATGTTGCTAAATTTATGCAGATTGAGGGACATGAATTAGGACTATTTGCTATCTATGATGGCCAGTTGGGAGATACTATTCCTTCCTACCTACAGAAACATTTTGTTTTCCAACATTTGTTTTCCAATATCCTAATGATAAGCAGACAATGTTGGTTGTTTATTTTCTAAGATTTTCCAAAGCTTTAGTAAATATTTCCACCTGTTTTCTTTACTAGAGGTTCTAGCTTAATTTGCAATCATAGCCTATAGCAAATCATTTTACAAAGGTCTGCTAATACAAGCATCATAATCTCCTTAAAAATTGAGAGGATCAAAGTTACAAATGGTATGATATTGCCTTAATCAAAGCACAAAGAGTGAAAATTTTGTCTAAACCTATCCAAATAGAGATAAAAAAAAAATTCCCCAAGAATGAGTTTTGCTCGCTCCAACCATATCATCCACTTCGCGGAATATATACACATAAGGTAAAGTTTCATCATCTAGAACATAGGGTCTTTTGGACAAAGGGCATGATACCAAGAAGCACCCAACCACATGTTCATTCTTTTCATCACTTTCAGTTCCAACATTTTCAGTTCAAGGGAAATGACATCAGAAACTTAATCCTTAAGCACAGACGAACATTATCAAGAATCAAAATAAAATTATCATTAGCCTAACTATATATTCGGGAAATATTCATGAAAAGCTAACTGAAATGAATGTTACGTTTGCCAATTACAGCAACCACTTCCTTGGGACACAATGACAAGGCCAAGCTCAACAAACAAAAGAGCATTGCAGACCTAAATGGTCTAATTTATTGGTAAAAAAATAGTGCTTTTATCCGCACTGTGTGAATCTCCAACAACTGCAAAATGGAATTGGGGAACTAAAAGGGGAATACTATTAGCAACCTTACGAAAAGTTGAAAACTAAACAATATAACCATTAGCAACCTTAATCACTTGCATTCAAAAAATGAACAATAGTTTAGTACATGCCATTGCATTTAAAAATATTAATCACTATACATATAATTAATGCCTAACTAGAAGTTACTCAAACATGCACTTGTACAATCTAACACGTTTAACATGTTTGAGTAGCTTCTTTAGTTACAAAAAATTATCCAAAAAATTTGCTACATGTGCAATTAGTTCTCTAAGTTGTTAGATACGCTGTTCAAAAAACTAACCAAAAGTGCTGTTCACTGTGCAATATACTCTTAGACAACCTGCCAAAATTTGTTGTCCAAGCCATGTTCACTGTGCAATATACTCTTAGACAACCTGCCAAAATTTGTTGTCCAAGCCATGTCCACTATGCAATATACCCTCAGACAACCTGCCAAAAAATGTTGTCCAAGCCATGTCCACTGCAATATACTATTAAACTAATTGCCAAAAAATGGTGTCCTTCATACTACAAAATCAATATTAGCCTGAAAAAAATGTCAACAAAATCAAGTTACATTTTGAACTTAAACAAATATGAGAAAATTTCACAATAATTGAATTTACCATTTATTACTTTTTCACATACCAAAAAAGTTGTGTTTGCAGGCAAGCATTTGTATTTTCAACACATGGAGTTAGTGCAGAATTGAACCTAACTTCATTTCCCTATGCATATATATAAAAAAATAAATTTATTTGATAAACATGTAAGAAAACATTTATTTTTTACTTGACCAATATTCAAATCCCCTTGATGTTATCTTTCCATCCTTCTTACTTTTATTTATGTAATGTTTTCTAACATCAAAGCCCATTTTCCTTCCATATTTTAGCCAAAATTCTCATGCATCTTTTAACGTATCGAATTCCATACCAACTCTAGGACTCAAATCTTCATTGGCATCCATAACTCTAGGACTCAAATCTTTATTGGCATCCTTGTTTTGAGAGAATTCTCTCGCCACACTATGCAATAAATTAAAGAATACTCCTGCAATTAACAAACAAATGTACAAAATATCAACTATTATAATTATAGAAGAATAAATTTTTTAATTAAAAATAAAAGCTGAAAATTTGTGTACCAATATTGTGCTTACCAATAAAAATTTGCAAAGTGTGTGTGTGTGTTTATAAGTTGTGGCTCCCAACTAATTGTATTGTCCCATACAGTACTAGTAACAGATAGTAACTAACAAGAAACATTCTTTTGAACTACAAACTGAACAAAGACCAAAAGAAAATATAAAAAAGAATGTTATACTACCCAAAGATGGAGAAACATTTTCTTTTATTAGTAATTACACACACCTGCTAGGATTCAAATTCCAAACTAAGCAAAAAAGGGGGAGAGAGAACTAAAGTATCATTTTATATGTGAATTAATAACAAGCATTTTGAAGGTTCTACTGAAACAATACTGACTTTTATTCATATATTAATATATATTTGAGATCATTGCATTGTAAGCTCTAGTGTTTGGCACACAACCTTTCTCCTTCAAGTGCTCAAAAATCTCAACGGCATCACCAATCTGACCAGCCCTCCCTAAACCCTCAATAAGGTAATTGAAAGTCAAACAATCAGGACTAAAGTCATCCACTAACATTGCTTTCAATACACTCTCAGTTTCACTAACTCTACCCAATTTTGACCACCTATCCACCTTAAAATTGGCTTCTATTAATTGTTAGATTGATAAAAAAAAAAAGATAAGAAAATTGTAGAGAGTGATCCAACCTGCCTAATGTTCCAACTTATGCTTCTATTTTCTTCTAATCAACTACATCTTAATCCGAATTAGTAAGGTTTAAAATCTTTGTAAAGAATCAAAATAGCAAACCAAATATACAACTATATAAAATCAATATTTCAAGGATTCCAGTCTTTAAGTACTTACAAGTGAGCAACTTCTGTTGTCTTCTTCTTTCCAAACACATAGCTCGCCAGAACATCCTCCATTCCTACATCACAGCAATTAAGCAATTAAGATTAAAGAAATTAACCTTCAAGTTTAAAGCAATTAAGCTTCATTATACAAAAAGTTATCAAATTTACAATAAAAGCCCAGATTTTTCTATGTTTAGTTTTCTTGAAGCAAAAATTGAATTTTTAGCATAAAACTCAAATGGCCAACCACTACGATACTCTGTTTTGTTAGGTAGGACAAAGAAAATGAAAATAGAGTAATTTTTATTATGTAGGACACTTCAAAAATTAACGATTCCACTTAATTAGACTCCAAAAACTTCATTGCCTATTTGAAATTCTTCTTCACTACCATTGAATTATCTTATACATAATGATTCTCAAAAAAAAAAAAAAAAAAAAAATCTTATACATAACAAACACGCACACAAATATATAGGAAGTGAAAGAGGGAAAAAGGGTATAAGAAAGAGGGGGACCTTCACTCCATGAGAGTTGGGACTTGGGATAGATTCACACACGAGATGTGTTAGGATATGTCCCCTTAAATCCTATTGTATGATGCTATGTATGATATTATGTATGACATTATGTGAGAAATGATGTATGACTTAATATTGTGTTTAATAAAGTTGTTTTATTCTTATCTAAAATAATGGTAACATGAATATTCGGACATTATCAAATAGTCCATGAGATGCATAATATGTGATTTATGTGAAAAGTCACAGAAGATATAGATCACAAGTTCTTTGTAAACTCAGAATTTTGGTTCGTAGTCGGTGATGAAATTGGGCATTTCATCTGCGAAGACTATAACATATTAACTACGATGATTTGTCTTGATCATGGAAATGGTGATTTCTAGTTAATATGTTGATATGTTTTAAGAGTTAAGACATATTGAACTGGACCGCTGTGAGATTTATTATTCTCCTAACGACTGTCAATTGAATAATAAATCTCACGACTTGTATTCATATGAACTCTTAATCCTGAGAGAATAATGGATCTGATCATGAAATGTAGGTTGCTTTGATATATCAGGAGTGAGATCTAAAGTAACGGTCAAAACCTCAGTATGTTGGGCAGCCACATTTAGTGTTGATAGAACATATATTCTCAAGATGGAATTCATAGTCTCTTAACGGAGATATAAAATATTTCCTTTAGATAAGTTTAATAGGTACAGTTATTCAGAGAGTTAGGCCTAACCACTTTAGTAAGACTAAAGTATATATTTATGAAATTGGATTTCATAAATATATGGTGAATAACTCATAAGGATTAAACCGGGTACTCAAGGATTAAGATGTAGTAATTTACAAAGTGGCAGTCTATATTCATGACTTTGTATTACTACGAATATTTTATGAAGGGGTTGCATGTATAATAAAGTCTTGGGATATAATTTATTAATGAGGCCTAGAGTGCAATTATATTTATATAGTGGTATTAAATATAATTAATGATAACTTTGGACTTGTCAAGAGTTGACAGAAAAGCCCAAGGCCCATTGGAGCTAGTGTCTTATTTGTTCCCTTTTGGTCCCACTCCAAGCCACACACTAAAGCCCAATTGGGAAGGCCCAAAAGGCTAGCCCAATTAGATAATCAGTTATATAGAGAGAAACATACAGAATTTTATATAGAATAAAATGGTTTGTATGTTTAAAAAAATGTGTAAGAATATGAAATAAGAAAGAGAGACACTCTTTCATATTCTCTCTAGAAACATAGAACTGATTGAGAGACCACACATCTTGGGCATCAAGTGGAATTGGAGTGAAGATTGAAAGTCTTCCCGAGTACTTCTTCATTCGGTTTTGAAGTTCACCGCATCAAGGTACACTCTCTTGTTCTTATATTCTGAAACTTACATAGTGCATGTTATCAATTGCAAATGAAGTAGATCCGTTTATTTTCTGCTGCGTATGTTTTGTATGCGATACAAACATGTATATTTCCCAACAAGATGGGTCTTCTTCTTTGGCGTCGGAATCAGACGAGCTTAAAGCTTCGCTGGAGCTTTGGAAGCAACAGTGATGGCAAAGAAAGAGGCTTGGCCTTGTGTGGACTAGTACCAGGTTGCTATGAGTCTGTGACAATGAATTGAAGGAGAGGCAGTTGCGCAGGGAAGAGAGAGAGAGAGAGAGAGGAAAAAAAATTTGAGTTTATGTTTTATGAAACAGTGGGCGGGCTAAATCCTAAAGCAGTGGGCGAGTGTGAGATTTTTAAGGGCAAAATAGTATTTTTGTCTTTTGGTAAGGTGTCAAATGCTAAAGCCATTAGATTAAATCTATGGCTAAGAATGGAGGAATTGCACACCGTGTAATACCCTAGGTATTGCACGGGATATGGATCCATTGGTACCCGGCCACTCAATCAGGATGTCTAATCAATTTGAAGGGAGAGCCCTGTTACCTACATAGCAGTTCAATCGGATCATTTTACTTCTCTACTACTCGTCTATCAAGGCGTTGGCGAAGTCATATGTGACTGACTTTTTATTTATTATTATTTTTTTAAGTCCAAACATTTTAACATTGGTAATTTAAAAAAAAAAAAATCCAGGGATCAATAGCTATTTCCTTTCTATTTTATTTTGACTGTTTTAAGTGTATAAGACTATAAAAGTTACTGAAAGTAGCATGCTAGGAATCCTAGAATGACTAAATTGACATTTAGTTTTAAAAAACATTTCAAGGAAAAATTTTTGGGAAAATTAAAAAAGAAATGGAAAGAAAAAAAAAAGATTTTTTTAGTAATTATTATCAAATTTTCTTTCAAAAACTTTTTTTAGCCGAACCGTTTCTGTTGTAATCATATTCATACATATGTTTTAGTAGTGATTTATGCTATCAACAAGACACTTACTGAGATAAATGAAACCTTATTATCAATAATAACTGTCTATATTAAAGGATCGAAGCTTTCAAGCACTACTTGTTAGCATATTTTGAATTAAATTACGTTGAAACCTAAATTAATTGTAACTTAATAAAAAGATGAGTTATTGTAGAGTTTGTTAAAGAAAGAGTTAGCTTGTATATAGTGTGTGAGAGTGAGTGATTTCAACAATTGTCCTAAACACTTGAAAGATTCAATGTATTAGCTTAAACAACATGCTTTTTTAACATTTTTTATTTTTCTGGCCAAAACATCAATACTGGGCAAAACACCTAAAAAATTCCAGATATAGCCCAACATTTTATTTTTGTACATTTTAAAAGAGTACCAATACTGCTACGATATAAATTGACTTCCTTAATTGGTTCACATCCAAATCCACTACTAACATTACATTATTATCTACCATTAACAATATGTCACCTCACTAATTGTGAAAATTATTGTGATTCTAGAATTATTGTTCCTTAATGTCAGTGTTTTATATTTTTTTAATTAAATCCAACCATGTGGATATATTAATTGATATTGCCCAAAAAGGTTTATTTTTAACTACAATTAAATTCAATTGTGCGATTCATTGACCAATACAATTATATAACTAAATCAACTAAAAAATCTAAAACACAACTAAGGAAAGTACAAACTTTTTTATTCTTTAATTTTCCAGTATGCATTTTTCAAACGGTTGAAAAAAAAAAAGCAACAAGAGATAAATAAAAAACAAAGTTTAGCTACAAAATTGGTTGTAATCTAAGGTTACAACTTTATTCAATATTATTAACATTGCTACATATCTTGAAAATCTAACTGTTAGATTGCATTTTCTTTACACTCTTAATACACATGTCAAATTCTGTGCCAATCGGATATTAATTACTATATGATCTATGAGATTATATTTTATGCATAATTTTAAATTACAAAAATTTGCAATTTAAACAATTTATTGATAACACAGTTATTTATCTTTAACTTTCTAGAAATTTTGCAAAGATATAAGAAGAAAATGTAATCCAATGGTGGATTTGTCAAAATTCACCTCTAATAGATATTATGTAAAGTTAGAGCCTAATGTTACAACCAATTTTATAACTAAACTTTGACAAAAAATAAATGCTTAAGTATGTACTTTTTCAAACTTTAATTTTCGACTATGGATTTTTCAAACGGTTGGAAAAAATAAGCAATAAGAGAAATTTAAATGTTAAAGTATATTGTTGTAATGTGGCTTAGAGAGAGAGAGAGAGAGAGAGAGAGAGAGAGAGAGAGAGAGAGAGAGAGAGAGAGAGAGAGAGAGAAGATGACAAAGTAAGCAAGGATTTTTAAACGGATAAATAACCATTTTCTCTTCTATTTTTTTTAATTATAATTATTTTTTTCCTTTTTTTCTAAGCTAGGGAAAAATAGCCAAAAAAAGAAAAAAGTGAAAAAATACGGTAAGACTGAGAATTATTAGAGGTCAATATGAATAGGCAGTAGCCACATTTAGTGTTGATGGAACATATATTCTCAAGATGGAATTCATAGTCTCTTAACGGAGATATAAAATATTCTCTTAAGATAAGTTTAATGGATTTAATTATTCAGAGAGTTAAGGCTAACCACTTTAGTAAGACTAAAGTATATATTTATGAAATTAGATTTCATAAATATATGATGAATAACTTAAAAGGATTAAACCGGGTACTCAAGGATTAAGATGTAGTAATTTACAAAGTGGTAGTCTATATTCATGACTTTGTATTACTACGAATATTTTATGAAGGGGTTGCATGTATAATAAAGTCTTGAGATATAATTTATTAATAAGGCCTAGAGTGCAATTATATTTATATAGTGGTATTAAATATAATTAATGGTAACTTTGGACTTTTCAAGAGTTGACAGAAAAACCCAAGACCCATTGAAGTTAGTGACTTATTTGTTCTCTTTTGGTCCCACTCTAAGCCACACACTAAAGTCCAATTGGGAAGGCCTAAAAGGCTAGCTCAATTAGATAATCAGTTATGTGGAGAGAAACATACAAAATTTTATATTAGTATGAAATGATTTGTATGTTCATATATGTAAGAGAGAGACTCCTTCATATTCTCTCTAAAACAAACACAAAGAACTGATTAAGAGACCACACATCTTAGACATCAAGTGGAATTGGAGTGAAGATCAAAAGTGTTTCCAAGTGCTTTTCTTCATTCATTTTTGAAATTCACGATACCAAGGTACACTCTCTTGTTCATATATTCTGAAATTTACACAGCACATGTTATCAATTACGAATGAAGTAGATCCGTTAATTTTTCCGCTGCGTTTGTATTGTATGCGATACAAAAATGTAATTTTTATCCAACAATGTGATCTTAGATTTTAGGCATGCTTTGTTTTAGAATTTCCCATTAGGGGTAATCCTTCACTCAACAGCCACTATCTCAAGGTAATCCTTCACAACTCCAACATAATTATACACAACTCATGTACAATACCTAAAACATCAGAGAAATTAAAAAGATGTAAAATTATCTCCATTAGGAGAGTAAATGTTGCCCACATATATTTTATTTTAATTATTTAATTAGTTATTTTATTCAGATTTATTTTTATTTATTTAATGGTAAGAGTGATAGAAAAAAACTCATCCTATTAGGATTTAGGGGTCCTTTTTTTAATAGACATTTATAACCTTGTTGGGTAAAATAGATGTTTTTTGGTGAACAAACATATAGTCCTTGATAGAAAAAATATAAATAGATAAACAAAGTTAAATTAAAGGGGTCCCTAGTCTTAAAAATATTTTTAAAAAAAAAAATACAGAAACGTGCCTTCTCCATCAAAATAATTTCTAAGGAAAACGTCATATATTATAAGAATCTCTTCTTATTCTTTGTTTTACATTGGTTTTTTTCTATAAATCATTTAAACAACAATAGCTAATGGTCTGTTTTATTTTCTTAATCTGCTTTAGATTTTTTGCAACCAAACAAAAAAAAAAAAAAAAAACACGAATTTAGCTCTCAAGTGGCCATGGAGGCTCGGTCCTACATAGCCCCCAATCTTGCTAAATTCAAAACATCTATTTCATTTTATAACAAACCCAATCAATGCAATTCATAGATTGAAAAATAACGGGTGATATTGCTAGCAGATTTACAGTTATTTACCATTGTTCAATTCTCTATATATGTATTTGCCATTTGAAAGTAAATGGTAGTAGCCTATAATTTACATGTAGTTCTCATAGTATTAGTAAACATTGGGGTTGGTTTACCCATCTGTTTTTTTACGAGGTCTACATATCTTCAATTTTCTGTTATATTACAATTTTTTTTTTTTTTTTTGGAGAATCTGTTATATATTACATTAGATTTCAAAAGTCTACTAACAACATACTGTAGTGGGATTTCGTAGCAAAATAAATTGTTCAATTTAAAATAATTTTACATGCGAATTCGTATATAACAAATTGAGTGTAACAAACATAGAAACTGAATCACATTTGGGCCCAAAAGAGCCCTGACCCCCTGACTTGTATAACTGGATCAAAGGAAAATAAAACTTGATCCCTCCGTCTAAAATCAGCTCAAACGGATCTACATTCTGCACAAAGCATAAACTGCACTGACTGGCTGAGCAGCGTTGATGTTTTGAAATTTGAAGGACACATAGAGAGTGACTGTTACTGTAGGACTAAATGAAATTTAGAAAGAAGAAGAAGATGGAAGTGGACCGAAGAAAGAGATCATAAACTGGAGATGAAGAGGGGGGAATCAATAGTAGCATTTTATTATTATTATTATTATTATTTTTTTTTTTTTGAGAAGAAAGCATACAAGAATTATACCTTCAAAAAGAGTAAGCATTTCAAATTCCTGACTAAATAAGGGTGGCCTAAGTCTAAACTAAAACTTTAAATTTAAATTTTAGGAACTGAGATACCATGCACATGATTTGATCAAATTCAACGAAAATTTCACCAATTTAGTTGTACTTATCCAAGGGCTCTATCCTGATTTTCTAAAACGTTTGGAACAAAAAATCCTAAGCTTTTGCAGGAAGTTGTCTCATTTCTTATGTTCAATATGCGTGAAGTTTGTAGAGTCTATTACTTCAGATACTTAGCATAATGCCCATCTCCATTTAGCATAATACGCATACGGGAGAGAGGTACCGCCTCCCTGATTTTCAAAAAGGTCGAATACTAAAAAATTCAAAGAAAAAATTTAATTATCTTTATTCATCACTTCTGATCTCTTCTTTAGATGAGCTTGAGATGAAATTGATTCAGAGTAATATCACAATATCGATATGTGGGTTTTGTCTATTGTAGGACTTTTTTTGTTACTAATGTTATAATTACCATTCATATTTTAATAAATTTTTTGTCAAAATCTAGTTGATTATTTGTTATATATAATTACCATTAGCATTATGGTATTTTTTTGGTAACTCTAATCGATAGCTTTGATGAAATATGTATCTTAATTATTATATAACAAAATTGATAGTAAATTATAGCTAAGCTAAAAAAAAAAAAATTAGTTATTATTATTGTTGTTGTTAAATATTTGTTTTTTTATGTTTAGAAGTCAATTTGCATATTCAAGCATTAAAATATGATTAAAATTACACATAAATTTTATTCTATAGTACGTTCAACACTTTTAACTTTTTTCTACCGTACTTTCAGCAAAAAACTAAAAATGTTGTTCCCAAACGGTCCGTTTGAAATGGACCCTTAATATAGTAGTCATAACTAACCATTCAAGAACAGATTTATCGCAATAAATCATCCTAGAACGTAACGTATGAACATTATAATTTGACTTCGTGTTTTCAATTACGTTTCTCACGGTTTAACAACATCAAACATGCCAACTCACCACTGTTGGCCTAGTATGGATCATGTTGTTAGCTAACTTGGACTTTTTCTTTAAATGGTATAAAAAAAAAAACTAGTAATTAATAGATATAGTAGGAAGCATTTTTAATTTCATGTATCCAATATAGATAGCATGCTGCAGGAGGCAATTGAGGAAGCTCTAGTGGTACCCATAAATGAGTACATATTGTGCTTATTTTACCCAAAAATGAGGAAGCTCTAGTCTTTAAAGCTCTCAAAAGTTTTATTTTACACAAACACAGTGTGCTTATTTCTCAAAAAAAAAAAAAAAAAAAAAAGACACAAGCTATAATCTTACTTCCAAGCTATTCGTGGGTAAGATGAGCGTCCATATCTTTTGTAAGACCAATCGCAAATTCAAGCATTGTGTTTGATTCAGGATCATCGACATTCAGTTTCTCATATTCCAAAGTCCAGCGGACCAAGCTCCCCTCACCTTTTGGAGTGGCTTGAACAACGAATTTGAAACTCTTGTACAACTCCAGGAGTATTCCTCCAATCACCTTGAAAGTGAGTGAATGGTTTTTGTCATCAATGGGTTCCATTACCTCCTTAGACATTACAGCTTTCCCATCTGCCACCGACTCAAACAAAAACAATCAATTGTACAAACATCAAAACAAGAAAGACAAGATATAAGCACCACCCTTTTCATTATAGTTATTAACTATATTTTGCTGTTTTCTGTCTCATCACACTTGAGACATTTTTTTATTTTACCTGGAAGGAAAAGCATGTGTTAACAAACAAACAACATTACAAAAGCAAGTATCTTATGGTAGTTGACAAGTGAGAACACAAAATTCTCAAAAACCCACTTTGCCAGACAATGAGCAACAAAGTTCCTTTCCCTAGGAACCTACTTTACAATCTGACTTCTGTCAATCAGTGCTTTAACGTCCTCTACTAGCTGCAGATTTTTCCAATTCACCTACTTGATTCACCCGTTTTCTGTCTCAATTTAAGGTTTTGCATCTTCTCAAACACTACTCGTAAATGCATTGTCGAGACTCCAAAGTAAACTAGTAAGTTAAGTGGGGATGGAAGAAATAAGTATTGAGAAGAGAAGTTTTAGTAATAGGCCGGCCTAGTGGGGTTTAGGAGAAGCGAGTGTGGACACAGTAGTAGTGAAAAATGTGGAGAAGGGTGGAACTAGGTTCATGCTAAGTTAAAACAGGAGAGGAAGGATTGGCTTTACAGGATTGTCGGTTGAGGAAAAGCACCTTGAAGAAACGAGCTTTTGGTAAAGATGGTGGAAGGCTCAGAATGGAGAAAATACAGTGGATTGATTCAAATAAGTTGCTTGCTTTCTCTCTCCCTGGATGGATTGATTCAATTAAGTTTCTTGATTCAAAGTATCTTGTTGAGGCAGCCCTAATCATATTCTGCTTCTCGTTAAACAAGTAACATACTACAATTGATATAATATAAAGTAGAACACATAAGTGAGCAAAATAATTCTTATATTCTAAAATGATACATCAATATTAATTAGTACTAAAAATATTATATTATCCTTGGGCGAAGTAATTCTTATGTTTACATGCATTTAATTCCAAAGGTAAAAAAAAAAGATTAAAGAAAAATCCTTGAGAACAAAAAAAAAAAAAAAAAAAAAAAAAAAAAGATTAATTGATGACTAAGGCACTGAGAGAAAAATATAATATTGATAAAATGTACACGAAAAATAGTGTTTCCTATTAGACTTTATCAAAACTATTCAATTTTATGTTTTACTCACCGAAAATACCAACAAACAAATGGCCCTCTAATTTCTTTTTTTTCTTTTTTACTAATATTATTATTGATAAAAGTAGTAAATTAACTTGGAAAATATAAAAACAAATATGTTATCCAACCATAAAGTTTAATAATTTTATAATTAAGAATGCATATATAACTATTAGTAAGTTTAATCCAAATATTTATTTATACAGAACTAGAGAGAGAGAGAGAGAGAGAGAGAGAGAGCCTTGGACCTAGTTGATTTCATTGGGTAACATTAAGGTTCTAGATGTATTGCATCAAGTTGATAACTGTTATATGTAATGTATTATAAACCCATTTTAAAATACTATTATTATTTTTGTGTGTGTTCTAATAAGTATTACTATGTATTTTAAAAAAAAAAAAAAGTGGATAACTATTATCAGTAATTTCAATATGGTAGTGCCACTTGGGTTGGCATATTAATCAACTAAAATTTTCTTCCTTTTTAAAGGAGGGTTATAGGTATGGGCTAGTTGACTATTCTTATTTTTTTATGTCTTTTCGTCAATTTAATTTTTGATATGAAATTAGCTGTAATTTTTGAAATTTAACTTCAAATAATAACTATATAATATAAAATTTTACAAATATATATATATATATATATGTTTATATATATATATATATATAATACTAATAAAAAAGGCAGGGGCCAAGGGGCATAGCCCCTATTGGTCCAAATGTAATTTTGTCCTTGTATTTATGGTTGAACTTTAATTAATTAAAGTTTTAATAAACTTTGTTTACTTTCTCTTTTCCAGTGGATTCTAGAGTTCTTCTTGGGGATTCAAAGGTTATTCTCTTAATATAGCCATGTTCTACTTCTGATGATTTCTAACATTTTTAAATTTTCCGAGGGTATTTAAATATATATATATATATATATATATATATCATGGCACACTTATGGCAATGATAGAACGACTTGGGGATCGTCTAATTTAAATTTTTATGTTTGCATTTTTTTTATGTTAATGTTTATTATACTTTGAAATTTATCAAATTTCTATTCAAAAAAAAAAAAAAAAAGAAATTTATCAAATTTACATTAGTCTTTACAAATCTTTTAAAATTTCTATATAATTTTAAATTTATCAAACCTATCTCAATCTTGAAATTTATCAAATCTATGTGATTTGGAATGAGTTTAGCAAAGCCCAAAACTTTATTTTTCTAATTATTTATTTTATTTTCCCTTCTCTTTAATTTTGTGATCCATATGTTTCACTTTCCTATTTGTTTTTTTCCTACCTCCTCTTCGTCTAACCTAGTACAGTTATCTCTAGTTCTCTCTCTCTCTCTCTCTCTCTCTCTCTCTCTCTCTCTCACGTACACTTAGAGAGAGAGAGAGAGAGAGAGAGAGAGATGAGAAATTCAACTTTTAATCAATAGAGGGATTTTTTTTATGAGAAAAAAAATATTTGGAGTTGTTAGAGTATCACTAGCAATCACGCAATCTCCAATTTTTCTCCAAAAAAGCAACTGTTCACACAAAAAAACACCTCCAACAGCCTCTCTATCTCTAATTTTTTTTTTAGATTTGCTACAGTAGCTCTCCAGACATGGACAGCACTGTAGCAATCACTGTAGCATATCTAAAGAATATTTTCCCTTAGAATAATACCGGATGAATTAAAAAAAGACTTTTTTCTCTTTCTCCCATTTCTGTTTCTTCTACACTCCCTCTCTCTTGCTTCTCTTTAGAAAAAACTTTCTTTGCTTCTCGTCAAAAAACAATGGTGAAGCACAAATTGATGGAGCTCTCAATCAAAATACAAACTCAAATCACAATATTAAAACTAATCAAATCAGAACAACAACAACAAAAAAAAAAAAAAAAAAGAGCAAAGCTGACCCATCTGAGCCTCGGTGGGAGCAGGACATGCAATGGTGCTTCTTGAATGCTCTAGAGTAGATGTAGTGCTAGAGAAGAAAAGAAAATAGAAAAGTGAAGATTGACGATAGAGCTCCAGACGAAGTGCTAGAGAAAAAAAGGAGAAGAAAAGAAAAAAGAAAAGTGGAGATAAGAAGATAAAGCTCAGATGAATGTTCTTAAATGTTCTTGAATGTTCTTTGGAATCAAGTAAAAAAAAAAAAGAGCCAAAGTGGAATGTTCTTGAATGAGAGCTGGAGAAAAAAAAAGAGAGGAGAGCTGGAAGTGGAATGTTCTTGAATGAGGTAAAAAAAGAAAATAAAAGAGGGAGTGGATAGAGATAGGACAATGTGTGGAGGAGAAAAACAAGGAAAAAAAAAAGAAAAAAGAAAAGAAAAAGAAAACGTATGGATGAAATGAAATGGGAGAAAGGAGAAATAATATAAAGAATAAAAAATTTTGATTGAAAAATATTACTGTAGTATTTTCACAATAAATTTTAAGTAACAGATTGTTATTAGTTAATATTAGTGAGTAAAAAAATAAATTCAGTGGTGAGTTTAAATTAGAACTAGTAACAACTTTTAACATAAATTTTGTTGTGAAAGTATTGTGAAAAATGTTGTGAATGAAATACTTCTCATTGAAAAATATAATTGTTTGGAATTAATATAGGAAGAATAAATGATAATAAAAAATGAATAAAAAATGAATGGAGAAATAATATTTAAATAAGATAGAGAATGGAATAGAGAATCTGTTGGAAAGTGTATTTAAAAAAGTGAATAGTTAAAGGGTACAATTAACGAGTGCTGTACAGCACTTGTTAATGATTCATTTAAAGAAAGTTTTTATGGGAAATGGAAAAAAAGTAATTAATATTTTGACAACTTTTTCATTTCTCATAACAGTAGTATCAAAACTTTCTTAAAATGGATTATTAACAAGTGCTGTACAGCACTTGTTAACATTTTCCATAGTTAAAAGGTAAAAGTGTGTGGCTTTATAGGATATCAATTTACAAAATTAAAGTCTTAAATTATAAGGAGAGATTAATCTATAATTGATGATTTAATACATTTGCAACATTTTTTTAAAATATTTTAGGGTTTCAATTGAGTTAAGGTTCTATTAGTCTCATACTTTAAGAGTCTTAATAGAAATTAAAAGGAAAATTGCACTAGAAACACTATAAAATGTTCAAAATATAATGTGACATTGACTCTTATTTATGAACTTTATCGATTTAACTATTGAATATTTAAATCAATTTTTTTTTTTTATTAATAACATGATAATTTGTAATGTAATAGTAAAATTTGTAATACTTTTTACATTATTAATAAAAAAATACACAACTCTTATAAAAAAAAATACACAACTTTTAAAATATATACGGAATTTTATAAAAATTTAAGCCTTTAATAGTTGAAAGTGGGGCTTTTTCTCTGAGGAGAATTTTGTTTTCTTGGTGGGGCCTTGGGCTGGCCCTGCACGTCAAGTCACGTCAAGTCATCAACTCGTGTTCTTTGAAGACGGCTGAGACTTATCCTCTTGGCTGGCCACAAATTAAGTCATAATTGAAGGGGGACACCGTTACCGTGATGGCGGTCAAATATGGCACAATCATATTGACTGTCGTTTTTATTTTTATTTTTAAATCCAAACACTTTGACATTGGTATTATTTTAATTTCAGGGGTAGCTATTTCCCTTCTATTTTATTTTGAATCTGTCTTAAGTGTACAAGAACATTCGTAGCAATGTAGTTAAATAACTATATTGCTATTTTAGCTACATTGAAATAACAGAAAGAAGAGGCAGCAGTGGAGTTAAATTTAAAAGATTTAGCTCCACAGCAACAATACACATCTAAAAATAGATGTGTACTGTAACTCAAAACTAAAAAATATATATATATATTTCTTTATTCTCCCCTCGGATTAAAAAACCATTTCCTCTCCTCTCTCAAACTCTCAGCTCAACTCTCCTCTCTCAAACTCTCAGCTCAGCTCTCTTGCAACTCTCTCCTCTCTCACAACTCTCACCGGCCAGCTCGCCGACCCACCCCAAGCCCATCGCCCATCGCCCAAGCCCATCGCCGATGCCCCAAGCCGTCTCCCATTGCCGATCGCCCCAAGCCCATCGCCCATCGCTGTGCTGTGCTGGGTTTTTTTTTTTTTTTTTTCTATGGATGTTTTTATTATTATTCTGTGGTTTTTTCTTTCCTGTGGTGGTGGTGGTGGTGGTGGTGGTGCCGTGAGGGGCTGTGGGTTGAAGAGAGGGAAGAGATGAATAGTGTTTGTGGACTGCTGGTGGATTTCGTGGGTTTCGTTGGTAGGTTTTTTTTTTTTTTTTTTTTTTCCCTTGATGTTTACTGCTGGTAGTGGTGGCAGCGGCGGTGGCGGCAATGGTGGGTGTGTTTGTGGCTGTGGCTGATGGTAGAGGTGGTTATGGTTGTTGCTGTGGATTTTTTTGGGGTAATAGGATATATTATTTTATTGTAGGAGGTGTATTATTTTATTGTGATATTTATATTATTTTATTGTATTGAAAGCTAAAATAAATCTACTGCTGTAACACGTGTGTAGTTAAAATAGATAAAATAACTTTTGGTAGAGCTAAATTGCTAAAAATTTAGCTCCACTGCTGTGGATGCTCTAAGACTATAAGTTCTTGAAAGTAGCATGCTAAGAATCCTAAAATTACTAAATTGATATTTAGTTTTAAAAATAACATTTCAAGGAAAAAAGAAATGGAAAGAAAAAAAAAATCTTGTCATCAATTTTCCTTTTGAAAAAAATTTAGTAAAAACTATTTCTGTTGTAATCATTTTCATATATGTGATTTAGTAGTGTTTTATGCTACTACCAAGAAACTTATTGAGATAAATGAAACCTTATGATCAATAATATGTATGTATATTATAGGATCGGAGTTCTTTTTTTTTTTTTTTTTTTTTTTGTGGTGAAGACAAAGCAATACTCATTCATTGATACGTAAAGAATCACAATAAAAAGCATCCGCTATAGGCGGTGGAGTATCTTCAATCCAATACAAATCCTCAAGTAAATTCATAGCATGTTTCGCTAATGAATGAGCCACCATATTTCCACCTCTTTTGACCCAATTGAAAGATAGTGTTAGGTTCTAAAGATTAGGAACTAATGTATTTAGAACTTCAATTTGTATGTTGGCAAACCATGATCAAAACAATGTTTAGTCGTGTGTTAGACTTGCTCAAAGTATGGGTCTTATTGTAAAGTTGGAATCGAGTTTTTATGCAGAAGTACTGTTCACTTTCTGTATGACTCGATCGATCGAAAATTAGACTCGATCGATCGAAAATCGTGCAGAACGTTTTTCTGCAGAAAATTCCAACTCAGCCCAAGCCCGTTTTAATGTATAGGGTTTTATGTTTTGCCCTAAGTATAAAAGGGAAAACCCTAGCCACGTTTTTAGTGTTCTGTTTTGCTGTGTTTGTGAATCTCTCTGTGAGATCTAGAGGTGTTTACCTTCACATACACTTAAGGTTTACAAACTTGAGATTTATGTCAAGAGTTGTGTAAATCATACAGTTGCAGAATCAAGAGAACACAAAGATATACAAGCAGGTGCGCTTGTGGATTTGCTGAAGAATTCCGGAAAGAAGGAGTCCGTGGATCTCGGAGCTATCATGGGGTCATGGTAGTAAGTTTCCTACACTTGAGTAGCAATAAGATGTTAGTGGTCTAAGTCTATTGTGTAAACTTCGATTCTTTCATAGTGGATTCAGTTTACCTTGAGAATAGCTAGGTTAAATCCTCCCCAAGTTTTTACCGGTGTGGTTTCCTGGGTCATCAGATCTTTGTGTTGATTATTTTCCGCTGCTTTGTTATTTTTGCTTAATTGTGTTAACCTAGATTTAATTAAATTACCTAAGTTAATCATTTGGCTAATTCTCTAGGTTAATCTGTTGGGTTTAAGGGGTCTAAACGAACTGACAAGTGGTATCAGAGCGGGTAGCTTTTTGTTTGATCCTTTGATCTTTGAGCTGATCCTTGACCCCTGTTGTCATGGAACACAGACACTCTCTTGTTGTTCCACCTCACTTTGATGGAAACAACTATGTATATTGGAAAGTAAGGATGAAAGTTTTCCTGAAATCCATAGATGAGAGAGTTTGGAATTCCATTGAATACGGATGGGAGAAGCCCACTACTCCTGTGAGTGAGTGGCAAACTTCTCAAAAGGAGGCAGCCGCTTTTAATAGCAAAGCTATGAATGCTATTTTTAATGCTGTTTCCATGGAGGAATTTAAGAGAATCTCTAATGTTGAGGTTGCTCATACTGCTTGAAAAATCCTCCAGACTGTGCATGAAGGCACGAAGGCAGTTAAAATTAATAAGTTGCAGCAATTAACTTCTAGATTTGAAAGCATTAGAATGAATGATGATGAATCTTTTGATGAATTCTATGCTAAATTGAATGATATTGTTAATTCTGCTTATAATTTGGGTGAAATCTATGATCAACCTAAAATTGTTAGGAAGATTCTTAGATCTTTGACTGAAGATTTTAGACCCAAAGTGACTGCCATCACTGAGAGCAAGGATGTGGACTCCATCCCTGTGGATGAACTTGTAGGATCTCTTCAATCCTATGAGTTAGACCTCCCCAAGACTAACAAATCCAAATCAATGGCTCTTAAGTCTGTTGATGATGTTGATGATGGTGGATTTGATGATGATCTCTCTGCTACAGAGATTGCCTATCTTGCCAAGAACTTTAGAAACTTTCTGAGGAATAATAACAGAAGGGCAAGAGGCAAGAACACTGTTGAACCTAGAAATTTTAGGAAGAATGAACCAACTAAGGTTAATAACATTGAAAAACCTAAGGAGAAAGTAGGTCAATCTTCTAATAATTCTTTGGGACAACAATGTTATGGTTGTCAAGGGTATGGTCATTTAAAGTCTGAATGTCCTACTTATTTGAGGTCTAAGGGTAAGGCTATGGCTGTAACCCTTAGTGATGACGAAGTTTCCGACAATGAATCCGCTAGTGATGAGGATGGAAATTTCATTGCTTTCACTGCTACCACTGTGGTCAATGAAAGCATATCTGTTGAAGAGAACCCTTCTGATGGGGAACTCTCTGAGGATGCAGATTTACAGGAAGCCTACAATAAACTTTGCAAAGTTGCTGCAAAGGATGCCATGAATGTTGAGTTAGGCTTGAAGAAAATTGCATCTTTGGAACTTGAAAAGAAAAATTTACTTGTTAAATTGTTTGATGCAAATGAGCTTTTGAATAATGTGAAAACTGAGAACATGCTCTTACTTGATAAAGTTAAATGTTTGGAACTTGATTTATCTGTTGCTAGAGAACAAACTAATAGGTCTGCAAGCTCCAAACTTGATCACATGTTGAGTATTCAAAAGTCTCCTTCTGATAAAACTGGTTTAGGTTATGAGGAAAGTATTTCTGTACTTGAACCATCTTCCACTAAATTTGTTCCTTCTTCTGAACCTCCTAAGAGTGAGATTGTCAAACCTGTGATGAGTGAACCTGTCAAACCTGTTAATGTTCCTCCACCTAGAAAGATTAGGGTTGATCTTCATGCGTCTCATTCTAGAGCGTCTACTTCTACTAAGGGCAAATTGCATGATAAGCCTTCATGGGTTTGTCATTTTTGTGGAAAACCTGGACACATTCGTCCAAATTGTTTTAAGTTGCAAGCTGCGAAGCGAGCAAATAAAACTAAAGTACCTGTGCCTCAAGCACATGATCCTATGGTACTTATTGGTGAATTGGTAAAGGCGTTAAACCTTTATTCCAATCCTGGAGTTGCTCAGAATTCTAATGTGAATCATAACTCCAATGCAAGAGTTGCATCTAAGAAGTCATGGATGCAAAAGGCTCAATCTAATTGAGTCTGTCTGACATGGTCCTTGTGCTTCATTGCTCAATCTTTTGTGACCTTTGTTTCTAGGATTTGCATTGCATTACATTCATGCATTTCATTCTAGGATGTTTGTTTCTTTGTTTAATAAAAAAAAAAAAAAAAAATTTTTTGCAAATTGTGTTTTGCTATTTTTCCTTGAATTTGAAGACAAGGTTGGTCAATCAAAATTTACATGTCACATGTATGTACCTTGTTTAGCTTTGATGCACTTATTTCTATTGCACTTTACTAGCTAAAGTCTTGTTGTGCATGTTGTGTGGGAAGATGCTATATTTGTTGATCACATGATCTTGATCTTGAAGTCTTATGTCTTTGATTGTTGGACTTGAACTTATTAAGAAAGGCATAAATAACCATCTCACCACTATTTATTAGCCAATCATGAACACCTTAGTGCATATAATAAGATTTTGTGCTCGAGAAAGTGTAGCACATGCACAAAAAGAACATAAGGTGTAGCCTCTAATTAAAATTGGTGTGTACATTATTGGGCTATAATAATATCACAAATTCAAATAAAATTGGTGTGTACATTATCCCGGCTTTTATTAAGTTTCTAATCAATAAATTTGAATATTGAGGCAAATCAAGAAACTTACATGATTGCAAGCTTTTATTCTAGGAGATGTGGGAGTTATATGATGTAACTCTTTAAGTGATAGTCTCTTTCAAATTCATGTGATGGATTTTGTAGAAATTGTGATTGATCTCTATGTGTATATCACCTCACATGTTTCTCAAGCTTATGCTAGTTGCACACACTACACAAGCTATTCTTTGCTAGAATTGTGTACATGATATTGTGTGTGTTATTGGCCTGACCAACCATATCTGAGAATTTTGGGAATTTGATGCAAAACATGTTTGCTTGTTTGTTGTTTTTGGGTATATTGAGAGAAAATTATGCTTTGGGAAATCTGGGTTGAATACATGTGTTTTTGGAAAACATCTCATCTCATACTCATGCATTTGATTTTTAAAATCTGTTGCTTTGAGGAGTTTCTGATCTAAAATGTTTGGTTTTTCAAAAATATGATTTTTCCAGAATTTCGATCGATCGAAACTGATTTTCGACCGATCGAAAATGTTTTAAAATGCTCAGAAAACTCTCTGGTTGGCTCGATCGATCCAAGCTTATTTTGGATCAATCGAAGGTAATTTCGATCGATCGAGTGTAACTTTCGATCAATCGAAACTCGGGATGACAGTTTTTAAAAAGGTCCTTTTCCACGTGACTTTTCACTTTTCAAAAACTTTTTCAAACTCTTTTGTCTTCCTACCAACCGGTCAGCATATTTTTTGGAGATTTTGTCGCCTTCTTCCAACTTTTTTGCTACAATCTCTCTCTCTCTCTGCTGGTAAGACCTATATACCCTTTCCTTTGCATTTATTTTCTAATTTCATGCATTATTTTCATGCATATTTGGGTATTTTCGGCATTTAGGAATTTTCTATTTTTGGGATTGTTTTTGAGTGGTTCTTTCTCAAATTTTTCATGGGTTTTTGTGGGGACACCTTCCCTAAGCACATCATGTGGTTTAATTTGGTTTATTTAGTGTTTTGTGGGAAATTTGAAATTCTAGGGCTTGTAATTGAGTAAATTGGGGATTTTGTTCAATTTGATTGAAATTGATGAAATTGGCTTGTTAGATTGATTAATTTGATCATTATATTGTGTTAATTAACTATTGTGTTGATCAATTTATCAATTTGTTGTGTTTTGAAAACTAGGGTTTTTCAAATTGGGTATTTTTGATAAATATTGCTTGCTCAAGCCAATTTTGTTAATTTGGATCACAATTGAACATGTCACTGCATTAGTACATGCATCATTTACTATTTATGCTCATGCATCATATAGAATTGATATTTTTTCTATATTTTTTTTGCTATGCTAACTTGCAGTCTGCCCTTGGTATTGTGTTTGCTCTTTTCTTTCTGTGTCTATCTTTTCCTTAGCACTATGCCTAGGAAAACTAGAGCCCATAGAACTTCTGATCCTTCTCCTTCCTTTGACACTGAGAGGTTTCCTAGTGAGTCAAACCAAGTCACCTATGAGACTTTGAACCTTAGGCGTCAGATTTGGGCTGAGCGTAGGGTTATCTTAGATGAGTTGGATCCTGAGGTGCGTCGTAACTTTTCACGTCGGGGTTGGTTACCTTTGCTCGAGTATGAGCATTCTCCTCCTCCTGCCACCTTGATTAGAGAGTTCTATTCGAACCTCTCTATTCATGTCTATGATAACGACACCTTAGTAAAGGTGTGGTTACGTGGTGTGGAGTATTGCATTACCCCTTCGGTAGTGTCTGATGCTCTTGGGGTGCCCATTGTGGACCATCCCGTTTTTCCTTACGAGGAGTCTCCACCCCTTAATGACGTCTTGTCCTACATCACTGGGTCTTCTATCCAGTGGGGTTCTGATCCTCGGATCACTTCTGCTGAGCTGTCTGAGCTGCACTATCTTTTCTTTAGGATAGCGTGTCATTCTTTGTGGCCTATTTCGCATGTCCACACCATTCCTCTTGAGAGGTGTGTCTTTTTGTATGCCTTGGTCACTAATGCTCCTATCAGTTTTCCGCATCTGTTCCTTCGTTCTTTGAACGAGGTTCATCGGTCTAGTTCTACGGCTCATGCTTTGTTTTTTCCTGTTTTTATTCATAGGATTCTCCTTTTTCTTGGTTTTGGTGAGTATCCTGCTTCTGAGCCTGTACATGTTGTCGCTCCTATCGGTGCTACCTTCTTAAGGCAAATGGCTGCTCAACTTCGAGCAAGCTCTAAGCGTTCCACCCCCTCCTTCTTCTACAGATACTCTTGCAGCTGGGACTTCTTCTGATCCTGCTGTTGTTGCTGCTACTGATGTTCCTCCACCGTTTGATGAGATTTCTGACATTCGTCGGACTCTAGATACTGTCGTGACCGTTCAGGCGGCTCATGGTCAGCTTTTGGTGGACATCCTTGATGAGCTATGTGCGTTACGAGCGGATTTGGCGAGCTCTCGTCGATCTCCTCCACCACCTTTTGATGATGAGTGAGTGCCCTTTGGCAATTCGTCACAAAAAGGGGGAGTACATAGTTCATTGTATCTAGGAGATTTTTTGTGGAGATTTACATTTTAGGGGGAGTTTTTGTTTACTTGGTAGTGATACGGCGGAGCTTGTGGAGTTATTAGATTGTATCTAGATGCTTCACTGTGTATTCTCATAGTTTTTGTTTACTTGGTAGTGATACGGCGGAGCTTGTGGACTTATTAGATTGTATCTAGATGCTTCACTGTGTATTCTCATTTTTAGCTCTTGTTTAGGAGATTTATTTTGTTGAGATACATTTGTATGTATATGTTTCTTATTTCACTATGCTACTACTCTGCTTATTGATTTATATTGATGATGTTATTCATGATATATGTCTTTATTTTGTGTCATGTGAAATCAAGAAATTTTTATTTATGTATTTCCTGTTTTTTTTTCCACACATGCGTTTATGTGTTTGTTAAGTGTTACAGGAATATACAGGTTGCTTTCAGTCAAGCTGCTGTCTACTTTGCAACTGTTAGATAGTAGTTTAGGTTGAATTGTTATGTGGCTATTTTTATTGTATTGGGCTATTTCAATTTGTAACTTTGAGCTTTTTGTTAAGTCTGTGTTTTGTCACGGATTGCCAAAGGGGGAGTTTGTTAGGTTCTAAAGATTAGGAACTAATGTATTTAGAACTTCAATTTGTATGTTGGCAAACCATGATCAAAACAATGTTTAGTCGTGTGTTAGACTTGCTCAAAGTATGGGTCTTATTGTAAAGTTGGAATCGAGTTTTTATGCAGAAGTACTGTTCACTTTCTGTATGACTTGATCGATTGAAATTAGACTCGATCGATCGAAAATCGTGCAGAACGTTTTTCTGCAGAAAATTCCAACTCAGCCCAAGCCCGTTTTAATGTATAGGGTTTTATGTTTTGCCCTAAGTATAAAAGGGAAAACCCTAGCCACGTTTTTAGTGTTCTGTTTTGCTGTGTTTGTGAATCTCTCTGTGAGATCTAGAGGTGTTTACCTTCACATATACTTAGGGTTTACAAACTTGAGATTTATGTCAAGAGTTGTGTAAATCATACAGTTGCAGAATCAAGAGAACACAAAGATATACAAGCAGGTGCGCTTGTGGATTTGCTGAAGAATTCCGGAAAGAAGGAGTCCGTGGATCTCGGAGCTATCATGGGGTCATGGTAGTAAGTTTCGTACACTTGGGTAGCAATAAGATGTTAGTGGTCTAAGTCTATTGTGTAAACTTCGATTCTTTCATAGTGGATTCAGTTTACCTTGAGGATAGCTAGGTCAAATCCTCCCCAGGTTTTTACCGGTGTGGTTTCCTGGGTCATCAGATCTTTGTGTTGATTATTTTCCGCTGCTTTGTTATTTTTGCTTAATTGTGTTAACCTAGATTTAATTAAATTACCTAAGTTAATCACTTGGCTAATTCTCTAGGTTAATCTGTTGGGTTTAAGGGGTCTAAACGAACTGACAGATAGGACCGGCATTCCTCTAAGGTTGAACTTGATATCATCATAAATATGGCCAAGCAGCGATCTATTCGCTATGGGATCAGATAGAGCTCTCATGACAATCTCCTTCAATTATCAACCTAGAAAACCCTGCATCACTGGAGAATTTAACCGCTCTTTGACACGCCATGGCCTCATCCTCCTCACTGTTATGAACATAGGGGCCCTTAGCTGACATTCCCGCCATAACCTCACCATTCGAGTTCTCAATGATCACTCCAAAGCTCGAGCATTGCTGGTCTGACAAAACAGCAGCATCAAAGTTCATTTTATACTCCTCTGATGGTGGAGCTCGCCATACACAACTGCCTGCTGGAATGTTCATAGCCATTAGAGTGACCTGCGCTTTCCTATACTCATCAAGGAATTCTTTAGCTCTCCTATTCAGCTAGCCTGGTTCCTTCAATTGTCCACCATGTATCACTGCATTTCTTTGGTTCCATATCATCCACGCTTGCACTAGAAAATGCTCCAACTCTTCCCTCAGTAATCTTCTCATCAAAGACTCAAATAAAAACCTGAAATCATGGCAGTTCGTAGTCCATTTTTGCAGCAAAGTGATGCTTCCAGCCCATACATCTTGCGCAGCTCCACATTCCCAAACAGCATGGATGGCAGTCTCGGCAACTCTTCAGGGCCGGCCTAAGCGTTTTAGAGGCTTAAGGCGAAATTTTCAAGTGGGACCTTTATGTTATCACTTAAATAAGATTTAACTAACATTTTATATAATAATTTTTTTAAAATCCATTCTTTTTAATTTTTAATATGATTTTTTTTTTTGAGAAAATACTAAAATTATAACAAATTTTACTACAAACTAGTGTTGTAATGAATGTGATCAATGACATGAGGCTTACAAAAATACTACAAATATTATAACATGTACAACATGAGAATTACAAAGATATATCACCAATCACAAATATTTATTAAAAAATGCATTCAATAGTTTGTTGAAATCTACCTATCATATTCATTGTCACACCAAATTATAAAAGTTATGAAGACCACCACGCACCCTTGGTGCAGTGATCACTCCACAAGTATAAGTTCTTGTGGGATGTGGGAGGCAATGGCCGAGATTTAAGTCTCTAGAAAAGAGTTTCGCACACATATACATTTAGATTAGGTTAGAGTAGAATTTTTATCTTGTATAAAAATAATTAAATAAATAAAACTTATGTAGTAAAATTTATAGTATTTTTAACATTTTTCTATTTGAATTACTTGTGATTAGTAATACGTCCATTTATAAGACCTATTTATTTAAATTTGTCTTATCTCTATCTCTAGCATTACTTAATTCTTTAAACCTTCTTAATAGTAAAAAAGAATGTAAACTAAAATGTTTTAATATCTCCCAAAAATATTTATATATAAAAAAAAAATAAAAAAATTTGCCCCAAATTTGGGGCCTTCTCTAGTAAGGGGGCCCTAGGCAATGGCCTAATTGGCCTAAGCCTAGGGCCAGCCCTGCAACTCTTTTGCAACAGTGGCACCTATCATCATCTAATATTTTTCGTTTCGCTAGGCTCACCCTAGTCGGAAGGATTTCTTAGCAAGCTTTCCACTCAAAAACCTTCAATTTGCTTGAAACTTTCAATCTCCAAAGAGTTTTCCATGTCTGTTGTCCATCTGCACTTCTTGAACTCTCTACACAGTACTAAGTTGTCATCACTCTCCTAGCAACGTGATAGGTAGACCAAACCGAATATGCACAATTTTTTGTGTGCATCCATACCACTGAATCAGCTACCCTCCTTTGGCTTAATGGAATTTTGCAAATAGCATTTGCATCATCTCTCTGGAAGTTCTCCATGATAATATCTCGCCTCCAACAATGAAAATTTGGATCAATAAGCTCTGAAACTACCCAGTCCTCCACTTCCTCAGCCACCGGGTGCAGCACCTTATTGGATGGATAATTAGGTATCCATTTATCCTTCCTTACCCGAATTTCTTCACCATTAACCACCCTCCAACAGCAACCACTCTTTAATATTGGCATGGCAGCCAATATACTCCTCCATACAAAGGAGCTATTAGGAGAAAGAGTTGCATCTAGGAATTGGCATTGTGGGAAATATTGAGCTTTAAAGCATTTATAAAGAAGCGAGTCCTTCTCATGTATCAACCTCTACCTTTGTTTTCCTAGCATTGCAAGATTAAATAATCTCAAATCTCTAAATCCCCTCCCACCTTCATTTTTTGGATGAGAAAGAGTGGCCCAACTTTTCCAGTGGATTTTCTTTTCATTCCCCACTTGACCCCACCAAAATTTAGCACATAGGGCATATAATTCATCACACACTTTAACAGGTAACTGAAACACACTCATAGTGTATGTTGGGATGGCTTAAGCTACGGCCTTGATGAGTATTTCTTTTCCGGCTTTTGACAGCAAGCTTCCTTTCTAACCTTGCAATTTCTTCCAAACCCTATCCTTCAAATAGGAAAAAGTATGATACTTCGCTCTTCCCACTAGGGTAGGTAACCCCAAATATGTTTCAAACCGCTCCACCTCCTTCACCCCAAGGGCTGACACAATCCCTGCTCTATGATTGGCTTAGGTGTTGCTGCTAAAAAATACCGAGGATTTTTCCATATTAATACAATGCCTTGATGCATTAGCATATGTTCTCAAAACCTCATTAATGACCTCAACCTCCCCAAGATTAGCTCGGCAAAAGAGAAGGGAATCATCTGCAAACATTAGATTTGTAACTGATGGTGCACTTCTGCATATAGAGACCCCTTTAATGCGATCCTCCATTTTTTCCGCTAAAAAATACCGAGGATTTTTCCATATTAATACAATGCCCCGATGCATTAGCATATGTTCTCAAAACCTCATTGATGACCTCAACCTCCCCAAGATTAGCTCAGCAAAAGAGAAGGGAATCATTTGCAAACATTAGATTTGTAACTGATGATGCACTTCTGCATATAGAGACCCCTTTAATGTGATCCTCCATTTTTGCCCTTAGTAGTAGTGAATTAAAACCTTCTGCACACAGTAGAAATAAGTATGGCGAGAGAGGGTCACCCTGATGGATTCCCCTTGATGGTTTGATATTGCCAAAAGGTTTTCCATTAATCAGAACATAAAAAGATGGTGTAGTAACACACCCTATTACCCAATTAATCCATACTTCTAGGAACCCCAGCTTGGTCGTAATACCCTTCAAGAATGGCCACTCCACCCTATCATATGCCTTCCTGATATTAAGCTTCAGAGCAAGATAGCCTTTTTTGCCTTTCTTCCTAGAATGCATAGTGTGTAGTAACTCATATGCCACCAGGACTTTATCAGTTATGAGCTGGCCTAGAACAAAAGCACTCTTAGTGGTTGAGATAACACTTGGGAGGATTTGCTTCAACCTGTTAGCCAACACCTTGGAAATAATTTTGTATATGACATTACATAGGCTAATAGGCCTAAAATCAGACATTTTTTCAAGTAGCTTTACTTTAGGAATCAACACAATATTGATTTGATTAATTTCAGGCACCATAAATCCCATATGCAAATAATCCATAATGGCAACAATAACACTGTCACCCACAACATGGCAAAATTTTTGGTAGAAAAGTGCATTCATACCATCTGGTCTAGGTGCCTTTGTTGGTCCCATTTGGAACACCGCTATCTTGATTTCATCACCCATTTGGAACACCGCCATCTGTTGCTTATCAAGGGTCACCTTGCTCATCACCGTGTTAAGACATTCCTCTATTTGAGAACATGTACCTGTATTAAACAAACTACCAAAATAGTTAGTTGCCACCTCAGCAATGTCTTCTGTCTCCTCCACCCAATTTCCATCCCTATCTTTAATTCCCTATATATGATTTCTTCTCCTTCTCTGTGAGGCTTTAGCACGGAAAAATTTAGTATTTCTATTCCCATGCTTTAGCCAAGAAACTCTAGATCTTTGGGATAATAAATCTCCTGTTTCACCAAAAAGTCATCTAAAGTCTTGCTTACTTGCAAAAATTTAGCCTTTGACTCCTCAATGACCTCTTCACTATTTAACACTTCCAATTTCTTTTGAAGTAGTTTTATTTCCTCAGCATTTGTTAATACATTTTAAATTAAATTACATTAAAATTTAAATTAATTAAAACTTAATAAAAAGATAAGTTATAGTAAAGTTTGTTAAAGAAAGAGTTAACTTGTATATAGTGTGTGAGAGTGAGTGAATTCAACAATTTTCCTAAACACTTGAGAGATTCAATGTATTAGGTTAAACAACGTGCTTTTTAACATTTTTTTATTGGTCTAACCAAAATATCAATACCGAACAAAACACCCGAAAAAATCCAGATATAGCCCAGCATTTTATTTTTGTATATTTTAAAAGAGTACCGATACTAGTACAATATAAATTGACTTCTTTGATTGGTTCACATCCAAATCCACTACTAACATTACATTATTATCTACCATTAACAATATGTCACCTCACTAATTGTGAAAATTATTGTGATTCTAGAATTATTGTTCCTTAATGTCAGTGTTTTAGATTCTTCATTTAAATCCAACCATGTGGATATATTAATCAATATTGCACAAGAGGGATTATTTTTAACTACAATTAAATTCAATTGTGTGATTCATTGACCAATACAATTATGTAATTGAATCAACTAAAAAAATCTAAAACACAACTAAGGAAAGTACAAACTTTTTTAAACTTTAATTTTCCAGTATGGATTTTTCAAATGGTTGAAAAAAAATAAGCAACAAGGGATAAATAAAAAACAAAGTTTAGCTACAAAATTGGTTGTAATCTAAGGTTACAACTTCACTCAATATCATTAACATTACTACATATTTTGAAAATCTAACCGTTAAATTGTATGTTCTTTATGCTCTTAATACACATGTCAAATTTTGTGCCAATCAGATTTTAATTACTATATGATCAATAAGATTATATTTTATGCATAATTTTAAACTACAAAATATGCAATTTAAATAATTTATTAATGACATAGCTATTGAACTTTACTTTTCTAAAAATTTTGCAAGCATAAAAGATATAAGAAGAAAATGCAATCGAATGGTGGATTTGTCAAAATTCATCTACAATAAAAAGATATTGAGTAAGGTTGTAGCATTAGGCTACAACCAATTCTATAGCTAAACTTTGTCCAAAAATAAATGCTTAAGTACGTACTTTTTCAAACTTTAATTTTCCAGTATGGATTTTTCAAACGATTGAAAAAAATAAGTAAGAAGAGAAAAATAAAAAACAAAATTTAGTTACAAAATTGGTTATAGCATAAGACTACAACCTTACTCAATAAAATAAACATTACTGCATATTTTGAAAATCTAACAGTTGAATTACATGTTCTTTACACTCTTAATATATATGTCAACTTTTGTGTTAATTGGATGTTATTTACTATATGATCTATGAGCTTATATTTTATACATAATTTTAAACTGCAAAAACTTGTAATTTAAACAATATATTGATGACATAGCTATTGATTTTTTATTTTTTAGAAATTTTACAAGTAAAGAAAATATAAGAAAAAAATGTAATCCAACAGTAGATTTGTCAAAATTCAAATCCAATAAAAAGATACTATATAAGGTTGTAGCTTAAGGCTACAACCAATTTTGTAACTAAATTTTTTTCAAAAATAAATGCAGTATGTACTTTTTGAAACTTTAATTTTCCAGATTTTTCAATCGGTTGAAAAAAATAAATGTTAAAGTATGCACTTTTTCAAACTTTAATTTTCCAGTATGGATTTTTCAAACAGTTAGAAAAAAAAATAAGCAACAAGAGAAATTTAATTGTTAAAGTATATTGTTGTGATTTGACTTAGAGAGAGAGAGAGAGAGAGAGAGAGAGAGAGAGAGAGAGAGAGGATGACAAAATAGGCAAGGATTTTTAAACGGGTAAACTACCATTTTGGTAATTTAGTCCTAAATTTTTCAAATATGTCAATTTTGTTTCTAATCTAATCTCTAAGTTCATTCCGTAAGTCCCAGTTAGCTCAACTAGTGAAGTCTCTAACAGTTGAATAAGAGATCTGGGATTCAATTCCTGCCTACACCAAAAACTGATTGGTGTCTTAGTCTGATAATTAAGAGCTATCATCAGGAGCAGACGTCATAGGTTGAAACTCTCTCTCAAAAAAAAAAAAAAGCCTCTAAGTCCATTCCTATAAAAAAAAAAAAAATCTCTTAGTCCGTAAAGTTTTACTTGGATGAGAAAGACACATTAGAATATCAATGAGCTTTTCCTAAAAAAATAAATAAAAAACAATGTGTATATATATATATATATATATATATATATATTTTTTTTTTTTTTTTGAGAAAAAGGTAAGGAAACTTTGTTACGGCAAATCAAACTGAAAAACATCATTTAAATCCCAAGGTAGATCTTCCAACCACACATCAATATCTGTAGATAAAACTGCTCTACTAGCAAAGGCATGAGCTAATTTGTTACCCTTCCGCTTAACATGTAAAAAACTACAACTAACAGTAGAAGACAAAAATCTAATATCATCGATAACATGTCCATAGATAGTCCAGACTGGTCTAACCTCATTCATAGCCTGAATAACCTGCAATGAATCTCCTTCAACCACCATTTGATGAATACTGAGCTCCTTGGCAAAGCTGATTGCTCTACATGCTACTAAGGCCTCCACCAAATCAACTGTACCCAGATACCTTACTTTCTGACTCAGAGCAGCAATGATCTGCCCCTCCCAATCTCTGATGACCACCCCTATACCTGCACTAACCTGATCAGCGAACAAAGCCCCATCAAAGTTGATCTTGTAAAGACCATAATCAGGCGGCTTCCACCGTAAATCCTCACTGTGATCAAAACAAGAAAGACAAGATATAAACACCACCCTCTTCATTATAGTTTACTAACTATATTTTGCTGTTTTCTGTCTTATATCACACGTGAGACTTCTTTTTTTATTTTGCCTGGAAGGAAAAGCATGTATTAACAAACAAACAACATTACAAAAGCACGTATCTCACGGTAGTTGACAAGTGAGAACACAAAATTCTCAAAAACCCACTTGGCGAGACAATGAACAACAAAGTTCCTTTCCCTAGGAACCTAAACAAAACTACTTTACAATCTGACTTCTGTCAATCAGTGCTTTAACGTCCTCGATCTACTAGCTGCAGATTTTTCAATTTACTTAATTGATTCGCCCATTTTCTGTCTCAATTTAAGGTTTTGCATCTTCTAAAACACTACTTGCAAATGCATTGTCGAGACTCTCGAAAGTAAACTAGTAAGTTAAGTGGGGATGGAAGAAACAAGTATGGAGAAGAGAAGTTTTAGTAATGGGCCGGCCTAGTGGGGTTTAGGAGAAGCGAGTGTGGACACAGTAGCAGTGAAAAATGAGGAGAAGGGTGGAACTAGGCTCATGCTAAGTTAAAACAGGAGAGATTGGCTTTACAGGATTGTCGGTTGAAGAAAAGCACCTTAAAGAAACGAGCTTTTGGTAAAGATGGTGGAAGGCTTAGAATGGAGAAAATACAGTGGATTGATTCAAATAAGTTGCTTGCTTTCTCTCTGCTCCGTGGATGGATTGATTCAATTAAGTTTCTTGATTCAAAATATCTTGTTGAGGCAAGCCTAATCATATCCTGCTCCTCGTTAAACAAGTAACATACTACAATTGATCATGCTTTTCAAACCCGGACCGTTCAAAGAACCGTTAAAGAGAGAGGTTCAAGGTTTTAAAAGTTCAACCGAGGTCGAACCTTGATGACGTCATAATTAATTTAATAATTAAATAAACTAAATATAAAGATATTAAATTTGTAAATATTAGTAAATTTGACTAAAATATTTTTAAAAATTGAAACAAACTTTCAAATAAAAGATTATTACTTATTCTTATTAGACCTAAATGATATAAATTAATGAATTATCTATAATGTTTAAAAAAAATTCCAAATAAGAGTACAGATGATGAGATTTAAAAATAAAAATAAGAGTATAGATTTAAATATATATATATATATGCGCTTATATATATATATAGACAAAACTTACGTATATTATTTTAGGTACTGTTCCTTAAGTTCCTCCTCTTAAGATTCAACCATGTGACTATTTTAATTAAAAAATACACTTTCATTCCATAAAAAAATCAACATGGCAGAATTTTAAGAAGGGAAACCTAAGAAATAATACATAAGTATTGTATCTAAGTCTTGCCCTATATATATAAAGTCAGGGCCAAGGGAAAATAGCCCCTGTTGGTCCAAATGTAATTTTTTTTCCTTGTATTTATGGTTGAACTCTATTGTACATAAAGATTTACTTAATAAAAGTTTTAATAAACTTTTTTCTTTCTATTTTCCAGTGGATTCTAGAGTTCTTCATGGGGATTCAAAGGTTATTCTCAAAGAGAGAGAGAGAGAGAGAGAGAGAGAGAGAGAGAGAGAGAGAGAGAGAGAGAGAGAGAGAGAGAGAGAGAGAGAGAGAGAGAGAGATTCATCTTTTAATCAACCAAGGGATTTTTTTAAGAGAAAAAAAAAATATTTGGAGTTGCTATAGTGCTCTCTTTTTCAATAGAGCTACTATAGCAATTCTAAAAAAAATAGAATTAGAGTATCTCCAGCAGACTCTTCAAATTTTTGTACTATTTAAAGAGTGAACAGTTACATTTACCTTTTACCTACTTAAAGCATCCACAGCAATAGAGCTAAAAATTTAGTTTTTTAGCTCCACCAAAAGTTACTTTATCTATTTTACCTACACACATACTGCAGCAGTGGATCTATTTTAGCTTTCAACACAATAAAATAATATAAACATCACAATAAAATAATATATTCACTACAATAAAATAATATCTCCATTACAATAAACAATAATCACAACCACCTGCAACCGCCACCGCCACCGCAGCCGCCGCCACCGCCGCCACCGCCACATGATAGCAAATAATCATTTAGTGTTAACAAGTGATTTTTTTAACTCCAAATTATACTTATACATTTTTTTTTACTAAAACAATTTTTCAATCATCATGATAGCCTATTATCGTCTCAATTGTCCGGAAGCAATCTTGGAACAATGTGAATTATGAAATGGATGAACTTTATAAGAAAACATATATAATAGAACACATATCATAGCAGGAACAATGTAGTCCATAGATTACTCACATACATAACTCAAACCAAATTACAATAAACTCACACACTCTCATAAGTTCCTATGACTCATGCTTCTCAACATACAAAAAAGAAAGTTCCTACGACTCGCCTTGCAATTGCCACAAATGTTCAATGAGGTCCGACTGGAGTTGAAAATGAATTTCTCGGTCTCTAATGCGTCCATACCTCTCAATGTATGCTAGGAATCCATCACTTTGTTCATGTAACACTTGCAGAGGAGGATTATCCACTCCATCAATTTGTTCATAATCCAAGTCTACCACTTCATTATCATCCCGCTCATCTTCAACAATCATGTTATGGAGAAGTATGCAAGCTTTCATGATCTTTTGGAGTGTTTCAAGATGGAAAAATCGTGCAAGTCTACGGACAATTACTAAACGTGCTTGAAGCACTCCAAATGTACGCTCAACATTCTTTCTACACGCCTCTTGGGCTGCTGCAAATAATTTATACTTCTGTCCTTGTGGAGCTGGGATTGTTTTCACAAATGTTGCCCACTTTAGATATATGCCATCAGCAAGGTAATATCCCATTGTTTAGTCATGACCATTGATTGAGTAATGTACTGCAGGAGCACGTCCTTCAGCAAGTTCATTAAATACATGAGACCGGTCTAACACATTAATGTCATTATTTAACCCAAGTAACCCAAAAAATGCATGCCATATCCAAAGATCATATGATGCTACTGCCTCCAAAATAATAGTAGGCTCACGAATGTGACCACAATATTGACCTTTCCATGCAGATGGACAATTTTTCCACTTCCAATGCAAGCAATCAATTGAACCTAACATACCTGGAAAACCTCGACGTTCGCCATGAGCTAACAGTCTAGCAATGTTTTCATTGTTTGACTTTTTCAAATATTCCTCAGAGAAAACATCAATTAACGCAGTAACAAATTTTTTCAAACTTTCTAATACAGTAGTTTCTCCAATCCGTACATAATCATCTACCAAATCACCCGATACTCCATATGCAAGCATTCTAAGTGCAGCAGTTATCTTTTGTAATGAAGATAAACTAAGTTTGTTTTCACTATTTCTTTTTTGGACAAAGTAAGAGTCATGAGCTTCTACCTTAGATTGAATACGAAGAAAAAGAAAACGTTTCATCCGAAATCTCCTACGAAATAAAGCGGGTGGATATATTGGTGTGGGAGCACAATAATCAAGAAAAAGCCTTTCATGGCATACCAAATGATTACGTCGGATAGAACGACGACGTTTAGGTTGTGATGTTTCCATAACAAGTTCTTCGATTATCTCATCTTCATCTGAGTCATCAAGAAGAAACTTGCGAAACAAATAGTGATTCATGGATGCAACCTTCAAGACAATTGGAAAGCAATTATTACTATAGATGCAAGATTAAAGTCAAGTGACATAAGCCACAACAAAATGAATATAACCAATTCACGCACAAGTCACAGCACAAACACATACATCTAAAAAAAACAACTTGAAAATACTATGAATGCTAATAAATTGTAAACAAATAGATTCACTTTAAAAAAAGAAATACTATGATACTAGGAATGTTCATTGTTTTGATGAATAGATTTATTCTAAGACCTATCATCTCAAAACCAAGTATATGATACTAGGAATGTTGAATGAATAGAAATAATTGGATCAAAGACACTCATAGTGACTGTAATAGCAAGATATATAATAGTTTCATTTTTCAGTCTACAAAGAATTATATTAATGTCTATCACAAGACCGAATGGAACTTAACAAAAGATAAAAAAAGATTGCACTTCAAAGTCTTTGTTAGATTGCACTTCAAGTCGCAACACAAACACATACATCTAGTTTAAGAATAAAGTCAAGTGACATAAGCCACTACAAAATACATAAAAGCCTAACCTACATCCAAAATGCAATCAAACTCATTAATTACGTGAACTTCGTCTTGCCAAGATTTCCTCTTGGAGTTGTTCATAAAAAGCTTTTTGTGCTCCAGTTAAGCCACTTGTATCTTTCATCTTGATTCTGTCCTCCTCTAACCTTTCTGTCATCTCAAATTTTTCCTTCTCAATCATGACTCTTTCCTTCTCAATCTTAAGTTTTTCTTCACTTTTTTCCTTCTCAATCACAAGTTTTTCCCTCTCAATAAACATTTTTTCCTCTTCCAATCGAGTTACATCCTTAATCAATTTCAATTTCCTGGTCAAATATTCCCCTACATCTTTTCCAGTGGCTTTGTTCTTTCGGATGGCCTTTTCGGCCTTCCTACCAATAGGTCTCTCAAAATTAGAAGTGTCACCAAGTCCAAACCCACAATCCCCCTCGCTAATAGATATTGACTCTAGAGTTGGAGGCACGGATAATCTCGATTTAGCATTGTTAGGATCGGCAAACTTTGGTTGGTACTTTAACATGAGCCAACAATGGTCAAGAAGAAAGGGTTTTTGTGCTTCTCTAAATACAAAGCCTTTGCACTAGTAATCTAAAAAAATTAAAAGAAATATAACATAATTAATATCTTCAAACTATTGGTGAATGGACATGTTAACACTATTTCAATATAATTTATACTTTTCTTCTTCAGTTATACCACTTTGATGTTGTGTGTTAACATGAGCCATACACCCGGCAAACTTATTTGTTTTTTCACTAATCACTCCCCAACGACTTAGGAAGGAGATAACAGTATGTGTGGTACCGGATGTATTGTACTGTATGAAGTATTCCCAAACTTTTTGACGAAATGTATTTTGTGTTTAGTCATTACTGTTTATGGCATCAACACTAGTATTGAGCCATGCTGCCACTAGGAGTTTATCTTCCTCTACACTAAAGTTAGAGCCCCGTTTTCCTTTTATAGAAGAGGCATTTTCAACTTGAGGTGGAGGTGGAGGTGGAGGTCGAGAATCAGAAACTGACACAGGAGTATTTTGAGACGTTCCTAAAAATTGTGAGTCAATTTCTATATCCCCATTCATGATATCCGTGAAATATGTTAGGTCTCTACGTAACTTTGTGTCTCTACGTGACGCCATAAAATTAGGAAAAAAAAAAAACATAAACTTCCCTGCACACAGAAAAGTCCCAAACTAACATTTATATCAAAACTTAAAATACTTAAAATTATAACAATAATACATGATTATGCATAAATACTGAATTTGACATGTAGTTTAATCTCATTAAAATGACCACAAGAAAACCTTTTTGTGTGCTTCTGTTTATGGTTTTGTGCAACAGAACATAAAACTAGGACAAGAACTTCTATTACAAGAAAACCACACAACAAATTCCTGCAAATAGAAAATTCTCAATACATTCCAATACAAATACATCTTGTCCATTCATGGAAGCTCTAAATCAAAACGAAGGGATGCTCTGAGATCAAATGACAGAACTTTTCATTGAGTAAGAACAGCAAAAAAAATTATTGCATCTAAAATAATAAACTGAAAGAACAAGAAAAAGAAATCATTGAACACATTCTTTGATCTTATAACCAAATCAAAAATCCCACATTCTGTTATACCCATTCTTTGATGTTATACCCAAATAAAAAATCCCACATTCTGTTATACCCATTCTCTACTCTTGTTGTTTAGCAGAACAGAAAAGACAGATTTTTTTAGAGAGTTAGGAAAAGAGAGTGAGGTACTTACTTAAGGGGTTTAGTGGTTGTGATACGGCAAAATACGGTGGGCCGGCGGAAGAGAAGTGGGACAGCTGGGGTTGATATGCGGAGGAGAAGTGGGATGGCTGGGGCTGATCGGCGGCTTGGGACTGCTGGTGGGTCGGTCCAGCGGCGGTAAACAGGGGCGGCTGGTGGGATAGTGGTGGAGAGATGAGACGGTGGAGACGGCGTGAGCACGGCTAAGAGGAGATGTGAGAGCTTGAGGAGTCTTGAGGCGTTGTGAGAGGAGATGTGAGACATGAGAGCTTGAGGACTGCGTTGTAAGAGGAGAGCTGGAGTGATTTGTCTGAAAGCTTGAGGAGTGAAGCGGATGAGAGGAATAAAAGAAAGGAAAAAAATAAGAAAGAAAGAATATTTTAACCGGGATTTAATAAAAAATTATTTTTTAGTTTTAGATGTTAGCTACAGTGCACATCTATCAGTGCACATCTATAGATAGATGTGCACTGTAGCACTTTAGCTAAAATTTTTAAAGGTGCTATAGATGTGCACTGTAGCACTTTAGCTAAAATTTTTAAAGATGGCTCCACTGCTGCAGGCACTTTTTGCTATATTGGTGGAGCTAAAATAGTAATATAGTTATTTAGCTCCACTGCTACAAATACTCTACTTTTTCAAATGCACTTTCCAACAAACTCTCTATATTTTCTCTATCTCATTTAAATATTATTTCTTCATTCATTCTTTAATATTTCTTTTTTCTTTTTTTAATCTTTCTTTATTTATTCCCAACTATATTTTCTAACTCTCAATGGGTAAAAAATTTTAAATTGTGGTTGGTCTTTTTTTTTTTTTTCAATGGATCTCTTGAAGCACTTGAGATAACGATTAATAGTCATGAGTTGTTAGTTTTTATTTATTTATTATTATTCACTACTTTATCACAAGCTTTTTTTTTTTTTAATTTTTCTAAAATGAAAAAAAAAATTGAAAAAAAAAATGCTACATCTACAACATTTTCATAACAAATCACATGTGGTAAGTTGTTATTAGTTCTAATTTGAATCACAACTTAAATTATTTTCTTGCCTATTCATAACAACCAATAACAATCTACTATTTAGGATTTATTGTGAAAATGTTGTGAAAATATTATAGACATAACATTCCTTAAAAAATATATATCTGATCATAAAAAATTTTGTAATTATCATTAACCCAATTTTCCACCACACAGGTACACACGACTTTTTACAACCCATTGTTTCCACCACACACACTCCACTGTAACTACAAACCAATTCTCCAACACATACCAAAAGTTAAATAATAAAAAATATTTCATCTCAAAGTCAAAGTCAAAGACTCAGGGAGAGGATTTCAGCAAAAAAAAAAAAAAGAAGAGAGAGAGAGAGAGAGAGAGGAAGACCAGGCGACAAAGATGGCGAGGAAGACGATCATGGAGATCGGGTGTTAGAGGAGGCTGAGGAAAAGGATGAGGAGCGTGATGAGTGAGTAGTTCATGCAGTACAAATGGGTCTTTCTCCACAACCAATTTGCTCCGCCTCCACAGCCACTTGTCCTCCTCCCTACTGTCGACAAAATGCGGTTTTTTGCTTTTATTGTTCAGATTTCGTTAGGCTTATGAGAAAGATTGTTTTTGTGTTTCAAATTTTTCTATTGGGTTTTGTGTTTTTGTTTTGATTGTGGTATGATTTAAGTTTGTAACCGTTGAGATAAAGAAGCGAGAGAGAGTGAAGAACGAAAGAGAAAAGGGATGAGAGAGAAAAAATTATTATTTTATTCAACCAGTGATTATTTTAAGAGTGAAATATGTTTGGAGTTGTTACAACTCCAATTCAAGAGAGCTACTGTAGCAAATCTAAATAATAATAAAAATAGAGATAGAGAGACTATTGGAGCTTGATTTTTCTATGTTTGCTCTCCAAATAAGGCTTTAGAGAACCTATTGGAGATGCTCTTAGAAAGGTTATTGGAGGGTGATTTTTGTGTGTTTACTCTCCAAAAATGGCTTTAAGTAACTTATTGGATATGCTCTTGCTCAGCGTGGAATTTTTTAAGAAGAGAAAATGGTGTGGATAGTGAACAATGCTCACTTGGTCATGAGAGGAACTTTAGTAACTCTAAATTACTTTTTGCATTTTGGAGATTGTTGGAGCTGTCTTTTGTGAGTTTGTTCTTCAACATGGAGATGACAATGACTTCAAAGAGCATAATTTAAGACCATCAAAAATTAAATTTTAAACATTTGATTGATAATATAGTTATTGATCTTTAATTATCTGAAAATTTTGTAAGTATGAAAAATATAATAAGAAAATGTAATATAATAGTGAATTTATCAAAATTCAAATCTAATAAAAAGATATAAAAAATTTTAAAAATTTTCCTTTAAACTTTCAATCCAAACATAAACGTAAAAAATTAGAAATCTTTGGCCAAATTCTTGACACAAAAAAAAAAAAAAAGAAGGTAAACCCCTTCCATTTATTGATTTTTTTCGATTTAGTCTCTAGAAAACTAATTAAAAATATATATTAATATATGTCAGCTCACCCCAACAACACATTACAATTCCATTTTTTTTTTTCCCACCAATTCATCAACACAATAGTAAATCTTAGACATACACAGTTGATCGGGCTAGCTATAAGCATTTGTAAGGGCAAGTATTACATAAAATGTTAAAAGCATTCAGGAAATCAAAAGACATGATCAACAAATATTGATTGACTTAACGAAGATAAAATACCAGCAAACGACAGAGCCCTCTTGTCCCCATTCACCTTCAACTAAATCAACACTTCGTATAAAGTTAGGGCAAAATTTCGGTGCCTCAGATACTCGCTTGCCGTTAACCTCAAAAAACTTATATGCAGTGGCCTTGATCTCTATTTCAGCTTCTACCTTCCCAAATAGAGACATCTTTTCAATGTATCTTGAAACTCACTTCTGATCCTCTAGAAAAATAAAAAGGAAGAAAGAGAGAAATTAATGGCTCATTTGGTTTCAACAGAGATAGGGCATTTTATAACATGTGAGACTTAAATGAGTTGAGTGAGTAAGTCATCAAGTCGTGTTCTGTCACATCAAGTGAATTACATCTAGTCCTTCATCTTTGAAGATGGCTGAGACTTTTCCTATTGGCTATAGCCACAAATTAAGTCATAATTGAAGGGGGAGACCGTTACCGAGAGAGCGGTCAAATGTGGCACAACCATATTTCACTGTCTTTTTTTTTTTTTTTTTTTTAATTTTTAAATCCAAACATTTTGACATTGGTACTTTTTTTAATTCCAGGGGTAGCTATTTCCTTTCTATTTTATTTTGAATCTGTTTTAAGTGTATAAGACTATAAGTTATTGAAAGTAGCATGCTAAGAATCCTAAAATGACTAAATTGATATTTAGTTTTAAATAACATTTCAAGGAAAAAAGAAATGGAAAGAAAAAATATATATTTTTAGTAGTAATTGTCATCAATTTTCCTTTCAAAAAAAATTTAGCAAAAACCGTTTCTGTTGTAATCATTTTCATATATGTGTTTTAGTAGTGTCTTATGCTACTACCAAGAAACTTATTGAGATAAATGAAACCTTATGATCAATAATATGTATGTATATTAAAGGATCGGAGTTTTCAAGCATTTTTTTTTTTTTTTTGATAGGAAAACACACTTAATATTAAACAATAGGAGAGTTTACATCATGAAGAATTGCTAATTCTAAGAAACTAGGACAATTCTCCATCCACATACACTGATTAACTATGCATTTGGCATACTTTGCTAACAAATGAGCCGGAGTATTAGCATTACGTTTTACATGAGAAAAAAACACACTGTGGAACTCCATAGTAGATAAGCTAATTCCCAATATCACTGCATCAATTGAGGCCGGAACTGAGGATGACTGATTCAACGCTCTAGAGACAGTTAGCGAATCACCCACAATAATGATGTCTGAGAAACCCAGCTACTTAGCAAACTGCAATCCAACTTCAACAGCCTTCGATTCTGCTTCAAGAGGCCCCAGTGGAGCATGTATTTGTTTGCACAGGGCTGCGACAAAATGCCCATTCCAGTCCCGTACAATGACTCCAACGCCCACAGAATTCAACTCAGCAAACACAGCTCCATCAACATTAAACTTGAAACACGTTATAGGTGGCGGAAACCACCACTGAATGAGCTCGACAGATACCTGAGCAACTGGGAATAAATCAACAGCTGTTCAATATTCCTCCAAGTATCGTATCGCCCATTGAAGTAGCATCCTTCCATCTTTTCGCTTACCTCCATGACAAATATCATTCCGATTACCCCACAGCGCCCACGCACAGGTCAACAGCAACTCAATGTTTTCCAGTGAAAGCTTTTCATCCATCAACAAATAGCACAACATCTCCTTAAAGGAAGTTAGTTGGTCCATTACATTTGGAAAAACCAGCTTAGTTGACAACCAAAGTTCTTTAGCTCTGCTGCATTTCCAGAAAAAATGGATCGAATTTTCTGCCTCCACGTTGCATCCATCACATATATCCACTTGCAAGACCTTTCTTTTAACAAGGTTAGATTTCAACGGTAGGATGTCTCGACAAGCCCTCCAAGCAAAGTGCCTTATTTTGTGAGGCACATTGATATGCCATAGACGTTTCCAGAAGCTCTTTTCTTGGCTGCCATCAGAACTTGAACTAGTAGATTCAGCTATTGATACTTGAGAAGCAACCCAGTAGGCATTTTTCACCGAAAAAACTCCATTATTGCTCCAAGCTCAACAATTTTCCTGAACACTTGAGAGATTCAATGTCTTTGCTTAATCAACATGCTTTTTAACATTTTTTTTATTGTTCTGACCAAAACATTAATACCAGACAAAACACCCGAAAAATTCCAGATATAGCCCAGCATTTTATTTTTATACATTTTAAAGAGTACTGATACTAATACGATATAAATTGACTTCCTTGATTGGTTCACATCCAAATCCACTACTAACATTACGTTATTATCTACCATTAACAATATGTCACCTCACTAATTGTGAAAATTATTGTGATTCTAGAATTAATGTTCCTTAATGTCAGTGTTTTAGATTCTTCATTTAAATCCAGCCATGTGGATATATTAATCAATATTGCACAAGAGGGATTATTTTTAACTACAATTAAATTCAATTGTGTGATTCATTGACCAATACAATTATGTAATTGAATCAACTAAAAAAATCTAAAACACAACTAAGGAAAGTACAAACTTTTTTAAACTTTAATTTTCCAGTATGGATTTTTCAAATGGTTGAAAAAAAATAAGCAACAAGGGAAAAATAAAAGGCCAAGTTTAGCAACAAAATTGGTTGTAGCTTAAAGTTACAACCTTACTCAATATCATTAATATTACTACATATTTCGAAAATCTAACCGTTAGATTGCATTTTCTTTACACTGTTAGTACACATGTCAAATTCTGTACCAATCAGATATTAATTATTATACGATCAATAAGATTATATTTTATGCATAATTTTAAACTACAAAAACATGCAATTTAAACAATTTATTAATGACAGAGCTTTTGATCTTTAATTTTCTAGAAATTTTGCAAACATAAAAGATATAAGAAGAAAATGTAACTGAATGGTGGATTTGTCAAAATTCACCTACAATAAAAAGATATTGAGTAAGATTATAGCCTAAGGCTACAACCAATTCTATAGCTAAACTTTGTCCAAAAATAAATGCTTAAGTACGTACTTTTTCAAACTTTAATTTTCTAGTACGGATTTTTCAAACGACTGAAAAAATAAAACTAAGCAAGAAGAGAAAAATAAAGGACAAAATTTAGCTACAAAATTGGTCGTAGCATAGGGTTACAACCTTACTCAATAAAATAAACATTACTACATATTTTGAAAATCTAACCGTTGAATTGCATGTTCTTTATACTCTTAATACACATGTCAACTTTTGTATCAATCGGATATTATTTACTATATCATCTATGAGTTTATATTTTATACATAATTTTAAACTACAAAAACTTGCAATTTGAACAATTTATTGATAATATAGCTATTGATTTTTTTTTCCTAGAACTTTTACAAGCAAAGAGAATATAAAAAAAAAAAATATAATTCAATGGTGAATTTGTCAAAATTCAAATCCAATAAAAAAATATTAAGTAAAGTTGTAACCTATGGTTACAACCAATTTTGTAGCTAAACTTTGTTCAAAAATAAATGCTCAAGTATGTACTTTTTCTTTTTCTTTTTCTTTTTTTTTTTTTTTTTTTGAAACCAAGTATGTACTTTTTCAAACTTTAATTTTCCGGATTTTTCAACCGGTTGAAAATAATAAATGCTAAAGTATGCACTTTTTCAAACTTTAATTTTCCAATATATATTTTTCAAACAGTTAGAAAAAAAATAGGCAACAAGAGAAATTTAAATGTTAAAGTATATTGTTGTGATGTGAGAGAGAGAGAGAGAGGATGACAAAATAGGCAAGGATTTTTAAACGGGTACACTACCATTTTGGTAATTTAGTCCAAAATTTTTTAAATATGTCAATTTAGTTTCTAATCTAATCTCTAAGTCCATTCCTTAAAAAAAAATCTCTTAGTTCGTAAAGTTTTCCTTGGATGAGAAAGATGACTTAGAATATCAATGAGCTTTTCCTAAAAAAAATGTGTATATATATATATATATATAGAGAGAGAGAGAGAGAGAGAGAGAGAGAGAGAGAGAGACCTGCGGTTTGTCTCTCTCCCTCAAGTCTGTATGTAAGGAGTCCAAATCTTCTGTCTCATCAATTGTGCTCCACTTCATGCTCCACCAATAAAACTTGGACAGCTGGCCTCTCACATTAAATGAGATAACTCTGACTTTTACGTATTGTTCAAGACTTTTAAAGTCAGAGTTATCTCATTTAATGTGAGAGACCAGTTATTTAAGTTTTCTTGGTGGAGTATGAAGTGGAGCACAATTGATGAGATAGAAGATTTTGACTCATATATAAGTAGTTACTACATATATTTAACAAGGAATAATGTGCAAAACGTGCTACTTCATCATCAAGAATCTCAAAACCTACCGAAGTCTCCTATGTGAAGCGACAAGGCAATAGGCTTGCACATCTTTTGACTAAATGTGCCAAAGAAATAGATAGCTTTGATAATTATGTAATCTAGATAGAGGAAAATTCATTGCTGATTGAGTTCATTATTTTTTATAATGTAATGAATTTATCTTCTTCTTGATAAAGTTACAAGATTTTCATCAAAAAAACAAATTTCTCAAAACCTATAGTAAGCCACACACTGGGTAGCCCTACAGCCAGTCGCCTAGAGGGCCAAAAAAACAAAAAATAATATATAATTTTTTTTTTTTGGTTGACCCCCTAAAATCAAAATTTGAACACTCTAATCCTTTTTTTTTTTTAATCTCAGCTGAAATAAGTCTAAATATGATCATCTTAATGTTACTTTCACAATATTATTATTACTATAATTTTGAGAGAGAGTTTCAACCTATGGCATCTGCTCCTAATAATAACTCTTTATCATCAAACTAAGACACAAATCGATTTTTGGTGTAGATAGGGATTGAATCTCAGATCTCCTCTTCAACCATCAGAGACTTTACTAGTTAAGCTAACTGAAACCCACTTTAACAATAAAGGTTAAGTGGCAAGTTTTAATTGGTTTTTATTTAGACCCACAATTAACATCACTTTTTTACATATCTTTATCAACTTGCCACCTAGATTTTGTTGTGAAAGTGTTGTGTAAGTATCTCTACTCTTAAAATTGCTCATTCGTTAAAATAAATAAATAAAACCATCTCTCTGGACTCTGACTTACTTTGTCGTTGGCCACAAATGAAACTGTTTTTCCCTGCACTTTTCTTCTTCATTAGCAAAAAATAGTTTGATGAGTGCTCTACAGATTTCCAAGTCCGAAAAGTCTTTTAATGCTTGCTCCAATTCTAAGAGAATGACCACTTGTATGGTTAAAAAATAAAAAGTCATACCCTTCAAAAGCAAAAACTTATATCAATTGCTATTTTTTTTTCTTAGTTTCACATTACTCTCAGTCCTACTCCTAGGTATGTTACTATTCTTCTTTATTATATATTTTTATTTAATTGATATTACATATAAATATAATAAATTATAATTAATATGACAAAAATGTATGATTACTTATATAATTATATTTATTTATGCATTCAGTGGTTGTTGTCTTACCGATCTTTAAACTATTAATAAATGTTTTAGACTATTGTACAATATAGTTGTATTGTCTACTAAATTGTATTTAGAATATTAATTTAGATTATTGTATATAATATGAAAGTTATATACACAAGAAAAAAATTTAATCATTTTTTTTTTTTTTACTCCCCACAACAAATTTCTAGCTCTAACACTATTGACTCCCTTAGAAAAAAAAATCCAGGAGCTGCCATGCCATTGGCCACACACATAACACCCCTATGAGGAAAACATTTAAAATAAATTATTATCCCATGCGATTCCAAAGACTTTGCCAAGACCATGATTTTAAAAACTAGAACAGTCAAAAAATCGTTTTTGTCCTTGATTTTTGGTTTTAACCGATGTTTGGCTAGATTTATATGGTTTTACTGGACGGGATTGGTGACCAATTCCCAATTGAACCAGTTCGACCAACCGGTCTGGTCTAGTTTTTAAAACAGTGACCACAACCCATTAAATTTAAATCTAAGGTCCTAAAGTTCTAATGCTACTTGTTTTAGCCAAATCACCATCTCATAGTCATCCTCAACGAGTCCAAATAATTATACATGATTCATATGCCAGGCCTAAAGCATCAAAGAAATAAGAAAAAAAAAAAAATCAAATTCAGTTTTCAAGTGCCCATGCGGCTCAGTCCTACACAACCCCCAATCTTTCTAAATTCATAACACCTATCTCGTTTTATAACAAATTCAAACAATGTTATTCACTTATTCAAAATAGATAGAAAAATAATAAGTGATATTGCTAACAGATTTACAATAATTTATCATTGTTCTTTTCTCTATATATTTATTCCCTATGATTTACATGTTCTTCTCATAGTACTACTAATTACTAAACGTTGTGGTTGGCCTACATATCTTCAATAGCATCTTTGTTATAGTTATTTAGTGTTTATAAGAATTGTCAAGACTACAGTTCAAGGGCAAATCTGAGTTGTTTGACACCTGCTAGCTCAATTGAGGAAGCTAGATCTTAACAGAACAAATTGTTTCTCGGCATATTGAAACTCGAGATTACTGAAATGTGATTTCAACACATTAAGTGATTAGGGTTTTGTGCAAATAAGTAAAAAATATTTAAGCAAACCCTAATATATGAAAATAGACTTTAGTAGATGTTCTCGTGATCATAAGGTTTTTTTTTTTGCCTCCTACTCTCAAAAGCCTCCATAGGTGATCAAGCAAAGCATATTTTAAATCGATGGTGTTGAAGTTATTGCAATACCATTCATCACAAGTGATGCTAAATCTGAATCTTCAAGTGGGTACTTGAAGTTACGGACAGGAAATTTGCATGCAACATCTCTATAACTGAGGAAGCTCGTGAACTCAAAGCTGCATTGGGTAGTAATAGACCAAGAATGTATTGACCCCTTTGGTAAATTAATCAATTAATTAGCCAAGTTAATTAATTAGATTCAATTACATGCAATAAGCATGGTAGCACAAACAAATCACCAACTAAGTTAAATGCAACAGAAAATAAATTTGACACAGATGATTTGTTTACGAATAGAGAAAACCACCCAGGCAAAACACCACTGGGTGAAATTAAGGTCACCACTCCCGAGAATCCACTATTATCAAAACAAGCGGTTGCAAGTAAAATGAATCTCAGTACTTAATACCAACCTACAGTTGAACGCTTACCCTAATACCCAATTGGACTTGTGATGTAGTGACAATCTCTCCTTTCAATGCCCAGTTCCCAGTACGTGACTAACCAATTGATGTAAAGATCCAAGTACGTAACTAACATACCAACTTGAAGAAGATATTGGCTGCAAAGTTCTTCAGTTCATCCAACGATAAAGATCAAGAAGCTCCTTAGCTACAAAATCCTTGGCACAAAGACGCAGTAGCTTCTACAAAGAATACGATGAACTAGGGCAAATAGTCCCCAATCACAATATGCATGAATAATCACCTTGCATCACACGAGACAGGCCTTAAAATAATCTTTATATATGTTTAGAGTTGTGAGAAAAGAAACCCTACACAAATACACTTGGATATGCGTGAAATCAAATCTAAAAATCTGAATTTCGTAATTCTCGATAGAAACAGCTTTTGACGAGCTGCTGTCAAGATCCATCATTAAACCTCAATAGATATGTTTCTGTCGAGCATTAATGAACAGAACTTCTTCACTTGTTTTTTAAACAGACTTGCATCATTTTAACACTTGACTTGAACTACATATTTCTTAAAGTCTTAAACCATCCTAGATCTACTCAAGTACAAGTAAAGTGCGTTTTGTCAAAAGATTAGCTAATTTACATAACATATGTCTCTAACAATATCCACATATGTCCTCACAGGTATAACTTTAGTAATGCTTACTAGGAATATAGTTATTTAGTTATTATAAACTTCTAAACAGTTAGTGGGTTTCTTTTACCTTAGGATTGATATATTAAATTCTTTGGAGTTTTTATTGTGAAATTTTATTTCATTGGTTTTCCTTGTATCACTATATCATTATGTATTGTTTTATTTCACTTAATTTGTTTATCTTAATTGATATTGTTGATGGTTGCATTAACCAAAGGCAGCTCATAATTGATATAACTAATAACCTGGAGGTAAAACTGGTTAGTATAACTGTTTTAACTTTTAAGAGAGGCCTGAATACTAACTGATGATGCACAGAAAATCAGTAAGATGAATGCTCCGAGCTTTAATGGGCTAGTGGTTGCTTGGAAGGCCTAGAAAGAAAGAGAAACACAAGATCAAAGGTGACCGGGGTGAGCCAGCCAAGAATCCTCTAATGCTTAAGTTAGTTTTCCCTCTAAAACTCATGAATTCCAACTTTTTTAGGAGTAGTGAAAACTTACCTTTATTTGATGTGGATGAGTCCTTATATAGTAAATTCTTAGAGCGGTTACTTGTCTAATAACTTCCCCAATATTTGTGGAAGTTAGAAGGTTCAGACTTAACTTCTATAACTGCTATAGAAGTTAGAATGTTCAATCTTATCCTTTACAATTGCCATTGGAAGTTGAGTGCTTAATAGCGATGAACAAGGATTCGGTAACATGTCCGAATTACAAGTTCCCAAGTGTTGAGGGGTTGTTCAGGTGCTTTTCAGCATGGACAACCCTCATGTCTATGGAAAACCGTCTTAATATAGATGACTTTCTTGTGTTAGGATGACATTCTGCTCTAGACGACTCTCATGGACGACCCTTATGGTCTTGGATGACCTTTTTAGTCTTGGACGACCCTTCTAGTCTCGAACGACCTTTTTGGTCTTGGACGATCCTTCTGGTCTTGAACGACCTTTTTGGTCTTGGACAACCCGTCTCGGACGACCTTCCTGATCTCGAATGACCCTCCTGGTCTCGGACGACCCTCCTAGTCTCAGACGACCTTTCTGGTCTAGGACGACCTTTCTGGTCTTGGACGACCCTTCTGGTCTCGGACGACCCTTCTGGTCTTGGACGAGCTTTTGGTCCTGGATGTCCAAGGTGAACCGGCCAAGAACCCTCCGATGCTAAAGTTAGTTTTCCCTCTAAAACTCATGAATTCCAACTTTTTTAAGAGTAGTGAAAACTTACCTTTATTTGATGTGGATGAGTCCTTATATAGTAAATTCTTAGAGCGGTTACTTGTCTAATAACTTCCCCAATGTTTGTGGAAGTTAGAAGGTTCAGACTTAACTTTTATAACTGCTATAGAAGTTAGTATGTTCAATCTTATCCTTTACAATTGCCATTGGAAGTTGAGTGCTTAATAGCGATGAAAAAGGATTCGGTAACATGTCCGAATTACAAGTTCCCAAGTGTTGGGGGGTTGTTCAGGTGCTTTTCCGCATGGACAACCCTCATGTCTATGGACAACTGTCTTAATATAGATGACTTTCTTGTGTTAGGATGACATTCTGCTCTGGACGACTCTCATGGACGACCCTTATGGTCTTGGATGACCTTTTTAGTCTTGGACGACCCTTCTGGTCTCGGACGACCCTTCTGGTCTCGGACGACCTTTTTGGTCTTGGACGATCCTTCTGGTCTTAGACGACCCTTCTGGTCTCGAACGACCTTTTTGGTCCTGGACAACCCGTCTGGTCTCGGACGACCTTCCTGGTCTCAAACGACCCTCCTGGTCTCGGACGACCCTCCTAGTCTCAAACAACCTTTCTGGTCTCGGACGACCTTTCTGGTCTTGAACGACCCTTCTGGTCTCGGACGACCGTTCTGGTCTTGAACGACCTTTCTGGTCTTGGACAAGCTTTTGGTCCTGGATGTCCAGGGTGAATCGGCCAAGAACCCTCCGATGCTTAAGTTAGTTTTCCCTCTAAAACTCATGAATTCCAACTTTTTTAAGAGTAGTGAAAACTTACCTTTATTTGATGTGGATGAGTCCTTATATAGTAAATTCTTAGAGCGGTTACTTGTCTAATAACTTCCCCAATGTTTGTGAAAATTAGAAGGTTCAGACTTAACTTTTATAACTGCTATTGAAGTTAGTATGTTCAATCTTATCCTTTACAATTGCCATTGGAAGTTGAGTGCTTAATAGCGATGAACAAGGATTCGGTAACATGTCCGAATTACAAGTTCCCAAGTGTTGGGGGGTTGTTCAGGTGCTTTTCCGCATAGACAACCCTCATGTCTATGGACAACCGTCTTAATATAGATGACTTTCTTGTGTTAGGATGACATTCTGCTCTGGACGACTCTCATGGACGACCCTTATGGTCTTGGATGACCTTTTTAGTCTTGGACGACCCTTCTGATCTCGGACGACCCTTCTGGTCTCGAACGACCTGTATGGTCTTGGATGATCCTTCTGGTCTTAGACGGCCCTTCTGGTCTCGAACGACCTTTCTGGTCTTGGACAACCCTTTTGGTCTCGGACGACCTTCCTGGTCTCAAACGACCTTTCTAGTCTCGAACGACCCTCCTGGTCTCGGACGACCCTCCTGGTCTCGGACGACCCTCCTGGTCTCGGACGACCTTTCTGGTCTTGGATGACCCTTCTGGTCTCGAAAGACCCTTTTGGTCTCGGACGACCCTTCTGGTCTTGGACGAGCTTTTGGTCCTGGATGACCCTTCTGATCTTGGACAACCTTTTTGGTCCTGGACAACCTGACAACCTTTTTGGTCTCGGACGATCCTTCTAGTCTTGGACGACCATTCTGGTCTCGAACAACCTTTTGGTCTTAGACGACCTTTCTGATCTTGGACGACCCATCTGGTCTTGGACGACCGTTCTAGTCTTGGACGACCTTTTTGGTCTCGGACGACCCTCTGGTCTTGGACGACCTTTCTGGTCTCGGACGACCTTTCTGGACTTGGATGACCCATCTAGTCTTGGACAACCGTTCTAGTCTTGGACGACCTTTCTGGGCCTGGACGACCCTTTTGGGCCTGGACGACCCTTCTGGTCTTGGACGACTCTATGGACGAATTGGAGATAGTCTGATTTTTAGTTCACCATCAGTTGCCCCCTTTGTCCAAGAGTCGTCTTAGTCACTATAGCAAAATTCTTGTTCATTGTTCATTTTTGACATGTGTCGATGTTTCATTGGTCAATTGGCATGCCACGTGGTGTCACTGTTGTGGTCAGTTTTTGATGCCTCAAATTTTGCTACCTGTCATGATCTCATTAGCCAACCTATTCTCAATTTCGCTTCTCACAGGTTTGGGAATTTCATGTTAATTCACTTTATGTTGATTCGTTTACCGAGGAGATTGCCAAGACAAGCATTATTCGTCTGGGGTTCCTAGAGTTCCTTTGGAGGTTTTCTAGAAAGAGATAAGGCAGAGGGCAACTTCCAGTCCTAAAGCTAGCTCGTCTAAAAGGGCTGAATCATCCAAGACTCCTTTTCAAGATGAAGAGGAGAATGTCATCTATAGTTGATTAGGGATCGTAATTCTTCTGATAGGTTATGAAAGATGAAATTTTTCTTCGTCTTTGGAAATTGGGCTGGGTACCCAATTGATGTAAATAGAACTCCTTTCCCTCCTTTTACTAGTGCTTTAGGTCTTCTTCATCCTAAGGGTATGTTTTCTTTAAAGTTTACTTCGTCTTTTCATTTGCTCTTTCCCTTGTCTTACAATTCTTCTCGTCCATGCAGTTGTTACTTGTCCACACTTAGACAACTATAGAAAGAGCTCGCAATTATCCTGATAGGTCCTTCCATAGTTTGGCAACACTGCGTAGTCTTGAGCCCACTGAGGAGAATCTCATTCACGAGGAGACTACTCGTCGAAGTAAGAGTCGTCTTTCAAATTTTTTTTTTTTTAGTCATCTAACTCATCATGCTTTCTCCATTATAGGACTAGCCACCATGAAAAAGAGCAAGGGTAAGAATGTTGTTAGTGGGACTAAGCAGGAGGAGGAAGTCCAAGTCCTCTAGGACAAACCAGTTCCTTTGGTCGTCTAGAGCCCCATCGTCCAACCTTATGCTGGAAAGAGGAAGGGTATCTCTAGAGATGTGGACCTTGGAAGCCTTCCCAGTCGTCTGAAGAAGGTCTGAACTAACAAGGCCCATTCTAAGACCCCCTCATCGAAGGCCCCCAAATCCAAAGGTGCGATGGCATACCTGGACGTCCTGGCTGTGAACTTGGTCCATTCTGAAGTTCCTTCTTCAGCCGTCCAAATTGAAGCTCTTCATCCTTTTGATGGTAGACCTTCTTGCAAGACTCATACTTCAACTCTTGTTGAGGCTCCTCCTACCTTGGTGTTGGACGAAGGCTATGCATTTTCTTTGTTGATTTTTTTTTTAAGAGAAAATTTCTAACTCTTCCTCGTCCATCCCTACGTTAGGCGATGACAAAGTTTTATGCTACGTCCTAGCTAGCCAGGGAGCTGTATGACGATGTTAAGGTTTTGGCGAAAAAGAACAAGGAGTTGAAGGACGAGCTTCGTCTTGAAGGAAAATGCTAAGCGTTATCCTCATCCTTAGAGAAAGCAAAGGACGAAGCAATCGAAGCCTTCAAAACGTCTGATGAGTTCACTAAGCGTCTGGACGAGCAATATGCTGCTGACTATGAGGACTTCCACTCCAATGTTAAGGAAGCCTATCCTGAGATGGACTTTAATGTTTTCAAGGTTCCAACTGCTGCTGAGAGTTCTTTGCTTCAAACAAGCTCTGAAGATGTAAATGTTATAGACAATGCCTCTACAAAGCCTTCCAAGGACGATCCAAAGTCTGGGGATGCCCCTTGTAGTTTATCAAAGTAATCTTCAATTTAACTTTGTTTTTATATATTGTTCATGGTACCCTCTTTTTTTTGGGGGGGGGGGGGGGGGGGGGGAGGGGGGGGAGGGGGGGGCTTATTTTAAGTTTTATGTAAGTACAATCTTCTCGTCCAAATGTATGGACATATGATAACAGATACACCTGTCTTTATTGGCATGCACAATTTAAGGGTTTTCGAACGATGGTCGTCTACCCTTTTTATGTTTTATGATTGACTATTTACTTCCATTGTCATACTTCATTTGGTGTTGAACATGTTATATGCTTTATTTATGAACGAATTTTCCCTTGTTTACATCGTCCATGTTATTTCTATGGTTTTAAGTGTGGTCCGTCCACTTATAAGACATTTTATCTTGTCTTAACTATATGAACGAATATTCTTTGTTTACATCGTCCATGTTGTTTTTTATGGTTTTTAAGGGTGGTCCGCCACTCATGAAGGCATTTAGCTTGTCCATGTTAGTATAATTTTTTATGTTCAACACTTTTACCATTCTTTAAATTTTACGAGTATAACTCGTCTATGAATGGCATTTCTTTCGCTAGCTTTATTCGTCCATAGATTTGACTTAAAGTTTGCATTATCCCTCATCCATAGGCTGGACGATCCTTTACTCGTCTTTGGGCAAGACGTTGCCAGCATTTAGTCGTCCAAAGATTGGACTGTTTGGTTGGTCAAATTCATCCATTGATTTTGAATATTTTTACGTGCACGTTTTTCCTCGTCCATTGGTTAGACGAATATACCTTAGATTTTACCTCATCCATTGATTAGATAAATATACCTTAGGATTATTTTTCTTCGCTTTATCCTTATTTTAAGGAAAGCTTATAGACGTTACATCCCTGCGTCCAGAAATTTTACTCGTCTTGGGCTTCTAGCCTTCTTGTGGATTAGTTTGAATGAAAACAACATGAAAATTAGGAATTTGGACAACATTACATACATTGGGAATCCAAACTATATATACACAACATAAACATCGTCCACAAGCATGGCATATGCTTAGAAGCTAGTGCCTTCAGGGAATTAAAAATACTTATGTACAAACAGACTAAGTCCATGACTTCGTCCATCACAAATTCGTCCATAGACAGCACAAAAGTTGGAAACTAATGCACTTTTTAGGGAATTAAAATATTAAAAACATGTAGTACTAGCAATAAACATAAATAAATATGAGGGAAGTAACACATAACTCTAACCTCGTCCATGATGATGCTCGTCCAGGCTTATTCTTCACTGATAGTATCTTCTTAGATGTTCAACATTCCAGAGGTGCTCTAGCTTCCGTCCATCCAGGGCTTCCAAGTAGTATGATCTTTGTCTTTTGCAATTGATAACCCTGAAGGGTCCTTCCTAATTAAGCCCCAGTTTTCCATGAGCTGGGTTTCTGGTTGCCAAAGAGACCTTTTTTAGAACAAGGTCCCCAATGTTGAAATGCCTGGGTTTCACCATTGCATCTTATTGTCTAGCCATAAGATTTTTATATCTTGCTGTCCTTTGATCTACATTCATCCTTACCTCGTCTACTAGATCGAGGTTAAGACGAAGTTGCTCTTCATTCTCCTCGTCTACCCCCCTCGTCCTTGGTGGTCGTCCAGAGAGTTGAACGTTCTACACCACCTTCAGGTATGTCTTTCTTGACTTGGAAGATTGCCCTACTGAAGTTCCTCATACAATAACTCTTATTTCTCCAAGTAGGGGCCGTGATGGCTTTTCTACCTTTCCTTTCAACTTCTCATCTTTATGATCTCGTCCAAGAAAATTCCTCAACTTTCCCTGCCCGATAAGATTCTTTATCTGCTACTTTAAGTCATAGCACTCGTCCATGTCATGCTCGTGGTCCTTATGGAAGCGGCAATACTTGTTCTGATTGCACTTATTAGAATCTCCCTTCATCTTCTCTGGCCACTTCAAGGATGGGTCATTATTGATTTGCATAAGCACTTGATCAATTTGAACATTCAAAAGCGTGTAGTGCTGACTCCTTCCTGAAGATGAACCTGCCTTCCTGTTGTTTTTCTTCTCTCCCATTCGGGCCTTCTTTGAACGAGGGCCTTGGTCAGGATGGCGTGGGAGATCAGCTTCTATTCGCTTTGCCCTCTTCCTCTTCTTAGTAATGATCGCATCCTCTATATTCATGAAACTTTGGGCTAAATGGATGAATTCAACCACGATTTATGATTCCTGATCATAAAGCTTATGGATGAATAAAACTGAACTAACTCCATTGTAGAAGGCTGCCAATAGCAACTTATCATCCATCTCGTCTACCATCAAGGCTTCCCTATTGAAGCGAGTGATGAAGGACCACAAGCTCTCATTTTCTCCTTGTTCTATAGTCAACAGGTTGGACAAGGAGCATTTATGCCTTTGTCCTTCAATAAAGTTTTTGACGAACAACTTACTCAACTCCTCGAAAAAACCAACAGTATTCGAGGTATTTTACTAAACTACATTCATGTTGGCACCTTAAGGGTGGTTGGGGGAAGACCCTACACATTATTTCATCTAGAACTCCTTGAAGGTGCATTGTGTTCTTAAAAATTGCTATGTGATCACACGGGTTGCCCGTTCCATCATATGAGTCCAAAGAAGGCATCTTGAACTTAAAAGGCAGGGGATGACTATTAATGGAAGCCATGAAAGGTAATCAGTTCGATGAACTAAATCATCTACATGATTCGTCCTTCTCTTGTTTTCCCTCATCTCATCCATGGCTTTCCTCAATTAATCCATCTCCTTCTCTAAGTGTGGTTCCCTATGTGAAATAGTTCCCCTTGAGTGATTCTCGCGCTCAATATTTTCTCCTCTATCTTCTTGACTCTGGGCTTGTCATTCCACACATCCTTCGAGATGTTGTCTCCTTAGATCAATCTCCCTAGTAAACTCTTGGTTCTGACAGGTAACTCTGCCATGGCGGCTGCCATGAATTGCATTTGTTAGATGGAAGGCAGTTGCATGACAGGTGTTGACTGACAATCAAGGTTGGGATGACTTGAAGCATTCCCACTCTCCTGGTGGCCTGGACTAGTGGCCATTGATCTTGTCCGAACCATCCAGCCTTTTGTCAAAGAAAGATGGTTTGCACATTACAAATTTAATCTTTCCCACAGACGGCGCCAACTGATAATGCACAGAAAATCAGTAGGTTGAATGCTCCGGGCTTCAATGGGCTAATGGTTGCTTGGAAGGCCTGAAAAGAAAGAGAAACACAAGATCAAAGGTGACCAGGGTGAATTGGCCAAGAACCCTCCGATGCTTAAGTTAATTTTCCCTCTAAAACTCATGAATTCCAACTTTTTTAGGAGTAGTGAAAACTTACCTTTATTTGATATGGATGAGTCCTTATATAGTAAATTCTTAGAGCGGTTACTTGTCTAGTAACTTCCCCAATATTTGTGGAAGTTAGAAGGTTCAGACTTAACTTTTATGACTGCTATAGAAGTTAGAATGCTCAATCTTATCCTCTACAATTTCCATTGGAAGTTGAGTGCTTAATAGAGATGAACAAGGATTCGGTAACATGTCCGAATTACAAGTTCCCAAGTGTTGGGGGGTTGTTCAGGTGCTTTTCCTCATGGACGACCCTCATGTCCATGGACAACCGTCTTAATATAGATAACCTTCTTATGCTAGGATGACCTTCTGCTCTGGACGACTCTCATGGACAACCCTTATGGTCTTGGAACAGAAAATTAATAGGCTGAATGCTCCGGGCTTCAATGGGCTAGTGGTTGCTAGGAAGGCCTGAGAAAGAGAAACACAAGATCAAAGGTGACCAGGGTGAACCGGCCAAGAACCCTCTGATGCTTAAGTTAGTTTTCCCTCTAAAACTCATGAATTCCAACTTTTTTAGGAGTAGTGAAAACTTACCTTTATTTGATGTGGATGAGTCCTTATATAGTAAATTCTTAGAGCGGTCACTTGTCTAGTAACTTCCCCAATATTTGTAGAAGTTAGAAGGTTTAAACTTAACTTTTATAACTACTATAAAAGTTAGAATGTTCAATCTTATCCTTTACAATTTGCCTTGGAAGTTGAGTGCTTAATAGCGATGAATAAGGATTCGGTAACATGTCCGAATTACAAGTTCCCAAGTGTTGGGGGGTTGTTCAGGTGCTTTTCCTCATGGACGACCCTCATGTCCATGGACAACCGTCTTAATATAGATGACCTTCTTGTGTTAGGATGACCTTCTGCTCTGGACGACTCTCATGGACGACCCTTGTAGTCTTGGAACAGAAAATAAGTAGGCTGAATGCTCCGGGCTTCAATGGGCTAGTGGTTGCTTGGAAGGCCTGAAAAGAAAGAGAAACACAAGACCAAAGGTGACCGGGGTGAACCGGCCAAGAACCCTCCAATGCTTGAGTTAGTTTTCCCTCTAAAACTCATGAATTCCAACTTTTTTAGGAGTAGTGAAAACTTACCTTTATTTGATGTGGATGAGTCCTTATATAGTAAACTCTTAGAGCAGTTACTTGTCTAGTAACTTCCCCAATATTTGTGGAAGTTAGAAGGTTCAGACTTAACTTCTGTAATTGCTATAGAAGTTAGAATGTTCAATCTTATCCTTTACAATTTCCATTGGAAGTTGAGTGTTTAATAGCGATGAACAAGGATTCGGTAACATGTCCGAATTACAAGTTCCCAAGTGTTGGGGGGTTGTTCAAGTGCTTTTCCGCATGGACGACCCTCATTTCCATGGACAACCATCTTAATATAGATGACCTTCTTGTGTTAGGATGACCTTCTTCTCTGGACGACTCTCATGGACGACCCTTATGGTCTTAGATGACCTTTTTGGTCTTGGACGACCCTCCTAGTTTCGGACGACCGTTTTGATCCTGGACAACCCTTCTGGTTTCGGACGACCTTTCTGGTCTTGGACGACCCTTCTGGTCTTGGACGACCCTTCTGGTCTCGAACGACCCTTCTGGTCTCGGACGACCTTCCTAGTCTCGGACGACCTTACTGTTCTCGGACGACCTTCCTGGTCTCAGACGACCTTTTTGGTCTCGGACGACCTTTCTGGTCTCGGATGACCCTCCTGGTCTCGGACGACCCTCCTGGTCTTGGACGACCTTTCTGGTCTCGGACGACCTTTTGGTCCTGGACAACCCTTCTGATCTTGGACAACCTTTTTGGTCCTGGACAACTTGACGACCTTTCTGTTCTTGGACAATCCTTCTAGTCTTGGTCGACCTTTCTTGTCTCGGACAACCTTTTGGTCTTAGACGACCTTTCTGGTCTTGGACGACCTTTTTGGTCTCGGATGACCCTTCTAGTCTCGGATGACCCTTCTAGTCTCGAACGACCTTTCTGGTCTTGGATGACCCATCTGGTCTTGGATGACCGTTCTAGTCTTGGACGACCCTTCTAGGCTTGGACGACCTTTCTAGTCTCGAACAACCCTTCTGGTCTTGGACGACCCTTCTGGTCTTGGACAACCGTTGTAGTCTTGGATGACCTTTCTGGGCTTGGACGACCCTTCTAGTCTTGGACGACTCTATGGACGAATTGGAGATAGTCCGATTTTTAGTTCACCATCTCTAACAAATTTCATAGTAAAATAAGTCATCTTAATTATAGTGGCATGATGTTATGGAGCCATATAACGATGGGCGGTAAGAGGAAGAGTTTGTTAAGTGTAGGAAAAGTTCTGTGTAGATGTGAGAAATAGAGCATGAGAGGAGACCGTCAATGGGAGACGGCTTAATATCATGAGGAGAGAAATTTCATATGTTTTTTGGTCCATTCTAAAATAACCCAATTGTATCAACAAAAACAAAAAAAACCCAATTTATATTATTTATATTATTTTCCTTTTATTTATTTAGTCCAAGTACAACCTAAAGTTAAAAGGTAGTAAAAAAAAATTTCAACGCTTTATAATAAATTAACATTATTAAAATGAGAAATATTGAAATTTATGGGATGTTACATAGAGCCTATTCCGGAATTCTTCCTACTGTTTGTAAATTTCAACATGCTATGTTTTGAATATGATTCAAGGAAATCTTATTTTATCTTTTGATTAAAAAATATTAATATTTGCCAATGTGCTACATAGGAACATTTATTTTTATTTTTAATTCATTTGGTCAAATTACGAATTTGACCAAAATGAAATTAATTTATATCTATATATTGTTATATATATATAAAACCGAAGCTTCTGCCCTTCCCATAATTTTCCACATCAGCATTAATTAAATAAAATAATAATAATAATAAGTAGCCCAAAATTTTTTCCAGTCAGTGAAAAGCAAACCCGATACCCTCTCTCCCTAACCGTAGTCAAATTTTTCCGCAAACCCAACTCTGAATTCTCTCACTCTATTCCTCTACCCTTCTCCCCAAAACCCAACTCTGAAAATCAATCCCAAACGCCACCACTCTCTTCTCTAAAACCGAGACTTCCCTAAAACCTTCTCTTCTCACTTCCCTTGAAAACCAAATTTAATCATCAATCTAAGGCAAACCCTATACCTAACGCTACCGTCTCCCCAACGGCTAGATTTGTCCAATGGAATTGTCTTAGTCTCTCTCCAATGGAATTGTAGCCTCTCTCCAATGGAATTGTCTCAGTCTCTGAAACTTGATTTTTCTGAAACTTGATTTGTCCGAATGTCCCAAGAGAGTCGGTCTCTTAGATCTTATTGGGGATTTCTGTGGTTTTGAAGTATATCAAGAAATTCTTTCTCTATGATTTTCTCTAAATCTTATTTTGAGTTTCGGTTTCAGGTAATGATGATGATGCCAATTACTCAGTCCCAAGCGAACCCAAGCAGAGGTGTGGTTGCCTTTTCAGTTGTCACTGTTGGCATCACCAAGTGAAATTCTTTCTCTATTCCTCCTCTTCTTCTTTTATGCCTTATGTGAATCATCTGATTTATTAGAAAAGAAGAGCATTATGTGCATATTGTTCGATTATATATTTGGGTTGTGCATTTTTTTTTTTCCCTTAGGAACCAATATTGTTACATAGCTGCTGAATGTGTGGAACATTAAGGTGCTCTTACTGACATTAGGTTTTAATATTTTAGCATAGTTGATGAAATTTGCATAGCTATTCATTTGATGAAATGATAGTTACTGATATGGGTTAAAATTCGGAGACTCAAAGTTGAGTTTTAATTATGTCTTCAATTAGGTTTTTAGTCAAATTAGGGATTTCAATTCCTATCTTTTTGTAAGAAAATATTGTGGATATGGATGGGTTTCGTAGTGGAGATAGTATTGAAGAGCTTGAGAGTGGAGACCAAGAAAACATGTATTTTGCTTTAGCTTCAAGCTCTACTTAATTTTGATATCTAGGTTTTTTTAGCAGATCTGATTTGGCTTTGCTTAGATAGGCCACTTTAGTTCTAGAGTTACATGCACCAAGCACATCGGCCAGTGGTATCGATAATACTTATAGTCTCGATGTCAATATGGAGGAGATCTTTGTTGCACTAATCTATATTTTTATCACATGTTTGGTCTGTTTAGAGAGGTCAATTCAATGCTGGTCATGCCATTGGAGTTCATGTTGTAGGTTTTGTCAAAAGCCATGGTGTTTTTTTATTGGTTCTTCTGTTCCAATGTTTTTGATAGGCCTAAGAATGGGTTGGTGATTATTTTTTTTTCAAATTATTTGGATTAAATTTCAAAATTTAAATGGATTACTTGGGATAAATTTATTTCATTGATGGGTCACTCTAAATTTATTTTGTTTGACTGGTAATCTATTTAAGCTTTGCCACTCCTTTAAGAGTCTCTCTCCTTCTCCATTTGTTTTATCTCTAATTTTTTTTAATTTTTTTTTTAATTGAAGTTGATGCATTGATTTAGATTGTGTTTTTAGAATTTTCAGTGATATATATGGGCCTGTGCGTTGCAGATAGATTTTGTTTATGGGTTTCAATAAAAATCTTAAGCATGATTAATTTGACGCTATATAGTTATTGGTTTTTCTTAGAAAATCTTTAGATTTTTGTTGTTAGTTCATTTGATTTTTGAAAATTTTAAGCATGCTCACCATCAAAGAGCCCCGCATGGTTGATTTGATGCTAAATAGTTATTGGTTTTGTTTTAGAAAATCTTTAGATTTTTGTTGTTAGTTCATTTGATTTTTGAAAATTTTAAGGAGTGGATTATGAACTAAACTTTGTAAAGTTGTATTACAAAATAATAGGTGGTTGCTAAGGAGCTTTTGTATACAATGAACTGATCGTGTGCGAAGGTATGCAATCAATGGATAATTTTGGATAAAGGAATTAGACATGTTTTTGGACAGGTACAATACTTTGTCTTATTTTACACTTGGTAAAGGTATCAAACATGTACAATATTTCAATGTTTCTTATTTTACTCATTGATTGTTTAGTGAAATATGATACCGAAACATTGAGCATGTGTGTGAATTTAATTAGTAATTTATATATGAAAAGTTGATTGTGTAATTTTCTTTTAGTGTTATTAGTGTGTGGTTGATGCATTGTTGTCTATATAAAAGGTTTTAATTCTGCATTGTTTTGGTTTGTGACTTTTAATATCTCCCCCAAACTATTTCTCCCCCAAATTCCAATACTTCCTACCCATGGACCTCTACATTTTTCAGTATGTTGGCAAATACAGAACCCTATATTATAAATAGCGTTTTTTTAGAGATTATTTGTTACAATCACAATTCACGGCTTAAAATTTGTATTGTTTGGTATGTCATTTTACTAATAGGCTTCGGCTTTAAGATTTTTTTTTTATGTGTCAAGTTCTATAAAACGAGCACTGTGATTTGTTCCTATGATTTAATTTGTACTTTGTATTGGTTGGTATGTGATTTTACTAATAGGTTTTGGCTTTGGATTTTTGTTTCTAACATGCATTCGAATCCAAATAAATCAGGTTTCGTATGTCAAGTGCTATAAAAGGAGTAATGTGGGTTTGAAGGTTTTGTCTTGGTTTTCCTTGTTTTTGTTCTCTATGTGCAAAATTTGGTCTATGGATCCAATTTGTTAAAAAAGATTTATTCTTCAAAAAGTTATTTTTCTGCACTATTTTTCTATATAAAATCTACACTATTTTACATCTAAAATCTGCATTTTTTTTACAACCAAAATTTGCACGGCACTGTTTCATAAAAATCTGCACTGCACTGCACTATTTCATAAAATCTGCATTGTTTTGAATAACTTTCTGCATTGTTTTTAAATAACCTTCAGTATTAAGTACTTTTTAGCACCTATGATATAACCAATTTTATATATCATATGTCAAGTTCTATAAAAGGAGCAATGTGGGTTTCAGGGTTTTGTCTTGGTTATCTTTGTGTTTGTTCAAATTTCTCAGTGAATATGTAGAACATATTGAATGTGTGTGTGTCTATATATATATATATATATATATATATATATATATTGGGAAAACATCAGTACTGCCTTGGATGATCTTAATTTGAATTCCTTTAACATTGTTTCGTTCATATTCAAAATCAATAATGATTAGATTACTAGGGCTCTCCTCTATGTGTTGGACTGAACTTTTTACTTTAGCTCACAAATTTAGTAGCAACCCTCAAGTGTTTAGCTATTCCTAACTGTGACTTGGATGATATTTATGTTTTGAATGCTTTTGTGGTATTTTTTTCTCTGCATTTGTAGTTCTTTTCCGGTTGCAGTTGATTTATTTAATCTATTCTATTCTATTAATGTTTCTTGAATGTTGGCTGAAAATTGGATTTTATTGTTTTGTAGATAGGTATTTGGCATTTTGTTATCTGGGTTATTTGGAACTGTGGATTTTTATCTGTGTAAAACTCTTAATATGACAGCAAGATGAGAAAAGCTAGTTATTTACCAGTCTTCTCCTTTATTCTATACTGTTTCTTGCGTATTTATTGGTAATATGTTTTTAGAAAGAAATTGAAATTGGAATGTGATTGCATATTTAAATTTTGTTGTTATCTCAAACTTGGTTTTATGTTTGGTTTATCTGTTTCGTTTAAATGACTATAATCTCAAATATGGATGGGAATTCTACATGATAAAATGACAGAAGTACGTATTTTTTTTAATATAGCAAAATTACAAATTAGATATTTGACTTCTATATGTTGTAATAGATTTCTCAACCTATTCTATTGACAGGTTTACATTAGTGGTATTTCAAATGAATGTGACAACTTATCAAGTGAACAAGATGGTGATTTTACAAAGCTTCAAAAAGTTGATGTTGAAAGCAATGTACAACTTACACTAACATTTGTAATCAAGGAAAATAATTGTTAATTTTAATAGTGTTTATATTTTTCATTATGTAATTTAATGTTTCATATCAAGGATAGAAAATTCTGAGTCTAGAATCTTAATATACAGTCAAAGAGGAAGAGACAAATAATTGTTAACATCTACATACACAATACCTTTTCCGTACATCACACGGGTTAGCGACTAGTTAATTAATTAAATTGGCAAGTAGTCTCCCTTTTTTTTTTTATGAATAACAAACTTTTATCAACAACAGAAGAAAACAAAAACAACACAGCAACAGAACACAATAGAGAGCAGTCTCTTGAAGATGACACGGGCAAAACTTGGGGTTAGGGGGCAATTAATCTCCCTATTACGGAAAGGCCATTACAAATCACTATTGATCATTGCATTCACAGTTTCACCTCAGTAGTAAGGAAATATTCATAGCGATACAAAATTATAGTCATAATTATCATGATTAATACCCAGCTTAGTTTAGTAAGTGACTCCGGGAAAATTTCACTGAAAATTGATTGGAATACTAACAAATCCATGTACATCCCATAAGGTTTTCCTATAGAGTGGTAAAGAGATTTTAGAATATTAATGAACCTTTACCCAATTTTTGTATCTGTATGTATGATGGAAATCTGATGTAATATTGAGATTTTTTTTTTTTTTTTTGGGACAAATGAGGGTATCTAAACTTCTTTGAGTATCTAATTATTTCCTTTGGTGTATACAGTCTTTCGGTCTCACACGCATCAGATTATTACAAGAAAGAATTCCATGGAAGTGGCATTAAAATGTTGGCAAGTGGTTTCGATCCCAAGATCTCGTGGATATAATAAGGTCTTACGAACCATTAAGGAGACCTAGTTTGTCACCCTCTCTCAAGCCTATATAAGTTCTCCATCCATCTTGCTTAGCTCATAAAGAAATCTGATTTGTGCAGCCCCACTTTTACATCTTAAAATGGAAAAACAAATGATTATTGATAAACCATCACTGAAACTTATGTTCTGCATCCATGGGTAACAACCTTGAAGGTAGTTGCTCTTGTTATATCATCACCAAGAAGCAGATTTCTATTACAATATTCCAATTTTAGAATCTGAATGTATGGGGAAATCTGATGTAATGGAAGTAGGCAACTTGGGTCATGTAAGTTTTTAGAATTTCCTAGGCCTTGGTTTAAGGTGTACACAGTTTGGGTTTGTAAAGGTTTGAGATCCCCACAATTCAATTCAGGTTAGACGATAATATCCGAGTCCAACAACCAAAAGCCCAAACTCCACATATACTACTATTCTATTATTGTCTTGTAATTGGGTATTTAAATAATAGTCCTTTTTTTTTCTTTGGAATCAGTAAGCAATAAAAGTTAATAAAATATAATTTTTATGTTTTATTTGTATAGAAAAAATTTAAAGTACTACAAAAACAAAGTGATCGTACTATGAATCGGTGGATCTCATGTTATATTTAATTAGTATGACCATAGCTGTCAAAACATAAATCGTATCGTGAATAGATTTTTTATTTTTTCCGTATCGTATATCATAAGATACACGAACACTTAATAAAATTTTATAAAAAATTTTAGATGTACATGTATAAATGGTATATTCATTATAAATTTTAAATATATTCCATTAATGACTAATTAATTTATCACTTATGTAATAATGTTTAATAGGCTAACTAAATAAATCAAACTAGCATGTGTTTATAACATACACATTCAAATTTTTTAAATTCAAAAGTTATAATATATTACAAATGACCTCAAAAATAATAATTTATTTTCATCATATTGTTTAATTTACTCCATCTAAGTCAATGCTATCATCATGCTTATCATTTTGCAAACTTATTTCTTTATTAAAATTTTCTTCATCATTAACATTTATTATCTCTTCTTGTTTTTTTTATTTTAATAATTAAAAAAAAATCTTATAAATTTGCAAATATTAAAGTGAAGTGTAAGTATGTACTGTGTAATTCAAATTTTATAGGAGAAAGAGAGGAGAAAAAAAACTTATAAATATGTTATTTTATTAGGCCAAATTAAGTAACCTAATAATTTTGTGTTAAAAACAAGTCTAACAACTTGTTAGATTCAAATAAAAGTACAAATTTTAACAAAAAATCTCATTTTAAAGCATTTGTTTATGTATCATATGATATGTATGATTTTACGATACAATACGATTCATACGATACGCACACTGTATCGTACGATTCATGAGCACTTATGATACGTTAATACAATACGAAACTTTTTACACATGATACGATACGTATCGTGTATCGTACGATACTGACAACTATGAGTATGACACATATTTATGTTGGAGGATATAATAAATGTTGTTATATATCTAAAATACTATATAACTAGTATTATTTATGTGCGATGCATAGCTTGGTAAAAATTCATATATAAGCTAATTTTCTTTTTCAAAAAATATACATATATATAAGCTAATTTAAAAAAATAAAAACAAAATTATTAAATAAATAGTAATAATAAATTATAAAAATAAGTAAATAATTTTAATTAAAAAATTGCTTTAAATTCTAATTGTTTAGAGTTTAGACTTTAACAGTATTTATCTATTTTTATTATTGAAATTTATCTTTATGCTTTGTGTTAATTTCTTTATATGAGATATGAAATGAGTTTGATCATTCCTATTTGGGTTATATTTAATATATACTATAGCCAGCATAAACAATAATAAACAAAATAGTTCATCAATAATTTTTTTTTTCCTAGTGATAGTCTAACTAAAAAAATCGACACACTTATAATTTAAATATAATAACCAAAACCAAAAATCAAAACATACAAAAAAGAGTTCAAAATTTGAGAATATAAATAATAATAAAAAAAATTAAAAACTTACATAAGAGAACCAAGAACTTAAATGGGTGTCCATTATTTTGCTTCTTTATAGTAAACCTCCTTTGGCATAATATCTTGCATGCAAATTCAGAAGCAAAGAAAAATAAGAAAAATGAATTTATTAGACTAAAATATAGGCATAAGTTACATCTTGGGAAAAAGAGTGAATAAAAAAACATACAACAATGTGGGGTGTATTGTGTGAGATTTAATTATAGGGATAACTTTCTTTATTAAGAGATATTATATCGAAAAGTCATGGCTTAATATATATATATATATATATAATTTTGATAATAGACTATTACTTGGAGTAGAATTTAAATTTCAAAAACTTAGATGATAAAAATTTATCTAAATTAAATTATTGTTAAATATTATCCCTTAATCAAGAGTCTTGTAACTTAATATCCTAATAAAATATTAATTTAATAAGATGCAACTTGAGGAAAACAAAAACAAAAAAACAAAAACATGAGTTTTGTGGGATTTAAGTTTAGAAAATTTGATGATATATTTTTAGTTTTATTTAAATTAAACAGATGTTAAATGTTATCCCTTAATTTGAGGAAATATATTATAACAAATAATATAAAATTAATTTACTAATAATTGTCCTTAAAATGTTGATAATAGACTTTTAGTTGGAGTAGAAGTCAAAAGGTTGTATTATTTTTTTTTTAGAAAGAAAACGTGAGTTGTTGTCTAGGATTTAAGTTTATAATTTTCTATAATAGACTTTTAGTTTGAGTAGAATTTAAATTTATTGAAGTATTTAAGTTTAGAAATTTTTGATAATAGACTTTTAACTTTTTGTTTGAATATAATTTAAATTCATTGAAGTTTAAATATATAAAATTGACTTACTAATTAGTTGCTCTTAAAATATTAATAATAGAATCTTAGTTGGAGTAAAAGTCAAAATAAGGTTTTTTTTTTTTTTTAATGAAAACATGGGCTGTTATTTGGTGTTTAAGTTTAGAATTTTTTTATAATAGACCTTTTTATTTTGAATAGAATTTACATTTTTTTAAATTTAAATGATAAAGATTTACCTAAATTAAACAGTTTTTTAATATTATTCCTTAATTTAAGGAAACATATTCTAACAAATAATATAAAATTTATTTACTAATTTGTGATAGTAACCACTTGGAGCAATCATAGTTTCTAAACCCAACTTTTAGAATTTTTTTTAATAGACTTTTAGTTTGAATAGAATTTAAATTTGTAGAAGTTTAAATGTATAAAATTAATTTACTAATTATTTGTTCTTAAAGTATTGATAATAGACTTTTAGTTGGAGTAGAGTTCAAAACGTGGGGTTTTTTTTTTATAAAAATAAAACGTAGGTTATTATTTGAGATTTAAGTTTAGTATTTTTTATAATAAACTTTTAGTTTGAATAGAATTTAAATTTGTTAAAATTTAAATGATAAAATTTTACTTAAATTAAATATTTGTTAAATATTATCCCTTAATTTAAGAAAATATATCCTAACAAATAATATAAAATCAATTTACTAATTAGTGAAAGTAGTTACTTAATACAGTCATGGCTTCTAAACCTAATTTTTATTACATAATATATAATATGATATGAATACCATATGATATCATCATTTTCATGTTACCAGTTATTATTGATGATGCACAATAAAATCAGTAGACTGAATGATTCGGGCTTCAATGGCAAAAAGATAATCTGGAAAAACCTGAAGAGATAAACAAACTATCAAAGGTGACCGGGGAGGACCAACCAAAAACTATCTGATGATAAAATTAGTATATCTCTCAACTTACAATTCCAAATTACTTGGAAAATGATTTTTTGTACCTTTTTTGTTGGCAATGATTGTTTATATAGTGTACATTGTGAGCAGTTGCTTGCTCAATAACTTCTCCTATGTTAGAGGAAGTCGAAAAGTTCGGAGTTAACTTCCATAACTGTTATGGAAGTTATATTATTTGGTCATACATTCCATAACTGTCATTGGAGGTGGTTTCGTGATAATAACCTTCAATTTCGCACTTGCATTCTGAAACAAGGATACGAACCTCATCCAGAGATTGCGTACGGTAATCATGCCCGGAGTCCTTGTAGGCCGTCCAAGGATTTTCACGGATGGACGACCCTGTTATGGACGAAGTTTTTGGGCTAAGTCATCCTCTACTCTTTCCTTGGACGATCCCCACAGACGAGTTTGGAGTTAGATTAATTTGATACACCATCAGTTGCCCCCTTGTTCGTGGGTCGTCCAGGGAAGTGTATTGTCTAATGACATTCCTTTGGACGTGTGTATTTATGCCAAGAATTGAGTTCACCATGTGTCACGATCTTACTGGTGGATGTTCGCGTCGACTCACTTTTCGAGGAGCGTGCCACATGTCAGCTTTTGGTTGGTTGTGTCGTCTCAGGTACTAAAGTCTTCCACCTATAAATAGTGGAATTCATGCGCTACTCTTCTTATTTCTGAAATTTTCTTCTGCTGACATTCCTCGTCTTAGCGCCTCGTCTAGAAGTTTTCCGCATCCATAGTCTTCGTTTAGATCCAAGTACTTTCCTTACTCTCGTCCTTAGGTTTTAAGTTCTCAAAAAATGACTAAGATTGTCCTTTCCTCGTCTAGCAATAGCGTCGAAAAAGCCATAGACGAGTATCATGAACCTAGTAGTTTTAATGGTTCCAGTGATAGCAGTAGTAGTGGTAGCAATAGTAATAGTGGGGGAAACACCACAGACGTGTATACGTCTGGTGTCCCTAGAGTTCCTTTGGAGGTTCTTCAAGAAGAACTTAGGACAAGAATTGAGTCTGGGTCAAAGGCTGGCATAAGTGCTCCCTCGTCCACTGTCCAAGACGAGGTTGAGATTGTTTACAGTTGTGCTATAGGGATTGCCTCCAAGATAGACGAGAAAAGGTTAGAATCCCTTAAGGCTTGGTACCAAATCCCTGATAGCCTAAACCCTAGGTTACCTGTGCGTGGTGAGTGGTGTTGCCAACCCCATTTTGGCGTTGGTATTTACGAGGCTTACCTTCTAGGAGGTTTAGGTTGCCTCTTAATGCCTTTGCTAGAGAGTTGCTCACTAGGTTAGGCTTAGGTATCTGTCAATTCAATCCCAATGCATGGAGGCTGATTGTCTCTATGCAAGTTTTGTGGAGGGAGGAGTTTGAGGGGGACCATCCTCTTTCCGTGGACGAGTTCCTTTATTGCTACAAACCTTCCGAAATTAACCAATCCCTTGGCTTCTATCAATTCACAGCCAGAGGGAAAGATTGTAGATTGATAAAGTCCCCAGTTACCTCAAATAGGAACTGGAAGGCTGAATTCTTCTTCGTATCTTGTTTCTGGGCTAGGAACCCAGTTGAGGTTGACAGGGATCCGTTTGGTCCCAATACAAGAGAGTTAGGGAACCTTTGTCCTGAAAGTATGCTTGAGGCTGTTTATCTTAACATTTTTCCTTTGTTATTATTTTTTATCGTTCTTATCTAACAGTTTCTCTCTTTTTTTGTAGGTGCTAGACGACCTCATTTGGACAGGTTCTATCTTGAACGAGTTCAAAAGGCTTGTCTATACACGGACAGGACTTTCCATTTTTTGGTCAGCATTAGACGCCTTGCTGCCTGGGGGTTAGGCCCTGAGCCGTCTGCTGAGGCCATTTCCCACGAGCTCACTGTGCGTGGACATAAGTTTTCTTTTCATTCATTTCATTTTTATTCATTCATTTTTTTTATAAATATATATATATTTATTTATTTTGTTTTTTAGGGATTCGCCACAATGAAAGAGAATAAAGGCAAGGAAGTGATGGACGAGGTAGTTACGCAGGGGGTTCAATCCCAGCCTCGTCCATCAATTGGTGACAAGAGAAAAAGTCTGTCAAAAAAGGTTGACTTGGAGAACCTTCCAAGCCGACACAGGGGGAAATAAGCTAAGCATGGGTCATCCAAGCCTGGGGTTGTTAAGCCCAGCCTTCCTGTCCTCCCTACTCAGCAGCCCTCTGTCCATATCCATGATGTTGATCCTGAGCTTCTTGATCCTCCGTCCATGGATGTCCCGTCCACTGCCCAGGTGCTTGTCTCGTCCTAGGCCTCTTGATGAGTCTCTCACAACCTTATAGAAAATGAAGATTTGGCTTGGGAGAGGTTTGAGAAGGCTGTAACTGACCAAGACGTGGCGGCATGCTATGACATGTCTTTGAAGGAGTTTGAGCACTCTGGTGTTCATGACCTCTTCAAGGTACACTCCCTTTCTTTTTATCTCATCTTAGCAAAAATATAATCATGTACTTTGTCTAACAACAATTCTTATGCAGGCAATGTCTAAATTCATCGCCGTGTCCAGACAAGCGACGGAAATGGACAAGACGAGGATCCTACTGGAGAAGAGGATACAAGAGGTTAAGGACGAGAGTAAAAGGTGGGCTGAGGTGGCGGCTAAGGCCAAAGACGATGTAAAGGAGCTACGGAACCATATTGAAGAGTTGAAGACTAATGTCATAGAGAAGGACACTCGTCTTAATCACCTCCAAAAGAGGAATGACGAGTTGAGCGTCCTTCTTGAGAAAGCTAAAGGAGACGCAGTTACAGAGTTTAAGGCGTCCAAACAGTACACTGATTTATTGGACACCAACTATGCAGCTAGGTTTAAAGACTTCAGGATGGACGCCATGGAGAATTTCCCTAAGCTTGACTTCAGTTCTATTAAGCTCAACCTTGGTGGTGATGCTACAAGCTCCCTCCTCCAGACGAGCTCAGACGTTAATATTGAGGACGATGCCACCACCCAGCCAATCCAGGACAACCCTAGTATTGAATCTCCCTAGTGAAGACAGCTTTTTATATTTTAATTTTATCCCTTTTATTATTTGGTCCGTTTTTTTGGACCATTTGATGTAACTGAAGTACACTTATTTCGTCCATAGTTTTAGGACGACCTTTTAAACAATTTGCCTTGTTTATTTCAACTTTGTATAAGAGTTTTTGGACGTAGGTTGTCCACCCTTTTTGATTAATGAATGCATGTTTATCTTTTATTTACTAAATCTTTGCATGGACGAACTTGTTTTGCATTCCAGAATAATCTTAATTTTGGCTCATCCATGATTAGGACCTGTTCACACTCAGCTCCCTTTTTCATTCTTTGAATTTAGCATAACTCGTCCATGAATAGTGTTATCTTTGTTGGTTTCAATCAACTCAGCATTATTCCTCGTCCATTTGTTGGACGATTCTTTGCCTGTTTGGATAAGTTGCTGATTTTTGTCCACTTAAAAACAATTATTTTTTCACTCATCCAAAGATTGGGCTGTTTTAATCGATTTCTAGTGGATTTTATGCGTGCATTTCTTCGTCCATGGCTGGGTTGAGCATTCCCTCGTTCATGACTGGGTTAAGCATTCCCTTGTCCATGTCTAGGTTAAGCATTCCCTCGTCCATGGCTTGGTTGACATGTTGTGGCTTCAACTCGTCTCTTGGTTCTGACGAATGTCCCTTATTTTTGCTTTATCCTTATTTTAAGGAAAGCTTACGGATGGTACATCCTTGCGTCCAAGGATTTTGTTTGTCTTTGATTTGTTTTCTGTGGATTATTTCGAACTAAATCACAAGAATGAATTTCTATACAATCATACATATACTTAGAAATACATCATATATAGACTTGGAAATCCATGCTTTGTAAACATTTGTCCACATGCATGGCACATGCTTAAGAGCTAGCACCTTTAGGGAATTAAAAATGCTTAAACACGAATTCATCCATAAGTAACACACTTATACACCTAAAACACAGTAGTAATAAGCAAATACTAGAAAATAACAAAATTACTTCAAATGCCCATGACGTTCATCCTATGGCAATGCTCGTCCATGGTCGGTCCTTATTGATAGTATCTTCTCAGATGTTCAATATTCCAAGGGCGTTCTAGCTTCCATCCATCCAGGGCTTCCAAATAGTAGGATCCTTGCCTTTTACAGTTGATAACCCTGTAAGGTCCTTCCCAATTTGGTCCCAGCTTCCCGTGGGCCGGGTTTTTTGTGGCCAAAGAAACCCTTTTTAGGACGAGATTCCCAATGTTGAAGCGCCTGGGCTTTACCGTGACATTATACCGCTTAGCCATAAGGTTTTTATACCTTGCTGTTCTCTGTTCCGTATCCATCCTTACCTTGTCAATTAGATCGAGGTTAAGACGAAGCTATTCCCTGTTGTCTTCATCTTGATACTTAATCACTCTATGGCTGGCCATGTGCACTGCTACAGGTATGATTGCTTCGCTCCCATAAGCTAGTTTGAAAGGAGTTTCCCCTGTGGGGGTCCTCGCTGTTGTTCTGTAAGCCCAAAGAACGCTTGGTAGCTCGTCTGGTCATACTCCCTTTGCCCCCTCAAGCCGAGTCTTGATAATTTTTAGCAAGGATCGGTTTGCTACTTCGGCTTGGCCGTTTTCTTGAGGGTGGGAGGAGGAGGAATAATGATTCTGAATTCCAAAGTATTCGCAGAAATCCCTAAAGAGTGCGTTATCAAACTGTCGTCCATTGTCCGATACCAATACCCTGGGTACCCCAAACCGGCATACAATATTTTTCTAAACGAAATTCTTAACATTTTGCTGTGTGATCTTTGCTAGTGGTTCTGCTTCTACCCACTTAGTGAAGTAGTCAATACCTACCACTAAAAACTTCATCTTCCTAGTTCCGAGTGGAAAGGGACCCAAGATGTCTAATCCCCATTGTGCAAAGGGCCACGGGGCCATCATAGGAGTGAGATACTCTGAGGGTTGTCTGGGAACATTGCTAAATCGTTGACATTGGTCACACACTTTGATATAAGCCTTTGTGTCTGCTTGAATGGTTGGCCAGTAACACCCTGCACGGACGACTTTATGCACTAGTACTCTCACTCTCGAGTGGTTTCCACATGTTCTTTCATGAATTTCCCTCAATACATAGTTCGCCTCGTCTCGAGCTAAGCACCTCAGATAAGGTTGAGAAAAACCTCTTTTGTATAATACCTCATTTATAAGGACGTACTTGGTCGACCTGATTCTTAGTTTTTTGGTCTCGTCCTTTCCCTCTGGTAACCTCCCATCCTTTAAGTAAGCCATTATTGGGGTCGTCCAACTTTATTCGTCTTCTATCTATTTTATCTCTAGAAGATCTATACTTGACATATATTGAACTTCGTCAAATTCGTCCAACGGTTCACCTGTCGAGGCTTCTTTTGTTAAAACATCTGCCTTCATGTTCTCTTCTCTTGGGATTTGAATGAAACTAACTTCTTTAAATTTCTTCACAAGGCGTTTCATCCTATTGAGATATTTCTTCATGCATTCCTCTTTTGCTTCGTATGTTCCATTCAATTAACCTATAACCAACTAAAAATCTCCATAGACGAGTAATGACTCTGCTCTTAAGGACTTTGCCAACTCTAACCCCTTAAGAAGGACTTCATATTCTACTTCATTATTGGTCGGTGTATATTGCAAGCGAACTTTGTACTTCAGCTCATCTCCTTCTAGGGATTGCAAAATAACTCCTATTCCCCCTATATGCAGAGTAGAGGACCCATCCACATGAATGACCCATCTCTGGGCTTTGTCCGGCTCGTCTATCTCTCCCAAGCTTGGAGTGAACTCTGCAATAAAATCTGTCAACACTTGTGCTTTTATCGCGCTCCTTGGTTGGTATCTGACATCAAATTCGCTAAGTTCTATAACCCATTGGACTAGCGTCCTGCGACCTCTAACTTGTTCATTGCCTTCTTCTGTGGATGATCCGTCAAGACATTGATGACGTGTGCTTGAAAATAATGCCTCAATTTCCTCAAAGCTGTAAGACCAATTTTTTCATCATTGGATATCGTCCTTCTGCCCCTCTCAGTGCTCGGCTTGTATAGTAGACTGGTTTCTGTACCTTTTCTTTCTCCTTGATCAACGCTGAGCTTACTGTATATGAGGACACCGCCAAATACAAATATAATTCTTCACCAGGCACGTACGGGCTTAGCAATGGAGCTGTGGTTAGGTAGGTTTTGAGATCTTGGAAAGCATTCTGACACTCATCCGTCCACTCGAATGCCTTTTTAAGAACCTTGAAAAATGGCAAACACTTATCAGTTGCTTTAGAAACAAATCTGTTGAGAGCGGAAATTCATCCAGTGAGGGATTGGACTTTTTTTATATTCCCTGGTGGCTTCATATCCAAGATCGCCTGAATTTTGTCGGGGTTCGCTTCAATCCCTTTATGTGAAACCATGAATCCAAGAAATTTTTCCGATGAAACTCCAAAAGCGCACTTACTGGGATTCAACTTCATATTATATTGCCTTAGCGTGTTGAAGGTTTCCTGGAAGTCGTCCATGTGGTTTTTTTCGTCCAAGCTTTTCACCAACATATCGTCCACATAAACCTCCACATTCCGTCCTACTTGTGGTCAGAACATGTGATTAACCAACCTTTGATAAGTTGCCCCTGCATTCTTTAAACCAAAGGGCATCACCTTATAACAAAACAAACTCTGACTAGTGATGAAGGACGTTTTTTCTTAATCTGCCTCGTCCATCTTTATCTGGTTATACCCTAAAAAGGCGTCCATGAAGCTTAACAACTGATGACCCGCTGTTGACTCTACCAACTAATCGATGCGCGGCAAAGGGTAACTGTCTTTGGGGCAAGCTTTATTTAAATTAGTGAAATCTACACATATTCTCCACTTACCATTTGCCTTCCTAACCATCACCACATTGGCTAACCAATCTGGGTAATAGACTTCCCGAATAAATTGCGTTGTTGTCAACTTCTGGACTTCTTCCTTAATAGCCTTGTCCCGCTCTAGAGCAAAGACCCTTTTCTTCTGATGGACGGGCTTGTAAGACGGGTATATGTTCAACCGATGAGTGATGACATTTGGGTCAATCCCAAGGATGTCTTCATGACTCCATGCAAAAACATCAGTACTTTTCCTTAAGAAGTGGACGAGGTCCTGCTTTGTCTCTTTCCTCATGCTTGTCCCAATTCTAGTAAATTTCCGAGGATCATTCTCATCCAAAGGAATGTCTTCTAGTGCTTCGGTGGGCTCTGCCACAATTCTTCTTTCATCAATACTCATCGTCTGAATTTGCTCGTCCATAGCCAGCATGGCTAGGTAACATTCTCTTGTTGCTAGCTGATCTCCTTGCACTTGCCCTACCCCGTATTCTGTAGGGAACTTAACTAACACATGGTAAGTAGACGTTACCACCTTCCAACTATTCAGAGTTGGTCTTCCAATGATGGCATTGTATGATGACAAACAGTCCACTACGAGAAAATTTACTTCCTTAGTTATCTATTGTGGATGTGGCCCCACCACCACAGGCAATGTAACTACTCCTACGGGTTATACCTTCATTCCCCCGAACCCCACCAAAGGTGAGTTTACTGGACGAAGTATATCTCGTCCAAGCTTCATTTGCATGAAAGCAGGGTAATACAAGATGTCCGACGAACTGCAGTTGTCCACGAATACTCTTCTAGTTGTATAATATGCAATAAGCAAAGTAATGACGATCGCGTCGTCATGGGGGTGGTGAATCCTCTTAGCATCCTCGTCCGTGAATGTAATAGCCTGTTCCTCAGTTTTTCTTTGGAGATCATCCTGAGAGCTAGACGTTCTGCACTACCTTTAAATACGTCTTTCTTGACTTAGAAGATCGTCCTGTTGAGGTTCCTCCTATGATAACTCTTATTTCCCCCAGTGGGTGTCGCGGTACCTCTTCTAGTTTTCCCTTCAGCCTTTCGTCTTTGTGACCTCATCCAAGAAAATTTCTCAATTTTCCTTGCCTGATGAGATTTTCTATCTGCTGCTTCAGATCAAAGCACTCGTTCGTGTCATGCCCATGGTCCCTATGGAAATGACAATACTTATTCCTATTTCGCTTGTTGGGATCTCTTTTTATTTTCACCGGCCACTTCAAAGAAAGATCGTCCTTGATTTGCATGAGAACTTGCTCTAGTGATACGTTCAACGGCATGTATTGTTGACTTCGTGCTGAAGGGCCTGCCTTCTTGTTGTCTCGGTCTTTCTTATCCTCTATTCTCCCCTTCTTTGGACGAGGACCTTGCTCGGAGTGACGCATGGGGTTTGCTTCCATTTTCTCGGCTCTCTTCCTCTTCTTAGCAATGATTGTGTCCTCTGCATTCATAAAGTTCTGGGCTGAATGGACGAGTTCAGCCATAGTCTGAAGCTCTTGCTCATAAAGCTTGTGGATGAATAAGCCAAAGTTAACCCTACTATGGAAGGCCGCCAATAGTAGCTTGTCGTCCATCTCGTCCACCGTCAGGGCTTCCCTGTTGAAACGAGTGATGAAGGACAGCAAGCTTTCATTCTCTCCTTGTTCTATAGTTAACAGGCTGGACGAGAAACGTTTGTGCCTTTGCCCTCCGATGAAATTATTGACAAACAACTTATTCAATTCTTCAAAAGAACTCACTGTATTCAGGGGTATTTTGCTGAACCATACTCGCGCTGGTCCTTTAAGGGTAGTAGGAAAGGCCCTGCACATGATCTCGTTTGGAACCCCTTGAAGATGCATCGTAGTCTTGAATGTTGCGATGTGATTACACGAGTCACGCGTCCCATCATATGAGTCCAAGGAAGGCATTTTGAACTTAGCAAGTAGGGGATGACTATTGATGGAAGCCGTAAAAAGGGAGTCTGTTCGATGAACCAAATCCTCTACGGGATTTGCCCTTCTCATGTTCTCCTTCATCTCGTCCATAACCTTTAGCATCTGGTCTATTTCCCTTTCCAAGTGTGGCACCCTTCGTGAAGCGATACCCCTTGATTGGCTTTTGGGCTCGACGTTCCCTCTACCTTCTTGACTCTGGGCTTGTCTTTCATTGAACCTTTCGTGGCGCTGTCTTCGCAAACCAATCTCTCTGGTTAACTCTTGATTCTGACGAGTTAATTTTGCCATGGCAATTGCCATGGACTGTATATGTTGGATGGAAGCCGGTTGAGTGACGGGCGCTGATTGTCGATCACGGTTGGGATTGCTAGAGGCATCCCTACTTTCTTGGTGACCTGGGCTGGTAGCCCTTGATCTTGTCCGAACCATACAGCCTTTTGTCGAAGGAAGATAAATTGCAAAATGCAAACTCTTCCCCACAAACGGCGCCAACTGATGATGCACGATAAAATCAGTAGATTGAATGCTTTGGGCTTTAATGGCAAGAAGATAATCTGGAAAAACTTGAAGAGATGAACAAACTATCAAAAGTGACCGGGGAGGAGCGGCCAAAAACCCTCCAATGATAAAGTTAGTATATCTCTCAATTTACAATTCCAAATTAATTGGAAAATGATTTTTTGTACCTTTTTTGTTGGCAATGATTGTTTATATAGTGCACACTGTGAGCAGTTACTTGCTCAATAACTCCTCCTATGTTAGAGGAAGTCGAAAAGTTCGAAGTTAACTTCCATAACTGCTATGGAAGTTATATTATTTGGTCATACATTCCATAACTGTCATTGGAGGTGGTTTCGTGATAATAACCTTCAATTTTGTACTTGCATTCTGAAATAAGGATACGGACCTTGTCCAGAGATTGCGTATGGTAATCATGCCCGGAGTCCTTGTAGGCCGTCCAAGGTTCTTCACGGAAGGATGACCTTGTTATGAACGAGGTTTCTGGGCTAAGTCATCCTCTGCTCTTTCCTTGGACGAACCCTACGAACGAGTGTGGAGTTGGATTAATTTGATACACCATCAATTATGTCGTGGGATGCATTATATAAGTAATAGATATCAAATGATCCCTAAGCACTAAAAAAGAAAACACGCATACACACACACACACACACACATATATATATATATATTTGATTGGCAAAATCTTGTTCTTTTTTTCCCCAATTTTTATATTAGCAATGCTTGAAAGCTCTGATATTTTAATTTACACAGTTATTATTGATCATAAGATTTCATTTATTTCAATAAGTCTCTTGGTAATAGCGTAAAACACTACTAAACATATGTATGAACATGATTAAAACAGAAATGGATCTGCTAAAATTTCTTTTTTGAAAGGAAATTTGATCATTTTTACTAGAAATTTATTTTTCTTTCCATTTCTTTTTTCCTTGTAGTTAGGCCATTGGAACTGTTTTTTAAAACTAAATGTTAATTTTGTTGTTTTATGATTGTTAGCATGCAACTTTCAATAACTTACACTTAAAACAGGTTCAAAATAAAATACAGAGGATATGAGCACTTGCAGCAGTGGAGCTAAATAGCTATATTGCTATTTTAGCTCCACCAATATAGCAAAAAGAGCCTGCAGTAGTGGAGCCATCTTTAAAATTTTTAGCTAAAGTGCTACATGTGCTAACATCTAAAACAAAAAAATAATTTTTTATTCCTCCCTTATTAAAATATTCTGCCCTTACTTCATTCTTTTCCTTTCTTTTATTCTCTCTCTCCGGCTTCTCTTCTTCTTCCTTCTTCCTTCTCTTTTTTTTTTTTTTTTTTTCTCTCCCTCGTCTACTCTCTGCTCTGGGTTCCACGTCGCCGGCTAATTCTAGGTTCTACATCACCATCCCACGCCGCCATATTTCGTCTACCGTCCCACGTCGTCGATCTTCATCTTCATCTTCATCGTCGTCCCACGCCGCCGACCCATCGCCGTCCTCCATCTCACCGATCTTCATCTTGGGTTTCTCTGGGTTTTTTTTTTTTTTTTTTTTTTGCTGTGGACTGGTGGTGGTGGTGGTGGTGGTGATGGTGGTGGTTGTGGCTGTGGCTGATGGTAGCCGACCCATTGCCGTCCTCCATCACCAATCTTCATCGTGGGTTTTTTTTTTTTTTTTCTGCTGTGGACTGATGGTGGTGGTGGTGGTGGTTGTGGTTGTGGCTGTGGTAGAGGTGGTTGTGGTTGGTGTGTGGATGTTTTTTAGGTAGTGAGATATATTATTTTATTATATGGTATATATTATTTTATTGTAATGTTTATATTATTTTATTGTATTGAAAGTTAAAATAGATCCATTGCTGCAGCATGTGTGTAGGTAAAATAAATAAAATAACTTTTGATGGAGCTAAAAAATTAAATTTTTAGCCCCACTACTGTAGATACTCTAAATAACAAAAAATAGAGCGAGGAAATAGCTAGTATAAAAAAAATAAAAAAATAAACTAATGTTAAATGTTTGGACTTAAAAATAAAATAAAAAATAAAAAAGATAAAGTCAAATATGGTTGCGCTACTTGATAGACGGATAGGAGAGAGTAGATTGGTCCAATTTGACTGCTATGTCGGTGACAGGTGTCGCCTTTATTTTGATTGGACATCATAATTCATAGGACACATGCCTGGTTTCCTGTCAGACATGTGAACATTATGAAATTCGCTTCACCATATATTTAGTTTTCAAAATTTTTTATAACAATTGTTGAGATATTATGATGTAACTCAAATTCACACAGGACAGAGGACTAGGAGGATTTATAGGTTCGAAAGGTCATTTTATTTTATTCACCATAAGGCCAAATTTAGGAGATAGAGGTAAAAGAAAGGGAAAAAAAAAAAAAAAAACTATTGGAAAGAGTAATTATGCGATACAATAGTGGCATTATTATTATTTTTTCTTCTTTGAAAAAAAGTTATAATAGGATGATCCATTTCAAGGTTAAATAATTTAGTCACATTTTTTTTTCATGCATAAAATTAGCTTTATCATTTTACCCAAACTCATTTTTCTAAGTATGGAGGTCATCTCATAACTTTATTATTATTATTATTATTTTTAATCTTTTTGAGATAGTTTCAACTTACGATATCTGCTCCAGTTGAGCTAACTAGAATCCACTCCTATGACTTTATAATGAAAATATTTTATTTGATTATGGATGACCATGAGGCATATTTCATGGAATTATATTGTTTAAATTTCTGCTATATATAATTTTTCTTTTTATAGTATTCAAAGCTATTTAATTTGGAGGCATACATGATACATGGGGCCTAGGGGAAGGTCTAACATAGTGGAAGGCCAAGGGTTTTGTGAGTGTTTAGCACAATTTTGATTGGTAAATAGTGGGGAAAGGGGCGTCAAATTTGAACCACAGATATGAGACACTACTAAAAAAAGAAGAATACCATGTTTTTGTATCTTCGTAATTGTGATAAAAAAAAAAAAGTGAATGTTTTGAAGAATGTGAGATAATTAATAAAAAATTAATGATGAAATAATATTTAAATGAAATAGGATTCAAAATAGAAAATCTAATGCAAATTTAAATGAAAAGTAGTTAACTAAAATAAGAAAAATAGATTCTTATTCTATAATAGAAAAAATAAAATTGATAAGCTAATACCAATACTCATGTTATAGAATCACAAGTTTCTTAACTCTTTTTTTTAACTTTCCAATCTTGTTTATTGTTTTAATTCAATATCACTGAAATACAAAATTCCTATATCAAACTCGCAAATTAATCACTAACATCACTATGTCTAATCTAAACTTAGAATACAAATGACTTCCCAATTTTGTTTATAATTTTGATTCAGTGTCTAATCTTATTTGTGGTGATTTTAAGACCCTATATTATGAGAGAGAGAGAGAGAGAGAGAGAGAGAGAGTACTATTAAATGTTGTGACCAAAATAATAAAGTCAATAAATCTCTCTACTTTGAAATTTTGGGGTTAAATGCACTATGAGATATTTGTACTTTGCACCACCAAACTACAAAATTTCTCAATTAACAACCCAATTATAACAAATCTAGCAATTTGCACCCCCATAGTTCATTTGGATGTTAACTCCAATGTGCGACCTTTGGAAAATGAAATGACAAGATGTCCTCAAATTTACTGAGTCACCTTCACCTTAAAAATGAATATATTTAAAATTTAAAAAAAAACCCTTATCTCAAAATCCTAATCTTAACAGTAATAACTGTAATATGACGCCCGAAATCCCTTTTACTCATTTATTTTTTTATTCAAGCCAAAGCATGATGAAACATGGTAAAACAGAACGGTTTGATCGGTTTGTCTCTTCTACAAATGCGATGTTTGATAAACTTGAAAGTTCAAATAGTGTATAAAACACTATGGACGTTTAGACTCCCAATTTACAAATCACCAATTCAAGCTTAATATCAAACAAATTATGTGCGAAAAATGAACAAAAGCTTAAAACAGAATTGGTAAACAATCTAAATCAAATAAAATCATATCCATAGCAAAAATTAAATGGCAAAGATTTAGGGAAGAGAGATGCAAACACAAGGACAACACAACGATGTGTTATCGAAGAGGAAACCGAAGTCCTCAGCGTAAAACCTCTTCGCCGCCCTCCAAGCGGTCAATAATCCACTAAAGAATGTAGTTGAGATACATGGACAGCAATAGACCCTCCAAGCCTAATCTACCCAGTGTACCTAAGCCCTCCAAGCTCCTACTCTAACGAGGTTATGCAGAACCTATTTTTTCTTTAGCATCCTGGATTCCGCTATAGCCCATAGTATCAACCAATATCAATTGATCCCTTCCTAACTGCTTCCCAAAGCACCAAATAACCTTCTCACAGATATGGGTAAGGTGAGAATAGGTTTTGGGTAATGAACCTCTCAAGAATTTGACAATGGAGAGGGTGAGAGTAGAGGAATTTGAAGAGTCTCTTTGTGAAGATTGTGGATGAGTCAATCTTGTTTTCTCTAGGGTTTCTCTTTCAAAATTCTCTCTGGAAGCTCTCTACATTTCGTGGGTATAAGGAGTATTTATACTGGGGTGAGAAAGGAATGCGAAAAGTTAGTTTTTCCAAAACAGAGCTGCCTTGCGACTTGACCTCGCGACTTGTCGTGTAGGTAGTGCAGTGCAACAGCTAGTAGTGCAACAGACTGAATATTTTGTCGTGTAGTGCAACAGCTGGTAGACGGTTCAGCTTCTCCGCACGCTTCACTCATGTGCATCTTCTGGCGGTTTGCCAGTCGCGAGCTACCCGTGAGATCCAGTCGCGAATCCCTGCTTCACTGCACAATCTTGAGTAATTCTTCACACTCTCTCACACACACTACCCTTACATAATTCCCACCTAAATACAGGGTTTCTATGTGTTGAAACACAAGGAAATTAGCACGGAATAAAGCCAACAAAATGGTTGATTAATTTCAACCTTACAATACTTTCAAAGTGCTATATAATTTAACATTGACATTGTTATTTTCTTGAAACCTTAATCTCAACCCACACCATGCACTCTGCATTTTTTCTCTCAGCCTCTAGGCTCTTCTCCTTCTTTCTGTCTTTCTGTTTCCTCTAGTGTAGGGTGAAAATTACTAAATTTATTATAAATGGGGTTTTGTTTTTAGATTTTTATAATTTGGGGCACAAAGTGCAAATACCACCCATAGTTTAGGGTAGATTTGTATTAACCCTTGAATCTAACATGAAATGTGATAAACAAAGGATAGTTCAGTCACACTTGTTTTCTTTTCTAACAACAGACAAATAGTAGACAAAGTTAAAAAGATTATGGAAATTGCCCCATCTAAGTAGTAAATCATTGTTTTCTTTTTGGTTGCTAATCTAAAACAGTGAAACTTAATGGAGGAGAGCAGCCATTGTTTTTGTTCTCCCTACGTTTTATTGTTGACCAATTGATTTTTTGGCATAAAGAATTTGATGTACACCTAAGTCGTGGTCCATTTAATGTTTTTTCATTTTAATTTTCTTTCTTTCTTTTTGGTATGGTCTCTTACCCTACTACAAGGTATTAATTTTTTTTTTTTTTTTAATTGGAGGTATTGATTGATTATGTTGTTGACAACTTTTGGTGAAATCATGACTAGGTGAGACCTCCATCATTGAAGATGTAACACTTTTTCTCAATAATTTGATTTTGATCCTTACTTCGATGTGAATGGTGGTGGGTCGAATGAAAGGGACCGTAATGTTATTTTAGACCAGGCCAGTGATTTATGGGTTTAAATTTTTTTACCAACATTATTCATCTCCATTTGCATCATCATCAATAAACACCAAAAGTATGCATGATCAATGATTAGTTGGTCAGCGAATTGATCAAGGTTGCAGCCTAAATGATGCGACTTCTAAGGGGAAAAAAATTAACAAATACATGATTTTATTTTATTTTTTATTTACATGATTCCCATATTATTTTTTGTCCATTTAGATCTTACATTTAGGCAACTTTTGCCAAACTTGGTGTATTAGTCAAAAGATGATATATAATGTTGAGAACAAAAAGAGGGATTACAAATTGAAATATTGCAAATAATCAATTGACTAATGTTAGGATCACAATTTTTCTTATAACTTTTGCCACGACTAGCTTATGTGGCAAGTTGTGAGTGATGGAGTTGTGAAGCCACCACTCACGACTTGCCATGTGAACAAGTTGTAACAAAAATTATAGAAAAAGTTGTGATCTTAAGATTTTCCTTGTCTATTGGTTGAATTTTGAGGATAGGAATTAGGATAACTACGTTGACATTTTTTTAATGCTGATAGAGCACATAGTTTTGTTCGGAATCGTACTTTTTAAGCAAGTTCGTAAGATTTATAGTTCTCAGGTTCGCTTAGCCTTGTTATTATATTTATAGCTGTTTTGGTTTGAAATTGTATATTTTTTTTCTAATAACAAAATCGTACATTATAAGACTTATGGCTGTTTTTCGCAAAACTTAGGGCGAGAGGAACGCAATCCAAATTAAGAAAATAAACAATAAAAAGGTGGAACAAAAATGGGTTTTTTTTTTTTTTTTTTTGTCCCGATGGATATTATGAGCACAAATCTTACAATTTGAGAATTTATAATTTAAAAAATAAGTGCATATTTTAGAAGAAGTATACATTTTATGATTTTAATAAGACTAAATTGCAAATTATATCCCTAAAGTATGGGAACATTTAGATTATATACTCTGAAATTTTAGAATTTGAATTTTATCTCCTCAAATTACATCCTTTTTGTAGCTTAAAAAATTAAATAATTAAAAATGACATGGTATAACAGAAATGGAGTGACGTCATTTTATTTAATAAACTAAACACACGTGGAAAAGTACTTATGTGGCACTTAACAAAAAATATGGATGGACGGGTTGTTGATGCAAATGAAATAGAACATCAAAGGTAAATTTCACATTCTAAAATTTCAGAGGTAAAGTTCAAAAACTCCCAAATTTTAGGGCTGTAGGTTGCAATTTAGCCTTTTAATAAGCAAAAACTTAGTAACCTCCTAAAGTGAATTCACAAATTTGACCCTAGCTATTATAGGGCAGACTAACCAGTAGTGGAGCTAGGAATTTATCTTTGGAAAGGATGTTAAATGTTTTTGCTATCCATAATACATTTTATAAAAATGCATATACTGACAAATTAAAATTATTGAAACCAGAAAATAAATAGTTGGGAAAAATAATAATTGGCTAAGCAAAAAGCCTAACGGACCACATTTTCCGATCATACTCTCCTTGAAGCTTGAAGACCTAACTCATTGATTAAGCTCAAATCTTACAATCTAAGAATTATTTAAAAAAACAAAAACAAAAACAAAAACAAAACCCTCTATATATAGTTAGTAACCATTTGTTTAAGCTTATTTTCTCTAGGTTATCAGGTTCAACTTTTTAAGACTTTTACTAGATATAGCATATTAAAAATTTGCTGTAAGATATGTCATATACCCCCACAAATATAAGCAATCTATATATAATAATTGCAAACATATAATTTGATTAATTAAAAGTAAACTGAGAAAAAAAAATCAATATTGTCGGTGCAGTGATTATTTTTTTTTTTTAATTGCATGGCATCTAATCTCTTCCAATTATTCAAAATTTTTGAATTTGTAACAAAAACCCTATAAAACATGAACAAAAGTACTTACAAAGTGTCTTGACTCTTGACCTAAATACCTTTTTCTTTTTATATTTTCATTTTAAATATGAATTCCAAATAATGTGGGATATTATTGGGGGGGATCCGCGGGTTTGGTTTCATGGAAAGAAAAAGGGATGGGGTTTTTTTGGAACATTAGGTTATGGGTAATCTTCTCAATTGTAAAAAAATGAGAAGATTTATAAAACATTTTTACAAAATAGAGATTATTTTACTACTTTTTAAATAAAATATATTGTGCATGTGCGTGGGCACTTTTGAAAGAGCGGAGGGTGTGTTGATGACATTATTGCTTTATCCGGAGTAGCTTCTTTTAGGCCAATACCACTTACATGATAGGAGAAAATACCCATCTCATCCTCCCCAATCCACATGAGAGGATGGCACCAAGGAAGAAAAAAAAAATATATATATATATATATATATATACACACACACACATACACTGTGAATATAGTAACGTCTTTTTTTCTAATAACAATATGATTGTACCTCATATTATTATTTTCATTTCCTTTTTCATTAGATAAGGCTAATCCACTTTGTGATCAAGTATGGATAATAGAATGGATAATAGAAAGTATTTTTCATTGATAAATGACAGTACACGTAATATATGAATTTTGAACTCATTTTTTATGAGAGAAAGAAAAGAAATGTTCTTGAAACATAGCTCATTAACAGATGAAAATAGAATATCATAAATTTGTAGTACGAGCATTAAAAAAAAAAATGTACAGAGTAGTATATACTGACCAAGCTGCTTACACAAAGCTTATGCTAGAATCAGTTTGATGCCAAGGATAGCTTTTGTATATATGATAAGCATTAGAGCATTTGTATCAAACAATGTAAAATAGAAAAAGGTATCAATTTCATACATTCAACTCTCAAAATCACTCATAGCAGATAAGTTAAAAATGTGTAAATTTGTAATGTTGCTATAGTAACTGTGTAAATTTATAATAACAATATTTACTTTGCATATAATTTTTTATTTTTTCTTTACGTGCCCTGAGGTTAAAGGAAGAGAATGAATGATAGTTATTGTGTGTGTGGAAAAAAAAAGAAACAATTAAGAAAATTTTTTAAAAAAATAAAATTTTTAATGTAATATATTATAAAAAAAATAATTTGATGTGAATGTTTTAAAAAATGCGTATGTAAAATAGAAAAAAAAAAAAATTTATGCTAAGATAGAAAAAATTGATATTTTTTGCACATATGAATACTCTTAAGCCTAATAAATTGGTACTTTATATTTTTTTGTTACATTAATAGCTAGAAGTGAAGGATTGAATGACTTGAATATGAATTGAACTACAAATTATAGCTATATTATATAATCAAGGAGAGTATGATCACTTACCACAATCCCAATTTTAAAGAATCCAAAAAATCAAGCTAAAGATCCTAATGCTATAATCAATCACTGTTGTCAACAATCAACTAAAACACGACATGCGAAAGGCAAAATGGATGTTTTTTAGTGGCAAAATAGAGCAGAGCGAGAGCGACAATTGTAGAGACTAGGATAGCAAGGTCCACCATTCTTTGGTAATCCCGAGAACACAAGATTTTCCTTTTACCAAAGATAGAAAAAGCAGGATCGAGGAGATTCTCAAAGGTTCTGACTTTTCACTTTTAACCATGGAGATAGAGATCAGATCCCAATCCCGACCATGAAATTGAAATCTCACATGTACAACATGGAAAGATTCCTTCCTAAAAGTATATACGTCCCAGTCCCACATCAAAACCCAAGTTTTTGTTTTTTTTTTTTTTTTTTTTCTTTTATCTCAATACGTCAAAACCAAGTTGCATACAAAAAACAATTCCACATCAAAACAACTTGTTCACAAGATAGAAAAAATAATAGAGATTGAAAGAGATCCCCAATTGATATTTGCTTTGTACAAAACAAAGTTTCCCAAAGATTAAAATTTAGGAAAAGAAACATAAAAAATATACACATAATTACATCTACCAAAACCACCAAACCATCTCTAAAATCTAAGAGAAACAAAACATGAACATCACCACAAATAGCAAACAAGAAATTTAGAACCAAAAAAAAAAAAAAAAAATTACATTAATCATTTGTCTCTGTTTCCCAAAACTCTTAACATCTCACTTTATTGAGATGAACTTACTTACCCCCCCTAGCAAGCTAAAAAAGCTAAAACATATACTATATAAGAACATTATAAAAGAACCTTATAGTACTCCACGTCCACCGGAATTTCTCGACTCCGGTCACCGGAAAACAGCAAATTTATCGTGATCTATGCTTACCACGCTTTGTCCTTTGACCACCCTTTTTGTCCGGATTTCCGAAAGCCCGGCAAAACCCACAAGCGGAGACCTTCGGCGATGGCGGCTCGATGGCCGGAGACACCTTTCCAGTGCGGTAGCCGCGTGTTCCACCGTTGGATCGGCTGCGCTCGATGGTGTTGGTTGATCCAACGTTTATTGATGGCTTAACCTCTTTGATATCCAACTTCTCTATTAGCTCTTGTTGTTGCCCTTGTTCTTGGTCATCTTTTTGGTTCACTTTGTTTAGCTCCTCAGAAATGAACCTGTCATCCCACACAAGCCCTGATGAGCCTTGCCTCCTAAATGAAACTGCAGATCTTTGCAAACCAGCCATTCCCTCTCTCTCTCTCTCTCTCTCTCTCTGTCTGGATCTTTCTTAAGCAATGTGAAACCTTTTTTAGTTGTTGTAAAGAAGACCCTTTTTTGTTTATATATAAAGAGAGAGAAGGGCTTGGGGGTATAAAGAAGGTTTTTTTTTTTTTTTTTTTTTTTTAAGTTATCATGAGGTCATAACATAACAACTGGGTCAACTTTTACTGTTCTTTTAATATTTGTTTATGTTAAAATGTATATTATAATTTATCAGATGGGTTTGTTGAATTTTCTAAATTATTGTATTGTTTAATTTGTCTGTTTATATTTAGTTTTCTGTGAAAAGATTTATTGCAGTGGTATGGGCTTGTTGAGTGTTTTGTCCACCACCGCTGACCTGGCCTTCATTATCATTTACAAGTAAAAGCCAGCCACCCTATTTTGATTAATTTTGTTTATTTTAGAAAGATTAATTCTTTTTTAATGATTATGGATGTTCGATGTGGTTTCCAGGATAAGCAAATTCAACAAGAAGAAAGGAATTTGAAAACTGGTTTTGAATTCGAAAGTAGTGATAACCTGTGATTTCGGGTTTTAGTGTGGTTAGTTGGTGGCATGTGCATTTTTTTTTTTTTTGAATAGTGGCATGTGCATTTTTTTTTTGAATAGTGGCATGAGCATTTTTGAAGTGAGAAGAATTAAAATATAAACATTGGTGTCATTTAAATTTTCTTTGACAGTTTTGGAAATTTATTGGGTAGTCTTTGAAGGAAGATAGTATACTTAAAAGAGAAATGTTATGTTTGCTTTCAAAAAAAAAAAAAAAAAAAGAAGAAATGTTATATTTACAATATTTTTACAACAAATTTTGTATGACATATTGTTATGGATTGTTATTATTGGGATAAAAAAGTAATTTCAATGTTAAATTCAATTTTTTTTTGAAGGCATGTTAAGTTCAAATTAGAACCAATAACAACTAACCACCTATAATTTGTTGTGAAAATATTGTGGATGTAACACCTCTAATAATTAAATGATGTCCTCTTCTTTCGCATTCATGGTAAATTTCATTAATTAAATACATGATGGGATTCGCCTTAAATGTGAGAGAATCGTACTTCGAAAACATCTAATAATTACTCTACAATTTATATTAGTTTGATAATCATTTAAGGGTCTAATTAATGGATACTCTTAAAACATTTTTTAGTGAACCATTTTAAGAAAATTTTTATACTATTTTAGTGCAAAATAGAAAAGGCTGATAAAAATTCAAATTCATTTTTTATTTTTCCATTAAAAAATTTCTAAAATTGCTCAATAACAAATGCCCTTAGAGCAATCCATCATTAAAACTTTGTCATCTTAACCCTTGACAAGTCTAGAGTTCTGATAATTGACTATGTTCTTCTAGGACCACAACTTTTATGGCACAATTTTTGTTCTAACTTTGATGTGGCTAATTATGAGAAGTTGTCTATTTTTTTCACATTGACCCACTACTTGTTCTACTTCTACACCAATTACAATTAATCACATCAGAATTATGACAAAAGTTATGACTCAAAAATTGTCCACACCACCACGACATGTAACGTGTTGGTCAAAGGGAGAGGGAATCATAGGTTCAAGCTCTAGAGAGAGCATTACGTGTGGGTTCCAGTTAGCTCAACTGGTAAAGTCTCTGATGGTTGTATAAGAGATCTGGAGTTCAATCTCCGCCTATACAAAAACTGATTGGTGTCTTTGTCTGATGATAAAGAGCTATCATCAGGAGCGGATGCCATAAGTTGAAACTCTCTCTAAAAAAAAAAAAGAAAAAAAGAAGATGAGAACATTACAAGAGTAAATAAGGTAGATTAGGATTTCTAACTCAACTCAAAATAAAAAATAAAAATAAATAAAAAAATTGTGTGCAGTGATTTTCACATTTACTATTTTTAAGATTTTTTACTTTTTTAAAAAGAAATTTGGGAGATTTTATTTTATTTTTGAGACAAACATAGAATTTTATATATTTTTTTGAAAATGGAGTGTAATGTACCCTTAAATGATTCTGTTGTAGCTAATTAATTGATGCTAAAAGATTCAGAAGAACTTTGATACGGGGATACTGAAAGATAAATTTGGATAAGAAATCACTAAAAATTAGGGGAAGTTGTAACGGAAAAATTTACTATACAAAGTGTTTTTCTTCTTTGTAGGGAACCATACAAACTTTTAGATTTTTTTGGGGGGTGCTAAATAACAAACTTTTGGAATAGCTCATTACGTGTCCTTTCTTCCAGCATAATAGAATAAAAAAAAAAGAAATGATATATTCACAACATTTTCACAACAAATTCTAAGTGGCAGGTTGTTACTGATTGTTATTGTTGGGGCAAAAAAGTAATCTTAATGTTAGGTTCAAGTTTAAACTAATAACAACTAACCATCTATGATTTGTTGTGAAAATGTTGTGAAAAATATTGTGGACGTAGCACCTCTCTAAAAAAAATAAAAATAAAAACCACACCAACGGGTCCTGTTTTAAGAAAATTTTTTAGCACCACCACGCATTCTTGGTGTAATGGTCACTCTATAAGTACAAAGTTCTTGTGCAATGTGGGGGGTAAGAGTAGGGATTTAAGTTTCAAAAAGGGAATTTCATACATATATACACTTAAATTAGGTTAGAGTGGAATTTTTATATTATATAAAAATAAAGAAATATTTTGAGTATACATGTATATCTTTCTATAAATCTTGTTTTAAGATTATTTTTTATGAATAAAACCATGTTTTAAGAATATAAATCCTATTTTAAGATTATTTTTTTATGAATAAAATCATGTTTTAAGAATAAAAATGTGAGAAAAAGTGTTGATTTCACAACTAAACACCTAGTGGGTTTCAGTTAGCTAAACTGGTAAAGTCTTTAATGGTTGAATAAAAGATTTGGAGTTTAATCCTCACCTACACTAAAAACTGATTGGTGTCTTAGTTTGATGATAAAGAGCTATTACTAAGAGCAGACAATATAGATTAAAACTCTCTCCAAAAAAAAAAAACACTTCTTAGCCAAGAAAAAAAATTTAAGTCTAGAATTCTTTATTAGTAAACTAGTTGGTAACCAATACAATGTATGGGAATTTAAAAATAAAATTTAAATAAAATTTAATAATTATAGTAATTATTAATAGGTCTTTATTATTTATATATTTTATTATTTAAAGAATAAATGATTTGGTAAGATTTAAATGAAAGTTTTAAATTTATAATAGAAATTGTTTATTTTTTAAATCTAATTGTAGAATATAATTTTAAATTAATTAAAAATATATAATAGAATAATAATGTGTTGGTTTAGCAAGTAAACGGCTAAACACTTCTCACGGAAAAAATTAAGTCTAGAATCCGGGGGGAAAGTGGATTCTAGTTAGCTCAATTGATAAAGTTTCTAATGGTTAAATAAGAGACCTGGGGTTTAATCCCCTTCTATACCAAAAACTGATTAGTGTCGTAGTTTGATAATAATATAATCTCTAATGCTTGAATAAGAGACCTGAATAATAAAGAGTCATATGTGCTCAACAATTAATATTGTTTTATGTATGTCACTATATATACATGCAATTAATAGTGTATATCTTGTTTTTAAATTGATTAATTAAATTTTAAAACTTGTCTTTTTTATTATTAATATTCTCATTTTTTGTATTTAATTTGTAATTTTGTATGGGAATTTAATCTGTAATTGACATTACCATTGAAGATTTATTGGTTGAACTAGTGAGAAAAACTAACATTAGGTCCATCAAAAAAAAAAAACCTAACATTAGGCTAAGGTCCAGCCCTTGTTTAATGACTTGTTATGTTATATTAGATTTTTTTTTTTTTTTTGATGGGGAATATTTTTGCATAACATTAATAGAAAATTAAGTACAAACAGCTACATCAAAGGCAATAGCAGCTTTTAAGAAGTTGGGGGTTTCCTCAACCCATGCCTAAAAATCAAAAACAGACTTAGCATGTTATATTAGATTCTATTTAAATATGCATATTCTTCTGATATATATATATATATATATATATAAAACTCGTTACCATATTTCATTATTCAAAAATTTGATTTTTTTTTTTTTTTTTTTGAGAATCAAGACAGTAAAATATTATTAGCTTAGGCCACTCAAATCAGCCATGTATATAGAGTTAAGTTCTGGTGGTATTTCTTCCATCCAGATGGACAAATCAGGGTTAGAGGATGCTCGTCGAGCTAAGGCATGTGCCAAATTATTAAAATGTCTCCTAACATGAGATAAACCAAACAATGAAAACCGAGCCATGAGCATATGAATGTCTGCAATTAAATGACCATAGTGAACCAGAGAATTGCTGCCCTTTGCTAAAGAGTTGATCAAAGCTTCAAAGTCCCCTTCAAGAGTGATGTTGTCGAAGCCAAGTTCAAGTGTAAGCTCCAATGCTTTCCGTGCAGCCAAGACTTCCACCTCTATAACTGAACTGGGTAGAGGTATTTGCTGAGTAAGAGAAGCCATGATCAGTCTATGGTTGTTAAGGATCACAACTCCTAAGCCATCAAGTTCCTCTTCTGCAAAAATCACGCCATTGAAGTTGACTTTATAAGCATCTTGAACCGATGCCTGCCAAGCTTCTACCTGATGGGGTCGAGGTTGGTGAAAACCAACGCTGCAAGAAGCTCTCTCTAGGATTCGATCTTGAGCAAAATCAACCACCTGACCAAGGGAAAGTGCAGGCTTGCCCAAGCGCAAATTATTCCTCCTATTCCATAGTGTCCATAGCACAATAGCAAAAAGATCGGGCTTCCTATTACCTGCAAAAATAAGCTCAAAAATATCAGTGAAAAAGGAGCATGCCTGAAGCGTGCTATGATTCCAGTGAGCTTGAGACCTCCAAACTGGTTGCAAAGTGGGGCAGAGGAACAAGGCATGAACCACATCCTTCTAGTGCAATTTGCAAACATCACAACAGCCCTCAGTAATAACCTTTCTGCGGATCAGATTAGTCTTGGTTGGCAAAGAATCCTTACAAGCCTTCCAAGCCAGGTGCTGGACTTTATTTGGAACTTGAAGCCCCCAAATTTTCTTCCAAAGAGGCGTGAGCACCAAATTGTCTAAAGGCCCAGGCAAACCGTGTTGTTGCTGCTCATGTAGATACCTGTAACCAGATTTGACAGAATAAACTCCATCAGGGTTAAAAGGCCAAATTAGGACGTCATCCAGTATGGATCTGCAAAGAGGCATATTTTTTATAAGGGCTGCTTCAAAGTCATAGAACAGATTATCAATGACATTTGTCTTCCACTCCTTAATGTCCAGATCAATTAAATCAGCAACCAAACTCACTCCCCTCCCTTCAACCTGTGGTGATAAGACCTTGGGATGACATGAACTAGGCAGCCAATTCTCACCCCAAATAGGAACAGACCTACCTGACCCAATCCTCCATTTTGCTCCTCGTTTGATCACGTTCCTACCCTTCATAATACTCTTCCAAGCATACGAGGAGTTGGCTGGAATTTTGGCCTCCATAACCGAGGTATTAGGGAAGAATTTACGGAAGAATAAAGATGACTTGTCATGGAGCAAGCACCAAGTTTGTTTGGCCAAGAGTGCATCATTGAATAGAGACAAATCTTTGAACCCCATACCTCCCTGTGTCTTGGGTTTACAAAGTTCCGACCACTTCACCCAGTGAATCTTCCTATTATCACCCCTTTGCCCCCAAAAAAATCTACAAATCATGCTCTCAAGTTCATGACAAAGTGAGGTAGGAAGTTTGAAGCATGTCATGGTATAAGTTGGGAGGGATTGCGCTACCACCTTAATTAGTATCTCCCGACCCACCTGACTGAGTAACTTACCCTTCCACCCTTGAATCCACTTCCATACTTGCTGCTTGATGTAGGTGAAACTTTCCTTTTTTATTACAGCCAACTAATGAAGGAAGACCAAGATATTTCTCATAGTGCCGAACAACATTAACACCCAACAAGTTTTGAATCGTTGTTTAAGTGTCTGCATTGGTGGATTTACTGAAGAAAATAGTGGTCTTAGTACAGTTGATTTGTTGCCCGGAAGCTCTCTTGTATGTAGCCAACACCCCAAGTAAGCTTTGACATTCCTCTTCTCTAGCTCTGCAGAAAATTAGGCTATCATTGGCAAAAAATAGGTGAGTGATTTTAGGTCCATTCCGGTAAAGAGAGACACCCCGAATGTCACCATTGTGGGCTGCCTTACTAATTAAACCATAGAGACCTTCAGTACACATGAGGAAAAAATAAGGGGACAGTGGATCTCTCTGGCGCAAACCACGTGTTGGAGTGATATGCCCAAGGGGCTCCCTATTAATTAGTACTGAGTAAGAGGTTGTATTGATACACATCATCATCAATTGAATCCACCTGGAATGGAAACCCATCTTTATCAACACTCTCTCCATGTACTTCCATTCCACCATATCATATGCCTTGCTCATATCAAGCTTCAAGGCCATAAAGCCAGATTTCCCCTTATTATGATTCTGCATATAATGTAAAGTCTTAAATGCCACCAATATATTATCTGAAATCAACCTATCAGACAAGAATGCACTTTGATGCTCCGAAATAAGATTAGGCATAATAACTTGCAAGTGATTAGTGAGAACCTTAGCAAAGATACAATACAAAACATTACTCAAGCTAATAGGTCTAAACTCAGAGACATATATGGGATCCTTTACCTTAGGAATCAATGTAATAAAAGAATGGCAAAGGGCTTGGGGGAGAGAACCCGAATTAAGATAGAGTAAAATAATGGTGGACACATCAGATCCAAGTAAGGACCAATAACTTTGATAAAAGAGAGGAGGCATACCATCCAGACCGGGGGCTTTTAGAGGTGCCATTTGTTTCAGAGCAATCTCCACTTCCTCAATATTGAATTCAGCCATAAGCGTATCATTCATCTCATCAGTTACAACATGTGGAATAGTCTTAATAACCTCCTCAAAATTGCTAGGGCTACCCGAGGTAAAGAGATTTTGGTAGAAGTCTACAATGGTGGCATTAAGTTGATCTTTGCTTGAGCACCATCTGCCATTAGCATCATGCAACTTGGTAATATAATTCCGCCGATGGCATTGAGAGGCCTTGCTATGGAAAAACCGGGTATTACGATCACCATCACAGAGCCATGCAATTTTGGACTGCTGCCTCCACATTTTGGCTTCCTTATCAAGAAGTCCTCATCCTCCAACAATCTCATACGGCTTGAGTCTCCAGACCGGATAGCATGTTTCTCAGCTGCTTTCAGTTGTTTGCGAGCGGAGTCTAATTGTTTCTTGACGCTACCAAAGGACTTTTTACTCCATTTTGTCAAAGCAACCCCACGTGATTCCAGCTTCCTTAGCACACGGGTATCTTATGTTGCCTCGGAATTTATACTCCACACAACCTCCACGGTGTCACTGCAACCCTTGTCAGTCAACCACATTTGTTCAAAGTGAAAGGGTTTTTGAAAATTGCAATACATATGCTCTGGTGAGATCCACAATGCTTTATGGTATGATGATGTGACATCTAAGTGGTGCACCTTTGTACCTGCAAACATTGAGAACCACTCATTAGTAGCAACTCCTCGGTCAAATCTTTCCCATATAGTAAAATTGGGGTAGAGTTTGTGCCAAGTGAATGGAAAACCAATAAAATCAAGGTCCATAAATCCACACTCGTCAAGAATATCTCTAAAAGCCTGCATTTGATGGTGGGGACGAGAACGCCCACCTTGCTTCTCAGATTGCTGTATGATTTCATTAAAGTCCCCCGCACATAGCCAAGGTAGAGACCCATGGTTTTTAAGAGCTCGTAACTTGGACCATGCTTCTTGTCTCTTAGTGGTGTCTGGTTCTCCATAAAACCCAGTGAACCTCCAAGCATTCTCCTTGCCCTTATTGATGACTGTATCAATATAATTCTTTAAATATTTTTCAACTTCCAAGGGAAATCCTTCTTTCCACAAAATGGCCAACCCTCTTGCCTTATTACAACGGGGAACCACAAAAAGATTTTTAAATTGAATACATCTTTGAACCTGTTCTAGCCTTGTTTTATCTATCCATGTTTTAGCTAAAAAAACAACAAAGGGATCTTTTGCCCACACAAAATCTACAAGCTGATCTTCTGTACGCAGGTTCCCAAACTTGCGACAGTTCCAAACTAAGAGACTCATTGCTTCTGGCAGGGCTGGTAATCAGCCTCTGCCAATATCTGTTTATTGTCTTCCACAACCTGTGAAACCGCATGAGGTTTGCTTGGTAACTCAGGCTGATCCTCATTTAGAGCACGTTTATTGCCACTAATTGGGTTCAAATTAGGTGTGTGTGCAACAGTGGCTCTGAATATTCTTTTCCAAGATGAGATGTGGCTCGGGTGGGGAGGAGAGATTGGGTTAGTTGGAAAATTTGGATTAGAAGTATGGGTGGAATTTGTGAGTGGCGGGTCAGACGGTATTGTGATCAGGTTTGGGGTGTCATTAACGTCTTGGGAATTGTGGTTGAGAGAGACGGGTTGAGAAGGCATATGGTAATGTGAGGTAGGTGTAATAGGCGTAACATGCATAGGATTATCAAATTTCATCAAGTCCTGGTCTATAGCTTCTAATTGTTTGTCAAAGGTTAAGTCTTAGTTGGAAACAGGTCTAGGTCCATGTGTAAGTGTGTAGGGCCAGCTGTATCGTTTTCTACACGGACAGGGTTAGTTGACATAGAAACAGAATGAAAATTATTTTGGAAAGAATCATCCTTGACCAAATCAGAAAATGAGTTACCATATTGGGCTTGTAACAAGTCAGAGGTCGGTCTGTTTGGCGTAACCCTAACCGCCGTTGAGTTCCCCGTTTCATCGAACCGCCGTTGGCCATCGCGTTCTGCCTTCATCTTCGAGTAAAAACCCAGCACCTCGACTACAGAATTACGAGCTCTAGACCATGGTGAAGCTTTCAGCCATGCCTCATATTCCTTGTCTGCATCAATAAGTGATCCTTCGTTCTCAATCCGACGATCACAGTCGCGGTCATTGTGTGTGAGACGTCCACACCAATAGCAAAGGTTGGGTAATCTCTCATATTTAAAGGAGACACAGAGTTCTCTACTGTCATCAAGTGTAACCACCCTCCCATGGCAAAGTGGTTGTGAAACATCCACCATAACCCGAACTCGCATGAAACCTCCACACTCTTTAGTCCTTGCGTTTGGTAGTTTTAAAATCTGCCCAGCGGGTTCACACAGCGTTTCTGCCACCGTTGTAGTCATAAACTTCACCGGAAGACCGTGTAACTGAATCCAAAACGGGGTGCTATTGAAGTCCAAGTCCTCAATTTTACTAACCCCGTCATGTTTTTGCAAAATCATCAAGTGTTTGTCAAAGCTCCATGGGGCATTTGCAAGGATAGTATCAATCTCTGTTTCACATTCATGGTATGATTTTACATTCTTGCTAAAATACTTATTAAGCATTTTTTTTTTCTTGAGTTTATAAAGGGGTGTTAGGAATTTTTGAAGTTTCAAAAATGAACATTATTAGACATTCGGTCAACTTCAATTTTCCTAGCTTATGCGTATTAGATCAATGATGTGACTCTTGGATTGCAACATTTTTATATTAAAAAAATATATATAAAAAATTACACATGCAAATCAGCTTAGGAAGTCCCATGCCCCATCCCGTTTCTATTTGAATCTTTTTCTAAATCACAACTAACCCAAATCAAACCGTGCTCTACGGACTACGGTAGAAGAGGACTAGATGAGGATGTGGTTGATGAAGAACCAAAGCAAACCTTAACCTAGAATCCAAACCAGAAGAGAAAGCTCTACATTGTCAATTTGTTATGGTCTTTCTCTGTTGTAGACCTCAAGAACTTCTTATAGCCAATGCGGATTGCGGACCCGTAAAAGATGTAGACGTACTTGATCTTCTTTCATTTTTTTGTAATTTTGAGTCACAGGGTTTCATTGCTGTTGTAAAACTGACGAAGGGACCAAAATTGTTCATTTTTCAAACTTCAAGAATCAATAATACTTATTTGAAACATTAGTGACAAAAGACGCTCACTAGGTAAATTTTACAGACCAATAATATATAATTTGACCATAAAAAATTGATATTGATTCCATCTCTAAAAACTCAAAATTTAGGTAATTTTTATTTTAAAATGTTTACAAAATATATGAGATACACTAAACTTCCTTGAGATTTTCCTTTATTACACTCACCTCTCATCTAATTTGAAGTAAGACATCCACCTCTCTTAAAATGCCAAACTATTTACACTACCTTACCTGATTGAACAAAGGCTTAAAAAAGTTGAAATTCCTATTTTACCATCCATTAAACTATCATACACGCCCTCTATAATTAATGGGACATTTGGGATTTTATAAACTTTAATTTCTTCAATCATTTGGTGCAGGATAGTGTACATAATTGCATTTTAGGAGAGGTGGGTGTCTTATTTCGAATTAAATGAGAGATTTTTTTTTTTTTTTTTGAAAAACGAATTAAGGGAGAGATAAGTGTAATAATAGAAATCTTTTTAGGAGAAGTCATTGCAAATTTACCCATAATATAATAGTGAAAAGAATTAATTGGAAAAATATTAATTCAATAGTATTTTATTTTATTTTTAAAAAATATTGGTAATATAGTTTTTTTTTTTATATACAAGATAGAATTTCTACTCTAACCTAATCTAAGTGTACATGTGTGTGAAGCTTCCTTCTAGAAACTTGAACCTCAGCCCTTGCCCCTCAGACCTCACATATTTGTGGAGTGACCACTGCACCAAAGGTGCGCGGTGGTAATATAGTTTTAGCTATGGTAAACCATCTCCATAATTAGCGAGTCTCATTATGAAATTATATTATATGACATGTTATAGTTTTTTTTTTTTTTGGTGTGGAGTCACTCGTGTAAGTACAACATGCAGAAAGAAATTTTTCTTATAGTGGAATGTAGTAAATATTTGAATAATTAATGAAAAAATGTTTAAAAGGATATAGTTAAATAGATTATATGAATTGTAATAATTTAATGAAAAAAAATGTTCAAATAATTGATGAAAGCCTAAATTTTAACATGATATAAAACATATATATATATATATATATATATATTCACAACCCACCACCAATCCAACCCGACCGATGTGGGTTGGGTTTGGTTGGTTTCTACACATGTAATTGATTGGGTTGTGTTGGAAATTTCTCAATCCAACAAGGTCGGGTTGGGTTGAAAAAACCCTCCAACCCAACCCAACTCGACTCATGCACACTCCTATTTATATATGATTTTTTTTTTTTTTTTTTGGTCTATGGTTATTCTTTTACATATATAATGAAAAATGATGGATTATAATCTAAAACATCTATATTGGTGACATTAAAAAAAATTATTTGACCTAAATGTGATTGATATGGTTAATTAAAATATGTACACAACTTCAAGATGAATTATAGATGTTATATTTATATAGAATTTAATTTAAAAATAAATAGAATTTATTCTCAAGATACCTATTGACAAATTGATTCTACCATTCACATAGGAAGTCAGTTTCATATTAAACGAGAAGAGAGGTGCTACGTTCACAACATTTTTATAACATTTTCACAACAAATCATAGGTAATTAGTTGTTATTGGTTCAAATTTGAACATAACACTAAGATTACTTTTTTGCTCCAACAATAACAACTAGTATTAACCTGCCACTTAGGATTTGTTGTAAAAATGTTGTGGGCATATCATTTCTCTAAACGAGAATATGCATAAGAACTGTCAAGAAGGCAAGACCAATTAAAGCTAGGTCCATGTAATAATCGATATGCACAACTTCTTACCTCTAAAAGGAACACTCTTTGTACCCATTGCCTTATCATAGTCTCTTAACCCCGTTTGGTATGGCAATTCAAATACATGTTTTCAGTTTTTAAACAACATTACATATATTTTTATACACTTTTTCACTCACACGTATTTCTATACATATTTTCAAACAACAAAACACATGTTTTTAGGTACATCTAACCAAACCACCACCATCTCTCCCCCCCCCCCCCCCCCCCCCCCCCAAAAAAAAACAAAACAAAAGTCAGAAAACGCATTAATAAGCTCTCCTTGTCGAGGAATTTCTTTCAAGTTCTTTTAAACTTAAAAAACTTTCTTGTTTCAAACCTGGCAACTTCATCTCTAAAATTGTTCACTTTAAAGGAAGTCAAATGTTTGAATACGTTTGGTCCCACTCAATTTTAATACTCATAATTGGGGTGTTGAATTTGGCAAGCTACTATGATCAAGACAGAGAATTTAGTTAAGTAATTTGAAGTCTAAAACATCATCAAGGAACAATTTGAAAATAACCTTATCATCATCATCACATTCAACACTATCCAATTATGAATAACAAATGTAAACAGTCCTAACCAAATGTGAAATCCAAGAACCATGATTAGTCAAATAATCAATTGAACTTTTTACCGGATGCCGTGTGGGCAGTTAACAACTCAATTGACTTTCATGTATGGACATATGTATCATACAATTATGAATTCATAATTTTTTTTAAATTTTAAATTTTTTTTTTTATATATTGGAAAACGAATGTTGCTTTATGATTAGATAAAATAAATGCTACTCTTCCTCTAAAAAAATTAAAAAGAAATAAATAAATTACATATTTAGTCTATATCCTTAACATCATATTCCTCGAACCAATGTTGCTTTATGATTAGATAAAATAAATGCTACTCTTCCTCTAAAAATTTAAAAAAAAAATACATATTTGGTCGCTATCCTTTATATCATATTTTAATTTGGTCCCAAACTTTTCAATTGTGTTAATTTTGTCCCTATTGTTTCAGAGCCATATCAATTTAGTCTATGTTGTTATCTTTTAAAGGAAAATAATTTTTTATTTTGGTCATTTGCCACGTTATCAATTTCCATCGAAGAGATAATGGCAAGGCTAAATTGACACTACACTGAAAGGTTAGAGATTAAATTGACATAATGAAAAGATTATGTACTAAATTAAAATATGGTGTAAAGGATAGAGACTAAATAATTAGTTTATCAAAAAAAAAAAAAAAAAATTGCTACTCTGTTTCTTTCTTATTATTATTATTTTTTGAAACCTTCTTGTTAAATTATTTAAATAATCATCATGGTTTTTAAGTAGAGTTTGTGGTGTGCCCTTATGTTAAAATTTTGTTCCCTCTTTCTTGTGTGTGTTTGTTTCTAAAAATAAATAAATAAATAATCATTTAAAAATACAATTGATCAGTGTATTGAAGAAATGTAAATTTTGTCCCTCTTTTCGTATCAATAGTTTGTTTATGCTACCATAATAGAGATCCTTTTTGGCAGTTTGACGCCGATTGAATTGCTACTCTTTCATAATTTTGTATGAGGTCCCTCGTAATGTCTTTAAAGTAAACTATTTTTATTTTCAATTGAAAACAAAAATGCACAATTATTATTTGATAAGTTTAATTTGATAGATAGCAACCTTTTATTTTCTTTCTACTACAAGTGAAAGAGGAGAAATTATTCATTGCTGATGTGGTCCCCTTTGTGGAGTGAGTGATTTCTCCTACCTCCCCCTCCCCCACTGTCTATCTAAAAAAGTGGTAAAGGGGATATGATTATGAATCAAAGTTTCCGTGTTTAATGTAATTGAAAGATAACATTGTATTGATTATTTATTCTTATTATGGTGGATGTGCAAACACATAATAATATCATGTAGATAATATTGATTCCTTGTTTTTAAGAAACAAACATACAGGGAGAGGGATTGAAATGGGTTCTAACATATAGGCGCAATACAAACTCCACTAAAAACTTATGGTATATTGAAATTTAATTAAATTTAAATAATTGCATTTATCTAGTTAGATAATATATTTATTGAATTAGCTAATTAGACTTTGAATCGTGGAAGAACATTATCAAGTGAGAGAAATGCTACAAGTACAAACTATTTGACAACATTTTTACAAACTGCTAATGTGACTTTAGCATTTTCCTAACAATTATTGATAAGTAAATATATGATGTTAGTGGTGAGCCCATATTAGAACTAGTAAGAATTTATCATATCAATAATTTGTAAAAATATTATAAAAAAATTTGTGACTATAAAATTACACATTAAAGGAATAGTCTATATATGCTTAAAAGACTAAATTAACTCCAAAAAAATGTTGAAAGTCAATGTCAAATTGGAGAAACTTAAAGTGGGCCCCACTCTGATTCTTCGGCACATCAGTCAAAGACCTAAGTGCTGAACATAAGCTCCGGAGTCTCTATTGGCGCTTGTGTTTATGAACTTACACACACATTAGTATATATATAACATAGTATTTGATAGTTATGAGAGGAAGGATTTGAACCATGCATATCTCAATTAAAAATTCTAAAAAGTATCAGTCAATTAAACTATAAAGTTCTTAGCAAAAATTTAAGAGCGATGAACTTGATCTTCTTGTATCAAATGCGACTTTCAGTAACTAAAAACTAGAAAAACAACTCTTTTTCTCTCTCTATAAATGGGAAGAGTTATTACCGACTTGAAGTGGACCAAATTTTTCCAAAACTTAGGCTAGAGCCCTCTAGTGCATATTTTTTACTCCCCCATCCCCATAGCTACAAATTTCCTTTTTATTTTATGCACAATTTAGCATAGATCCACCATAAAACACACACATACAAATCACTCTAGACCATAGAAATCGTTATTTGCATCAAACAGCTTCATCAATACGTGAAGATTTGTTTGTCATTGTCACCATATTTATAGATAAACCGCAAAGGGGTGGAGATTTCAACGAATTGAAGATCAAGCATGATCCTTGTAGTGAAGAGAATCAAAATCCATCCTAGTCTTCAATTAATTCCTAATTTGGAATTTGCATGCATGTAGTGTTCTGATCTTTTTATCAAAATATGTTCTAGAGTATGATTTCAATATCATGTTCTAGTAAATAATATGTTAGGGTTCTTTAGATCTAGTAATAATTTATTTGATAACATGTTCTTGCATTCATATGATCAATTGTTTCATCCATATGATTATATATAGATCTAGGGTTTTGAATTGAATCTATTAGGGGTGTGCATGGGTCGGGTTGGGTCGGGTTGAGGGAAATTTTTGACCCAACCCACCATGGTGGGTCAAAAAAAATTCAACCCAACCCAACCCATGACATATGTCCAACCCAACCCAACCCAACCCACATGGGTCGGGTTGGGTCGGGTTGAACCCATGGGTTGAATAAAATTTTTTTTTTTATTACTATTATTATTAAATTGAGCATACAAAAATATATCACACTTGTCACCTGAGTTGATAAACAAAATATACATTAATATATAAACTAATATTCAAACTCAATTGTAAACAAAATATGTTTAAATGAGATAAATATGTCTAACAAAATTTTTTTTATTAAATATATAATATATTTTAAATATATAATATATTTTAAATATATATTAAATATGGGTGGGTCGGGTTGGGTTTGGCGGGTTTGTAATTTTATGACCCAAACTCAACCCGACCCGCTATAAAATAATTTTTTGTAACCCAACCCAACCCACCAGGCCTAAAAAACCGACCCAACCCGGCGGGTTGGGTTGGGTCAGGTCGGGTTTGGTGGGTCGGTGGGTTTTCTGCACACCCCTAGAATCTATAGATCTAGGAATTTAATTTGAACCTGTAAATTTGGAATTTAATTCAAACATGTAGATCTAGGGTTTTAGTTAATCATATGTTCATGCATATGATTAACCTTTTTAAAAAATTGCATGCTTCAATAGTTTCCGAATCATATAAAAGATAAATAAATAATTTATTTTTTGATTTAAATTGAGTTGTTTACATGTGATCTAAACTAAAACGAGGGTTTCTTTTTTTTTTTAATGGTGAAAACGATGGCTTCATGACACTTACTCTCGCGCCATATAAAATTTGCATCTAGGGTTTTTCTTATTCATGTTACTCTATTGTGTGTGTGTGTGTGTGTGTGTGTGTTCTATGTTCATTGCTAACCTTATCTCGTTTTACATGTGAGTTATTTTTGTGCATCACGCAAGCTTGAAATATGGAGAATTTTTGTTTTGAATTATTGTTTTGAGTGTATTTTTGCTCCCTACTTGTTGGAATCATGAACTTGTTTATGGTGGCCATTACACCTTAGGAGACCATGACAATGTACATGTAGAATCAAGGGAGTCAATTTAACAGAGGTTATTTCGGTTTGGATAGGGGAACAAACTATTTTTGTATCGATTGATACCAGTTGATACATGCATAAATTTATATACATCATTAATTATCAACAAAAAATTTAAATCAACATATTTTATAAGCCTAATAATTAGCCTAAGTATATTAACAAATATATTAGCTTAAAATAACATGTTTTTTCATTATAAAAAATTCATTTTTTCTAATTTTTTTATTGTACCAATAATGGTCGAAACACTTGAAATATGCCCAGTATAGCCGGTACAACTTGGTATTTTTTCTATATACTTTAGAGGAATACCAGTATCGATTTAATGGCTATTACGATATATTTCCTAGTATAGTATTGAGTCTATGAACTTCCTTAGTAGAAAGCCAACTTCATATAGGAAAATGGTTGTGTATATATTTACATATGAGCAAGGTTGTGATAGGACAAGGCCTTATCAAAGTTAATGGGGCCACGATTTTTTTATTATATAATGGTAAAGTACTTTTGTAATTTAAACTATTTAATAGGTTCTCTCTTTTGTTTTGAGATAGGTAGATAACAGGAGAGAAGGAGGCGGAAATGGGGTTCAAAAATTAGACATGAGATATTATAAAGGATGTCATCACTCATCATCACCACTAAACTATCACTTGAACTCTAGTTAAGTATCTCTTATATAATAGATAATTGAGTACAATTTTAAATTCCAAACACCTTTTTTTTTTTTTTTTTTGGAAGAAAGATTCCATTTTAATTTTTCTAAAATGTAAAAATATTATTCGTTGTACAAATATGAACTCTAGGCATAAAAACTTAGGGGCTGTTTGGATTTTGTGTTTCCATAACTCATAACTCTGTTTCCGTAACTCATAACTCAAAAATGGTGGGACCCAAGGCTGAGAACTTCATTTGGATTTTCGTAACTCTGTTTCCATAACTCTATTTCCATCACTCAATTCTCTGATTTTTGAGTGATGAGTTATGAAAACTGAAAACACATTTTAGTTGTTTTCAGTTTCCATAATTCATAACTCAATGGCATTTTTGTAATTAAACTTACACAATGGGACCCACAACCGCAACTTTTTTTTTTCTTTTTTCTTCCTTTCTTCCTTTCAGCGTCTTCTTCCCCTTTTTTTTTCTTCCTTTCTTCTGATCAGCGTCTTCTTCAGCGTCTTCTTCCTTCTTCTTCTTTTTTTCTTCCTTTCTTCTGGGTTTCAGCGACTCCTTTTTTTTTTTTTTTTTCTTTCTCGGGTGATCTGGGCACTGAAAAAAAAAAAAAACATTGTACCGAATGACAGGTATGGGACCCACAAATAGTTGAAAAATATTGAGTGATGATAACTGGGTGATGGTGCCAAACGGGTGGGGTGTAGGGAGTTAGGGAATTTTGAGTGATGAGTGATGAAAATTGAGTGATGAGTGATGAGTTATCAAAAAAAAAAATTCCAAACAGGCCCTTAGTCTTTCGATTAGTGAGAAATCACACCAGACTTTGTAAAATACAAAAAGAAGCAAGTTTTACACATTTTGTCCCAAAAATCCTCCACATCAGTCAAGCCAAAGTTGTCTAAATGTCCAAAGTAGCTGCAGTAACCATGTATATTTACAGGGTTATTGTTCATTTGTATTTTATATTTTATTATTATTATTTTCTCTCTCCATAGATCTGATCTCTCTCTCTCTCTCTCTCTCTCTCTCTCTCTCGCGTCACTTTCCCTTCACACTCTTCTCTCTCTACTTCATCGGACATGCTCTCTTCTAGGGGAAAATGGGCTTTTACCCTTATTTTTTAAAATATCTAGCACAATGTTCCTGTTTTGAAACTATTAAGCACTATGTCCCTATTTCGAAACTCGATTTTTAGAAAATCAAGTTTCCCATAGAACTCGATTTTATGATTATTGAGCTCTAGGTAAGTTTTTGCAACGCTAAAGGAGCATCTATGGCTTTTCCCAATTAAAAAAATCCAGCTAGAACTCAATTTTACTGAAATCGAGTTTTAGCGGAAAACTTACCTAAAATTCGATAATCATAAACTCGAGTTACATTGAAACTCGATTTTTAGAAAACTGAGTTTCAAAACAAGGACACGATACTTAATAGTTTCAAAACAGGGAAAATTTGTTGGATATTTTAAAAAATAAGGGCAAAACCCCATTTTCCCCTTCTCTTATAAACACAAAATCTCCACACATTCCCATCCTCAAATACTTCACCTACACAATTCTATCCCTCCAAACACAAAATCCCCACACAATCTCAACAAATACTTCACCTATACAAACTCAAAGTCAAGACCCAACCCACAAAGAAAAGCCCACATCTCAACCATACCATTGCAACAAACACAGCCACTACTACTGCCACTATCGGAGCTCCGATGAACTCCACCACTCCAAAGCCATCACAAATATCAAGCAAGGAAGAGACTTAGGCTGAGAAATGTTTTTTTTTTTTTTTTTGGGTATTTGTTTTAGGTTAGATTTGATTTGAGTATTTGACATTTGAGAATTTTGTGGGTTTGCTGGAATTGATGATAAAATTTGTGGGTTTTGTATTCGTTTTGCTTTGAGCCTTTGATTGGGTTTTTTTTTTCTCTTAGTTGGCTTCAACCCTGGTGGGATTTGTGGGTTTGCTAGATTTGATGTTCAAGCTTGGTGGAATTTTGTGGGTTTTTCGGAATTGATGATAGAATGTACAAGTTTTGTTTTTGGTATTGCTTTGAGCCCTTTGACTGGGTTTCATTGGTGGGGGCGGTAGATTAAGCGAGATTGGTTGAGGGAAGAGAGAGATATATGAATTGAGGGAATGACTAAAAAAATGATAAAGAAATATTATTTTAATGAATTTTAGTATTACTCAAAAAAAAAAAAGAATTGTAGTATAAAATAGATAATCTGATGTGGATTGTTTGGAAAAGTGGTCGTGTAAAATAGAAAAAGTGAGTTGTTATGTTAAAATAGACAACAAATTTTACAAAAGACGAATGTTAATGCTCTAATATGCTGCCGTCTCTTGCTCTCAAGTCTCACCCTTCCAAATATTAGACATTTTATATTTTATCCCTTTCATGCCTTTTGGTTTTATATTTTATCCACAGCAGTAAAGCTAAAAATTTAGCTATTTGGCACTATAAAAAGTTACTTTATCTATTTTATCTACTCACATGCTACAGCAGTGGATCTATTTTAGTTTTCAACACAATAAAATAATATAAACATCACAATAAAATAATATATTCACTACAATAAAATAATATATTCACTACCATAAACAACAATCACAACCACCCGCAACCTCTACCGCTGCCACTACTGCCACCGCTGTCGCCACCGACTCTTCGACCGCCAACGCCACCGCCACTACCGCCGCCACCAACTCTTCCACTTCCGCCGCCGCCACATGGTAGTAAATAATCGTCTAGTGTTAACAAATGATTTTTTTAACCCCAAATTATACTTATACATTTTTTTTTCTAAAACAATTTCTCAATCATCATGATAGCAAATAAGAAACTAGAGTAACAATAATATTTTGCTTTAACCCCAAATTATATATATACAAATTTATCTTTTGACTAAAAGAAATTTCTCAATCGTCATGATAGCCTATTATTGTCTCAATCATCTAATATTTTATTCTATCTCTCCCTTTCTTCTTTGACTCTCCCTCTTCTCTGACTAACTTTCTATTTCTCTGTCTCTCATTTTCCCTCTATTTTTTTTTTCTCTTCACTCGGTTGTTTTTGGTCAGGTTGAATCGGTGTTTATTGGGTTCGGTGGTTTGAATCGACTGGGTTTCAGAGGTAAGTTGAATCGGTGGCTTGAATAAGCGTGTGTTTCAAAGGTGGTTTGAATCGGCTGGGTTTCAGAGGTGTGTTGGTTGGGTTTGAATTGGCGTCGTGGGTTGAATCGGCATGGGTTGCTAAATCGTTGTGGGTTGCTGAATCGGTGGTGGGGTTTTGAATTAGTTTCGGTGGCCAGAGCTTGTTTGAATTGGTGAGAGTGGTGGAGCCATGGAGATCAACTTGGTGGTTGCGTTTTGCTTGGGTTTCAATTGTTGAGTTTTGCATTTTGAATCGATGTGGATTTTGTTGTTGCAGTTTGAATTGGTGGCTGGAGCTTCTTTGAATCAATGTGGAGAGTGGTGGAGCCGTGGAAATCAAATTGAGTGGTTGTGCTTTGCGTGAGTTTCATTTGTTGCGTTTTATGTTTTTTAGTCCGGGCTAGGAATATATATATATATATATATATATTTTAGCTCTCAGCTACAATGCACAACCATAAATAGCTTTGCACTGTAGCAATGAAGGTAAAAAAAAAAAACCTTTAGCTCTACTGCAGTATGGTTGATTTTTGTGTTTTGGTGGAGCTAAAATAGCTATATAGCTATTTAGCTCTACTGCTACAAGTGCTCTTAATGCTCTAATATGCTGCCCTCTCTTGCTCTCAAGTCTCACCATTCCAAATATTAGACATATTATATTTTATCCCTTTCATGCCTTATGGTTTTTGGTAAGAAATTTGTTAGGTGAACGCATCCCAACATTTGGTCACTTTTTTTTTTTTTTTTTGAAAAGGTCATGTCTTATTACTTTAAAGCATGGTGATAATTAGCTCTTGGAAACTGATCTATTAAACAATTCTTCATTGAAAAGTTCTTGTTAATTACAATGTTATGTTTACTAGTTTGCTCTCGTGCTTCTTCTCCTTTAATTTTTTTTATTATATATATTATAATAAACAATAGGATTCGAATTCATGATCCGTCATACTTTTGAAAGGTTATGAAGAGAACTATTTTTTTTAATTGAAAATGATTTTTCTCAATGCTGACAAAATGTATGATGAAATTTCCCCTATAAAAAAATAAAAAAGTAGGTGAAATCTTACAAAATCAGTAGAAAACAAGAAACTGTCGTTCTAATTATTTTGTTTTTTTGGATGAACAGCCAAAGCCTCGTTAATAATATTTCCGTCAGCTATCCTCTTGCATGTGATGGAAAATACCAAAATGTTGATGTCAAGGTTTTGTCCTCTCTTATTGAATTGGGAGAGTGAAATGGAACTATGAAACAGAGTATATATAGTATTATATAAATTTTGATAAACTAAGGGTGTATGATTTCTGAAAACCGGGTTAACTTTTCATTTCTCCTCAAAATAAAGACATACTTTCATTTTCCATCATTTGGACAATATCTCCGGTTTTGGTTGTCAGGAAAATGCGTTTTCGAAATTTTTAAGAGCCACTAATTAAATTGTTAGATTATATGTGTCATACAAGGTTAACTCCTTTTTATTTTGTATAATGTTAATTAACTAATAGAGACGGGTTAAACTTGTTTCGTATATAATTTTAAAATACAAAAAAAAAAAAATCTTGTAAATTGAAATAATTAATAGATGACATGGTTATTAATCTTTAATATGTGCAAAGTTTACAGTGGATTATATCTTCATTCTTTAAAGAAGTTAATATATGTGCAAATAGCTTAGCAAAAATTGGAACTCTAGTTTTTACAACCCATAGACTTTGTTATTTTTGATGAATTGCACATGCGTGGTGGGACCTTTGCTCACTTTTGACAAAGTTGAGCTATTTTGTAATAGACTTGTTTGTGGTTAATATTATTTATCTAGTTTAACTAAAAAATAAAAAGGGTGAAAGTGATTTAACATTGTCAATAGTGTAATTCAAACACAACTCTATAAATATATAAGATCAAGCTACACTCAGTGTGATTCTTTGTTAATGTTACAACATTTATAATATTTTGAAAATGTCATTCAATATATTACACATTTTCTTTGTTCTGCTAAATTTCCAAGAACTTGTAGCTCAATTGACAATTTTTTTTTAATAAAGACTTTTAGGGATTAAATCATTTCTCCTTTGTTATAATTATTGAATTATCAAAAAGAAAAACATATATGCCAAAATTTTTGTTAAATGAGGATGTACTAACTATCCGATCCAAACCGAACACGTTGAAGACTTTTAGCAGCATGATTAAAAAGTTAGAACCCATATAATAATTGTAGGGATATTGGGCTTAGGAGCTCAGTGTCTATGTGTATATTGGGTCTAGGGCCCTATCCGAAGATGTAAGGTCGTCCGAGGAGAAGTAAACATTGTCGGGGGTGTCCATGTTAGTAATTGAAGAATTTAATTGTGGTCATAAGGGCTTAGGAAGGTGAGCTGATGATGAATGGATACTCAACCAGCCAAATCCGAGGTCCAATGAGGTAGCCTGCCGTCTAGAGGAATGTTCCAGGAAGTTCTGTTAGTATGGATAAGCATTACAGAAATATAGGACAGGGAGAAGTCCTAAAAGATCTAAGAAGAAAGTTGTTACTACCGCATTGAATGCTCTGCAGCTAACCCTCTGACCGCATTAATGTAGAGGTGATATCTGAACAGTAGTTTTCAGCCTTACAGCTATTTGGAGTTACTGATAGGACAAGGATCAGCACCAACCATCTAGCCTGCACGTGGAGGGTAGAGATGAGAGGAGAAGAGAGTATAAAATAGAGAAGATACCTAGAGAGAGAGGGATCGAGAAAAAAGAGAAAAACATTGTAGCCATTAAGAACGGACTTTGTAACCAAACTTGAAAGAAATATATAAGACCTGATCTCCTCAGACCATGCCGATGACAATTTTATCTAGCTTACATCAGTTTATTTTCCTTCTCTTGTCACTTGAATATATCATTCTAATTATTTAACTCGTTAAAACCCAGTTTTCCAACTCACTCTCTACAAATTCATTGTATTGGGCTTTTTGGGCCTAAGTTTATTCATCAGTTTGGGCAGGGAACCCAAACTGTGTCTTTACAATTGGCACCATCTGTGGGAATTACTGGTGTTATAGTGAGTCTGATGTTCAAAAATGGTAGTTTCGGGTCCAAACTAGGCAGAGTCTATGGGGTCTCAACGTCAAGATCATTTCCATGATCTTAAACGAAGAAGAGATCGGGAGGGGAGTGTGCATACTACCCATACTAGTAAGATCCATTCTCGGGGTGGTAGCCACCTCTCTTATGAGAAAAATGCCAAAGCCATGTAGCTAAAGATTGATCATTTGAAGAGAATTTTACGCCACGAACGGTGAAAGCGAGTTCCCTCCAATTCTGACTTCTCTTCTAACTATGAAAAGGATGGTAGCTATAGGTATAAGTCAAGGACCCCACCTAGCGAGACTTTTTTGTATGATGAGCATTACCATCATGAGCGTAGAAATGGAAATTCATCTTCGAGAGGACTAGAGAATGATGCTATGAGTAGAGCACTAAACCAAATTTCCAGATCACCTTTCATGCGCAAAATTGAGGGAGGGAAACTTCCTCGGCGATTTACTCAGCCCACATTCACCATGTATAATGGCCAAACAGACCCTGTGGAGCATGATAGCCACTTCAATCAAAGAATGATTGTACACTCCAAGAACAAGGCCTTGATGTGCAAGGTATTCTCATCCAGTTTAAGGCCTGTGGCAATGAGATGATTTGATGGTCTAGGAGCAGGTTCCATTGATTCCTTTAAGGAACTCATTTAGGCGTTTGGATCCCACTTTATTACGTGTAGCAGGGTTCCTCGGCCGTTAGATTCCTTATTGTCACTGTCCATGAGAGAAGGGGAATCCCTAAATACGTATTCGGACAGATATTAGGAGATGCTCAATGAGATAGATGGTAATTTTGATGACGTAGCCATCAGGACTTTCAAGGTCGGCCTACCTGCCGAGCATGGCTTAAGGAAGTCTTTGACTGGACTAGTGTACGCCAGCTCATTGATCGGATTAATAAGTATAAGAGGGCTGAGGAGGATCAACAGCAAGGTAAGGGAAAGCGTAAGCTTATCCCTCAAGAGAGGAGAGATTTCAAGTTGGACCGCTATAACAATAATAGACCATGAAGGGATTTTAACGGACAATCTAGTTCTACAGCTACCCAAGTGGTTAATACTATGTTCCGAGAACCAGTGCATCAAGTCTTTGAGAAGATTAAGAATGAGTCATACTTCAAATGGCCAAAAAAAATGAGCGGGGACCCCTTGAGGCGCAATCAGAGTCTTCATTGCTAATACCACCAGGAGCGAGGGTATACCACCGAAGACTGTAGAACCTTGTGGAATCATTTAGAGCAACTAGTCCGAGATGGCAAACTAAAGCAATTTTTGGATCGGCCTAACGAACAAGGAAACCAAGCAGTGGTCGGGGACTCAAGGGAATACATCTTCAAGGCCCCCTTTAGGCACTATCCACGTCATCCTCGCCACTCTAGGGAGAACTGGATCTTGTCTGTCCAGGTTAATGTCGGTGGCTCGGCCATCTACCAAGGATTCTGAGCATGAGTCGAAGAGGGCTAAGGTAGGGTTTCGACCAGCGTTGAGCTTTTCGGATGATGATAAGGCTGGGACCATACAACTGCATGATGATGCCCTAATGATAACCCTTAGGATTGGGGGATATGATGTGAAGAGGGTACTAGTAGACCAAAGTAGTGACGCTAACATTATGTATCCAGATTTGTACAAGGAGCTCAATTTAAAGCCGGGAGATCAACGAATTATGATTCACCTCTGGTGGGCTTCGATGGAAAGGTTGTTATTCCGAAAGGACAAATTAGACTACTCGTGCAGGCCAGCTCAGAGGTGGTGGAGGTGGATTTTATCGTGGTGGATGTTTTTTCTCCATACACGGCCATTGTGGCACGTCCTTGGCTCCATGACCTAAGGGCTGTTTCTTCCACTGTTCATCTCAAAGTGAAGTACCCATTTGGGGATCTGATCGAGGAGTTGGTTGGGAGCTAGTTTGTGGCTAGAAAATGCTTGGTGGCAGCCATTATGCATCAGCCTGAAACCGGTTCCTCAGCCCTTTTTAATAAGGGTTTGTAGCAGTTAAGGACTCCGGTGTTACTCTTGGGTGGGGTAGCCAAGGAGGCGAAGTGTGAGGATTTAGAGAAAGTTATTATAGGTGATGATCCAGAGAAATTTTTCCAAATTGGAACTCAATTGCTTCCTCAGGAGAAGGAAGAGTTGGTAAAACTTCTCAGGAGGAACATTGATGTGTTTGCATGGAATGCCTATGAAGCTCCCGGGGTAATCCGAGCTTCATCTGTCATCATTTGAACGTCAATTCATCTGTCATCCCTAAAAAGCAACCACATCGGCGCTCATCTAAAGATCATTCGGACACTATCAAAGATGAGGTGATGAAACTTAAGCAGAACGGGGCTATTACAGAAGTGTTCTACCTTGAATGGGTGGCCAATACTATAGTTGTGAAGAAGAAGAATGGAAAGTGGTGGGTATGTGTGGACTTCACAGATCTGAACAAGGCCTGCGCAAAAGACCTTTTTCCATGCCTCGGATTGACCAGCTAGTGGATGCCACTATAGGTCACCCTCGAATAATCTTTTTGGATGCTTTTCAAGGCTACCACCAGATACCTTTAGCTTTGGAAGATTAGGAGAAGACAGCTTTTGTCACTCCCACTAGGAACTACCACTATAAAGTGATGCCTTTTGGTTTGAAAAAAGCGGGGTTTACTTATCAGAGAATGATGACCAGGATGTCTGAGCCACAGTTGGGAAAAAACATCGAAATTTATATTAATGACATGGTGGTCAAGAGCAAGTTGGAAGCTGAACACATTAGCGGTCTCGGGAATATCTTTGAGGTCTTAAGGAGACATAAGCTACGACTTAATGCTTTAAAGTATTCTTTTGGTGTCGGGTCAAGGAAGTTCTTGGGATACATGGTTACACATCGTGGAATTGAAGTTAACCCTGACCAGATTAAAACAATAAACAATTTACAGCTACCTCAAAATCCCAAAGAAGTTCAAAAGCTAACAAGGATAACCGCTACTCTAAATTGATTCATCTCTCGATCAGCAGACAGGTGTAGGTCTTTCTTTCAATTTTTTAACAAATGGAAGGGATTTGAATGGATCGAGGAGTAAGCCCTGGCTTTCCAATAGTTAATAGAGTATCTTTTTCAGCCACCCATTATGTCCAGACATGAGGTTGACGAGGTTTTATTTGCTTACATTGCAGTAGCCTCTCATGTGGTGAGCTTGGTGCCAGTACGGGTTGATAGTGGTGTACAGCAGCCAGTTTATTATGTAAGCAAGTTACTGCATGAGTCTGAGGTCCGTTACTTACCACTGGAGACAGCCATTCTAGTAGTGGTGTATGCTACGTGTAAGCTCCCCCACTATTTCCAATTACATACAGTTGTTGTCTTAACCCAGATCCTGCTCAGATCTCTACTTTGGAGCGCTGCTTACACAGGAAGGATTGCAAAGTGGGGTACGATCCTAGGGGCTTTTGATATCAAGTACATGCCTCGCACTTCTGTCAAGGGTCAGGTCCTCGCCGATTTGGTGGCTGAGTTTGCTGAAACCCTATTAGAAGAGAGAGTGGAGAAACAGGACATGAATGAAAAATCAGTTGGTGCAATCTCCTTACAAGAACCTTTGTCCTGGAAGGTATATGTTGATGGTGCGGTGAACCACAGAGGATCTGGAGTGGGGCTAGTTCTGATGTCTCCTGAGAGGATTACAATTGAGAAATTCCTTAGATTAGGCCTCTCGGCCACAAACAATGAAGTTGAGTATGAAGCTCTACTGGTAGGGATGACCATGGTTCGGAAAAATGGGTGGAAAAGCAATGGAAATATTCTCTGATTCAAGGCTAGTTATGGGCTAAGTTCAAGGAGAATTAGAGGCCAGAGACCTCAAAATGTAACTTGAACCAGGTTAGACATTTACAGTCTAGATTTGAATATTTTAATTTGCCACAAGTCCCTAGAAGTAGAAATATACATGCTGACTCCCTTGCCACGTTGGCAACATCCTCGGCACAAAGTTTATCTCAGGTGATCCTGGTGGAAGACTTGTGCAAACCAACTAAAGTAGGGGGAAATGGGGTTCATGTTCATCAAATATGGGTGGGACCTAGTTGGATGGACTTTATTGTGCCATTCTTTAAGGAAGATGTCTTGCCCGAGAGCAAGTCTGAGGTAGACAAGGTACGGAGGAAGGCTCTTTGGTCTTAGTTGTCTGAAGACCAAAAGTTGTATAAACGCTTTTTTTCTAAACCATATTTGCTGTGTATACAATCTAAAGCAGTTGAGCTACTCTTGGAGGAATTACATGAAGCGATTTATGGAAGCCACACAGGGGGTAGATCTTTGTCTTATAAGGCCTTCACTCAAGGGTATTGATGGCCAAACATGCAAAATGAAGTACAAGAGTACGTGAAGAAGTGCAATCAATGCTAGATATTTGCACCAAACATTCATCAACCAGGAGGAGTCCTTAATCCTTTATCCAGCCCCTAGCCTTTTGCTCAATGGGGCTTGGACATTGTAGGTCCTTTCCCCAAGGCAGCAGAGAATAAGAAATATTTGTTGGTCGACATGGATTATTTCACCAAGTAGGTTGAAGCTGAACCACTGGCAAATATCAGAGATGTGGATGCCAAGAAATTTGTTTGGAAAAATATTGTCACTCAATTTGGAATCCTTCATACACTCATCTCGGACAATGGACTTCAGTTTAACAGTAAAGCGTTTAGGAGGTATTGCTGTGACTTAAGCATAACCAATAGATATTCCACCTCGACATACCCACAAGAGAATGGATAGGCTGAAGCAGTCACTAAGGTTATAGTGAGTGGACTCAAGAAAAGACTATATAATGCGAAGGGAAAATAGGTGGAAGAGTTGTCACACGTCTTGTGGACATACCGGACTACACCTCATAAGTCCACCGAGGAGACACCTATTTCAATGACTTATGGGGCCGAGGCCGTTATTTCTCTGGAGATTGGATTCCCCACACTAAGAATAATTTCTTTCACTCCGAGCAGCAATGATGGGTTATTGGAAAAGAGTTTAGACTTAATTGAAGAAAGAAGAGAAAATGTCATAATCCAATTAGCCTACAATTAACACAAGTTCAAGCAAGGGTATGATGCCAACGTAAAGTTAAGGCCACTAGCACCTAGAGACTTAGTCTTAAGAAAGGTTTTAGGAGCTGCAAAGAACCCAGCATGGGGAAAATTGGAACCCAACTAGGAAGGACTATATCGTATCACGTCAGTAGTTGGGCTGTACCACGCCCCTAGGCTGTACCACGCCCCTGGAATATAAATAACTTGAGAAGATATTATTATTAATGGAAGCTTTCATTATCATAAATGGGTTTATTATATTGTGCACCACGCTTCCTACCATCTGTTTAAGTATCAAACAGAATCTTGGTTATGCCTGGCTTCTCGGACCACATACTTTGGGTAAATTGATATCTTTCAATCATTTTTCTAAGTATTAAACAGAACCTTAGCTATGCCTGGCTCCTCAAACCACATGCTTTGGGTAAATTAACACTTCTTGACATCTATTTAAGTATCAAACAGAACTTTGGTCATCTCTGACTCCTCAGACCACATACCTTAAGTAAATTGTTATCTTTCAATCATTTTTCTAAATATTAAACAAAATCTTAACTATGCCTAGCTCCTCGGACCACATGCTTTGGGTAAATTAATACTTCCTGACATTTATTTAAGTATCAAACAAAACCTTTGTCATGCATGGCTCCTTGGACCACATACCTTGGGTAAATTGATATCTTTCAATCATCTATCTAAGTATTAAATAGAACCTTAGCTATGCCTGGCTTCTCGGACCACATGCTTTGGATAAGTTAATATTTTCTAACGTCTATTTAAGTGTCAAACAGAACATTGGTCATGCCTGGCTCCTCAAACCACATTCCTTAGGTAAATTGATATCTTTCAATCATTTTTCTAAGTATTAAATAGAACCTTAGCTATGCCTGACTCTTCGAACCACATGCTTTAGGTAAATTAATACTTCCTGCCATCTGTTTAAGTATCAAACAGAACCTTGGTCATGCCTGGCTCCTCGGACCACATACCTTGGGTAAATTGATATCTTTCAATCATCTATCTAAGTATTAAATGGAACCTTAGCTATGCCTAACTCCGCAGATCATATACTTTGGGTAAATTAATACTTCCTGACATCTATTTAAGTGTCAAACAAAACCTTAAATATACATGGTTCCTTGGACCATATACATTTGGTAAGTTCATATTTGATTTTTTTCTTATCCAAGTATCAAGTTGAACCGGCCATGCTAAGTGGTAAATATCATTATTATAATAACATGATCAAATGAATATTCATGAGCATCACTTAAAGCATTTGAAAGTATGTCCGTAGAACATTGATTATCATCCCCAGTTTCCTAGACTCACTAATGAGTGGAGAAACAAGGGAAATCTGGTGTAAATAGATGCTTTACCATCATGTATGTCTTTGAAGTTCAAGCTGCACTTGGTTGAGATTATGAACCTAGTAGGTTTAATTTGTTCAGCTGTTGATCATGTGAGGTGCAACAACTATGCTGCCCCTTATGCTAATGATCAAATGGTATCATATCTCATCTACAAAGTAGTTAAATATTGGATAACACAAAAACTATGCTAATATCATTACAAACATTACAGATACAAAAGAAAAGCTTGTAATTATCATTGACTTGAGCCTTAGAAAGAGGCTAAGTTGATTACATATGATCAAACTAAATTACAAGTATTGCCAAATAAAAAAAAAAAACAAAAAATAACAAAATAGCGAAAGATAATTCATGATTTCATCTTTATTACAAATTTATCTTTGGGGGTCTTAGTGGGCTGAGTAATTGCTACTGTTGAGGATGCCGCATCTTTACCCTTGGGATCTTCCTTGGCAAGGATGGGGAAAGTTGCCAAACCAACTCCATATTTTGAGAACCCAACCCTTCCTTGGAAGAGTCTTTAGGCACGTCCGAGGGTTTGGTAATATCGGTAGTAACCTCCTGAGGGACTTCTTTCGCTCTGTCAACTTGACTGGCCTGCTTTGCTACTTCTTCAGGACTGTTGGATGGAAGAAGGTCCTTGGACGAGGCCTCTTCAATAGGGCTTGCAACATTGGGGGCTGCATCATCTGTGGAGGCCGAAGAGCTTGGTACCCGGATTACAAGGGGTTAGTACACGTTTTTTGCCCTCCTAAGTGCCGAGGAGGCCTCAACCCCTACCCGGTTAAGAGCCTAGTTCCACACTTAGGAACAGTACACCCTACACACCCCCGAGACCTCGGCCCTAAGGGCTTCCTCGGTCTCGGCTACCCCACGTCGTAGCCTTCTTGTTCGGCTTGATCCTTGGCCTTTTTAGCATCCTCTAGTTTCTTCTTCAGCAACTTGATTTGCTCCCTGGCAGCAATGAGCTCGTCCTCAGCCAGGCAGAGTTGCTTACGCTGAGTCTCTGCCTGCTTCTCTGCATTGTCCACTGCTGCCTCGGCGCTCTTCCTACCCCTTTCCAATTCGATGAGCTTGGCATTAGTATCTTTTAATCTTTTTTCGGCCACCTTGAAGGCCTCAACAGCAGCAACTCTTCTGCTCTTCTCATCACTCATTTATTGGTGGGAGGCATCCACCAACTCCTCGGCCTTGAAAGTAGCTTGAACAGCCTACAAAGGAACTTGGTGGTTAGTAAAAAAAATAAAATAATAATAATAATAATAATAATAATAATAATAATAATAATAATAATAATAATAATAACAACAACAACAACTTAACTTAGTGTAAAAGGCTTACCATGGTGAGATCTCTTTTTAAACTTAGAAACTCTTCGTGTTTCTTCATGGTCCTCAGGTCGACCATGTCCTCGGGTAGTAATAGAGCTTGCTCTACAGCATCTGTTACATACCTAGCTTTACCTTTTTGGAAGTCTCGGATTGATGATTTGGCAAGGAGAGGGGACCCATTTAGCATCAAAGGGGGGGTTCCAGTTTGGAACCCTGGTGCGAAGATCTCGCCCTTTATCTCCGTGCACCCCATCTTCTAGGGGGTCGGTCTTGGTTATCTTGGGCCCTTTTTGAGGCTTCATCTCATGGGGGAGGCCACCTCAGTGCTCTTCCATCACCTCCTTCCCCTTTTGTTCTCATTTCCTCTTTTTGTCGGTAATCTCTTGCTGGAGGTCATGAGGAGTGGGAAGAGGGGGGAGTTTAGTTTGAGTGGCTACTTCTGGCGCCTTTCCCCCAACCTGGGATTCCATCACCTCCAGGAGCCTGGTCTTAGGCTTGCGTTGTATCCCCATATCTTCTTGTATCTGACTCACTTGGACAAAGGGGGAGTAGCTAGAACCCTCGGCAGGAATTTCTGGAGATAGGAGGTGGTTGAAGACTTCAAAACCGTCTTCGAATTCAGAGATGTCCACTACCTCTTCCTCCTCCTTGATGGCAGGCTATGATGGTGTGGCTTCCTCCTCAGCAACTCGTTGAGATGACAACTCTGCCTTGGATATGCCTTCGAAAATAGGGCTAGTGGTGAGAACTTCTTCTGGGATGGGGCTGGTAAGGAGAAAACTCGGGGTGGTGACACTTATGCGGTGTAGACGCGGGTCCTTGACTTTGAACATGCACTTCAGCGCCTGGAAGGTTTTGGAGATTGGGACATAGTCAAGGATGATGTGTGCTGCCCTCAGTTGGCCTTCTGTGTGGACGAACACCTCGGCCTTCAAAATCTTGTCTAAGCTCTCTTGGTTCACAAGACCGTAGTTGGGGACGACTGTGTTCTTATCTGTAAAATCATTAAGAAAAACAAAAAAACATCATCAGCAAAGAATAACACAAATAAAAGGAAATTCAATGTACAACCAAACGAAAGAAAGAGGGAGGAGGGTAACTATGAAATTGGAAATCTAGACTTAGAGCCTCACCTGGTTTCCCCTCTCTCGTTGGGCAGGGGAGGCCATCGTGCCACTCCCCTGATACGATTAGGAAGTCTTTGTTTAGGCCTTTATTGGAATCGGGGAGGCATTGGATGAGCCTAACCTTAGGGTACCTAGCTTGAGGTAATACCCCTACCCTGTTAAGTGATGAAGGTTATAAACCTAATTAACGTCATGGTGTGTAATGTTTAAGCCCATCCTCTCGTTAAGAGCATCTATACAACCTAAGATTTTGAACATTTTGGGTGCACACTAGGTGGGAGCTAACCTATGGGCCCTAAGTTAGTCCCTGGTAACAGTACCCATAGGGATTCTCATCCCTTCTTCTATGAAGGCAATCATTGGGATCACCACCTCTCTCTCTTACCTTTTCTCGTGCCACTCCCCTTCCTTACAGTACCTAATTCTCACTCTTAGAGAGATCCTATATTGAGCACTAAACCTCTTTATTCCCTCCTCAGAGTCTACCAAGCTTTTGAATCCACCCATTTCAAAGAAGGTTTGGGAGAACTAAAAAGATCGGGAGGAGAAAATGAAGCCGAGGAGAAGAAAAATATAGAGAATAGAAAAATATATAGAAAAAACAAGGTGTAAAAATTCGTGGAGACTTACAGAAAGAAGAAAAGTATCCTCGGACAAGTTTTTGGTATTTGTGAGGGCACAAGTGAGTTAGAAAGTTAGTAGGTTTAGTGTATGTGTGCTGAAATGAAACGAATGCTAAAGTGAGATGAACAGTTAATTTGAAGGGTATTTATATCAAAGAGGGAATTAGAAGCGGGAGAATTCTTGCTCAATTCCCATCAAAATCCTGAGCCCTTAGATTCGTATCGCATCGTAGAGCATGAGGAGCAGGAAGCCGTAAAAATTTAATGAAGGCACGTCTCGTATGCTGATGCGTCAAGAGCACGTCTTAAGCAATTAAAAAAGCATCTACACAATCAGAGGTGACGTGTAACGAGCAAAAAGAAAGTGCAGTGACATCAAAATCCTCATTTCTTCTCGAGGATCTAGAAAGAAGAATCTCGAGGGGCTATTGTAGGGATATTGGGCTCAAGAGCTCAGTGCCTATGTGTATATGGGCCTAGGGCCCTATCCGAGGATGTAAGGTCGTTCGAGGAGAAGTAAACATTATCGGGGTGTCCATGTTAGTAATTGAAGAATTTAGTTGTGGTCATAAAGGCTCAGGGAAGGTGAGCCAAGGATGAATGGATCCTTAGCCAGCCAAATCCGAGGTCCGATGAGGTAGCCTGCCGTCCAGAAGAATGTTTCAAGAAGTTTCGTTAGTATGGATAAGCATTACAGAAGATAGGACAGGGAGAAGTCCTAAAAGATCTGAGGAGAATGCTGCTACTATCACATTGAATGCTCTGCAGCAAATCCTCTGGCCGCATTAATGTGGAGGGTTAATGAAGTGGTTTTCAGCCTTATAGCTACTACACAAAGACTTCTAGAAGTTGCTGATAGGACAAGGATCAACACCAACTATCTAGCCTGCACGTGGAGGGTAGAAATGAGAGGAGAAGAGAGTATAAAATAGAGGAGATACCCAAAGAGAGGTGGATCGAGAAAAAAGAGAAAAACATTGTAGCCATCAAGAACGGACTTTGTAACCAAACTTGAAAGAAATATATAAGACCTGATCTCGTTGGACCATGTCGAGGACGATTTTATCTAGCTTACATCAATTCATTTTCCTTCTCTTGTTGCCTGAATCTATCATTCTAGTTCTTTAACTCGTTAAAACCCAGTTGTCCAATCAACTCTCTACAAATTCATTGTATTGGACTTTTTTGGCCTAAGTTTATTCATCAGTTTGGACTAGGGACCCAAACTGTGTCCTTACAATAATAATTATTTTTTAAAAAATCATATAAAATTCTTTAAACATTTTCTTTTTTTAAAAACGCCACTTGGAAATTGCAATTATTGGTTTTTTATAGCATCGGTCTCAATCTATCCCTGATAGGTTAAATGGTCAATCGACTTGGGTCGTGATGTTTGATTTGCTTTGGTTTGGAGCCTTCCAGGTGAGTTGTGTCTGAGATTGATTCCCTTTGAAATCATTAATATCATTTTAATGTAATGGCCGAAAATAACCATTATAAATATATATTTATTTTGGTTTACACTTTACAGTTTGCATCCAGTACTTTTATATATAAGATGAGATTATATGAACTTGGGCTTACAACTATTACTTCTGTATAGTAAATGAGACACATCATACGCAATACGTGTTTTAAATTAATCATATGTCAAACTAATGTCCTGTATAATGTATAAGGTGTAGAGCACTGGATGAAAGTTTTACTCTTTAAAATTTTAAATTATAAACTTCGTTTTCAAGTTTCAGCTACATGATTCAATATAAAAAATAAAATAAAAACTACAGAATTGTGATCTTGGTCCCCCTTCTTAAAAAAAAAAGAAAAAAAAAAGTGATCTTGGTCCTTTGGCTCTTATATTTGTTTTTCTCAATTATATGTGTTTCTTCAAATAAATAAATAACTACATTTTTGGTCTACAGTCTAGATTATGGACCAGGACTACAGCAAATGGTTATGTCTTCTTTGTTAATGTTGACCCGGGTTTTGGGTAGTCTGGTTGGGGATCAATAAAACCCTGTCATGGTTTAGGAAAATTCCCATCTCAAATCCAGACATTCTTAATTCCTATATCCAAACAGTGAAGTCAAATTACTTTTGGCGGCAAATTTGAAATTTTTGGCACCGCCAAAAGCCGGTGAACCACATTTCATTAGCAACTTTACATTTCTCTCTCAATAATTTTCTTCACTTACTCTCTGTTTTTCTCTCCCTCCAAACACTGAAATAGGTACTTCCATTTCTCAATCTCAAAACCCTTTTGTTAATTATCACCACTTATCAAAAAGCTCAAACCTTTTTAGTGTTTATACTCGTCCCAACAAATTCCAGATTTTATTTTTTAATATTTTTTTTTTCACTTCACCTTATATGCACAAAATGAATGCTTTAATGGATGTCTGCTTGTATTTATGTTGTTGGGTTTACTTTGGAATTTTGGATGTTGTTAATTTTCACATGCCTAACAAGTGTTCGACGAAATGTTTCAATGAGTGTAGGTTTGTGCTGGATAGTTTTGGTGAATTTAAAGACTAAGGTGGGGTTGGCGTTTTCTTTGAATTGAAAGATGTATGGGAGAAAGGCATGCCAGCTGGTGAAAGAACTTGCAAGTGGTGAAAAGGGGCAGCTCACTCCTTACAATGTAAGTCTCCGGACTTGGTTCTAATATGCTTAGCTTGTATTGCTAAAGGACATGGCTGTTTGGTGTCCTAATATATACAAAGTTTTTGGCAATGGGTGGATGAAGCTTTTTTTTGGGGGAAATATTTGGAAATTCATTTTATGGGTATGTTTCGGTTGCTCAAAATTTGGTGATATGTGGCTGTGAATTTGTTGAAATTGTTTTTTGGGCATAAATATTGCCCTTCTTCAACTTTGATGTGCGTGTCAATTTGGTTCTTAGACTTTCGATTTGAGAAATTAACCCTATGGACGTTAGGCTTGTGACAAATTCAACCTTTTGGCAGTATTTTTTTTTTGGTTAAAAATTAACATATTTAATCACGTGATGTGCACATATTTTCCACCTCTTTGTCAATAATTATAAGATGCCATTATTACCATGTTCCATCACATAGTTATTTTCATTAGGCTTTGAAGGAAAATGCTACTCAAGTGTCTAAGGACCAACTTGACACGTCATATCCAAAGTAGTCTTTGTAAAGTGTAAACACCCCACCTGGTTGGTTTTTTATTTTATTATAATTATTCAAAATTTGGTGGTACGTGGTTGGTTTGTTGACATAGTTTTATTAATGGGTAGGTGGTTGGTGCTGTTAGTTCTATAACAATATTACTTCCTTTTGTGCCTTCCTTTCTGGTCTATAACTAACCTTTTATTGGATATGTTTTATTTAGTTAAATTCCATCATTGTAGCTTTTCTTTTGGCCATAATATTTGGTGGTTCATAATTTCTCATATTTAATACAATATTCATTTTGCCAAACATACAGTATCTTGTTAACGCTTGTTGATTGAATGATAAGTGCAATCTTTGGTGAAAGTTCTATTTCTTGATAATGCTTGTAATCTGATTGGGGACCTAGAAGTTGATCTTCAATTTTTTATTTGTTCTTTGAACAGAAGAGTGCCTTCCTTGAAATTTGGAATTTTTTGACTTGCTTGGCTCACATTTTTAAGCCTTGGTGGCCATAATGTTTTATGAGCGCACTTGTTTTCTTGTATTGGACATGGCAATCTATGTCATGGAGCTATACTTTGGATGCCCAATTGTGGAAGCACACATATTATCTATTTTGATCATGTCTCCAAAGCATCTTTTAATGGAATAGTGTGAAACTTTTTTTCTTGGTACATGTTGTGTCAACTTCTTAGGATTTAACATTCCCATCATCCTCTCGCTCCCTTCAATTACATTGCCATGATGCCTCTAACTCAATTTTTTCTTACTATGATCTTGTAGAGCGACCTATTTGATCAAGTGATTGCAGAATGTAGTCAGCATCACCTCGAGCTTCAGTCCCTGATAAGGTAATGTTAATTTCCTGTTATGCTTATTACTGTTCCACCATGTATACCTTCTTATACTGTCATATCAGCCTACCTGTTTTTGGTGTGTGGTCTAGAAATTCTCAACTATAACCTTGTAATATTAGCAAAATGGCGAGTTGAAAATTTTGTTAACTTATTCAGCTGGAATTTATTCTTGGGAATTCCTTTCATTCATTGACTATAATTTTCTAACAGCTACCATTTCTATGACCATTTCATATGCAATAATAAATAACATCAGTTTGGTTTGATGTGGCTTGTATAACTTTATATTATTACAGAAAAATGCAGGAAGAAGGATTGGATGTACAAACAACTAGAAATGCAGATCACTATGGAGCACTCATCCACCACCTTTCTTTGGTTCGCAATAAGCGCTGTCTAATGGCATATATGTAATTATCTCTTGCTTGCTGTGGATTTTTTTATATGCAAACAGCTTCCTAGCTTCCTCTTTCAATGAAGGTTTATCATCTTCACCAGTTATCATGGGTATGGTCTTTTGATAACTATGCAGGTATAACAGAGCAGAAATTATACGGAGTTTGATATGGAAGGTAGGGCCCGTGCTTCCTCAACAAATTCAAGAGAAGCTCAGTCACACAGAGGAAGAGTATTTTAAGAAACATTCTGGAGCTTTGCAATCATACATGTCGAGACTTGACCTCGATTTGACTGTGGTAACCTCTTTCTCTCTCTCTCAAACTTCCACACATAGGCAAATTACAGCTTCTATTTATGTGATTATCAATGCTACAGAGTTCAGTATCCATATTCTGAATTTTTTAAAATTAAATTGATTTATGTGGCATGATTTTGCATCTCAAATGTAACACCTATATCTCTTCTTTGGCAGGATATGGTGCCACCCAAAGATCCCTACATCCAGGTGAGAGTTCTTGATGATATTGGCGTGGTACTAAGTGACGATAAGACAACCAATTTTGCTTGCCACTCAATGCACTTTCTTAAACGAACTGATGCTGAGCAATTTATCTCGAGGGTGGGTTGTCCATTAACTTCTTAACTTGAATTCTCATTTCAGAATGGTTTTTGGGAGTTTCTTTAACCTCTCTTATTCCCTTTGATAACAGGGTTTGATGGAGGAGCTCACAAGCTGACTTGACACCTCATTTCTTAATGTTTATCCTTTTCAATGTAAATGTAGAGAAGAGATCAGTTATGTTTAAGCATTTCTTACCCGTGGGGCTTGATGATGTTTGTTACTTTTGGCACTGTGAACATATTTGTTACAACATAATACTGATTTTTGAACTTATGTTTTGGTCATTACCAAGAATGAACCTTGATGGTATGCTAAAAATCTTCTACAATTTTAGGGTTTCAGATAAACGAATACAATTCTTGAATAGATTTTTAATAAAACATTATTCACCTTACTGTATGAAGCTGAACCAAGCCAAAAATTACACATTTTGGAGGTGAAGAGTGGCCAATAAAATTAAAAATAATGTTGTTATCTTCCCTTAAATCGTAGGCTACTTTTCTATTATTTCAAACTGGTTGGAAGGAAAATTTTGTTAATAGTGTTTCAAATTGAGAGAAAAGTGAAATCTTTCTTTCCAATTTTGATTACAAGAGATGGTCAAAGGACTACGCTTGTGGAGTTCACTCCTGAACATCAGTGTAAGGACCACGCTTGAAATTGACTACAGAACAATCAGCTTAGCAGTCTACAGCATGTGCTTGGGCTTTTGTCTCCAAAGCTTGTTAAGGAGGTTGTACAGTTGTGAATAATCCATATTCTATTGAAGGTCTCAATTGTCTGCTTCAGCAAACAGGTCTGTTACTATCTGATTTTGTATAGAAGCCCCCAAGCTACAGTAATCCTTGCCTTTTTCACCCACAAAGAAGCAAAAGACAAACAAAAATCTCTAATTTTATTTACCTAAATCTCAGATTCTCAATGATGTTAAACGAATTCTAAGACTGTTTTGAGTGTTTCAAGGAGTAAACCACCAGCTTCGGTTGCACCTGGATTGATTCTGGATTCTGCTTTCTTATATAGTTTACCTACCCAACCCATGCTGAAGGAATGTCCAAAAAAATAAGATGGTATTGGTTGGTTGGGTGGAGAGTTTGGTTGGTCAATATGAAGTGGAATGGCTTTATTTAGTTTGAATACAGAGTTTCTGATGTCAAGTGAGGAATAATGATTGTAGAGACCTACTTTCTGTTTTCCAACTTGTCCAAGTTGTAACGAAAAGAAACCAAATGGAATGGCTCAGTAAAGAGGGCGGTGAGAGCAGGTTTTCTTGGTACACAGATTTGGGGATTTCATAGAGAAAACGTACAATGAGATGAGAGGGACCTAGATAATGCCACTAAATCTGTTTAGCTTCTAGACAATTTATGAGAACAGAGTTGAAGTCATATATTTTACAGTTTGCTGATATAAAATGATTGAGAATTGAATTCATTCATTTAATTCATGTGTATTCATCAATGTGTTGTAATAAGCAAAGGGCCTTGAGCCAAAGAAGCAGGCTCATAGTATATCTTTCCTCTTTAGTCTGACTAGAATCTATAAGTTTTTGTTTCTACTTTCTACCACTACCACTACTACTGGCTCCTCTTATTGATCCTTCAGATGCACAAGCATCTAAAGCTGCTAAAATTCGGGCTTCAAATTTATGGCCTTTCATGGCAACCCTCACTTTTCTAACCACTTGTTGCTTCATAACCTTACGCTCTGCTTGCGAAAGATGTTTGCACTTATCAATTCCCTTGAGAAATCCAACCACAGTTTCACCAGAGCCCCCACTCAATTTTTCTAACTTTGCAAGCTTCTCCACTACTAGCAAAGAAAACATCCGCTCCAAGCATTTTTTGTTTCCCAACTCAACAATATCTAAAAGACAGTACACGTTGATTTCCCGCGTTTTCATTGATTTGCTTTCAATTGAGTGAGCCATCTTCTCTATAAGACCCATCTGAAAGATATTGTTTAAAACCAGGACCCCACCACTGCCAAACAGCATCTGGTGTAGAGCTGTATAGGCTGCATCCTGATGCTGCACAATGGTGCACTGCATCATCTTGACTAGCTCAGGAATAATATCATACTCTAGATATTTCTTAATGCAAGGTTCCCCTCCAGCGCAAGCTAGTTTCATTAATAAAAAGGCAGATTCAGATTTCATTGAGCTCTGTTGTGAGTTTCTACTCTGCAAAAGTTCAGAAAGCCTTTTGATGAGGGGGCTGTTTAAAATCATGTCTCTGATTTTGGGGTTCCCTGCTTTCTCAACAATTGGTATGAGCTCTTGCATTGCTTCCGTTACCTGCTTGTAATTGCTGTCAAGTACCACGCGGATGAGATCTTCTAAAGTTTGTGGCTTTGGTGAAAGGGTAACATTCTGGTCTGACAAAACAAATCTTTCTAAACGAAGCCTCACTTGCCATGGCAAAAGGTTCAGATTAGCGGGCTGAAGAGAGCCATTTGTAGGACAACCTCCTAGCTCATAAAATGCCTTCAATGTTACAATGGCATGGTGTTGCACTACTTCAGTTCCATTCTCAAGAAGTTTAATTAGATTTTTATCAATTTCACAAGCAATCATTCTCTCAACAGCTTTTGACTTTCCAGCTATGGTCAACGACATCAATATTGTGAACATGCTGTCATGCCATTCCTCGGCATCTAGAGAGAGCAAATCAGCCAGTTGGTTAAAGTGAATACTCTGAAGCACCTTATTGACTGTCTCGGAATTTCCAAATTCTGCAAGCTTTGCAAGGACAATTGAAATGTTAATTTGGATCCTGGGGTCCTCACAGTTTTCTAGTATCATTGACAGCTTCTCAACTGCACCAGTACTTACAAATGAAGGAAAGTAATTGCAATAGTCACTTCTATTGAATATATTTGTGATAGCTTCTGCAGACACTGCAACAAGACCCTGTGAACCAGACAATATCAGGCCTTCAATTCTAGGTCCCAATATGCCAACAAAGTTTGCTCTGCTAGCTTCAAAATCGGAGATGGTTTTGCTAGCCATTAGCGCCTTGATAATTGCTTCTATGGTGGTGACAGCCTGCTTTTCTTCGAAAACACTGAGGAATGTCTCTATCTTTTGCTCGGAAATTCTTTTGACACTCTCTTTCCCAAAAATAAAAAGCCAAGGGCAAATCAATGCTTTGTTTTCATCACTAGATTCATTTACAAGAAACACAACTGAATCATTTGTCTTGCTGTCAAGGTATATTGAAACCATGTCATGCACTTGATACAAGGGATCTGTATCAGTTTTCATCAGCAGGGAGCCTTCAACAAGCTTACAGACTATGAGAGGAAACATCATCTCCTGCCCAAGAACTGACCAAATGGCTTCCAAACAAGCTTCAGGTACAGGTTCTGCCCATGAAAGAGCAGCAAGAGCTATGAAGAGCTTTCTCGAGTCTCCAGGCATTGCTTCTAGACTGAACTCAAATGACCCAAAAATGGTTAATGTGTTCTCAGCTTCTTTCTCATTTACATATGAGACAGGACCACGTGCACATGTGGCAAAGGTGGATAAATTTGTGATGGCCTTCTCCCATTTCTCAGCTCTTATTTCTTTCCTAAGAGCCTTACCCATGACAGCTACTGTAAGAGGGTGGTGGCCACAGCGCTCAAGCAAGCTTTCTGCTACACTCTATGAAACAAGTAAATCTTAGAAATCCTAGAAAAAAATGAAAAATAAACAATAAAGGAAACAATTAGAAAATGAGCACAGCACAGGCAGTCGAAATCTAGATGATACAGAAATGGACTACTTAAAACAAACTTTAGTTTGAAAAAAGCTCTATCATAGGAAAAGTAAATGCTTGGCAATGGGCCACAAAAACAAAAACTCCTGTGACAGCAGCCATGATTCCTGCCATGACACATATGGTAGTTCCAGAATTACAGAGGATGCACATTAAAGAGGGTAGATGGAAGTACTCTATGGACCTACACAAAAAACTTCATACCACAAAAAAAATATTGACTGACTATTGATTTATTTTTTATTATGAGTTAATACACATAAGAAGTCCATGTTTATATGATTTCTAGTACTCTAAATAACAGATAATACTAAGCTTTCTTTTTCTTTGATTTAATGGTGTTGTGTTAATACTAAGCTTTCTTTTTCTTTTTGGCTCATCCTCTAGTACATGAGAAGTATACAAAGGATGAGCCATAAAGAAAAAGAAAAAGGTAAAGAAATCAACATCTAAAATTCAGATGTTCAATGGAATCACAGAATGATGTCAAGCCTGATCCCACACAAGTAAGGTGGGTAAAAATAAAAAATCTCAACTTCACCACTGACAGTTGATTGTCTTCAAATGTGTGGGCATTCCTTTCTCTTCAGATAGTTCATGTCAAAGTACAAAGGAACAACCTTCCAAGTTTCTGCCCTATCGTGTTTCTAAAAGTGCTCATTCCAATAAGCCAGCAAACCGATCACAAATCTTGGCATAACCCAAGTCACACCAAATAAACAAAGAACATAAGACCATAAATTTCTATCTATCTCAGACAGAAGTAAAAGATGATCTACTGATTCTTCATAAGACTTATTTATGCAGCATGATTTATGATATCGGCTATGATTATTTATCATTAGAATCTTATCCACCAGCAGCTGTCCACCCAAAGAAGGCCACTTGTGTTGTAACTTTTACTCACCTTGTACTTTGCCATGGAAAATATGTCAGCCCCCTTTCTCAAAGCCTTGTAATAATCTTTCACACTGAAATCTTGGCTTTGGAAAGAGAACAAACCAAATTGTCTTCACCCCCCTGAGTAAATTTAGAAGCACATGAATCATCTAGAAGCCATTGACTCTAACTCCCACTCTTGGACTGATCTTAAGAAGGAGGGATTCCATTGAAGTCTTTGGTTTGAATCTTGGAAACTTTTTTTTTTTTTTTTGGTAATTCTTTTTGGTCTACACATGCAACTCAAGGACTAAGCAGGCTTGCATGTGAAAGGGGATTGACAACGAGCTCTAATACCAAAACTAATGTAGCAAAAAATCCTCAAAAGGGAATTGAGGGAATTGAGAATAACAAAGAATGTAAAACTAAATGAACCTAGGAATCAACACCTAGGATTCCTGCAATCAGCAACAAGGCATTTAAAAATTCTCATAGAAATTATACCCATCAATAACATGTTTCATAGGAGAACAATAGCATGCTTATATAAACTATTAGGACCAAATCCTAACCCTAATTGACTAGGGTCAAAGCCCAATTATTGATTTACAAAAATAACCTTGACTCTAGGAAATTTTATAAAATACTAATAACCTAATTAGCTAATAAGACCTAAAATAAAATACAATGGACCAATAGTAAAAATATATTTGACTTCTAAAACCCAATAAAAACAAATTTGTCTTTGCGCTCCCTGTATTATTCAACTAATGCAACACAATTCTCAAAGGGATTTGAGAATAACAAAGAAAAAAAAATTAAGATAAACTTGAGACTTGGCACTTAAGGTTGCTTGGAATCAACACTGTACAAGATAAAATGCCTTCGAATCAATGGCTAAGATTGCCTTGAATTAGCACTAAGGCATTGAAGATTTCTAATAGAAATTTCATTCATCAATAACTTGTCAGTTGTCACCATAAGAGTACAACATTCTTATATAGACTATTGGACTAAATATTAACTCTAATTAACTTGGGTCAGAGCCCAATTATTGAATTACAAAAATAATCTTGACTCTAGGGAATTATTTTTTTCTTTTGATAAGTGAATCTAGGGAAATAAATAAAATACTAATAATCTAATTAGCTAAAAAGATTTAACATAAAATCCAGTGGACCAATAGTAAAAATTCAATTGACAACTAAAATTAAAATATATATGTGCTCCAAGGATCAGCTTGATAATAGATTGTTAATAAGAATGAATAAGTTTCTGTGTTTGGCTCATAAGTAAGAACATTGGACTTAGCAGATTTGTTAGAAATAGAAGTTCAACTCAGCTAGCATTCCTTTTTTGGGAAAAAACAAAGATTAGCACCATGAATGTGAACTGTTTGTGTAAGCATGAAACTTGCAATTCACTAGTCGTATCTTTGAAGTTTGGTTTGATGTAAATTACTCAAATATGTTCTGTATAATAATAAAAAGTAGAACTTCATGGTTGTGAATGGGATTGCCATTGTATAGGTATTGATGCATGCTACATGCCCAAAAACCTAAGTGATATGAAATTGCATTTTAATTAACCACCTTTTTGTTATGCATATTTGGTTATGCATGAAGAATGAAATATTGGAGATAGTAATATCCTGCTATGTGCTAATCACCCAAAACAAAGAAAAAGAGAGATTCGGCTCTTACCGGCAACTCCTCCTCACTGAGGAGGCTATGGTACAGAAGGATTGCCTTGCTCATTTCCACTGTGTCGTCTTTGCCTAATTCTACTTTCTCAGCTTCTGTAATTTCATAGACAGCTTCATTTCTTGTTGTCACTAAGTATTTGCAATCATTATCATACAGCTTTGCAAATCGCTCCACAATGTCCTGCTCCCATACATCATCAAGAAGGATCAAAATGCTCTTCCCATACAAGGCTTCTTGAAGCAAGCAACATATATATTCAAGATCTCCAGTGTTCTCATCTTCAATCTTCTTCCAAAATCCAATCTGCACCAAAAATTTACAAATTTTTCTTGCTAAACACTTCTGATATTCAGCCCTGTTTCCGTTACAGGCAGCCCTACTACACCATTGTCCAAAGCCAAGTTGAACGGCGCCATCCACAAATTTAGCAGGTGGATCAGAACCCACTTGACGGGCCATACATGACTTCCCAATACCAGATAACCCAACAATCAGAATGACCCGATGAGAACCCTCTTGTTCTAGTAAATTCCTTATTAGATTACATTTACTAGATATTGGGTACCCATGTTCAGTATTTATTTTTAATCGAGCTGGGATGTGTCGTGCAGTGGATTCTATTACCTTCTCAACATCTTGCATCAATCTTTGTGATTCAAGCCACCAGTTTAAGTCACCCCTGATTGCGCTTGCTAGTTTCCCAAGTGGGTCCCCAGCCACAGAATTCTGTACTATCTTAGCCATGCTCTTCCGCTTAGTGCTTGACACAATCCCTCTTGCCTTTGTGATATTTGGATGAAGCCGTTGGACCAGGGCATTTAAGCTTTGAATTTGGTGATACAATTGAGGGTTATGAAGCTTGTAGACATGCTTTTGCTTTATTCTGCGTGTCAAATTCTCAAGATCATGTACAAACTCCTCTAGGCTTTTGATTCGCTTTGGAGCTTCATCAAGATCCCAAGAGGCTTGTTCTAATGCACTAATAGTCCCTACCATACTTGACACTATTTGTGTTGCTGAAGAAATAAATTCCGAAGCATCCATTGCCACATGAATCAACTTGCTACCTGTATTTCCATATAATCACTAATGAAAAATATGTGCTCAAAACAATGATCAAAGAGATTCAAAGAAGCCTTGGTGACTATCCTAATCGATCCTCAATGTGAAATGTATGTGATGGGGATTTCCTTATTGGTTGGTTATGGATTTTAATGGTTTAAAAATATTGAGATCACATTCTCATATGCTCACCAAGGACCTGGATTTGAACCAGCTACAGTGATAACCCAGTTTGACTGAATGGAAGATAAATACAAAATTATGCTCAAAGAAGTTCCTCACAGCATTTAAAACACCTTCTTTAGCAAATTTCAATAATTCCAACTCTCTTTTGCAGTCTGACAAATCCATACAACAAACAAAGACCAGTCATAGAAAAAAGTACGTAATGTGGTTGATTTCCATCGAATAAACTTGCAATCAGAATCAATTTCCACCTAATAGACTTAAACTCGCCAACCAACCATGACCATTTTGCAATGATCACCATCCACCCATCAGCAACCACGAATTTCCAGAACAGAACCAACCCATATATAAAAATCAAAACCCAAATCTCCAAAATGATTTAAAACAATCAATACTCGTTTAATAAGCAATCCAAACCCTGTTTTCTTCTAGCAAGATTCTTGAACTCTTAAACCTGCAAAACCATCCATTATCCATACAAATTAAAACCCAGTTCTTTAACATAGTTCAAGTCTATTATAGTTCAAAAATAATTGAAAATCAGTTATCATAGCAGGAAATCAAGAACTTCAACATTCACAAAACATACATAAAACTTAAAGCAAAAGTTGAGAGAGATTGTCTGACCTTGGAAGGCTTGGAGTAAAACTCATAAAGCTCTACACTGAAAAACTAGATCCTCAAAGTCAAAGATGCATGTTCTATAAGATTAAGATTGAATGTTGTTGAATCAATAAAAAAAAATAAGATTAAATGTTGAAACAATAAACGAAAGGTTTAAGTCAGAATATTTGAAAAAGAAAAGTCACATGACGGCTGACGTGCTACCTGCTTGTCAACTGACTAAACCGTAGTTGTCGTTTCAAAAAAATAAAAACCCATAGTTGTATGATGCACCACATTTTTGCGGATCAAACCAAAAATTCATTTTCATCTGTTTATGTAAAATTGTGTATAAATATATAGTTGTTATTGTAAATTTACATTTACATTATTCATTTGCAATTATTTTTGTATCGATACTATTTATTTTGCATTTAATTTTTTATTCTTTCTTTATATATCTTGAGGATGGTGAAAGAGAGTAAATGACGATTGATGTGTATGTGAAAAAAAATTGATATTTTAGTTAAATGTAATATAAAATAGATAATTTGATGTGAGGTGCGATGAAATATGAATATGCAAAAAAAAAAAAAAAAAAAAAAGCTAAAATAAACAAGAATTTTTGCAAAAATAGATGCGAATGCTTAAGAATATCTAAACTTAGAGTTAAATATTTAAATTTATGTTATCTAATAATAATACTAATATTTCTTTTGATAAATAATATGGAGTAATAATATTAATTAGAGTAATAGATAAACATCCATAACATTGAAAGTCTATTGGTGAACAGTAACTTAAAATGTTATTTAGTGGATAGGTGTTATTTTTAGGGAACATTCACTTGACAATTATCTCTCAATGATACTCGAAAAAAGTAGAAATAAAAAAATCAACTTTAAATTGAAGAGATTTCTAGTCTAACATTCAAAAAAAGCTTGTGTTTTTTTTTTTTTTAATCTATGGGTAAGGTACACCCAATAGATCATAAGAATCCTTTCTAATTCATTATTCTAGGGTGGATTTTTCTTTACAGATCACTTACCAACAATTGCGTGATGTATGTTATAATTCTACCAATGTTTTAGATTTATTACAATTTGCATGTGTCTAGCACTAATAACATATTTTAAAATTGGTGAAAAATATCATTTTGATCCCTGCATTCTAATGAGATATTTTAAAAGTGGTGAATATATCATTTGGATTCCTGCATTTTGGAGTCATTGTCAATTTGATCCATATTATTTTCAATTTATAGTAAAGTTTAGTGAGTTGACGATAGAAACTAAATTGACTGCTACCAAAATATAAGGACCAAATGATATTTTTGCATTTAAAATTTCACTTTGTGCAAAGCTTTTGTCCAATAGCCTACTTAGGGTGTAGACATATGTCCAATATTGAAAGAAGATAATACCCTACAATTAAGCAACACTGGCAAAGCAAAAGATACCATACTGGCCTGATGTTTGAAAACCAATCTCTCTCTCTCTCTCTCTCAAGTGAAAGGAACTTGAACTCTTGAAAGAATCGGTCAATGTCTTGAAATATAAAGCTTTGGTCAAAACTAGTATTATTACATATATAGAATAGAATATTGATAGATTTATTTAGAGTCCTAAAATATAAAGCTTTGGTCAAAACCAGTGTTATTACATATATAGAATAGAATATTGACAGATTTATTTGGAGTCCAAATCCTAATTATTATGTGAAAGAAAATTAGAAAAGATAAAAAACTGTGTGCACAATTAAGAGTTAAGTATTTTTGATTGTTTGTAGGTTTCAGTTAGCTTAATTGGTAAAGTTTTTTATGGTTAAATAAGAGATCTGGGTTCAATCCTTGTTTACACTAAAAACCGATTGGTGTTTTGAAATTATCATCGGGAGTAGAAGTTATAAGTTAAATTCTCTCTTAAAAGAAAAAGTATTTTTAGTTCTTTTGTTCCAACAAATATGATTACTTGTATTTAAGGTCTATATTTGGAAACTCTATCTCATATACAAGAAAGCAAGTTAAATAAGTATAGGGAACAATTACTTGAGCCTTTCTAAAATTGATTTTTCTTTTTTCCTTATTACAATTTACAAGGAGAGAAAGGGGATTTAGAATTGATATCTCTTGGTTGTGTTAAAAACAAAGTTATTTAAAAATTTTCATGCACGCTCTAACTTGCAATCTCAAATTATGCACAAAACTATCCATTGATTTAGCTTTATAGCATGTTTGGAAGTTAAAAAAAGGAGGGGGAGTAGAGTAGAGGGAGGGAGAGTAATTCAATTACCTTATTTGAAAGTTTTTTAAGGAAGGAGGGGGAGGAATTTGGAGGGGTTTGGAGGGGTTTCAACTCCCTCTAACCCCTCATTTTTAATTCCTCCAAATTGGAGAGATTTGGAGGGAGAGTAGAATAGATAAGTTATTGGCCAAATGAATTTCCTAATTTACCCTTTCTAAAGGGCTAATTACCCCCTTCCCCCTCCCTAATTTTAAAAACATCCAAACAATGTAGAGATGAATCATTTTCCTCTACTCTCCTTCCCTCTACTCCCCTCTACTCTCCTCCCTCTCTAAACTTCCAAACAAACCATTAGAGTTTTATTTCACTATTTACCCTGTTAAAAACCTGAAAGAGAAAAAAAATTAAATTAATTCAATAAAGATTCCCAAAAGAGCCAATAATGTAACATTAAACATTGGTGGTAGCTTATCGGGAAATCCTGATTTAGTTGGGGGGGGGGGGGGGGAAGTGCTTTGAAACCACAATGGGCAATGAATAAAAAAGGATTTTATGCAAAGTTTCGTATTAAAACTAATAATATAGCTTAAATAGGGGCTGTTAGATATGGATTAACCTTAGCTTGGAATAAGAGTTTTAAATATATTAATCTTCATGGTGATTCAATTCTAGTTTTACAATGATTAACAATGGATGGTGTTTATGTACCAAAAATTATCCATTTACTTGATGAGTGCAAGAACCTTTTAACTCGAGAATGGATCGTCCGTCCTCTTCATATAGAGTAGTGAGTGGGCTAGCAAAATAGGGAATCGCTTGTAGCAAGAAAATCTTTTGAAATATGCTACATGCCCAAATTTTGTGTATGACAACTCCTTAAGTGATGCAATGCAACTAGGCACTCAAACAAAGTGCCCTACTAATGGCTATAAAAGCATATTAATTATATTTATAACTAAATCAAATTCCCCTTTGCATAAAAAAAAGAAGAAGAGATTTTCATGAAATTTTGAACATAAACTTTTCAAAGTATCCAAATTCCACATATTTTTTGAAGTAAATTTATAATCCAACCAAGGAAAATTAACATAAGAAATTCTCAAATTATAACTTTGGGTAAAATTCAATTTTAAAATCTTGATTAAGTTATACTTTTGACCCATAAAATTTGGACTAATTGTTTTCAATTTGATCCCTTAAATTTGATATTTTTCAATTTTGGTCCATCAAATTTGATTTCATTTCAAAATGTTTATTCTGTCCATGTTCGTATGTAATTGATTTGGAGAGAGAGAGAGAGAACCATTTTCCTCAAAGTTGGGTTTGTGGGAAATTTAAAAAAAAAAAAATTCAAATGCTGAGCAACACTGTCTCGCTAGATGGGACAAAAAAATCGTAGGTTTTAGGGAAGGTATGTAAAAAAAAAAAAAACCCTATAGTTTTATACTTAGGACATATTAAAGCCCCCACAATTTTAAGTGGGACACTTTAAACCTCACACTTTCATAAATAGGACACTTTAAACCCTAGATTGGGGTTTTTACGGTATATTTGTGAAACTATAAGATTTAAACCTGCCCCATTTAGAAATTTAGGATTTAATGTGTCCCAAGAATCAAATTGTAGGTTTTTTATTTTTATTTTTTAAATCTACTTTCCCCCATATTTTTTTTAAAAAAAATTTTTCGCTAGAATGTGTTAAACTTCATGTAAGGTCTTGAAAAGTATAAACTTTGGCTAAAAAAAGAAAAATAGAGACCCTACTAATAATTTTTTTTATTATGAATATTTTTAATAATAATTCAACAGTTATAACTTACAATGAAGATAAAAGATTTGAACTTTGAACGTTTCTGTTAAAAACATCATAAGGTGTTAGCTAAATCACAAGACTCTTGGCGAGAGTCTATTAATGTTAGTTCATAGATGTCATGAATTTGATTTTCAAAAGTTTTCCTTCTCTTTCATTTTCTCTTCTTTTTCTCTCTCTCTCTCTCCCTCCATTTGTTAAAGTTAAAAAAAGAAAAAAAAAAAAAAAAAAAACCGTTTTCGATAAGCCAGCCCAAACCCAAAGTCATCTTAACGGACGTCGCGTAGAAGGTTAGAAGCCCAATAAAATAGCCATGGTGCTCCATCCCACTCTTTATTTCTTCCACTTGAGAAAACTAACCCAAATTTTGGTCTGGGTTGGTTGGATTGGTGTGCCTTAAAACATCAAGATTCTCAGGGACGGAACTAGGATTCGTACCTGGGGGGGGCCAAAGCTTAAAACCAAAAAAAAATTATGAAAATAAAAACTAACATCTATTTCATACTCAACAAAATGCTACATACAAAATAAGTATTTCTTAAACATTTCATATTATAAAACACATCAACAAAATATAGCATACAAAATAAGTGTTTATTATTTTGTGCACGATTTTTGTTTAGTCTATATTTATTTATTATTATTTTTTTGGTAGTTAAAGGGGCATGAATTTTATTTATTTATTTCTTTTCTTGTAGGTCAATATCTAAACATTTTAAAGGAGGAGAGACAAATATATATATATATATATATATATATTTAAGGGCAAATTTTAATTTTTTTCTATACTATTTTTTTTTTAATTTGGGGGGGGGGGGGCAATGGCCCCCCTCTGCCCCAACGTAGGTCCGTCCCTGAAGATTCTTCATCAGTTTCCCAATCCCAAAGCATACATTGCACTTCGGCAATGTACATTTTACACCCGTCTCCATTACATTTACATACAAAAACACTCAACCTCCACGAAGAAAGAAGACAATTTCACCTTTGCCAGTTTTGCTTTTGAATAGATCATGTATCCATAACATACCACCCCCTTTTGTACCCACAACATGGTACATATAGTTATTTTTCTTGCTGGAGTTTGTGGTACAATGTACAAATCTTATTCTATATAGGAAAAATAAAATAAGAATTGATGTGAAAAACATTTTAGAGGAGAAAATTACCGAATGCAAAATATGGCAATCAGCATAAAAAATTCCTTTATCTTTTGACTATTGTGAAAGAAGTTTATTTACAAAGGAAAAAGGATTATTATATAACGAAAGAAACATCATTATTCATTACACTTGTAAAGAAAATCAATCTCAACAAAATGACATTGTTGTTTAGAAAGAGAACTCACATGCACAAATGGGCCTCATTAATTTAGGATATGCATGAGGGAGCAAGACTAGGCTGAAGAAGTACTCCTTTAATTGGGAAAGTTTGCACTTGTTTTCCCCCGATGGAACAACACCCTTCAACCCAGAACCATTCCCATTTACCCTTATCACCAACTTCCCTCCAAACTACCATTCCTGACCTAAGATCTCTATACAAGTAAATAGCCTTATCACTACCTACACATTTTGTACTACCCCAACTTGCCTTGCTACCTAAAAATCTTATCCCAAATTCAATTGGCATCTTCTCAACTAGTCTCCAATTGTACCCTTCAACAAGCTCCCATACACAAGCCTCTCCACCACATATGCCACCAACAAGTGTTAGCACCCCATTCCTTCTCACTAGTGTGGCAAATTCAAGCTTGTCTGCCATTGGCACATTCAATTCCATCCACGTGTTAGTGCCAATCTCAAACCCCATTACACTATAAGCCCGAGCTGAGGTAATCCAATACAAGACCCCCTTCGAGTGCATACTCTCATTGGGTGTCCAAACCGTTAGCCTCACAGCAAATTCAACTGGCATGGGCCCCACAATTTGCCACGTGTCATGTTGCGAGTCGTACATCTCCAATGTGGGTTCATACGTGGCGCTGCAACGTGGTGCCACGGCCTCGGACATCCCACCTGCCACAAAAACCTTAAAGCAGGGAAATGGAGCAGATTGGGTCGAATCTAGTACCATAATAACACCCACGGCTGGGTTAGTCCTTGTAATGTTCAACATAGGAAGGTGCCTAATTTGTCTAGTAAATGGGTTACAAATAGCCAATTGGAGAAATGTAGAACTCGTTGTTCTAAAAAGAACAAGGCTTCCAATAGGACCAACAAGCCGAACTGGGTCTGGAAGAAAGTCAAGAGAGAGAGCATGCCAATTGCTGAGAATTGGGTTGTGAAGATAACATGATAAGAGTGTATGATTGCGCTGAATTGGCATGGCCAAGAACCATGCCAAATTATTAGAGGTTGTGCTCAAAGGGTAAGCCTTGGCACACGTGTGCCAGTGCCGGCAAGAAGAGATGGCACGTGCCAAGGAGTCTGGGGAGAGGAGGGAGAAGATGTTGGCTAAGAGATCAGAAGGAAGGTTGCTCCACATTGTGTTTGTGTGAAGCAAATGAGTAAAGGTATTTTTATTTTTGCATAAACTACACACAAATATGTATATATAATATATGTCAAAGGTGATGATGTTGAGTGGTCAGTTTCTTGTAGAGCAATTATTGTGGTTGAATTATTGGACGGTATCTATCTTAGCATTGAGATGTGTGACCCACATGAACTACGAAGTATATCATCTCTTTTTTTTTTTTCAGTTTAGCGAAGTATATCATCTCACCTAAAGCTGCATATGGGCCCCATTTTTAATTTGTTTCCTTGTACGACTTGCTTGTTTTATAAGATTATAATGGGTGGTTGTAGACATAAAGTTTTGTATATATATATATATATATATATTTTTTTTTTGGTAAAAGGGATACAATAAAGAAAACTAAACTAGCAAAAGGCCAGTAAGACAGCGCCCATATATTATTTCTTAGTATTCTCTCCTTTAAATATCGAATTAATTACAAATAAAAATTGGATGACATTTGAAATAGCCCAAAGGCCTAGTGAATTGTGAATTAACTACACAAACCCAGGCAAATTTGTAGAATAATATTATTTTAATAATAATCATTCAAATTGACAATTTATTAAAAGTATTCGTGAATTTAGCTCTATTTTTTAAGTGATTGAAATTATGTTTTGAAAGCACGATTTTAAGTGATGAAATCTTTATGTTTATAAACAAGATTTAAGATCATTAGCATTGATGGTGCTAAAAAGCCAAATTGCTAAATTTAGCAACCAAGACACCCAACAACATGCTAAATATATTAATAATAGTAAAGTTAATTTTTTTAGCAACTAAGCTATAGTCAAATGGTATCAATACCAATTCACTATAGCTGCAAGGTAAAGTTGAAAATGATATTTTTATTCTTCTTTGCTAACTTTATGCCTTCTTCTCTTTCATTCCTACTTCTCCCTCCGCCATCTTCTCCTACTCCCTCTCAACTACACCTCTCTCTCTCTCTCTCTCTCTCTCTCTCTCTCTCTCTCTCTCTCTCTCTCTCTCTCTCTCTCTCTCTCTCTCTCAACCAGACTTAACCAAGACCCATGGTTGAAGCTCATGAAAGGGCCATTTGGCGACATGCGGTAGCAGCAACGCCGCCACTACCACCACCAAGACCTATGAGAGGGTCGAAGCTCATGTTTTCCTTCTCCATCTCTTTATTATTTTTTTGATTTCTTTTGTTTTATTTATGGCTAGCGGTGGATAAAACAATTTGAAAATTAATAAGAGAGTAGTCCTTTTTTTAGACAATATTTTAGTAGAAGTTAGAGTTATATCTTTACCAAATTGTCCTTTAATTTTGTCTCTACTTAAACATAAGGGTGTAAGAACATTTTTGAACTAAAAAATGAGGAATCCAAACAAGGAAGTCTCTTAAATAGTAGTATAGATTAAACCAAAACACTAATGACAAAAGTAGAATGATTGGTACACCTATTTTTAAAAATTTTTAAGACTTAAAAGGACCTTGGACATTCACTTTTTTAACATTTTGGTTTTTAGATGATATCATGGGAATCTTATTAAACGGAGCAACCGGGCAAGATTTTTTTAAATGAGTTATCCAGAAATGACAGCATATGGAGTTCAACTAGTTCAGATGAGTTTTTTGTCTACAAGCAGAGGATATTGGGTTGAATATCGTGTTCGTGTATACCCAAAAATCAATTAAATATCTGTATGATAGTTCCGTAGTCCAGTGGTTGAGAATTATATTAAAATTGCACGTTACAATGACAGCTTCTGATTTTGACAGAAATCAGTTTGAGAGTGAAAAATAATGATAGTTGATATTATATAGGGTCATTCTATATAATAGGGGTCATACAGGGGCATGTGATATGTATATTATGATATTGACTTTGTATAACGGATATATATATATATATATATATATCAATTTTTCTTTCATGAAGTGGTCCTCATCACAAGTGTGGGATTTATTCTCATATAAGATGCTAGATGTTATATATAATTCTGTTACACCAAATACCATCTCTACAAATAAGCTTATCAGTCATAGTATTTGGAACGGGAAGCAAGGGACTCTTCCTAAAAATCACTATGGCTTATTACATGCATCTTGTCATTTCCTATATGACATTTTTTTTTCTTTAATTTTAAAGCTCCCTTTTCTCTGAAAAGTCATAGTAAATTCTCTAGTTAAAAACTTCTTCTTTGTTTTTTTATTTTTTATTTTTGGGGCTAACTCTAGTCTCTAGCTAGTTAATACTTAATATAAACACAAAAAGGGACCAATACTCTAAATCAAAATTACCCAAGATTAATTGCAGATAAAGTATTTTGGTTTTGGTTCATATGCATGGCATAGTTTGTAATATACGTAGACAGAATAATTGCAGTACATATTATACATGTTTTTTATTCAATTCAAAGTCTACAAAAAATTTACAAAATTTAGTATAGAAAATGAAAAATAAAGTAAATAGTAGTATGTAAGGTTATATTATAATTTGAATGAATAACTTGAGACTAAAAGAATGGTTAGAGCATTCTCATCAAAGAATGCAAAAAACCTAAATCTTAAATTTTAGCATTTGAAACCCAAAAAACCCACTCCATCAAAACTTGCATTATGCATATGCTAAAAGATTTGCCATCTTGCTACAATGCACTCTCATTTTTGAGAGCGCACTGTAGCAAGATATTATAATATTTTATTAATTTATGGGATAATTACACTTTACCCATCTGTGGTTTGCCTCTAATTTTATTTGCCTACCCGTGGTTTCAATTTTGACATTTTACTTACCTGAGGTTACTTCCGTTTAGTCTCTGTTACCCACCTTTGTTAAAAAAGAGGGTTAAATAAGTCTTTTTACACCCATTTTATGTCTCTCTCCTCCCAAAACAAGAAAAACAAAAGAAAAGCAAAAGAAAAACAAGATTAAAATATGGTGTTGGTTTCTCATAATTCACAAACATGAAGAACATATACAAACATGAATAACATAAACCCAGAAAACTAATACAAATCAAATGAAGCAAAACCATGAGAGAGAGAGAGAGAGAGAGTTCTTCGTCTTCTTCCTTATACTAATTTTTTGTGCATAAACTAAGAAATTTATTAAAATCAAAGCATAACACATTTTACAACATGACAACAGGGAGGATCAACAATTTCCAGCATTTAATTTCTAAATTTTTGATTTTCAACATCTAAGATCTCACTCACACAAAGCCACTGATATACATTGGCAACACCCAAGGGGAGGATCAGCAAAGCTTGACCAAGGGAATAGAGATATAAGAGAGGAAGGTTTCAACGCCAAACAACAAACCCACCAGAAAAATCACAAAATCGTGAACTGTGGAATAAATATTACTTGATTTGCTGGGTATAATAGAAGCAAAGTGAAAATTTCAAAGCCATACAACAACCCAGAACCCATGGAATCACCAGATCCGCCACCAGATCGATCAACGATTTCCTACATCGAGCCCATGACCTTCAAAGTTGAGCTTCCTTTTGTGAGCTTCCATACCCATGGTGGATCAGCTGCCTCCAGACACACCCTTTGTCCTCCTCTGTCAGTTCATTGCCCCTGCCCATGGTAGATCAGCTATGGCCCGTGGGTTTGTTGGTGTGATAACGGCCCTAAGTTGGTGATTTTATCTTGATAATCGGTGTTGGGTGGAGCTCAGCTGTGGGTTTGGATCGTGGAAGATGGAGGAGAGAAAAGTGTAGAGAGAAAGAGAGATTGAAGGATTGGAGAGAGGTGATAAAGAGTTAGGACCAGAGAGAGAGAGAGAGAAATGATTCTAGTCTAGATTAAACGTTTTAGCAACTTTTATATAATCTTAGAAACTCTAACAAGGATTATAAAATAAAGGCTATGTATTTAATTATTTATGCCTTGAAATTCAAGGAATTCGAGTTGGATTTGGATTCAAAATAGTTTCAGCCACATAAACTTGAAACTATTAAACTTTGGAAAAAAGAAAAGTGTTTGATCTGTTTTGAGTTTTGTTTTTGATAAAAAAAAATGTGTTAGAGTAACGTCCGAAAAGGAGGTGGGTTACAGATTAGTAACGGAGGGAATTACAGGTGGGTAAAATGTCAAAATTGAAACCACAGGTAGACAAATCAAATTAAAGGAAAATCACAGGTGGGTAAAGTGTAATTATCCCTTAATTTATTTATCCTTTCTCCAACTCTCTCTCTCCGTCTCCCACATCTCTCTCTGCACTTTGGTTCTCTCTGTAGTCCTCACTTCCTCTCTCTTTCTCATTCTAAACTTGCCACCGAAGTTGGATTGGACCGATCTGCATGAAGATCGACCTGGTGGCGCGATTGAGATCGTACGTTTGAGATCGGCTTGGTGGCGAGGAGAACGCGTGATGGCATGAGATCGACGTGGAGGAGATCGACGTGGAAATGGGTTTGGCATTTGAGATTGTATGTTTGGTTTTGGTGGCGTGGTGGCGTTTGAAGTTGTATGTTTGGTTCGGGTTTGATTCTCATTGTGGCTGTGGTTGTGGCTGTAGTGCTTGGTCGTGGGTGTGGTTTTGGTGATGGGTTTTTTGGCCGTCGATGGTGATGGGTCATGGGTTTGGTTGGGTATGGGTGGTGGTGGGTTTTGGTTGGGGTTGAGACCGGGGTGGGTGGGTGGTGGTGGGTTTTGGTTGGGGTTGAGATTGGGGTGGGTGTGACAAGGATTTTGTGGTGGGTGGTTGGGTGGTGGGTTTTGTGGTGGTTGGTAGTGGCTAGCCGTGGGTGTGGCTATGAATGGGGTTGCTTGGATTGAGAAGAAATTGGTGGGTTTCATTAGAGAAAGAGAGAGACACAGTGGTAAAATAAAAACTAGCCTCATCACATGCGCTTCGCGCGTGCGATGAGGTTTTTTTTTTTTTTGTTAGTGGTCCTTGTTGAAAAAAAAAAAACTGTGTTATTTTATTTTATATATATATATATAATTTTTATTTTGAAAATCTAATTTATAAGGGAATAAATCAATTTGAAAATTAATAAGAGAGTGATTCTATTTTTTAAGTAATGTTTTAGTGGGAGTTAGAGTTGCATTTTTACCAGATTATCCTTTAGTTTTGTCTCTACTTAAATATGATGTGAGAGTATTTTTGAACTAAAAAATGAGGAATCCAAATAGGAAAAGCACCTTAAATAATAGTATAGATAATATTATTTAAATGAAGTTGTAAAAAAAATAAAATGTTTGATGTTGGATGTATTGTAAAATGGTATGTTAAAATTGATAAAGTAAGATTTTAAGATGTTAACACTACAAAAAAATCGTCCTGTCCCAGGGTTTTTAAAAAACGCCGTAATAGATACTCCTGTACCAACGCTTTTTGAAAACGCTGGTATAGCCAGACCCTATTCTGGCGTTTCTCAAAAACGCTGGTATAGGTATCCCAAAAGCGTTGGGATAGGGTTACTGAATTCCCAAATAGGGAATTCACTGCGCAGCGGTTTGAAGCGCTAGGAAAAAAAACGCCGGGATAGGACTTTTGACCTTATCCCAGCGTTTTTTAGGGCTATCCCAGCGCTTTTGAAAACGCTGGGATAGCTCCGTTTTTTTGTAGTGTAAATGCTAAAATATTTGCATTCTTTGATGAGAATGCTCTTATAAAGGTTAAATTATTTCTTTTATTATATTTAAATTTAGTAGCATTGTTATTTTATTTAAATATGGTTTATAGGATATTAAAAACCAAATAATTAATCTGGACATCAACTAAGTAATTTAATACATTTACACACACACACACACACACTTTTACCATGATTTAATATATTTAGTATATCTATTTTCTTTTTTGACCGTGTTTTTAAGTACAATAACTGACATAATTATTTATTTTCTCATATTATTATCAATTGATTTTATTATTATTATTATCTGTATATATTAAGAGAATTCATAAAGTTAGTTATTATTTTTTTTGCTGTCAAAAATACTCCTAAATTAATTAACCAACAACTTAAAAATAAGGTTAAAATAGTAAATTGGCAAAAGAAAGTTAGTTATTACTTTTTTTACTGTCAAAAATACCCCTACCTAAAACTTAAAAATGAGGTTAAAATAGTAAATTGATAAAATAAAAAATTCTTATTTTTACGTTGAAATGTTTTTCTACTTTTAATAAACTCCTATTTTGACGTTGATTTAAATTCCTACTTCTACTCAATAACTCCCTACAAAAGAGGATCACTCTTTTGTTAGTTTTAAAACTCCTCTAATCTACAAAACTCACCCCACGTATTCTTTTTTTTTTTTTTTTTTAACTTTATCACACCCTTAGTTTTTTTTTTTTTTTTTTTTTTTTGTGATTGGAAAAAGTAAAAATCTCAAATTATAATAAATACAAATTATTAGTTATTATTATTGTAGACACACACACACACACAAAAGCATGCATGTGAGATTAAAATCGAATAATCCAAATATCCTGAATAAAATTCAATTTTATAAGAGCATTCAAATTAAAGGTGTTAAAATAGCTAAAATGCTATTTTAGCACCCAAAACACTAAAATATCTACTGCATCAATGGTGCCAAATTACAATTTTTTATACATAGTTACTAATTAAAACCATCATCTCTAACAGATTACTGTAGCTAGATAGTAAATACAAAAAAAAAAAAAAAAAACTTTATTTAAATGAGAGAGAGAGAGAGAGAGGTAAATTTTTAAAAAAAAAAGTATAATAGAGTATTTAATTTTGGGAGTATTGTCAACTGGGGTATTAAAATACTATGATGTAAATGCTAGATATTATTTTTAAGTTGCTAAAGCATGTGAATGCTCTAATAAAATATGAAAAGTTGATGTTAGTTATATAGAATTGTATATTATTGATATGTGTGCTATTTTATATGACATTAGTTGTTGACACAATAAACCATTATAATAGTACTTGAGCGCCTGCTCAGAGACTATTCTATTTTTTTTTTTTTTTTTGGTAAATGTTAATAATTTGCATCCGTTATAATTTGAGATTACTACATTTTTCGATTACAAATTTACCTTGGGGTGTCATGAGTGTTATATGTATATTCGATCATATTATGCATTTCAAAACTACTGATATAGCCATGATAGTGTGTGCTTATATAATTTGCATTCATTATAATTTCGGATTATTATATTTTTCAAATCACAAAAAAACCGAGGAGTATGATGAAAAATTATTTATCTTATCTTATCCTTGTCAGTTTTTGTTTTTGTTTTTTGTTTTTTGTTTTTTGTTTTTTGTAAATTTGCACAAAAGATGGGAGTTTTTTTTTTAAGAATTAAAAAAAAAAAGTGGACGGATGGGGATTTTTTTTTTATAGTTAAACCTATTTAATTGATGTGATAATTCATAATTTATTTTTCTATTAAAAAAAAAAAAACAAACGTATAGTTGCTTTGAAGAAGTGGGTTAGTAGGAGAGTGTTCCTATTTTGTATGTAATGTTTTAGTGCAAGTTAGACATGTATTTTTACCGGACTATCTTTTAGTTTTGTTTCTACTTGAACCTAGAGCTGTAAGGGTAATTTAGAACCAAAAAAAAAAAAAAAAAAAAAATCTGATCCAAACTGGAGAAACTCCTTAAATAAAAGTATAGATTTTTAATAAGATTATTAAATTTTAGTTAAGCTTAAATACTTATAGAAAGCGTTTAATATTTTTAATTATAAAAACTATGTAGTTTTAGAATATTTTTGTTTCATATGATGAAAAAATATATTCTATATAAAAAAAAAAAATCTGAATTGTAGGCATATATTACTATGGTGAATGGATTAGATAGAAAAAGCTACAAAAGATTTGACAATGAAGGTAAATTCTGTAAGTAAGTCAACACTCTAATCACTTGGTCCACTGTTTATGCAAGATGCATGGATAGAGAAAAATTCTAGAAAGAAAAGTTTTGCTTTTACCTTGAGTGCAAGGGAGATAGATCTGCATGAGGGAGCTGTAAGAGACTATTAAAGAGAGAATATATATAAGGTATGGGAAACTTCAATATTAAAAAAGTCTTAGAACTCACACAAAGGAGAAATGTGAAATACAAAACGTCTGAAAGAAAAGAACCCAGAGAGATTGCATAGCCTACGAATAGAGATTTCAATCTACCTTGTGCTTAAGACACAAATAATGCATATATATCCCAAATTTTCATCTATTGTCTTTTTTTTTTTTAATTTTAAATATTACTTGGGATCTTCTTCCATTTGAGAATTTTAGATCATTGCCTAAATGGTTTAGGGGTTGAGCCAGCCCTATAACAATATAGAATATAGGTTATAAATATTTCATTTTTACTTAGGGCTATAAACGAGCCAAACTTTATCAAGTAGTATATATTCAACATTGGCTCGCTAAGAAAAATCAAAAGCGCGAGCTTGGCTTGAGCTTGAGCTTGTGACAAGCCTAAAAATAGTGTTTGAGCTTGAGCTCGTGCGAAAGCCAAAAAACTTGAACTTGGCTTGATTAATTAGTCAAGCCAAACCTAAGCTCAGGTTAAGATTTTGAGCTTGAAATCTAAAAAAATTACATTATTAAATGCTTAAATCTCTAAAATTAAGAAAAAAGAAAAAGAAAATAGTATACTCATTTTATTATGCATCTAGTCTTACTTATGATTAGCTATTATTCAAATTAATAATTTACATAATTAAATTCATTTATTCATCATTCCTTGTCTAAATCTTCAGCAATTATTCAAAATACAATTTTTACATTCACGTTAGATGGTGAAGGACTAGAAAAATATCTGTTTGTAACTATTATGAATGAAAAAATGCTAACAAGTTTCATAACTTTAGATGATTGATAAGGAAGGATCATATGTGGTTTACTTAATTATTTATTTATTTTTAAATGTAACTATAGTCTAAAGTGGTTGTTGATCAATTTAAAGGGAATGAAAAAATTAAGGTAATATAGGTAGTGGTATCATGTTGGCCATGTCATTATTAAGATATGTGTAGTGAGTATATTTAGCTAACACATATAAACTTATAAATGAGTCTATGCTTGAATTGTTGTGTATCAAACCTAATAGCTCACTAGCTTGTTCGTGAATAAATTTTTTTGCTTGGGCTCGGCTTGTTTATTAAACAAGTCTAAAACTAAGGCTCAAGTTTGGCTTATTTCGAAACAAATAAACATGAACAAACTTTTTATCGAGCCAAGCCCGAGTTGTTCATGATCAGCTTGGTTTATTTACAGCCCTATTTTTACTAGACAAAAATTGGCTTATATCAACGAAAAATTAATTAACAAAAGAAAGCTAGAGGAATAATTCTAACAAACAATTGGGGGAGTTGGAAATTTAAATGAAAGGGAATTTTTTTCCCAAAAGATTAAAAATGAAAAGAAAAAAAAAAAAAAAAAAAAAAGAACCAGTCACCATGCACAAGGAAAAAAAAAAAAAATAAAAATAAGGTACAAAAAGATTTATTCAAAAGATGCGACAAATGTGATAGTGATAATTGATAAGTTAGGGCAATGTGCAATGTATTAATTTTGTTTTGGACTACATTTCGGTTTGTCCAGTGGAACAAAATAATGATAACTGATAAGTTAGGACAATGTTAGGAGACTAGGTACATTTTAATTTTTATATATCCACAACATTTTTGTTATAATTTCACAACAAATTAGATATGACTAGCATCTGAGCACGCGCTCATGCGCGTGCTCAAATGCTTTTTTATATCTTGGATAAAAATTAATAATTTGTATTTATTATAATTTGAAATTTTTATTTTTTTAATTACAAAAAAAAAAAAAAAACAAAAGAATACGTGAGTGAGTTTTGTAGATTGGAGGAGTTTTAAAACTAACAAAAGAGTGATCCTATTTTGTAGGGAATTAATAAGTAGAAGTAGGAATTTAAATCAACATAAAAGTAGGAGTTTATTAGAAGCATGAAGGCATTTCAACGTAGAAGTAGGAATTTATTATTTTTATCAATTTACTATTTTAACCTCATTTTTAAGTTTTAGTTAGGGGTATTTTTGATAATAAAAAAAAAAACTAACTTTCTTTTGTCAATTTACTATTTTTACCTCATTTTTAAGTTATTGGTTAATTAATTTAAGGGTATTTTTTACAGGAAAAAAAGCAATAACTAACTTTCTGAATCCTCTTAATATATACAGATAAGTTGTTATTTGTTCTAATCAAATTTTACTATTGAAATTACTTTTTTGTCCATTAGTTACAACCAACAATAAATAGACAATTAGGATTTGTTACGAAATTTGTTGTGAAAATGTCAAGTTTCAAAGTCCAATTGTTTCGGAAATTACCCAATGAACCGTGTGCCAACAACAACTTCCATCACTTCTCCGGCTTCCCCCATTGAGGGGTAGTTTCTAAAATCTAAAAGCTCCATATTTCAAGAAGTTTCCTGCAAATGCAATGGCGTCTTCGAGGAAATGGGCTCGTATCATATCTCTTATTGCTTCTTGGATATATTTCCTTTTGATTATCTTTCAAATTCCACTCTTCAGGTAAACCGCAATAGTACTTTTCGATTTTTCTTTAAATTAGCAGTATTAGAATGATGGAGGGATTTCAAATAATCATTAAAAAAAAAAATTCTTTGTTTCAGGATTTTATTATATTTTTTCTCCTCTTAAGTATTTCCAATTTTCCATGGCTTATTATTATTATTATTATTATTATTATTATTATTATTCATTTGAATAAATCTATTATTTGTATTATGAATATATAGAAACTAAACTTTTCCTATTCCCCAAAATTTACATATTATTTTGCTTAATGAAATTTTATCTATTGGTTTTCCTTTCATAATTCTCAATTTTTTCTCGTAAGTTGTGATCACTTCGAAAAGAAAAGAAAGAGAAAAATTTTCTGGTATATATATACGAAAATTAACCTAGTAAATGCGCTTCTATTTTATCTTATTTATTAAAAAAATTAAAAAAAAAATTGCCCATTTGGTAATGTGGTTTCAAACCCATTTTTCAAAATACATAATTTTTAAATTTCACCTATTTTTTTTAGGTATATCTTTTTCAAAAAATCATATTTTCAAAAAAAAAAATTGAAAAATAAACTGTAGTAAATGCTCCCCATGTAAGGTACCAAAGTGAAAAGATGAATTAACAACTAATATATATATATATATATATATATATATATATATATATATATTCTTCTGTTTGATATACAGGATCCCATGTAGAAGCGGATTATGTAGGACACCTATACAAGTGACATGTTCACAATTGATTGCAAGTGAACTCCTTCCTACAATTGTGGTGAAGGCTCTACTATATCCAGGGGCAATTGCAAATGCTTTGTTTAAGAACAAAACCATCCCAAGGTATAACAACTTGCTCGAGTTATATAATATGACCAATATGAAGGCAGCTCTTGCGACATCTGATCTCCAGCGCATTGAGGTTAGTATATTCAAACTACTCTTTCATGGCTACCCATCCATTGAAAGGAAAAGTGTGAGGATCAGTCTAAACTAGGTGGAGAAGAGTATATAGAGGGATTGTGTTTGTTACAAGCGAACTGTTTTATACAGAAATTATGTAAAGTGAAATGCGATACTTGGTGTGAATTGCAAAATTCCATGAGTCATTAAGTTTTTGAACGTAAATTGCACCTGAAGTCATTTGACAGAGGCCTCATCTGCTTGGGTGTCACACATTGTTGCTCCCCAAACTCCGCGTCTCTCAAGGGTCATGGGGCATCCACGGGGGCGGAAGTTGGCAGCAAGTATTTCCCTTTATAAAAGAGAGAATTTAAAAAAAAAAAAAAAATTAAGTTGGATAGATCTAGAAAAGAGGATTTGAGATAAGGTAAAAATACATTTCAAATCATATACTTGAAATCTTGAACTGAAAAAAAGAGTCTAAAAAAGTAAAGAGAGAAAAAGTACTAAATCTCATGAGTTCAAAAGTAATAAATTAAAACTCAATTTCAAAAGGTAACAAATTAAACCCTCATTTCATATTAAATTTTAAACCTAATGCTAATATTTTATTTATAATTTTTTTTTTCAAAAATTAGGGTTTAATTTATTAGTTTTGAAATTATAGAAGTTAATTTGTTATTTTTTGAAACTTTAGGTTTTTAATTTGGCATGTTTTGAAACTGAAGGTTTAATTATGTTACCGTCCTAAACTATAAGATTTAAAATGCAATTTACCTAAGAGTTTATTTCCATGTCAACTTTCAATATTCTAGGCATATAAATTTCGTTAGTCATATATTTTAATTATATTTTATTTAACCATATGTGAAAAAATAGATGATAAAATGTCCATTTGTTTTTGGAATTCTTACAATACTACCATTTAATATATGTATGTATGTATGTGTGTATGTATGTAAAAGGTGGTGGAGTCTTAGTCTTTAGCATGACAATTCCAGCTCTTTCTTATAAGACATCTCAAAAACCTCACAAAATGGCAGTGGGGTAGATTGAATTTAAGACTTTCAGATTTGTGTCATGCCCCAAATCAATGAGTTCACCACCCAAGTACTTTTGTGGATGTTTACAATATCACCATTGGACTTTCAGTTGTGTGTGGTTCGTAGATTTTTTATTTGAATAATTGATCACGTTAACTTTAATTTTGTAGAAAATTAAACTTTTTCCTAGTATTTTCCTTTTAACACATACACATGGTTTTTCTACATGATTAAGAATTTTGAAATGCCATTCCTATCCTATACAAATTATGGGATTGATTTATTACATAACTGAAGTGTAGGAGATTAATTATTCGAATCGAAAGTTATTTTTATTTATATTTTTTATACTTCAATTTTGTGCTCACATTAAAGTCCAAGAATGGTATAATGTGGACCAAAAATTTTGTTTTAAGAACACGCTGGTAAGAAGAATATCATAATGTGTTGGACAGTATTAAATGCATTAGCAACGATATTGAAAATGAAGAAGTGCTACTAAACAAAACAATCTGAATTGTAAAAATTAGAAAACTACAATTTCCTCACTTTGGCTTGCACCAGCTTCTTGCAGGGAGTTACTTATCGGTTGCAGGATCAATTTTAGGTCTCATAAAACCACGAAGGTTGAGCCTCTTCGGAACACTTCTTATTCTATGGGGCCTTGTTTGGGAAGCCATTATGAGAAAATCTGCTGACAGATATCTCATGGAAGCCATTTATATCTACCCAACAATGCTGGTAGCTGTGGTTTTTGCCTTCTTGTCTATAAGAAAGGATGTTAGAAAGATAGTTCGAAGCTACAAAGATAAGAGACATGCAAATTATTCTTGCAGTCATTTAAAAGTAAAACAGGTATGAACCATTGTGTTAAAGAAAGTAACTTCTCATTTTTCCAAAAAAAAAAAAAAAAAGAGACTAACTGCAGTTTTAATGATTCATGTATATGTGGGAGAGTCAGGAGACAAAATTTGACTTGTAGCAGCAAATTAAATAGAGATGATTTTTCATTTTTTATATTTTTGAACAAAAAAAAGATATTATTATATGGATAAAGTTTAGCTACAAAATTGATTGTAGCTTAAGGTTACAAATTCGCTTAATAAAATAAATATTACAACATATTTTGAAAATCTAACCGTTGAATTGCATATTCTTTAATTTAAGCTCTTAATACACATGTTAAATTTTATGTCAATCTAATATTATTTACTATATGATTATAAGCTTATATTTTGTGCATAATTTTAAATTACAAAAACTTGTAATTTAAAAAATTTATTGATGACATAACTATTGATCTTTAATTTTCTTGAAATTTTGCAAGTATGGAAGATTTAAGAAGAAAATGTAATTCAATGGTGGATTTGTCAAATTTTCCTCTAATAAAAAGATATTAAGTTAGTTTGTAGCCTAAAGTTACAACTAATTTTATAACTAAATTTTGTCCTTATTTTATTTTATTTTTTATCCCTTTCCAATGGTATTGTGAATAAAGAAATAGAGGAACTTATTATGAGCTATAGATTCCTGTTATGTAGTTGTTTCCAATTACACACTTTTCTCATGGAGGTAATTTTACTTTTGAAAATTCCTTAAAACAAAAATTAGCCCCAAATTAGTCTATTTTTAGCTAATTCTACTATAATCCCCTTCACTCTCCCTCCTTCTCCCCCTCAATCCAAAAAGGCCATAAATTCCAATTTTGACTTTTGACTTTGGTTTGAGGTTTTTTTTTTTTTTTTTTTTTAATTTATAATTTATAAGATTTGAGGTGTTTTTTACTTAAGTGTGAAAGGCGAGTATTTTCGTTATAAAAGAAGTAATTCGATATTCATTATTCACCAATGAGTACATATTGAAGTTTCATATCCCATTTCTTATTTAACAATGGAACTTGTTACTTTTTTGGGATCCACGAATCTAATAATATTTTTGTTCATTTTTTTGGAATCCACAGATCAAATGATATTCTTGTTCCAAATTTGGCCTCTTCTTCACCCTCTGAATTAAACATTTTCTTGCCATAATGGTTTAGCTCTTCCTATAATTATTAATGATAAAAGTCGGATCCTAGATATAGAAAATTAAGAAGATAGATTCCCTTCTCCATAAAATTTTTTTTTTTTTATATTATCAAGGATATAACACATAAATAGAGAATTAAGCAAATTTTGCCTGATGTAAAGGCAATCAAGAAAGCTGTGTAAGTGAATATATAACCTTAAAAAAAAAAAGGCTAATCCAACCAATCTTGCTTGCACAATGGAAAGACCACTGGTTTATCTTGATAATGGAAAGACCACTGGTTTATCTTGATATATACAAGGGTGGAGTTAGAACTTTTTGTTTGGGGGACCAAATTATGGTACTAATACATTAATCAATAGCTAAGATAAACCTTCACACACATGCGCAAACGCAAAGACACATGTATAAGCCTTAATATTTTGATACTAGAGTAGGTCATAATTTATAAATATGTTGTATACAAAACTATCAACTTTGACATATGCATATTCGTGAGATAACTTTTTAGGAGAACTTATCATCTTTTAAATTCGAGTGAGTATACAAAAATTGTTTAGTTTGATATTGTACATGGACAAAAATTGAATTTGAGAAACAAAAAATACTTTGTCTCTATAACTACTAGACTAATTAATTTAAAAATTATATTATTTTTTAAGAGCATCATTAGACTTGTTGATGTCATATTTTGTTTGCCTTGTTTTGCATACCAATTTTTTTTTTCCCGAAAAAATTGCCATTTTGATCTTGGGTTCATTGGAATGTTTAAAATTTTGTAATTTATCTCGATCAAATGGTAAATTATCCAATTTTCCATGTTTAAGGTTAAAACAACTAAAATGCCCTTGTTCTTCAATCTTTGACCAAATTGATTGGCAGTCAAACTAAGTCAAAATTCACCCAAATGATAGAATTCATCTTTCTATGTTAAGAATAATATTGCCAATATATATATAGTTTGATTTCCGTCAAAGCATATTTGATCCTAATTTGACAAAAAAAGATCTCACTATCTAATCAGGGATATTTTTTGGCCCATATCATAGATAATTTAATACCCTACAGTTTTCAGTTCACAGGTCCAGATTGAATTTAAAATGAGCAAAATATCGTGAAAAAAAAAATGCTTGATGATTAAATTTTTCGACTGTCAATAAAGTTTAATCACAATTCAAATCATATTGAATTATATGCAAATGACACCAGATTGGCCCAAACGAGGAGTCGTTTGAAAGGTTTTGTGATGAGTTTCATTTTGGTGTGCTTAATTTGCTAAAATTACATTTAATAAAGTACCAAAAAATGGGGATAGATTTTCTCTCCAAATTAGTTTGAAGAGAAGCCCTTCAAACTTCTTATATATTTTTATATTGAGTGTGAATTTTGAAAATCTAACTGTTGAATTGCATGTTTATCCTTTATGCTTGTAAAATTTTAAAAAGATCAAATATCAACTGCTATGTCATCAAATGAATATTAAAATTTTAAGTTTTCGTGATCTAAAATTGTGTATAAAAAATAAGTCAAAACCTTTGAACTGCTATAAAAAATATCAACTGCTATGTCATCAAATGTATAAAAATAAGTTGAACAAAAAAAAAAAAATATATATATATATATATATATATATAAAGCCGAAACCTTTGAAGCTCCCACAATTTTCCACGTCATCATTATTTTTAAAACATCAACATTATAAAACAAAAATTCTGATTTTAATGACTATTTCTCCCCGATACTCCTTCTCCTTCCTTATAAAAACCCGATCAACTCTTTCTCCTCCCATCTTCCTCTGTATCACAAGCGCAGCAAAATCCAAAACCAAACCAAAACAGTAAACATGAGCACAGACCAAACCAAAAGTTTCTCCAAAAAAAAAAAAAAAAAACCAAAATAATCCCATCTCCCTCTTCGTCATCTTCCTCCTTATTCCATAAATTTCTTCAAACATAGTACAAGATCAAAGTTTTAAATACTGTTCTGTTCCAGTCAAAACTTTTCGTTCCGGTATAGGTAACCCCACTATTCTATTTCGTTCCAAAATTCGGTTTGTACCGGCCTTCTGGCTGAAATTTCGTTATTCCGAACAGAATATGAATTTTTGAGCTAAATGAAGAATGTGTTTTCGCTGAGTAGCTTCTTTTGGATTTGATGGTGTGGACGTTAGAAAAGAAAACCAATTTAAAAAAAAAAAAAAAAGAAGAGTTGAGCGAAGAAGATGAGACGAAGGAGGAGTGTTATAGATTTGCAGACGCTTGAGTAGTCTAAGAAGAGGAATGAAAAGAGTTTAAAAAAAAATGAGATGGCTTTTATGGCACTTAGGAGGGGTAGAAAGGAAGTTTCTAGGAAGGTACGTCCTTTACAATACCATCACATGCCTTTTTATTCACAAAACTGTCATTACATCATTTTATAAAAATATTTCTTTTAAATAAATAATCGTATAATCATTTTTAAATACTTTAGCTTAACAATAACAGTAAATAAATTCTGACATAAAAAAAATAGTAAACAAATAACTTTATTTCAATTCAAGGAAAAAAAAAACTTTATTTCAGCCCAAAAATAGTAGAAGTAATAACCATATTATTATTGTCTAAAGTCTAAACGAAAATGCACAAAAAAAAAAAAAAATTGCATAGGTGATAGCTTAAACTCTTCATTCATTTTTTATTAAGTAATAGCTTAAATTCTTCATTCATTATTGGATTTTTTTTTTCATAATCAATAGTTTTCCCGTGCATCGTACAAATTAGCGACTAGTATAATATACATATTAAGAAAAATAAGAAACATGAAATTTAACAATTAGATTTTCAAAATTCACACACAAAATATAAATATATGAGAAATTTGAAGAATTTATCTCCAAACTAGTTTTAAGAGAAACTTTGTTCAAAAAAAGGTTTTTCCTAATTAAATTTGTTTTTTACCACATTTTCCAAAGCATGAAGCTCACTCAATTTGAAAATTGGAGACAAAAAAACAATGATAATTATAAATTATACCTCATAATATTTCCAACGATACCTTGTTTGATCAAAACAGAAGGCTAAGAAGATTTAGTGGAAAAATAGGCCAAAATCATGAAAGCCCATTAAAATTCAATTTTGGTACTAACTTTGTGCGTAGATTCTTAATCTATATCTATATATTATTAAAAGCTTAAGCGTAGCATTTAATGTTACTACATTCACGTTAAGCCACGTCAGTAGCCATGTCATTATCAATTTTTTATCCAATTTTTTATACAATTTATAAACATTTAAAGTGAATTAAAAACTCTATTATATTATAATCAAAATATCATATTTAATTTATCTCATTATTAACTATTCTTATTTATTATTAAATTTTCAATTCCATTTTAACTTTTCATATCCCCACTACTTTCTACCTTAACTTTCTTCAACCTTGCTCATTCTATTTTAACTTTTCATATTCCTACTACTCTCAATATTACTATTATTCTATCTTTTTGTCTTCTTTTATTTTTTACTCTTCTTATTCTTATCCTCGTACTATAAAATTGTCATTCCCTCTCTTATTCCATGCATAATTTCTATTTTTCCACACACAAAAAGCCTCTCTCTCTCTCTCTCTCTCTCTCTCTCTCTCTCTCTCTATATATATATATATATTTTTTTTTTCTTTAGTTTTTGGTATATATATATTTTAATTTTAGTGTAACAGGTTGACCATCAAAACATATTAATGCAATATTGAAAGCTCCACCAAATGCATCGCAGAAATCAGTTTTAGACTACTAGAAGTCAATCAGTCTGCTAAAATTAGAATTGACTGGTAATTAAGCTTGATACGATTTAGTTTCGTGTTTTATGTTGTTATTTTTTTTATTCTCATTAGTTTTTAAATGTTATATTATTGCATTATAAAGATAGTATATAAAAATATAATATTATTTTATTACATAGCATAACTAAAATAATATGGTGTTTATTGATATATATTTCATTTTTACTATTTTTTTTCCATCTTATTTTGTTCAACATTTAACTTTAGCAACATCCTCCATATCATAATTATTTATATTCTGTCTCATTTTTTTTTAATTAAACATATAATATTTTTTTAAATTCAATAAATAAAAATTGTTCTTATAAAGTCTTCCCATGAAATGTTACAATACATCAATGAAAAAATGAAATACAAAACACATATCAATTTAGAAACACTCAATTAAAAAAAATAGAATAAAATAATTTCTTATAAAATAGTCTCATAAAACGTTACAATGCATCAATAGAAAAAGAGAATACAAAACACATGTTATTTTAGAAACACTAAATTTATAATAATAATAATAATAATAATAATAATAATAATAATAATAATATCAAACCAAACATTTCATAAAATAAACTAATAAGTACTATTAGTTTATTTTATGATATGTTTGGTTTGATGTAAAACTTATAGCAGCGTTTGTAGATGCATTCGCCATCTGATGTAGATAGGAAAAAAAAAAAAAAACTATAGCCGCATTTATAAGACGCGGCTATAGGAAAATTCAAAAAAATAGTCAGGAGGTTATAGTCGCGTTTTACACACGGCTATAGGTGACGGCTATAGCCGCGTGTCAGACGTGGCTAAATTGGTTCTCCGAAGCTATCAAAGCGGGTCCTATAGCCACGTTTAAAACGCGGCCATAAGGTGGAAGCTATAGCCGCATTTTAAACGCGGCCATTGATCCGATACTATAGCCACGTTTAAAACGTGGCCTAAGACCAAGGTTTATAGCCGCGTTTTAAACATGGCTATAGCTTTTACCTTAGGCCACGTTTAAAACGCGGCCATAGACCTTGGTCTTAGGCCGCGTTTCAAAAAGTGCGGCCATAGACCCCGAAGGCCTATAGTCATGGGGTTTAGGCCACATTTAAAAATGCGGCCTCAAAAACCGCAGCTATAGCCTTAATGGTCCTATAGCCACGTTTTTCGGACCTATAGCCGCGTTTTAAAAACGTGGCCTAAGACCCTTTTTTTTGTAGTGAGTTATGGATATACTAACTTCATGGCAGCAAAATGGAATAAAATAAAAATAAATGTTACAATATGCGTATTTAGTACATTAGAATTATCATCAAATTTGGAAAATAATAAGATGTTAACGAAGAGAGAGAGAGAGAGAGAGAGAGAGATTAGTAAAAGAAATCAAACGTTAATTAAATAAATTAATTAGTAACTGTTAATTGGAAAACAAAGAAGCTAACGGCTAAAGGAGCAAAAAATTAATTAAAGATGAAACTACGAATGTTATTAAAAACTTTACAATGCAAATAAATAAATTGTTAAATTCACTTAATTAAATCATATAATCAACAATTAATTACAATCGTACAAAATTTAAATTTGAAACTAATCAATCTCTAATTTAGAAAACCATATTTATTATCAAAACTAAAAGGAAGACATTCTTCAGTAATAATAGAAATATATAAGAAATAAAGATGAAAATTTTCGAAATCCTTTTTTTGATATTTCATTTAACATTATTTATAAATAATAAAATATATAAAAAAAACCTTAAATGCTTATATTTTTCACATACCACGACTTTTAAAATTTAATGAAAAGTTCTAAGAATTTAACTCTCATTTAATGCCTCTATTATGAAAATCACCAAAAATATGATAATAGTAAGAAACGGTATAAATGAGATCATGAAAAAACTAATTAGCCACTATTATTATAAAATAAATTTCTTTTTTTATGCATCTAAGAAAATGAAATGTATAGAGTTTACTTATTAAGGTATATGTAAAGATTTACGTTAAAAAATTATGTAAAGGTTTTTTTGAAAAAAAAAAAAGTATATGTAAGGTATTTATTAACTTAAAAGACAATAAAAAACCAATTTTTAATTACTATAATCGTTGCTACTCTAGAAATCACACACAACACTATATTTAATTACATAAACTACAGAGTTAGGTCATTTTAGATATACACCACCATATTCAACTTATAAATTACAACTCAAATCAATCATACAATTACACAATCAAAACTTGAACATGTAACATGAATTACCTTCTGAATTATTACTTGGAATTTTTACAATTATTGAAAGAAAATTGCCAAATTTAATTTTTAGAAAACATCAAGACAAGGTGAATTTTAATTTTTTTAACATAGAAAAAAAATATTACCCACATTATTTCAACCTTTATGGAAAAGAAGGTTTACATGTAATGTGGAAAATGTGTTTAATTGACTTAGAGATGTAACAATTAGTCAATCGACTATGGTAAAATTAAGGTTTCAAATTTTAAATAAAACAATTCTACAATAATAAAAAATTATCTTGTGATAAATATGATTATGAAATACATTACTTTTCATTAGATTAGTTCAAATTACAAAATAATGATAATAATAAGACCACCTTAAAAAATAATCATGCGCAACGCGCGGGTCCGTGACTAGTTGCATGTAAAGATTGGCCCCAAGAAGCACTTGCATTCCAAAACTAAGTTTTCCTTGACATCCCGGAATAGACGCCTTGACAGAAGGATGTCCGGATTGAGAGATATCGGCAGTAAAATTGACAAAAGTCATAAAAACTAGTTTGGGTAGCCAACTTCGGAGACGGATAACTTTCAGCACAAATCTCTAAATGACTTGATGCCAAAACCAATGGAAATTAAGCTGCAAGATCTTACCATGGACACCAAGAACATCAAAATCGGAGTCCGGCAAAGCCTTCAAATTAGTGTGCATAATCAGTACCTGAGATTGATTAAAGCTGGAACCAAAAACTGAAAAAAGATTGAAGTTTTACCCGTGCACAAGAACAAGCTACACGTTGACCAACATGCACAACTAACATTTGTTAGGTACCTTATTGTTTGAAGCATTAATGAGCAATACAAAGTCTCTCAAATATCATAGGCCTAATTTATTGTTTGTCAGGTACCTTAGGCCTACCTTATTTACTTGTATTACACACGCATTTGTACTACATACTCTGCCTCCTATATAAAGGCACTCAAGTATATTTTATTAGTAATAAAATATAATACTATTTATTTAGTATTTATTACTAGTGTTACTCCACTCTCATTGCTTCTGCTGTTGCAACAGCCGCTGCAGCCACTCATCATTGGACCTCCAACGTTTTTGGTTCTTTTTTACCTATGGTCGGTCCATTTGATGAATGATTTTTCTTTTTTCTTTTTTTAATTTTCAACCATCTCATAATAGTTATTTATCATTAAACCAATACATCAATCAATTTTTTAAATCAATTTTTTATGTAGGAAAGAATTAAATTTCACATCTCTTATTCAATTATCCTACGAATGATTAGTGCAAAACAAAATCCTTAAAAGACGAATTCTATGTTTTTATTTTGCTAATAAAGTCATATTCTATGTTTTCACTTGGTCAGCGGTTGTTACCTCTTATTTTTCTACCTCGCGCATTGTTATTTGCATGGATTATTGACAGAGCAAAGATGGACTTTGTAGCTGGCGATTATGCTTTCAAGTCTGAGATGTAGACTGAGAGAGAATCCATGGACTTGCTTTGCTAGAACAAGATGTGTTTTGACAAGTGACAACCCAATAAAGGGTTTACAATTTTGGTTGTGGGTTTTTGTTGTTGGGACCCAGATGAAAATTTGGAGTTTTTTTTTGGAGCTCAACTTTTACTAGTTTTGGGAGCTGGGTTTTAGCTGTGGAAGGTGTAACTTCTTTTATTTTTTTAAATATCAGAACTCATTGCTTGGGTTTTAGTCGTGAGGAGCTAATATGGAAGTTTTGAAGGTAAGTTATGGTTCATTGGCAGTAAAATTTAGAAAATCAAACTTAAATATTAGCCTTAAATGGTTGGCATAGTAGATGTTTGGTGGAAGCTTGATCAATGTCTTTCCTTACTTTGCATTATACATCCCATTTATTGTGTCATGTAGATATACATAGAAACCTGTATAAGACTTGGTTGAATCCAGTTCTAGCTATACCACCATCTTCAATTCTCTTACACACCAATGAAAGTGGGAAATTTCCTAAATCCAAGAAGGGTTCTGGTTCAAGTACACCTTATAGAAGTGTTGATTTTGTTGGTTCTGTAGTTAGTCAAGTGAATACAGTCGGTATCATTGGAGGGGTGTTTGTGGATTCTACACTGAATTTTTTGAAAGAGCTCAAAGGATGGAGAAAGTTGTGTTCCTTTTGTGCTTTGCTCTGATCCTGTGTTGAATAAAGAGGTTTTGTCACATGAGAGAAGTTTTTTTCCTTCTGTTAGCTGTAAAAGCGATTGTACTCAATTAGATCCTACTCCAATTGTGAAGAGTTTGCAGAGTATGGGGGCTTTTCTTGAGAATTCAGGAGCTCAGTGCATGGTGATGCCTTGTAACGTTTTGCATTCGTGGCATGATGAAGTTTCTAAGGGATGTTCTGTTCCTTTCCTCCATATGGGTGAGTCTGTTGCCAGGGAGCTCAAGGAAGCAAAGTTGAAGCCACTAGAAGCTGGGAGTCCTTTGCGGATTGGATTGCTTGCCACTGATGCAACTTTAAAAGCAGGATTTTATCAAGAGAAACTACAGAATGAGGTAAATTTTTTCCGCAGCTTGTGTCTGTTGTTGTTTCACTCTTCCTTGCTCTGCAATATCTGTTGAGGGAATGTTTATTGCATTCTGGTGGTAGGGGACAATAGTGTTGTAAAAATAGATTGATACATTTTAGGCAAAAGAAGTATTTTATGGACATTGGAGTACTTGGTGGAGAATTCCATTGACTTGCTTCAAATGATGATCTTGCTTGTATGGAATAAATATAAGCTTTAAAGGTAGAACACCTGGCAAGAAGAATTTGTATTTCCATTGCCACCAGTTTCAGAGTCTGAAAATGGTTATGCCTTACAATCTGAAACCTTTTGTCCTTTTATGTTGTGGCCCTTAAGCCTTGAAGAGTAATTTAAGTCTCATAAACTTTATGTTGTAGTAAATTCTTCATACTAGATTATTTTACTAACATTGTTGGATGGTTGAAAAACATCGTGGAAAGGAGGGAGGAGTGTGTATTATTTCTCAAATTTATTGTCAGCTAAAAAGTCTTCTTGGTAGACTGTATTGTCTCGTGCTTTTGCTTTTATAAAGGTAACTGGTGATAGAATTCTCTCTCCTAGTTGTATACAGGAGTAGTGGTTCAATGGATTGTAAATAGTTAGGATAGGAATGTAAACCTGGTCTGTTATAACAGATTGTGTTGGAGTGGGTGTTATTAAGAACCTTACTTTGTTCAATATATGAATTTCTGTTTTAAGATTCTCTTTTTCCTTTTCGTTTTATTTCATTTTTTAGGGCTTTAACCTATTAGTTATTTACTGTGTACTTGGTGCCTAGTTCAAATAAATGCTATTACTAATGAAAAGAAGTATGTACCATTCTCCTCGTTCTGTAAATTCTATTCATGGTCTAGTTTGTTGAACCATAGTATCATCCCCTTAAGGAATGGTACATCCTTATGAAGAACAGAAAACTCATTGATCTAAACAGAAATGGCACATTCAACGAGCTCTAGCTCAACTAGCACCTCCTCCCCTTGCAAGTACTAGGTGGGCCTAGGAAGCACGAAATGAATTGCAGTACCCATGTCGTAACAGTGTCTTATCTGCCATATATGTCATAATTTTTTCAAAAATTGCTCTTGTTGCTATATCGTACCCGTGTTCGTGTCCGTGTCCATATCCATATCCGTGCATCATAGGTGGAGGGTGAGGTCATGGGTTCAACACCCACTAGGTGTGTGGGTGTAACTTACCAATCACAAAATAAAAATAAATAAATAAATAAAAATCATCGATCTAAAAGAAGTTTTCTGCTTTTCTGGGGTCTAAGAGAAGTAGTTGGTGTGCAGTCTTACCCCAATTTTGGAGAGGCTAAATCTTAGACGTGAACACACAAGTTATTGCTTAGGTGAAGGGCACTACTAATGGCCCTACTAAATCTTATTAAGTTTTTTTATGTTGCCTCGTTTGTGCAATGACCACATATCAAAGAAAGTCCCCACCCCGTTCATAACAAAGACATTATGCTCTTATTTACTTTGGAAATGATGTGCAAATCTGTTAGTAGAAATTAAAATGCGTCCATTTTATTAACCACAACATTTAAAATGAGCCATTGTTTGCCATGTACAGACTTGACGTACATTTAGCTTTTCACTAATACTCGTCACATTCACCTGCTTGCTGGCAATGACTATATTTTTTTATATCCTCAATCTAGATGACTGATCCCTTTTCCCCCTGTTTAAAGCTGTGGGAAACAGAATGAATTCACTGAAATGATTCAATTTCTATGACATGTCCGAGCTTGCCAAGGGTCACAGTTTACATAATGTTTCTATGGTTTTTATTTCAATTTTAATTAAATTTTCCAATGTAATCCTGGAAATTTTTATGAAAGAACGAATGTAATCTGGTATATATATTGAAATGTCAACAAGACTAGTACAATGGAAAACCATAGAAATTGAGCATAAGTTGGTTTTTTGTACTTGGAACATGAAAGTAATGATTTTGAATTTTAAATAGGGGGTGAGGGTCAAGAGTTGTGTTAGTTGTAAAAAAAAATGAAATGTTAATTAAAGAGGTGACAAGGAGAATAATTTTGGATAGAATAGAATGCTGGAGAAAAATACATGAGGCTTATCCTGATTTAGTCTATTGAAGATCCATAGTTGACCACAAAATTTTGGAACTACAGTTTTGTTGTTGTCGTTGTTGGGAGAGGGTTGAGACTTCTTCCTTAAGTAGGGGTATTTAGAGTCTCTATGGGAGGAAAAGAAGATGGTTTTGTGAATTTGTGGTAGGTTAAACACAGTACTATTCCCTAATATTGAAGGCTTTGAAGACTATATTCCATCCTCTGGAAGCCTGGAAAATGATTGTAGGAAACAAAAATAAATTCCAATTAAGTGTGGCATAGATTGGACCGAAAATTTTAATTTTTAGGGTTTATCCAAACGGAGCCAGACTTTCCAAAGTGAGAGAACAACAGCTGCACTTCAGAAAGATTTAGTGTGCTCTCTTGTGATGGCCAGGCTTAAAGAATATGATACATCAGTGTGAAGAGTAAATGGGATCTATGAGGTTGGTTATGGTAAGGTCTGGCTGAAAAGTTCTGTTGCCCCATATCTTAGCGTGGATCTTGGAAGCACAAATGCGGCATTTAGGCTGCCATGTCCAAGCCCTTTTTTTTTAAATGGCCCTATACAGCTGGGATACGGGCAGGACATAACATGGATATGGCCTGGCTCAAAAAATATATAAATATATAAAAGTTGTTGTTTTGATGTAAGAGGAAAATGTGAAAAGCAAAAAACCCAAAACACTTACTCACTTCAGCCACTCCGATCTCTCTCACTCTATCTCCACGCTGTGGATTATCCCAGTTTCTGGAGTATATAATTCGATACTTATTAAAAAATATTTTTTTGATAAGTAACAAATCTTATTCATCAGCAAAATTTAACCAAGTACACAGGGTACTACTCAAAAAACAATATGCTCCTACACAGTACCATAATAATTCTCAAATTCTCGTTTCAAATTTCAGAAATTGTAATATTTTTAAAAATGATGATTCATTCTACACATAGTTTGTTTATTTAGTCATACAAGCGAGTGTTTTTGAGTAATGATTGGGCATAAGAGCACGTATGGCCTATGAAAATTTTGGATCAGAGTGTACTAAGTGTGAGATGAAGGTTTGTTAGCTTTCCTTCTCTGCGAAAAATGGAAATGGGGGTCAGCTGCTCATATATATATATATATATATATATATATTTTGTACACAAAGTTTCAATAGAGTTCAGTCATGCTTCTCCTAGAAGTTGCATTTATCCTTTATATAAATTTTATGTTGGAGAATCTTACCATCCTACTGTTTGCTAATTTGCCTGACAATGACTCCGCCCCTCGTTTTTGTTTTTTGATTGTGGGGAAGGATGTTTAGAAAAACACATTTTTTTTTTCTTTTTGGCTGGGCAGTGGGCACTATTCTGCTCTACTTATGATGTTTAAGAACATTCTTTGGCATATTTTGCATATGAGCAGGATAACCTACATTTTACTTATAAAGTTGACTTCATTGCCATTTCATTATGATTTATTCCTTTTATGAACAACCTTTTGAATTCCATATGAACTTCTTGGCCCCTTAGTTCTAGAAGATGAAACTATGAGCAGGCTTAGTAATTTTTAGTTACTGCATGAAAATTGAAATCTGATAAATTCAGTACATTCTTTTTTGACAATTGCAACTTGCAAGTATTGTTCATCTTTTCCTCTCTATGTGCAGGGATTTGAGGTTGTGCTGCCAGATAAGGCAACTATGGAACATACTGTTATTCCCGCAATGACGCTTTAAGCAGTAAGGACATGGAAGGATTGAGCAACCTGTTGAGAATCTCTCTCCAAGTTCTTTTGGTGAGGGCAGTAAACTCCGTCATCGTTGCCTCTGATGATATGTGGGATCTATTGCCTCAGAACGATCCACTTCTTAAGAAATGTATTGACCCAATGGATGCATTGGTCAGGACAACTATTAAGTGGATGCAATCTGCTGAAAAAGGTACATAGAGAATACTGAGAATGCTGTTAATCACGTATCTTCATTTGTAATTTCTGTAAAACATTGTTTTTTTATTATTGGTAAGTGACACACACTTAGTAGGTCGTGAATCCACAACCTCATTAACCACCTAGCACTTGCAAGGGGAGGAGCTGCTAGTTGAGCTAGAGCTCATTGGCATTCCTGCAAAACATTGTAATATAATGTAATCTTGATTCTTAAATATTCTTATCATGCACATATTTTCTGCTGTATTTTTCTGTCTTCATTATGTCAATTGCTGGTTATTGGTAGGGAAGGACTAAATTTCAAAAATTGTTCGTGAAAGGCATGCTTTCTTGGTCTATTTGAAAAATTAAGCTTCAAGCTCCAGAGTTAGGAAGATTATTGGAAGGAAAGAAATCTCAAAAGTACAAAAATCTAGAGAACTCATGATTTCCCAAGAGAAGCTCCAGAGTTAGTAAGGTTCTTGTTCTATTTTTTTGGGAATAATTAAGCAGAAATTTTATTAATAAAGGAATCTTGAAGTACAAAAATCACATACACATAACCAGGAGAAACACCCAATACCAGTAGCCAAAACCTACAGAAGACCCCCCAACAATCACCCAATACTCAATATCAAAAGTACAAGAAAACCACAAATTACACAGAACCCAGGAGAATCCCTAAATACAAGAAGCCAAACAAACTAAAGAGAACTCATGATTTCCCAACGTTTTAAAATTTCCTATTGTAGAAATGATGCACTTAGTAGCAGAATCTCCAGCCTGGCCTTAACCTCTCTTCGCATTGCTTTCACTATTTGATCCTCTGTGCTGATATTTTCATTGATGAGTAATTGCATAGCAATCCTCCCTTCCATTTCCATACATGGTACACAGTAGGACTAAACCCCAATTTACACCAAAGAGTTCCAGTGCTGTACTGCCCAACCAACAAGAATATCCCAATTATTATCCAAGCTCTCATGGAAACAGAAGCTTCTTTCACAGATTCTTTTTGACAAATGAACATTTAAAGACAAGATAGTCCCTCCTCTCAATACACAATCTGCAAAGTACACAAGCAGGGTCTCCCCCATTTCCCCCCATTAAGCTATCTTTCTTTCATTGCTAACCAACATATAAATCCATGTTTAGGGATTGATTTTGAAAACCAAATCACCTTTGAACAGTAGTCACCGGACCTTGGCATGATCTAAAGACCTAGCAGGATTCTGTGACCATGCTTTATCCATTATCTCACTCTTTCACCGAATTGGCATTTATGGAATTAGTTGCATCGTAGATTGCAAAATGACGATAACTTGGGTACAGAAAGACATTAGGATGCCAAACTTTATACCGCAAGGAAATACTAGATCCATCACCATCATCCACCTTGAATTTAATAAAAGCCTCACTAGCTCTCTTAGCCTTAATATTTTCCTCCAGTCCCAAGAGCAATCTTGTGGAGACTTCACCAACCATAAACTCCTTTCTTTGATCAAATGTGATCTAACCCAAGCAATTTTCATAGAGATATAAGGCATAACTTTGGATTATCAAATTATTTTACTGCATTTCTTTTGGTTGAACTGATTCAATCCCTCCCCCCGCCCGCCCCCTTCAAATATAACGCTTTTCACCTTCCTGAGCACCTGGTGTGGTCATTGCTACGCCTAAACATGTAAATATGGAATTTTTTTTTTTTTTTTTTTTTCTGATAAGTATATTGTTAGGCTTATTAACAATTGAAAAGGTCACCAAACATGTGGTACTATAATGTAGTATGGACAACCCTAAATCGGGGTTAAGCATTAGGCAATTTTCACCCAAAAAAATAATGTTGTAGGATACTACATATTTTACTACAACAAATAGAACACTCAGTTTCTATCATTTGTAACTAAGCTGTAATAAAATATTTTATTTTCCCTAGCTGCGCTCTTTTTCTGTTTTTCATAGCTTATCTTGTTTTCATACCAACAGCATTGGTAGAAACCAACATAACTTAAAAAGGTATAAAAATAGTAAACACTAGAAAAAGAAAAATTAAAACTAAGTTAAATGGCACTGGTCCAAGACCAATAATTACTAAAGAGAAGAGAAATTCCTCCAAAATTTGATTGCCTTTTTTCTTTATCCAAGCGTTAGAATTCTTTTTGTACTGGAAGTATTAGAATACTTGCTATAGAATATGTTTCTTCTTGTCATTGATATGCTTTCCAATTAAATCATCATAAAATTGGGTAATCAACCGATGACCTGCTTCCTAATTCATAATTTGCTTCTTCTTTTTTTCTCAACATAGTTAGTGTTATTCGGTTAATACTCAATGTTGCTGCCTACCTTTATCTGTAAGGTCCAAAATACTCATGGCTCAACAATATCAAAATGGGAAAAGTTTTGCTGTATGCTAGTATGGAGCTATTGCTGCATAATGAGTTATGTGACAACAGAAAGAAAGCAACATGTGTCCAAAGTCTCACCTAATCACTTGTATTGAACATGATCCTTGGACACATGTTGCTTACTTATTACTGCCACGTGAGGTGAGAAACATTAAGAGAATACTTTTACCTAAGTAACCATAAAGTGGGCATTGAATTGAAAGCAAATTACAAGAAAGCCAACAATATCAATTTTGGTTTGGAATACCCATTTAGTTTGGAGTGTCAAAATTTCATCTGAAACGTTACACAAAAAGGGGTCACCTGCACTAAAAATTTCGGCCATTCCAACCGAAATGGAACAATACTCAACAAAACATTACTTTTACTACTAAGCCATCAATGCAAATAGAATTTAAAGGTTCATCACCTTCTATGACAACCTCTTGAAAACTATAAATTTTTGTAATTTATAATTTATGCTAAAAGATATAAAAATACTATGTCCACAACATTTTTATAATACTTTCACAACAAATCCTACTTGCTAGATTGTTACTTCTTGTTACTAGTTGGCATAAAAGTAATTTTATTTTAAGATTTAAATAAAAAACTTGTATCTTACCAACTAGGATTTGTTGTAAAATTATTGTACACGTTTGTGTGTAAATATATAAACTTTTGCACAGAAAAACTTGTCACATATTGGGCCCAAGCCCAATTAAATGTGATTTTGGTCCCAACTCCCAACAACTTGTTAAACAGCTTTTTTTTTTTTGCTAAGAAAGGATATGCATTAAACTAAGAAAAGGAAACAATTACATCAGTAGCAGGACAAAGCCTAACTTGATAATGGCCATAGAAATCCGAGAGAAAAACATCCAAAAGATTAGGGGGAGGAGAACTAAAATAAGCAAAACTAGAAGAGAGGCTGGTTCCAAGCCTAGCAAGAGCATCTGCACAACAATTAGCTTCTCTATAGCAGTGCATTACCTTGACTTGAGGAACTCGGGAAAGAAGGTGCCTGCAATTAGCCACAAGAGAGGAGTTAACCGCATTAGAACTTCCAGCGCGGTTCATTAAATCAGCCACCACTCTAGCATCAATCTCAATTTCTAAAGCACTAATATTCAAGTTAATACACATAGTTAGACCATCCCTAAGGGCCCAAAGCTCTGCTAGAAAACTAGTCGTTGTCCTTATGTTTCTAGAAAAAGCTTTAATCCAAGCTCCTGCTGCATTTCTAATGATACCTCCACCCCAGGCTGCACCTGGATTACCAATGCAAGACCCATCAGTATTGAGTTTAAACCAGCCTCTAAGTGGTCTTTCCCAGCGAATACTCTTCTCCACCCGTGGCCTACAAACCACCCATTTCTGAGCACAGAAAACATATTCCACAGCTCTTTGGCTAGCTTCTTTATGAACGAGCAAATTAGGAGGATGGTTTTTAAAAACCACTCTATTTCGATGTTGCCAAAGAGTCCAAATACCAAAGTTGAATAGAACACTCCAAGGGATAGACAGCTGTCCAGATATCTTGCTAGACCTACTGTTCTTCTCCAACAACTCTCGGATATCTAGTGAAAAGAAATCCATGTTCAACCCATTTCCCCCAAGATTCTGCCAGAAAGAAGAAGACCACGGACAGTCCCTTAAGAGATGCAAAATCGATTCAGGGTGCTAGAGGCATAGGGGGCAAGTAGTCTCCACTTGAATACCCCTTGCAGCAAGACACTCCCTTGTTGCAATGCTTTTGTGGAAGCACGTCCAAATGAAAGCTTGAATCCTCGGCAGGGTATTAATCTTCCATATCCACTTGCCATTAAACTGGTAATCATAATCATAAGACTGATCTGAAAGGAGGTAAGCACTGTTGAGGTTAAACTCCCCATTAGAGGAGGCAGCCCAAATTAATCGGTCCTCTTCATTGGCAACATTGGACTGAGGCATAGCTTGGATCTCCAGATAGACTTTTGGGGGCAGCTCCATAGAAATTTTTCCCCAATCCCAGCCAAATTCAGTTGCTAAATCTCCCACTTTAAGCTCTTCCTCCCCCTTATAAAGGGGACCATGAATAATGGACCTTAAGGGACCATTTGAAGACCATGAATCCAACCAAAATCTCAAGTTACTGTTCCTTCCTAAGCTCCATTGGGTCCCTTTAGAAAAAATCTCTATTCCTTTCTTGATGGCTTTCCATATCCGAGAGCTAGGAAGAGTACTTTCATTTCTAGAAGCAATCCTCCTAGGTGTCAGATACTTCTTTCTCAAAACTTGGGTCCAAGGAGCATCTTTCTCCGAGTGAAACCTCCAGTTGAGCTTAGTGAGGTAGGCTAAGTACCTACCTTTCGCTGTTTGAAGACCAAGGCCACCCTCTACTGTCAGTCTAGTCACCTTGTTCCATCTCACCCAATGAATCTTCCTTTTGGTCTCAGAAGAACCCCAAAGAAAATTCCTATTCATTCTATCCAAACCGTCAAGGATTCTGACCGGAAGGAAGGAGGTTTGCATCACATAAGAGGGGATCGTGCTGGTGACAGCTTGAATTAGAACTTTCCTCCCAGCAAAAGATAATAAATTTGCCTTCCAACCTGCAAGTTTTTGTTTCACTCGATCTAGCACAAAATTAAAATCCTGGTTTGAGGAGCCAGCTTGTCTCAAAGGAAAACCTAGATATGTTCCTAAATTAGGAGTGGAGTGGAATCCAAGGATGTCACAAAGGTCATTCCTTTTTTCACTATCAATATTAGGGGAGAAAAACACCCTAGATTTGCCCAGGTTTATCTTTTGACCAAATAAGGTGCAGAATTTGTCTAAGGCTTCTCTCACAGCAGTACAATTAGTCTCATCTGCTCTCGTAAATAACAGAAGATCATCCGCAAAGAAGAGGTGAGAGAATGAGGGGCCGCTAGCAGAGGCTTTAACTGGTTTCCAAATGCCTATAGAGCATTTTTCCTCTATAATACCCCCCAAAACCTCCATGCAAAGAATAAAAAGGTATGGGAATAGAGGGTCACCTTGCCTTATACCACGAGAGGGAAGGAAAGGCTCAAAGGCTCCACCATTGAAAAGGATAGAGGTTGATGTTGAGGAGATACAACTCATAATCAACTGAATCAGATTCGGAGGAAACTTAGCTTCACTCAGCACTTCTCTAACAAAGGACCATTCTAATCTATCATAAGCCTTTTCGAGATCGATCTTGATGACCATGTACCCAACTTTCCCCTTCTTTCTGTTGATAGTAAGGATTATTTCTTGAGCAATAACAGCATTATCAACACCCTTCCTGCCCGGAACAAATGCTGATTGGTACGGGGAAATAAGCTTGTCAAGATACCGTCTGATTCTCGCCACAATTATCTTGGATATAATCTTATACATAGTGTTACATAGGCTAATAGGTCTGAAATTTCCAATCGTTTCAGGACCTTGAATCTTTGGGATAAGGGCTATATAGGTCTGGTTAAGGGTGGAAGGAACCCTAATCTCTAGGAAGATTTTTTTAATTTCCTCCGTGACTGATCTCCCAACAACTAACCAAAATCTCTAATAGAATCCAGCATGCAAGCCATTGGGGCCAGGTGATTTGAAAGCTCTAAGAGACCAGAGAGCGTGCTTTACTTCCTCATCCTGAACAGCTTTCATGTTAACTACTATCCCTTTCGGCCGAAGCACATCCACCTTTATGGCCCATTAGGATAGAGGAGGAAAAAAGGGAGAGTGGAGGAGAGTAGAGTAGAGTTGGCTAAAAATAAACTAATTTTAAGTTAAATCTACTCTACTCCACCACCCTCCCCCTCAATCCAAACAAACCATTAGGCTTTAGCTCCACCAATCACATTGCATGTACCTTCCTCAAAATTTACTTTTTTTCAATTTTTCATAGATGTATCGTAGGTAAATTTCACTAGCAAAAATAGCCAAATAGCATCTTTTTGCAAACTATGTTACAATCTATCATGGTTTCGGAAATATGTAAGGATGTATCACTTTTTGGTACTCAAGTTTGGCGAAATCAAGTTTCCCAATGGTACTTGAGTTCATGGAACTCGAGTACCATGGAAAAATTTTGAAATTTTTTTATAGTACTTGAGTTCCATGAACTCAAGTACCATAAAAAATTTTCCGGCAAATTTAAAATATATTTTTTCAAAGAACTTGAGTTTCACGGAAAACTTAAGTTTCCCAAATTCGAGTTTTAAAAATGTGATAGATCCCTAAATATTTCCAAAACAGTGATAGATTACTAATTTTTTTGCTAAATAGTGGTAGTGGGCCACTTTCGCCAAATTTTGCTACAATCTTTATGAATTTAGGTTCTCTTATTTTGATTATAATTTTTTAGGCTTTATTGATTTAGGTTTACCAACAATGATTATGGACTAGTGGTACTTATAGTGGGTGGATGGATGCTCTAGAGTGTGTGAGGCTGTGAGCTAATTGCCTCATATGGTTTATTGAATGATTTTTTCCCCTTGTTTTTATGCATTAAAGTAGAGAAAAGTAACCTAAATTATGTAGTAGCTAGATTGCTTTAATTCTAGAAAACAGGCAATCTCTAATTGTATTGGTAATAATAGACACTGCTACTAAAGATTATAATGCCTTTAATTTTCTTTTTCCCAATATAATACATGGATGATAAAAGGTTCTTTATTTTAGCAACAAAAAATAAAAGATAAAAGGGTTCATTATAAGTATAAAATAAATCAGTCATATGCATAGCCAGTTTGTATAGGTTCATCAGAATTATGAACAAGATGCACCACCCACATGAGTTTCTGGTTCGATACGCAGCCATGAGAGGCTGAGTTCTCTGTCTAGTGTATGGAAATACTTTTTGACAAATATATCAGAAAGTTGGAACATAAGATGGGAGATGCCAAAAAAAAAGTTGAGACTTGATCTCCCAAACCTGAGGTCTAACTCAACATTGGCTTCTTTGCAAAATTCAAAAGAATTTAAAAGAAAAAAATAAATTAAAAAATCTATGTGCTATGATTTCAACATATCTATTTTTCAATTCCACTTATTGACAATTTTCAAAGCTCTTTGTCTTCAATGTAATCACTAAACCTGTATGCTGATCACACAATTGCAATGCAAAAGCTAAGGCATATCATCTTCAACTGAATATGGTATAAACTTGAGGCATACAATGCTTGCGAAGTGTAACTGCAGAGCGTCACATTGAATGAACAAGAAAAAGTTTGGCCAAATCACTGAAGCTTCTTTATTCCAGGAAATGATGGAAGGATTGCAATCAAAGTATCACCATATCCAACAGGATCTGTAAAGCAAAGCAGACCAAATGAGAACATATGAAGTGAAATTTGCAGAAAACCCAACAATAAAAAGACATCCAAAGACGCCAAACTCACCACCATCCTCTCGTAGAATCTTGATGACCTCCCCAGACACATCAGACTGGAGGAAAAAAAATGAAAAGACAACAGAAACAAATAAATAAACAAGGACTTGCAAAGTAAATATTTGACATAAAGTGAAAGGGAAGAGAAAGAATAGGTGGAAGAGGATGGGATCAGAAAATCTTTTGCTCTCATTCAACACATAAACATACAATAAAAATATTCAAGTCAAAACCCAAACCTCAATTGGGAGCTCCCCACCAAGCTGTTCAATATAGCAAAGCACTTGGCCCTCCTTCACAATTTGCTTCTGCAGAATAATAATGAGAATGTTATTAGTAGAGATTAGAGAACGATAAACTCATCATGACAAAAGTGTTCTAGCATTGCTCAAAGAACTTTAGTGGAAAACGGAATCAACTTGCATTAGAGGGAAAGCAAGAGTGTTGTTTAAGAAGAAAGGTGCTGTGGTTGGGGCTGTTGGGCTATTTTTTTTTTTTTGGTTTAATGAATGAGACATTTTATTTCAAAAGATGTGGTTGTTTAAGGAGATGTAGTCATAGCAATTATATGAATGCCAAATCAATTTATTTGATTTATATGTATACCGTAATAATCATAGGGTTGTGAACATATATAACTAAAGATAACTGACTTCAAATTTTTTAGTGGGAAAAAAAAAAAACATTACACTTTTATAAGATCATATTAACGTATGCATACATAAATACATACATACATATTTTGAGACTTGGGTATATATATGTTGAGACTTAGGGGCCGTAAGCCCAACTACCTAAACCTCTTTCATACATCCTCAATCATCACACACTTCTGTATATATGAAAGGATTTTCCAAAACTTAGGAGAGCCATGACCCCCTCTCACCCCATGTGGCTCTCCACCATTAGTTGCCACGGCAGTGTCTGGCAGCTGGAGTGGTATTTGGGTGTTTGGTTCACAGGTTTGTGATTTGGGTGTTTGGTTCACAGGTTTGTGATTTGGGTGATTGGATCATCAGTGGCTGGCAGTGACAGGTTTACGGGCGTTGCTACCTAGGAGTTGGCAGGTGGTGACTTGGTTTGCACATGAGGGCAACCCCCAAGGGCAGGGGATTTCATGACATTTCTGATTGGCTGTCTTGTCTTTCTAAGAAGTTGTTTAATAGCTGGCATGTTGATGCGTATGCATAATGAGTTGGTTTAGATCAATCCCAACCGACTGATTAGTAATTACTTCTATATTAATAGATTAAGTAAGAAAAAATTTCTAATGGCATATTTGTGCAAAATCCCTGTTATTTTTAGCATCCAAAAAGGCTGGTATAGGGTTACAGCCTGGAATCTAAAACTAAACAGAACTAGTGTTGTGACAGTATCTAATTTGAAAAGTTGTCACATCACAATATAGAACACTACAACACTCATTTCAATCTCCAAAAAAACTATAAACAAGCAGCACCTGTCCATTGCCATTGGTCTTATATTTCCTGGGTATTGGTTCAAATGGGACTATATGACCTGATTCCCTAAATTTCCAAAGTTCACATGAAAGCAACTTCGTTCTTATAACATAATACAGTGTATGCTTATCAATGGTCTTATAATGTAATGTAAGTTTAAAAAATCAACGGAGTTTTTGAGTATTTTACCTATCAAAATAAATAAATAAGATATAGAATATGTGTTTAAAAATCAAGAGAGGAAAAACAAAGCAAAGAACCGCAAAAGAAAACAGAGACCAAATGAACTAATTCATCACTGAACCTAAAACATAACTATATTTTAAGGAAATCCTACTAAAAGCAAACATTATAAACAAGCAGTTGAAAGGAAAGACCCATTCCAATTGATATGACTAATCAAGGAAAATGTTTGACTTCCCTGTGCTCTCAAAACAGACCTATGTTTATACAGAGTACCACCGATGAGTTAATGTAATATTTTCCACACACAAAAATTATAAACCAGTACCTCTTTGCACGGAGGCGGAGCACGCTTGCCCTTTATAGTTCTAGATCTCCTAAAAAAACCCACCTGCACCATTCATGCTTTTAGTTCCCAGAATTTACTGAGTAATTAGTATAGAAGCATAAATTTGTTAATATTACCCTTGGAGACTTAAGTATGGCCAAGCCTTCATCTGCAGCTTTTTCTAGAAGTGTCTGAATACCACCTGAAGAAGGTACTGGCTTGGAGATGACTAAAGATGTAGAAACAGAACCATTTTCAGGAGCTTCAGCAGTTGCACTTACACTGACAGGAGTAGGAATGTGGGAAGGTGGAGGTTCAATTTTCCCATTCAAGTCCCTCATCACATATAACCGAAATCCATCAAGCTAACAATATGAGGGAAAGTAATAGAAAATATTAGAAAGAAAGAGATTTAGAATAAGGAGAAGATCCTCAACCCCTAGTAACAAAAGAAAATGAATTTTGAAATCATGCTTGCATTGCAGAATAACTTGCACTTCAAAATGTTTACCTTTAATTCAAACTCCGCAATTGAAGTTGTATCACATAGTGTTGTGAGCAGAGACTCTACCTGAAAATAAGATTTGACTGAGTAAATGATTGAACCTTTCCAAAAGGAATATATGTGTGAGCATGTATAGAGACAAGCTGTGTGACTGCATTCATGCGATGGTAAAGAAATGTTTTGTCAAAATTCTCTGTTTCAGTGTTTCTAATAACATAAACAAATATCAGGTATGCTCTCTTGCACAAGCACAAAGAAGAAATGAAAACCACTAGCATTGGCACAATAAAATATATGGACATTGGAATAATTTTGTGATTAGAATAATCTCAATTTACAATAGAATTGAGAAAAAAAATTGCTGAAACTATCTGTCAAAGCTTCCCTAATAATTGATTTATCCACAACAATTATATCACACTATAATTTAAGACAGTTTTTAACTTGAAGAACTAAAATAGCATATAGTTTTTTTCATACAACATACAAGTACAGAATTTTCTCACAGACAGTGACAAAAATGGTATTCCACCTGCAGGGTGTAGGTATCAAACCAACTGTGCATATGTTGGCCGACTGGAGTAACTCTAAAAGATTTTTTTATATAAGTAAATTCAATTAAAAGGCACAAAAGGGGTGACACCCAGGAACACAGGATCTTTACAAAGGAGAACCAAAATAAAATTAAATAAATTATATTTAACATCCAAAATTCATCTTGCCAAGAAAAGCCAATAAATCTGATGAATCAGCATGGCTGATAGCTTGTTCCCACCTAAGCAGTAAAGCACAGACACAGATACAAGTATGGCACGATAAAACAATTTCTGAAAAATTAAGACATGACACAGCAGGAATATGTATATTAATTAATTATTAAATATATTTTTATTTATATTTTTTTTATCTATTAAGCATTTATTTTTCATACAATGTTAAACATATATCAATTTACAAGCAATAATGGATAGTAATATAACAAAATCCAAAAACCAAAATACACCCCGGCCATGTCCCATCATATTTCAAAAAAAAAAAAAAAAGGGCTGGGACAAGCCTGCAGCCGTATCCTAGAGGTGTCCACACGTCCCAGAGTTGTTTGGTGTCCAACACGTGTTGGTCACGGACATGGCAGCTCAAATGAGTTGTCCGCACTTCCTAGGTTTCCACACATATAAGGACTTCAAAAGCTGAAAACTCCCATCCTTCAAAAGTTCATGCATTCTTTTTTTTTTTCAAACGTTCCACATTAGACACATGGTGCCGTTTTTCCAAATCCCTCATCTTGCTTTCTTCCAAACAAATCTTTCTTGCAAACCAAACCTTCAACAACAGTCCTTAGCCAATCTCAGAGATTTTTTTTTTTTTTTTTTCGCATCATTAAAGGGAGACCAGCTCTCCCCAACACACATTCATAATAACAAACATCTATATACATTCAAAAGAGGATGCTTGTTGATTGCAAAGCATTTAATAATTTCCTAACTCACAACATAAATGCAGTGCATTTCATGATTAGAGGAAAAGCACTTAAAGAATGTGGACATAATACATAGAGATGGTGGTCTAGACTTCAATAACCAGTGGTTATTAACCACTTAAAAAATGGAAAAATTGAAACATCCACCAGTCACAATGATGTATTCACAGTTCAAAATTATTTTGATAAGAACTTTACCAAAAAAATAGAAAGAAAGAAATGAAAGAATTGATTATTTTCATTTTAATTACATGAAACAAAGAAAGACACAACACTACAAGAATTGTGTACTTTCACTCAGATGCCAGCCAGCCATGTTCTTTTTTTCTTTCTTTTTTTAATTGGTAAATTATACACAAACTCGGCGGGTTTTGAACCCATGACCTCACCCTGCGATTCTCATGGGGGAAGACAATGCCATTTGAGATAGAGCTCATTCACTCTTTTCGGGTGAAATGGTGCCGGCAAAACTATCAATGGTATAAACTATTGACAGTTTAGATTCAATTATATATAGAACTATTTAATTAAAATTATTAGCAAACTACTTACTTCAGATGAATTTGGAATGAGCTGATTTGTCAAACCAGAAATTTTAGTCTCTTCTGAATCATTCTCTACATTTCCAGAAGCTGTTGCATCAAACAATAAATTCTTGTTAACTGGACTGCACAAAAAGTCATGAGAATTTCTTTCATTCTAATTTTACTATAATGAAAGAGAAAGAAAAAGAACTTGAAATATGTTCAAAACCCCGGGATCAAGTTCTCAGGCCATTTACTTTCAAACTTAATTACAAGAGGGATTGCAGTCTACCAACAGCAGGAATCCCTGATGTACTAATGTTATGCATATATGATTTGCAAACACAATATGGATGGTGAATGATCCAAAAGTGTTGATGATTTGTAATATATGTCAAACTCTGGATTGCATCAAGAGTGTAAGAACTGATGGCTACACACAACAGATATGCCTGTGTTTATGTATAGATATACTTGCACATACAATATTTGTAAGAACAGGAGGATTAGCCGAAAAATGTAAGCAAACAAATCAATTGACAAAAAGCACCTACACTTGGTTACAATTTGTACATTCTCTAACTGTCACATACAATATTTGTAAGAACAGGAGGATTAGCCGAAAAATGTAAGCAAACAAATCAATTGACAAAAAGCACCTACACTTGGTTACAATTTGTACATTCTCTAACTGTCGTGAAACTCGTAATGTTACCCCTGCAAATTGTGGTGTCCTCCGCCCTGTCCAAGTTTTTATGCCATACTGTTTTAAAATACCAACTCTTGCTCTACCAAAGTCCAAGCTTGAAAATCCAATATTTAATGCTCCCAAGCTACCTGAAATAAGAACCATGTCACAAGTGACTAAAGTACAATATCTAAAAAGAATTTCTTCATATGTTTTAAGCATTTTCCGTGTATTTATTCATGTATCTGTATAATAGCAATAATATATAGCACCACCATGTCAAAGGAACAGAGTTGTTGACTTGAGAAATTGTGTAACTTACAAGTAAGGCACACAGTATCAAGAATAAGCACACATGGCTAGTCTTCTAAACCGCCTCGTAGTGAGTTGTAAGAAATTTACTCCAAACTGGTTTAAAGGAAATTTTCATCCAAAGAAAATTTAAGGAAATTTCTTACTATGTACCGCTAACTAAGTTGCAATGGTTGAATCTGAAGTGTGTATGTAACAAAATAAAGACTAGTCTATTGAGGAAGTTTACTGCTTCCCACTTAAGGCCAGGTCATGCTGTGGCTACAAAGTGGTGGCAAAAAAAATGGATAAAAAAAGTGCTGCCTTTTATGCCTTTTATGCTTAAGGATAAAAAATGGAAAAAAACAAAGGCACGTACAAAGAAGAAGCTTGTAACGTGGGTATTCTTATCCAAATATTTTTGCCCCCTTTTCTCTCCCATTTTCTCCCCAATTTGGGGAGATTGTGTTTTGGTGGGCTAAAGGAGAAAACTCCTACACCCCACCAAAATTCACCCACTTTTCCCCCTTAACCAAACAACCAAAAACACTATTTTCTCCCCGCTGTTCTCTCCCCCATTTTCCATCCTCCCTATAATCACCCCAACCAAATAGCGCCTAAAATTTTTGCAGACATTAAACACTATATTGCTGTTTTTAAATGCTAGACCATGCTATAATCAAATAAAACCTCAGTACTTTTTCAAAAACCTCCTCTACAATTCCTACCCCCCTAGAATTCAACTAGCATACCCTGACTTTAGTTATTTAACATTCATAACAGTAACTCTATTTAAATTTTAAAACCCCAAATTAAGATTCTTACACATCCTTACCATTTCCTGCCAAACATAACATCAAAACTTCATTTTAGTGCTAAATTTGAAAAGATCACACATGATATCTGGAAGCAAAGTAAACTAGAGCGTTTTATTGACATGTTAACTTCTAGCGAAACAGGTATCATTTTAAATTATTCAGAGAATATTCTTAAACAAATGCTAGCATCAACTGCAAAATACTGGGTGCAAGTGAAACCCAGAAATGTATCAACATTATCAAAGCTACAATGCACAGATTACAAACAAAAATGTAAAATTCTCTGTCCAATGGACATCCTAAGTCACTTCTTGTAACTCAACAATTAAGCCACGTCAGTTAGTCACTTCCCTTTTCTTTTTTCTTTTTTCTTTTTTTATTTTTTTTTTTTATTGGTATGTTAAACAGTGAGTCTTGAACATGACCTCACCCTCCACCTTGCTCTTGTAAAATAAGTATTTGCCTTTTCAGCTAGAGCTCATTGGCATCAATTAGTACTCCCGATTATTCCACACTGTTCCTCCACTGCAATCATCTCATCTTCTTCAAAACAGTTAACCCACTCAAATGCCAAATTGCAAGAAGATCACATACTGGTCAAAATTGATGAAGAAATTTTTTATTTCTTTAAGGTTGCAGCTATGATGCAGTTTCATAAGCATTATCATTAAGGAAAAGTATTGAAGAAGGGTTAGTTAGGTAGGATCAGAATATTTGTTAGCAATAGATGCTGGAGTTGTACATTAGCAACACCAGAAGAAAGGATTCATACAATGAACTTTCAAAGAAAAGATTTACGTAAACAAGCTTTAAAGGCTAAGCCACACCAGTAACTACACTACACTGCATAAATCACCAGAATGAATTGGCCGGCATGAAGAAGTGAGAGATAGAGAGACTTGTGGCATTTAATGTTACTAAGGCAGTAAAGCACACATGAAGGATGTGAAAAATTTTACTCTTCCATCAAGGGTAACAAGAAGTAAATGCTTATGCTTATACCAAAGCACATGCAAACTTTTAAGTTTATGATAAGTTTTTTATGTTTCTTCTTTTTCTTTTTTTTGGGGTTGGGTGGTTTTTGGGGGGGTGGGGGTATGTTACACATGTACTTGGTGAGTATTGAACACACAACCTCACCCTCCACCTTGATTTCAAAAGGGCAGGAGATGCCATTGAAGCTAGAGCTCATTGGCATTGAAGTTGAAGACCCATTGATCCTTTATCCAGTACACTTCTCATTGTTATCGTTATTTTTTTTTTTAATATAAGTAATTTATTAAAATAAACAGCACAATAAGTAATGATATTATTGCACAAGGGAAGCTAATGCCAAATCACCCTTAATAACCAATGGTAAGCCTTGGCAGCTTGACCTCAAACTTCCAACTCTTTAACAAGGACCATACCATCCTATATAACCAATCACTACAGACGTTTGAACAGAAAAATAAGTCAATGAAAGAGAGAAATGATTTCGGTTCCCAACCCTGCTCTGCCCTTGTAACCATGGGAAAAAAATTACAAGTGGACCATCCAACAAAAGTATTCAGAATAGCATCTCAATATAGACATGTGATAGGCTTAAAAGCCACAACATGGACTTTGAGCCATATGCCTCATAATTATTAGGATTCAATCATTCACCAAGACTACATCAAGCTATTACAGGGCAGAAACTTGCTATAGTAGAAGTTAAGTGACAACTTTATCCAGCAATTACAAGGCAGAAACTTGCTATGGTAATAGCTAAGTAAAGACTGCTATTTTCTATATACATAATGATTTCATGACTCCTAATTTATATCTTAATTTATGGTTTACAGTAGTTTGTATATGGGATGATTAAAACTCATACAAATGCTAAATTCTATATGATAATTTCATCTCTTTCGAAGCTAATGAACATTTGATAATCAATGTGTGACTTCAATTCTTCTTAGCGGTGCGATCACACATTTCTTTTCTACTAGTCCTTCTTCTTCTGCCTTTTTTATCCATTTTCTGCCAATCCACACTTAAATTTTAAAGAAACCTATATCAACAGTTCTCCTTCATTGGACTAAAATCTATTCATCCCTCAATTACTCTAATTGACAATCACAAAATTGATTGAGACATCAAATTCAAAGCCAAACAACGAGATTCCACACTAACATTAAAGTTACACGAGTAAAACCACACTGGTACCATTCAGAAATTCATACATTATTATTACTTTAAATTGGTTTCTTCACTGAAGTTAATTTCAGTGCTGTACATTTCATCTGTTCAAATAGAATCTACCTGCTTTTTGTTTATACAAATCACTCACTCCAAAAAAAATTCCTACATTCAAAAATTATTAACAAAAAGTAAAGGAACAAAAACAAAAAAAAAAAAAAAAAAAAAAAAAAAAAAAAAACAAACAAACAAACAAACAAATCAAAGCAACTATAAGCATTTAATTCTATAATAGTCATGCATGGTTATCCTTACTTATGACTTCCACTGCTCACAAATTCAATAACATTAATAAACAAATCCCAGAAACCCAAGCACCTCAATCTCTCAAACAAAACCAAAAATTAAAAAAAGAATAAAGTTTCTCTCTAAATTAGTTTAGAGAGAAACTTTTCAAACACTTCGTATATCTCTTTTTTTTTTTGTGAATTTTGAAAATTTAACCATTAAATTTGAAAATTTATCCGTTGAATTTTATGTTTCTTATATTTTAAATTTCATTCAAATTAAATATTATTTATTATTCGATCAATAATCTTATTTTTTATATAATATTTAAGATCATAAAAATTTGAAATTTTAACATTTATTTGATGAGATAGTAATTGATCTTTGGTCTTCTTGAAATTTTACATGTATTAAAAATATAATAACAACATACAATATAATGGTTAGATTTTCAAAATTTATCATCAATATAAAAATATAGGAAGACTTTGTAGAGTTTGACACCAAATTTAGAGAGAAACTTTGTTTAAAAAAAAAAAAAAAAACATTGACTTTTGAAATACCTACTTCCCCAAATGCAAAAATGATGAACTAAAAAGCCAAAAACACGCGCGCGCGCGCGCGCGCGCGCGCACAATAAAACCAAATATACAAGTAAAACATATTGTCATTGGGGCTAAGAGAGAGAGAGAGAGAGAGAGAGAGAGAGAGAGACTCACAGGAAGCCATTGGAATCTCCGAGACTTGGGAGACCAGAGGAAAACTATAGAGATGGGGTTGGGGTTTAAAGTATAAACTAACAAAAGCTATCGAAACCCAGAAGCCAAATTGTGAAGTTTGAAATGCACAGTGATGGGTGAGAAGAGAAGGACACCCACCCGGCCGTTCAAACTTTAAACCCCAATACCAATACCAATACCAATACCAACACCAGTACCAATAATACGACAACTGATTATTTCGCCACAAATCAATTACTCCACCTTGGTTCTTTTGGGCCCCCCGCTTTCTTTTCTTTTTATTTATTTTTAGATTTTATCCGTTTAAAAAAGGATAGTGCATCGGCGAACTGCTGTATGTGTCACAGACAGTACGATGCATATGGATGCGTTTCAGTGGCAGCTCTACATGCATGCCAGGTGGTAATAGGATCATTTGACTTAAAAAAAAAAAAAAAAAGGGTATATATACATTTATCAAAAAAAAATATTATATGCTAAAATTAATTTATTGTGACTACTCTAATAAAAATTTTGTACATCTTCACTTGAGAATTATAAAACTAGTCGCTAACTCGTACAATACACCGGATAATTAAATAAAAATTAAAAGTACTTATTTTACTTAAAGGTATATGATTTAAATTTTAAAAATGTATAATTTGAAAACGAATGAAAATAACTAATTTCTTCGATATAATGATTCAAAAAAATTCTTTTTCTTTCATATCATTGGTTTCACATAACACATTCTGACGTGGGTTATTCTATGGTGATAACTTCACATAATACTCAACTGCAATTAAACCTACTATCCACTATCAATTTAATCTATGTTATCTTGATAATAGATCTACAAAATGCATTTTCATATTTTTAAAGCTTGCCACATCATTGTTATTATCTATATATAATGTAAAACCGAAAATTTTAACTTTTTGAAAGATTTACGTTAGAATTAGGATTAAAAAAATAATTTTTTTTTTAATTAGACCTCACATTAGATTTTTTTTTTTTTTTAAGGGCTCACTTTAGGTTGAAAAATAAAAAAAGACTCATGTAAAAAAAAAAAAAAAAAAAAAAAAGAGAGACTCTTATAGGATTAAGGAAAAAAGAGAGAGAGACTCCTATTAGGACTCTCTCACTATTTAATTTAAAAAATTAAAAGTTTTTATAAATTAAAATGATGGGAAAAAAAGAGAAGGAGAGACTCATATTGGGACTCTCTCACTATTTAATTTTAAAAATTAAAAAAAATTATAAATCAAAATGATGATGTGAAAAATTGTGGGAGTTTCAGAGACTTCGGTTATATATATATATATATATATATGTATATATAGATTTGGGTTCAACAAAAATAAGAGTAGTGCTACTACATTTTCAACATTTTTACAATAATTTCACAACAAATCTAACGTGGTAAATAGTTATTGATTCTAATTTGGGCCAAATACTAATATTGTTTTTTTACCCACCAATAACAGTTTTTTGCATATAATTAATTGTAAAAATGTTGCGGATATGACATTACTCCAAAATTAATTCTACCCCAAACATAATTCTTAATCCCTTTTTTTTTAAGTTTAAATAACAACAATAAATATTAGTCCAAATATCAACAAACAAAAACCAAACAAAAACAATACAAGACCAAACAACAACAAGTGAAAAAATTATTTAACAAAAAACCTATTATAAAACAAAAAGATAAAATTTGTAGTTCGATCAACATATTCAATAAAAATAATTTCTAATTTCATTTTTTCTTAAAAAATGATACTAAGAAAAATATTGTAGTAATTTAAATTTCTTAGTGACTACCATAAATAAAATTTTTACAGCCACCACTGATGCATTTGGTATTGGCTTAAAAAGCCAGTTTTTTTACTATTTAATTTAGTTTTACTACTATTCAGTTTATTTTTGTTACTATTCATAGGTTTTATTGTACTTTTTAGTACTATTCATGGGTCTCACTGTACTATTTGAGCTACCTTTCAGCATTATTTACAATATTTTCAACAAAAAATTTTCAATTTCAGTTAAATAAGTTGTTCCCAAACGAACTCTAAAATACACTCAGAAATCAGGATTGAGTTTGAGAGTCACATGGATCTAATAGTTAAAAAGGTAAAAGTTATCCCAAAACAAAAAAAAGAAACAAAAAACAAAAAACAAAAAGAGTTTAAAAAGTTTTTATAAAAAATTAAGTTAGAAAAAGTAAAAAGATGGAATAGCTATCCAAATCCACCTAAGCTTAACCCTTAATTATTTTTTTTTAAACCCTTTTATTCTCAATCATAACTTCAAATTTAAGAGATTCTTTCTTCTCAAAAAAAAAATTAAAAGATTCTCGAAAAAAAAACTTAAATTTAAAATAAAACAAAATAATAAATTACAAATTTTACTCACTAACTTGAATAAAAATACGGATAAAATTATTGTGAAAATATTAGTGTTTTATTGAACAAATTAGGAAAACACTTGCAAGATATGAGATAGGTTCAAGCTACACTTGGTGTAACTTTAAGCAACATTACACCACTTAATATTTTTTAATTGGATGCAAATTTTGACAAATTCACAATTACATTATTTTCATATATTCTCCATACTTGCAAAATTTCAATATGATCAAAGATTAATAGTTATGTCATCAATTAATTGTTTAAATTTAAGTTTTTGTAGTTAAAAATAATACATAAAAAATGAGTTTACAGATCGAATCGTAAACAACATCCAATTGACATGAATGTTAAAAACATATAGAACATGTAATTCAACGGTGAGATTTTCAAAATATGAATTATATAATAACTCATTAGGTGGTGTAACATTGCTTAAAGTTACACCAGGTATAACTTGAACCCACTTTCTATTATGGTACTTTTATGCTTTTAACTTTTAAGCTCATCAAGTGCTACTCAAACTTTGTTTAAAATTCAATTCAATAATGTATTTACTTATTTATTCAATTTTGATGCTATAACTTTTCTTTTATTTAGTGTAGTCCTTCCATCCACTCCATATTGTCATTAAGTTCTGTTAAAATAATGTCATTTTAGAATCTAAAACCTAGCAAAATGATTATATAAATCTCATCACACCCTAGGTATTTTTGTGATTGAAAAATGTAACAACTCTGAATTATGATAAATGAAAATTATTAACATTTAAAAAATAAAAATATAAAAGAGCACGTGCTCAGAGATTAGTATATTATTTTAATGCAATGACATATAAAATAAAGAATGAGATATACTAGATATATTGTAAAGTGGGAGTGTAAATAAATAAGGTGGTGTAAACTATGAAAGACTCTTATTTTGTATACTTAGTTGTACTAATTTGTTAGTAGGCAAATTATATGTTCTTTGTATATAAAGATAACAAGACTCTTCGTGTCCATTTTTTCATCCTTAATTAATTACTAGCCTCATCGCACATGCAAAAGAGGTTTTTATTTTATTTTTAAGGTTTAGTGAGCGTTTGGGAAGCGCGTTTTGCGCTTCTCACGTCTGCGTTTTTTTTTTTTTTTTTAACCAACACCTATTGCACTGTTCATGGGACATGAACAATGCATTTAGGCTAATGAACAGTAACCGTAGTATGAACAATAACTTTTATTTTTTTATTGTTTTTAGTTTTCAGTTTTCAGCAAAATAAGCGGTATTCAAACGGACTCATAGTATCATAATTTTTCATTTATTCATCTCTTTTCGTGCATTGAAAAATATGTAGTAAATTTGAGTTTGCTGAATGCCTAGAGATTTTTCTGTTCAAAATAAAAGAGAATTTAGAAGAAGCAAGAAAAAAAGAAAAAGAAAAAGAAAAAAAAAAGAGTGTGTCGGTTTAAATTTAAAAAATGATAAAACCATATCATATTATCATATACAATGCTATATAATAAAAGTTGGACTTAAAAGCCATTGTTGTGCCAAGTGACTGCACCAAATTGCAGTTTTTTTTTTTTACTAAAAAAAATTTGCAGCAAATTTTTAAATAAAATAACATATTATTTGTTCTTTTCAACTTTTCTTTTATTACTTTATCATTTCTTTGAATAAAGTTATTGATAACAACTTTGTCTTCTTTGTGCGTTTTTTATTTTATTATATAATTTTTGCATTGATGATTACATTTTTATTTAAATCTATCCTATTTCCTTACAATCATCAATCGTGTTTTTTTTTTTTCTTTTTTCTAATTTAACGTTGATATAAACTCATAGGATTTTAAATTTTATATCAAACGGGACTCTACCAATTTATACATTCTTTAAAATAAAAATCCATCTTAAATATCCTTATTGCCTCATTCACATTCTCCCCCCCCCCCCCTCCCCCCAAATATTTTACATTATGTTGATATCAACTTTTCTTTTCTTTTCTTTTTCTATTTTTCCTTCTATTCATATGACATTTTTTTTTTATTCCACCTTTTATGGGATAGGAACAAACACACTAATCACAAATCTAAATTTCAATAGGATTCAAATTCTATATCAAATGGAACTCTATCAACATATATAACCTTATATTTTCTTTTTGGAATGAAGCTTTGTTGAAATATGAAATTTTCAACAATAAAAATAGTGGTTACTTAAAAAATTGCCAAGCAAAATTTATCAAAATAATAAAAGTGTTGGACAAGTTTATGGGGGTCATAAAATGTCCTCTTAAAAAAAAATAATAAAATGACAAGACGTTGAAGGGTGGGACGTGTGGCTAAATAAGATGCCTCCTGCCACAGGTTCCACCACAATAAAAAGAAAAAGATTAAAACCAAGTGTACAAAGGGATTGAAATAAAATAAAAAAAATAAAAGGGGGGGAGGGATCAACTGTGTAAAAAAAAAAAAAAAAAACCCAATATATTAAGAAAAAGTATTGGGGTAAATTCCACTAACATACCCTAAAGTTTGGACTAATACCAATCAAGTCCAAAACTTTTCAAAACTATCCAATTTGGTCCCTAAAGGCCGTTTAAGTCTTTTAGTCATTTAAGTCTCTCATCTCTCTCCTCTCTCATCTCTATTGAGACTCTCTCTTCTCTGATCTCTCATCTCAACCTTTTCTCATCCTCTCTCTAACCCTAAACTCTAATCCCCCAAAATCTCATGGCTACCGCCGGCAAGCCATAGTCACTTCGAGCTACAACCAAGATGGTTCTCTCTCTGACTTTCTCTTTCTATTTTCTTTTTCCTTAGCTTTTTCTATTTTCTTGTCTTTCTTTTTTTGCTTGGCCCAATTAACCTTTGATGGGTTGGTGGTTTGGGTTAGCTATCTCTTCTCTCTTAAGCAAAGGAAGTGGTGTGGGCTGGTGGTTTGGCTTGGCTGTAGGTTGCTAATGGTGGGATTCGATGGAGCTAGATTTGCTTTAGGGGTGATTATGGGCATCAAAATGTGGTGGTGGTGGGTTTGTTGTCGATTGTTTGGGTTTTGTGACTAGTGGTGGCAGGTTTCGATATGGGTTTGGATTTGTTATGAGTTGTTTGGATATTATGGTTAGTGTTGGTTTTTGGTGGTGGTGGGTTTTGATATGGGGTTGGATTTTTTGTTGGGGTGAGGGTAGGGGTGGTTGTGGGTTCTGCTATGGTGGTAGTTTTGCTACGGTGGTGGGTTTGATTTTTTGGATTTGGGTTTGTTGTTGTGGATTTGACTGATTTTTGGTATGAGTGGAATTAGGTTGTTGTTTGCTTATGGCTATGGCAAATCTGAGTTTAGGGAGAAAGAGAGTAAGGGAAGAAGAAGGGAGAAGAGAGAAGGGACTAACGGAGAAGAGAAGGGAGAGAAACTAACATGGCTAACGGTGTCTAGGACTAAATTGGCTTTAGGGACCAAATTGGTTTGTTTTGAAATATGTTGGACCTTGTTGGCATTAAGCCAAACCTCAAGGTAGTTAAGTGGAATTTACCCTAAAGTATATTACACAAACCTTACACCTCTTTTGAGTAGTCTACCACTACCTATGATATAGGAACAAACGTTGAAGAGTGGGTTGACACAAATAGAAAAACCAGGAGCAAAAAAGTTGAATGGTGGGGATGACACAAACAGAAATCAGGGAACTTGAGAATGTGAAAGAGGTTAATTTCCCATTAACTGGTCAGTTGAGAAAAAAATTTGGGAACAATTTCTTCAACTTCTTTATAAATTAAGGAAGCTTCAACACAAAGAAAGGAGAGGAGAAAACGCAACAAGCACAGAGCACAAAAGGAAAAAAAGAGAGACACGGACAAAGTAGGGAGGAACATGCAGAGGTTTAAAAAAATTTTCAGCAGCAGGTTTGTATGTGGGTTTTCACTAGTCCCTTTCTTCTTTAAATCTCTCTCTCTCTCTCTCTTTCTCAAAACTAAATTTTTGTTTGGTAAAACAAATAGGGTCACGTTTCATGAGGAGTTCCTAACTCTATATATGAAACTTGGAGTATGAGTCCCTGACTCACAGATCATATTTGTGGATTACCAAAAAAAAAAAAATTCTCTCAAGCTGTGGTCCAATTTTTTCTTAATTAGAGTCCTTGACTCTACCAAATCAAATTTTAATGGAGTTCTTGAATCTACTATGATGAATTACATCAATAGAGACCTTAACTCTAACAATACCAACTTAAATATTAGATTCCTTGACTCTACCATAATGAATTACATCAGTAGAGTTCTCGACTCTACCAATTTAAATATTAAATTCCTTGACTCTACAAATCAAACAAACAAATAGAGTCTTTGACTCTACCATGATGAATTAAATTTATGGAATCCTTGATTCTAACACTATATGGAGTCTTTGACTCTACCAATTTAAAAATTGGAGTCTTTGTGGGGTGAGGGGGGGTAAGGGCCGAGATTCAAGTCTTCAAAAATGAACTTCACACACATATACACTTAGATTAGGCTAGAGTGTAAATTCTATCTTGTATCAAAAAAAAAAAAAAAAATTGGAGTCTTTGACTCTCCACCGTTTAAACAAGTTAATGGAATCTTTGACTCTACCAATTTAAAATAATATGCTTCAATGGAGTCCTTGACTCCCAAAATTATTTTAAATAAAGTGGGGTTTCTAATTCCTTCAAACTCCAATATGACTAATTCTTTGGGATTCCTAATTCCCTAACCAAAATTGGAATTTCCAATTTCCAAAATAAAATGATCACAAAATTGATAGAATTGCTCATAAAAATAAAATTTCTTTAAAGGAGTTTTCTTTCCTTTAATTAAATTTGGGAACTTCAATCAAAGTATCATTGCTTGTTAAAATTCCTACAAAGAAACAAATGAAAGAAAGGGAAATTTGCTCGAACATTCAACTTCTCAAAAAGAGAATCCTTGGTACAATTTCCATAAAAATATGGGTCCTTGATTTACCCTTGAGATTAAGATCAATTATCTCACCCAAAAAATATAATTAAGTCAATGCTTAATCAAGTACCAAGTGTTTGACTTAAATGTTCATTACTTAAAGTGGACAAAATCATATTTGATGATTTTAAATCTAAAACCTCAAATTAAGAATTATGAATTGGCTTGATCCCCGCCAAGGGTATGTAAGCAACCTATATGAGTTATTAGGTGTAACCACAAATAAATAAAAACATATATCTCCTCAAACATAAAAATAAGTAAATTTATGTACAAAGGCAACGTGGTTGGAATCAAAGGGTCTTCCCTTGAAACAAGGGATTATAATTAAGAGATACATTATCTTGAATGGGTACTACACACATCAATAAAACTCATACGCTCAAATGCTTATGGGTGAAATTATGTTTGATGAATTTCACTGCATAACAATTTTTGTTAAACATAATTTCACAATATTTGTTAAACAAGTTTAGTCCAAAATGTGATTGCTTGAATCTCATGACAATGCAGGTGTGCATTCTTTCTTCTTAATTATCATTATTATTATTTTCATTTTTTTTATTTTCTTAGATGTTACTATAGGTTCTTTGTCTTCATGTGATTTTTAATTAGTGAATTCAAACCATTTCGAAACATTGCTAAGTTTCTAAAGGCTCCTTCTTTGTTTTTGTATTTTGTTTTTGATAGGCCAAGAATGTATTGACCCCTTTAGTAACTAAATCAATTAATTTAGCCAAGTGAAATTAATTAGATTCAATTACATGCAAAAAGCGTGGTAGTACAAACAAATCACCAACTAAGTTAAATGCAGCGGAAAATAAATTTGACATAGGTGATTTGTTTATGAATGGGGAAAACCACCGAGGCAAAACTCCACTGGGTGAATTTAAGGTCACCACTTCCGAGAGTCCACTATTATCAAAACAAACGGTTACAAGTAAAGGAATCCTAGTACCTTATATCAACCTACAGTTGAACCCTTACCCTAATACCCAATTGGACTTGTTCTGTAGTGACAATCTCTCATGTTCAATGCACGACTCCTAGTAAGTGACTAACCAATCGATGCACGGATCCAAGTATGTGACTAACACACCAACTTGAGAAGGATGTTGGCTGCAAAGTTCTTTAGTTCATCCATATGTTGGTTGCAAAGTTCCTTAATTACAAAACCCTACAGCATACAAACACAGCAGCTTCTTCAAGAGAAAGATGAATTAGGGTATATGTCTCCGATCACAATATGCTTACAACAACAAGTGCAACAACCTTTGCATCTACTTGCATCAAGTGTGATGGCCCTTAAAATAATCTTCATATATGTTTAGGGTTGTGAGAAAAGATAATCTAAACACATACACATGGATATGCGTGAAATCAGATCTGAAAAACTGATTTTTGTAATTCTCGATAGATACAGCTGTCGAGCTTATATGTCGAGCTTCACATTTTAAATCTCGTTAGATACATCTGTCAAGCTATCTGTTGAGATTTAAGATACAACATTTCTTCACTCGAATCCTGAATAGATTTACATGGCTTCAATACTAATACTTGAACTTGAACTCTTGTTCTTGAAGTATTAAACACATTCTAGATCTACCCAATTACAAGTAAAGTGCGTTTTGTTAAAGGATTAGCCAATTCTAAATGACATATGTCCTTAACTTGATTCACATATTTCCTAACAATCTCTCCCTTTGGCAATCTGTGACAAAACCATAACAAACAAATGAAAATATGAGAGAAGTCATAAATCACTCAACTCATACTTGTTGAATACAATAAAATTTAATCCTAACACAAACTCTTGAAAAACTTTGCAAGAAGAGAGTTCATGACAAGATAAACTTTGACAACATGTATTTCTAAAACACTTTAAACAAAACTCATCATGGCATCTTAGTGTGAGACAAAAATATTAAAGATTGCATACAATATCTAAGAAGCATGTGCATAAGGAGAGAAAGGAAACAACACATGAAAAGATAGATGAAAGAATGTAATAACAACCTCAATATATACATCAATCATGAGTACAAGGTTTGCTATCACAATGTAAGAAACAAAAAATATCTCCTATACTAACTCTCCTCCTAAGTACATGACTACTCTTATACCCAAAACTATTCTCCCTTTTTGTCACGAATAACAAAGGGCAAGTCACTGAGAAGCAGTCATCTCATCATCACCGGAAGAGCTAGTATCCTCATTAGTAGTAGCATCATCATCACTACCGGAGTCACCATCATTGTCTTCGTCCTCAAATGCCTCTAGAGAAGGACAGTGAGACTCTACGAAGCCACCAAGGTGAGCCTGTCGTCGTGCAATACGACCGACACGAGTTTTTACTTGATACAACTCAGTAGTAAGTGTATTAAGGAGACCATCCATGAGCTGAAGCTGCGCCATGACCGCCTCGAGGGTCACACCACCCGCAGAAGTAGGAGTGGATAAGGATGGAGTGGAAGAAGCCAGAGGAATCGTCTTCTTGGTTCGTGGCCACTTCGGTCGAAGCTGGGCCTTACTTTGTCTAAAGGCTGCTGCGCTAATGGCACACATAACAAAAAAGTGAGGGGACTCGGGATAAGAGACAGACGGATGGTGAAGAATCTACGTGATAGTAGAAGGAAAAATAAATTTATCACGGGTCACTGTATCCTTATAGACATATATAAGGGAGAGTGTGAAATAAGAGGAAAAATCTATGGCAAGCCCCTCAAGTAGGGATAACAAAAAATGAGCACGAGGCTCAGTAATCAAATTATAGTGAAACAAAGGATGTAAAACAAATGTCATCATCATATTCAGGAACCTCAGTCCTTTTGCAAAGCCCGAGCAAGGGGTGTTTTGACGGTCACCCCAAGATGAGAATGTCTCATAGAAAAGAGACATGAGTTCGTCTTTAGACACAATCCGAAGACGAGGACAGCTGGGGTAGTCAGCAAACTCTACCCTTGAAATGTGTAGCACCTCGAATATAAAATCCGGAGTGACTATAATATGCGTACCTCGAACGCGAGTGATGAAATGAGGTATGGAGTAATCAAATCAGTGCATATTGGAGTAAAACTCTTGTATGATCATGGAGGGACAGCTGACTGGGATGTCACAAAGGGACTCCCAACCCCTACTGTGAATGACAGTGGGTAAGTCAGTATCGGAAAAGTCTGAAAGGATAACTTGGCATTCCGAATGAATGCCATGTTGAGAAAAGTTTTCCGAAAAGTTCTGACGAGTTTTATCATCATGGAACCGGACATGAGGAGTAGGATTAGAAGAAAATGATGCCTCAGAATGAAAAGGGTTTTGGGATGGAACAAAATTGCGCTTAGGTGCCATGCGTAGACTAACCAAAAGAAAGAGAGAAAGAGAGAAATAAGCATAAGAGTACCAACAAGATCAATATCAAAAAGATAGAAAAGAGAGGTACGTATGCATGAAGAATGCATGAACATATGACATGTAACAATAAAAACATCATGGGCTCAGCCCAATCCAATCCTACCAGCACACAAGATTTCAACATAGAAAACACACATCTATAATGCATGAAACATTGTGAAATTGCAAATGTGATGCAATGCATGAGCATATAGGATCATTTAAACAAAACCCAACCCAAAAAATTTACAAAAACTTCATCAATTTTGAAAAACCCCAAAAGTTTTCAAAAACCCCAAAACTTAGGTCAAAAAGTATGAAATGCATGATTAAAGAGAGAAAAGAGATTGTACCAAAGGGAAAAAGCAAGGATTAGGTCGAAATCCAAGTGGGGAAGATGAAGAGTTTGAGTGAGAAGTGTTTGGGAGAGAGAGAAGTGTGTTTCTATCGAGAGAGATAGGATAAAATGAGAGCTATATATAGAAAACACGAAGCTTAATGGATCGAGAGCTATTGAGCACTAATTCTCGACAGATTTATCTGTCGAGGTGCTATCGAGAGCTGTCCACAGCAAAGAGACCCCAATGGATCGAACTGCTATCGAGCATCTATCGAGCAGACAAAATGTTTCTCGATGGATCGAGAATCTGTCGAAAAGCTATCGAGACAAATTCTCAAAAGCTTCGATGAATTAAGATTGCGTTAAATTCTATCAAGAAAGGAAGATCAAAGATCTTGATAGATAGTCTAGCTGTCAAGAGGTGTCAAGAAGCTGTTGAGATGTGCAAAAAAAAATTTTCAAAGAAGAGAAAAACACAGATATGAATGCAATTAAACATGCTATTCAACCAAAGACCCAATCAACATTTTAAGCTCTCAAAAACATCTCTCCACAAGAAAAAAATGTCACGCATTTAGATCTGAAACACACACACACACTAAACAAGTCAAGACAGTTTAGTAAGCATATATTAACACATGTATTCCTTGTGATGGCCAAATCACATTGTACCTGCACATATATCAAAAGTAGCAAAGAATTTGCATGTTGTGTGTGAAAAACATTGCAAGATTGCATAAGTGTCTGCATGTTATGACGATTTGAGATATGAGAAAATCAATTTAACTCACACACAATCATAACTGCTTGATGGGGACTATCACCTTCGAGGTACATCATATAACTCCAACATCTCCTAGAAGACACCCTTGCAATCATATATAAAGCATTTTGATTTTTTTTTTTTTTGCTTTTATTGTTCTTTGCATATTTTTCTTTTGTTAAACATATCATGCATGGGCATACAAGAGAGAGAAAAGAAATATCCAATCATGTTAAGTTTTTGATATTGCACTTTTGCTATGCCGAAGCATACAAATGTCATTTCATGATTGGCGGGCAACAATGATGAGATGATTATTTATTTCTTTCTCTTAGGATTTTTTAGTCATTCCCGTAAAAAAAGTGATATAAGTATTAAGTACAAGAGATTACTTAATTTTACTCATCACAAACATGAGCCACAAAGCTCACTTGCTTAGTTGTGCATAGAGATGCTTATCTAAGCTACAAAAGATACAAACTTTAGAAAACTTTATTTCAATAGCAATCCAAGGTACACAAGTACAAATGTACACAAAACACATACTGTTTTTGTATTTTTCTGATTTTTCAAAATTTTTTTTTTTATTTTTATGAAAAACAAAATAAAGCAAAACTGAAAACAAACAAACAAACAAACAAAAATATGTTAAACAAAACAAAACATAAAAACTAGACTGACTTAAAAATAAGAAATTAAAACACACAAGTAATGCAAACAAAACAAATAGAGGGAGAGAGAAAAAATAACTAGATCACTTAGAGCCTTTTTCCTTCCACACCTTGGAAGAACCTTTTCGTTTGGTGAGCCCTTGATCCAGCGGTGAGGGAGAAGAATTGAAACCGTTCAAGTTTGAAAGGAATATGGGGGCTTTTAGAAGATCTCCAAGAGGAGCAAAAGAAGAGGGAAACTGATTCTGGTTTTCAGATGAGATCATATTGTTACTCTGTTGAGTGGCTAACCACTTATAGCAATTAGGTCGAGTATGTCCAGTAGCTCCACAGTGATGACAGAGATGCTGCTTCTTCTGTTTAGACCTTTGATTATTGCTCTTCTTAGCCCTAGGGTTTTTAATCTATTTTTTATCAAGCTTAGAGAGTGCTTTTAAGATAAATTTACCCTTATCTATGTTCTCACTAGCTAAAACAGTTTTCACATTATTATTCTCAGATTCAAAATTATTAGCAGGTGAAACAAACACAGTAGTACTAGAAGAAGCAATATTAGAGCAAAAGAAATCATACCCCAAATCGATTCGATCAGAAGCGAATTTCTGAAGGCTGAGCATCTCATCAAGCTTTGCATTTGAAGTCCTCTCTAGCTGAGCTTTGACTTGAAACAGTTTCGCTTCAAGCTTCTTGGTCTTTTCAGCCAAGAAATTGTTCTTAAACTGCAGTACTCAAATAGTTTGATTAACTTCATCAAACTTTGTGGAAAGCTCATCTCGATCAAGTTTCACATCACTCAGCTTCTTTGTGGCCAACCTATATAGTTTCTCATGCTTCTCAGAAACCTTGTACAATTTTTCATTGGTTGTATAGATATCATCTTGATCGTCCATTTTCTCGAATTTGGAATCCACCAAGTCCTCTTCATCATCTACTGTTTCTAAACTCCCATCGGTGGGATCAATTGTAGCAGTGAAGGCATTCAAGATTCCCTCGTTATCATTATCATCTGAATCATCCTTAGGCTCAGTGTCACTCAAGGTAGTAGCAAGGGCCTTGCTTTTCCCAATGGTCTTAAAGATAAGTTGGACATTTTTGTTTCATATGTCTGAAACCTTGAAATCCGAAGCATTTTGGTCCGAATGGAATAATGTATAGACCGCCATCCCTAGCATCCTTCTTCCCTCTATCTTGCCTCTTGAATTGTGAAGAATTGAATTGCTTATGGTCTTTGTCAAATCCTTTCGCATTGGCATTCTTCATGAACTTTTTGAACTATCTTGTGATATAGGATTTCATCTTAGAATCTTCATTATCAGAAGACTCATCAGTATCATTGCTTTTGGCCTTCAATGCTATGCTCTTGCTCTTGCTCGATTTCTCAATTCTAGTCAAACTCAATTCATAGGTTTGTAAGTTGCCAACCAGCTCTGTTAAAGGAATTTGATCAATGTCCTTTGATTATTCAATGACAGTGATCTTGACATGGAATCTCTCCAGAAGATTTTAAGCACCTTTCTAACAATCTTGGGTTCAGGAATGGCTTCCCCAAGATTAAAGGCAGAGTTTATTATGTACTTGAGCTTGGCATAGAACTCATCGAACGACTCATCCTCCTCCATCGTAATTTCTTCAAAGCTTGTGGTAAGCCTCTGAAGTTTTGAATCCTTGACAGCCTTGGTTCCTTCATAGATTGTCTGGCGAATGGTCCATGCTTCCTTTGCAGTTTCAGTGGAGGGTATCTTCTTGAATTCCTCATTCGTGACCGTACTGAATAAAGCATTCAATGCCCTGCATGTTAAAGTTTGCCACTTCGATCTTAACATCATCCCAATCAGCCAGCGCTATCTTTGGCTTGGTCTAGCCTATCTCTACAGCTTGCCACACTTATTCATCTAATGACTGCAAGAAATCTCTCATGCGTACCTTCTAGTATGCATAGTTAGGGCCATCAAATAAAGGAGGTATAATTAAAGATTGTCCTCTATCCATGACAATAGGGGTTAATGGATCACACGGCAAAGATTAACTTTAATCAGAGTGTTTTCGCTTTGATACCACTTGACCAAGAATTTATTGACTTCTTTGGTAACTTAATCAATTAATTTAGCAAAGTGAAATTAATTAAATTCAATTACATGCAATAAGCGTGGTAGCACAAAAAAATTACCAACTAAGTTAAATGCAGTGGAAAATAAATTTGACACAAGTGATTTATTTACGGATGGGAAAAACCACCGAGGCAAAACCCCACCGGGTGAATTTAAGGTCACCACTCCTGAGAATCCACTATTATCAAAACAAGCGCTTACAAGTAAAGGAATCACAGTACCTTATATCAACCTACTGTGGGAAAATACATGTTTGTATCACATATAAAACATATGCAGCAGAAAATTAATGGATCTACTTCATTCGCAATTGATAACATGAACTATGTAAGTTTCAGAATTTAAGAACAAAAAAGCGTACTTTGGTGCGTTGTAATTCAAAACCAAAGATCAGAAGTTCTTGGGAAGACTTTTAATCTTCACTCCAATTCCACTTAATGCCCAAGAAGAGTAGTCTCTCAATCAGTTTCTAAAGAGAGAATAATGGAGTGTCCAACACTCACATACAAACCATTTCATCCCTTGTATAATCTTAATGAAAAACACTAATGAAAAGACATATGAAATTCTGTATGTTACTCTCCTTAAATATAACTGATTATCTAATTGGACTAGCCTTTTGGGTCATTCCAATTGGGCTTAAGTTGTGTGGCTTGGAGTGGGACCAAAAGGGAACAAATAAGACTCTAGCTCCAATGGGCCTTGGGATTTTCTGTCAACTTTTGACAAGTCCAAAGTTACCATTAATTATATTCAATACCACTATATGAATATAATTGCACTCTAGGCCTTATTAATAAATTATATTCCAAAACTTTATTATACATGCAACCCCTTCATTAAAATATTCGTAGTAATACAAAGTCATGAATATAGATTGCCACTTTGAAGATTACTACATTTTAATCCTTGAGTACCCGATTTAATCATTTATGTTATTCATCATATATTTATGAAATCCAATTCCATAAATATATACTTTAGTAACTCCTTACTAAAGTGATTGGGCCCAACACTCTGAATAACCAAACCCATTAAACTTATCTCAAAGGAATATTTTATATCTCCGTTAAGAGATTATGAATTCCATCTTGAGAATATATGTTTCATCAACACTAAATGCGGCTGCCTAACATACTGAGGTTTTGACCGTAACTTATAGATCTCACTCCTGATATATCAAAGCAACCTACATCTCATGATTAGGTCCATTATTCTCTCAATATTTAGAGTTGATGTAAATAGAAGTCGTGAGATTTATTATTCATTTGACAGTCGTTAGGATAATAATAAATCTCACGGCGGTCCAGTTCAATATGTCTTAACTCTTAAAACATATAAACTAGAAATCTCCATTTCCATGATCAAGACAAATCATCTTAGTTGATATGTTATAGTCTTTGCAGATGAAATGCCCAATTTCATCACCGACTACGAACTAAAATTCTGAGTTTACAAAGAACTTGTGATTTATATCTTTTGTGACTTTTCACATAAATCACATACGATGCATCTCATGAACTAAAATAATGTCCCATTAGTTCATTTATAGATAGTCTCATATACTTAAACAATTTAATTATTTATGACATGCCAATAAATTGGATTTTTAGGGCATAAACCCCAACACCTACATTTGAACCCTTATCCCAATACCCAATTGGACTTGTTTTGTAGTGGCAATCTCTCATTTTCAATGCACGGCTCCCAATACGTGATTAACCAATCGATGCACGGATCCAAGTACGTGACTAACACACCAACTTAAGAAGGATGTTGGCTGCAAAGTTCTTCAGTTCATCCATATGATGAAGATCAAGAAGCTCCTTGGTTATAAAACTCTACGGCGTACAAATGTAGCAGTTTTTTCAAGAAAAAGATGAACTAGGACATATGTCTCCGATCACAATATGCTTGCAGCAATAAGTGCAACAACCTTTGCATCTACTTGCATCAAGTGTGTCGGCCCTTAAAATAATCCTCATATATGTCTAGGGTTGTGAGAAAAGAAAACCTAAACACATACACATGGATATGCTTGAAATCAGATCTGAAAAACTGGTTTTTGTAATTCTTGATAGATACAACTATCGAGCTTCACATTTTAAATCTCGATAGATACATCTGTCGAGTTTTAAGATATAACACTTCTTCACTTGAGTCTTGAACAGATTTGCATGGCTTCAATACTTGAATTTGAACTCCTATTCTTGAAGTATTAAACAAATCATAGATCTATCCAATTACAAGAAAAGTGCGTTTTGTCAAAGGATTAACCAATTCTAAATGACATATATTTTTAACATGATCCACATATGTCCTAATAATTTTTATTAAATTAATTAGGTTTTGTGTATTGGTTGCCTTTTGTTTAAACTAATTTTCTTAACTTTGATCTAATTTATATGCTTAGGGTCTTATAATTAATGATTAAATAGGGTTACAACTAATAGATTAATTTTAACAATTTTTGTATTTGATTTTTACGTTTCATCTAATTATCAAGATGTTCTACATGTATATTCTTGAATTATCCGTTTTAATTTAAAAATATTATCAAGATTATATTAAATTTGGATTTATCAATTGCTTAGTGCATTTGTTTGTATAGAATCATCATATCATATTATATCATCATATAATATACTATATAATAAAAGTTGGACTTCAAAACCGTAGTTGCACCAAATAACTACACCAAATTGTAGTAATTTTTAAATAAAATAATATATTATTTGTTCTTATCTACTTTTCTTCTATTGCTTTATCACTTTTTTGGATAAAGTTATGTTGATAACAAGTTAACAACTTTGTCTTATTTGTACGTTATTTTATTTTATTTTATAATTTCTGCATTGATGATTACATGTTTTTTTAAATCTATCCTATTTCCTTACAACCATCAATCATTTTTTTTTTTCATTTTTCTATTTTAACATTGATTAAAAATTATAATTTCAACAGGATTTAGACTATGTAATTATATCATATTAGACTATACCAATATATGTCATTTTCAATTTCAATAGGATTTAAATTTTATATTAAATGGACTGTACCAATATATTCATCCTTTAAAAAAAATTATATCCTATATTTCCTTATTGCCTCATAGGATTTAAATTTTCTATCAAATGGGACTCTACCAATTTATACGTACTTTAAAAATAAAAAATAAAAAATAAAAATCCATCTTATATATCCTTACTTCCTCATTCATGTTTTTTTCTCCCTGAATTTTTTACGTTATGATGGTATCAACTTTTCTTTTTCTTTTTTCTTTTTTTCTTTTTTTCATTCTATTTATATGACTATTAAACATCAATTGAAAATTTTTGTTAAACATAATATAACAATTTTTGTTAAACATAATTTGACAATTCAATTGTTAAATTATGTTTAACAATGACATTTTCTTTATTCCACTTTTTTATGGGATAAGAACAAACACATTGATTAAAAATCTAAATTTCAATAGGATTTAAATTCTATATCAAATGGATCTCTATCAATATATATACAATCTTATATATTCTTTTTGGTGTGAAGCTTACTCCAATATGTGAATGCCTAAATCCCATGACAACGTAGGTGTGCATTCTTTCTCCTTTATTATCATTATTATTTTTTTCATTTTGTTCATTTTCTTAGATGTTACTATAGGTTCTTTGTGTCCATGTGATTTTTAATTAATGAATTCAAACCATTCGAAAACATTGTTAAGCTTCTAAAGGCTCCTTCTTTGTTTTTGTATTATGTTTTTATTAAATTGATTAGATTTTGTGTATTGGATGCCTATAATTTTCTTAACTTTGATCTAATATATATGCTTAGGGTCTTATAATTACTTTTAACAATTTTCGTATTTTATTTTTACGTTCCATCAAATTATCAAGATGTTCCACACGTGTATTCTTGAATTATCAGTTTTAATTTTAAAATATTATCGAGCTTATATTAAATTTCGATTTATCAATTGCTTAGTACATTTGTTTGTACAGAATTATCAATTTAAAATTTAATTTGGAATTATCAATTTAATTTATTTTTAGGAAGAAATCTTACTCCTTAATTTAGTGAGATAATTATTTATACTTGATCACTTTTTCTTTAATCTTTATTGAACTTTTAACTCTTTTAGGCAGCTTTTATGAGCACTAGCTTGTAACTCCATGCATGCATATACATGGATACACTTAAAGATATACAATAAGATGCATAATATAATTCCTATATATATAATTTAAATACTATTGATAATCATTTTTCTATTTTGTTAACTCTTTAAAAAAATTTTATAAGGATATTATTAGGTATAAAATGTAAATTGTCCATTTTTTTTTAATTATTGTGAAACACTTTCTATTTTTATTTTATTTTTACAATTCATTTATTCTAGACTCTTTGGTTTTTGTACTTAATAACTCACTTGGACAAATATTTATGACGTGATCTCACATTTTATTCTAAAATTAAGAAATAAAACTTTTTAAGAATAAATAATTTAGAACACATGGCGCAATTTTAATTTTAGTTTCTCTTAACTTCTCTTATTATTATTATATATATAGATATATAGATTACATCAATTCTTTATCTCAAAGATGAGGCTTCCATTGCTACTGCTTCAATGGTGGACATTACGTATCTCAAGCAAGCATTTAAGTACACCTAAGTTAATAAGATTTATTTTTTTCTCAAAAAACAAAATGGTTTATTTTATATGATTTTTTAAAAAAAGTGAAATATATTTTTTCGAATAGGATTTATTCATGTTGTTCCATTTTTTCATTATTTATTTATTTATTTTGAATATTGGAACTTATTTATGGAAAGTACACATAGAATTATGTATCCGTTTGCAACATTAATTAATATATTTTTGCTAATTATTATTATAATTTTTTATTCCTAACAAATTTTTCATTAAGACAATAAATGTTTTAACAAAATATACAAATTTATTTTTAAATAAAATAACAATAAGCGTTTTAACAAAATATGCAACATACATCTAAATTTCAGTTGATAGAGACAACAACTTATTTATTTTTATCAATTTCTTTAGATAAAGTAACATTAAGTACTATAACAAAACATGCAACATGCATCTAAGTTTTAGTTAATAGAGACAACAACTTATTTATTTTTATTAATTTCTTTAAATAAAGTAACAATAAGTGTTTAAACAAAATTTTAGCCAAAAAAATAAAAAAAAGTGTTTGAACAAAGTAAGCAATTTTAACAAAACATGCAATATGCATATAAGTTTCAATTGATAGAGACAATAACCTTTTAGTTTTTATCATTTTTTTTTATATAAAGTAATAATAAGTGTTTTAACAAAACATACAACATGCATCTAAGTTTCAGAAATTTAAATCCTACTCCAACTAAAAATGTATTATCAAAATTTCAAAACTTATATATATATATATATATATATATTCACCAATGGTCCTTCCATTAAATCTCTCTTGCACCCCACGTTTTTGTTTTTCTCAAGTTGCAACTTACACATATGTATTCGTATTGGAAGGATATATATGTTGTATAGATTCATAGGAGTTGATAAATTTATATGATACGCTCTTTCTCTCTCTCTCTCTCTAACAATTTTTTTTTTACTAATAAAAAACTATTCTCATTAATTATTAAATTAATTTTTTATTAATTGTTAGGATATATTTCCTTAGATTAAGGGATAAAATTAACAATAGTTTAATTTACGTAAAAATTTATCATTTAAATTTTAATAAATTTAAATTTTATTCAAACTAAAAGTCTATTATAATTTTTTTTAACTCTCTTCCCTATTAAAAAAAAAATTCTACACTGAAATCCAAAATCCCACATAATACACCACTTTTTTTTCCCTCAAGTTGCATCTTATGTTTTATTAATTATTCAAAAATACTATTTTATTAATTTTTAGGATATATTTCCTTGAATCAAGAGATAAGATTAAATTATAATTTAATTTAGCTAAAAATTTATCATCTAAGTTTTATAAATTTATATCCTACTCCAACTAAAAATCTATTATCAAAATTTTCAAATTTATAATATATTCACTAATGGTCTTTCCATAGAATTCTTCCTGCAACCCACGTTTGTTTGTTTGTTTGTTTTTTTTTTTCCAAGTTGGCAACTTACGCGTATATATTTGTATATGATAGTTTTAATTAAATAAATTCATTCTACTTATTGTTATTTGTTTCTAAATTTTCATTTATGGATATTATTTCAAAGGAAGTCTACTATAAAGAAGCAAAACAAAGAACACCCATTTAAATTCTTGATTTCTTTTAGGTAAGTTTTTTAATTATTTTTTAAATTCTCAAATTTTGAACTATTTTGTAAGGTTTTGGTTAATTTATGTATTTAGTTTGTATATGTTTTGATTTTTTCAATTAACTATCACAATGAAAAATTTGGTTCAAAACAATTTTCAAAAAATTAAAATTGAAACTATTTTTCAGAAAATAATTTTTACATTATACATGTTTGGCTCTCACTTTTAAGAACAATTTTTAAAATACTAAAAAATAGAAAAATGATGTTTGGGAGACCATTTCTATTTTTGAGATTTTTTTTAATAAAAAAGAACGTGTAGAATCTATAGCTTTCTATTTTTTGGGATAATGATAAGAGAATAGAGCTAATATATTTATTTGTTTTTTATTTTTAATAAAGACAAGCTTCAAATTTGAAACATGAGAATTTTTTTTTTTTTTTTTTGTAATAAAGATAAGCTCCTTATTTAAGAGATAGAAGGGTTTGGACAAATCTATGGGTTTCAATGTTTTCAATTTATTTACAGCTATACCATTAAAAACATTTTATATATCTTGAAAACATCATCTCTATCATTTTCAAAATCTTGTTTTGAATAAAGAAAATATGATACAATTTTTTGAAAATTGTATTGAGAGAATATCAGCCAAATAATAGATTCAAGTATGGGACTCACCGTTTTATAGTTTGCAAAACAAAAAATTATATTTAAATCTCCTTATCAAACAGGCCCTAAGCTCTTAAGGTTGGAGTAGGGTTCAACCAAATGTTGGACAGCAACGACATTATAATAAATTTAATAATTAACTAAAATTTAAATTAATAGAACACATTTGTAAGAATGAGTAGTCTTTATTTATTTATTTATTTTTGTAAAAAATCTAAGGAAATAAAAATATTTATCTACATTTTCTGAAAACTGTATTTAGAAAATATCAGCCAAATAATAGATTCAAGTGTAGGACCTACCATTTTATAGTTTTTAAAACAAAAAATTATATTTAACTCTTCTTGCTAAACATACCCTAAGTTTTTAAGGTTGGAGTAGGGTTCAACCAAACGTTGGACAACAATGAAATTATAATTAATTTAATAATTAACTAAAATATAAATTAATAGAACAAATATGTAAGAATTAGTAGTCTTTATTTAATTATTTATTTATTTTTGTAAAAGATATAAAAAAATAAAAAAAATTATCCATATTTTCACAACTTACATAAGAATAATAGAAAATTATAAGGCATGAGAAATGATAATTAAAAGTACTATTAATCCACCACTCCACGACCTCTGTGGCTGCTATGAACGAAGGGACATGTGTACATCTACTCCACCATTTTCACAAAGTTAAATTCTCACAAGTAGGAAGGCAAGGGCAGGGGCGTAGCTAAGAATAATTACTTTGGGGGGGGGGGGGGGGGCGGGTTGTATGGATACTTTATGTCTCTAGGTTGATATGAACCGGCTATGAGATAAGCACGTTGAATTTCATCTTGTTCATTGACAAGGAATTCATATATTTGTTTGCGTGATCCTGGATCATGGTTTATCCCTTTGGATTCAATTCTTGAACATTTGGATGGACGCTCATTTGGCATTGAATTATTAACATTTGTTTCTACAAAAGTCCTAAGTTCTAAATGACTAATATCTTTTTTCTTAAAGAATGCATCAATTGTTTGTCGTTTTCTCATTATTTGACACCTAATTTCAATCCCAAAAAAAAAAAAAAAAAAAAATCAATTCAACTAAATAAACAAATACACTTGTAGTTAAGTAATGACTAATGACCTTTTAGGATAAACAAACTAAATAAACAAATCAATCAAAGTATAAACAAACAACATAAACCAAATACAAAACCTAGACTCTGTGACAGACTCATGGCCCACTACTCCAATTTCCATAAAATTGCAGATTATATTGCAACACTAGTTTGTGACCTTATAAGATGCATTTTGAAATTTAAAATCACAATCCAGAATTCACATAACCTGTCAAACTTTGGAGAGGAGATTCAAGAATTTCTCATCATTGACAAATTTTGGGTTCCTTTTGATCAACAATAATGAGATGCAAATGCTTGCAAAAGATATTATTTGGATTCTGATACAAATATAATTCCATTACTGTGCCAAACAACTTTATAAAACTCCATATCAAATATTCTATTTTGGAAAATTGTCTAAGGCTTTGATTCTCTACATGAAATCAGTCAAAGGTTTCATACAAAGTATTGATCTTTTAAAAGGAATTACAGGTCAGACTTCTCTGCTTCTTGATGTTAATTCTGAATGAATAGAATTTATTAGTCAATATATAATTGTACTTCTTGTTCACGGACAAGACAAACAACACAAAAGCCAAAACTCAAAAGGGAAAAGGCTGGTCTAAGTCTCAGAGTCAATGGATCAAATAATAAAGAATACAATAACAACAAACACAAAAAGACAAAAGACAAAGTAATAAGTATAACTTGCTTTGCTTGCAAAGGGAAATCACATACACATATAACATATTTCATATTTGATATTTCTATTGAAGTATCAGTATTTAGTTTAGTACTTCAATTGTAGAGAAAAAGAGAGAGAAGTCAAGTCAAGAATGAATGAGATAACTTGAGGAGGCAGTGGCGTCACAGTGAGTCGGCGGAGTTTCTGAGCAGTCAGGCGAAGGCGTGAGCGGTGAGCCGATGAGCGTGACAGTGACACTATTGGAGTTGGAGGCGTGAACTAAGAAGGTAAAAAACTAAGAGGGCGTAAGGCAGAGGCATGAGGTGAGGATTGAGGCGTGAATGAAGATTGTTCATTTTGTGTTCTCTCTTTTAGATTGTTCAGACGGTGAGGATTGAATGCTGTTTTGTTTGTGTTTAATTAGGTATTTTAGATTTTGGTTCGGGCTGGGCTGGAAGTGTTATGGTTTAGAAAAGAAAATTTTGTTTGCTTAGGGAATTGAGGCTGGCTGGTGGGGCTGGACGTGGGCCAAGTTTTTTGGTGTGGCTTGAAGTTGTATTGGACTAATGGTTGAGAAAAATTTAGGGGGGCCGGATCTTAACTTTTGGGGGGGCCCATGTGATTTTTTGACATAATTTAGTGGACATTTCAAAAATTTTGGGGGGGCCATGGCCCCCCCAAGGAGCCAAGTGGCTCCGCCCCTGGGCAAGGGAACAAGGTTGCACACTTACTATTAGCTAATCATGCATATGACATTTCAGATTTTATAACTTAAATAGAGAAAAATCCATGTTTCTTAGAGCATGTTCTTGCTCATGATGTGGTGACTTAATTTTCATCTGAATAATAGTTACAAGCTTTAATTTTTTTTTAAGTACCATTAATCCTTCAAGTACAAAACATTAATTAGTTTAACCAAAATAAAAAATAAAAAAACATAAATTAGTGAAAATAAATTATAATTTTGAAATTTCACATTCAGTCATGAGAAATACATAAATCCAAAATGAATATGCTATTAATTATAATTTCTTTGTATTCTAGTTCATTAGGATTTGAATTCTCTTGCAGCCGAGTTGTATGTTGCTGTATTGTTGGCTAAAGCATGTGGCTCGTACTTTGTATTTCTGATGCTTGTACTTGGTTGGAAGATTTGGCTGTTGGATTTATACAGGCCATACTTTCTAATGTGCTTTTTAAAATTTTTTTTTTATATAACATTTATATATTTCTAACCTTTTATAATATATATATATATATATATATATATGAAAGCTATTAATAATATATATTTCTAACCTTTTCTAACAAAGAATTTTTTTTTTAAGAATCAGCAAATGATATGAAAGCTGATTTTAATTTTTTTTTTAAGAGATTTTTTTTGAGAAAGAGGTTTTTTTTTTTTTTTTTGGAGATGGGATAGGAAGAAAGAGTTGATTTTAAGTTAAGTGTGCCATCTTATGAAAGCTGATTTTAAGTTTTTTTTTTTTAAGAGATTTTTTTTGAGAAAGAGGTTTTTTTTTTTTTTTTTAAGTAGGATAGGAAGAAAGAGTTGATTTTAAGTTAAGTGTGCCATCTTATTTTCCTAACATTATACGCATATCTTTATATATATATATATATATATATATATATATTAGACAAAACATTATAAATTAGATTAAAAAATATTGGGGGTTTCCTTATTAGAGTTCTTTTTTTTTTTTAATGAAAAAAAATGCGGTGAGCGTGGATCGAACACGCGACCTTCAGATCTTCAGTCTGACGCTCTCCCAACTGAGCTATCCCCGCCGCCTATGTTCCTTATTAGAGTTTAGTGAGGATGGGTATGCTTAGTGGAACGCGTGGAAACCCCTTCGATATTCCTGAGTTCGACCCTTGGCGTAGGATATTGTAAACGCGGTAAACTAGCCGTTGGTTCAAAAATTCAAAACGGCGGTTATAAAAAAAAAAAAAAAAAAAAAAAATCAAACGTCGGTGCTAATCCTAATTAACAGATTTGAGAAACTTTTTTTTTTCCCAATCAATCCTAAACAGATTCGGCAAATTGGGAAACATTATATACATATATATATATATATATATATATGTGTGTGTGTGTGTGTTATATAAAGATTGTAGATTTAGCCGTCTTAAATTTGTTTGTGCTTCTGGTCTGAATTAGTGTAATTGTAGAATAAAACTGGTTCTTTGTTCTGAGCATTGAGATGGTTAAGGAGGACATGGATCTAAATCTGGATCTGGGTGTGGAGGAAGAGGAGGAATATTTGGTGCCCGGTTCTATTGTTGAGGTGTTGTACGGTTTTTCTTGGAAATCAGCAATCATCTTTGCAACACCCAACAACGACGACGACGATTGCTTCTTAGTTCGGCTACTTGGGGACGAGTTTGGGGGCTTTTTTGCAGTGAAGGACGTGCAAATCAATAAATTTCTTATCAGGATGTGCAGGAGAAAGGTGGTCCGTGAGTGGCTGACTTGCTTGCTATGTGTTTGTGAAAAGGCCAATGATGACGATGAGGATGAGGACGAAGAAGAGGAGGATGGCTACCAATGCCAAGAGGAGAATTGTGGGAATTATATAGTTTATGCTGGAAAAAGAAGAAGGGGGGCAAGGAGATCAAAGTTACCATCTCATACACATTGTTCTCTGCTCAAAAAACCCCGGAAGGAGGAGGAGGAGGTGGAGGAGGAGGAGGAGGCGGTGGAGGAAGAGGAAAGAAGAAGAAGGCTGCTGGTGTATATTTTATCATTACCGCGCTCAAGGAGAACATGGCTATGGGATAATGAGATTGAGAAGTATATGCCTTCTCGCTCTGAATGCAATTTATTTTCTGGTTCTCATATTCAAGGCAGTAGCGATCACAATTTACCATCACAACCAGTGATGGGTGACAAGTACATACCTGATGAGCCTTATTCCTCTGGGTGTGCATCTTCTTCTGTTGCTAGCTGTTCTATTTCTACCCAAAATGTTTCAACCTGTGGCTGTGTCAAAGACATTGGTCGGGACAGTGATTATTATTTTAGTGATGCCGAATCTTCTTGCTGATGAGGATTTAAGGGATCTGAACAACTCAAGTTAGATCTTCTCATGATAACACGGCATATTCCTATTAGTTGTTAGTCAATTTTGCACAGTAGTAGTATTTTTCTTTTCTTTTTCTGTTCTTTTTTTTTTTTTGGGGGGGGGGGGGTCTTTTTTCCAGAACATGGAATAGAAGATTGTGCCTTGTTTCTTTATCAATTAATGGTAATGTTATCTTCATTTTTTAAATCCAAGGATGATCTTTACCTGTCATTTTATTTTTTGTTCTGTCCATGCCAACTACTAACTTGTTTGTGGCCATTTTTACTTTCCTAGTTCAATTTAATGATTATACATATATGGAATGGAGCTTCAGTTACTGAGTATAGCTCTTGCCCACTTAAATTAGTTTGTGCTCCTAGTTTGAATTAGTGTGATTGTGGAAGAAGACTGGTTCTTGTTTATGAGATGGTTGAGGAGAACATGGTTCTAAATCTAGATCTGGGTGTAGAGGAAGGGGAGGAATATTTAGTGCCGGTTCAATTTATAAAAGTTGCAATCTTTTATGTATTTTTTTTTTTTTTTTTTTTTGCAAGTTGCAATCTTTTATGTATTTAGAATGACGTGCACAAATAGCATCACATGGCAAGTAGCAATTTATCCATCGCATAACGTATTTGACATGTGTCAATGTATTTAAAATATTTGCCATGTGTCAATAATAAATGATGTTAGGACATATGTGAGCCATTGTTAAGTTTATATGTCACTATTTTGTATAGTTGGCTAATCTTTTGATAAAACGCATAGTACTTGTAATTAGGTAGATTTAAGATGTGTTTAATACTTCAAGAAACAAGATGTTAGGACAAATGTGAGTCATTGTTAGGTACACATGTCACTATTTTGTGTAGTTGGCTAATCTTTTGACAAAATGCACTTTACTTGTAATTAGGTAGATCTAGGATGTGTTTAATACTTCAAGAAACAAGGTTTCAAGCTCAAATGTTAAAGACATGTAAGTTTGTCCAAGAATCAAGTGAAGAAGTATTGTTCATTAAAGCTCGATAGCTAGTATCTATCGAGGCTTAAAATAGCTGTTTCAGCCCGTGGCTCGATAGCTAAGGTATCTGTCAAGATTTATGAAGTTCGGATTTCAGTTTTGATTTTCATCCAATCTATGAATGTATGTTTGAGTTTTCTTTTCTCACAACCCTAAACATATATAAGGATTATTTTAAGGACCGTCAAAGGTTGCGCGAGTATGAAGTAAAGTTTTGTTCATGCAAATTGTGACTAGAGACAGAATTTGCCCTGGTTCATCTTTCTTCTGAAGAAGCTGCTGTGTTTGTACACCGTAGGGTTTTGTAACCAAGCAGCTGTGTTTGATCACCTGGTGGGATTTTTGTTATGTAGGTTTTCCCAATTCGTAAACAAATTACCGTGTCAACTTTATTTTTCGCTGCACTTTATTTTAGTTGGTGATTTGTTTGTGCTGCTACGTTCATTGCATGTTAATTTGATTAATTAATAAACTTGCTTATTAATCAATTAATTCATCACAAGGGGTCAATACATTCTTGGCTTGTCAAATGGACATAAAAACTCACCCTTAAATGTTCACCATTAACCTACCAATTTGTTCATTCATGGAGGTTTCTAAATGAAAAAAAAAAAAAAAACACTAATGTATGCCAATAAACTTCTTCTTGTATGGCGTGGGTTCCAGTTAGTTCAACTGGTAAAGTCTCTGATGGAGGTTTCTAAATGAAAAAAAAAAAAAAAAAACACTAATGTATGCCAATAAACTTCTTCTTGTATGGCGTGGGTTCCAGTTAGTTCAACTGGTAAAGTCTCTGATGGTTGTATAAGAGATTTGGGGTTCAATCCCTACCTACACCAAAAACTAATTGGTGTCTTGGTTTGATGATAAAGAGCTATCATTAGGAGCGGACGCCATAGGTTAAAACTCCCTCAAAAAAAAAAAAAAAAAAAAAATCTTGTATGGCAATAAAAAATTCTAAATTATTATGATACTCCGAGAGTACATAATAATTTCTCTTATTTATGAGCCTGACAATTAATTGCTCTTATAAAATTCAAGAGAACAAAAAAGGAAATAAATACAACCTTTTTTTTTAGAAAGAAATAAATACAACTTAAATGGGTCTTGTTCATTTTATTTGGGAATAACAAGTAATTTTATATATAAAAGTTGGATCTCATAACTGATAAATACACACAATGATGACAAGTGACACAATCTTTTATCTATTTAGAATGAAGTGCACAAATAGTGCCACATGACAAGTAGCAATTTGTCCATCACATAACACATTTGATATGTGTCAATGAATTTAATATATTTGCCATGTTTCAATAATAAATGTACATAAAAAACTAACCCTTAAATGTTCACCATTAACCTACCAATTTGTGTATCCATGGAGGTTTCTAAATGGGAAAAAAAAAAAAAAAAACAACTAATGCATGCCAATAAACTTCTTGAATGGCAACCGGTTGGTTCTATTGTACAATTGTAGTGGGAAAAAAAGAGAGCTATAATTACCATGATCAAATAGGAAAAACTAAAAACAATAAATTAATTGTTTGTGTGCCTGACAATTAATTGCTCTCATAAAATTCAAGTGAACAAAATAGGAAAGAATAATGCTAGAGATACAAATTATTTTACAAACAGCTGATGTGAAAAGTGATTATTGGCAAAGGGAGAAGTAATATTAATAGTGAGCTTAGATGAAAACCAATAAGAGGATAAAAAACTAGTAAGAAGTTAGTCACATCAGTTCTTTCTCATCTCTCTCCTTATATTGTATTTTTCCTAGTCATACCTCTCACAGTTTTTTTTTTTTTTTTACAATTGCTTATTGACTTTTTTCACACATAACACACATACACTTTGCTAAATTGAATACTCAACTTGATCTAAAAATTGATCATTAATTTTTAAGTTTTGTACATTTTAGTATATGCTATTTTTCTTGATGCATGAACTGCTAAAAATTGGAATTTTTTTTTGGAGAGATTGAGTTAATAAAAAAAAGTGCAAAATGAAAATAAAATCACTTTTGATTCAAGTTCAAAAATCTTTGATTGACTTGAAAACCTTGGAATTTTGATTATGTTTTTGTTCGTAGCTTTTTCTCTAATCTTGAGGTTGATTTGAGTTCACAAAACACCTTGACACATGAAAACACCTTGCATGCTGAATTTTTATATCATGGAGATTTGAGATCTATATTGTATAGTTTAAATTGATCATCCCTAGAAGTGTTTGCATGCATTTGTTCATTGATCACATAATGTCAAGTTTGCATATATTGAAAGAGAGAATATTTGTATCCATGTGAATCCTTACTTATTTAAAATTTTAGTTTGTATTTCTTTATTTTTTCTCCCACCTCCTAAAATTTTCCCCAAAACCGTTTTTCCCAAAAATTTTTTTTTTATCATTCCTATATTTTTATAGGGGGGAAAAGCTGTTTTTAAAACTATGTTTTTCATAGGAGGAGTTGCCTCTATTTTCTATAGAGCTTATTTCTTTTATGTTTCATTGATTGTCCATTTTCTCTTGACCTCTTTTGTGAATGTTTTCTATCTACCCTCTAATTAGGTTGTCTTTGTCAATACGTGACAAAAAGTGGGAGAGAATTGGAGAAATTTGGGAATCATGTTTAAAAGTTAATATTTAACAGGTTTTAGCTTGTTTTATTTAAGGGGAGATGAAATTGTTTTGAAAGGGAAAGAAAAGAAGTTTTTGATGTATCTAACTCAAGGGGAGAGTTAGTTTGAATTATTGTTGCATATATGCTATTTCAATAACTTTTGTAGGTTTATGTACTTAGGGATGTTTGTACCCATTGCATATGGTTTATATTTTCTTAGTTGTGTTCAACAAGTTAATATCAAACTATTTGTTGTATGTCTCACACACTTCATACTTATATTAATTACAATGTATTTTATAGCATCGTGATTCATATTATATATTTGTTTTTATTTCCACACATGTGTTGATGTGCTCTCTTGACTGTTTTAGGAAAAGATAGGTACATTCCAATCAAGATCTTCTGCCTCTTCTTGCAACTTCTGGGTTAGGAGTCTTAGATTGGGATTTGTGATATATTTGGACATTTTATTGTCTATGGGAATTATATTTCAATTACTGAGAGTGTAGCTCTTGTCGACTTAAATTAGCGTGTGCTTCTAGTCTGAATTAGTGTAATTGTGGAAGAAGAATGGTTCTTGGTTATGAGATGGTTGAGGAAGACATGGATCTAAATCTGAATCTGGGTGTGGAGGAAAAGGAGGAATATCTGGTGCTTGGTTCTATTGTTGGGAAAATTATTGAATAATTTCGGAGTACAATAAATGCATACTCCCCCCCTCTCACATGAATCATGGGTCCCACCATGAATTTAATTTGTGGGACTCGCAATTATGTGACAGGGGAGAGTACACATTTATGGTACTCCGAGAGTACTCAATAATTTCCCCTATTGTTAGGGTGTTGTACGGTTTTTCTTGAAAACTAGCATAAATTAAGGTTTTAAAATGCAAAAATTTCAAGAAATGGAAATAGATGTATTGAACGAGCTCTCATCCAGGATTCTGTTATTGCTACTATTAATTGAATAAAAGTGCCATCTTCTTATCAAAAAAAAAAAAAAAAAAAAAAAGGTTTCAGGGTGGATTGTGATGGTGTTATAATTAACTAAAATATAAATAAATGGAACAAATTTGTAAGAATGAGCTATCTTGATAATGATTTTTGTTAAAAACAAAAAATACAGGGAAAAAAATATTTAAGCATATTTCGACAACTTATATAAAAATGATATAATATTATAAGGCATAAAAAAATACTACTAATCCAAGTGTAAAACACAAATAGTTAAACAAAATTTTTCTGAATTACACATTCAATTATTTGAAATACATAAATTCCGATGTCATAGGTTCAATGGGTTTAAATATATATATATATATATATATATATTTAAAGAATTGGTTTATATAATATTGATACAATATGTTGTAGATGTTCCATAAAAGAAATTATTGGTACATGTTGACGTGGTTAGGAACCGAAATCTAGCAGACACATTTGAAGATAAGTTGCAAGAAACTTTTGGAATAGAATGGGAATTCTGAGGAAGCATCAGGATTTTTTTAACCTTCCTCTGGAAGATTGGCTTACAAACAACTGCTCTTCAATTTTTGTTTTATTTTATTTTATGAAAACCATATAAAATTTTTAAACATACCCTACATCATTCATTTGTGTTCAATATCATTCTACCTTAGTTTACTCTTTACTTTCTATTGATTTTCTTTAAACATTCAAACGCAATCTTAAAGCATTTGACTTGTTGTAATGGTTAGACAATTACAGTAACTTTGCAAGATTGCCCCTTAATTTTTCGAAAATTTATTAAATACTCTCGGACCAATGCTCTCCCCTCTCACATAAGGGGTGGGACCCATGTGTGGGATCCGCTCTTTATGTTAGAGAAGGGAGCATGGCTCTAGGAGTATCCAATAACTTCCTGAACTTTCCTAGTATTGAATACTTTGGTAAGATCCTAGGTGAATAATGTTGGAAAATTATATATATATATATATATATATAGAGAGAGAGAGAGAGAGAGAGAGAGAAAGAGAGAGAGAGATAAGTTCAGGTTACACTTAGCATAATTTTGCAAGAGTTACACCACGTTTAGGTTGTAGATTTCTATGAGATCTGTTAAGTTTTATTTATGCTGGCAATGCATGAGCAAAATATAAGTTTTAAGTATCTTTAGAAGTTTATTTTTGAAGACAAAATTGCTGCAAAGTTCTGCAATTTAATTAGAGTCAAATCTGGAAATTTTGATTGATCAAACCTAACAAGTTTGACCAATTGAAAATTGTAGAACATTCCAATTTATAGATTTCATGCCTAGCAAGATCTAACAATTAAAAAAACTAGTCGCGGATCCCACGCATTGCACGTGATAATATTTTTAGTGTGGACTAGACATTCAAACACTGTCTTTGTACCACACACACATATATACTGATAAAGCTGTATACAAAAAGGAATATTAAAGAAACAAAGTGTAGGAAACAACCAAGTAATACTATATGCAAACAATGTACAAAAAATGTAACAGTTGCAAATGCATAATATGTAAGTTCAGCAAAAAAAATGTATAATATGTATGTTCAACAAAAAATGTATAATATGTATGCTACTGTATCACACTAATCCAAAAAAAAAAAAAAAAAAAAAAAATCAAGACATGACGAGGACACCAAGATCCTCATTGTCAAACTCCATCAAACATCCTGGATCTTGACCTCCATTGCAATCCTACCTCTTCTTCTGTAACTTTAATATCCTCTCTTCTATGGTATCTCTAGCAATTATCCTAACTATCTTTACTTCCTCCTTGTGGCTAATCCGATGAACCCATCCATTGCCTGATTTTCAAGAGCTGCATTCCACCATGGCTCTTAGAAATAGACTCCAGAAGCAGCTATTAGGTTTTTTTCCATACTTGAGGCCTGATGACTTGCAAGGAAAACTGTAGGCACATCTGGTCCTGGATCTCCAAATTCTTTGATCACTTTAGCCATTACCTCTTCATTAATAGTCCCAGCTAGAGACAAACTTCTAAAACCAGCAACTTTTAGCGGCTTTGCAAGTAACATCAGCATATTACGAAATTGTGAAAATATTACTGACTTTGTAGCTGGGTTATCATCTCTTGATTTCTCAAGAAGTTGTAGAAGTGATGAGACTTTCAAAGATGAGTTTCCTTTTGAAGAGGATGGTCCGGCATCATCAGCATCAGAAGTTTCAGGAGTTTTGATTGTTGAACTATTCTGTGACACATGTGCAGGTACACTACACCAAATAAGTTTATTACATCAAAATAAGTTTATTAGAAAAAATATCGCATTTACAAGCTAAAATTGTTGCAATAGTAACATAAAAGTGTTAAATTATTGCATCAACAATAATAAATTGCAACAACTTATAATTTCAATTGTAGTAGAAGCTTTAATACATAAGGGAAAGTTGTTGAAATAACTTAAAATGAAGAAATCATTGCAATAAAATGATATTAATTATGTTTGTAATTTATTGCAACAAAAATTTCGAACTAATAGCTTATTGCAACGAAGTTATTATTGCAATAATTTGATATAAATTCTTTTACAATTTATTTTACAATTTATTGCAATGACAGACATGAAACTGCGATGAAAATATTATTGCAACAAGGTCTATAACAATGGAAAAATGAAGTAGTTATCTATTACAACGAAGATAAAATTACAATAATTTGATCTAAATTATTTTTTTTTTCAATTATTTGCCATCTATTGCAATAAAATTAATGAAGTAATAGTCTATTACTACAAGATATTCAAAGCAGTAAATTGTATATTGCAACAACTTGTGATTAAAAATTTTGGAGTTTATTGCAACAAATTTTTGCTGCTGTACAAACCTATACTTCAAATTTTATTGCAACATGTTGTGTCAACTATTGCAATGATTCTTTTCGTTGCAATAAACACTACTACTTGTTGGCATCACATCTTTTGCCTATACTTGTAGTTACAAACCTGTCTACAATGGAACACTCCCATTTCTTATGATCATCATTAGTGAGAGTACCTATTTTTGCAAAACGATGGTGCCACTCGCTCTTGTTGTAGTACCATTATTACATTTCATATACCTATTTTTGCTGGGGAGAATGTAATAATGAACTTTTAGGTAAACTTTTTGAGTAGGGTATATAGAGGAATTATCAGCTCCATAGGCAGTGTTTGTGATGATGGAGGGATTGGTTAGGCTATCTATTGTGAAGTTTTTAATTTTAGTGTACTCCAATATCTCATTATCTTTCATCCAATATCTCATTGTTTTTCGCATCATTTGTTGAACGAGTGGCATTAAAAAGTGTTTAATTTTAAAATAAATAATCATGCAAAAATAGTTTATAAATAAGTCATTCAATTTTACTACGTACATTCACAAATATGTTTACCACATTCACAAAAATATTGCCAAGAATCTTATAACTTAATTGGCACATTTCTATACACGAAGTGCTTGAAAGCTTAGAGAGAAATGATTTGAACTGCAAGATTAACAACATATTGTAATTATCTATAAATAATTTTAAACAAATATAAAAGAAAAAAAAAAGGCATCAAAATTGTTGCTTGAATACATAATTTTGATGAAAAGATCTACATTACATAATTTACATCTTTTGAAACATTAACAAAGCTAAAGATATCCGATTCTCATTAGATTAAAAAAAAAAAGGTATAATTGTCATAATGGATAACATTTGAATTTTAATGGAAGCCTCTTCAAGCTCCAAATCCCTATTTGCAAAGAAATTAAAACTAAACTACTAGCTAACCTGTGCATTGCATGAAGTTTTTCTGAACCAAACATAAACATTTTAATTTCTATACCTTTAATTATTTAAAAAGCAGAATTATTTTAAATATTTTTTAATAGATTTCTTTTAAGGGTGAACTTTTGAAGAATGTCAAATATATAATGGCTAGATTTTCAAAAGAATAGTAAATTTGGCTTGTGAACTTTTTTTGGATAACAGTATATACAACACATTAGCAATCAAGCACTTGAGAGTATTAGAGAGATTTTGGGCAGAGAGAGGTGTTATCCTGTTGGAGCTTTGGGCTTGAACAGTTTGTTCATGATTCGTTTGAGCCAAACAACATTGTTGGTTGTTGTATCTTCGAGAAGACACATCAAGAGAAGGCATGTTGCATCGGTCTTGGACTTTGCCAACCAAGGTTTTGAAACCCGGACCGTTCATTGAACCGTAAAAGGGAGAGGTTCAAGGTTTTTGAGGTCGAACCAAGGTTGAATCGGGGTCGAACCAAGGTTGAACCGGAGTCAAACTGTGATGATGTCATAATTAATTTAATAATTAATTAAAATACAAATAAAGGTATTTTAAATATATAAATAGTAGCAAAATTGACTAAAAATAATTGAAACAGAATTTAAAATAAAATTTATTGATATTATAAGGTTAATATAAAATAGTACAACATAAATAAGCATTAAAAAAATATTTCATAATAATCCTACAAGTCTAAATTATTTTGATTAAATAAAAAAAATTACTTTTGATTATTTTAGTAAATTCACATGCAAATGCATTATTCTTTAATCAAAATTGAATTAATCAAAGGAAATAAATTTAGTAATATTTAATAAATTGAGAGAGAGGTGATAGACTAAGTTAAAAAATTAAAACTGAGATAAATCTATAATAAATATAATACACTTCATAATTGTTCACAATCAACATGTGTAGTGCGTTGGTTCTGATGCTGGACATAAGTCTTAAATAAGACATAGCTCTCAAGTTCTAAACTCCAAAGCTCCCTTTTCTCTATTTTTAAGAAATAAAAAGTCAACACTTTGACCGGTTGAACTGGCCCACGGTTCGGCCGATTTTTCCGGTTGAACCCCGGTTCAAGAGGTTCACTGAAAATATTTAAATGCCCGGTTTTCACACATAAAAAACCGGATTTGTGACCGGTTCACGGGTTTTCTGGTCCGCCAGTCCAGTCCGGTTTTGAGAACCTTGCAAGAGAGGGCTTAATCTTCTTAAAAAAAGTGAAATACCAATGCCTCAGTTGTGTTGAGATTTTTCAAGAAAAAAATTTTAATTTTTATAATTGCTCTTATAATTTTTCTTTATTTGCACCAACACTATCAATTCAGGTAATCCAGTTAGCCAAACTAGCTTATATGATACCCTTTTAGCGAAAATGACCCCTAAAGAACATTCAAAAATTATGAAACCTCATCAGTTAGCATTTGAGGAGGTCTGATTGTTTTTCATGGTGGAGGCAATTACGCTAAAATTTTGGACAAACACAATAGATCAATCAAGTGCTCTTCTCGTGTTTGTGGTCGACACGTGGACTCATAGATTTTAAAAGTGTTCCAAACCCAATTAAATAAATCTATTTCTTTATATATATATATATATATATATATATATATAAATCTATCTCTTGGTTCGTGGTGAAAAGTTTTGAGAAACAGAGACCTATATGAAAATAAATCTAAAGGAAATAGAGTGATAGAGAGAGAGAGAGATCAGAAAGAAAAGTACTGCTATGATTTCACTAATGAAAAATTACAAGAGGTTACGGCTTTTTATACAAGTTCTAGGGTCAGGATTGACTGCAATACCCCCACTCACAAATTTTTTTACCACTCAATTTTTAACTTTTTTTTTTTAAAAACTTTATTATTATTATTTTGAAGTTGAAAGTTACTTTTTTCTCCATTCTTAATCTAAGCCATTGAGTACTATTGCATTAAGTGAAATATTCTAAGCATTGCATTTTATCTCAAAATCACCAAATAATGGTTGAGAATCTTGAGATAATCTCGTGTGACAACTAATCAACACACATGCTGAACTAATAACATCTACATTAATTTATACGATATCGTTTCATCTCTAAGTCTAAGAGCATCCACATCTGTTGGTGTATAATCTTCTATAATACAAAAACTTATTCATTTTACACCAAAAAAAAAAAAAAACACCCACATTAGTGGGTGTAAAGTTATGTAAAAATATGCAAAATCATAGCTACAATAACCATGTATATATAAACGGTTACTGTAGCTCGTTTATCCCTTATTTTATTATTTCACGTTCACTCGTTTTTTCTCTCTCTCTTTTCCGTGCTCAACAAATTGCTGCTCAACAAACTCACTTGCTTCAAAAAAAAAAAAAAAAAAAAAAAACACAGAGACAGAGACAGATCAAAAAAACCCACACGAACAAACAACAAAGAGACAGATCGGTGCTTGATTGGAGCTAGGGAGATCTGACCGAGATGGGTCTTGCCTGATTGGAGCCTGAACGGAGCTAGGGAGATCTCAGATTGATCGGTGCTTGTGGATCGGAGCTAGGGAGATCTGGTTGGTGCTCGTGGATCGGAGCTAGGGAGATCTCAGTCAAATCTGATCTGGTAGGAGTGGATCGGTGCTTGTGACCGAGATGTGGATTGGAGTGGATTGGAGTGGATCGGAGTGGCTTTTGCTTGTGGATCGGAGTGGCTTTTGCTTGTGGATCGGAGTCGATCAGTGCTTGATCGGGTCTTGCCTGATCGGAGATGTGGATCGAAGTGGGTCTTGCTTGTGGATCGGAGTGGATTAGTGCTTGATCGGGTCTTGCTTGTGGATCGGAGATGTGGATCGGGTCTTGATCGGAGATGTGCTTGATCGGGTCTTGCCTGATCGGAGGAATAGTTGATCTGAGAAATGGGTAGAGATGGGAGAGAGAAAGGTATAGAGAGATAGCAACAAAGTAGAAATGGTAGAGAGAGGGAGAGAGCGCGCATATATAAGTAGAGAGAAATAATAAAAAATTTGAGAAAATTGATTATTTAATTAAAAAGGGTGATAAAATAGATGAATTGATGTGGATGTTTTGTAAAACTAAATATGTAAAATAGAAAAAGTAAGTTTTTAGTGTAAAAATAAATGTGTAAAATGAAAGTACTGATGTAGATGTCTAACTGGTGAATTATCTCAAAACGGCACCGTGTGACTTAAAAGATTGCAACACTGTTTCATGAAATGCTGATGTGATCACGTGAGTGTGTTCGCCTGTTTGGATTTGAAAACGATGTCGTTTGGGTCTGTTAATTGACACATGGATTGATGTATAGGACTAAAACAGGCCCTGTCTTCACACAATTCCACTTCATACCACGCCTCCAAAATTTGTGCAGAGCAAAAGCAAGGAAGGTAGGGACGAGGACCAGTTAACTGTACGTATTTGGCTGTTTCTAATAGGTGATTTAGACATTAATGAGATAAAATATAAGAGAAAATGAATGATAGCCATGAGACTAAAAATAAAAGAAAAAAAAAATGAATGATATTCATGAGAATATTAACACACAGAGAGAGACAGATTTTTTTGAGATGACAATAGAATATGTACCAAAAAAAAAAAGAATTATATATAAATACGTATAAAAAATTAAAATTATATATCAAAAACAATTTAAGTATATATCAAATCAAAATTCATGTATACACATTTGGGGCAGGGTGATGTAACAAAAACTCATCCTGGCCTCGTCACTTATTTAGGACTGAAAGAATCCACGTAAGGGAGAATGAGTCGAGCAAGAAGGTAAATTTTTGTCATCCTATGTGATCAACCTCAAAGTTCTCGTGAACAAATTAATACTTTTATATAAAGCTATATTTTTATTATTGGTTATAACAATAACAATCTCAGGCATATTCCAAATGATCAGAGGGTGTAAATGAGGCCTTTTACACCCTCCAATCAAACATTGACACATCAAATTTTTTCACATAAAAACATAGTGTCTGATATACATAATTACAACCCCTAAAAACGAATATATTTCATTGTTTATTAAAAAAAGAAATATAAATATAAATATAAATCAAAAACAAAAACTATTGTTGTTTGTTTCTTTGTGAAAACATTGCCTTGCCAGAGTCTATGCCTTCACCTGGGAGAAGTTGAATTGCCTTTACACCGTTGGCTTTAAAGACGGTAAAAGATTTTGAGCTCCTTTTGGACAAAAATGGCCTCTTCTTTGCCGACAAGCTCCACCTTGTTCTCAACCGCCTCGCATGAAGTGCTTCAACGAGTCAATGTGTTCAAACTTCACACAGCAATAGGTTTTCTTTTTTATTTGTCAAAAATCTAGTATAAAAAAAAAATGCACAATTTTTGTCACAACTCTCTTATGTGGCTTAATGTGATTGGTAGAGAAAAAGTAGTAAGTTACCAGTCACAGTTTTTCCGTATTAGAGATTTTGAAAAAGTTATGCATTTATTTGTGTTAATAGAATTCCAGAGGAGAGAGAGATGCAAGCTAGGTTCTTATGGGTTTTTCTTTGCTTGCATGTGGTTGAAAGCTCTAGAGAAAAAATGGATATGTGGGGAAGTCACCCGGTGAGTTAAGAGTAGGTAGAACAAGCCATTTTGACACCGCATATGAATAGTATTGAAGCAGGTTTTGGAAGAGAGAAAAATCTATGACTTATGGAGTGCCAAACACACTAGATGTGTGAGTTTGGAGAAAATCGAGTAAGAGATGTGAGTTAAGAGTTATGAGTTAAAATGCAGAGTTGTAGGCTAATAGCTAAGAAGATAGGGACACCCGGCCGTTAAACCCCTAAATGATAGCTGGAGTAGGATTCTCTTGGGACCCTCTGGTTATTTAATTTATTTATTTCAAATTTGATCTTTTCTTAATGATGGGGGTAAATCTCCCACCCGACGGATTGGCCTCTGACGACGGATGTACATGACGGACTCGGCGTGTCGACGGCCTGACCTTCAGTAGTCGACGGTGAGAGGTTCACCCCATGTTGTCACCAAGCACCAAAGCCCGCCTTGCCACGCACGCTTCCTTGGGAAGGTGAATCTTGTCACGTACGCTGCTACTCAGCCAGATGGCTTACATAGCACGATTCCCTACCTCCAAGAGGGAAATCGTGCCCAACATGCTAGGCCACCCAGGAAGAGTCTTGCGTCCTACGCTACTCAGGGGCAATTTCAGTACAACGATACCTTCTCCAGTACGCCTCATCCAAAGGCCACTACCACACTATAAATATCGCCACACCCTCCAAAAATCGAGGTACGCATACTAAGACCCGACTCTGGCACTCTAGAGTTGTATAATATACTAACTTAACCATCGGAGGGTCGTTGGCCGGTACCACACCGGTACTTCCCTTTGAGGTTCTTCTTCCTTCTGCAGGACCGTCCGGAACGCACAAGCCCTGCAGCCCACTGGTTTGATTCTTGACCTCATCAGTTGGCGCCGTCTGTGGGAAACGCACAAGTTCCTGTTACGTGTTTCCCGGACTAAGGGTTGCATGGTACTCACGCGTTCAAGGACGACCACCATGAACGACCAAGGCAACGAACAACGCACTACGGCCCTTGAAAGGCAAGTCCAGACTCTGGCGGCCGCGGTGGAACGTCTCACGAAGCGCAACAATGACTTGGAAGAGTAGCTGTTGCGAAGGAATGCGACGAGTGACAATCAGGGAGAGAATCAGGAGGAGAGCAGTGCCGAGGAGAGGGACTGCGAGGGTCCTGAGGGAAGCCATGCATTGAGCCGGCCTGAAGGACAACAGCCAAACCATCCGTCGGCAGATGGCCATGCCCAGTCTAGTATGGCCGTAGAAATGCGAATGATGAAGGAACGTATGGACTTCATGATGAACGCCCTCAAAGGGCGAGTGTCCAGCGACCTCGACGACCTCGTCCACCGCACGGACTCCCCATTCACAACACCCGTCATCATGTTCCCTACGCCACCGAAGTTCCGCATGCCACAGGTGGAAAGCTACGACGGGTCCAAGGATCCGCTAGACCACTTGGAAACCTTCAAGATGTTGATGCACCTGCACGGCGCGCCAGATGAAATCATGTGCAAGGCCTTCCCCGCGACGCTAAAAGGCTCTGCAAGGACCTAGTTCGGTAGACTGGCGCCCGGTTCTATCGGCACCTTCAGGGAGCTGAGCGCTCTGTTCGCCTCCCAGTTCATCGAAGGACACCGGCACAAGAGATCCACCGCATGCCTGATGAACATTAAGCAGCGGGAGGATGAGACGCTGAGATCTTATATAGCCCGCTTTAACAGAGAAGCGCTGACGATTGACGAAGAAGACGACCGGATACAAGTGGTCGCGTTCACCAACGGGCTGCGGAAGGGTAAATTCCTGTTCTCTTTGTACAAGAATGACCCGAAGACAATGTCAGATGTGTTTTACAGGGCAACGAAGTACATGAACGCAGAAGATGCGTTACTGGCAAGGGAAGAGAAGCCCCCCGGGAAGAGGGAAAGGCAGGAAGACACCCGGCAAGATAAGGGGCGGAAGGCGCCTCGGACAGGGGAAAGCCGAGACAGTAGACGCCCAAAGCCCAATGCCGGGAAATTCACAAGCTACACACCATTGACGGCTCTGGTTGATCAGGTCCTGATGCAGATCAAGGATGACGGATCCTTGACATTTCTGGGAAAGATGAAATCAAACCCGGACAAACGACCGAAAGACAAGTATTGCCGCTTCCACCGAGACCATGGGCACGATACCGCCGACTGCTACGATTTAAAGCAACAGATCGAAGCCCTGATTAGACAAGGGAAGCTGCAGAGGTTCGTCAACAGGGAAAAGGCCGAAACGTCTCGGCAGGCACAGACCCCCCACCGGGACAATGAGCGTCCCAGACCACCTATAGGGGATATAAGGGTGATTGTGGGTGGCACACCGGTTGCTGGTTTTACGAAGAAGGCTCTGAAGTCCCACCTCAGGGCGGTCCAAAATGTTCAGGCTGCGAGCTCCGTCCAGAAGAAGCCGAGAACTAGCAGCCCCACTATGGAATTCACAGAAGAGGATGCCCAACACCTCCACCACCCGCCCGACGACGCCCTTGTCGTCAATATCCGGATAGGGGACTACAACACTTACCGGGTCCTGATTGACAACGGGAGCTCCGCAGATATTCTCTACTATCCCGCGTTCCAGCAGATGCGGATTGACAAAGAACGCTTGGTCCCTACCAAGGCCCCACTCACAGGTTTCGGGGGGACCAGAGTATATTCCCTCGGCTCGATCACATTGCTCGTCACTGTCGGGGAATACCCTCGGCAGCTCACTAGGGACGTCACCTTCCTAGTCGTCGACTGCTCCTTAGCATACAACGCAATCATAGGGCGACCAACCCTCAACGCCTGGAAGGCCGCCACCTCGACCTATGCCTTAAAGGTCAAATTCCCTACAGAGTACGGGGTAGGAGAACTATGGGGAGACCAAGTGGCCGCACGAGAATGCTATGTGGCAATGGTAGAGATGAATGGCCAGCTACAGACGATGAACATAGAGCAGAGGACGGGGGCAGAGCCTGTGGAGGAACTCGAAGAGATAATTCTCGACGAGTCCAAGCCTGAGAGAACCACCAGAATCGGTGCCCTCAACAGTCCGGCGACCCGCCAGGCACTCACGACCTTCCTCAAGGAAAATCAGGATGTATTCGCCTGGAGCCATGAGGACATGCCGGGGATCGATCCGTCGGTCATGGTACATAGGCTGAACGTAGCAACCAGATCCGGATGGATGAGGCAGATTAGGAGAAAACCTCATTCGTCACCAGCCAAGGACTCTTCTGCTACAAGGTGATGCCATTCGGACTGAAGAATGCAGGTGCCACGTATCAGAGGCTAATGAACAAAATGTTCGCCAACCAAATAGGGAGGAATGTCCAAGTGTACGTCGACGATATGCTGGTAAAAAGCCAGCAAGAGAAGGATCATCTGAGTGATCTCGAGGAAACGTTCGGAACCCTCCGTTCCTACAACATGAAGCTCAATCCCTCGAAATGCGCCTTCGGGGTAACCGCAGGAAAATTCCTCGGCTCATGGTCTCTCAGAGAGGCATCGAGGCCAACCCGGATAAGATCAGGGCAATAATAGAGATGGCCCCTCCGAAGAATGTAAAAGAGGTTCAGAGTCTGAACGGGAAGGTTGCCGCACTGAACAGATTTGTGTCGAGGGCCACGGACAAATGCCTTCCCTTCTTCCGCACATTGAAGAAGACGTTCGAGTGGACGGACGAGTGTCAAAGGGTATTCGAAGAGTTAAAAGCCTATCTCTCTTCCCCACCATTGCTGAGTCCTTCACAGCCTGGGGAAGAACTCTTCCTCTACCTGGCCGTGTCCTCAGCTGCCGTCAGCGCGGCCTTGATCAGAGAAGAGGACGGGGTGCAGAAACCCGTATACTACGCCAGCCGGGTGTTCTAAGGGGCGGAAGGAAGGTACCCGCCCATGGAGAAACTCGCCTTCGCCCTAGTCACCGCAGCCCGAAAGCTCAAGCCCTACTTCCAAGCTCACACAATCGTTGTCCTAACCGACAAGCCTCTGCGGCGAGCAATGCACAACCCAGAAGCCGCAGGTCGTCTGGCCCTATGGGCGATAGAGCTGACTGAGTTTGACATTCGCTACAGGCCACGTACCGCCCTCAAGGGGCAGGCAGTAGCTGATTTCATAGCCGAGTTCACCAACGCGGAGGACGAGGGGGCAGATGCAAGTCCAGCATGGAGTATACATACAGATGGGTCGTCAACTAGATGAGCCGGTGGCATTGGGGTCGTGCTCCGTTCCCCTGAAGGAGACCAAATTGATTGTATGATCCGCCTAGACTTTCCCATCACCAACAATGAGGCAGAATACGAAGCCTTGATAGCCGGACTGGATCTTGCCAAAGCAGCAGGTGCAGCCCGAGTGGTCGTCTCCTGCGACTCCCAGGTAGTCGTCAACCAAGTCAACGGGAACTACGAGTGCAGAGGCGACTAAATGAAGAGGTACCTCCATCAGGCAAAAAGAAGGGTCGATGAGCTCGGAGCAAGCATAGTCCAAGTCTCCAGGGAGGAAAATGAGCAGGCCGACCGCCTCGCCAAAGCTACTTCGTTGGAGCAGGAAAGCAGCACTGACGGTGTGCTACACTTTGTGCAGGTTTCTCCACTGGTAGACTCTATTGAAACGCAGGAAGTCGGCTCGGAAAGCAACTGGACTATGCCGTTGGTCTCATACCTGAAAGATGGCGTCTTGCCCGACGGAAGAGAAGCCGCCAGAAAATTGAAGGTCCAAGCATCAAGGTTTGTCCTGTTAGAAGGAGTCCTATACAAAAGGGGCTTCTCTCGCCCATACCTAAGGTGCCTGGGTTCCGAAGAAGCTGACTATGTCATGAGGGAGGTACACGAAGGGGTATGTGGAAACCATTCAGGGTCGCGGTCATTGGCGCATAAGCTAATCCGCGCAGGATACTACTGGCCGACCATGAGAAGAGACACGCAGGCTTATGTCAAAGCTTGCGACAAGTGCCAGAGGTTCAGCAACATCGTCAGGCAACCCCCCGAAGAGCTGACCCCAATGACGGCCCCATGGCCATTCGCTCAATGGGGATTGGATATCATGGGCCCATTCCCGACCGCGGTGCGATAGCTCAAGTTCCTTGTGGTAGGCATAGACTACTTCACGAAGTGGGTGGAAGTTGAGGCATTGGCCACCATCACAGAGAAGAACATACGATACTTCGTCTGGAAGTCTATCATATGCAGGTTCGGGATACCCAGGGTATTAGTCTCCGACAACGGCAAACAGTTTGACAATGGCACCTTCCGGGAATTCTGTGCGCAGCTGGGAATAAAGAATCATTACTCTTCCCCCGCCCACCCCCAAGCCAACGGTCAAGTAAAAATAACGAACCGATCCTTGCTCAAAATTATCAAGACTCGGCTCGAGGGGGCAAAGGGGATATGGCCCGAGGAGCTGCCAAGCGTATTGTGGGCTTACAGAACAACAGCAAGGACCCCCACAGGAGAAACACCGTTCAGGCTAACCTATGGAAGCGAGGCAGTCATTTCAGCCGAAGTGGGACTCACAACCTATAGGGTGAACACCCATGATGAAGGCCGGAACAACGAAGCCTTGCGCCTGCACCTTGACTTGATCGACGAAGCCAGGGCAGCAGCAGAGCAAAGGTTAGCCCGGTATCAGTATCGCATGGCTAAACACTACAACGCCCGAGTCAGGCACAGGGAATTCCAGGTCGGTGACCTCGTCCTAAGAAAGGTCATGGGCGCTGCCAGAGACCCAACCCAAGGAAAGCTCGGCCCCAATTGGGAAGGGCCCTACCGAATCACAGCGTGGAAAAGAAAGGGCACCTACCACTTGGAGACACTGGACGGGCAGAAGCTGCACCACCCGTGGAACGCGGAGCACCTACGTAAGTACTACCAGTAAGAAAGAACGGCAGCCCCCTACTTGTATCTAGTCTGTAATTGATCCACTCTAATGTATGTTCCTGGGACATGTTTTCTTCCTCACAAAAATTATGCAAGTCATACAGAGGTTTATTCAAAGTCTCTTCTACTTACTATTAAGTGCTGAATGTCAGAAACCCCCAAAAGCCTAAGTTAAAGTTGACGGCACAAAAGACGACGGCCCAAACTCGACGACGGCATAAAAGCGTCATGCGCCCAAGCTGACGGCTTAAAAGCCACAAGGTTTTCCTAAATGGAAACACCTAACGCCTAAGTCTAAAAGACGACGGCCCAAACTCAACGACGGCATAAAAGCGTCATGCGCCCAAGCTGACGGCTTAAAAGCCACAAGGTTTTCCTAAATGGAAACACCCAACGCCTAAGTCTAAAAGACGACGGCCCAAACTCGACGACGGCATAAAAGCGTCATGCGCCCATGCTGACGGCTTAAAAGCCACAAGGTTTTCCTAAATGGAAACACCCGACGCCTAAGTCTAAAAGACGACGGCCCAAATTCGACGACGGTATAAGAGTGTCACGCACCCAAGCTGACGACTTAAAAGCCACCAGTTTTTCCTAAATAGGAACCCCCAAAAGCCTAAGTTAAAGTTGACGGCACAAATGACGACGGCTCAAAGCCAACTACATCGTCTTATAAGGTTAAAAGCCAAAGCCTAAGTCTAAGGATGACGGCACAAATGACGACGGCTCAAAGCCAACTACATCGTCTTATAAGGTTAAAAGCCAAAGCCTAAGTCTACGGATGACGGCATAAATGGCGACGGCTCAAAGCTAACTACATTATTATAAGGGGTTGGAAGCTAGAATCCTGTCGAGGGTGACGGAATAATAGCTTAGCAACAATAAAGCTGACGGTTCCACGAAGCTCTTTGCGTGAAGATATTAATTATGACGGCCAGGTATGTTGACGGTACATCATATTGACGGCTTATTATATCAACAGTTTCACGAAGCATAAACAGCATTTGAAATGAACAGTGCAAGCAATCAACACACACAAGCAGAATTTGAAACAGGATGTAAATTAAAACAAAAGCTTTTCAAGTCAACATTGTTCTCGACGGCCCAGAAATTGACCGTCCTACAAAAAATTGTTACAAAAATTCTCCATAAAAATTACAAGTCTAATGAACGGGGGAATCAACTACATTCACTTCTTCTTCAGTTTGGACCTTGGCGGTTGTCTCGGCATCGTCATCAAGGGTCCCGTCACCTTTATCATTTTGGCCTTCATCAAAGGGGCGACCTGCGCTCTCGGAAGCAGCCTGGATGACGGACGTTTGTGCCTGGCCTCCGTCAAGGGACACCTGCGAGAGATCCGTCTCCGGATAAAGGGCCTTCACCTGACGGACGGCCTCATCAAAACCGTCCGCCATTACGCCACCAAGCTCCGTCAGATACGCTTCAGAGTCTCGGTATTCCCCGATCGCGTCTTCTCTGGCCTGACGGAGCTGATCCTTCATAGACTGGATCTCCCGCTCCTTGTCCGCGAGGACCGTCTGCAGATTCTCCGTCTGCTTCTTATACTCTAACCTATCCTCCTTGAGAACGGAGAACTTCTTCTCCATCTTCACCTTCCAAGCTTTGTATTGCGACAGCTCGTCCTCCACCTCTGTTGTCTTCGCCTGCAGACGGGTCATGGCCGTCTCCTCCCGGACACAACGGTCCATCAGGCCCTTCATCATGACGACAGCCTGGAAATCAAAGACACCAAGTCAACGTGACGGCGAGGATAAATGTATATATTCAGAAAGACTGACGGTGAAGGAAAATTGCTTACCTGGGCCAAGTTGAAAAGGCCCGTCTCCCCCATGGCCTCTTTGGAATGATTCCCGATGTCCTCATAGTTCTCTATCGTCAGTATGGAGGACAGCTTCTCGATTGCATACTTCGAATCCTCACGCAGGAGGACGGGTGGCTTCTCGACGGCGGGTGGAGGGCCACTAGTCATGAGACCCTTCCCCTTGCCGTGTCTGACAGGGGCCTTCTCTCCGTCTGCCTCTAGCCCAATGACGGTCTCGGGGATGTTTTTGGGCTTCTTGGGGAGACGGTCCCCCTCCTGGTCAGACTTCCTTTTTGTGACGGGCAGCCTGGGTACGCCCGTCCCTGCAGCTTGGTTTTCCCTTTTCCTTGCAGCTGCTTGCTGCTTAATTAGGGCCCTCCTCCTTGCTTCGTCCATTTCTGCAAGACAAGACGGCACATGAATTGACAAAAAGGGAGGAGAAAAATGGTCAAGCATAAATTCGGGTGAACGGACGTACGTTTTCTAACTTGTATCTCGTACTTCTCTGCTTCCGGAGACGGTTCAGGCCCGTCGCAGTGCCAACAGATGGTCTTCAGGCACACCAAGTTAGCCCAAGACCTCTCCTTCAACTCGGACTTCTGAAAAATCCTTTCCAAAAAGCTCCAGTCTTCAATTGACACTTGAGGACGGTCTTGAGCTGAGAGAAGAAGACGGTTATATGATGACGGTGCATAAAAAAAAAAAAAAAAGGGGGAGAGAGGAGCAAGAGGAGAAAGTGAACGGGCGAATACCGGACGGGGACAAGACACCCCACGTGGTGTCGACGGGCATGAACTCGGTCTCCCCAGGGGTCCCCATCCACTCATCACCGTCCATGAAGAAGTACCTAGACTTCCAGTCCCTATTTGAGTCTGGAGTATCGCACACTAACCTTAATAGTGGACCCCTCGCCACAAAACTATACATTCCCCTGGATTTTTGTATCTCCACCGGACGGTAGCAGTGGAAGAATTCCTTCACCGTCAACCTTTTCTTCCCCTCGGACATGGACCCGTACAACACCTCTACCCCAATAAAGACCCTCCAGGCATTTGGGGAAACTTGGCTGACGGATAGTCCTAGGTAGTGAAGGAGGTGACGGTGTAGTTGGGTTAGGGGAAACCTCAACCCTGCCTTGAGCATTTGCTCGTAGACCCCGACACCCTTGACACCACGGTAATAACACTTCTCTCCTGGGTGGGGTAGACGGAGAGGTATATTGTCAGGAATTTGGTATTTGCTTCTAAGTGTTCTGAAGTGTGACTCTTTGATTGTGGAGAAGAAATCATTCACCGTCCACAGAGAAAGCATAACGTACTTCCTCATCCCGTCACTGCCCACGACAGACTGGACTTGAGGATCCTCTCCCTCCATACCGTCACTAAGGTTGCTCTCTACCCTATCACTACTCGACGGAGAAGAGGTGGTAGACGAACTCTCTTCACTCGAGGATGTTGTGGCTACAGGATCCTTTGGACCCGACGGGTTGACTTCATCGTAGCCCGCTCCGTCGCGGACAAACGACTGGTTACTCGATGCGCTAGACATGTCACCTACATGTGACGGAAAACCCTAAGTCCAACTGCCCTAAAGACACTGACGGTAAAAAGAAGTGAACGAGCAGTAATTACTTACCGGCTACTTGTGCTGATGAATGAAGAAGACAACGATTGCTAGAATATGACGGACACGCAAGTTGACGGATCGAGTGCTTTTCTGCTGGGTGAACGGATGCGCTCTGATGGTTTGTTTTCAGTAAAGAGTGAAGAATGAAAGAAAAGAAGGAAGGCTTTTATATGAGAGAAATAGCGGGAGACGAGGGGACGCCTCGGTCCGAGCACACGGTCCACGAGTTGACGACACGTGTCCTGCATTTATTACCAGGCATTAGTTACCGATGACAGTCTGTCTGTCCGACCCTTGGTATGGTTTGGAACCGTCACCCCATTAGTCCGTCGTTTGAGCGTTCACGGACTGATGGGCTGAGGGGGCAACTGATGGGGGTAAATCTCCCACCCGACGAATTGGCCTCTGACGACGGATGTACATGACGGACTCGGCGTGTCGACGGCCTAACCTTCAGTAGTCGACGGTGAGAGGTTCACCCCATGTTGTCACCAAGCACCAAAGCCCGCCTTGCCACGCACGCTTCCTTGGGAAGGTGAATCTTGTCACGTACGCTGCTACTCAGCCAGATGGCTTACATAGCACGATTCCCTACCTCGAAGAGGGAAATCGTGCCCAACACGCTAGGCCATCCAGGAAGAGTCTTGCGTCCTACGCTACTCAGGGGCAATTTCGGTACAACGATACCTTCTCCAGTACGCCTCATCCAAAGGCCACTACCACACTATAAATATTGCCACACCCTCCAAAAATCGAGGTACGCATACTAAGACCCGACTCTGGCACTCTAGAGTTGTGTAATATACTAACTTAACCATCGGAGGGTCGTTGGCCGGTACCACACCGGTACTTCCCTTTGAGGTTCTTCTTCCTTCTGCAGGACCGTCCGGAACGCGCGCAAGCCCTGCAGCCCGCTGGTTTGATTCTTGACCTCATCACTTAAAATACTTTTATTCATGTACGGTCATAACTCAATTCTTTATATCTATATATACATATATAGATGAGTGTTTCAATCTGCTTTTGGTCACCTTATTCATAATATTATGTTTTATGTAAACTCCTTAAGAAGTTTTAGTTTCTCTCATACTTATAGGCAAGGTAATTTTGTTGTTGATGCCTTGGTAAAGAGGGCCAGATTTTGTTCTTCTTTCTCTGTCTGGATAGAGTCTGTATCTCAAGAAATCAATACTTTTGTTTTGGTTGATAAGCCTTTTTCTTAAGTTATAAAGTCACTGGACGGATATATATATATATATATATATATCATACTCTCTAACTTTACTAAAGTAAAATTCGATCATGTAATTTCTAATTTATTAATTTCAATCCTAAAATCTTGCCTTTTATTTAATATAGTCCTTTCATCCACTTTGTTAAGTGGGTTGTCATTAAGTGCCCCTAAAATGATGTTTAAAAATTTTATAACTAGCAAAAAAATTGTGTATAAGACACTTATTGACACATTGTACTAGAAGAGGATAAAAAGACTCCATTGAACATGGAAGAAAGTTATAGGATTTAAATGAACATTTGAAACGATTGTGTTTAAGATTTAAGACACTTCATGACACATTGCACTAAAAGAGGATGAAAGGACTTCATTGAACATGGAAGAAAGTTATTGGATTTAAATGAATAGATTAGAAGTACAGAACTCAGTTGAATTTTGGAAAAGTAAAAGAGTGTAATTTCTCATTTAGCATTTTTTAAGTTATGGCTTAAATTTATATATTTACTAGTATATAAATTTATATATTTACTAGTATATTAATTAAAAATTATATATAAATAAATTGAGATATATTAGTAATTAACAAGGCACCAAAAACTTTGATAAAGTTTTACTAAAGTAAATTAGCTATCTTAATGAATCATGTTAGGGTTTTAGACTCCAGTTGTCTTAGATTTGATAAAGTTTTAACTAGACAATTAATTAGATTAATTATGATCTTGATTAATATGTGTGTGTGTATATATATATATATATATTTATTGCTAATATGAAACTTTTTTTTTTTTTTTAGGGAATGCTAATATGGAACTTGGTTTGCTGCTTTGTATTTGGATTTTTTTTTTTAACAATTCGTTTTTTTAGGGTTTCTTTTAGGACTAATGCAAAAGCTTGAGGCCCCAACTGTAAATTGCTATGGTTTAAATCCTAAAACTTGGTAACACGCACCACCTTAGTCATGAGACTTATGACGCATATCTGACGGGGTAGAGGAACAGTACTATATTTGGAATGACCGAATCACCGACTTATCCACTAGGTTGGCAAACAAGGATTTCTTTGCAATCAGTAATATTAACAGTGTTCATGATCAAGAACACTATATATATAGTGTTCATGATCAAGAACACTATATATATATATATATATATATACACACACACACTAACCCACATTATATAAGCCTTTGCATATGCACCCATACACAGTCGGCCGAGATTTTCCTTGCTTCTTCTCTTTTGTTTATTATAGGGGTGTTCTTTTTGGAAGACAGCTAGAACAATGGAGATAAGGGATTCTGTAAGTGTAAGAAAGTGCTCGCATTGTGGGCTCAATGTTCACAACTCTAGCGGTATTGCCACTGGCAAATGTGTCAAGCTTTTTGGTGTGTGTTTGCGAAACAACGGGGGTGATCATGATCATGATGCTATGAAAAACCGCGTTAGCATGGAAAATCCGTGCTACGAAAAGGTCAAGAACAAAGATGGTGAAGGCGAAGAAGATGATGCTAAGGATCTCACTAATGGCATTAATCAACGTAAGGATGTTTTTGTGAGAACGAAGAGTTTAATTATACATACATACTAGTCACTAACCTGTGCGATACACGGGATAGTTAAATTTAAAATTACATATATTAAAAAAAGAACAAATAGAGTCCTATATGAAAAAACTATTAATTAAAAGTTGATAGAAAATTTATTTTATAATTTAAAATAGTTTTTCATAGGTATTGTATAGATATCAACTAAGTAGGATGCATACTTAAAAAAAAAAAAGACTGTAATGGTGGGCGGTGGCTGCTTTTGTTTTATTATTTTTCCAATAAAAAGAAATAGAATTTGATAGGATATGAACAAATAAATGGTAGTGGACGAATTTGGATTATAATCAAATTAAGATTTTTATTAATTTAGAATTTATAGGATAAGAAGATAAGACTAAAAAAATGATAAAATACAATTTTGTTAAAAAATTATAAAACAATAATGATGTGGCAAGCTTTAGAAAGGTCAACAAAAAGTCAAAAACTTCGGTTATATATGTATAAACCACTAAACACATTATTTATGTAAATTATTCCAAATAATTGAGTACTGAATAGTTTAATATTTGACAAAAAAGTATTAAAAATAATAATGTAAAATATTATTTAAAAAAAAGTGTGAATCTATCGGTGGCTTTAGACCACTGTTTGGGTGTGAGACTGATATTTTACATTACTTTTTAAGTTCAATGGGTTTAGAGTAGTAGAATTACTCGTAGGTTTAATAGATGGACATAATTGATAAAATAAAAAAAAAAGATGGACATAAACATCCATAAAAAGTCAAAAAAGTGTCAATTGAATTTAGAAATTTGCGATCTCTTGATCCATACATACTATTCTCCATTAGGGCTGTGATATATCGCCGGACAAACGATAAGTATATAACTTTTCGTACTATTATATGGGATGATGTCATATAAATGCTTAGAGAAAGAGAGTGACAAAGGTGGAGGCTTCTGGCTTGAAGAGAGACAATCAGATTTGAGAGACTAAAAAGAAGAGAGGAGGGAAAAGAATCAAGTGCCATCGGCTAAAAATAAGCATAAATTATTAATAAATAAAAAAAGAAAAGAAAGTAAGCATAAAAAATCTCAAATAATTAGATGGTGTGTAAAATTAAGAGGCTTTTAATAGTAGAGTTTGTTATGGATTGAGATTCTCAAAAGTAGACGTGTCCTAATTGGAATTGGTTATATATATATATATATATATATATATTTATTTAAGTAATGTTGATGTGGAAAATTGTTGAGAGGTCAGAGACTTTGATTTTATATATATATATATATATATATATAGATTATGCCTAATTCGTTGTTGTTTTATATTATTTATTCTTATGGGTTACTGCTTGTAAGTTTTTTTGTGAGTATATTTACTTATTTGGATTCTGGATGGGTTTGATTTAAAAGACTTGTGTTTTGTGCATGTGTGGTTTGTTTATTTTGATTTTTTTTTAAATTTTATTGTTAAAAGATTATGGTTTGGCAATCTATATATTTGCTTAATTGTTCTTTACAAATTATTACTTTTTAATTCATTAAAAGAAAAAACCTACTTTCAGTTTAGGTTTCTGTAGAATTCACCACAGTTTTTTTGTTGTTGGGTTTTGTTAGGTTAATGATCTTCAGTAAAATCTATCTATTGATATATATGATTTATAATAATATATGGGAGAATTTCTAATTTTTTTGCTCTTTTGTGTTTAACTGTTTATTGTGGTAATTTTTCACGTACAATTTAGACTGAAATCTGATTTTTGTGACATGAAAAGTTAGCGCCGACAACGGCACACGTATGTATTATGGTAGATACTTTTCCTTTATATTTCAGTGTGTGCTCTATATTATAGTTAGTACTGCTGTTATTGTTACTACTTGTAACTTTTTGTGCGTCTTGATTTATAGCGTACTGTGTTTTGTGTGAACATGGGATTTATTTATTTTTATTTTTATCTTTTCCTTTTTTTTTTTTGTTAAAGATTTGAGTTTGGTAATCTATATATTTGCTTGTTCATTACAAATTTTTACTACTTTAATTATTCATCCAAAAAAAAAAACTACTTTAAGCTTTAGTTTCGGATGGAATTCATCACTGATTTTCCTTTATATTTGGTTTTGTTGTTGGAATTTATCTTCAGTAAAATCTATATATTTATATATATAATACATAATAATTTTAGATGGGGTTTTTTTTTCTTCTTTTGTGTATATTTTTGTGTTTTGTCCAATATATTTTCGAATGAAATCTGATTTCCAAGAACTTCTGAATCCTTACGGGCTATAATTGATTACTCGAGGATATATATATACTTTCTAGATTGATTTGTGGAGAACAAAATTGACTAGCATTTATTTAACTAGTCAGTAATTAAAATTTATGAATTTGAATTCCTAAATATATGTAGGCTTGTAGCACAACAGTGGCTTAAAAACAAGAAATCTCCTATTTTCTTTTAGAAGAGATTAAAAAATTGTGTCAATATGGTGTTTGCTAAAACCTAGTTATTGTTTGGACATAATTGTTATTAGTACTTTGTAAAATACTTTTATTGTTTGTTTGTTCAGAGAGACGATGGATTGAAAAAGAGCACAAACAATTTCTAATTGGGTTGAAGAAGCTTGGAAGAGGTGATTGGAAAGGAGTTTCAATCAATTTTGTGACCACTTAGGTCTCCAGCCCAAGTTGCTAGTCATGCTCAGAAACATTTTAAGCGACAAATTGCAATTAATAAGAAGAAACATATAGAGTGTGTTCGACCTATCTTTGAATGAAGCTGTAATATTTCTCTCCCTCTTCCTCTCTCTCTCTCACACTAACACACATTTCATAGATGTGACTATAATATTCATGCAACTACAGGAACTAGCTCCAAATGATTCCCCAATTTCACATACAGAGAAGTGATACTGAAAAGGTAGTAAAGGTAAGTCCATCCATCCCAAATTTATTCATATATTGTATAAAACAGCATGTTAAAATAAAATGCCGTTGTTATCTTCGTTATGGCTTCTACTCATATAGAGGTAAAGTCCATATATCAACAACTATTGTTGTATCATTCAATGATACAACAATAATGAGAATCCATTCCCACACATCGCCATGGGTATTCCACCACTTGCTCAAATGCCGCCCCCAGTATTTGGTGCTCCAAATTATTGTAGGATTCCTTCCACGGTAAGAAAAAATTTGATTTTTGCCACATTTTATCTGCTGAATTGAAGTTGATATTTTAATTGTATATATGGTAGTAAAATTAAAAAAAATTGATTTAAACCGAGTCTAATTTCACAACATAGTATGTGTGTTATCTATAGTTTTGGATAATTGGACGATATATAACTACGTATACTGTTAAGCTCAAAACCTTGGTTAATGATCTTTAGATGCAACTTGTCCTTACATTATTGTACCTTGTGAGGAATCAGACCATTGTTGGCATACTGTTTATAACAACCGAAATTTTAATGTCTTGAAGTGCTTTTGTTTTTTTTTTTTTTTTTTTTTTTTAATTATGAGGTTTTGGGTGAGGGATTAATATGAAGAATTCTCAATGAAACAAGATTACTTAATAATGGGGTTGGTGGAATCTACAGTCTTGACTAATCACTGTTCTCTTATAGAATTCTATTGTGAATAGGACAATTATTCTTGACCTCTATCATGAATAATTGCAACCTTAGATGATTCTAATAGACACATATGGCTTGTTACCAATTACATCTATTTAAGCATGAAATTTAATTTGTAACTTCTCATTCACCACTAAATGTGAATAGCAATATCTCTTAGTATAAATGTAGTATGAATTTCCATCTGTTTCCTGGCTCGATTTATCGAATATTTGTTTTCATTTGAATATTTCACCTTGCCAAATTGTTAAACCAATGGTTGTATGATGATATTGCTGGTTTAACAGGTGAATTCCGCCAGTCAAAGTTATTCATCCCGGCTACCTGGAAGAACCTTGCTGAATTATGGTACTTGTGCTCATGATTTTATCGATCCAGCCAAATATCCAATATTCCATCACCAAAGGCGTTCCTCGCACATAGTGGTCATTGTCGATTAGGTCTTACTAGGCCTTCAATGATTGCAAAAATGCAGTTGAGCATACAATTGGACTACCTCACCCTAGAGCAAAATTATCTTCTGAGACATCTACAGTGACATGAAAATTTTGATGCGTCGAAACTTATTTTTGCATTTTGATTTATCAGTTGATCGCTATAATTCTTTTTTTTAATTTTTTTTATCAATATTTTCAGAGATATATGATAGACATCTTATTTAAGAAATTAAATAGGCATAGCTATATATATTGATTATTGACCACATCTCTAATTTTTGAACCTTTAGATGTTTTACACTATCTACCTTTTTGCGATCAATAAACCTGTGTCAAAAGTACTATTTTTGATCTATTGCTAATTATATCAGTCTACAAGGTAATATAACCTGCACCATCTTCTTCAAGTAGGTGTCAATCTTAGAGATTGTATTCTCTGTCTAGTTCATCTCATAAACTCAATTCATATTATATTTTCATGTTCTTGATATTGAAAAATAAAATAGGCGACATCGTTGGCTTTGAAGTTGCGAAAATGTTCATCTAATTTTTTATTCGATGCAAGTTGGGAAGCATATTTTGCCTGAATGGTATACATAGAGGTTAGTAGTTTGATTCATGGGCTTATATTACTATTTAAGAGATGGAAGTTAGTACTGCAAACCCAGACTTGGTATTTTTTTTATTTATTTTTGGTTTCCTTCTTGATTTTTACTTTTAAAACATCAATGGAGATTCGAGAACTTAAGGAGAAAGAAAGAATGGGAGAAAAAAGGGTACAAGTAGTGTCTGAATTTTATCAGTTTTTAATTTAAATAAGTGTTTCAAGTGTATAAATTGTCTGTATACAGAGATCATGCTTTTAAAATTCCATATATAAGTACAGAATTTATAATCTTGAATGATAATTTGAACAAATAATAAAATAAAATAAAAATTTACCATCTAATAAGACAATTTAAAACACTTGCACACATATGTTCATACATAACTTTTACACATAGCCCAAAAGATGGAGACGAAGAAAGAGTACCTAAGGGAGAAATTGAATCATTGATTCTTCAGAATAGGGGAATACCAAGTTCTTATGCAATATATAATACCTACTACTGGTACAAATTTTCTAACTAAAACGTAGATATATGATTAGTCTTAAAAAAAATATTGTGACTAACTTATTAACAAAATATATACTGAGTATTTGTGTCATTTTTTTTGAAATATTATATATCAAGGGGAATTATTAAGTAAAATTGACTCTTAATTCAATTTTTAATAGAAAAATAGAAGGGATTGAAAGGATTGTGAGAAGAGGCGGGTCCGTCATCACTTGACAAAACTATTCTTTCATATTATTGGGTTGGTTTGTGCGTTGGTTGCGTTTGGTTCAAAATAGTCATTTACCCTTTGTCCTCTTAAATTTTCAAACATTCCTACATGTAATTACTAATACTTCAAGAGAATCCATATGCCCACACGCCTAGACTCTCACACTTTAATGGCCTCTTTGGATGGAGGGGAGAGGAGGAGGAGGAGGAGTAGAGTGGAGTAAATTAAAGATGGTTAAAAATAAGCTAATTTTGTGCCAAAATTTACTCTACTCTACTCTATTTTTCCTCTTTCTTCCTTAATCCAAATAGACCATAAGAGTTTATGAATTCTCTTTTAAATGGTCTTCGATATGGAAAATTATTGTGAACTCCCAGAGTATCATAAATGCGTACTCTCTCCTTTCACTTGAATGGTAGGTCTCACTAATTAAATTCATGGTAGGACCCACCACTTATGTGAAAGAAAAGAGTATGCATTTATGGTACTCTAGGAGCACCTAATAATTTTCCCTACGATATTCACGTTCTTAAGCTTTGTAAAGTTGTATATTATAAAAACCATACCCCCATTTAATACCCATTGATTGGAGAGAAACTTTATTTTTATTAAAAGAAAAAAAAATTATTTAAGTTTGACCTTTGGTGGTGAGATAGGTGCTTAATATTTTTGGAATCCACGACAGATATTTTAAATGATAATAAATTTAAACAATGTTACATACCTAAGAATTTCATATTGGATCAAAATTTTGAAAATCCCATTGTTAAATGATATGTTCTCTATGTTCTTAAAATATATGCCAAATTTCATGTCAATTAGGTGCTATCTATTATTCAATCCAAAACCTCATCTTTTATTTATAATTTTTAAGTATAAAATTTTAAATTTAAACATTTGATCAATCAAATAATCGTTAATTTTTTATCATCTTGAAATTTGAAAGCATGTAAATTATAAAATAGAAAATGTAATTCAATGATGGATTTGTTAAAATTTATATTAAAAAAAAGTAGTATAACATTGTTTAACATTGCATCAAGTATAAATTAAATCTAATTTATACTATAAATGTCGTTTATTCAACAAAAAAAGAAAAGAAAAGAAAAGATAATGATCATTTTGGTGTATTCTAGAAATTTTATTTGCAAGTTATTAAGTTTAGTTTTTAAATAAATCTAAATTGACTACATACTCAATGAATTAACATATTACTTCTATATCAGTGATTCTTAGAAGGAATTATAGGCATGCACAATTCTATTTTAAATTACATAGTTACCTGTTACCACGGTATGAAAAAGAAAATTACAAACTTTTTTTTTTAATTTTTCTTATAAATAAAAATTTGGCATATCTAACAAAATATAGAAAAAATAACATGTATAATTAATATGTTAATGTAGCTAGGCCTATACGCAACGCGGTGCAACCGGTTATTGAGGGTATTTTTGTACCACACTTGTAAGATGCGGTTTTCTCTCATTCTTAACCACACCTTACTTTTGGATGGGTAGGAACTGGTCTACAAAAGGTGCGATGCATGATTTTGGTTTGGTACGATTAGTTTGGTTAATTCCTTATTTTCTCAGGAACTAAACACAATGCAATTAGCATCCCAAAATCATATCATAATTATTGAAAAACCTGAATATTCCCCCCCCCCCCTAAAAAAAAAAAAAACCAACAACAACAACTACAAAGAAATTTCCAATCTTTCTCTAAAATAATATCACATTTCAAATCACAAAAAACCTAAATGAAAAAACTAAACCAAACCCATAAAATATAAAATAAAACCATTGAAAATAAAATACATACAAACATGGTACAAAGCATTGCAAGGAGGAGCATCCAAAGTCAAAACCTCCACTAGAAACTCCTGAGAATGTCATGACAAAGAGAGAGGAGAGGATAAAACTGCCAGCAGAATGGTAGCATCAAGCAGTAGTGTACAAGGGCAGCAAGTGATAGAAGGCAGAAGTTGAGGAGAGAGAGAGAGAGAGAGTTGCTTGCAGTTTGGGACTAGGAGAGGGAGACTGACGAGAGAGATAGCAGGGGTGTGGGTAAATAAATCTAGGGTTTAAAATTGAAACTACGTCATTTGGGGTTTTTTTTAAATCTAATTCTAAAACGACGTGGTTTTGAAACTAATATTAAAATCAATATGAGGTTCAATACGACATCATTTTAGTATATATATAAATAAATTATAATAATAAAAACCCTAAAATTTTTTTAACCCAAAAACCTACCGCTGTTCTCTTCTTCTTCAACCTTTCCTCTCTTGCTTGCCTTGTTTGAGTTCTCTTCTCTCTATGAAGCATAAAACTATATACAGTTGTACATATATGTTAAACTGTGGTGTGTGTATACCGGTGCGGTGCGGTTTATTGCTGGAGTCTAAAATAACCACTGCTCGCTGCAACAGTCATCTTAGGTGTGCCTAGATTGCCACCGACCACCGTGCCGAACACCTGCAATAGTGCTTTGCAGCAGTCAAATCGGTTCGACGTTGGCTAGTTTCATCGGTGCTGGTCAGATCTTGAATAGGCCTAAATGTAGTTGGTAGCATCAATTATTTAGGTATTGTCCCATATTTATTATTATTTTTTTAAAGAATAGAGAAATACATAAAACCCATGTTATTTTTTTTATAAAACACTAAACCCTTAAAGTTTTGCGTGGAATACTTATGTGGGTTGTTATATGTATAAATCGTTTAACATTTGTGAATAAAAGCAATGAATTGCTCATGCATTAATACGGGCCCATATTGATTTCACATAAACCATTATCAACGGGTTTTTTTTTTTTTTTTTTTTAAGTATTACACTCAAACCATTATTTTCGTCACCTAATTTGTTCCTAGCAAACCTATAGCAATGAAATTATTCATCACCAAAAGGTTAAACTTTTAGCAACGAAAAAATTTGTCACCGTAAAGCAATTAAATCTGCACCCGACTTTGAGTACAATTAATAGCGACCAAAATTTATTTTCATTGCCAAAAGTTATTGGTTTTTTTTTTTTTTTTAAATGACAATGAAATTTGTATTTCATCGCTATACATTACCTTTCGGTGACAAAAGAATGTCGACAATAAATTTCGTCACTAAAGATATATTCTATTGCAATAACTTCAGCCGAATTACAATGTCCCATAAACTTTGGAAATGAATGATCTAAGGGGCTGTTTGGATTTATGATTTTCATAACTCATAACTTTGTTTCCATAATTCATAACTCAAAAATGATGGGACCCATGATTCAAAAGCTTGTTTGGATTTTGTTTTCAGTTATTTCTAGTTTTTGTTTCCATCACTCAATTCTCTGATTTTTGAGTGATAAGTTATGGAAATTGAAAACACATTTTAAGTGTTTTTAGTTTCCATAACTCTATTTTCAATGACATTTTAGAGCATGTGCATCAGTCCGTGTAAAATCTTGTAAAATAGAAAAAGTGGTACTTTTACACATTCTGAACCAAAAAATCCTCTACATCAGTCCGGGTAAAAATGTGCATTTTTGCACATTTGCTACAGTAACCGTGCATATATGCACGGTTACTGTAGCGCACCTAAACATTTTTTTAATGTTTTCTTCGTTTGGTATAAAAGCCTCACTTTGGACACTTTTTTCTCTCTCCTCACACTGAGCCAACGTGAACGCCTCTCTGCGCCTCTCTCCCTGCTTCAATTCGGAGCTCTTCCTTTCTTCTTCTCACTTCGTCCCTTCATATCAGCTCTTGCTCCTTCATCAGCACCGAAAATTATGTGATAATTTTGGGGGTTTTTGCAGCCCCGAAAATTATCTGACTCAACAATCCTTCCCAAGCCCACTTCGTCGTCCATCATTTCAAATGGGAGCCCCCAAACCTGAACCCAGAATGGAGAGTGTGAGAAATCGATATTGGATGCCGTAAGGGTGGATCAATTTGGAGCTATCTCTATCAGGCTTTGGGGCAATTTTCACTAAAAAGGTATGATTTTTTCTCATTCAGATTTTAGGGTTTTTTTTTTTTTTTGGATTCAAGCAAGATTCTTGAGAGTTTCTCTAAATTAATTTTTTTCAGGGGTTGTTGTTTCAAATTTTTTCTGGTTTGGGTTTTTTTTTAGGGATTTTTCGGAACACACACAAATGCCTATTTCTCCCCTGTTTTCGGGCTGCTTGAACAGGGTATATATGTTCTTGAGGAAACTTAGAAGTAGATGTAATTTGTGTATGCATTATTTGATGGTGGGTTTGTGCATTGAGGAATTTTTTTTTCTATGACAGATCGTTGTTGGTTTTCAGATTTTTAGAGTTAATATGCAACTTTGAGGTTCTTCCAATTTTCATGAACATTGCCAACACGTCTGGGTTTTTTTTTTTTTTTTTGGTTTTATTAATAAATTGCTAATTAAATTTGCAAGTTTTTTTTTTAATCAGTAGCCTGTCACTGAAACTTACGCATTATGTATGAGTGTATGTCCAATTATATATAGGAATCATTGCTCATTTGTTTACTAAAAGCTTTAATTTTGTTGTATTGAAAATTTTTTTTACTGATGGTTTCGCTAGCTTATTGGCCAATTTAGGATATATACAGGCAATCCTAAGTAATCTATTTCTTAATGTTGTTGCCAGGTACTAGTATTAACTATTAAAATTTGTTCAATGTTAATTTGGGATTATAGGAATCATTACTTGTTAGTCAGAACAGGGTTTGCAATTTAGGTTTTAGTTTCTTATGTAAATTCTTGATCTCATTCAAATTGGTCATATTGTATACATGTTGCTGATCTGGAACAACATCTTTGATCATGAATTATAAAATGCTTGGAGATCATATTAGTTATTGCCAATATAGGTTGTACTTGAACTTAAAATAGTGTGATAATTAGATCAGCCGGTGATAATTAGGTTGTACTTGAACTTAAAATATATGATAATTAGATCATATTAGTTGCTGCTTTGGTGTTGCTTATTAGTGCTGTTTTTGAATTACTTGGTGATAATTAGGTTGTACTTGAACTTAAAATATATGATAATTAGATCATATTAGTTACTGCTTTGGTGTTGCTTATTAGTGCTGTTTTTGAGTTACTTGGTGATAATTAGGTTGTACTTGAACTTAAAATATATGATAATTAGATCATATTAGTTACTGCTTTGGTGTTGCTTATTAGTGCTGTTTTTGAGTTACTTGGTGATAATTAGGTTGTACTTGAACTTAAAATATATGATAATTAGATCATATTAGTTACATGTTTGGTGTTGCTTATTAGTGCTGTTTTTGAATTACTTTGGTATTTGTTAGGTGATGGATTCACAAAATCCCTTCTTCCTTGACATTTTACAAGACAAGGAACAAGGTTTTGAGTCTTTGGATAGTAGTATTTTGATATCCACTCCGTATTTAGATGCGAATGGCCATCAATCTCCACCCGAAGTTGAAATGGGACAATCTACACCCCCTATTGCAAAAAAATCAACTACTAAGAGAAGTCAACGGGGACACAACTTCACCGTAGATGAAGACATTAAACTAGTGTCGGCGTGGCTCAATGTTAGCTTAGATGCCGTGACATCGACGGACCAAAAACACACAACATTTTGGGATAGAATTTGGTCCACCTTCCACAATGACAAGAAATTTAACCGCTCTAAGGATTCTTTAAATAGTCGGTGGTCGACAATTCAAAAAGAGACCAACAAGTTTTGTGGATGCTTGGCTCAAATTGAGAACCGAAATGAAAGTGGTAAAACTGATCATGACAAGGTATTTTGTTTTTAATATGTATTGTACATCAATATGTATTGTACATCTAATATGTGTTGTACATCAATGCACTCAACATCTAATATGTATTGTACAAACTGAGCATGACTCAACATCTAATATGTATTGTACATCAATGCACTTTTAGTTTTATGATTCTCATTATTTTTAATTTTTTACTTTTGTAGATTGAAGATGCAAAAACTATGTATAAAAGTAATAACAAAAATGCATTTCAATTAGAACATTGTTGGAGAATTTTGAGGAATGAAGCTAAGTGGTTGATTCAAAGAGAGAATTTGAAGGGTCGCACTAGACAGCCAGCCACACAATCTTGTAGTACTTTTGCAAGCTCAATAAATCTAGAAGAAGATAATGATGAGACGAACTCCGGCGAAACCTTGGAGAGACCCATAGGCAAGAAGGCCGAAAAGGAGAAATTAAAAAAAATAAAGAATTGTGATGACGTGGTTCCAATACTTTCCTCCCAATTGGACGAAATCAAGGAAGAAAAGCGGAGATTGCATGAGGAGAAAAAAGAAAGTATGCGCATTGCATTAGAAGAACGAAGAGAGTTCATGCGCATTGCATCCGAAGAACGAAGAGAGTTGATTCGTATCAAGGAAGAGAAGAATGAAGTAGAAAAGAGGAAAGCGGAAGATGAAATTATGATGAAAGATACAAGAACCATGGATCCTGAGCAAAAAGAATATATTCGTCTACGTCGTTTGGAAATCTTGGAGAGGTTAAGGTCTAAATTTCCATCATAATTTGAATATTACTATTGACAATGTCTAATCAAGTAATTTTTTGTATAGTGCAAAGATACTAGCACATAATTTTTTGTAGTATTTACTTGTGCAAGGAACATGATTATTCTATCTCTAATCATGTTAGATATTTTTTTGTGGTCTTCACTTGTGCAAGGAAATAGAAGCAATGTTGTAAATTTTGTATTGTGCATGAACAATAGCACTTGATGGTATTAAAGCCACGCTCTTGTGATTATTTTGTAGCAAGAACTTCTAGCAAGAACTTTATTTTGTACAGGAAATATCTCTTTTGTTTCACCATGGAATTAAAGCCACGTTCTTGTGATTATTTTGTAGCAAGAACTTTATTTTGTACGGGGAATATCTCTTTTGTTTCTCCATGGAATTAAAGCCATGTTCTTGTGATTATTTTGTAGCAAGAACTTCTAGCAAGAACTTTATTTTGTACAGGAAATATCTCTTTTGTTTCTCCATGGAATTAAAGCCACGTTCTTGTGATTATTTTGTAGCAAGAACTTTATTTTGTACAGGGAATATCTCTTTTGTTTCTCCATGGAATTAAAGCCATGTTCTTGTGATTATTTTGTACAGGAAATATCTCTTTTGTTTCTCCATGGAATTAAAGCCATGTTTAATAGATATATTTTGTAGCAAGAACTTCTAGCAAGAACTTTATTTTGTACATGAAAGCAAATACAAGAAAACAAATACACACATCACAGGCTTTTTGAAGGTTCACATTAAATAAAAGTAGTAATACTTAGAAATTTAAAATTTAAAATTCCAAATTCCTACGACTGGCCTTGAAGTTGCCATAGATGCTCGACGAGATCCGCTTGAAGTTGAGAATGAATTCCTCTATCTCTAATGGAATTATGACGTTCAATGAATTGCATAAGGTTACAAGTGGGATTATGTGACACTGGTCCGGGTCCATTATTATTGATTTGATCATAATCAAAGTCATTTGCTCCAAGGTAAGTATGTCGCTCATCTTCAACGATCATATTATGCAATATTATACATGCCATCATAATGTCCTTAAGCGTTTCAAGGTGGAAAAAACGTGCAGGCCCGCGCACAATTGCAAATCGCGCTTGAAGCACTCCAAATGCACGTTCAACATCCTTCCTAGCCGCCTCTTGTGCGGAAGCAAAATTTTTTTTTTTACGGTCTTGTGGTGCTGGAATTGTTTTGACAAATGTTGCCCATGATGGATATATACCATCTGCAAGATAGTATCCCATTGAATAGTCATTACCATTTATCGAGTAATTAACCGGAGGGGCACGCCCTTCAGCAAGCTCAGAAAATACAGATGATCGCTCTAGGACATTGATGTCATTGTGAGACCCCGGTAACCCAAAAAATGCATGCCATATCCAAAGGTCATATGATGCCACAATTTCCAAAATTATTGTTGGATCACGGGTATGACCAATATATTGACCTTTCCACTTACTTGGACAATTCTTCCATTTCCAATGCATGCAGTCGATGCTCCCCAGCATTCCTGGAAATCCACGGTATTGGCCAACCGCTAACAACCTTGCAATGTCATTGTCGTTTGGTGACCTTAAGTACTCTTCAGAAAAGATTGAAACTACCGCTTTGACAAATTTTTTTAAGCTTTTTATTGCAGTGCTGACTCCAATCCTTAAGTATTCATCCATGAAATCAGCTGACACTCCATAAGCAAGCATTCTGATTGCGGCGGTCATCTTCTGAAGGGAAGACAACCCAAGTGTGTTAGCTGCATTTCTTTTTTGAACAAAGTATGGTTCAGCAGCTTCAACTCTTGAATGAATACGTAGAAAAAGAGAACGACTCATTCGAAACCTTCTTCGAAATACATTAGGAGGATACACTGCTGTTTCAGCAAAATAATCATGGAAAAGCCTATCATGGCCTTGCAAAGGATTACGCCAGATAAACCTGCGAGGTTGAACAGAACGACGACGTGATGTTGATGCTCCTTCATTGTTTAATTCTTCTATGGCAATAGCTAGAGTAAGTTCCAGCTCATCATCAGAAGAAGATGAGTCAAATGGAGGCTCATCATTTGGAAAAATAAAATCAATGTCATAATGAGAATCCATTAAGAGAGAACAAAAACCGAATGGAAGAGATAGTTTTGTAGAAGTGGATGGATATTAGAGAGAAAATGGTCATATTTATAGAGCAAGAATGTCACTTGAGTTTGAATTTCAAAAATTTGACCTTTAGGTTTGAATTTACCATTGGGTTTAAAGTTAAAAAAATATGACTTTTAGGTTTGAATTTACCAATGGGTTTAAATTTCAAAATTTGACCATTAGGTTTGAATTTACCATTGGGTTTAAAGTTAAAAAAAAATATGACTTTTAGGTTTGAATTTACCAATGGGTTTAAATTTCAAAATTTGACCATTAGGTTTGAATTTACCATTGGGTTTAAAGTTAAAAAAAATATGACTTTTAGGTTTGAATTTACCAATGGGTTTAAATTTCAAAATTTGACCATTAGGTTTGAATTTACCATTAGGTTTAAAGTTAAAAAATATGACATTTAGGTTTGAATTTATCATTGGGTTTAAAGTTAAAAAAAATATGACTTTTAGATTTGAATTTACCAATGGGTTTAAATTTCAAAAATTTGACCATTAGGTTTGAATTACCATTGGGTTTGAAATTAAAAAAAAATATGACTTTTAGGTTTGAATTTACCAAAGGGTTTAAATTTCAAAAATTTGATTATTAGGTTTGAATTTACCATTGGGTTTAAAGTTAAAAAAATATGACCTTTAGATTTGAATTTCTCAATTATGACCGATGGATATAAATTTCGAAATTATAATTGTTGGGTCAAAATTAAAAAAAAAAATGACAGTTACGTTTGAATTTATCGTTTGAATTTCAAAATTATGACTGGTGAATATAAATTTCAAAATTATGACCGTTGGATTACTTCACACCAATCAGACGGCGGTCATCGGATCCACTATTCCGACGATTCGGTCACCGATTCTAGTAGTATGGTGGGCGGCGAGACCAATCCGGTGGCGTTCGTCGGAGCCACTATTCGGCGGTACGGTGGGCGGCGAGACCAATCCGGTGGCGTTCGTCGGAGCCACTATTCAACGATACGGTAGGCGGCGAGACCAATCCGGTGGCGTTCGTTGGAGCCACTATTCGGCGGTACGGTGGGCAGCGAGACCAATCCGGTGGCGTTCGTCGGAGCCACTATTCAGCGGTACGGTAGGCGGCGAGACCAATCCGGTGGCGTTCGTCGGAGCCACTATTTCGGCGGTTCGGCCATTGGACCTCCACCATAAGCGGCTCCATTGGCCAAGCCACTATTTCGTCGGAGCCACTATTTCGGCGGTACAGTGGGCGGCGAGACCAATCTAGTGGCGTTCGTCGGAACCACTATTCAGCGGTACGGTGGGCGGCGAGACCAATCCGGTGGCGCTCGTCGGAGCCACTATTTCGGTGGTTCGGCCATTGGACCTCCACCATAAGCGGCTCCATTGGCCAAGCCACCAGTGTTGGTTGTTTACTTAAAATATAAGTTTAAAATAAAAAAGTGTGACCATTAGAGAAAATAATAAAAAATTGATGAAGAATGAATATTTTATTGAAATATCTTGTAAAATGAATAAACTGATGTGGGTGTTTTGTAAAAGTAGTGGTGTAAAATGGAAAAAGTAGGTTTTAAGTGTAAAATAGACGGAATTTTTTGCACGAGCTGATGTAATTGCTCTTAGTAATCAAACACGCATGGAGGGACCTACTAGTCAGGGTCAGCCGCAACTTTTGACCATTTTTTTTCCTCCAGTTTTCTTTCTTCTCCACTGTTCTTCAGTTGATCTTTCTTCTTTTCTTTTTTTTTTCTTCCTTTTCGCTCTTGTTAGTTCGTTCTTCTTTCTTTTTTTTTTTTTTTTTTTTTTTCTTCTTCTTCTTCTTTCACTGGTCTCCGTTGGCTAGGTGTTTTTTTTTTTTTTTTTTTTTTTCACTGGGTTTGGGTATTGGGGGTTGAAGGGAAAAAAAAGAAAAAGAAAAAGTAAAAGCTGCACCAAGTTATAGGTATGGAGCTCACAAATAGTTGAAAATTTTGAGTGATGAAAAGTTGAGTGATGGTGCCAAACACATATTCTGAGTGAAGGGGTATTTTAAGTGATGAATGATGAATAATAAGTGATGAGTGACAAAAATTGATTGAGGAATGATGAGTGATGAAAAATAAAAATCCAAACAGCCCCTTATGGTCCCCCAATTTGAGAATGTTGCAGCAATGTCTCCTATGTCGTTTGTATTGGTGTTAAGTTTAGCAAAAAAATACTTACACGTGTTGGACACATGACTTCTGGATCCACTGAATGAGCTTATGTTGTTTGTATTGGTGTTAAGTTTAACAAAAAATACTTACACAGGTAGCCCACATGACTTCTGGACCCACTGCACGAGCTAGAGTCTTCAACTTAAAATAAAAAGACGAAAATACCTCTCTTAGAATAATATAATAACAATAAAGTTAACTAGTCACTAACCCGTGCAATGCACGGGATAGTTAAATAAAAATAAAAAGTACTTATTTTACTTAAAGGTATATGATTTAAATTTTAAAAATGTATAATTTGAAAATAAATGAAAATAACTAATTTCTTCAATATAATGATTTAGAAAAATTCTTTTTCTTTAATATCATTGATTTCACATAACACATTCCTACGTGGACTATTCTATAGTGATAACTTCACATAATACTCAACTGCAATTAAATCTACTATCCACTATCAATCTAATCTATGTTATCTTAATAGTAGATCTACAAATTGCATTCTCATATTTTTAGAACTTGCCACATTATTGTTATTGTCTATATATAATGTAAAACCAAAAATTTTAACTTTTTGAAAGACTTATGTTAAAATTAGGATTAAAAAATAATTTTTTTTAATTAGACCTCACGTTAGATTTTTTTTTTTAAGGGCTCACTTTAGGTTAAAAAAAAAAAAAAAAGACTCACGTAAAAAAAAAAAAAAAGAGACTCTTATTAGGATTAAGGAAAAAAGAGAGAGAAACTCCTATTAGGACTCTCTCACTATTTAGTTTAAAAAATTAAAATGATGTGGAAAAAAGAGAGGGAGAGACTCCTATTAGGACTCTCTCACTATTTAGTTTTAAAAATTAAAAAAAATTAAAAATTAAAATGATGATGTGGAAAATTGTGGGAGCTTCAGAGGCTTCGGTTTTATATATATATATATATATATATATACTACAAATTGTATTCTCATATTTTTAGAACTTGTCACATTATTGTTATTATCTATATATAATATAAAACAAAAAAATTTAACTTTTTGAAAGACTTATGTTAAAATTAGGATTAAAAAAACAATTTTTTTTAATTAGGTCTCACGTCAGATTTTTTTTTTTTAAGGGCTCACTTTAGGTTAAAAAAAAAAAGACTCCCGTAAAAAAAAAAAAAAAAAAAAGACTCTTATTAGGATTAAGGAAAAAAGAGAGAGAGACTCTTATTAGGACTCTCTCACTATTTAGTTTAAAAAATTAAAATTTTTTATAAATTAAAATGATGAGGAAAAAAGAGAGGGAGAGACTCCTGTTAGGACTCTCTCGCTATTTAGTTTTAAAAATTAAAAAAAATTATAAATTAAAATGATGATGTGAAAAATTGTGAGAGTTTCAGAGGCTTCGGTTTTATATATATATATATATATATATAGATTATCCAATTAATAAATGTTCTAGTAGAATTTTTGTTATATTTTATTTCATTTTACTTATTAAAAAAAAAAAACTAAAGCCCCTAAACTTTCTTAGGAACTAAACACCGACTTTAGGTAATTGCACTCAATGAAGCCCCAAGAACCAACTTCCCTCACCGCCATATACAAATTCTATAAATTTGCAATCAATCCAAACCTACCTAAAAATTAAACACTCCCAAAAAATTCCTTAACATCAAAAACACTGAATAAATCAATCTCAGTCAATTCGAACCAGCAAAAGCTTGATTCGTTACGTTATACACAATGTGAAGAGCTTTCTGATTAAAGAGTGGATTATTGGGAAAATTGTGATGCTGCTGTTGGAAAGTTTGACTTAGCTATTGCCATGATTGCCAGAGATGCATGTTTAGATAAAAAAAAAAAAAAAAAAAGTGAGAAGCTAGGTTTTTTAAAAGTGGCTGCACTGCACAGTTGCGTATTGTGCAGCTGTGCGCTTGCGTACTGTGCAGCACAGGCTGCACAGTACGCAACTATGTAGTGCAGCTGTAATCCAATCATTTTATAGTTAAAATTTTTGTAATTTAGGATATAATGAGGCCTTTTTAATGCATTTTATTGACTAATAAAAGTGCTTAAATTTTTTTTAATTAAAATATATTATATATATAATTTTTTTTTACAAGTAGGGGCCTTCTTTTATTTGGAGGCCTTAGGCGATTGTATCAATTGCATTGCCTATTGAGCCGGCCCTGCCCAGCAACTTGAGCATTACCTTTTTTCCTCATTTGGCTAAAACAAAAACCAACTAATGAAACTACCTTTCTCTTGCTAAAATACTTTTCTTTTCAGCTACTCTTTCCTCAACAGCTTTTACCCGAAATAACAAGAATACCTTAAAGCTAAACATACCATTTTTAAGGCAAATCTTAAGATGGATTCTCTGAAGATTTATTGTTATTTGAGACAAATTTTGGCTGAGATTCTTTGCTAAAATACCCCCTAAAACTCAGTTTTAAAGGCAACCCTTCATCAACACCTCAAAGGGGAACAAAAGGGGGAACAAAAGGGAGAAGAAGAACTTTCTCATGAACTTAGCCATTCTCTCTCCCTCCAAGCTCTTAATGAAGTTCTGAGCTCCTGAGTTTTTAGTTTCCAAATCAAGAACTAAACTCTCCAGCCCTTAGCTCACAAATGCTCTTCATAAGCCTTCACACATCCCCCAGCAGAAGATCCCAACAGCAAATCCCAGCAACATTGCTAAACACACTACAACAATATTACCTCTCTTATACTCATTCTCTCACTCTCCATATTCAGAAAATATACCTACCTTACTGCTCCTATCTATAAATACCTAAATATATCTTTATGCTCATCTTACAAAATCTTTCCTCTTGGAAAGCAATCTCTACAACTTCTCCAGCAGTTATAATCTCATATTTTTACTATCCTTAACCTCCATATCTCTCATACTTTCACATATCATACATATTACAAATGCTACATCTCACAAAACATCTATATCTTTTACCATCTCCACACTTCTCAAGAGATACCAAACACTCATACTAAAAGTCCTTCTCATCGAAGGCATAAACTTCTAATGCTAAAGCCTTTCTCCTAGAAGGCACCAAGATCTTATATCAAAGCTCTTCTCTTAGAAGGCACAACTACTTCTTACAAAAACCTTCTCTTAGAAGGCACAATTACTTCTTGCATAAAGCCCTTCTCTTAGAAAACATAGATACTCCATACAAAAGCCTTTCTCATGGAAGGCAACACTATTCATAATTTTACAACAACTAAAAGAGCATTGTCAAGGGGAAAACTCATTTAAGTGCATGATGAGAGGGGCAAGCTTAATCAGCCCCTACACACAGCTGGGCATACTCTCTCTCCCTCCAGTTGCACCCATTTTTTCTCCTTAATCTTGGAGTTATCATGGCAAACTGCCCCTCTACCGTTGGGGTCACTCTGCTGGGATATTATCAACTCACAGAAGCTGTACTGCTGGGACTGCAAACCATCAGAGATAAGTGACTCTGCTTCTATATCTTTAAATTTACTTCATTGAATACATGATTACTTCACATTTAAATACATATTACTTCATTCCAACCACTATTACAACTATTAACCAAGGCTTAAACTCATTTAAATGCATGATAAGAGGGGCAAGTGTAACTCGTCTCTACCGCTGGCATTTTGCTGAGATCCCATCAGTTCACTGATATTACACAGCTAGAGCTATAAACCATTAGAGATAAGTGACTTTACTTCCATATCCTTAAGTTTACATCATTAAGTACATGATTACTTTACCTCTAAATAAATACTACTTTATTTCAACAGTCATTACAACTACTAATCAAAGCTATCATACCAAACACGTATTACATATTTATTTGACCATTATCGTGATTCTTAGACTTTGGTTTTAATGGCTTTGTAAGCTTAAAAGTACGTTGGTAGCCGTTGGACCACGTGGTCCAATGTTGAGTTCCGGACGCAACTCCCCAAAAAAAACCCGAGCCTAATAAGATTATCCCTCTAAAGGACCACACGTGACTGGGCAACCGAAAAAGGCCTCCGAACAAACACTATATTTTTCAGGAGTCTAAAACGTTACATCCCCCAATTAACGAATTATAAAAAATAAAAAATAAAACTCTGAGTTTTTGACACAGGAAAATCTATATGTACTCTGTTCTCTAGTCAGTGGAAAAGTGGGATAGGATAGGTTGAACATTATTGTGAAAAATTGAAGGCACAACCACCATAATCATTGCTGCTAATTAAGACCTTAATATCATTACTAAGCATCCCCAAAATTATAAAAGAATCATTAATTTACCCTTTTAAATCTCAAACTGAAAACCCCCCTCAAAATTTTTTTTTTTTATTGTATTAAAATCCCACCGTCAAATCATAATTTCTCATTTTTCTTAATATGCTTATGTCTTTTGTACCTATCAAATATTATTTATTTTTCTATTTATAAACTTATATTTAATGCATATTTTTTTTTAAAAAAATAACATTTTATAATCTTTAATCATCTTGAAATTTTGCTAGTAAGAAGAAAATGTGATTTGATGATTTATTTTTCAAAATGCACATCTATAATATCAAGTGGTGTAATATTGTCAAAATTTAAATCAAGTATATAATTTGAACTCAATTCTATTTCAAAATATCTAAATAATCAAACATTAAAATATACCTAGCTAGTTTTGTCTTGAAAATCAGCCATACTAAAATATGTCCTTTTAATGAAAAGAAGTGTCTGTCTTGGTGATTATATAATTCATAGTCATTCGATAATTTTTTATATTTGTTGGTAATGCTTTTCATAGGATGATATTCTAAAAAGAGGACTATTGCCTTACTGCATGCAACTATGAGAACATCCAGGGCCCCAATTGACATGCCATGTAACTGGTCTCTTCGCTAGAATGGGACACTGCTTGACTAGCATCAAGTAATTTTGAACAAAAAGCTTGTCTAAAAGGAAGACAAGAATCTTTCTTAAAGCATGAATGGCATGGAGTGCTGGGGGAGACAGTTGTGAATATCTAGTTGCTTTTGAGTCCAGATCAGGCATACTTTCTAAATATATACATGAGGTCAATGAAGGGAATCCAAGGTGAAATGCTTTCTAGATATGCTTGTAAACTTTTAAATGAGATTTTGGGGGCCTTTGTTTTTATGTAATGGGGGGCTTTGGTACCCTTTCTAAAATTTTTAGATAAGTAAGGTCTTAGGCCTAGGCCTAACTGCTTACAGCCAGCCCTATCTCCAACAGTCCCAATCGTAAGCCTCCACACTCACCATGAAATTGCCTCTCAACCCATGTACTCAACGAGCTCAATTTTGTACTATAGGTTGTTTTAGTTTAACCAAGAGAATAATATGTTTCAGTACCGATCAATACCATAAATTATTACTTAAAAAAATTGAGCTCATGATATTATTACTGTTTTTTTCCTTCTTTTTTATGCATGCCCTTGTTTTCCTCATATAAATTTTGAACCTTAAAAATATATTTTCAAGGAGGAAGGTATTCTTCGTATTTTTAATGAAGTTTCGACGTATAAAGAGAAAGTTTTCCATTATCTACAATATAAAAATAAATATATCAACTAGGAATAGAAAGAATCCCCTGTCCCACTTGACTCACTTTATCTTTCATGGATTTTTCTTACTTCAAAGAGGTTACCGGGCATGGATGAGTTTGCTTGCCTCACCTCATGTTGCCTCCAACCATGTGTATATATGTTTTCATTTAATATGTATTTAAATTATTATGTATAATGTAATGTTTTTTATATTTTTTTGTACAATATATCCTCTTTCTTTTTCATATCAATCTCATAAATCTTGAAACCTCAATATTATGGAGGGAAAATACCTTGAACTAGTCTTGATGCTACATGTTTGAGTTTTTTTTATCCTAAAGAGGGGACAAGCAGAGGAGGGAGACTTGGACAAGGGAAGCAATGGCCCCCCCCTATTTTTTTTTTTAATATTAATATATACATAGGTACCAATTTAAGCAATTTTTTTTGTTTAATAAAATTACACATTGCCCCTCTTAACAATACCATTGATTCTTTTAAAAGTATTACTATAGCCACAAACTTTTCTACAATACTTTTACAAACTGCTGAGATAGTAAATTCTTATTGGTTTGTATATGGGTCCATCATTTATATCATATTTTTACTTACAAAAAACCATTCACCACATCAACAATTTGTAAAAAAGTTTGTAAGTTTAGCATTTAGCTCCTTTTAAAGTCAAGTCTAAAATCTAAAATAAAATAAACAAGCCCAAAAAAATTACCCAACAACAAAAATTACTAATAGTAACACTAAAAACAATTAAGCTCAATCAACCAATTTTACCCAAAACAAAAAACTTGACCCTTTCAAAAATTTTAAACAAAATAATTTTGTCCATATCTAGATGCACACATAAAAAACACAAATAAATAAATAAATAAAAAACCATTAGCTGCTAAGCAACAAAGCCAAAGGCAAGAGCTGCTGCACACAACCAATAGCAAAGTTGCCCTCCTATCTTCAAGTCTTGGATTCGTCCCTAGAAACAAGGCACCCTTAATCCAACCCTACCTCGCTTTGTTGCAATCCCTACTATCAATAAGAAATACATAAAATAAAACTATTAGAAATGGAAACAAACTAGCTAGTGAAAAATATAATTCAGACATCGGCTTCTATCTTTGACACTTGACAGGGCCATTCCCATTCCCATTTAGCTCACCTAATTGCAACTTACCTTACATTCATCAACCTTTTAAAACTATATTTATTTTTCATTGTTTTATAATTGTCCATACTATGTTTTTGGAGGTATTATATCTACAATAGAGTTACTATTCTATACAACGTGATTTGTTAGTGAATGGGAAAATTATTGCCATGTGTGATCCTATTATTGAATGACTATTTCTTTTTTAAAGATAAAATAATTATCATGTAACGTGACAAGACTAGCTACCATTAGATAGATTTGATAAAAACACTAGCTTATTTGACCTTATTACATCATAACTTGAAAAATAAAACAAAAATACTAAAAAATTAACTGTATAAAGTGTATTTACTGTATACATTGAGTCAATTAAGTGCTCTAATTAGATGGAGGCAAATTTTCTCACAATCAATCTCTCTTATATATTATAGAAATACGAGATTGAAGAAGTAACTCCACCTCTCACCCTTGGCTCACCCCGAAGGAGACATAATTTGATTTAAAAAGCATTACCCTTGTGTTTGATATGATTAGATTGTGACTAACTTCTTTCGTTATGATCTTTAATTTCCTACATCCCTATACTGTTAAGCTATCATTAAGAAGATCTCATAAGACTAAGTGTCCAGAGATGTTTTAACTTTTAACGCCACAATGTGCATGAGTGATGCTAAAAGAAATTCCGGACGGGTCGATATCACATTTTAACTTCACAATTGAAACAAGAGTTAAAAATGTGAAAAGACAAAGGCAGTTTTTTAAACTTTAAAAAACTTGATCTTGCTTCATGTACTTTTAAAGTAATAATGCATTCTGTCTGTAACCAGAGAATAATTACGCTCTTTTAGACTGTTTATGCTTAGTGGAATCAATCACTATTTCCCAAGCTCCCCACCTTAAATTAAAGTGAACTTTTTTTTTTTATATAGAAAAAATTAAAGTGAACTTTATACATATATTTTTCTGAATCTCTTGATGACTTAACTTGAGAGGAATATTGTGTTAAACCTTAAGCTCGGTGGCATGTTTTCAATTGCCCATTGGATATATTTTACTTTGGTTGATGCTCAAGAAACAAGAATGCTTAAAGTTCTGCCAAAACATTTCTTGGACCACTTCATTAAAGCAGTCTTCAATTAAAGATAGATTAGCTAGTCCCATCACATTATCAGTCAGTCTAGAGAAAGAGAGAGAATCCTTTTGAAGTTCATGCACATCATTTCTAGTCATGAAAAAGAGGTCGAAATCAATTCCATTATAAAATAAAAAACCATGCACCATACAATAAATATAAACTCTTACACAAAAGATATATAATAGAAAGTTCAAAACACTCAAACTACATTGTTATACTTTTTTTTATGGGAAGCTTAGCAAAATGCTGAGGGATATAGCTGCATGCGAACATGGGTCTAATACCATGTTGACCATAAGAACCCTAGCAATCCAAAGAAATAATGAACGAACAGTAATGATAGTCTATGATATGCTCTCTCTTGCTTGACTGCATTGCCTGCAAATAAAGAAATAAATGTCACTATTAGCATAATTACATGAGATTGATGTATATAGTGTGTAATTAGTCACAAATGTCAATTACCTACCCAAAATTTTTAATGTAATTTTATAACTTTCTACATCAACAACCTACAATCTATAATTAGACATGACAATGTAGGTTTTTACTCACCCAAAATTGGAATAACATGTCTAGTACGAATCCCTTGGGGCATTGCATCTGAAACATTCCATTCTGCTCGCAAAATTGTGCTCGTTGCATCCAGACCTGTCCAAAAAAAGAAAAAGAACCCCCACATAAAGATTACAATTCGTCGTGCTAGATGGTTAAGCATGCAATTACTTTTGGCCACTCAAACACTAAAGTATCTAGCTAACATGTAAATTAAAGCAGTCAAAGATATTGGAATATTCAGCACCTAAAAGTAATGTCTTTTACTATTAATGTCTTGATATTACTCATATACCGCCAAAGAAGAGCGGCCGAACCAAAAACAAAGTTGTACATTTATAGCCAACCATTTTGACATGGAAAATTAACGTGCTACTTCAATAGTTTCACTAAGAATTTGTTTATTATCATCTTTTTCTTTTATCTTTCAAAACTTTTTTTATTTATACATACTTTTTTTTATTTTTTAAGGTAAAAAACAGATAAGAGTATTGATTCTCACACATTCTTAAATGTGAAAATCAATAAAAATATGTACATCACATATGAAAATATGGATTTATGTACAAAGTATTCAAAAGCATGCCTGCTGCAAATCCAGTCACCAGATTTCCATCCAGGTCTAGCACCACCACTGCCGCCGCCGCCACCACTCCCAACACCAAAGCCTCTTGAGCGAGAGAAATCAGAGTCATAGCCACCGGAAGATGAGTCATCCTTGAATGCTCCACACTTGAAGCAGCTTGAGCGGCTAGCAAAGTTGTGTGCTCCACAAGCGCTAGCAGTGCAGTACCAATCACCAGGCCTAACATCAGAACCAGTACTGAACCCAAACGAGGACCCTCCTCTCGCACCAAAGCCCCCAAAGTCACCACCTCTATCACTTGACTTGGGATCCCCGCAACGTTGGCACGAGTCGCGCCTCTGGAAGTTGAGGTGCTGGCATGACCTGCAGTTCCAATCTCCTGGCCTGCTCATATTTCCTGCTTGATCGCTCAATGAATTCAGTGGCTTTGAATAATTCAATAACACATTAGGTTTCTATTTATATATTAAGACTTGATCTAAATTAGTTGCTCTTTAGCTAGTTTTTATTTTTTATTTTTTGTGGTTAATGTAAATGTCTAGAACTCTTATGAAATACCTCTTTAATTTCAAGCTATGTATAATTTTTCATCTCATACACATCGGATAATTACAAAAAAGAATTCCTTAAAAAATGAACCCCAAAGTATTGACTAACTTATTGGGCATGATAACATATTTTGATAAAGTTGGTGACATAAATGAGGAATTATCAAATAACCCTTTTTTTGGCATGTAAAATGACTATATGTTTATATGTGTGTATATAAAAGTTATGAAATGACTGGATGTTTATGTGTGTATATAAAAAGTTATGATATGACTAGATGTTTATGTGTGTGTATATATAAAAGTTATAATATAAAGAAAAAAAAGATTGCATTAAAAAAAAGGCATGCCGGTTCAGCCTCTATGATAGTGCTCCCACACGTAGTAGCTTTAGTAAATGTACAATTATATTAAAAGAAATTAATTACTTTCTGTTACTAGAATTGCATTAAAACAAGTTTTTTCTAACAAAGGAAAAATAATGCTTAAGAAGAAGCCAAGATTCAGAAGTAAGGCCAACAATAACTTCATTTGAAGGAGCTTTCAAAGTGAGAAGAAAGATTAAAATGCATTACTAAATAAGGAAGATATATAAGGAAGAAGGAGCTAAGCTAAAGATATGAAATTAAGAACGAACCTCAAGAAAATGTAATAACTTGAAATATTATAGAAAGTGATGATGAAGAAGTGGTTGCAGCTAGAGGTTGGTGAAGGAAATATGTGAAATGAGGGTATTTATATAGGAGCTTAGTGGATAAAGGGAATAAGTGGAGGGCCGTGTACGTACTTTTTCGTGTTCTCAACTGGCAACCTTGATAAATGGAATCAAGAAAATCTAAAGGAGAAAAAAGAGAGATAAAGGAACAAATTCCAGCTACGATTCCAAAGGATATTTTGAATTCTGAATAAATACTTTGGCTACAGCTTCTTCTTTTAAGGGGTTTCGATCTAAACGTGAGGGGGTACTGCATGCATGTAGACACTTTCAAGTGGAATTTTTCATTATTATTGCTCTTCTTTACATGATTTTCTCCCTTGGAAGCAATTCCTCGTTTTTCTTTTTCTCTTTTCTTTTTTTGTTCCTCTTTAAACGGTGGAGGGCTAGGGTGGCTTTGGGATATTGCAATTTCTTCTTGCTAAGTAGTTTTGAGACTTAAGTCATGTTTGTTAGAGCACATTATATCACTTACTTGTATAGACTATTAATTCCTACTATAAATAGGTCTATTTGTAGTGATTTTTCTCGTATACAATAAATGATTTTTTTTTTCTTTGGTAATTATAAAATGTTTCTACAATACTTAATATGTCACTCTACAAGTATAAGTGTTTGTGAGGTGTGGGGAGCAAGAGCCGGGGTTTAAGTTTTCAAGTTGTAACTTTCACACATATACACTTAGATTATACTAGAGTAAAATTTATATCTTGTATTAAAAAAAAAATTGTACATCTTTCTCTATTTGTAGTGTTTTTCTAGGGTAATTATAAAATATTATGGAAATATAATAAATGTAATGGGTCTAATTAGTTCAACTAGTAAAATTTTTTATCATTGTATAAGAAATTTGAAATTCAAATCCCGTCTATACCACAAAAAAAAAAAAAAAAAAACCATAAGTCAAAATTTTACTGTATTTAAATAAATAAATACATCTTTCTCTAGAGTAAAATTTATACACTTAGATTATACTAGAGTAAAATTTATATCTTGTATTAAAAAAAATTGTACATCTTTCTCTATTTGTAGTGTTTTTCTAGGGTAATTATAAAATATTATGGAAATATAATAAATGTAGTGGGTCTAATTAGTTCAACTAGTAAAATTTTTTATCATTGTATAAGAGATTTGAAATTCAAATCCCGTCTATACCACAAAAAAAACCATAAGTCAAAATTTTACTGTATTTAAATAAATAAATAAATATGTTTTTTGGTAATTATAAAATGCTCCTACAGAAGATGTGTACTTCCTCTTTTCACCTAATAATGGGTCTCATTAAGTATTAGTATATACTATTTTGTTTTACTCATAGTTGAATAATTGAATATGAGTGATAACTAAATATACTAAATGTTTATTATACACAAGTCTTACATATTGATGTGTCATAAGTAAAAAAAATAATCCTTACAAACTTAATTAATACTATTAATTTTTCTATACAATAATTAATGTGTACTTTAGCTTCCTTCTCAATTTGTAGTGTTTTTATAGGGTAATTATAAAATATTCAATAAATATAACAACTACGGTTGGTTTGAGTTAACACAATTAGTAAAATTCCTTATCATTAAATAAGAAATTTGGAATTTGAATCTCGTCTACACCATAAAACCATGGATTAAAATTCTATATATTGTATATATCAAAAAACTATATGAATAAATGTGTTTTTAGGTAATTATAAAATGTTTCTACGATAGATGTGTACCCCCTCTTTTCACCTAATTGGGATCCCACTAAGTATGTTATAACTTTTGGTTTTACTCATAGGTGAGTAATTGTATATGAGTGATACTAAGTATATAAAAGAAATTTATTATACAAGCCTTACAAATTGATGCGTTAGTGGTAAAAAGTAATCCTCACTAAAACTATTAATTTTTCTATACAAATTAACTAGAACCATTATAACAGTGTTAAAGTAATCCTCACCTAATTGGGATCCCACTAAGTATGCTATAACTTTTTGTTTTACTCATAGGTGAGTAATTGTATATGAGTGATACTAAGAATACAAAAGAAATTTATTATACAAGCCTTACAAATTAATGCTTTAGAGGAACAAGTAATCCTCACTAATAATATTAATTTTTCTATACAAATTAACTAGAACCATTATAACAGTATTAATTCTAATAAATTTTCCTAGGCCTAACTCTTACCACCAAAGCCAATGTTAAGATATCTATTACCATTCGATTGTATTGCTCAACCAGGTCGAAATGAGTTGAACTAAGTTGAGGCGATGGAAAACTAGACAAGTCAATTAATTCAATCTTTTCTATACTAAGGGGTAACCCAACAAATCAAGACCCACAAAAAGAAACAGTAGTAGTCCTGCAGCCTATTAGCCCAACAAACATCATCAAAAATATACTCAGTCAAGTAAACCATGAACCCCAGAAAGGCCATTTGACCATGGCATTTGGGACCCTCATTCACTAAGCCACTAAGTGGAGATTCTAATTGCAGTCTCCACAAGCAAAATATAACACATTAGACCCACCACCTAAAAAGAAATAAAAATGAAGAATGTCACTTCGCTACAAGTTATTGGACAATGTGGAATCTTAATCACAATTTTTACCATGTAATGAATATTCTATACATAAAAACCATGAGCATGGCCACAACTTATCCCAATATAACCACGAGGGGTCAAGTCCCTTTCACTTGTTCTTTGGGAATCACCATATTGACAGTCAATATGTTGGAAAAATACTTGTTGCTTTACAATTATGAATATTCCCTTATTCGTACTCAAGTTCATCAATTGGAATTAAAGGAACCCCTAATTTTTACGCACGAAAAGAAAACAAAGTTAGAGTTTTAATCATTAACACGACCATTCATGTTCCTCAATCATGCCTCTGTCCATTCAAATGTCAGCAAATTATTCTAATATGTTTTTCTTGTTTTTATTTGCCAACATGTGGAAATGCAAAAGAAATATGAAATTTAGAAACTCAATGTCGATGTAGACATTCCTAAAATTATAGATTGGATTCTTTCACTATCTCTCAAATTAGAACTAGAGCCCAAAGGTTACATATGATCATAAGGAACTTTTGGTGTTGTGGGATATATAATAAGCACGCATCAAAATATGGTGACATGCTTAACTATCAAAGAAACTCAATGTCGATGTAGACGTTCCTAAAATTATAGATTGGATTCTTTCACTATCTCTCAAATTAGCACCAGAGCCCAAAGGTTACATATGATCATAAGGAACTTTTGGTGTTGAGGGATATATAATAAGCACGCACCAAAATATGGTGACATGCTTAACTATCAAAGAAATAGAAACACACATCTTATCTAATTGCTAGATCAATATAGCCACAAGCAAAGCAAGATTCTTTTGTGTACCCTTATGACCTTAAGGTCTCTATTTTTTTTTTTTTTTTTTTTTCAGACCCCAAAGACTATCAAGGATTGAGCCGAATGTTGCAGCTGAGTTGCTTTTTCTTTTTCTTTTTTTCTTTTTATATATATATATATATATATATATATTTTTTTTTTTTTCTTACTTGCTGAATCACACTTTTTATTTCACATAACATAGAATTTATGTGAAATGCTTTAATTTTTTTTTTCCTTGGTGCAAGGAATTGATAATATAGGAGAATAATTTAAAAAGGTGAAAAATAAGACAAAAAAGAAAAAGAGAGGCCAAATGGTGAGTTTCAATAAAGATAGTTGAAGCTTATGATGGAATAGCAAGTCTTCGAGGTTTCATTTTGACCATCTTTTTTTCTTTTTCTTTTCTTTGCTTCTCTCCCACTACTGCTGCGGCTGCTATTCCAATTTTTCTCTCTCTACAAACCCCTTTTATCTCTCTCTCTCACTGTGTGTCTAAAGAACAAATGAGAAAGATCTGGCCTCCATTCTCTTGGAGAAGGGTAAAGGAGGGCAGAGGCAAACTGTAAAGAAGAGCAAAGAGAAGTGGGCTGATCTGATTCGCCTCGGTAATCGCTTCCATGCATGACCACGACCAACTTATTCTCCCAAATTTGTCACTCTCACCTCACCTTTGTGTGCGGGCATGCGTGTGTGTGCATTTTTTTTTTCTTTTAAAGAAAATAATGTTATATGCATTTTAAATGAGCTATATAAATGATTTTTAAATAAATAAATAAATGATCAATTTTGTTAGTGGATGCTTTAAGAATATTCATTTAGAAAATATTTTTAGAAATTTTTTATAAGAAAGGAAAAAATAATAATTTTATATTTTTTATAAAAATAGTATAAAAACTTTCCTAAAATGATTAAATAACAAATAATTTAAGAGCACCTTTTAACCGAATCCATAAATGATATATGTCGAACTCATCCCCAAAGAAATACTTTAACATTATATGTCCAACTAACTCATACGATGTTTCTCTTCCATGTGTGTGAGTGTTTGTTTCTTAAAAAAAAAATAAATAATAATAAAAAACCCTCAAAAGATGTTAATTCTAATAAGGTATATAATAATTTCAATTTTTTTATAAATATGTGCGTGGGTGTGTGTGTGTGTGTGTGTGTGTGTGTGTGTGTGTGTGTGGGCCCGAGGACCAAGGAAGATATTATTGAACTGTTAGCGCTGGTGTTGGGGCATCACATACTCAAGGAGTGAATTCACCCGAGGAGAAGGGAAGAAGAGACAAAAGATTCTTCGGAACTTCAGGTGGGAAGGGCTGGCTGTGGAGAGAGAATCATGAATGTAGGGAAAGTTTCTAGCATGAAGTAGCATGTTACCTCCGCATTAAATGGTGGGCAACAGCTTTATCAGCTGCATTGATGAGGAAGTGACCTGAACAGTGTAATTCACAACTAAGTAGCTCCTTCTACCACCTTCAGCAGATGTTTAAGGGGACAGGTGTTCATGACGAGAATTTGGTTAGGAAAAGATGGGGGGTTAGGATGTAAAGTGGAATGGAGTATATAAGGGAGAGAAAATTTTTGGAAAAGGGGATTGGTGCACAATTCTCAGAAAGAGAAGAGCTAGAATAAGAGCATTGAGGGAACAACGTGAACAGTATTTCAATTTAAGCATTATTTGCCTCCTCGGGCAAGTTTGTAATAAGTCTATTTCTTGTATTAATCCTTGGCTTTTAGTCTTTCTCCCCTGTTTTTGTCCTCGGGCTGAACCCTCCCTTTTTGTTTGATCCACTCTCTCACAAATACATTGATTTGGGCCTGGTTGAACTGTTCGAACCTCACTGTTCTAAGTGGGCTTGGACTGCTTGAAATAGTGTCCTTACAATATATATACACACACAAACATACATACTACGGGCATGTTCAGATGTCTTTTTTTATTTAATTAAAAATTATTTCTATTTCTATATTACATTAGCTATTCTTTCTTTGTATTTCTATTTACAAAATAATCATTAAAACTATACACCAATTATACTATAGAAGAGTGTTTGAAACCTAAAGAGAGTTCATGAGAGAGTGCCCGCCCTTCCTTTCAAGCAGGCTACTTTTTCCTGGACATAGTCTGCTTCAACCACTGTTTCACCTCCCAAAGCAAAGTTGGCTTGATGAGATCAGATGTAAGGAAGCGGGAGCAAAAAAAACCAATTTTTTTTTCTTGTCCTCCTACTTAAGAGGCAAAGAGAAGCACCGTTACTACTAAGAAAGCAAACGGTTAGCACGAAGGTTCAAGACCTAGCCGAGCGTTAGCAAAACTAGATTCACATAGTGAGGCACTTCGAATTGGCAAAGTGATGTGTTTTACCGAATCCCTATATGCTATATGTTAAGTTATGGCTTTTACATAACATTTATGTTGGCTTTATTCCATGACAAAAAGTGTTGTAATTTCATTAATTTATTTCCTTGTATTTTTTGAGATTTAATTGTAAAGAGTTTAGTCATAAGTGGTGAAGATTTGATCAAGACAGTTGAAGGTCACATGAGAAGCACATGCCGAAAGCTGAAGAGTCAGTGTATCTTACGAGTAATCTCACAACTTAGCCAACTCGTGAGATGACCTGCGAGATGCATTCATAGTTGAGATTTTAAGTGTGATTCTTATACCCTTCACCCATACTATATATACCCTCATTACCCATAAAAGTGTAAGGAAACAATCAGATAGAAAACCCTAGAGAGGTTTCTACAACACCCACATTTTAGAGAGAACTACTCATCTTTAAGAGAGAATTCATTTGTAGTCTCTTCTACTTCCCCTCTCTCATTGTCATACCTTAAGAGGAGATTTATACCCAAACACAACTCACACCCATTCAGAGTGTAGAGAATGTTTTGGAGCATGGGAAGCATTATGTCTTTGCCAAAATAAGCTGGTGAGGCTTGGTGGTGCAATCGGGCAGTATTGCGGGATACGGAAAACTAGCAAAGACAAAACTCAGAGAAGTCCGTTGGTAGCTAGAACTTGGAGGTCTCAAGTACTTTAGGTAGATTAGGATTGGAGTGTCTTTTTGGTATCCTTGTACTCCAACTTATTCACTAGTTAATCATTTCGGCTTGGAAAGCTGCAGAGAGATTTTTATGTCGAGTTCTTTTGTTTTCCTCTTCGATAACACATCACCATGTTATCTTGGATTTGCTATTCTTTTTCCCACTACCCTTTCCATATTTGCCTTGCACTTATATGTTCATCCATGCAATTGTTGAGTGCTATGATTAATTATTTTGCTAAATACAATATATTCCACATTAAGTGTGTTAAGCATAAAATTAATCAAGCCGCAATTAAGAATTGGGGGTCTAAACAAGCTATAGTGTTTTACACTATTGAGCTTTCACTAGAATACTGAGCCAAGGACACTCCGCCCTATCTATAGAAGCATTCAACTGAGTTCTGAACTAAATAGCTCCTTGGTAATGGCTCATTTTACAGATAGAAAGCCCAGGAAAATCTTTTCAAAAATATAAAATTGTGTAAAATAAAGACATACAAACATACATGTGAGCAAAAAAACGTAAAAAGGATGGAGCATTAAGAAAATTACTTCTGCTTATGCCTTAGAGAGAATATAGTGAGGGAGGGGGAGTAGTATTTAAATTTAAGGGCTATGTTAGTAACAGTTTATAGTAGGAGTGTTTTTTTTTTTTTTTCTCCTTCAAATATATATATATATATATATATGAAGCAAAGACCTCATGTGAGAGTGTATAAGATCCTGCTATGTGCCGCTTTAATTTTGCATTTAGCCTTTTTTTTAACCTCTTTTCATTGAGTTTTTTTTTGCTACCCAAAAGCTCATATTAACTTATATTTACTGTTATCCCATTCATCTCGCATTAATTGTCTGAGCTTACACCACACATTTCTCTCTTCTTCATGTCTTTTAGCATACCCACTATTTTAGTATTAAAAACAAAAGCAAAAAATTAATAACTAAGGAATAATAGTAATAACTAACCAGATAAGACTCTAGGGAGAGATAGAGGGACATGAAAATGTTATGGTTGTTAAATGAAACACATTATTTCACTATTACCAAAATAAAAGGATTGAGACTGACAAAGTATTTGTAAGAAAGAGAAAGAGGAATCTGAGGAGCCGCCACCTCTATTATACTGGCCTCCCATCACTATCACCACCACCAGGTCCATGAAACCTCTATAGGCAATGTAAGTGGGCAAAAAGGTCGACCCATTCCCAGACCAATTCAGGTTCATCCAAGGTTAGGTCGACCCAAGACTGATCCACATTAACTTGGTTAACATCGAGGTGTTTTAACTTTTAAGCAAAGGACCTTACCTTGGCAGAGTGCTCCAACAAATTCCTATCGTAGCCGAGGACACAAAGTATCGCCTTAGGGGAATTCGCTTATAAAGCACAAGATTCGGCGTTAGACACAAGTTACTAGAAAATCATTTCAACATTAGGGCGGTAGGATCCATTCTTAATGCATGATAAGACACATTAGAACAGTAACCAATACTCAAGAAATCACCCAAACTCAATGAGTGGAAGGACCCACATATGTGTAGGATATTCACTCATTATGACAGGCCCACTATGGCAAAGGTTTAAAAAAGGAAGGAAGGGTAAAAAGTGGAGGTTGGAACCTAATCCAAGGGAGAGAAACACGTGAGAAAAGAGTGAGGATAGAATACAGTCTTGGGGATAAGGGAGTCCAACTTGGACTTCAAAAAGGGAAACTTAGCTACCTGATAGTCTCCTTGGCTAGCCAAGTTTCTAAGTGGGTCATTATCAAACACCATCTAAACACCACCTATTACAAAGCAAGCTACTTCTGGGATCTCCCACTTTGAGCTAAACCCAATTCAAAATACAAATTAATTGAGAGTTCAGGCCCAACTAACAAGGTTGTTGGGAAATCACCACCGCAAGTTTTTTTTTTCTTTTTAAATTAGGGGCTTAAATAAGATTTAGATTTGAGTACTTTGGTTGGATAGTTTTTGTTTTGGGTATATAAGTGGAGAGAAAATATTTGGTGTGCAATGCAAAGTCATATTCTACCATTATTTTAAATCATCTATAAGACAAATGCATACGCACTTGCCCACACCATGTCTTAATGTCACACTATCGATGAGTGAAAGACAATGAGAGAGTGAAGCATACTTTCATTTCATGGTATGCAATCTGTGAACACAACATAAATCATATAGTTGATTTTCATGATCTTGTTACTTTTTTTGCATTTATTTTTGGTTTAATGATTTAAAAAAATAATAATATTACCTTGAAAATGCTATAAATGTGCAGTGAAGCTACTAAACTAATTTTTAATTTCTCAAAATGTATATGTTTCTTTACTGTAATTTACTTTATTTTTTTCCTTATAATATATGTACAACATTTTCCAAAACCGCCTTACATAAAATATCACAAAATTATTTGTGTATCGCATAAGCAACTTACTAGTTCAAAATAAAAGCATGAGATTAGGAAAAAGGAAACTGTGGGATTAGAAGAAAATATTTGAAAAAAAAAGTGAGATTAGGAGTAAGGAAATAGCAAATTTAAATTTAAATAAATAAATAAATATAAGAAGAGGAAGAAGAGGATATATAAAGGGAAAAATAATTGAAAAATAATTGAAAGAATATGGGGGTGTTGGTAGTTCAAATCTTTGAATACTATTGAAGCTCAGTATGAAAACTAACAAGAAAGTGGTCCAATTTTGTAGGTCATGTTTAGAGATATACTGTTACGGATTGTCCTCCAATTTTGTCTCTGCTAGGGCTCAAATTTAGGGAATAAAGGTATTTTTGAACCACCAAAATGTCCATTCCAAATAGAGGAAGCCACTTAAAATATAGTAGTTAGTGTGTCTATATGTGTGTGTGTGTGTATTTCTTTATATTTTACATTTATCTATACTATCTATAACATGATTTTCCTCTTTAGACTGGACTTTTATGCAGTCCAAAAATATCCTTAGACCCTACGTTTAACAAGAACAAAACTTGGGACAATCTGGTAAACATATATCTCCAACTTCACTTAAAAAGCCTACAAAATAAGATATTTTCCTACTAATTCATGTCTTCAAAACAAACTTATCCAAATTTAAAAATTAAAATATTAAAAATTAAAAACTTCTTAATCCACTTTGTATATTTCCTTTAAGACTATGTTCCAATTTTTATTTTATTTTTTACTTTATCAAGATTCACCGGTTTTTTTTTTTTTATTTAATTTTTGAGTTGTGTTATAATCTAAAAATTGAAATGAATGGAAAATTATGACACTAGACCCAAAAAAAAAAAAAAAAAAAAAAGCCTCATCGCACGTACAAAGTGCGTGTGATGAGGCTAGTTAGAGTTTTAAGAAATTAATTTTACTATTTTCATTAAACTTATATTATTTAAAATTAAAAATGAATTTAATTGTTGAGTTTAGATCACTTTAATCATTTCTCATAATTTTAATTTCATTTTGTGAATAAAAATTGGTTTTACACAAGAGATTTTCATCAAATAATTTTAAGTAATTCAATTAATTTATCATTAATAAATTTTCATGATATTTGTGAAATATATATTCTATACTTAACAGTTAACATATTAGTGTAGTCAATTCGGTGGAGACAAGGGTAACCAACATTGAGTTAACATCTCTTGATGCTAAGATAATTACAGGTCTATTTGGGATTTGTTTATTTAGCTAAAACTGAAATTTTTTTGCTAAAAGTACTGTAAATAAATGTAAAAGTTAGCTGAAATAGTACAGTAGAACCCATGAATAGCATCAAAAAGTGCAGTGGAGCCTATAAATAGTAGCAAAAATAAGATGAATAGTAAAATAAGCTGACTTTTTAATTTGAAACTAAACACATACTATAAGTCATGCATTAATTATCATTTACCACGACAACAAAATTTAAGTTGTAGTCTAAAACGTTCTTTTAAATGAGAAAATTCAAGGAACAAGATAGGCCTTGGAATCCAAGGATCGATGTAGCTTCGCCCCAGGCCATGTTAGATCATAAGAGTGGTCGAGAAAGTCAATCAATATTCAAAGATCTTAGAGAAAATGAATTGCATAGACTCTTGAGATAAGGTAGACTAGACCATGAGTCCGAAAAAGTTATACAAAATACAGAAACCCTAGGGGAAAGAGTAGCCAAACTATTAAATTGGACAAAAACGTTGAGCAAACTACAAATACCCCAGGGAAAAGGGCAAGCTGAATTGTAAGATTGGATGAGAAATTCGAGGAAGTCCTGAGTAAAGCACAAGAAAGAGCCAAAGGATCCATTCAGTCCAGCAAAGTCTTGAGACTAACTAAAGAAGAACACCATGAGATTGAACCAACGTATGGTCTTGATGGTTAATCACACCTTGTGAATTATGTCTTGTTTTATTATTATTATTATTATTATTATTATTATTATTATTATTTGATAAATAAGGGTATCTAGACCTCTCTAAGTATCTGACTATTCTTTTGGGCATGTGCAGCACCTCCGCTCCACACACATCAGGTTATTACAGAAGGAATCTCTTTTAAGGTGACCCCAAAATGATAGTAATGGCCTGTTTGGGAGTTAAAAAAAAGAGGAAGAGTAGAGTAGCGGGAGGGAGAGTAATTCAATTACCTTGTTTGGAAGTTTTTTAAGGAAGGAAGAGAATGAGGGATTTGGAGGGGTTTGGACTACCTCTAACCCCTCATTTTTAATTCCTACAAATTGGAGAGATTTGGAGGGAGAGTAGAGTGGATAAATTATTGGCCAAATGAATTCCCTAATTTACCATTTCTAAATAACAAAATTACTCTTTCTAAAGGGCTAATTAGCCCCTTCTCCTTTACTAATTTTAAAAACATCCAAACAATATAGAGGGGAACCATTCCCCTCTACTCTCCTCCCCACTACTCTCCTTCCCTCTACTCCCCTCTACTTTCCTCCCTCTCTAAACTTCCAAACAGGCCATAAAAGATTTTGAACCTAAGATCTTATGTGCGTGCAACCAGGTGCATCAATTTTATTTATTTATTTATTTTGTAATCAAGATTCTAAATTTTTCGTTTCAGATATCAAAAATTAATTTTGGCTTATGAAATTTGAAATATTGAGGGATTGCTTCCTTTTGACTGATTGATCCGATTTCTCTATGCCCCTTGAAAATGGGTTTTATGTCGGTTTTGTTTTTGTTTGGTTGGAGTTGAATATAATTCGAAATCTAATAATTAAAAATTACAGATGGCCTGTATTTTCGGTGATGCTGTGGAGAAGGTGAGTAGAGAAATAGTAAAGTAATGTCATGTCTCAAGCTCGAAATAGCTTTGCTTTCCGGTCAGCATCAAAATTTCCTCCTCAAATTCATTTCCCAAGAAACCATCTCAAGATTCTAATAACCAAGGTATTCCTCTTCAATTCCAGTGGTTACCATTTCAAAATAGATAAAAATATCTAGAACAAGATTAATTCTAGAGTTTACCTTTCATCAGTCAAGGACTGGTGCATGACACATTCTAGTTTATTCCTATTCCAAGAATCATATGATACCGAAAATAATCATAATCCTAGTATAAATTCTTTCTTACAGTCATAGCTTTTATTTCTCTAAAAAATAAATAATAAAACTATTATATTTTATTTATATATATATATATATATATATAAAACAATTGATGTGAAAATAAATGTTATTAATACCATATAAACAACATAGTAAATAAGTAAAAATTGAATTTTTGTTTTGTTTTTTTTTAAGTATAAAGTTTTGACACCTCAATCTATAAGACTTACATTATATATATATATATATATATATATATATATAAAAGGATCTACTTAATAAAATTTATAATAGACAAAATAATTTGGTAAAATTTGTAGTAATTCTAACAATTTTCCGATTCGTAATATTAATATCAAAGCATTATTCATTCTGAGAGTATGAGACAGAGACATGGACACATTGGCTAGGCCAGTTAGAGAATTTACTAACAATTAATAATATCCCTACGTTGTATTTACCAAAAATTGCTTCACATTAACATACCGTGATTTCAGCCAAAGTGAGTGGTTGAAAATACGAAAATCCATTCAATCCTTTGATGATATGAAGTAAAGTGATGTGCTAGATGCAACATCATAACGCTTGAACTCAAAAACCTTTTTTGAAATAAAAATAAATTTTAACTTTAGGTAGGCCTTCGTCAGAATTCGAATGTATTAATTTATAATCTTGATTGAGAAAATGAAATAGACTTGTCATGATTTTGTTAAATACAAGCATTTCATGATTCAACATTCAATTTATCCATGGTTTTTTGGTTATGTTACCATGGTTGTAATTTCAGCAATTACCCCAATTAATAATAATGAATCTGATTGATATGATTAGAACATGCTTAACTTCAAACATGGTCAACAAAAATAGTGTTCGAAATATCACATCCATCATACTTGGATTAACTTCTTTGAACTTTATAGCATTATATGTGCAAAAAACAATTAGGATGCAATTTGCATTGTACTTTTCTTCTCTCCCTTTCTCTGTCTCTCTCTCTCTCTCTCTATATCTTATCTTTTAGTAATAATTTGCATCCTACTTTTACAAATGTCTTTTGACCCCAGAATCCAACACAAAAAATGAAATCTCTGGAGCCAGCATGCCACTTTCACAACACATTCCATACACATTCATTTGTGCAAGTAACTAAACCCCAAAAATCTTCATTGGAGTTCGAATTACAATTTAAACACTACAATACAACATACATTGGGAAGAGGCTGTATTCTGGAATTTCATTGATAACCCTTTCTGCTCCGGCTACCAGAACCAGCAACACTCCTTGTGGTCGTGGGCTCAGTTGGACTATACAAATCCCTATGACCAGATGTCGTATTTCCTCGGAGACCATGAGAAGGAGCTTGACGAGGAGATCCTGAACTTGATTCAACCCCTTTAAGGGCTTCTGTCTCCAAAGTCTTGGCTTCATTGGTCAGCGTTTTTAACTGTTGAGCAAAAGCAGGTCAGTTTATACACAAACTGCAAATTGATAATGAATTTACTAATGTAATGAGCAACTGAAAAATGATCTATTAGCAAGGTTCTTTACACCCTCTAGCACAAAATGGATGGAACCTGCCATATCATCATATATGTGCTATGTACAAACCCCTACAACAAATGTCCAAGAAGCAGAAGGACAACCTTCGCTAAAATGGATAACAAAGGGTCACAACTTGAAATAGCACTTCATGAAGACAAAGATTGGAATTTCGAAATGGCTTGAGCTCAAAACAGTTTTTTCATATTAATCCTAATTCCATGGACATTGACAACTTGCTGCAAGATCAATAAAGCATCCTTACTGTATGAAACATAGTTAGTTTTGTTCTATACCCGAATTTCATTCTCTTTTAAGCGGTCCTGGAGTGCCTTTATGGCTGGACTTAAACTGCATATGATTAAAAAGAAAAAAAAGAGTGAGTAAAATAAAATAAAAAATCCAAGCACAAACAACTCATAAAGTGGTGGCCATTTGATTCTAACCAATACTCAATTAATTTGCACAAGGAAGCCTGATAAGTTGAGGTATGATGTATGAAAGAAAGCGGATGCACTTTCCCATCCCTATGAAAAATGTAAGAAATTTAGAATAAATAGTAAATTATTAGTAAAACCACTATAAAAATAAGTACAGGTCATGATAACAAGTGGCAGCATATCACTTAATCACCTAATATTTTGCAATATGGCTTGGTTATATGCTGCCCGCTCCTCTTCATATAGCACACGCTGCAAGTCTGTAAACGACGTTAAAGGGGATTCAAGCTTAACAAAGGAAGATGACGGCAAAACATGAAGAGGAACTTCTTTCCTGACATACTCTGCACCACTGCCAGAAAACAAAAGAAATTCAAGTTTTAAGGTGCCTTTTAACAACCCCAGACAGGATAAAGCCACTTGATTAGAAAAAAAACATTGAATGTGAAACGATACACAGACAGATATACAAGCTACACAGGCACTGACATGCACTGATACGCATACAAACAACCCAAAACAAATGAAGAGAGGAGACCCAAGCCATACCAATCTAACATTTGGCATAGAACACTCTCATTCAACACCACACCCCCCCCCCCCCCTCCCAAAATAAATAAATAAATAAAATAAAGGGAAAAATAAATATAGAATATTTATAAATAAAAGACATTATAAGGCCCCATAGACATGGAATACTACATGCAGCACAGTAGACTTATAGTACTCTTCAAATGCCAAAAATCTCCACTGGCCTAAGTTCATGATAGACACCAACAGTTTGATACCTGGTAGGAATTAGTCATGAGGGGGACAAAAGACACAACTATTTTTTTAAGCATTAGTAACACAGTGAGATCAGCACTAAGCAGGAAAAAAATTTTCCCCCCACACACAAAAAAAAAAAAAAAAGACCACAATGAATTGAAACTTTCTATTCCTTCACAATGTGTTGTAACTAGGTTATTGCAAGAACAATGGTAATAAAATCAGCAAAGAACTTTAAAATCTTGGGTATTTCAGCCATTTCATTTTTGTAGAATTTATGGTGCACTACGGGTATTTCATGTCCTTAATGGGTAGTTTAGTAATGCATTTAAGTTTAATCACCAGTATTATCTATCGTATAATTAATTGATTGAGCTAGTCTCCCTCAATTTCTAACCACGGCATGCATAGTTATGGACATCTCTGAGCAATTATATTGACCTAGAATGTGAGTACAATCAATGGAGTTGACCCGTAATCTCCATATTCATAAATCTGAACAAAGTGACTTATCTAGTTATCTTCACTCCAACTCTTTGGAATTTTGCTCCATTTCAACCCTACCTAAGATTTGTACGACATTCCTGCAGCAAAGTTTCTTGTTTCATTCTCCATTGCAGCTGCTAGTAAAATCAAATATTTTATGTCCACAGAGTCCTCTTTTACTTTTCCATAAACATTTGAAGGGAGTGGATCAGCAGAAAGCTGGAGTTCAGCAATAGGTTAAACTAAATGACAAAGCACCAGGATGCCTGATTCAACACTATCTTTCGTGGAAGAAAATTCAGGGCTGAACCAGGTTAATATGGGGCACCAATCATTCACACAGTGAAAATAGTAGACAAGGACAGCTTTAAAATTTTGGATTCACAGGTACCACGAACAAAAATAGCATTATATACATGGAAAAATTGTATTTCTCATCTAACAGGTTTGAATTTGAATGTGACATGACTTTGTAATAGACAAACCAAAAAATTTCTGCATTTTTAAAGAACTCTACCATTTTAAACAAATGAACAGCATTATTATGTTTGTAAACACCAGTACTTGAGGTAAGAATAAAAAAAGATGCCAAGTGATCAAGTACATACTCATATATACCTCATTTCCAAATTCGAACGGTGCATTGCTTCTTGCATACTTTCTGACATATCCATGGGGTCTATATCAACAATGATGTTGTCTGAACTGTCAGCACGGTGGGTTCCTCCAATCCTTTCTCTTCCTAGATAGTTGGCATCTGCATTAGCAAAGAAAACCCCCAACTCCGAGGATCTTCCACCACCCTAGCCAATTATAAAATGATTACTCATAGCATATGCCGACAATTGAAAAATCTCTATCATCCTCACATATAAACCATAAACACAGGAAGAGAAAAAAAGAGGGGGGGTGGGGGGAGGGGAGAGAGAGAGAGAGAGAGAGAGAGATCATGTTAACTGAAGGTATAATTTCATGGAATTGAACAATTTATAGTAATGTTAACATATAATTTTTTTTCTTTGCTTTTGGCTAAACTCCCCATGATCTAGAATAGCTTTTTTTGCACTTTTTTTTAATGAAATTCCATTACTGAAGAAAAAAAATTTAAACACACACACACACACACACACACACACACACATCCTAAGTACACTAACTCCAATTTCAGCATCAGTAAAACAAAGCAACAAAGGCGGCAAAACTTCACTATTTCAGATGGGTGAATGGGTGAATTGCACAAAGATCCCCTTGACCTTTTTTTTTTTCCAAGTTGGTACAATAAGTTTGGCACTACCAAATAGACTCCCTCTGACAGTGCACCATTCATTTTATAACGAAGAGATCACATGGCTCTCACATGCCTAAGAAAAACTAAAATCCCTCACTCACTTCATTAATCAAAATCAATTGAAAACACAATGAGCTAGGACTTGTGATGATATAAAGTGTGAGTGAGGTATTTTGTTTTCTTAGGCACACAAGAGCCATGTGATCTCTCCATTAACAAATGAACAGAGCATTGACAGAGGGGGTCTATTTGGTACAGTGTCAAAAGTCATTGCACCAAATTGGCAGGGAAAAGTAAAAGTTAAGGGGGTTTTAGTACAACAGCATAAAGTTCAGGGTTTCTTAATGCAATTTATCCTTTTAGAAAATCTCAAATATGTTAAATATTTAAACTTCTCAAATATGTACCCGTGTCATTCCATTCCCTAGCCAAATGTGCACCTAAGAACAAGAAGTTTGGATAAAAAACAATCTCTAGCAAAATTAAATAGTTTCATGATTATTTACTACAATTCTATTTAAAGGTGATAGGAAGATAGCAGGGAGGAGAAAGTAGAAGAGAGACAGTTACTCTCATCGAAATTAGGTTCAATTCAACAAAAGAGGCAACATTGCAATAGTAGTACCCCTGAATAATTTTACCAAAATAGGTTAACTCATTACAGATAATAATCTAGGGAAGATAAGATAGACTGTGATTATAATCAATACTCCTAAAAATTTGTGAAGAACTTGTAACTGGATAAATTTTGAAAACTTATCTCAGGTATGCATCTTGTTTGTTTAGGAATGCATTCTTTATTTTCTTATATAAAAGGAAAAAATAAACCACAATCCCCTTGTGGTTTCCTCAAATAACCCAAAACCCCCTTGAGGTTTTGGGTGTAACACTTAACTCCCATGTGGTATTGTTTTATGTGTAAACCATTAGGTTTTGAGTATAACCCCCATGTTTTATTGCTTTACGTGAAAATGCAACTCTAAATATGAGCATGTGTCCTTACATGAGCAACTCACCGTTTATTTTTTTGATAAGTAATTGTAATATATTAAAATTGGAAAAGCATATACAGGAAGTATATAGAGATTTGAAAAATAGAAAGAAAAAAAAAAAAAAAAAACGAAAGCTAAAAGATTAGTGATACAAGTGCCAAGAGTCTAAGATAAACTCACCGTTATGTTAACAGATGTTTAACGATTTACACATAAAACAATATCACAAGGTGGTTAAATGTTACATTAGAAACTTCAGGGAGGGTTTCATGTTTTACAAATAAACCACAAGGGGTTTTTGTGTACTTTTCCCTAGATAAAAAAGTACCCCAGCTTTATTGGTTAACCATACAATCAAACAAACTCATTAAAATGATACTAAAACATTGCCACACCAGTGTTGTAAATATGAAGTCATAATATAAGAAACCTCAAGGGGCAGCTCAATTGGCTGGGGACCACGCCTCATGACGCGGAGGTCACTAGTTTGAATCTCCCCTTCCCCCTCCCCATGGGACTAAAGCTTACTTATAAAAAAATATTTAAAAAAAAAAGATTGGAAAAAAAAAAAGATAAGATAGATAGAGAGTGTTAGGAATTGCTAGATACATAGGGCACTAGATATCTGCAACAAGGGCATAAAAACTTAGTTTTACACAAAATTAAATGATGGAAATGTCTGAAAGATTCATGATATTATCTATGCACTATACAACTGAAACATAGTCACGCAGAGAACAAAATTCTGCACGAGAAACCCCTTTTTCTTCAAATGTTCATCCATTTCCGCAAAATGTAAGCATGAAGCAAATATGTAATCCACCATCATTTTAAATATCTAACATTTTTACAGAAACATTTCTATAGTTAGAGCTCCATTGCCCAGATTAAGATATATGTCAAATTTTAAGTTCCACTTAAAGAAAATTATATTTTATACCTTATTTGCTGCAGCTGTTCTTGAATCACCAGTGTCTAGTTCAGGGCTCTCTGCCCTTCCAGAGCCAGATCTTGCTGATAAATTTTCTGAGGAACTTAAAGATGATTCAAGATCTATAACTGAACTTCGATTTACAGGAGAAAGAGATATAGGTCTTGACACATTATTCTGCTTCCCATCTGAGGACTGAAAAGCAATGACCTGGATTCTTCCAACCTAAAATTACTCCACGTAAGTATGACAAACGAACAGGTTTACAGGGTTACCTCCTGAATACCATGTATATCAAATATACCTTGTTTGCATCTTCACTAAAACAGGAAAAGATCAGTCCAATAAACCCAGCATCTAGAAGTTGATACATCGCTTGAGTCCGCACATCTGCAAAAGTAGTAGAAAGGATAATGATAATTAATTTCCAGTGACCAAAAATAACAACAGCATGTTTACTGATAAGCAATTCTACATCTGATATCTAGACATGGACATGAATGGATTAGTAGAAAATCATTTCACAATTTAACTCTTCAAAAGCATAGGTTAATATAATCATAAACAAGGTGAATTAGAAAACCATAGACCTGAGATGCAAATCGGGCAACATTCTTTTACATTGGTTATAAAATAGAAGGGTAAGTATCAAGGGAAAGAACTACCAGTGCACTTGCTCTACAATTATACAAGGGTATTGGATATTGTGAATTCTAATCTTTCAGATTATCCTTTTTATTTTAATAACCGTAATTGATAAGGGAATAGCTTTATGTACTCAAGGTGTATGCATAAAACTCTCCTAAAGAATTACAAAGACAGAGAATTGGTGGCTTGGGAAAAGGTGTGTTTACCCGTCAAGATGGGTGGTTTGGGGATAAGAAGTATGGTGTCTTTTAATCAAACTTTATTAGGGAAATGGTTGTGGAGATACGGTCATGAAGTTTCCCACCTTTGGCGGCGTGTTATCTCCACAAAATATGGTGAGGGTCGAGGGGGGTGGTGTACTAAAGTGTGCAGGAGGTCTCACGGGTGTGGACTATGGAGAGGCATTAATGGTGGGTGGGAGAGATTCTCTAAGCATCTGTCTTTTGTAGTAGGTGAAGACACTCATATCTGCTTTTGGCATGATAGGTGAATTGGTGAAAATACTCTAAAAGATCTTTATCCTAAGCTCTATGTGTGTTCAGCAGTCAAGGATGCTTGTATCTCTAAGGTGTTGTGGATTCCAGGAGGGGGTACTGTTAGAGTATGGAATTTAAGGTTTCATAGAGCTTTTGAAGATTGGGAGCTAGCTTATCCAATCTCGTATTCCTCGGGGTGATAAGAGTGATACTCTTGGATGGCAGCTAAAAGGTGATGGCAAGTTTGACATCCGGTCTTATTACCATGTGATTCAGGGTACATCGAATTCTTTGTTTCCTTGGAAGGATGTTTGGAAACCTAAGATTCCTAGGCGAGTGGCATTCTTTTTGTGGACAGCTGCTCATGGTCGAATCCTCACTTGGGATAATCTAATGCTTAGGGGTCGCCCGTTGGCTACTTAGTGCTGTATGTGTTGTTGTGATGGGCCTTCTTCTTCATTGTCCTGTTACTCATTCCCTTTGGACTTTTATGCTTCAGGTTTTTGGTATTCATTGGGTTATGCCAAGTTCAATGGCGGGTTTGCCATCTTGTTGGCATCAGTGGCTTGGGAAACATAATTCGGACATTTGGAACTTGGTTCCAGGGTGCTTAATGTGGATTGTGTGGCTGGAACGAAATTGTCGTTCCTTTAAGGATAATGAGAAGACGTTGGATGAGTTAAAGGTTTTATGCCAACGTAGTCTTTTGGAGTGGTCTCGTTGTTGGGGTTTTACTGATTGTTCTTCTCTCTCTGAGTTTATGCTTTCCCTTAGTTTAGTTTCCTGATTACTCTTTTTGTTGTGTTGTTCTATTTTTTCTTGTAGTTCATCATCATGAACAACTTGTACTTTTCCTTATTTTCTCTTTAATAATATTTTTCTGATTACCTATCAAAAAAAAAAAAACAAGTGAATGCATGTTGCCAGTGCCAAGGATACAAGACCACTAGAACAAAGATTTTCACTCAATAACTAAGACCTCCACACCATTAACAGTGCAATTATTCTTTTCCCTCCATATTGCCTATGTCAGAATAGGGAAACTATATTCCAAGCAAAGGAGCTACCATGTTTATCAGACCAATTCTTCTAACCAAAAAGTACTTCTGCAACTCTCTTAGGCATTACCCAATGAACTTCAAACATAGGAAATACTAAAAAGTCATACCCAATGCACAAAGCTCCCTCTTTTTGCAAAGTTTGGGAGAGGTCATGGGAGGCAGCCACGCAATGCAATAACAAGTGATCCATGGCCTCACCACATTGCTTAGACATGCAACACCAGTCCACTAACATTATTCCTCTCCTAATAAGATTCTCAACAGTAAGATTCTTTCCACATTTTGCTGTCCAAACAAAGAATGTTGCCTTCTTAGGAGCAACATCAGATGCTCTTCCAAGGAATGTTTACCCCATTGAAAACTATTAGGGCCTTATGGTAAGATCAAACATCAAACTTACCTCTACCCATCAACCTCCATCTAAAACATTTTTTAAGTTTAACCCTCACCACTTGGTATATTAGGGTACAAAGCATCAAACAACAAATCATTGACAGCTCATACAAAATGAATTTTCCATAATCATATCAGCATTTACTATCTCCAAATATGAATGAACAGAACCATCCTTGACTAGAGCAATAGAATACATTTCTGGATACAACTACCTAAACAGTTGAATCCCAGACTATATATCATGCCAGAACATTAGTCTAAACCATCCCCAACCACATATTAAATGTAACTGCAAATCTCTCCCAGTCTGCCGTAATGCTCAGCCAGAGGCTGCATCTATGAGTACTTCTGACTACCCTCATAGTCCACTATCCCAGTCTTCTCGTATTTTACAGCAATAACCAGTTGCCATTAATGGTTACCTTCTGCCCACTGGTAGAGCTATTTGCCGAACAAAGCCTAGTTAAAAGCCCAGATTATCCTTTGTTTCAAGACTATTTATAACTCTTCTCTATAAACTTGGACATCCAACTAACGTTGGAGCATCTAGTTTCTAGAGTGATATTGCACCACTACCTCTCATTGGCCGCTAACTAGAGAAAGAGGCTTGCTGTCACACCCTAACTCATCACCAGCAAGATATTTTCCTCTTTTGGAGTGACACACAGTTTCATCCCTCAAGGTTTTAAAAGGCCTCTTACCAATTAGAGTTTAAGGCCTCCATATAAAGCGCAACAACTCCCACTACCTGGGCCATGTGGGACTCAGTCAGGATTTTGTTCCCCCTCACCTCCCACTAAAGATGTCTTTTGGTTGGGTCCCAACAATCCCATATAAATCACAACAACTCCCCCTACTTGCAATTCCCTCCCCCCACCCCTTTCCTTAGTTTATCACACTGCATATCTTTAATTTCTTAGGGCTTTTCCTGCTTTGTTGACACCCTATCATATTCTTGATTTTTAATGTCATTTGCTATTCTAAGAATGCGATGCATTATTTCAACGCTCTTCCTTAATGTACTTTTTTGTTATTATAGATAAGTACATTAAGAAATATAATAAAACCTATAATAGGCATCAGTACTCATGTAAGTCAGCCAGAAACTACATAATGTAACAGCCTTGTATTATTAGAGTGAGAAAATGCTCCAAAAGATACAGTAGTTTCCTTCCTCCAACTAGTGTTCCATGATTCCCATGGTCCCCAAAACCTTTTACCCTTAAAATATTCCTTAACTTTGTTTAAACCTAAAACAACTGCAACTCCACCCATAATCAAATATTCAATCGTTGGATGTTAGATTTTGAGCAAGTGTGTTGATTATGTTAAGAAGTCTGTTAGTTGCACAGGTTTTGATGGAATGAGAGAAATAGCTAATTTAAAATGCTTGGCTACTGATTTGAAATACTATGGTAGGAAGTAGTTATAGGATAAGTATCAACTTCCTTTTCATTTAGAGGAAAGCACAACTCTCATGCTGTATAAAGGACTTAATAGGAAAACATATACAGCAGTTTTCCTATGCTAGGATATTTTGTTATAGTTGTTTTTGCTTAAATGTTGATGGTAATTGTAGATGGACCTTAGTTAACATCTCTGTTTCAGCAATCCACATATTAAAAAGGACATCTAAAAATAATGCAATAACAGAAATCATCTATGTCAATCAGTAAAACAAAATTCAAATATCAAAACTTCTTAATTACATCAAACATAATGGATTGCAAGATTGAAAGAAATAAAATCTAGAAAATGTTGTAGATAGTCAACACTTACCAACGTGAGAAGGAAGAACTGTAATATGAGGATGTGAATGATACCACCCAATTACTCTTGTTGTTCTTCCAGCCAACGTGCTCATTATGTGCTCTAGGGTTAAGTGCACAACGTCACATAAAATGTGAAGGTCATTCCCTTAGCATGCATGAAGCCAATATTCAAAATGGCTCTTCCATTTTTAAGAAAATCGTGTTTGCTTGATTGACCAGGAAAATTTTATTTAGGGGGGGTGGGGAGGAATGACCAGATAATAAAGGCAGAGCTCATCTGATGAATTACAAAGACAATTTTCCTTTTGGATAAAACATTTTTCAAAATTACATATCATTAGATAATGTCATTATATGGTACTCATGGGAAAAAAGTCACAGCTAGTTTTATTGATCAACAATACCAAGTTTGAAAACCAGATGGGGTATAAATATGAACGCTATGAAACAAAGAATTTGAAGCAGATGGATTAAGCACATAAAGAAGAATTAAGGATATCTCAGCCTTAGCTGATGCAGCGGCCAACTGTTCGGGATTAGTCTCCACACGGTCCTTTCGCCGATCAGATCTTGTTTGAGGTGATGCTCCCCAAATTAGTGCAGTTACACTCCCATTCTTAGAGTACTGAAATTCCCAACATCAGAATTAAAGTTATCATAAACATAAAAACACCAGATAAAAATTGAAAAACTAGAAAGGAAAGTAAGAAACAGAAACAAAAAATAAAACATCAATTAACAAACCCATATTAAATTAATGCATCTTTAACTCACAACACTTGAATCCTGCCAATTCAAAAATTCAAAGATCCAGATCCATTAACTGTGGATCACACAACAAGAAAGACTTACATGCACCATTTGTCTACAGAAAAATAAATGACCAAAATTATAGTCAGAACATTTTTTTGGTAACATAGTCAGAAACATTAAAGAATGCTGAAAAGGATTAAGATTCATTACATATTGATTAAATAAGAGTTGTAAATTCTCCAACAGAGAAAATCTCATATTTTAACATAGACCTCCACCAGATGCAGAAATCAACATGCTGATGGAACTGAAGGAGCAAGTCAATGATTTTGAAGATCCAGAAATCATAAATTTGGAGATCCCTTTACATCCTCAGGCCAAAGCACTGAGGAAGTTCCACCTATAATTTTCACCAAACTTGGGTCACATCATGCAATAACAAACCCAACACAGAGGCACGCAATCAGTAGAGCTTGACATCTAGAAGTTCGAGATCAAAGTGGAGGGCCAAGACTGTGGTTGGCAGGACAGGATGGCACTAATGGAGGCCCTACAATGAAATGGATTTCCGAGTGTATAAGAAACCTAGTATTCTACCCCATTGACTTGACAGAACGAAACATGAATCATGAATGTCCTTAAACATACCACTGTCAAAGAGGCACGGGAATTCGGCATCTAACATAGAGATGGGATAGAAAAGTGAATCGGATTCAAACTCGACTAACCCCAAATGCAATCAAAGGTTGAGCAAGCACATTATGTATATTGCAGAAATATAGAAAAGCAAGCCAATACACTGATTGGTTAGCAAAATTTAGCATTTAAGCTGCATTCACCTACTTTTATACATGATTTTTTTTTTCCTCTTATGGAGAAACTTCTTCGTATAAATATTAATGGAGCAAAGATCCCCCATCCTTTCATTAAAGGTGTTAGCCAAGATTTTAACCATATAAACATTAGAAAATAACCAAATGAGTATGTGAGACAAAAACAATCATACACATAGCCAATCAAGAACATATAAAATATCCCATAAAAAAAAAGGGGAACATATAAAATAGAGTTACTAAATTAACTCTAAGCAAGTCCCAAGTCTGAATTTTTATCTACACATACAATTTCTAGTTACACCCAGGAGTTTGAAAACCACATTTTTCATGAAAGCGTTAAATTACATACAAGCATATATTTGCAATCAAGACTGAACTAGAATTTGAAGAACCCAGAAAACCAAATCTCTCTCCACTTCATTTACAGTCATGTTCTCAAATTTATCAAAAATTGTTCTCTTTTTTTTTTATGCAGTTTTTTCCTGCCAAACAACAAAAGGTACAGTTCTCATTCACAAATTCAGCAAACACCCAACAGTCCAATTCAACATTATCCCACATAGAATCCAAAACATGACTAGAATTCCAAAAACCCATTTCAGAAAACAACCCAAGTCACACAAATTCCAAACCCACCAAGCAATTTAAACTCTGAGCACAGCACATCCACAAAAGCATACACATAACCAAACAAAAAATGAAAATTTGTAAAATGGGCAAGAAAGAACGAACCTCAATATCACCAAGAAGAAGGCCCATGATCTCTTCGGTCTCTGTGGACAATGCATGAGTCAGACATGTTAACCACACTTCTTCTGACATTTTCACACATGTTAAAGACATTTTCTCTCTCTCCAAAAAGAAAGAAAATTTTGGAGGAAGACAGACAGACAGACAGACAGACAGCGAGTGAAGGAAGAGATTGTTGAGAATCCTAAACAAAAAAGACCTACGAGGTATTTTGATTTGAAGCACGCCTCGTACTTCAAGAAGCTTTGGGAACAATTGGATTTGGAGCACTAGGCTTTGAGGTTGTGCTATAATACAACTAATTCTACTATGTTATGGTACCTCCTATAATTTAGTCCGTACGATTTTTAACTTTGTGAACATGTTCAGTAGTTTAGCAGATCACAACCGTTGACTTCTGTGTACACGGAACTGTTTGTACTTTGGTTTCATTTTCCACACTTTATACGAATTTTTTTTTTTTTTTTTAAGAAACTGAAAGGTTAAAATCAAAAGGATGCATAATGACGACAAAATTTCACAATATTTGTTAGTCAAGTGCTACGTCTATAACTTTTTATAGTACATTTATAACAAATTATATGTATTAAGTTGTTATTAGTTTTAATTCAGATGCATAAATTAAATTATTTTTTTTTCATTCATAATAATCAATAACAATATATAATTTAAAATTTGTTGCAACAATATCGTGACATGACATTCCTCATGTTGTTATTATCGTAATAATTGAAGTGATGTTTCTATCATTTGTCAGTGACATTATTAACGTTAATATAATATGTCCACAATTATGAATAAAGTATTCTGTGCAACAAATACTATTATAAACAATCTTAATTGTACGGTTCAAATTATACTTATTTTTTAGGAAATTTAAATTATACATGATATTAGTTTATATATTTTTTTAAATTATACATTTCTAAAATATGTAATGGTTTCTCATTTTTAATATATATATATATATATATAATTTAGAATTTAATTAGATTTAGATTCTTTGATTTTTACATCTAACAATTTACTTGCCACAAAAATTAAAAAATTAGATAGACGCTTAAAATTGGACTCCAATTGAAATCTAATATAGAATCTAATTGGATTTGGGCTCTTCAATTTTTATACTTAATAATTCATTTGGCACAAAAATAAAAATTTTGATGAGATACGTGGCATAAAATTGAGATTCCAATTAAAAATCTAATTAGAAATCTAATTAAATTGGAACTCTTTAATTTTTGCATTTAACTAGTGTTGAGGTCCAAAAACCAATAACAATATATAATTTAAAATTTGTTGTAAAAAAATTGTGACATGACATTCCTCCTGTTGTTATTATTGTAATAACAAGTTATGATTAGAGTGATGTTCCTATCATTGTCAGTGACATTATTAACATTAATATAATATTTTCACAATTATGAATAAAGTATTTTATGCATATGTGCAGATACAATTAAAAACAATCATAATTACACGATTCAAATTATACTTTTTTAAAAAAGAAATTTAAATTATACAAAGTATTAGCTTACACTTTTTTTAAATCATACATTTCTAAAATATGTAATGGTTTTTCATTTTAAATATATATATATATATATAAATAAAATTTAGAATTTAATTAGATTTAGATTCTTCGATTTTTGCACCCAACAATTTACTTGTCACAAAAATCAAAAAATTAGATGGACGCGCAAAATTGGACTCCAATTGAAATCCAATATAGAATCTAATTGGATTTGGGCTCTTCAATTTTTACACTCAATAATTTACTTGACACAAAAATTAAAATTTTGATGGGACACGTGGCGAAAAATTGAGATTCCAATTAAAATCTAATTGGAAATATAATTCGATTTGGACTCTTTAATTTTTGCATTTAATTATTGTTGAGGTCCAATAACCAATAACAATATATAATTTAAAATTTGTTGTGAAAATATCATGACATAACATTCCTCCTGTTGTTATTATCATAATAACAAGTTATGATTGGAGTGATGTTCCTATCATTGTCAGTGACATTATTAACATTAATATAATATTCCTCGATTATGAATAAAGTATTCTATGCTTATGCGCAGATACAATTTATAAAATTGTGATTTACAACTATTTTGTACTCGCTTTAATTCCGTGCCAAATTTGATTGTAATTATGTTCAATTTTTTGTACCCTGTATTTTATGTGGAATTTTATTGTAAGGGTTGTATATGAGAGAGAGTGTGAAGACTCAAGGCAAAGTGAAGAGCAAAAATTTTTCGCAGGTGTCTCGCAAGAAGCTTACCCACGAAGTGAAGCATGTGCCCTGCACTTGACTGGAATGCGAAGAGTCAGGACAGGTTGGTGACAGCTGGTTTTCGCGAGTACCTCATGGGTAAGGCCTTCCTGCGAGAAACTCGCGAAACATTCTGTTTTGCCAATCTATCATATCTGATACACACTATCTGTACCCACACTATCTATACCCGCATTACCCACAGATGTTGAGGAGTGCTTTAGAGAGAAAACCCTAGCCACAAACCCTTGAGAGTGAGAGATTGTTATATCCACAACATACAAGACTTTCATTCAACAAATGCTTATTTCATTTGTGTGATTGTACATGATTAAATGTGATGTGTATGCTCAATTGCTTGTCTATCAAACCCAAAAAGATTTTTGGGTATTTTATTTGTTTTTGAAAGTGATTTTATACTTTCGTGTTTTAAGTTTTTGCTCAAAATGCATGTTTGTGTTGCTTTTCAAAAACTTGTTTAGAGGCATTTTTGCGAGAAGCTCACGACTAAGCACTTCCCGCGAAAAGAGGTTAAGGCAAAAACTGGAAAACACAACTTTCATACAGAAACTTTCGCGACTGTTTCGCGACTAGAAGCTTCCTGCGAAAGTTTTTGTGCTTTAGTGGTGTTTTTTGTGAGTAATTTCGCGACTATCTAACCCGTGAAAAATGCGTGTTTTCAATTTTATAGGGTTGCTGTGACTATTTTTTTAAAAACATTCTTAAGTTCCCTCCTTTGCCTCACTCATGCCTCTCTAAACCCCAAATTATTTTTTCACTCAAAACCCCATCACTTTCAAGCACAGTCTCTGCACAATTAAATCAAAGGTATGTTTTCAACATTCTTTTCAGATTTTCATTTTAGATTATGCAGAATTTGTTTTAGGGTTTTTGAATTGGGGATTTTCGAAAAAGGGGTTGGGAATTATGATTTTGGGCAAATTTTTTTCAAAATTTTGATTGGCCTTTGCCCTATTTGACTTGTGTGTATTTGTGTTGGCCCCATGTGGCATTTTGATCCTGCATTTAGGCATATTTTCATGCATTCATGCATTGCCCATTCGTGTAGTGTGTTGCACTCCAAATGTTTGACAAAATGCTTAATTGGCATTTTTGTGTTGGTTTGAACTCCAATGAGTTCTAATTTATGGGTTTACCCTTGATTGAACTTGTTTAACATGTTTTGACCTTTAAATGTGTGTTTTACACACTTTGCCTAACTGTGCCTCACCATGCCTTGACATGCATCACCTAGGCACACACCATGCACACCACATGCACACTAGCTATGCACACATGCACAGTTGCCATTTCTTTGCATTTTGATGATAATTACATGTTTTAGCATTCATAGCATGTTAATTTAACACTGTTGTGTTCTGTTTTAAGTCATTATACTTATGTTTTGGACTAACTCGAGACTAATCAAGTTTATGTTTTGTTTTTGTGTTTTTGCACTTGTTTCTTTTTGTTGTGTGTTTCCTTGTGCAGATGTCTCCAACCAAACACTCTGCTTCCAAGAAATCCTCAAAGCATCCTCGCACAGACTCGACAACTTCAAGTCCATTGAGGCAGACATGGCTTACAACGATTACTACAAACGAGCAACAATCATCATGGAGAGGGTTGTTCGATTGGATACTCTTGGGAAAACTTCCATTCCTGATGTGTTCAAGGAGCACCGTGCAATCTGATGATCGATTAAAATCTATTGAACCAATGGTGGAGGTTCTTGGCAGTTCGCTTCACAAGAAATTAATGAACACCATTCCATTCAACGCGGAGATGAGGACTCTAGCATATGTCATGATCCATAACTTGTATCCGGTCACCAACTTGACAACATTGTCCTGGCCTAGGACCATTTTCCTATTCGATCTCTTCACACATAAAGAGATCGAAATATGTGGACACGTTTTCCATCTTCCGACCAAGAGCAGCACCAAAAGGAACACCAAAACAATAATGCCTTTGCCCACTCTTATCATGGGTCTCATTACAAAGACTAGACTCAAGATTCCGAGCAGTCTCACTCTTGTACCAAGAGATTATCCCATTGGTGCTAACATCGTGACTAGAAGCAAAGCTCACATCACCGGATCCAAGACTGGCGTCTCACAAATACCAAGGGATCATGTTGAGGAAGAGGGTGGAGATACTGAGGAGGAGATTGACAAATTCACCTCAACACTAGAAAGTTCTGCTCAACCATCCTCTCAAGCACAAGCACGGGGACCCGATCGTCTTGATCACCTCATTGCTAGGGTAGAGTAAATGTATACCATGCTTGACTCTCATGTGCAGCACACCGCGGATTAGCTTGCATACATCCAGGGGTAGATTACTGCTCTATCTTCATAGATTGAGGATATGTCGATGGAGCAAGGATTTGATTTAAAGTTCAAGCAATTCTAGCCTCTTTGGCCATTCCGGTCAAAAAGAGAGAGAAAATTTTGAGGGGAAGTATGCACAATTGAGGGGGAGCAGAGCATAGTCATAGTTACTGGTTTATTGTTGGCAGTTTAGCATTTTTATGTTTGGTTTAAACTTTATTAGTTTTTATAACTCTTGGATAATTTTATTGCTTTCCTTTAAAGTTTTAAGTACTTTGTTTTAATTTCAGTATTAATATTCAGTACTTGTGTATATCATTGCTGTGTAGTATTTTTTTAGTACTTGTTGAATTATCTTGAGTACTACACACTTGTACCTTCGTAGGATCTTGTATCCTTGATGCAAATACTTTGTGTATTTTGCATTGGTTGTGTGTTAGACATGCAATTGATATGTGCATTGCGCTTTATTGCATTGCATGTCCGAATGATCATTTACTAGCTAAATGATCATTATTGTCATTCTTTAATGACTACTCTTGTATAATCAAGATATGCTTAACTATTTATATAGTGTTTATTACCTTGTTCGCATTTTACTTGCGTATATACGTACCATGTATTCAACTTGTCATAAGCTTAATGAAAGTTTTGTTTGTGTACGAGTGTTTCAAGTTACAGGTATATACATGCAAATGCTTCATAGCTTCTAGATTAGGTGTGAATGAGTTTTTCCACTGTTCACAAACTCACGTTTAAGTCTAGAGTCTGTTTTTGGGGTTTTGTCACGGAAGCCAAAAGGGGAGATTGTAAAGTTGTGATTTACAACAATTTTGTATTGAATTTAATTTTGTGCCAAATTTGATTGTAATTATGTTCAATATTTTGTACCCTGTATATTATGTGGGATTTTATTGTAAGGGTTGTATGTGAGAAAGAGTGTGAAGACTTACGGCAAAGTGAAGAGTAAGAAGTTTTCGTGAGTGTCTCGCGAGAAACTTACCCGCGAAGTAAAGCATGTGCCCTGTACATGACTGGAATGCAAAAAGTCAGGACAGGTTGGTAATAGTTGGTTTTCGCGACTGTCTAGCAGGTAAGGTCTTCCCGCGAGATACCCGTGAAACATTCTATTTTGCCAATCTGTCATATCTGATACACACTATCTGTACCCACACTATCTATACTCGCATTACCCACAGATGTTGAGGAGTGCTTCAGAGAGAAAACCCTAGCCACAAACCCTTGAGAGTTAGAGATTGTTATATCCACAATTCTCTACACAATTCATTATGGTTTTCCTCAACTCCTACCTCTCCATTTCCATATCCTTGAGAGGTTGATAGCCCAAACACTTACCACACCCATCTTGAGTGTAAAGTGAGGTTTGGGTGCTGCTGGGAAGCATTAGAAGAAGCCATTGGTTTGGTGGATGCAATCGGGCTGAATTGCATGATCTGGAGAGCTAGAGAAGACAAGACTTGGCGAAGTCAGTTAGTAGCAGGAGCTTGAAGGGCTCGAGTACATGGGGTAAACTACGCTTGGAGGGTCTTTTGATATTCGTATACTCCAACTTATTCTCTAATGGATTGATTTACCGCTTGGAGGGCGGCGGGGAGGTTTTACGCTGAGTGCTTCAGTTTCCTCTTCGATAACACATCGGAGTGTTATCTTGTGTTTGCATTCTTCTTCCCTACTCTTTTAGCTATCATTTTACTGCTGTGTTTTATTGAATATAGCTTAGAATAGTTATATTGTTTATCCGCTCGCATTTACTCTATTCTGTACTTAGTATAAGTTAGAGTAAAATCAATCGAGCTATAATCTTTTAATTTGGGGGGGGGGGTCTAAACAGCTCTTATGTTTTTAACACATTTTCATGTTTTCACAATTAAAAACAATCATAATTTCATGGTTCAAATTATACTTTTTTTAAAAAGAAATTTAAATTATATATGGTATTAGCTTACACATTTTTTTAAATCATACATGTCTAAAATATGTAATGGTGTCTCATTATATATATATATATATATATATATATATATATAATTTAGAATTTAATTAGATTTAGATTCTTTGATTTTTGCACCCAACAATTTATTTGCCACAAAAATTAAAAAATTAGATGGACGTGCAAAATTGGACTCCAATTGAAATCCAATATAGAATCAAATTGGATTTGGGTTCTTTAATTTTTACACTTAATAATTTATTTGGTACAAAAATTAAAATTTTGATGAGACACGTGGCGCAAAATTGAGATTCTAATTAAAATTTAATTAGAAATCTAATTAGATTTGGACTCTTAATTTTTGCACTTAACAAGTGTTGAGGTCCAAAATATCACAAGCATTGTGTCAAGGCCCAAAACATTACAAAAATTAAAGTTTAGATCCCATTTGGGCCTTCAAAGAAGGGACAAAGCCCAAATTTGCCAATCAAGGTCCACTTAAGATAAGTAGGGGGGTCCAAACCCATGAATAGGCAAGCTTTGGGCCTTAGAAAATAAAGGAAAATGAAAAAGGAAGCTCAGCTCAGCTCTGCCCTTGTGAGGAAATTTGCTGAGGAGCCTAGAAAGGGATAAGACCAGGATGCCTTGGGGCTTCCAGAAGCCTGGGATCCTCAAGATATGCAGAAAGAAATCAACAGGGATTAGGACAGCTCAAGGAAGCATGCTCATGGACACAAAGAACGAAAGTGGATATGTCCCATTAAACACCCATGGTTCAGAAAAAGGCTGATAGTTTAGGAATCAGGGAATGCAAGAAGGTGGACCATGAAAGAAGGTGGCTGGAGATCTTTTAGTCTGACAGAGAGGAATCTATCTATTTAGAGAAAATGACAAAAGGTGAAGTAGCCAAAAAGGTAGGTCTGAAAAGTAGCATTTAGAAGTTTTGAAAAAAAAAAGATTGAAAATCAGCCTTTAGGACCTCGCAAAAAAGAAAGGTCAGTTGGGAATTTTTGGGGGGGAAACCTTAAAAGGAGAAAATAATGAGAAAATAAAGAAGGGACCAGCCATCAATGTTGCTGACACAACATTGGTTTTGATACCAATGAAAGCAAATGGAGGGAATCAGTGGTACACCAAAAACCCTCGAGAAGGCACTATAAAAGGAGAGGGAGCCAACAACAAAAAACATTTAGCAACAGTGAATTAGAGTAAGAAGATCAATTGAAAAACTCCTTTAGAATTCAAAAAAGGAGAAAGATAGAAAACACTGTAAGGGATCTTAAGATAGGCACTAGAGGATGCACTTGGATTCAAAGGGATTCAAACCTCACAAGTCTTGGAAGCCTAGAAAGAGTTATCTAAGTCTGTGACTTTTAAATTTATTTGGACCTTGTGACATATCCCAGTAGAGAAAGGACCCGATGTACTAAAACTTAATATAATGAAATATCATTATATTATCTAAGAATCCCCAACATCTTATTCACCTTTTTACTATTCCTTTATTGTTTCTTATTATACAATACATATATATTTTGTATGTATGGGTGTGTATGTGTTGTAGGACCCATGTTTTTTTGTGCACAACTTGGTTCGTAATTAGCCCAATAGCTGCGGTGAACCAAGCCCAGTCCACCAAATAACAAATATCAGGCCCAGGGTCCTCGTTTCTATTTGGGCCTGGGTACTAAAAAAAAAAAACCCACAGCTAGTATGTAACCCCGTGTATATACACAAGTACAATTAAAAACAATCACAATTAGACGACTCAAATGATTCTTTTTATTTAGAAAATGTTCAAATTATACATGGTATTACTTTACACATTTTTTCAACCATACCTTTCTTAGAATATATAATGAGAATTTAAATAGATTTATACTTTTCAATTTTTGCACATGACAATTCACTTACCACAACAATTTAAAAATTAGATTGGCATGTGGCACAAAATTGGACTCTAATTGAAATCCAATTTAGAATCTAATTGAAATTAGACTCATTAATTTTTACACAACAACTCACTTGGCACAAAAATTAAAAATTAGATGGGACACGTTGCACAAAATTGAGAATCCAATTGAAATCTAATTGGATTTTTTCTGAGTTTTAACTTTTAATATATACTAGTGTGTAACCCCCTGCGTATGCACAGATACATTTAAAAACAATCACAATCACAATTACATAATATATATATATATATATATGATTTAAAAATTAGATCTAGACTCTTCGGTTTTTGTCTCCAATAATTCACTTGCCACAAAAATTAACAAATTAGATGGGATACATGACGCAAAATTGAACTCCAATTAAAATTCAATCTAAAATCTAATTGAATTTAGACATTTTGATTTTTGCACCTAATAATTCACTTGATACAAAAATTTAAAATTAAACGACATGTGACACAAAATTAGACTCCAATTTAGAATTTAATTAAATTTTCTCTCTGCTTTAGCTATTAATATATATATATATATATATATGTGTATATATATATATATATATGATTTATAAATTTGAATTTTTTTAGTTATATGGTTATGTTTTTTATGATTTATTATATTGGACTCCTCGTTTTCTACATTAAATTAACTAATTTGGCATAAAAATTTAAAAATTTAGATTAGATGGAACACGTGGTACAAAATTAAACTCTAATTGAAATTAATTTTTACCTAAATTAATTCACTTGGCACAAAATTCTAAAAATTAGATTAGATGAGACATGTGACGTAAAATTAGACACTAATTGAATTTTAATTTGAAATTTAATTAGATTTTCTCTCTGCTTTACCTATTATTATATATATAGATTAGTGTGTAACTTCGTGCATATGCACTGGTACAATTAAAAACGATCTCAATTACATGGTTTAAATTATACATTTTTTTAGAAGAAATTCAAATTATACATAGTATTAGCTTACACATTTTTTAAACTATACATTTCTAAAATATGTAATGGTTTTTCATTGTGTGTGTCTGTGTGTGTATAATTTAATTGGATTTAGGCTCTTTGATTTTTGCACCTGTAAGGACACAAATATGGGATTGGGCCTCTTAACAGAATAGCTGGTGGCCCAGAATATATGTAATATCCTAACAATGAATTTGTAAAGAGAGTGGGCTGAAGATCACTTGATTAGACACGTATGGGTTGAAAGCCCAAGCATGGGAATGACCAGATGTGTATTGATATAATGATCAAGGGTTACAATATTCTCTTCGGCACTGTCCGAGGAGTGTGTTCATACAAAGATTATTTGGACTTGTCTTTTTCTTTCTCTCTCTCTCTTTCTCTCTTCTCCCTTTTTTCTTCCGTCCCCTTTCTTTGTTCTCCTATCTTCTATTTATATGCCCCCTTCAATTGTGTGGGCTTTTTTTCATACTTGTCCCATCCGCCCCCATCCTGAGCCTTCCTGGGGTAGCTGTAAAGGAGGAGGTCACTATTCAGGAGTCTTTTCTCATTAATGCGGCCATGATGTTAGTTGTAGGGCCATAAATGCGGTGGCAGCAGCCTTTTGCATAATATCTGATCTTTGCCACCTGTCCTTATGGTTAACACAAATCGGGGGATTCTTTGGGAAAGTTGAGACTGAGGTTGGTGCGCTCGTCAAGGACAATTCTTTTATCATCCGAGCAGGTAGTGTCCTCGGACCAAGCTCTCTTACACTGGTCAAACTTCCTTCAGCATCGAATCAGGCTGGGCCAACTCTTCAAGATATGTTGTTCTCGGACGCACAGGTCTCCTCGGACGGGCCCGTGGCCCAGGATCTGATGTTGGGCCCTTTACCCCCACAATAGCCCCTCAAAGTTCCGGTTTTCTCCTTTTATCCCAGGAGAAAGGTGAGACTTTGATTTCCACAGGGCTAAAACTCATCAAGCGCCCCAACGCGTCCACGTGGATACGCCGTTTCACGAGACCTCCACTTTCCAAAGACGCTTTGGGAGTTGTAGCGCAGCCTTTATTGCTCTGGGTGGCGTTCTGTCTCCACGATCAACGGCTGGAGGTAGATCGTGCGGTTAGGATTTCCCTATGAAATTTTGAGCGGGATAGGTTTCACCACTTTCGCCTGCTATATATATAAAAGGCCGTGAAAAAGTGAGTTTCCTCACTTTGCATTCGTTCAAGCACTCCAGTATTCCAAAGCATCCTACCGGTACGCATTTCATTGTTTTAGGCGTTCCGAGGAGATTTTCGTAAAGGTTCCTAGGTGTCTAAGAGATTTCCGAACTTAAAACACCACCCTCTTTCGTAAGTATCCGTTTCTTTTGTTCATTCCATCTCGGCCGAGCACCTCGGCCTCATCCTTCTTCTCCAGTTTTACTTTTAGGGGAGTCGCATAGAAAACCTTTAGATATCGATATGGGTAGGTTTAAAAACTTGGTTGATACCCCCGTAGCCATAGAGCGTTTTAAGGCGAAGTACAATATTCCCGAGGGGGTTAACCTCCGTTACTGTCCACCGGAGAACATTTTAACCTCTAGAAGGACCGGAGAGGTGGTTATCCCCGTGATCGCCTTTTTAGAGGGGGGAATGTCCATTCCTATGGGTAACGTCACTAGGGAGTGCCTTAGGAATCACAGACTTTGCCCACACCAATATGCTGCCAATATGTTTAGGGTTCTGGGGTGTGTAGACGCCCTTAATGAAATGATGGGTCTACGCCTCACCTGGTATGACGTCGTACACATGTACGAATGTCATTCCCTGAAGGAGGGGGGGTACTACTTGAAGTCCCGATCTCCGGTCGTGAGAATGATATCGTGCCTCCCAAAATCCAACAAAGGCATGAAGGACGATTACATCATCGTCTCGGGGGCGTGGCATGACGGCCTCCATTGTCCGACCACTGAGGGGGAGCCAGGTGGGGCACTTTAGGATTAGATTAAGACAATTGTAGGGTTTGCAATTTAGATTGCACTTTATTTCACTGTATATACATTTTGCCATGGAAGTGTGATGACTGATTTTGTGTCTTTCCTTTTGATTGTCATTACAGATAGACAGTTTGTCTCCCCCAAACTTAGCCTCGTGAACGTGCACGGCTTGAACCATCTACTGCGCTCGGAGGTGTTCGCCCATACAGACGGCCAGTTACGCGCCGTTCACCTGATATTGGACTTCACTCCATTATCAGATAGCTTCCAAGAGGTCGGAAACTCCATCCGGGCAGGGGACAAGAGACTTCTACGGATAGACGTTTCTCGGCCGGGCTTTTTAGCAAATAAGGATCTTCTCCCTGTTCCCTGGCCGCTCCAACAAGTTGCCCCTTCACCAAGTATTCAGAGAGAGGAATCTGCCTCGTCTCGGCCATCATTGGATACAGAGATAGACTAATTCCGATTCGAAGAAGAGGAAGAAGTCCAAACCTAACCCATCGCCCCTCAAAGTTCCGAGACCTCCGAGGACAAGGACGAGATGCCATTGCAGCAGAGGAAGGGTCTGAAGGCCTTAATAGCAGGGCGGAACGAAGGGACATCTTCAAAGGAGGCCCCTAAAGAGAAGGATACTGGCAAACTGCCTCCTCCTTTTCCTCCACCCACAGTTGCAACCGGTCTCCTTCCTATACCCGATTTGAAAAGGAAGAAGAAGGTTGTGGATCTGGAAGCTGAGGAGGGTGAAGTATCTCCTCGGCAGCAAAGAGGGGGAAAGCAACAGAGGAAGGATGATAGGAGGGCTTCACCACCGAGGCACAGGGGTGACCCCCACCCCCGGGAGGTTCAGCTGCCCCAAGTCTGGGCTCCTCGGCTGGATTTGGATGGGGCTCCAATCACTGTCAACGCATCCATAAGGGAGTTCCAAAATGGCCATTCAGGCTACGTCGCTGAGGCCTTGGAGCGCCCGTTGCTTCTCCCTCGAGATATGGATACAGTGAGGTCCTGGAGGCAGGCCGACCTCTTCATGTCCATAAAGAGGGACTTAGCCTTGGTGAGTCCATGATCACTTCTGTATATATAAGGGTTATTCATGTCTAAGTTGTGCATTTCCATTATCTTTGTGATGGTATAATTTGGTATTCCTTATTTCGCAGCTCACTCAACAGGTCTACGTTACGGAGGATTGGGTCAGGGACGCCCGTAATCTGGCCAGGGCCGAGACCCAATCCCGCAAGGAAGTGGAGAGAAGCCTGGGGGAGCTGAAGCACCAGAAGCTCGAATTGGCTAATAAGCTAATCAATGAAGAAAGGGAAAGAAGGAGTGCCGAGGCTAGGCTGCAGAATGCCCAAAACCAGGCCGAGGACCAGCGGAAGAAGCTGCACATGACGGAGATAGAACTGGCCACTGCGAGGCAACTGGTTTTGGATCTTCGCACCCGAGCCGAAAAGGCCGAGAAAGCTGAGAAAGAGGCCAAGGCGGCGCTGAGGGCGGCAGAGGCCGAGAAAGAGGCTGAATACCTCCGCGGCATTGAGGAAACAGAGAGGAGGCTTGCAGAGGAGGTTACTGAAGTGTGCAGGGACTACTGCCAATCCACATGGGAAGAGGCTTTAAACATGGCTGGAGTCCCTGCCGACTCAGAACTTAGGCAGCCGGGGAAGACGTATTTCCACCCGGATCTCGCCCTGATGCCGGCTGACCCCTCCTCCTCGTCTCCTCGTGCCCCGGAGCAAGTGAGCCAAGCAGTGATTCCTCCTGGAGCGGCTCAGGAGGTTCAAAGAGAAACAGACGCTCCGGGTGAAATTCCTGTATCCGCGGACCCTGATCGGACCGAGGACGCGGCTCCCTCAGCGACCCTGCCGAGCGATGACGGTGGCATCCCTTCCCAGGTCGGACAGGCTTAGAGCTAGGCTTTAGGGTTTTTGGTTGCTTCTACGGCTAGCTCTTATTTTGTACTTAGCGAGTATGTCGCATGTTTAACTATTGTATTTCAATTCCATGATTTAATGAAAATATTTTGCTCAACTTCATCTGTCTTCAGTTCTGTTTATTTGCTTGCACAAAGTTTATGTTTATGGATAGAAACCCAAAACTTTGGTTTTGACTCAACAAATGATAAGGAATTCGAGCAAGCATAATTAACTTTCATACCATTGACTCGTTAAATTACATACGTATAAGTGCTTAGAGCGTGCAGCCTGAGTGAATATGGAAAGTTAACTTTTTAAATAGTTCTAAGTGTATGATCCGAGTGGGCAGGCTCGTCTGAAACTTCATACAACCTTTAGAGGAGTGAGTGAAAGATGATAGTTCACCCAAGATGGTTGATCCGAGGGACCAGACCTGACAAGGATTACGCTTAGCACTTAGGAACGTCAATGTGCCCAAGGTATGTGGTCCGAGGAGCCAGGCACGACCAAGGTTTTGTTTGACATTTAGCAGTATTAATTTACCCAAGGTGTGTGGTCCGAGGGGCCAGGCACGACCAAGGATCAGCTTAATACTGAGTAGTATTAATTTACCTAAGGTGTGTGGTCCGAGGGACCAGGCACGACCAAGGTTCTGTTTAATACCTAGTAGTATTAATTTACCCAAGGTGTGTGGTTCGAGGGACCAGGCACGACCAATGTTCTGTTTAACACTGAGTAGCATTAATTTACCCAAGGTGTGTGGTCCGAGGGACCAGGCACGACCAAGGTTCTGTTTAATACCTAGTAGTATTAATTTACCCAAGGTGTGTGGTCCGAGGGACCGGGCACGACCAAGGTTCTGTTTAATACCTAGTAGTATTAATTTACCCAAGGTGTGTGGTCCGAGGGACCAGGCACGACCAAGGTTCTATTTAATACCGAGTAGTATTAATTTACCCAAGGTGTGTGGTCCGAGGGACCAGGCACGACCAAGGTTCTGTTTAACACTGAGTAGTATTAATTTACCCAAGGTGTGTGGTCCGAGGGACCAGGCACGACCAAGGTTCTGTTTAATACCTAGTAGTATTAATTTACCCAAGGTGTGTGGTCTGAGGGACCAGGCACGACCAAGGTTCTGTTTAATACCTAGTAGTATTAATTTACCCAAGGTGTGTGGTCCGAGGGACCAGGCACGACCAAGGTTCTGTTTAACACTGAGTGGTGTTAATTTACCCAAGGTAGGTGGTCCGAGGAGCCAGGCCTGATCAAGGTTCTGTTTAATACCTAGTAGTATTAATTTACCCAAGGTGTGTGGTCCGAGGGACCAGGCACGACCAAGGTTCTGTTTAATACCTAGTAGTATTAATTTACCCAAGGTGTGTGGTCCGAGAGACCAGGCACGACCAAGGTTCTGTTTAACACTGGGTGGTGTTAATTTACCCAAGGTAGGTGGTCCGAGGAGCCAGGCCTGACCAAGGTTCTGTTTAATACCTAGTAGTATTAATTTAACCAAGGTGTGTGGTCCGAGGGACCAAGCACGACCAAGGTTCTGTTTAATACCTAGTAGTATTAATTTACCCAAGGTGTGTGGTCCGAGGGACCAGGCACGACCAAGGTTCTGTTTAACACTGAGTGGTGTTAATTTACCCAAGGTAGGTGGTCCGAGGAGCCAGGCCTGACCAAGGTTCTGTTTAACACTTAGTAGATAAGCAGTATAAGAAACTTTAATAAGAGAATTGAAACTTTCATTAGTAATAGTACATTTTTAGGTTATTTACATTCCAGGGGTGTGGTACGGCCTTTTCATCTAAATCTTCTAAATAAAAGGCTCCTATTCCAGCTACTGATAGAATACGGTAGGGGTCTTCCTAGTTAGGTCCCAGCTTCCCCAGGCCGGATTCCTCGCGGTGCCCACGACTTTTCGCAAAACCAAATCTCCTGGTGCTAGTGGTCTTTGTTTGACATTGGCATCATAACTCTGTTTGAGCTTGTGCTGATAATAGGCTAATTGAACTGCAGCGTTTTCCCTATGCTCAGCGATTAGGTCCAGATTACTCCTCAGCTGTTCGTCATTGTTGGCCGAGGTGAATGAACTGGTTCTTAGTGTGGGGAACCCAGTCTCTATGGGGATGACAGCCTCAGCACCATATGTTAGGGCAAAGGGGGTTTCTCCGGTAGATCTCCGAGGAGTGGTCCTATAAGTCCAGAGCACATGTGGTAATTCTTCCACCCACTTTCCTTTGGCGTCGTCCAACCTCTTCTTAAGACCGCTCACTATGACTTTATTAATTCCTTCAGCTTGGCCGTTCTCCTGAGGATATGCAGGGTTAGAGTACCTGTTAGTGATGCCTAGTCCATAGCAGAATTTTCTGAATGCTTTACTATCGAATTGAAGGCCATTATACGAGATGAGGGTATGCGGCACTCCGAATCGTATAACGATATTCTTCCATACAAACTTCTGGACATCCACATCCCTGATGTTGGCTAGCGGCTCGGCTTCAACCCACTTGGTGAAATAGTCTGTTGCAACGACCAAGTATTTCTTGCTTCCGACTGCCCTAGGAAAAGGACCAACAATGTCTAGGCCCCACTGAGTGAAAGGCCATGGACTTGACAGAGGATTCAGAACTCCTCCCGGTTGATGTATATTCGGGGCAAACCTCTGGCACTGATCACACTTCTTCACATATGCCTGTGATTCTCTTTGCATGTTCGGCCACCAGTACCCTTGAGTTAAGGCCCTGTGTGCTAGGGACCTTCCTCCTGTGTGACTGCCACAGATACCTTCATGTAGCTCCTCGAGGAGCAATTCTGTGGCATCAGGGTGCACACATAACAGATAAGGTCCGGAGAAAGAACGTCTGTATAGCTTATTGTCTCCTGATAGCCAAAACCGAGGAGCCTTTCTCCTCACCTTGTCGGCTTCAGTCTTGTCTACCGGCAAGATATCTTCTCGGAGATAAGTCACCATAGGGTCCATCCAACTTGACCCTACCCTGGCTTGACAAATACTAGGCCCTCCAACTTCCTTAGAATGCCTCAGGACATCCTCCACTAGGATAAGCCGGGGCAGCCCCTGAGCCGAGGTGGTTGCGAGAGTAGCTAAGGAATCCGCGTGCGTGTTACTACTCCGAGGAACATGTCACAAACTGAATGACTTGAATCGCGATTGCAGCTGTTTGACCTGCTTTAGGTATTTCTGCATTCTTTCATCACGAGCTTCTAATTCTCCTCGAACTTGGCCGACAACCAAAGCTGAGTCCGAGAACACTTCTAAGATGCTGCCCCCCATTCTTCCAACCATAGCCACCCCGATTAGCAACGCCTCGTACTCAGCCTCATTATTAGTAGCCGAGAAGTTTAATCTTAGGGATTTTTCAATGACAACGTCCTCGGGAGATATTAAAACTAGCCCCACTCCTGAACCTCGTTGATTGGCTGCACCGTCCACATATAATTTCCAGGACTCTGAATCTTGCACAGCGATGAGACCGACTGAATTTTCATCCATGGGCATTGCTCTAGTTATCCCTTCCAATACAGGCTCAGCAAACTCGGCCACTAGGTCGGCTAGTACCTGCCCCTTAATCGAAGTGCGAGGCATGTACTTTATGTCGAAAGCCCCTAGTATAGTACCCCATTTAGCAATCCTTCCCGTATAGTCTGCACTCCGGAGCAGTGACCTAAGCGGGAGTTGGGTAAGGACCACAACCGTATGTGATTGGAAGTAATGAGGGAGTTTACGAGTGGCATGAATTATCGCAAAGATAGCCTTCTCAAGTGGCAGGTAGTGGACCTCGGCCTCATGAAGAGATTTACTCACATAGTAGACAGGCTTCTGGACGCCGTTGTCGACTCGTACAAGTACTAGACTCACAGCATGGGTGGCTATCGCAATGTAGGCGAATAGGACCTCGTCTGTTGTAGGGCTAGACATAATGGGTGGCCGAGCAAGGTATTCTTTCAGCTGTTGAAAAGCTAGGATACACTCTTCATTCCATTCAAATCCCTTCCACTTATTCAGCAGTTGGAAGAAGGGCCGACATCTCTCTGCGGATTTGGAGATGAACCGGTTGAGAGCGGCAGTCATCCCAGTCAACTTCTGTACTTCCTTTGGGTTCCGAGGAGGCTGCAGACTGTTAATCGCCTTTATCTGATCGGGATTCACCTCGATTCCCCGATGAGTGACCATGTATCCTAGGAACTTTCCTGACCCAACGCCAAAAGAACACTTCGAAGCGTTGAGGCGCAATTTGTGTTTCCTTAAGATCTCAAAGATGTTCTTAAGGTCTCCGACGTGGTCGGACTCGACCTTGCTCTTGACCACCATGTCATCAATGTAGATCTCAATGCACTTCCCTAGCAGTGGTTCAAACATTTTGGTCATCATTCTCTGGTAAGTAGAGCCTGCATTCTTCAGACCAAATGGCATTACCTTGTAATGGTAGTTCCCGATGGGAGTCACAAAGGCTGTCTTCTCTTGATAGTTCAGGGCTAGAGGGATCTGGTGGTACCCTTGGAACGCGTCCAAGAAACTCATTCGTGGATGCCCCACTATTGCATCCACCAGTTGATCAATCCGTGGCATGGGGAAAGGGTCCTTTGGACAGGCTTTGTTTAGATCTGTAAAGTCCACGCATACACGCCATTTCCCGTTCTTCTTCTTCACCACCACTGTGTTAGCCAGCCATTCTGGATAGAACACTTCCCTGATAGCCCCTGCCTGCTTGAGTTTGTTCACCTCATCCTTGACAGCATCAGAATGTTCCCTGGATAAGCGCCGAGGTGGCTGCCTTTTGGGAAGTGCAGCTGGGCTCACATTAAGGTGGTGACAGATAAACCCGGGATCTACTCCTGGGGCTTCGTAAGAATTCCAGGCAAACACATCCAAGTTTCTCCTAAGGAAAGACAACAGCTCTTCCTTTTCCCGAGGGGGTAGCTGATCCCCAATCTGGAAAAACTTATCTAGATCTTCCCCGATGACAACTCTCTCTAACTTCTCACATTGCTCCTCGGACGGGTCCTCGGCTCTGGGGGGAACCGGAAACGTTGATTGCTACGAATGCCCGACCGAGGTGGTTGTCATCTCAGCATCCTGCTGATGTGAAATGGCTGCTATAAGGCACTGCCTTGCCATAGGTTGACTTCCTATGATCTCCTCTACTCGTCCCCCAGATGGAAATTTAACCTTTAGATGTAGGGTCGAAGAAACGGCCCCCAAAGCATGAAGCCAAGGTCTGGCTATGATGGCCGTGTAGGGGGAATATGCATCCACAACAATGAAGTCAACTTCAACTACTTCAGACCTTGCTTGTACGGGTAGCCTAATTTGACCCTTAGGGATGACGGTCTTCCCATCAAAGCTGACTAGGGGCGATTCATAAGCGGTTAGGTCTTCAAGCCGTAGGCCTAATCCCCTGTATAGGTCTAGATACATGATCTCAGCTCCACTCCCTTGGTCAACCATCACCCTCTTCACATCGTACCCTCCTATTCTGAGGGTGATGACCAAAGCATCGTCATGGGGTTGTATTGTCCCCACCTTATCCTCATCCGAGAAGCTCAAGGCTGGTCGGGCCTCCATTCTTGCCCGTTTCGTTTCTTAATTGTCACCCTCGGCGGATGTCCTAGAGATAGACATTACTCTGGAGGGGCAGGATCCAGTTCTCCCAGGGGCCACAAAGATAACGTTAATCGTGCCCAAAGGGGGCCTTGATGAGGCAGTCCCCGAAACCCTTGGCCTAACATGATCTCCCAGGTTATTTGGCCGGTAAATGAACTGCTGCAACTTCCCTTCCCTCGCAAGTTGTTCCAAATGGCCCTTCAACGTCCTGCAATCCTCAGTGGTGTGCCCCCGCTCTTGATGATACTGGCAATGAAGGCTCTGGTTGCGCTTCATGGGGTCTCCTCCCATCTTGTTCGGCCATTTGAAGTATGGCTCGTTCTGAATTTTCTCCAAAATTTGGTGAATGGGCTCTCGGAATATGGTATGAACAACTTGCGATGCAGCAGACCCGGACTGCACACTGTAGTCTCTCCGCGGCCTACTATTGCTGTACCTGTCCGACCTGAAGTCCCTCCTTTCCTGAGGGACAACCTTTGCTTTTCCCTTTCCAAGTAATTGGTCCTCCTCGACCCGCTTGTACTCGTCTATGCGATCCATCAATCGACACACGCTCCTCACAGGCTTCTTGGTTAGAGACTTTCTCAGGTCGTGCTCGGCTGGCAAGCCGACCTTGAATGTCCTTACGACAACATCATCAAAGCTTCCTTCGATCTCGTTAAACAACTCCCAATACCTGTCTGAGTAGGTCTTTAGCGTCTCTCTTTCCCGCATGGACATGGATAGCAAAGAATCTAACGGCCGGGGGACCCTGGTGTTCGTCACAAACCGAGAGCAGAAGGCTCTAGTGAGCGCCCGAAAGGATACGATAGAATTTGCCGCGAGGCCATCGAACCACCTCATAGCCACAGGCCCCAGACTGGAAGGGAACACTTTGCACATGAGGGTCTCGTTCCGAGAATGGACAGCCATTTTCTGATTGAAATGGCTCACATGCTCCACGGGGTTAGTTCGTCCGTTGTATGTAGTGAAGGTAGGTTGAGTAAAACGCCGAGGAAGGCTCCCTCCCTCGATGCTGCGTGTAAAGGGTGACCTGGAAATTTGGTTGAGTGCCTTTGTCATGGCATCACTCCCGGTGCCCCTCGAGTACGTGTTTCTGCTCCTACGGTCACGGTGATGCTCTTCCTCGTAGGAGAAAGAATCGCTTGGTGGTGTCCTGGAACGGGGTCTGTAACTATCACCCTTCTCATCCACATTAGAATCATCCATGACAGATGGACTGCTAGACGGACTGCGTCTCCTCTGCGCACGACGCAACTTCCTCTTGAGGTGATCAATTTGGCGTTGCATGGCCTTGTGAGTTTCGTCACCGTCATTCCGGCGTTGACTTCCCGTAGTACGGTTCGTGTGCACGCTTCCCTCACGGTCCCTCTGGCGCTCAAGATGCAAAAAGTGGTCAATATGCTGAGAATCAGCTGACTCCGCTCTGTCTGATCTAACCATGGTTCGAGCTATAACACACAGGTACAATGGTAATCTTCCCACAGACGGCGCCAATTGTAAGGACACAAATATGGGATTGGGCCTCTTAACAGAATAGCTAGTGGCCCAGAATATATATAATATCCTAACAATGAATTTGTAAAGAGAGTGGGCTGAAGATCACTTGATTAGACACGTATGGGTTGAAAGCCCAAGCATGGGAATGACCAGATGTGTATTGATATAATGATCAAGGGTTACAATATTCTCTTCGGCACTGTCCGAGGAGTGTGTTCATACAAAGATTGTTTGGACTTGTCTTTTTCTTTCTCTCTCTCTCTTTCTCTCTTCTCCCTTTTTTCTTCCGTCCCCTTTCTTTGTTCTCCTATCTTCTATTTATATGCCCCCTTCAATTGTGTGGGCTTTTCTTCATACTTGTCCCATCCGCCCCCATCCTGAGCCTTCCTGGGGTAGCTGTAAAGGAGGAGATCACTGTTCAGGAGTCTTTTCTCATTAATGCGGCCATGATGTTAGTTGCAGGGCCATAAATGCGGTGGCAGCAGCCTTTTGCATAATATCTAATCTTTGCCACCTGTCCTTATGGTTAACACAAATCGGGGGATTCTTTGGGAGAGTTGAGACTGAGGTTGGTGCGCTCGTCAAGGACAATTCTTTTATCATCCGAGCAGGTAGTGTCCTCGGACCAGGCTCTCTTACACTGGTCAAACTTCCTTCAGCATCGAATCAGGCTGGGCCAACTCTTCAAGATATGTTGTTCTCGGACGCACAAGTCTCCTCGGACGGGCCCGTGGCCCAGGATCTGATGTTGGGCCCTTTACCCCCACAGCACCTAATAATTCACTTGCCAATTTTTTTTTTTAAAAAAAAGATGGACACGTGGCGCAAAATTGGACTCCAATTGAAATCCAATTTATAATCTAATTGGATTTGGACTCTTTGATTTTTACACTCAATAATTAACTTGGAACAAAAATTAAAAATTAAATGGAATACATGGTGCAAACTTGAGAATCCAATTGAAATCTAATTGGATTTTCTCTGAGTTTCAGCTTTTAATATATATATATATATATTAGTAGTTTCTCAACAAAAATAAAAATAGTAAAAAAAATAGTGCATTGTTAGAAAATAAAGGCAAAATTACAATTTACACCCACTAACTCTGCCAAAGTATTATTTTGGTCCTTTAAGTTTGAAATTAGTCATTTTAGTTCGGGAAATTTGCCCAAAAATCGTTTTACTCTTTAAGTTTGAAGTTAGTTATTTTAGTCTAATAATTTTTCCCAAAATTTTTTTAGTCCTTTAAGGACTCACTTAGTCCAATTATATTGTCCAAAAATCACTCAAAACTACTAACTTATAATACTAAAATGATTTTTGGATAAAGCCATTGGACTAAATTGACCATTTTTAAACTTATGATGAATTAACCAATTAATTCATTGGATAATTAGATTAACATATAATATGCGTGGCAGTATAAAAAAATTACCAAATATCTAAATATACAGCAGAAAATAAATTGACACGGTGATTTGTTTACGAATAGGGAAAATCAACACAGCAAAAATCCCATCGGGTGATTTTAAGGTCACCACTCCCGAGAATTCACTATTATCACAACAAGCGGTTACAAGTAAAGGAATTTCAGTACCTTATACCAACCTACAGTTGAACCCTTATCTCAATACCCAATTGGACTTGTTTAGTAGTCACAATCTCTCCTTCTAATGCATAGTTCCCAATACGTGACTAACCAATAGATGCGCGGATCCTAGTACGCGACTTAATCACTAACTTGAGAAGGATGTTAGCTGCAAAGTTCTTCAGTTCATCACATGATGAAGACCACAAAGCTCCTTGGTTACAAAACCCTACGATGTACAAATACAGCAACTTCTTCCAGAGAAAGATGAACTAGGGCATATGTCTCCGGTTCACAATATGCTTGTGAAAACTTTTGCATTAAGGTGCATCAACTGTGATAGCCCTTAAAACAATTCTTATATATGTTTAGGGTTGTGAGAAAATAAAACTGTAAGTTCGTTTAGACCCTTGTAAACTAGATTGTTTAACCTAATTAATTAACCAAGTGAATACTTAGGTTTATTATTCAGATCTAGGTTAAACACAAATAGTCATAAACAATAAAGCAGCGGAAAATAAAGAACACAAAGATATGATGACTCAGGAAAACCAAACCGGTAAAAAACCTAGGGAGGATTTAACCTAGCTATCCTCAAGGTAAAATAGCAAATCCACTAAAAAGAATTGAAGTTTACACAATAACGACTTAGACCACTAACATCCTATTGCTACCTGCTTGTAGGAAACTTACTACCACGATCCCATGATAGCTCCGAGACCACGGACTCCTTCTTTCCTTAATCTTTGCAAAACACAAACACCCACGCTTGTGACTTTGAGATCCCACTCAAAGGTTTAGCAACACAAACTCTCCTATTTGTGACTCCAAGACCACCCTTGAAGGTTTAGATCATCAGCACCTTTGATGACTAGAGAAGGCAGCAACTTCAGCAATACCGGATTTTGAGATTCTTCAATGAACAACACCGGTAGAAGTTATAAGAGAGGTTTTAGGAACAAAAACCTAAATACAAAAGAGACACACTCTTCTCTTTCTAAAAAGCCTTCTAAAAAACGTGCTTAGGGTTTCCTATATACAGTGGGAGAAGTAGATCTGAAACGCTAATCCTTAATGGGCTTGAGCTGCTGTTTGGGCCAACTTAAAATTCTGCAGATACGACTTTCGATCGATCGAGCCTGTTTTTTGATCGGTCGAATCAGGCAAATTCTGAAATCTTCTTTCTGCAACTTGTATGTTCTTGTGTGCTCACGATTTGCCAATTGTTCTAAACTTTTAGAACCTAACAAAAACTCAAACATCTATTCACGGATTGGAGTGAAATCAGATCTGAAAATCTAATTTTTATAAACCTAGATAGATATCTTATTTATCGAGCAGTTGTCGAGCCTCGGGCTGAAATAGCTTTTTAAGGCTCGATAGATACTAGCTGTCGAGCTTTAAAATTCTACACTTCTTCACTTGATTCTTGGACAGACTTACATCACTTAAACACTTGAACTTGAAATCTTGTTCCTTGAAGCATTAAACACATTCTAGATTTACTCAATTACATGTAAAGCGTGTTTTGTCAAAGGATTAGCCAATTACATAAAATATTGACATATGTTCTTAACATGATTCACATATATCATAATAAGTCGAATCAGGTTGAATCGAGTTTTGGATGGGGAGACCTGCCACTCGACTCTTTGTTGCTGGGTTTTGGAGGGAAACTTGTCGACAACAACCACAAGCGTCAAATTGATTGTCGGTCCCCTTAGATCTAGTTAATTAGGGCAAGTGGGTTAAGTTGCGAGAGTCCTTGGCTTGGACAACCTTGGTCTATATTTGTTGTGTATATATTTAGGATGTATTTAAATGTGGCATCTATGTGATTCTAAAGTGAAAGCTTGAAAATGTGTTAAAACACAAGAGCTTGTTTAGACCCCCCCCCCCCCCCAAATTAAATATTACGGCTAGATTGCTTTTACTCTAATTTAACTAAGTGCGAAACAAGAGTAAATGAAGCGCAATAAACCAATAACTACTCTAGTGCATAAACATGAATAACAAACAATAAAAGAAAAGCACAAGAGTAAGGGAAGAGAGAATGCAAACACAAGATAACACGCCGATGTGTTATTGAAGAGGAAACCGAAGATCTCGGCGAAAAACCTCTTCGCCGCCCTCCAAGCAGTAAATCGATCCACTAGAGAATAAAGTTAGAGTACACGAATAAAAAAAGACCTTCCAAGCCTAGTCTACCCAATGCATTTGAGCCCTCCAAGCTCCTATTACCAACTGACTTCACCAAGCCTTGTCTTCTCTAACTTTTCGGATCACGCAATACGCCCGATTGCGTCCGCCAAGCCTCACTGGCTTCTTTTGGCAAATTCCCAATGCTTCCCAAGATCCAAAACACTCTCTACACTCTAAAAAGGTGTGGGTTGTGTTTGGGTACAAATCTCCTCTCAAGGTATGACAACGAGAGAGGGAATGAGAAGAGGCTAGAATGATTTCTCACTAAGGATGAGTAGCTTTCTCTATACAAGATGGGTGTGTGTGTTATTGAAAACCTATCTAGAGTTTTTCTCTCTGAATGACCTCCTTTACTTTTGTGGGTAATAAGGGTATATATAGTATGGGTGAAGGATAAGAAAGTCACACTTAAAAATCTTCCAGGCAGAGAGTCTTGCGGGTATCTCACGAGAAGGCCTTACCCGCAAAATACTCACGAAATGGACAGCCTGGCACAACTCTTCAGCTTCCAGTCATGTGCTTCTCACATGCCTTTTTCACTGGAATTCTTCTCGCGAACTTCTTGCGAGCTAGTTGTGAAATGCATTGATCTTCATTTCATGCTCGATTCTTCACCAACTTAAAACTAAACCCAATACAATAAAATCTCACAAAATACAAGGAACAAAATTAAAGCAATTACAACACTATTTGTCATGGAATAAAACCAACATAAAACATAGTTGTAAATCACAACTTTACATAAAGAGTGTTATGTGATAGGTAAACCCAAAAGTGAAAATTTTATGTAATGATAGAATATTTTATCAAAAAGAAAATTTTAATGATTGAATAAATGTGTTATAGGTTGAAAATGACAAAGATTTAGTGAGATAACAGTGGGGAGAGGCAAAAAAGGATGAAGATTCGACAGGATCTCACAAAATCCGATGGAGATATTGTCAAATATGGGTTGAAATTGGCCAAATACCGTCTTCTACAGAAATTATTAGTGTTCTACTACTAGTTGCAAAATAATTAGTGATCTACCACTATTTTGAAACTCGAGTTTTACAAATTCAAGTTTGTCGTGTAACTCGAGTTCCAGGAACTCGAGTTTTATAAAAAATAGCCATCAAGTTACATGGCAAACTTGATGACTATTTTGTATGGAACTCGAGTTACATAGCAAACTCGAGTTCCTTCATTGGTTGAATCGAGTTTTGGATAAGGAGACCTGCCACTTGACTCTCCGTCATTGGCTTTTGGAGGGGAACATTTGACAACAACCACAAGCATCAGATCGGTCATCGATCCACTTGGATCTAGTCAATTAAGGCAAGTGGGTCAAGTTGGGTGAGTCCTTGGACAGCCTAGGTTTATAGTTGTTGTGTATAAATTTAGGATGTATTTAAATGTGGTATATGTGTGATTCCAAAGAGTGCCATGTGATGGGTAAATCCAAAAGTGAAAATTTTATGTAATGATAGAAAATTTTATCAAAAATAAAAATTTAATGATTGAATAAATATGTTATATATATATATATATATATAATTGAAATTGTGTTTTCAAAAACATGATATTCAACTAGAGTGTATACGTCAATGTATAATTTTGCGTGTTTAACAATAATTAGCAAGATCAAAAACACAATTAATCCAAAAATATTAATTGAGATAGAAATAGCAAACTTTATTGAAATAGAAGAATTTCTATACAACCCCATAATAGTTTTAGCCATGTGACAACTAAATAGCCAAATCATGCTAGTTTAAATAACATCTTCAACTAGTTAGCTCTCAGAAAAGAAAAAGAAAAAAAAAAAAAAAACATTGGCTATAGATGACTTTGGTTCAAACTAACAAAAATTTTTTGAAAATGATGCAACTTTAAGCACATCTTAAAAGCCAACAAGGATTTCCTTTAGCCACTTTAAATTCAGAGCTTTAGGGAGCTAAAGGTGCCAGCGTGAAAGTATATTTCCCAAATTATGAAACTTTGCAGTAGCAGCAACTTGTTGACCCATAAACCCATGGATCAGCTAGTCGATATTCCCTCAAAAATATTGAATTTCAATTATTATTAAACACCAAAAGTGTCTTGAGACTTCTAATAAATATTAGAAAAGAAAAACTGTTGTGAGTCCATTATTAAGTTTTTTTTTTTTTTTTTTTGCTTTTTAAATAATAAATGTAATACTTATCTCCTGACTCTTGGTTAAAGAGAGCAAATTAATCTGAAAATTTGATAAGGTATTAAAGGAGTTTTTTTTTTGGGGGGGGGGGGGGTGTTATATATAAACTTCTAAGCCTCACAATTTTGACATCATTATTATATATATATATATATAGCTTTAATTGAGTTTAAATTATATTCTACATTTAAATCCTTCTTTAGAGTCTTATCAAACTATATTTTCATTAATAGTACAATAGATAGTTCTTTATATTCTCAGGCTAAGAGTCTCATATCTTAATTGGCACTTCTAGTGTTTTCAATGGGGATATCCAGGATTTAAATCCTTCCCCTCCCCATTGTAACCATCAAATTATTATTTTTTTTAAAATCTCAATCATAACAAAAGCTTATAAATAATTACCATCATTATCAAATTTCTTATTTAGAAAAATAAATAAAAGAGAAAATTTTTATTTTGTTAAAGCTTTAGCATCCGAAAGTTTAAAAAAACTATTATTTTACTATCTAAAAAACTACTTTATCTACTTTAGAGCATCTGCTTTAGTTGATGCAAAAATTTTGTAAATTTATACATCTAAAATCTACTTTTTCTATTTTACACTCTCATTTTTATAAAACACCCACATTAGTTTGTCTATTATACATATTTATTCAAATAAAATATTCTAAACCCAGCTACCATCAACCCGATCAATACCTAGCCATCATCAACAATCAATTCCTAGCTTCCATCAACCTGATCAATACCCACGAATCAATACCCATCAACCCGATCAATACTCATCAAAATCATCAAAACCCAACCACCATCAACCCACAGATCAATACCCACGGATCAATAGCCATCAAACAAAACTGATCAAACAAAATATTTAAAAAGGATCAAAGTCTGGTGTTTATTGGTGAGGCTAGATTGATCGGCGAGGCTGATCGGTGAGGCTAGACTGATCGGAGTCAATGAGGCTGGACTGATCGTGTTGGTGAGGCTAGACTAAGGGACTAGAGATAAAAAAATAGAGATATAAAACCGAGAAGCTGATCGGTGAGGCTGATCGGCGGGGCTGAACTAATTGGCGTTGGTGAGGCTGGACTGATCGGGTCGATGAGGCTGGACTGAGGGACCGGAGATAAAAGAGAGAGACAGGTGAGAGTGAGAAGCTGAAATGAGAGAGGTGAAGGAGAGAGAAAAAATATAAAATAATAAATGCAAAAGCTACAATAACTGTGCATATATGCACAGCTTTTGTAGTAATTGTGCATAAATGCACAATTTTACATAAGCTGATGTGGTTTTTTTTTTTTTTTGGCCAAAATGTGTAAAAGTTGTAACTTTTTCTATTTTGCAAAACTATGCACAATCTGATGTGGTTGCTTTAAGCTATCATTTTACAATTCACCTAGCAACTTTTTTCTTATTTTTACATCAAACTCAACACTATTCAATTTTTATTCATTTCACTCTCTTTATCTCTCTTCCTCACCTCTCTGTCTCTCTCATCCTCTACATTCACCAGCCGCACGATTAAAACTAGCCGCCACACCACAATCAAAACCAACTACTACCATCACGATCAACACCCATCCCAAAATCAAACACATAGACACACACAGCATATATGCTATGCATGAGCTCTTTCTTCTTTAGATCCCATCCTAAAAATAGTCTTCTGAAAGATGCTACCCAACAAGAGAAGACCGCGGTACGTACCGACTCCTTGCGAGTTATCACTTATCAGAAATTCCAAAAGAAAATCATTTTCTTATTCTTTTCTAACTCAAAGCTCTAGATAAAATTTGAACTGCCATTTCGGACTTTTTATTGCGAGAAAAATGAGGTGGGAATACATCTTCTTATTCGGAAAGTACTCTATGAACCCATACAACAAGAGTATATATTGTTGAACAATCTCACTGAATAGTGACAGATCAAAGGACTACAATTTTATTATTGATCGTTTTATGATTTAAATCATAAATATTATTACAAATTCAAGAAATTAACCAAAAGATAAGCACCACAAATTAAAGAATAGCAAATTCCCATAATAGCATGTCATAAAGGCTTTCGATCATATTAACCAAAGTCAATTAATGATCAAAAAACACTTTCAAATCCTTGTACTTGGGTTGCTCGGATTGTTGATGTTGCTCGTGGTATTTGGGTAGCTTGGATTGTTGATGTTGCTCGCGGTATTTGGGTTGCTTGGATTGTTGGTGTTGCTCCTATAGCTGGTGCTGTTGGGGCTGTCTGTGTTCAATCCCAGTGTGTTCTTCACTGCCACTGCGGCCCCTTGCGCCATGTGCTTTACTTGCTCACCCGTCTAAAACCAAAATCACATAGCAATAAGATATTATAAACTATTTGATTTATATAACTCAATGTGTTCACTTAATATTCGACATTTTTTATACAACGCCCCTAACCTACCTGCCCAAAGGGGAAAAAAGTATTTCAATCAGAATATGGATGCTATATATATATTGGTGCAAGACAATCAAAACCTTTATAAAATGACATGCATGTTAATATATCTTTTGCCATAAAAAATGAAAATTACTTCCATAATTAGCCAAATTTTCACTTCCATAGTAAGACTTGAAGCAAGCTAGTTAATTACTTGCCTGTTGAAGGAAGTTGGTGGCTTGCCCTGTGAGGTTAGGGGAAGAGTTTTGGGCTGAGTGAGCTGCATCAGATGCCTGGTCCAGAAACTCATCCTTCTTTACCTGTACAATATTAAGGGGAGTGATATTGACATTAAAAAAGAGAGAAGATAATAGACTAATTAAGATTATCAAGCTTGTATAATAAGGAAGTCAGAATGGTTATCACCTGAGCTTCACCTGTGATTTCGCCTGCCTTGTATCCAATATCCTGGCGGCTTGCCATTGTATTTATTCCTTTTGATATATGAACGAATGAACCAAGTTTCAAAAGAATTAAGTTTGAATTATTAGCTTGAAGAGATGGATGAATCTTATATATTGCTTGTAAGTCCCCTATTTTTACCATTTGCAACCCTCATTGCATGCATTTACTAACACATGGCATGCACTGCTCAGTCCCTTTTTGTGAGGGACTTTGATACATATAGGAATGTTTCAAAACAAGCTGCTCAGTCACAAGAATGAGATTTCCCTGGCTTAGACCCCGGGAAGAGATTTTCTCTGGTACAAATTTGTGCAGGTGATTGTACAAATTCGGAGCATGTCTAATTATCTCAATTATTTGCTTAAGTGCAAGATAATGGGTTTCAAGTTTCAACCATACAAAGAAGAAAATTTTCTAATTTGGTTTACTAACTTGGATAGAATGAAAATCTGTGATAATGTTGCTGTTTACACGTGCAAGATGCAATTCAACTTGAGTTTAGACCTTTAATTCCCATACATATAATCTTCTTTTTTTAGAAAAAAAAAAAAAAAAAAGTTGGAAAGGGCAACAGGTGGTGTGACTTTCCTACTTAAATGTAACTGTATATAAATCATAGCAGTTCAAAATACAAATTAAACTAGTCCAGGGGTTTGCAAACCTCGAACTTATCATAAATACACAAAATACAGGTTAGTCCAACATTTAATAATAATAATAATTTTTTTTTAAGTCTAGTTAAAGTTGACAAAAAAAAACGAATCTATCAACACATTTGTTAGCTTCTCCATATATGTATTGGACTGAAACTTGTCATGCTCTAGCTAATCTTGCAATCAGAAATAAAAGCATTTAGAGGCAAATTTATATGCATCTATATCATATCAGTCTTAAGAAACTTAAATTTTATATGGAGCCAAACTCCCCAGCAATATGGGATTCAAAGATAATAATAATAAATAAATAAAAAGCGTTTCCAGATTGTAACTTCAAAAAAGTTCTTTAAGGTTGACATTTTTACAGACAATGATGGTACCTGAACAATGAATCTAGTGACACACAATATTTCATTCATAATTATTAATGTGATATATTGTTATTGACATATAATAAATGCGTGTCACTAATTGAATTTATATTGCTGTAATCATAAAATTGACAAACCACCGCACATCCTTAGTGTGATGGTCACTCAACAAGTATAAGTACTTGTAGGGTGTGGGGGGTAAGGGCCGAGGTTCAAGTCTCCAGGAGGGAGCTTCACACATATATATACTTAGATTAGGCTAGAGTATAATTCTATCTTGTATAAAAAAAAAAAAAAAAAAAAAAAAAAAAAAAAAAAAAAAAACATTGACAATTTAATAAGCTATGAAAAATGTAATTAAAAATTTTATGTCTGCAGTATTGCACATTTACATTTACCAACTATTTTAATTGATTTATTTATTTAATTGCTATAACCACATGTTATTTTTAGAAGAAGTAAAAAAAAAAAAAAAATGAATCCAAAGTTCTAATCTTCTTTTAAACCCCAGTTTGTCTCTGGCTCTTTTTTTTGGGTCACATAGAAATGATAATTACCCTGATTAAAGCTTCAATAGTTGTACAAATGCAGGGAAAAGAATTGTAGGCTAAAATTTTAAATGGTGACTCACTATCAAATCATTTAGCTTTTAAATGAAAATTAAATATTATTAAAAGGAAAGCTGTTAAGACTTCCGCTTAAAACTTTGTTTTAAAAATAATTTGATAATTATGATGAGGGAAGGAGATATAAATCCTAAATATCTCCATTAAAAATACTATGAAGTAACAACCAATTGAATTACAAGATTCTAGGCTTTAAATTTAATACTTGATGAATTTTAGTTCCTTAAAATGACTTAGACTGCAATTTTAGTTCTGAACTTCTATGTCAGAATTCAGAACTTCAAATTATACTTGATGATGTTTTAGTTCTTTAAATGATTTGGATTCATATTAAATAAAACTTCTTTTGACCAAAGGAAATATCTATATTCTTAAAAAATTAATCACCGTACATAAGGTTTATATTAGATGAAAAATAGTAATTCCGAGCATGTTCCAATGTAAACAACAACAATAATAAAAAAGTATATTTATATATATATATATATATATATTTTTTTTTTTGAGAAAGGTATATTTTTATATCTGTTTATACTTTCTTAATATTTAGATTACATATTAATTAATTTTAGATAACTAATCTTAGCATATGTTACAAAATTTGATGGATTACACTTTTTGTCTAGTATAAATAATCCATTGACGTCTTAAATTGTATTTATAACAATTTTTATCGCAAATTGCATTCTAGTTAATTAACTGCTATGAATCATCAGTTTATTCCACCTTAACTTCAATTCTGATTAATCCTAATTTATTCAACTTGTTTCAATCCATTCAACTTAACTCCAGCTGATATGATGCTTTGGGCAGGTAAGTGAACACAATAATGACCTTTTTTCTTGGGTGTTTCTTTTTATTTTTTATTTTTAAAAATCTTCTTACAATATGGAATTTGAATTTAACTGTTTGATTTGATATTATTTTTGTGAGAAATTTGAGCTATTGATTTTAATTCATTTTTTTATTGATTTTTTATTTGAAATTTGATCCTATAAAGTTATGTTCTATGACTTATCTTGAATTACTGGGTTCCTTATTATGTAATGAGATATTATAAATTTCATTGTTACGAAATTGTTAGGTTCTAAAAGTTTAGAACAATTTGCAACCCATGAGCACAAACTTGTCTAGATATAAATCTTAGAGTGTATAGGTATTATTAAACAATGCTCAAGGTGATTCAAGAACAAGTAAGCTATAGAAAGAAGATTTCAGAATTTGCCTAGTTTGACTGATCGAGAGACAGGCTTGATCGATCGAGAGTTGTATCTGGAGAATTTTAATTAAGCCCGAATAGCAGTTTAAACCCAAAAAGGATTAGGGTTTCAGATCTAGTTCTTCTAGTATATAAAGGAAACCCTAAGCACATTTTTAATAAGGCTTTTCAGAGAGAGAAGAGTGTGCCTCCATTGTATCTAGGGTTTTGTACCCAAAAAGCTCTCTCATATCTTTTACTAGTGTTATTTCTTAAACAGTCTCAAGATCTGGTGTTATATATAGAAGTTGCTGCCTTCTCTAGTTATTAAAGTTGCTAATGATCTAAACCTTCAAGGGTAGTCTTAGAGTTATAAATAGGAGAGTTTGTGTTGATAAACCTTTGAGTGGAGTCTCAAAGTCATAAGTGTGGGTGCTTGTGTTGCAAAGGTCAAAGAAAGAAGTAGTCCATGGATTCAGAGCTTGCACGTGGTAGTGTCAGTAAGTTCTACATGTGGTAGCAATAGGATGTTAGTGGTCTAAGTCTTATTGTAAACTTCAATTCTTTCTAGTGGATTTGCTTTTTACGTTGAGGATAGCTAGGTTAAACCCTTCACAGGTTTTTTACCGATTTAGTTTTCCTAGGTCATCATATCGTTGTGTTATTTACTTTTCCGCTACTTTGTGAGATATGATTGTTTTTTTTTTTTAATCTAGATATGAATAGTAAACCTAAGTATTCACTTGGTTAACTAATTAGGCTAAACAATCTAGTTTATAGGGATCTAAAACCTAACAAGTAGTATCAGAGCAGATTAGCTCTTGATTTAGGTTATTATACCTAGAGTTGATCCTTGATCCCTGTTATCATGGATAATTTTAAGTATCTTATTGTTTTTTATTATGATGTTTTGAATAAAAAAGACACTATTGTTTCAATTGATCTTTTTGAGGCTTGTGAAAGGAAATTGCAGGATTTTAATCTTTTTCAGAAGATTAGTGTAATCCTTCAAATACACTTTGCTTCACTGGATTTTACCTACAAAGTCGAAGACTCGTGCCATATGGGTGAGAAAAGATTATCTACGGTGAGTGTTGTAGACCTGTCCCTAATTTAATTCTTTCAATTATATGTGGACATGTTTACTTTTAGTTTTTGGCTGTTTTGATTATTCAAAAATCCAAAAACATTGAAAATTTTCAAAAAGACAAAAATATTTTATTTTGTGTCTATTTTTTATTTTTTTGAGGATTACATAAGTTATAATATCTCTCTTGTGATTTAGAACATATTTGACATTGTGGAGAAACTTGAATAGTATGTGTTATATAAGTGCTAAGCTATTTCTGATTTTGTATGAGTATGTACTAATTTGTACATGTACTCATGGGTTAATTAAGAAATTGATATTTCTTATTTGTGTACCCTCTATAGCTTAGTTAAACACTTTCATGCATTGTTTTTTGCATTTTATTCATTTAGCATAATGTGTGCATTTAGTTTTGGTCATAAATTTTTTTTTGAAACCAAAAAGATTTTTATTTCTTTTTTTATTACACATCATTAATATGTAATTGAGGTTGACCTATTATCTTTGCATAACATGCTTGTGAACCTTGTTTAGCTTAGATGAGCTTATTTTTCTACCATTTACTAGTTTTAGCTATGTAGTTCATGTTTTAAGTGAGTTGTTTAAAGTTTTTGACCACATGATTTTGATTTTGAAATCACGTGCTTTTGATTGTAAGGACTAAAAAATATTAAGAGAAAGGCATAAATAACCATCTCACCACTGTTTACTAGCCAATAATGAACACCTTAATACATATCATAAGATTTTGTACGTGAGAAAATGTAGCACATGCACAAAAAAAAAAAAAAAAAAAGGTGTAGCAACAAAATAAAAAAAAATTTTCTGCATTTAATGAGGCAAAAAAAAAAAAAAAAAACATGATCGCAAGCTTGTTTTCTAGAAGGTGTAAGAGTTATATAATGTAACTCTTTAGCTGATAGTCACTCTCAAATTTGTGTGATGTATAATTTAGAAATTGTGCTTGATTACTATCTACAAATCACCCAGATGTATCTCATGCTTTTATTAGTTGCACACACTTCACGAGTTATTCTTTGCTAAGCTTTGTACATGGAATTGTGTGTGAATCTAGTTTGGCCATCCAAGATTATGTTTTCTATGGTGTTTAATGCAAAATATATTTAAGGGTTGGCAAAAATTGTGTTATTGATGATTAAAAACCTTGTTTTGAAGTTCTGAATTAAAAACTCATGGTTTTGAAAAACATTTAAACTCATTCTCATGCATTTCATTCATGAAATTCCTTGGTTTGAGTAGTTTTTGCATAATCTTCAGCAATTTATCAAAAAAAAAAATCAGTTTTCCAGAATTTCGATTGATCAAGTGTGATTTTTGATCAATCGAAAATTGCAAGTTTTTAAAGGCTAAGTCTCGGCCTTGCTCAATTTGGATCGATCAAATTTGTTTTTCGATCAATCGAAAATTTCCAGGTTTTTGAAGCTTGCTTCTGGCTGACTCAATTGGTATTCAATCGATGCTCGACCGATCGAAATTGAAAAATTTTTAGTTTCTAAGTTTTTGACCAAATTTTTTTTCATGCATCAATTATGTTTAGGATTCACATGCATTGCATTGTTTTCTGTATCTATCTTGCATTTTTGCAGTCATATCTCTCATTGTTTTCATACATAACATACATACACTTTGCTAAATTGGGTACTCAACTTGATCAAAAAATTGATTGATTAATTTTTGAGTCCTTTGTACTTTTTAGTATATGCTATTTTTATGTGTGAACTGCACAAAATTATTTTCGTAAGAGATATGATGAATAATCAATGTGCAAATATTTCTTTTTAAACACATTGCATGCATATAATTATGGGTCATATAGTGTCAAGTTTGTATTTATTAAAAGAGAGAATATTTTTTTTAAGTGTATCCTCAAGTCATTTTTCCAGTGACGCTTGGGATGACCCCACTATTCTCCTTGCATGGCGCGTTATCCACTGAGCTTTCCTTCTGGACATAGGTCAGGCCCTACTCTTTCTCATGGCCCAATTGCTCCTTAGGTTTCAGGCTCGAGATGTGACTGTTCCACTCCCTACAATAGCCCCCTACGATCTCCAGGTCATAGTAACTGACCTGGGGATCGTGGTTTGATAAAAATGGTAATCATTAACTGGCATTTATGAGCGATGGCAGTGTCAGGCATTAAATGCTGTAGACACGCTCGAGCTTCTCACCGCACGATCATTAGCGTGTGTTACTAAATGGATGGTCAAATGGACCCCTTGGGAAACGAAAAACTAGCTGGAAAGGAAGGGTTTCATTTATCCCTTCCTTTCTCTCTCTCTCCCCCTATATAAGAGAGAAACCAAACCCTTTTTGAGGCTCTTCCATTATCATTTTACTCAAAACTCTAAAAAAATTTCTTTTTTCTCTCAACCACCCCCTTTTCCGATGAACTTCAAGTGGCCTCCTCCCTTTCTCTGCCTTCATGCTCTATTGTAAGTTCGTCTCCCTTTCCTCCTTTAGATTTTAGTTTTATCTTCACACTCTTCCTTTAAGTTCTGTCTTTATTTATTATGGGGAAATTTAAACCCATGGTCGATACCCCTGAGAGGTAAGCTGAGTTTTGGAGAAAATATAATTTTCCAAACGATGTAGAGGTGAGTTATTGCTCGGAATCCGAGGCGATACTTTCTAGGAGGGAAGGTAGAGTGGTAATCCCACTCATTGCCATTGTAGAGGGGGGGGGGGGGGGGTTAGGATCCCCATGAGAGACCTTTTTGCTAACTTCTTACATCTGTTTAAGGTCTGTCTCGACCAATGCACCCCTAACGTTTTTAGGAATGTTAGTAGTGTAGGCATTCTTAACAAGAGGCTCGGATTAAACCTTACTGAGCACGATATCAACTATATGTATAGTTTTCAAGATAGTAAGTCCTTCGGGTACTACCTTAAAATTCATCACGGGGTGCTTCGGCTTATTTCGGGCCTTCCGGATTCCGACAAGGAAATAGAAGAAGACTACTTGATCATCTTGGGGAACTAGTACCCTAGCGGAATCCACTGCCACATAAAGGCGGGTAAAGCAAGTGGGTAGATCTTATAGGATTTTTCTTTTCACTAACTTGTTACTTCTAACTTGTTCTATTTCCAAGCTATTATTTTTTTTTTCTCTTTTTTTTTTTTTTTGGCATTTTAGGCAACTATCCTTTGGTTGTTTCTATTCCAAAGGATCATGTGTTCAAGAAGAGGCAATTGATTAACTCTACGGATTTGAATAGATTGTTAAGATCTCCAATCTATCCACATCCCGACGGTCAGCTCCGTGTAGCCTATCTTATTCTTGGATATTCTCCTGTATACCAAAGCTTTCAAGTCGCGGGAAGGGCTATCCCTTACTTCCCTACATTGACGTTCACTGTAAGGGATATATTTTATCCCCTGCAGAACGTGCGCACCGACAGGAAGAAAGATACCAAAGCAACTCTCCTCCTTCTTTTACTCCCGCGGATCTCGGTGTTACTATCGTAGAGCCAATTCTAGCCTATTACCCAAGACGCCAAAGGAAGAAGAAAATGGGCAACACTCGTACCCATACTCCTTCACCACCCCGCGAAGAGCTTGACGTCCAAACTACCATTCCCCACCAAGATGCTGATCCAAAGAAATAGAGTCACTCTTGACCAACTCTTGGCCACACCAATCATGCCAAGGACTCAAACTCCTCTATCTCCAACTGCTAATGCCCCTACAGTGACCCAAGCTACTCCATCTGCCGCAGTAGCAGCGGTTGCTACCTGTGAAACTAGGGATGGAAGGAAACATCCGAGGGGAGCAGGCCGATTTGCTGTGGCCCCTGACTCTAAGAATTCACCTCCCGACCTAGGGGATTCCCATGTCAATGTCGAGGGTGCCCCTGTCTACACTCACTCTTTACCATGGATGGAGTTCCCCTTCTCTCAATTGACAGGGTTAGGCCGTGGAGGGAAGGCCGTAGGGGAAAGGTCACTAAAAGGATAGGCAAAGCCCTTCTACTGCTTGAGGACATGAAACCATGGTTTTAAAAATTGGACCGAACTGGCTGGTTCGACCGATTTAATTGGAAACCGGACATTAATCTGGTCTGGTTATGACTAAAAACCGAAAAGTAGACAAAAACTAGGAATAATCGGAAACCAAATGATTCAACCATAAAAACCGAGAACCGGTATGATTGAACTAGTTATTGGCCGGTTGTGCTGAAAATTAAAACTACACCGTTTTTCAAAAAGTTGCATTTTTTTTTTCCTTCAAATCCAGCCTAAAACCCATAAGAATGATGATCCAAAACTGTGGAAAGGGAAAAAAAAAAAACTCATTGAAAAGAGAGAGAGGGGTAAAGAATTAAAGATTAAAATGTGATTCTTGATTATTTTAGGCTATATTTACAACGGTAGCAACAAAACCATTATGGATCTTTTCTCTCTTAAACATCTCTAAAATCAATCTCAATCAAAATACAAACTCAAATCACAATTTTAAAACTAATCAAATTAGAAAAAAGAAAAAAGAAAAAAAAAGGGCAAAGCTAACCCATCTGAGCCTCGGTAGGGAGGAGGAAAAGCGGAGGACAGGAATGCATGAACCCCGATTTAAAGGTTGTCTCTCTTGCCTTTGTCATCCGTCGGTGATCTTTATGTGTGTGTGTGTGTGTGTGTGTGTGTGAGAGAGAGAGAGAGAGAGAGAGAGAGAGAGAGTGAGAGCTTTTGGCTTTTGGTATGTTTTGGAATCTTGGAGTGGACAAAATGGTAGTCTAGTAGAGAAGAAAAGCAAAAAGAAAAGTCAAAAGTGAAGATAGAGATAATAGGGATGGCAATAAAAGCCCGACCCACGAAACAGTAGGGTCGGGTCCGGGTTTTTGTGATACCTGCCTGGACCCGACCCGTAAATATTAAAATTACCAAACTGTCCCATGTGTGTGTATATATATATATATATATCTCTCACTAACTAAACCCTAACCTCAACTTCTCTCTTTCTCACTTCTCAATCTCCCTCAGCCACCCCCTCCCCTCATGCTCTCGCTCTCACCAAGACACCCTCACGGCCTTACTCTTGCTCTCTCAACTCGCCACCGGCCGCCCCTATAAGCCCCCCTTCCTCCCTACGTTAACGCCATTTACCCCTCTATCTCATGGGTTCATTCTCCATCTTTTTTTATTTTTTGGTTTTGTTTCCATATCTAATGATGAACAAAAATAACTGGCTTTGAGTCTTGAACATATATTCACATGGATTGTGTTAAAATTCTTGTTTTAGTCTTTTGGTGTTTTACATTTTTATTTATATATTATTTCATCTTGAAAAATATTTGGGATTTTTGTGTTTGTGTTTGTGATTTTGAAAGGAAAAATGAGAAATGAGAAATTATTGTATATTTATGTGATATTATTTGGTGTTTTACAATTTTTTTATTATTTCATCTTGAAAAAAATTTAGGGTTTTTGTGTTTGTGATTTTGAAAGGGACAATGAGAAAAATGAAATTATTGGATATTTGTGTGATATTAGGCGTTTTATAATTTTTATTATTATTTCATCTTGAAAAAAAAATTTAGGATTTTTGTGTTTGTGTTTGTGATTTTGAAAGGGAAAATGAGAAATCTAAAATTATTGTATATTTTTGTGATATTATTTTGTGTTTTACAGTTTTTTTATTATTTAATCTTGAAAAATATTAGGATTTCTGTTTATTAGTTCATCTTGAAAAATTGTATTTTTATATTTGCTGGTTATAATTTGATGAAGTTTATTCCATTTTATAATTCATATTTTTTTTTTGTAGGTTCTTTAACTATGCTAGGTTTTATTGAGGAAGTCTCAAGCAATTTCCAAGTCAGTTGCAAGCAATTGGAGGGAGCATGGGAGGCTGAAAGTGTTTGATCTAACAGATAGTTAGAGTCATATTAGTTAGAATTGTAACCAAGCACTAGGTGCAAATTCTTGATGATGTGGATCTTAATGAAGAGGATGAAAGATTAGTTTGAAGTCTTAGCTTTTGTTTCTTGATGATGGTTTTTTATGATGTTAGTTTTATGATGTTGTAGCCTTTTGAACTTGTTTGTTGTAAATTGTAATAGTCCTTGATTTATTTTGTAGCTTTTTCTTTAATCATTTCTTATTTTTATATGTTTATCATGTGATTGATGGAAAAACAAAGAATTTTGAACTGGGCCCATTTGGACCAAGAATCCAAATTCTTTGTTTTATTATTATTATTTTTTATGTTTGATTTGAGTTTGTTTCATTTGGGTTAGGCTTAAAGATTCATGCAAAACATAAATTATTTTTGACTGGGCCATGGATTGGGCCTTAAAGTGGTAAGGCAGGACAGGGCCCATGGAGGCCCAAAGGGGTGGGTTTGAGTTTTTAAAAAAAAAAACCTGTTTATTAAACAAGGAGGGCCACGGGTCGGGTTTAGGTATTAAAAAGCCCGGCCTGAACCCGACCCGTTGCCATTCCTAAGAGAGAAGGTAAAGAATATGTGTGTGGAGGAGAAAAAAAGAGGAAAAAAAAATATATAAATAAACGTGTAGATGAAAGAAAAAGAGATAAAGGGAAAAATAAAATAAAGAATAAGAAATTAAAGCTAAGAAATGCTACTATAATATTTTCATAATACTTTCACAATAAATCTTAAGTGGTGGGTTGTTACTAGCTAATACTAGTGAAAAATAAGAATTTAAGTTGTGTGTTCAAATTAAAATTAGTAACAACTTACTACATATGATTTGTTATGAAAGTATTGTAAAAATGTTGAGAACGTGGCACTTCTTATTAAAAACAAATCATTGGAAAATTTAAAAATATTACCGTTAGGTTTTGTTACTTTTATTTCCTAAATTTAATACATGAAAACTAAACCCACATTATTTTTTAAAATTATATATATGTTTAACTTGAATATTCTTAGTTAAAAAACTTATAATATATATTTTTTAATTTTTATTATTTTAAAATTATTAATCAAATTATTTAAGACGTCATCGGTTCGACCACCGGTCAAACCTCGTTCTGACCAGAAAACCAGTAACCAATCCCTTTTCCAGTTTTTTCATCATACCGGTTTTTAAAACCTTGCATGAAACACTGGAATAAATGGGATGATGAGTCCCTCTTACTCAACATGAAAAAAGAGGCAATAATGGTAATAAATTCTTCATTTTCTTACTTTTACTTCATATTTTTTTAATCTTTTTTATAAAACCAATATCTTTGCTACATGACAGGGGTATTAATGCTCCGTGGTGATCGAGGAGAGGTACCGAGTGGCTAAGGCTAGGGCCGAGGAGTTAAGCAATGACAATGATGATCTTCTTAAGAAGATTTCAAACATCATGAACAAGGTCTTGGAATTCGAGAGGCTACGGTCCGAGGTTGAAGAAAACACCAAGTCCGTCAGGGAGAAGGTTGAAGCTTTAGAGAAGGAGTTGCAGGAGGCCAAGACTGCTCTTGCGGGAAAAGATGTCGAGTTAAAAAGCTACATAGTAGCTGATGATGCAAGAATTCAAGAGGCCTACTGCCAAGGCCAGTATGATTACATCGCAACAGTAAAGCCCGAGGTGCACTAGAACCTTCAAGTTTATTTTACCAAAGGGTGGACTGTAGCTTTGGATAAGCTTGAAGTAGAGGCTATATCTTCTTTAAGGCAAGAACGTAACATTCTTATTCCCGAGGAGTTGGTCATCATTCCGAATCCTAAGATCCAAGCAATCATTAATGATGAATCTCCTGCCCGTGAAGCTGGACCTGCCACATCTCTAGAAAGGGGAACTATCTCTGGGGCTTTATCTTTAACCGAGGAACCTCCTCGTGTTTAACTTCTTGCTTTTAGTCCTTTTGTGTTTCAAGACAATTATATATTTTTGCCTGGTTTTGGGGGCTTTTGTTTTAATACTTTGTGTTTGATGTGTGTGCTTTATAATACTTGTGCTTTTCTTTTATTCATCTACGTTATATGTTTGCATTTCCCGAGTTTATTTTAACATCCAATGGATTTCAACACTTTCTTCCCGTAGAGAGAATGTTGTCGCTCTTCTGCCACATTTACAATTTGCTAAATCGTGACAATATTGGATAATTGATTAATAAACCAAATGAAAAATTTTTCCAACCAGCTACCCAGGATGTTTACCTTAATACATTATTTTCATTTGAGGTATACTCAAAGCTTTGTCTGAGGTAACAACAGGGCTTCCCAACGCGGGATTTACATCTAATAAGGTTTTAAGTCTATTGTATTAACGACCTTGAGGCCATGTTAAGGCAGGAAACTTAGCTTAAAATTTACCCAAGGTAAAGACATGGTCTAGTACCGCAGGGTTTACATTGAAAGAAGTTTTAATTTTATTTTCTGTTAGTGACCTTGATGTCTAATTAAGGTAAAAAACTCAGCTTAAAACCTACCAGAGGCAAAAACAAGGTCTAGTACCACAGGGTCTATATTGAAAGTAGTTTTATTTTCTGTTAGTGACCTTGAAGTCTAACAAAGACAAAAAACTCAGCTTAAAACCTACCCAAGGCAAAGACAGGGTCTAGTACCATTGGATTTATTTCTATTGAAGTTTTAACTTTGCTTTCCATTAGTGACTCTGAAGTCTAACTAAGACAGAAAACTCAACTTAAAACCTACCTGAGGCAAAGACAGGGTCTAGTACCGCAAGGTTTATTTTTGTGCTCTTAAATTGCCTAACCATTCACTGAACTTTGACAAAACCAAATTATAATACATACACACCTTACAGTATAATCAAAAGTAATACCTTTTCAAATTAAAAACATTCCATGGCCTTGCTATAGGTCTTTCATCCAAATCTTCTAGCCGATATGCACCAACCCTTGCAATGGATGTGATCCTGTAAGGCCCCTCCCAAGTCGGGCCTAGCTTTCCTATAGCTAGATCTCAGGTATTTCCCAAAAATTTCATCAGCACCAAATCTCCTGGAATAAACTCCCTGTTTTTGATTCCTTTGTTATACCATCGAAATATTTTCTGTTAATAGTTAGCCAGACTTATCAATGCCACATCTCGGTTTTCTTCTACTAGATTCAGATGCTTGCAGAGTATTTGATCACTTTCTTCCATTTGAAACACATCAGTCCAAGAAGTAGGGAGCCCAGTTTCCACAGGTATTACTGCTTTTGCTCCATATGTCATCGAGAAAGGAGTCTCTCCTGTGGAGCGTCGTGGAGTGGTTCGATACGCCCATAGCACACTCGGAAGCTCTTTCGCCCATCAACCTTTGAGTCATCCAGTCTCTTCTTTAGGCCACTTACTATGGACTTGTTGGATAAGAAAGAGTAGAATACCTGTTAATTATTCCCAATTCTACGGAGTAGCACCGAAAGGCTTTGCTGTCAAGTTGCAATCTATTGTCTGATATAAGGACCCTTGACACACCAAATCGCGTCACAATATTCTTCCAAACGAACCTTTTCACATCTGTATCCCGGATATTAGCAAGTGGCTTCGCTTCCACCCACTTGGTGAAATAATTTGTCCTAACTAGGTGCCATCTTCTACTCCCCATGGCCTTTGAAAAAGGTCCAACTATGTCTAGCCCCCACTGAACAAAAGGCCAAGAACTAGAAATAGGGTTAAGAGGACCTCTAAGCTAATGTATACTTGGTGCGAACCTTTGGCATTGATCACACTTTCTCGAATACTCCAATGATTGACTTTGCATATTTGGCTACCAATACCCCTGAGTAAGGGCTTGGTGAGCCAATGATTTACCTCTCGTGTGACTTCCACGAATTCCCTCATGCAACTCTTCCAAAAGTGTTTCAACTACCTTGGGATGTACGCATAGCAAGTAGGGTCCTGAATACGATCTCTAATACAATTTCCCTTCCTCAGATACCCAATACCGTGGAGACCTACACTGATGCGCTCAAACTCTTTCTTATCTTTGGGCAAAACCCTGTTTTGGAGATATGTTACAATCGGATCCATCCAACTTACGGATGAATGTATATTCAGAACTAAGTTCTTGTCGGAAGGAGTTAGGCTGGAGAATGGAAAAAGTTCAACAGTCACTATCCTCAAAAAGGGATCTTCCACCGAAGAAGCTAGAGTGGCCAAAGAGTCTGCATGGCTGTTATTGCCCCTTGTGATATATGATATCTCTAGCCTCTTGAATTGACATTTAAGTATCCCGACCTCTCTCAAGTAGCTCACCTTTCTTTGGTCCTTAGCTTTGAACTTGGCCGTGATCTAACTAACAACTAATCATGAATCACAATACAATTTTACTTTGTCTGGCCCTACTTGCTTAGCCATTTTGAGCCCTGTATGGAAAGCTTCATACTTTGCCTCATTGTTGGATGCAAGAAAGCCCAGCTTGATTGACTTTTCCACTCTGATTCCTTCCGGAGAAATGAGTATAATTCCAACCCCTGCTCCTCAGCAGTTCGATGCTCCATCCACATATACTTGCCATATGTCTTCTCGAGACCCCACTACCTTGCTTCCCTCTTCTTGTGAAACTTCGAGTTGCTTAGGTGTGAATTCCACAATGAAGTCTGCTAGCACTTGCCCCATGATAGAGGTTCGAGGCCTATACTGAATATCAAAAGCTCCCAAAGAAGCTTCCCACTTGGCTATTCCCCTCATGAAATCCGACCTTCTAAGCAATGCTTGTAAGGGATGCTTAGTTAGCACAATTACTGTATAGGCCTGGAAATAGTGAGGTAATCTCCATACTGCATGAATTACTGGTAGCGCAGCTTTTTCTAAATGGAGATATCGCGTTTCTTCTTCCACTACAACAAAATGTATTTTCAGTGACGAAAAAATTTGTCACTAAAAGTCTAGTTTTTCGTTGCTAAGGACCTTTAGCGACAAAATCTACTAATTAGCGATGAAACTCATTTCGTCGCTAAAACCCTGTCGCTAAAAGTCCTGGCAAAGAAAAATTTTATCACTAAAAGCCCGATTTGTTTTTTTTTTTTTAACTTTTAACAACGAAAACGTTTCGTCACTAAATGTTTTCCTCGCTAAAAACACTATTCAGTGACGAAAATATTTTATTACTAAAAACACTTTAGTTTATTAAATCATATTTAGTGACAAACAATTTTGTCACTAAAACTATTTTCGGGTACATATAGTGATGAAAAATTTCTCCACTAAAACTGTTTTTAAGAAAATCCAAGCACATATAGCGACAAAAATTTTCGTCCCCTAAAACCATTTCTTACAAAAGTCTGCTACATTTAGCGAGGAAATATTTCGTCACTAATACAATTTTTTATTGCTATATTTGTGACAGAAAAATTTGTTGCTAAAACTTATTTTTTGTTTTTATTTTTTTTATGGCTTTGATATTAACCTGTAACTTGTCATTATATTATTAAAACCTCACATTTGAATAACACATTTATTTCAACAACACATTTATAAAAAAATATCCATACATTTTACAAGTAAAAAATAAAACAAGTATCCAATTCAAACCCCTTCCATACAATAATTGTATGCAACACATACAATAACTCAAGATGTTTTATAATAATACAAAAAGTGTAGCATAATATAATTAGAACTAACAAAAGATGTCCTCATATGTCTTCAAGTAATGCCAAAAGTAAATCCCTTAAAAGCCACTAATAAGAAATCTACACAAATATAAAAACAATACTACATTAAAATTGTAAAGTAAAAAAATTAACAGTATTATAAGAAACATTTCTAACAATGCATTAAGAGTAGCCACACCAATGAATTAAAATCACAATTCCTAATGTATAAGTTGTTGAAAGCAAATATAGATTTTCAAGTGTAATATAATACAATTAGTTTCAAATAATGCATAAAAAAAAGTAGTCACACAATGTAGTGCGAGTCAATTGCTAAAATAAAGTACTAACCAATAAGTGTTTTAACTTGAAGATGAACCACCCCCATAGCTAAGAGCACCATCATAACCCATGCTCCTCAAAAAGTTAAGAATATTCTTTTGGACCTCTTCTTGCTTAGCTCGCGCCTCTTGGTCCCTAACTCGATCCTCTTGGTCCCTAGCTCTTACATCTTTGAGCTCAATTATCTCATTTTCTAGCCGTTGGATATACTCCACCAAGGAACTAGATGAGGCAGTGGTTACTAGAGAAGAAAAAGGTCTCATGCTGAGTCCATTTACAATACCGGACTTCTTCTTAAAAACCAAGTTTGAGATCTCCTCTTATGTAAGGGGAATTGCATTAGGATCTTGGCAATAATCCTCTTGCACTTTGAGAATAGTTTCCTATCATTTGAAAGAGAGGAAGAAACAAACAATCACAACATTAATATTACATATGTTATAGCTTTACAAACATGATTGGGATGGAATGATACACATACATATGTTGCTTCATCCTCATGGTGTATCCATATATTTGTATTTGGATTGAAATGAATATCTTTGAAGATTTTTGCCAATTTAGGAACTTGACCACCATTATTATTTGTTTGATTAATTAACATTCGAGTGTTAGATAGATATAGTTAATTAATTACAACATGTAATATACTAAGGTTTAAGAAAATGAAAAAACATGCACACCTCATCAACCCTAATAGCAAATGCCTTTATCCCGCATCTATGTTTACTTGAAGTTTTCTTCCTATTTTCAGAGTTTTTTCTTGATTTTTTCTAATAAAGAACATTCAAGATATTTATTAGATCATGCAAGCCACCCGTTTATGAATTTAAACCACCTTATAATACCATGCAAGCTACCTGCCTGCTCCAACACAGCAACCCACCACAAAACCAATCACAAGTATAGAGTGTATAGAAATATTGAAATCAATTAAAGTACTATTCATCATGTCTAATCAACAAGGTCCATTCACATTTGCATGAAATTAAAAACACTCACAATATGAATTTAAACCACCTTATAACACCATGCAAGCCACCTGCTTGCTCTAACACAACAATCCACCACAAAACCAATTACAAACATCACAAGTATAGAGTGTGTACAAGTATTGAAATCAATTAAAATACTATTCATCACATCTAATCAACAAGGTTTATTCATATTTGCATGAAATTAAAAACACTCTCAATATGAATTTAAACTACCTTATAACACCATGCAAGCCACCCGCTTGCTCCAACATAACAACCCACTACAAAATCAATCACAAACATCACAACTATAATGCTTACAAGTATTAAAATCAAATAAAATACTATTCATCACATCTAATTAACAATACTCATTCACATTTGCAAGAAATGAAAAACACTCTCAATATGTATTTAAACTACCTTTTAACACCATGCAAGCCACCCGCTTGCCCCAACACAACATACCACCACAAATCCAATTTCTAACATCACATGTATAGAATTATACAAGTATTTAAATCAAATAAAATACTATTTTTCACATCTAATCAACAATACTCATTTACATTTGCAATAAATGAAACACTCCCAACATGTATTTAAACCACCTTATAACACCATGCAAGCCATTCCTTTGTTCCAACACAACTACCCACCACAAAACCAATTTCTAACATCACAAATATAGAGTTTTACAAGTATTGAAATAAAATAAAATACTATTAATCACATCTAATCAACAATACTTATTCACGTTTGCATGAAATGAAAAACACTCCCAATATGTATTTAAACCACCTTATAACACCATGCAAGCCACCCGCTTGCTCCAACACAACATACCACCACAAATCCAATTTCCAACATCATAAGTATAGAGTTTTACAAGTATTTCAATCAAATAAAATACTATGTTTTTACATCTAATCAACAATACTCATTCACATTTGTAATAAATAAAAAACACTCTCAATATGTATATAAACCACCTTATAAAACCATGTAGGACATCCGCTTTCTCCAACACAACAACCCACCACAAAACCAATTTCCAACATCACAAGTATAGAGTTTTACAAATATTGAAATCAAATAAAATACCATTCATCACATCTAATCAACAATACTCATTCACATTTGTAAAAAATGAAAACACTTCCAATATGTATTTAAACCACCTTATAACACCATGCAAGCCACCCGCTTACTTCAACACAACATAACACCACAAATCCAATTTCCAACATCACAAGTATAGAATTTTACAAGTATTTGAATTAAATAAAATACTATATTTCACATCTAATCAACAATACTCATTCATATTTGCAATAAATAAAAAACACTCCCAATATGTATTTAAACCACCTTATAACATCATGCAAGCCACCCGCTTATTCCAACACAACAACACACCATAAAACCAATTTTCAAAATCACAAGTATAGAGTTTTACAAGTATTGAAATCAAATAAAATATTATTCATCACATCTAATTAACAATACTCATTCACATTTGCGAGAAATGAAAAACACTCCCAATATGTATTTAAACTACCTTATAACACTATGCAAGCCACCCACTCGTTCCAACACAACTAACCACCACAAGTCCAATTTCCAACATTACAAGTATAGAGTTTTACAAGTATTTAAATCAAATAAAATACTATTTTTCACATCTAATCAACAATACTCATTAACATTTGCAATAAATGAAAAACACTCTTAATATGTATTTAAATCACCTTATAATACCATGCAAGCCACTCGCTTGCTCCAACACAACATACCATCACAAATCCAATTTCCAACATCACAAGTATAGAGTTTTATAAGTTTTTAACTAGAATTTACTTAATTTGCTCAAGCTAAGTTTACAACTTTTATAAAAAAATCCAAAGTTACTGCAAACAATGTGTATTTAGTCTGCAAAAAAAATAAAAGTTAAATTTATAAGTACAAAAGTTAAAGAAAAGTTAAACAAACAAATAAGACAATAATTAGAACCGCAAATGAAGAAAGATATTTACAGGGGAATGAAAAGCTTGTAAACAACCAAATGTCAGCACAAATATCTAATTCTTCAAAATCACTACCCCATATGAAAACTAGCATATAAAAGCCACAACCCAGAAACAACACTACTTGTACTAGAATGGAAAAATTAGATTCAAAAATCAACCATTCAGCTGAACAACTCTTTAGAGAAACAACACCAACTAATTCCTTTTTTCTTTTCTAATCATTTCATTTCCTCGCAAATTGCTCTATGTAATCAACAAGACCAACACTAATAATAATTAACAATAATAAAAATGAAATTTTTGTAACATTAAGAAACTTTCTTCACAACCATTACATAGTAAATATCAAATACCTAAACTAAACAAAAATACATGTACCCATTACTGTATCAAACAAAAAAAAAAATACCCAAATGAACTAGAATCATTAAACAAAAAAATTAACATTAAGCATTTAAAATCATTAAACAAAAATACCCAAAGGAACTAGAATCATTAAACAAAAAAATTAACATCTAGCATTTAGAATCACTAAACAAAAATACCCAAAGGAACTAGAATCATTAAACAAAAATTAACAAAAAAATTAACTCAAAAGGAAAAAAAATACCCATTACACGAAGGATCGCCAGTTAGGGTGGGAGGTGAAGGGTCGCAGGTTAGGTGTGAAGGGAGTGAAGGGAGTGAAGGGAGGTGAACGGTCGGCAAAGGGTGGTGAGCTGAAGTGGCGGTGAGCTGGATCGGTAGCAACGGCAAGCTCGATTGGCAACCACGGCGGGCTGGGGTGAGGCGGCTGTGAGGGAGAGAGTGAGAGAAAGAGAGAATCGGGTGAGTAAGGGGCTGAAAGTATGGGAGAAGTGAAAAAAAAAGGGGGGGCTGAAAGTGTTTTAGTATTAAACTTTTAGCGACGACTTGTATGTTGTCACTATAGGCTACCTTTAGGGACGCAAATTCAGATTCGTCACTAATACTCCCATCTGATTTTATGTTCCTATTTTTAGTGACAACTTATTTTCGTCACTATTTGTCACATTTAGCGACAAAATAGATTTCCTAGCAACACCTTTAGCGATGAAATAATTCGTCGATGTAGATGAATTTAGTTTGGCGCTTATATTTTTGTTTGGCGCCTTTAGTTCAACACAACATATAGTGACGAAATCTAATTTTCGTCACTAAATGTTATTAATTTTTTTATAAATAGCGACGAAATATAAATTTCGTCACTATATGGTACTTTTTTGTGACGAAAAAATTTTCCTCATTAAAATTCATCATTGAAAATACATTTTGTTTTATTGTTCCACTAGAGTCTTACTAACATAAAAGATTGGCTTTTGCACCCTCTGATCCAACCTCAATAGAATAGCACTCATCGCATGATCAGTTATAGCCAAATACATATACAACATTTCTCCAGGGATTGGCCTTGACAAAATGGGAGCCCAAGCTAGGTACAATTTTAGCTCTTCAAATGCCTACTGACACTCATCCGTCCACTGAAAGCCTTTCTATTTCTTCAACAGCTAGAAAAAGGGTCGACATCTATCTGCGAACCGCGAAATGAATCGATTAAGAGCCGTAGTCATCCTAGTAAGTCGTTGGACCTCTTTGGGGCTTCGAGGAGATTTTAGACTTTGCAGAGCTACAATCTGATCTAGATTAAACTCTATACCCCGATGGGTCACCAAGTAGCCCAAAAATTTCCCCAATCTGACCCCAAAGGCACACTTGAAGGCATTCAACTTCAAACGGTGCTTCTGCATGTCTCAAAAGTTTTCGCAAAATCAGTGATGTGATTCCTAATGGCCTTACTCTTTACTACCATGTCATCAATGTATGCTTCCATATTCTTGCCTAATTGCTCTTTGAACATTTTGGTTACCATTTTCTGATAAGTAGATCTTGCATTATTCAACCCAAACGGCATAACCTTATAGTGAAAATTACCAGTAGGGGTTATGAAAGAAGTTTTCTCCTGGTCCTCTAGAGCCAAGGCTATTTGGTGGTATCCTTGGAAAGTGTCAAGAAAACTTAATCTGGGGTGCCCAAATGTTGTATCAACAAGTTGATCTATCTTTGGCATCGGAAAAGGATCCTTAAGGCATGCCTTGTTCAGATCCGTGAAATCTAAACATACTTTCCACTTCTCATTCTTCTTCTTTACCACCACCATATTAGCCAACCACTCAGGAGAATAAACTTCCTTGATTGCCCCGACTTCCTTAAGTTTGTCCACTTCTTCCCTTACTGCCTTAACATGTATATCTAAGGACCTATGAGGTTTTTGTTTCTTCAGTTGAGAACAATGGTCAACATTAAGTCGATGACAAATAAAGTCCGGATCTACCCTGGGTGCTTTATATGGACTCCACGCAAACACATTTAAATTGCTTATCAAAAACAAGATTAACTCAACTTTTTCCAACATAGGAAGATTAGTTCCTACCTAGAAATATTTATCCTCGAGGTCGATGTGTATATTCTCCAGTTGTTCACAGGTATCTTTGGGTGGAGACTATAGCTGCTACAAAGGTTTTGTTGACTCAGACCCGGCCTCCTGCTTATGCCCCATAGTAACTATTTGGCATTTCCGAGCCATACATTGGTCTCCACGTATTTCCACAATGCCTCGCTCAGTTGGGAATTTCACTTTTTGATGCAACGAAGAAGGTACTACTCCCATGGAATAGATCCACGGCCCTCCAAGGATTGCTGTATGTGGGGAGTATGAATGCACTACTATAAAGTGTACAATCTCCTTTCGTCCCTCCACCTCCACGAGTAGGGCCTCCATCCCTGCTGGCATAACAATGCTACCATCAAAGGCCACTAAAGGACTATTATATCTTGTCAAATCCTCAGGGGTAAGTCTCAATCCCTTATACAAGTCTGGATACATTATCTCTACCCTGCTTCCCTGATCTATCATAACTCTTTTAACATCAAAGCCCCCAATTCGAAGTGTAAACACCAGGGCATCTTCATGGGGCTAAATTGTATCCCTAAGGTCCTTTTTTGTGAAGTTGATGCTTTCAACCTCCCATCGACTTTTTTTTTTGTATGGGTCCTTCCAAATCTATGTCAAAAGCCAAATTAACAGTCAACAACCTAGGTGGTATTTTCATAGTCTCCACACATTTCCTAGCTGCATGTATTACCCCTATGAGCCCCCAAGCTGGTGTCAAAGTTCCGATGATGATTCCCCCTTTTAAGTCCTACGGGCATGAGTCTTCTCGAACTAGGAATTTTGCCAGATAACCTGCTTTCTCAAGTTGACTCAAATGGTCCTTTAGAGTTCGGCAATCCTCAGTTGTATATCCGCGATCTTAATGGTACGAATAGTAAAGGCTCTAATTCCTTATGGTAATATCCCCACTCATCTTGTTTGGCCAATGGAAATACGACTCATTCTTTGTCTTTTCCACAATTTGGTAGACAGGCTCTTTATACAATGAGCTAATAATTTTCGTCCTTTGCTTTTGAGCTTGGGGGAAAAATCCCTATGAGGTCAAGGGACCTGATCTACCTTGACCTCTTTCTTTTCTTCTACTGGTACTTTTGCTTTAGCTTTATCTTGCAACTGATTATCTTCCTATTTTTTGTACTCCTCTACCTGTTCCATTAGTTTGTTCATATCTGTGACTGGCTTTAAGGCTAGCGAAGCCCTCAAGTCGGAATCAATGGGGAGGCCCACCTTAAAGGTACTTGCAGCAATTCCCTCGTTATCTCCCCCGATCTCGTTGTACAATTCCCAATAGCAATCTGAATAAGCTCTAAGGGTTTCACCTTCCTTCATTGCTAACGAGAGGAGTGAGGCGAATGGTTTTGGGGTCCTACTGCACGTTACAAACCTAGCCCCAAATGCTCTGATCAGCTTGTCATAACCTCCGATTGCCCCTTTCTCTAACCCATCAAACTATCTCATAGCTATCGGTCCTAAGCTAGAAGGAAAAATTTTACACATTAAGGCCTTATTTTTAGAGTATATGGCCATGCTTTGATTGTAATGACTGACGTGCTCTATGGGATCCATCTTGCCATCGTAAATTGTGAAAGTTAGCCTAGTAAATCTCTTAGGTAGGTCTGTTTTCTCTATCTCTTCCGGAAACGGGGACTGTGATATTTGATGTATAGCCTTACTCATAGCATCTTCACTAGTAACATGGGGCGTCGCATGGACTTGAGAATGATGAACTGGTCCTTTAAGCCTTTCCCCATCTAGCTCCTCCCTTCTGCTCTTATGAGGAGGAGGAGAAACCATTCTCTCCCTGAGGGGAGTTTTCTCTTGCTCCACATGAGGAGGAGGTGAACTCTTATCCCTTTTTCGATTCCTATTACCCACTCTGCGTTGGAGTGATTGGGTGCTGGACTTGGTCTCCTCTGATGATGTAGCTCCTTGTCTTTACGGCGAAGCAATTCTTTGTCCTTCTTCGCATTCCTTTGCAATAGGGCCACTTGCTTCCTCAACCTTTCCACCTCCACATCCCTATTAGCATAGGATGGGCCCTCCATATTGGTAGCTGACCCTTCTCATTGCAAAGGAGGGTTAGGTTGTCGTTGAGTCTCCTTATGAATTTCAAATCTCACACATTGTTTTGTGTGAACAGATTCTTCCGATATACTAGGCCATTCCAAATGAGTGGGACCGCTCTGTGTTCGGTTGGCCATGGTCCCAGACAATCCAACTCTTGTGTCTTCTGCTTGGTAGAGTGGGCACCAATTGTAAAGACATAGAATTTAGCCCCCGAGGAGGTCACCTTGGAATTCTACAATAACGGTTTACACAACTTTAATATAAATAAAAAATAAGGAATAAACATTCCACAATTGGAAACACAAGCAGTGGACTTCTTTGACCATTCATGTAACGATTACAATTACATATGTTAATATAGGAAACTGTACTGTTCTCATGGTGACACCCATTGTGTTACTCTTTCTCTCTTTCTATTTCTCTTCCCAAGTAGATTTTTTCTCCTCCCTTTTACTTTACCTCCCCTCCTCCTTTTATAGCATCAATCCTTGCTTTTATCACTACAGTTGTCTTGTTGCTTACCAGAGCCTCAAGGATATTTTTCTCATCTCTATTAGATTCCTCTCCTTCCTTATCTTAGAGCTCTGACTTTTGGGGTTACTGCCACTGTTCAAGCTGTCTCACTTGTATTTAATGTGGAAGGAGTAAGGTAAGGACCTCATCATCGATGCAAAGATAAAGATCTTCAACCTTCTTATATGTTCCTGATCCTTCCCATGGTTTCAAGAATATTCTAATAATCCTACGTAGACCGCTTGCACCCCTACCTCAGATAAAGTGGCTCTTTGTCATCTCCACAGGAACTAATCTTTCACGCCCTACTCTTTCTCGTGGCCCAATTGCTCCTTGTGCTTCAGGCTCGGGATGTGAATGTCCCATTCCCTACAGAGGTGTTTGATCTATAAGACTCTTGATAATTCTTGGCAATATGATTAAGTAGTTGTATTATTCGATTTAAAAATTATATTTTGATATATGAAAAAAAATTATGAGTCTGTATCATAAGTTAGGTATATTAAATAAATATTAGCGAAATGTTATATTTAGAATACCTTCACAATAGTTTCTCAAAAAAAAAAAATTATTTTCACAATAAATCATAAATGAAAAATTATTACTTACTGTTGTTAATAAGTAAAAATAATAATTATATTATCACTTGTAAAAATATTGTAAACGTACCATTATTCTTAATATTAACTGTTAGGGTAAATTGCAAAGTACACCCCTAAGGTTTGGGGGTGATTGGATTTTACACTCCAACATTTCGAAACTTTGATTTTACACCCCAACGTTTGGTTCCGTTAACAAATCACCCCCCGGTTAGTTTTTGCTGTTAACTGTCATGTCATCTTGCTGACGTGTTTTTTTTTTTTTTTTCCAAATAAGCCCCAAACGACACAGCTTTAATGGTAATGAAATGATGGCCTGGCACATGCAAAACGGTGCCGTTTGCCCAAAGAAAAAAAAAATCTGCAACTTCACCGTTTCCCCAAACAGAAAATCTCTAAATCCTAAATCCTAAACCCACGAACAAATTCCTAACCCTTATGAACCCAAACCACCACATCGGCTCTGCAACCTGCAATCGGCACTCATGAACTTTCTACTCAAACTTCCATGATTCGGTTATCACATGCTCCATTACACGCAAAATTATCTTCACATCAATATCCTCTAGTTTTAATGAAAAAAATCCCCTCAATATATCAATATACTTCCGTAGACCCTTCAGCTTCTTCTCAGATTTCTTGAGATCACATTCAAATGTTGACAGATCCATATATGCTAAGTTTTGTGCTTTTGGAATTTGTGGATGACTCATAAAAGATTCCAAATTTGCAACTAATTTGAAGAATTTATTAAGGAGAAGAGGCAGAACATTCTTGAGGAATTGATCACATTCATCATTAATTTTTCCTTCTTTTCTTTGAGCTTTTCTCCTGATTGCTTTCATCTAGTTCTCTTTGTTCCATACTAGGCCAATTTTTTTTCACCGGTTCATTCAATACTATGGCGTGTTCCAGTACAGTGACAATCTTGTTTATCACCATGGAATCCTCTTCTTCAATACTGGCCCATTAGAGTGCAGATTTCAACCCTTCAATCTTTGCTTCAAATTCTTCTTTCCCTGATATCATAGACACTAGATCAACGAGCAGTAGAGACAAACTATTCCCAGAGTTAGGACGGCAAGGGTTGGGTTCGTGGGTTTAAGATTTAGGCTTTTGAGATTTTTTCTATTTGGTGTGGAAACGGTGTTGCAGATTTTTTTTTTTTTGTTTTTTTCTCTCTTTGGGCAAACAGCACCAACTTACATGTGCCAGGTCATCACTTAAATGCTATTGAAACTGTGGCTTATTTGGACAAAAAAAAAAAAAAAACATGTTTGCAAGATAACATGGCAGTTAAAAGCAAAAACTAACTGGGGTGATTTGCTAACGGAACCAAACGTTAGGATGTAAAATCAAAATTTTAAAACATTGGGTGTAAAATTTAATCACCCCCAAACGTTAGGGGTATATTTTGTAATTTATCCTAACTATTACCCTAAAAAAGTAGGTCAGAATATATATTATAAAATGGAAATATTTCATTTTGATTGGCTAATAGGATTATAGGACCGCCCAGCCCATTATTGACAATTTTGGCAAAAAGTGGTATCAAAATAGTTGATTTTGTTTATTATATCGTAAATTCGTAATCATGTCCAAATATATATATATATATATATACATTTTTTTTTTTTTTGGTTAAAGGGATCTGCATTAAAATTAACTAGCCATAAAAGGTGATGTTCTGGCTAAAAGCCTTAAGGAGTACAAACTAGCAGTGTCTGCATATAAAATATTACATAAGTTTTCATTAGGTGGCGTGTCAAGCGCCACAAAATTTCCAGAAAAGGTGCAGCCTGCTCTAGCTAGGTTGTCGGCGCATTTATTCGCCTCCCTAAACACATGGGTGACCTTAACACGCTGGAACTGCTCCAGGAGGTATCTGCAATCATTGAGCAAAGCAGAACAAGAGTTGTTAATATGTTTCTTAGATAATACAAGGTTCACAATAACCTGGGCATCAAGCTCAACATGTAAGTGGGTAATGCCCAGTTGGGCCGCATCATGTCCAAATATGACCGATATATTACTTGGATTGAACGCAAGCACTGTAATGAACAAAAGCCACGTACGTTTTTGAAGTAGATGCCTTCAAATTTCGAAACGTAGCCTATTGCAGTTGCAGCACGACGTGGCAACAATCCACAGGCTGAGTTACAAATCCAATACATATTTTTATCGATAATCACAAAAACGACCGACGCTCAAGGCACGTGTCGTGTCCACGTTTGGACACATCCTAGGCCACTGTTCCTGTCATTGCAAGAGATAGGACACGTGTCTATCAGGTACGGTACTTGATATACTACAAATATACAATCCTAGGTAGCTCTCTTCTCGTCATTGCAAGAAAGATTTTCTGATACAACCGTCATACAACACTTTTATCAGTTCTCAGAGATACAGATATCAACTTCAGCTAATAGAAATCACTACTTTCGGAGAAGAAAATGGCATCCCATGATCAGAGCTACAGAGCTGGTGAAACTAAAGGCCAAGCTGAGGTATGGGGAATTGTTCTTATTTTGTGCTTATATATGGTCCCCAATGATTGTGTTGGTATAGTTCTTTACTTACTCATAACGATGCATCATGCATGTTTTGTAAGTTTCCTTTATGTTAAGTACTGGTTGGCAGTCAAAAAAAAAAAAAAAAAAAGTACTGGTTGGCAAAAAGAAAATGTTAGGATTAAGAAAAATTCTGGTGCTACACACATTTGCACAACTTTGTCCACAACTTGCTCACACCATCACCTTTTCACCAACCACAACTTGCCACGTGAGCAAGTTGTGGACAAAATTGTGCAAATGTGTGTGGCACCAGAATTACTCTAGGATTAATGTACAATTTGGGAGGGTTCATCATGCAAAATCATAGTTATATTTGGACAACTAACATTATTCATATAGTTTTCTTCTACACATTATTTATGTAGTTCATCTAGATTCTCTTTTCTACTTACTATTTTTTGAAATTGGTTCCTCTAGATTCTCTTTTTTACTTGCAATTTTTTGAAATTGGTTTATCTAGATCCTCTTTTCCACTTGCTATTTTTTGCACCTTTGGATCATATTATTGCCTTTTTAATTCTAGTGTCTCATAGAAAAACCTTTATTCTTTTTTGTTTCTTTTTTTCCTGCCTCTAAATTTGCAATCTTGTTGCTGCTTATGTATTCAGGAGAAGACCAACCAGATAATGGGCTCTTTAGGGGAAAAGGCCAGAGAGGGAAAGGACAAGGCCTATGAGATAACCCAAGAAGCAAAGGACAACACCAACTCTGCTATGGGCTCATTAGGGGAAAAGGCCAAAGAGGGCAAGGACAAGACTTATGAGACGGCCGAGGCTGCCAAAGAGAAGACCTCAAGCGCAGCCCAATCAGCCAAAGAAAAGGCCTCCCAAGCCGCCGAGGCCGCGAAGGAGAAGACCTGGGGGACGGCCCCAGCGGCCCCCGAGAAAGCCGAGGCCGGCAAGGAGGAGACCGGTGGGATAATCCAGAAGACTGGGGAGCAAGTGAAGAGCATGGCCCAAGGTGCGCTAGATGCTTTGAAGCACACTGCTGGCATTGCCACCGAAGATGATAATGAAAAGAATACTAAGTCCCCTCGCCACAAAGAGGGGAATTAAAACGACTAGATTGGGGGGTTAGTGTTGGGAATCAGACTTTGTTGCCACTTTGCTTATGGTTCTGTGATTTTAGTGTTTATTTGTTGTTGGGCATGTTTTTTTATCTTGTCCTAGTCCCTTTCCTTTTCAGAGGGATCCAGGGGGTGTTTGTATTTGGGTTTTTAATGTAATTTTTAAATTAAAAGAAATGAAATTATGCATTCTTGGTTTTCACTCTCCTTCAAGTGTAAACTAGAATCAAATCCGTGGTCACAAGCTTAAGAAAAGGAGCAAATTATTTGCACTTTCTAGTACCTTTGCTTGTTCATTTCTCTTAATTGGCAATATGCATCTTTTTGGGTGCAAGTAGTATATGAGAATTCCCAAATCCTAGGAGATGCACTCTGGGAAATAGAAGAAACAGATATCAGTGGAATTAGAAAAGGAAAACAATTTCTGTGACGTATTTCAATTAAAAAATCCCACATATTATAATGCTCGTCATATCTCATATGGAGCATATTGGAAGCGGGTCGAGTGAGAAGGTGAGGTGGAAAATAATGTGGTGATTGAAACAGATTCACAGAAGAAAACGTAAGAGGCTAAAAAGAGGACCATGTTCAAACTCAAAACTATAATCTACTTCAGATTCAAACTGCGGAGGTTGTGTTCCATCCTGCCTAACATAATGAACACCGAGTAATGTATGTTCCAAATTAAAGCCTGCAAACAGAGAGTAGAGTAATTGGAGAAAACCAATATAGATAGAAACAACATGGTGTTTAAATAAATTAAAAATGAACTTTATAACCTACTGGAAGAGGAAGAAATAGTGTGTGGAAATAGATGTTTCATATTAGATGGCTTAAGGAAGGTGATCATAACACATGGTATTTTCATGCAAAGGCTAGCCAAAGAAGAAGAAGAAATGCAATCCAGACTTAGAGATCATATCGATTTATGGTATGAGAAGACGGAAGAGTGCACATATTACCTAAGATTATTTTCAATCCCTCTTTATTAGTGCTCGGTCCCGAAACTTATATCCTATCAAAGGGACGGTTGAAAGACGTGACGGAGGACATGAACAACAAACTCTCGCAGGATTTCAAAGCCTAAAAACAAATGCACCCAAATATCTCACCTGGTCCTGACAATATGTCCCCATTTTTGTTCCAAAAGTATTGGCCCATTATTGGTAATTCCATTTCCCCTACAGTTCTTGAAACATTAAATTTTGGTCATTTTCCTAATGAGTTGAACTACACAAACATTGTTTTAATTCCAAAAACAAAAAAAAATCCAAAACTAATCCAAGATTTTTGGCCAATTAGTCTTTGCAATGTGATTTACTCATGGTTTTAAAAATCTGTACAATCTAAGAACCGAAAAAGCTCCCAGTTCCTAACTTTTACTAATTTTTGACTAGTTTTGGTTGGTTTTTGGGGGGGTTTTTATTGTACTAAACTGGAGCCTGGATCTTGTTGAATCGGCCGGCCCGGTCCAGATTTTAAAATTATGGATTTGTAAGTTAATGTCCAAATGTATCAATAATAGTTCAAATATGTTCTTCCCCTTGTCATCTCTGTTAATAAAAAAAGCTTTCACTCCTAAATGCCTATCACATGCAATGTTTTAATAGCTATAGAAGCTCTTCATTGTATGAACTACAAATATAGAGGTTGGGAGGGTAATATTGTTCTTAAACTTAACATAAGTTAGGCTTATGGTAGGATTGAGTGGGATTTTGTTGAAAAAAAAATGTTGACTTTAGGCTTTCATGAAGGATGGATTCTTCTGATTAAGAAATGTATTAAGAGTGTCACTTATTCAGTAGTGATCAATGGAGAGCCTAAAGGTCACATTATTCCATCAAGGGGAATCTTTCAAGAAGAACCCTTATCACCTTACCTCTTCCTTACATGTGCATAAAGTCTTTCATCTATATTGAGAGCAGCTGCGGTGGATGGTAGCCTCTATGGCCTATCCATCTACTCAAGAGGCCCAAAATTGTCCCACCTATTCTTTGGAGATAAAAGTCTCATGTATTGCGAAGCAACTATGGAGGATTGCACCCAAATTTGAAAAATATCTTGGCACAATATAAACAAGCAGCAAGACAAAAGGTCAACTTGAATAAATCTACCATTTACTTTAGCAAAAGCTGTGATGATGGCACCAAAGAGGCTCTAAAGAATTTCCTAGGGGTTACTTTATCTTGGGAGGTTGTTTAGGGCTACCTCTGGTTACCCACAGTCTAAACGGAAAGCCTTTCAATATATTAAGGAGCGAGTTTGGAAAAGGATTCAAGGTTGGAAGGGTAGCTCAAGCTAGCAAGGAAATCCTCTGTAGCTCAAGTGTACTGGCCTATGCTATGGGCCTCTATAAATTCCCTAAAAAGCTTTGTACTGAATTACTCCTATAGCTACTTTTGGTGAGGTCAACAGAGGGATGAACATCGAATTCTGGTTGAAATGGAATACAATGTGCAAGCCAAAATTGCAAAGAGGTATGGTATTCCGAGAGATTTAATTGTTTAATTAAGCAGTATTTGCTAAGCAATGTTGGAGGATTATCACTAGCCCGAATAGCTTGGCTACAAGAATTTTGAAGTCAAGGTACTTTCCAAACTCATCATTCATGGAAGTCAATTTGGGTCATTCCAATTCTCCTATTTGGTGGAGCTTGATGGAGGCGAAACATTTCATTTTATTTGGTATTTTGGTAGTAGGTTGAGAGTGAAGAGTGCCTACAAGGTGGCTTACAAGAGTGCCAACAGCCCTTACATTCAATATGTGAGTGACCTTTAGATCTGATTTAGCCGACTTCTTGCCCTTAGAAGTTGAAATTATACAGATTATAAATCCATATAAATTAATCTGGCCAGCCAACAAAAATGGTAAATTCTCAGTGAAGAGTGCCTACAAGGTGGATTATCAAAATAAATGAGCTGCAGAGGAAGGTTTTAGCTCTCACGATTTAGCAGGTTGCAGCTTATGGAAGGTTGGTTATTCGAGCGTTTCCAGTTCCTTTTGTGTGTGTGTGTGTGTGTGTGTGTGTGTGTGTGGAGGCTTTCACAATATCTTGCCCACTTTAAAAAACTTAATGCGCAGGAAGGTGTCCATGTTGCAAGCTAAATGAAGAGCGTATGAGCTATAAAGCACGGGTGTGTTTCGGGACTCGGGAGCGAGTATGAGACTCAGCAATTTTTGAAAAAGGTGGGTGTGGGTGCGATGGGACTCGGCGATTAAAAAATTATTAAAAATATTTTTATTTATATTTTTAATATATTGCTAAGCATACTTTTTCATATTATATAAATATTATATTGCTAGGCAGAGAGTGAAGGCAAAGAAAAGCCAAAGTGAACTAAATTTTTTTTTTTTTCAGAGAGCACAGAGAGACGAGTGATGGAGTGTGTGAGAGAGTTAAAGTTTGGTGTTTGGATGAAGTGAGAATGCGTGAGAGAGTTTAGGTCCTTTAGGGTTTGTTATTAAGTTTAAACGGTGCGTTTTGCACCCTTTTTTTTTTTTTGAATTTCGGCCTAAGTCGGCCATTTTGGCGGTTTCGCCTGATACGGCCCGATTCGGCGCGAATTGGCCCGAGTCTGAGCCGCGTCGGTGCGAGTCGTGGAAAAAAAAAAACACATGGCAGGACGCGGCTCGTCACGGCATCGACACGCGGGCAATGGCGTCCCTCGCGCATCGCCGCGTCGGTCGTGGGTGCGGCTCCTTTGGCGCTACGTCCGTGCTTCCTAGCGTATGAGTCATGTCTTTTACAACTGCAACATTTCCAAAGAAGTTTGGTATGTTCTACAAAACCATCTTCAAAAAATTCCTCCACCAATCCAAGACATGAAGGCCTTTATCCACAGCTTGAGCAACAACCCCCATCCCAATGACATTCGTCTTATTGTTGTCTCATTGTCAAAAATTTGGACAGCTCAAACTGTATTATGGATTGAAAACAAAAATGACAGTCTAGGTATCGTTATGCAGAGCATCTTGAATTATGTTGAAAGCTTATTGGGTTGGAAGAGAGCATATGTGATGTCCCTTGACAAATCTTACATCATTGGCAACCACCTAAGTAGTGGCAGAGCCAAGAATTTGATTTTGGGGGGCGGAACAAATATATATATATATAATTATTATTTTTTTCCTTTATATATACAATAGTTAAAATAATAATGTTACCATATTTTTTTCTCATTAAGAATGAATCAATAAATTTTAACTTTCCTATAAAACTAGATTTTTAAATTAAAGTATAACTCATCTAATCTAATACTATATATAAAATCAGAAGCTTTTAAGGAGGTGCTGCCACGTTAGAAAAAAGGCTATCTAAAATTCAAAAATGTTTAACTTTAAAAAGCGATAGAGTACATTATTCGGTAACGCTATAACACCGTTTAAAAGCGATAAATTATAATTTTTCACTACGTTAAACACTGCTTGGAGCCCTCTTGGTATAAAAGAAAACTAACCGCTTAAGACAAAAAAAAGAAAGATTGCTACATGGAGTAAGGAGAAAGAGAGACCGAGAGAAAAAAGAGACAGAGAAATAGAAAGGCAGAGAATGGAGAAGGAGAGAGAGATCAAAAACTGCAATTTGCAATCATGAATGAAAAGATGTCTCTCACTTCCTATCTAATTTTCTGCCATCACCGTAAGCCTCCACTCGTTACCCGACCATCGGAATCGCTACTGGTAAGTTCTGTTTTAAATTTAAAAATTTGGGGTTCTGGGTTTTTATTTGGAGAATCAATTGGGTGTTAATTATGATCTAGATTGGTATTTTGGGTCAAATTTGGTTCTGATTAAGGGATACGAAGATAGAGGAACCAAGCAGGTTTCGTAGCAATTCTGCGATATAGAGAAAGGGAAGGAGAAAAAAAAAAATTTGCGGCACAATGGAGATTCGACTGAAACTGAAAGGTCAAGAAGGATTGCCCAAATTTTCTTTTGTTGGATTTATATTTTGGGTTAGAATTTGTCAATTAATGTATTTGGGTAAAGGTATTGCCGAGAAACAAGGAATTTTCTTTTGCTAAAACGTTGTTTGGTTGTCACCCTATGTGAAGTTGTTCTTTTCTTCTTCTTCTTCTTATTTCAATTTCATTCTCTAAATTGTATTTGTTTTTTTTTTTTTTTTTTGATCATTTGTTTATTAATTCCTTTTGATTTTGGTATCATTTTTTTCCTTCAAATTTTCATATCTACTGGTTTGGGTGTCAATGTTAACTTTCTAGGTTAATGAATATTCCAAATTGGGTTGAGTGTTGCACGCCAACTGTTTGATTTGTATTGCCTTTTCTATTCTAATTGTTGTTTGGGATGTACAATTGTATTCTTTTGTTTTTCTATTTGTCTCCAGGGGACAAGAACGGGGCACCCCAGAACTCTATCAAAGGTCTGTTTCTACCTTCCTTTAAATTTGTCTTTCTACATACAAAAATCGTGACATGTATTCTAGGTTATTTTTTAAATATTCTTAAATCTATGTCCCATTCAATGTTCATATAAACGAAAATGAAAGCATGAATGCCCAATGAGTATTATCGCCCTTTTCCCTTTCTTTCAATTTAGCCTTTTCATCACCCCTGTTAACTGCTACTACCGTTCTAACACTCTTTCAAATTCCATTGCAACCCTTCAGTTCAACTCATTCAATTATGGGTTCTTTATATATATATATATATATATTTTTTTTTTTTTCCATATTATTTTTGGTACTTTATTATGTTTGTTTGCCTGACTCATTCTCTATAAGACCACCATATTTCTAAAGCATTGGAACTAATATTAATGGCAGCTTGAGGCAGAGAGCATTTGGGATTAGAGGATGACTTCATCAGTTTGAGATACTAAAACTTATGTTTGATGACCCACTTCAGGTGTTGGATGGTAGTGTGTTATGCACACAATGGAGAAAACAACTTGGATCTTGGGTACAATCGCTTTCTCTTTGCATCTACTTAACTAATTAGATATATAGAGCAGTTATGAAAATCACCATTTCCTCTTATTCCACTGTCTAATTTTTGTTGTGCATTTAATTCTTGGTATTTTTTTGAATAATCCTTAATAGGTTGCTGTTGTGTCACTCTAAAGTGTGAAACAATGTAGGCACAATTTGATGGCATGGCTACCAAGTGATGCCTTGGGCCATGCAATATCTAATATTATCCTTTTTGTCATTTGCTCTTTCCTCTATAATAGTGAATTGAAAAATTACATGAGTTCTGCTTTTGTCTTCTTTGGTTCCCCCATCTTCTCAGTTGGCAAAAGTAATGGTTCTACATTTATTAGAATATTACATCTACACTTTTAAATTTAGCTTTCTACTGTTCACCTAGCATTTGGATGTCATACGTATTTCTTAATTTCCTCAATGTCCATGCAGTGAAGTAATTATTGCTCCTCTAATATAGGTGCTCCTATAACTCTTTTTGGTCTAAATTTCTACACAAATCTGCCAATTAGGTATGTCAAGACTTCATTTGCATGTTCTTCCTTTTTGGTCTAAATTTTTATAACTATTACTTGAACCATGTATGAGATAGAAAATGTTTTGCTCAACTGTGGAGCTTGGGTGATTTAGATATTGTCAAAAAGGAAATTGAAAAGCTTGAGTTGTTTGTTATGAAGCTAACAAACAATCCAAATACCATCTAGAGTCACAAATCTAACAAACCAGATAACATTGACCTTCAAACATGTTTATGTTCTTTTAGTATCAACTTAAGAATAAAAAAATCTGCTGACAAACCTAGGAAATTAAATTATGAGAATAAGGAAAAAAAAAAAAAAACCACAATAGGCTGTTTAGGCAGCACCCTTTCCTACACCAAAAGGAGCTCAATAATAAACTTTTCAATTGTACTCCACCTTAATTTTGACAATTTAACCTTCCATTATTGTATTGATAATTGCAATTAGGCTAGCCAATTTTTGATCAGTAATATAATTTACGTGAATTATTGCATTGTAGATCTAGAAGGTATCCCAAATGCCTAAAAGTTGCTTGGTATAGGATGAAGAGAAAGCTCATGGTGTTCAGTAAAAAAGGAAACATTATTGCGAATTTTTTGTTTAACTTATTTGGTTTATGACATTGTCTATTACTATTTTATGTGGTTTATTACATTGTCAAGAACTATTTTATGTGTTTTATGATATTTGAATATTGAAAAGGTAATTTGTATAATCAGTATATTCAGATCAGTTTATTAGAATTTATGACTTCTGTTAATGGATTTTTCACATGACCTATGATCAAGGTTTCACTAAGTTCACTAATGAGTTTGTGTAATATTTGACAGTGTGCATCCTCTATGAGCAAGGTTTTCAAAAACCGCTGGTACAGGCGTATCTATTACAGCGTTTTTAAAAAACGCTGGGAAAAAAACGCTGGGACATGACGAATTTTTTGTAGTATACTGGGCTTGGTGTACTAAACTTTGGCTAAAACAAAAAGACTCAGGCTATGCAACACAACAGAGGTTCACTATTATATGCTTGAAAAGAATTGATGATTATTGAATTTGTTTCCTATAAAAACAACCTTGGAAAGGCTTTTCTGTTTGGTATATGAGCATTATTTGGGGACCGCCAGATTTGTTGGATATCAGTAATGATTGATTGGAAGTGCCAACTGTGGGGATGTGTAAAGCCTTGGAATTATTTGCACTATTTTCTAAATGATTTCCACTGTAATAAATTGTTATTATTTGTTTTCCCTTATTTCTAAGTAAGTTATGATGTCTGTCAGTTGATGACAAGTACACCAAGTTTATGACAAGTACATCAAGTTTAGATTTTTATGTCAATCTTCTTGAAAGTAAGTCAAGTTTTAATTGCTTTGAAGATATTGGATGGTTTTGAAGATATTGCATTTTTGCATGCAAAATAGAGAAGCATTCTAGAGAATTCCCTCCATTCAAACTCATTTGAATGCAATGAAAGTAATATAAGTGGTGGTTGCTCATTTCATATGTTCCTCCAAGTGGTCTATTGAAGAATGTAAGTACATACATGATGTGATTTGGAGAGAGTAATGTTTAAAATTTTTAGCGGATATTGGATACTATATGCTTAAATATACTAAATTATGAGAACTAAGTTTATGTTGGATGCAAAGATCATTAATATGTAAAATGATCCTGCACAATGCGCGGGTTAAACACTAGTTAAGCATAATGACTAAGATATAACAAAATTATTAGTCCATTAAAGATTGCTAAAAAAGAGTAGACAAATAAACACTTCATGCATACAAAAATATAATCAAATATGAAATAACAGATTATACATTATACTATTATACTTTTATTTTGTGGGTAATTATAGGTTCATTTTGTACTATTAATATAAATATTATATCGTAGACTAAATTAATTTATACAATATTGTACACAATTACTTAGTGTGTATTTGAGACTAACTTATAAATTAACTTTTTTTTTTTTAAATTTTCATGTACCATTTTTTAAAACCTTTTTAAACAAAATTCACTTCTTCTTCTTCTTCTTTTTTCACATTTTTTAAATACAAATATATTTTAACACATTTTTAGCAAAAACTAAAAAGATAAATAAGTTGTTCTAAAATGAATATATTATAATATATACTAAAACTTTTCCTTATTTTATGTCTATTATCTGTATATATTAAGAGGATTCAGAAAGTTAGTTATTGCTTTTTTTCATGTCAAAAATATCCCTAAATTAATTAACCAATAATTTAAAAATGGGGTTAAAATAGTAAATTGACAAAAATAATAAATTCCTACTTCTACGTTGAAATGCCTTCATATTTCTAATAAACTCCTACTTTTATGTTGATTTAAATTCCTACTTCTGCTCACTAACTCTCTACAAAATAGGATCACTTTTTTGTTACTTTTAAAACTCCTCCAATTTACAAAACTCATCTACGTATTCTTTTTTTTTTTTTTTTTTTGTGATTGAAAAAAATAAAAATCTTAAATTATAATAAATACAAATTATTAATTTTTACCCAAAAATTAAAAAAGCATCTGAGCACGCGCGTGAGCGCGTGCTCAGAGGCTAGTATATATTATCAGCTTCAATAATCGTATATTATATTTATATATTATTAATATGCTTATTAATTTAATGACAAATAACAAGTAGAAGAAACTAGAAAGGCATACCGAAGAGAATCGCTTTTGTTTTGAAGACAAGTTGAAGTGTCCATACATGTGTATGACTTTGAAACAATTATAACCCCAAATCTATAGAAAAAATGTTGTCTTGGGCCGTGGAATGAAAGAGTAAAAGCATGAAAAGAAAAGAAAGAAAACAGCAGACCAGAGTCACCAGACCAACTAAGAAATCAAAGAGAGAGAGAAGAGTCAAACCCAGATACAAAATCTGTTGGAGTCTGGTGCTGCCGTGACTGTTAAGTTGAGTAATTTATTGAGGATGAAGAATGAGATCTTCCCGTCGAACTCCAAAGTAAGCCATTGAGTTTTTTCAATGAGGTTGGAGCAAAACCTAGATTTTGTTCATTCTTTTAATTTTATTATTATAGATAATTGTTAAAATACTTTCGTGCAGTGCTTATCATCAGTGTTTGATTGTCCAATTAATTAGCTTGGTGATAAATTTGTATAGGATTGTAATCCTATTTAAATGAATCTAAATTATATTCATAAATAAAGTTAAAATGGAATGGATAACTCTTATACTGATATAAAACTACTAGCTTAAAAAAAAAAAAAATGGGGGGACCATGGCCCCCTTCGGCCCCAACGTGACTTTGCCACTGCACCTAAGGCGAATAGGTACATAGTTAATAATGATGGAGCTTTATTCAGACCCTTAAATGCTCTACGAATTAGCCTGGTGATACGAAATACTACGATCTTCTAATGGTATCTATGTCTCTTCAATTTAATCAGAGTTGAAGTGTAGAAGAAATAGAAGCAAAGGCAGTGTTTATAGTCATCAAACGTGCTCTGAAAATCAACTTCGTTGACATCATCTTGGAGGGAGACAATGTAATCATGGGGAAATATTAACGGATGCCCAAAGGGTATTAGTTTAGGAACTATTTTAAGAAACTTTTTATAGGAAAAAAAATCAATTTAATTATTTTGACGACTTTTTATATATATATATATATATTTTTTTTTATGAAAGTGATGTCAAAACTTTCCTAAAATGATTTAATAACAATTACCCTAAATACACCCATTAACATAATTGTATAATCATTATCTAAAATGGCGAATATGATGATGCAAGCTTCAGTAAAATTTTATAAGAAGTTAGAGCTCTCCTAAGTCATATTCACTATGTTGCCATCTCACATACTCGATGCAAAGGCAATTGAAAACCCCATTAGCTAGCCAGGTATGCCAAGAATATCAGTCAAGAAGCAATTAGTATTAAAGACAAACTAGAGTTTCTTAAAGATGTTATGAGCAAAGATAGAGCATTTTGTCCTTGATTTATAAGTAAAATTGTTGTAGTCCATTTCCTTCATTAATAAAATTTTGAATCTTCAAGTATTAAAAAAACAAAGAGATTCAAAATATTTAGTACGTCCAAAAATTATAAGGTTTTATGCCATCAAGGTAACAACCTCCTAACTTTTTTTTAATTAAGTAATGACTAGTTCTTTTTTTCTAGCACCAGAAAAGAAAAGAAAAAAAACTTCACCAGAGATTTTTTATTTATGATTTTAACCCTTAAGTAGTCAATAAAATGTAAAAGGCCATACAAGAATATCAATTAAGTTAGGATAAAATGTAAAAGTGTTCCCCAAAAATTTGGGTCAAAATTGAATGACACTTAAGTAATTTAACAATGCTACAGCATACTCCAACAAGTTTGAAAAAGAACTTTATTGTTACTTTGTTTTCCCAAATTTGGGTTTTCTAAAATTAGATTTTAAAACGCCATAATTACTTACCCTATTGTGAAGAAACTCAAATCGAATAGGGATGTCACTAATGTGAAGGAGGCCGTGATGTAGAAGAAATAAAAAATAAATTGAGATATGCAATTCAATTTTTAAGGATGAAATAATAGCACATGTTGCATGACCCAAAAAAAAAAATCATATAAAAACTAAGAGGCTGTTTGGTTCACTTGTTTCCATAACTCAATTCTCAGTTTCCATAACTCATAACTCATAACTCAAAAATGGTGGGATCCATAACGAGAAGTCCGTTTGGGAGCAAATAACTCTGTTTCCATAACTCTGTTTCTATCACTCAATTCTCTGATTTTTGAGTTGTGAGTTATGGAAACTGAAAACACATTTTGGCTATTTTCAGTTTCTATAACTCATAACTCAATGGCATTTTTGGAATTAAACCCACATAGGGGACCCACCCAGTCGCAACTTTTGATCAATCAACCTTTTTTTTTTTTTTTTTTCCTCATCCCGTTCGTCTTCTTCCTCCTTTTTTTTTTCTTTTCTTCCTTTCTTTTGATCTCGTCTCCTCCGTGCTTCCTTCTTCTTCTTTTTTTTTTCCTTTTCTTCTGATTCAGTTCATCTTCTTCCTTTTTTTTTTCTCCTTTTCTTCTCATCCAGTTCGTCTTCTTCCTCCTTTTTTTTTTTTTTTCTTTTCTCCCTTTCTTCTAATCTCGTCTTCTCCGTGCTTCCTTCTTTTTTCTTTTTCTTTTTTTTTTCCTTTTCTTTTGATCCAGTTCGTCTTCTTCCTTTTTTTTTTTTTTCTTTTTCTTCTCATCCAGTTCATCTTCTTCCTTTTTTTTTTTTTTTTTTTTCCCTTTCTTCTGATCTCGTCTTCTTCGTTCTTCCTTCTTTTCTTTTTTTTTTTTCCTTTCTTCTTTCACTGGTTCGGGTGATCTGGGTTTCTTCATCTTTTTTTCCTTTCTTCTTTCTCAGGTGATCTGGGTACTGGGAAAAAGAAAAGAAAAAAAAAATGTACCAATGACAGATATGTGACCCATAAATAGTGTGAAAATATTGAGTGATAGTAACTGAGTGATGATGTTGTTTGGGTGTGATATTTTAGAGTGATGAGTGATGAGTGATAAGTGATGGGTGATGAGTGATGAAAATTGAGTGACAGAAATTGAGTGATGAAAAAAATTTAACCAAACAGGCTCTAACTATCTGAGTCTAAGTGTTTGTATTTTTAGGTAGTGAATTGCGACTGCAATAACATTTTTAACCTTAAAAGAGTTTAATGAGGTATAGAATCCTTCGACAACATGCCCATTAGGTTTGAAACTATCATAAGAATTAAAAGAACGTTTTGGTTATTTTGTTTTGTCAAATTTACATTTTTGAAAAATAAATTTTGAAAATGCCATAGTCACCAGTTGATGTTGACTGAGGTAGATGTTAGTAACACATAAAAGATGAGCATGAGAAATGAGGCATGAGGCATGAAGTTTGTAAAGTCTTAGTGTACAATAATACACGAGACTGTTATTGAGTTAGTTGTGACTATTGTTGTAACATTACTATTGTTTTGGTTTGTTGAGTTATAATTGTTTGGATTTACATATGACTATTGTTGCATTCTTTGTTCATATGGTACTTTTTAGTTTCCCATAATTGCAATATGAAATCTAATTTCTTTCAATAAAAAGGATTAAGATCTTATAGAAGTAACTATATTGAAGAGTTTTTCAAATCATATAACGTTTATGTTTACGTCTATATTTGTCTTATACTTTGAAATTAGATTTTGTCACATGATGTTTATGTCTCTGGTTGTTTTCTACTTTGAAATTAGAATCCCATGACCATATTCTTCTTTTGCATGTATGTCTCACTAACCAAATCACAAATTCTCTTTTCTTAGCTACTCTTTCTTATAACAATATATCCAAAAAATCCCACATGTCTTACATTTACATAAAAATTCAATATTGATTATAGTATTTGATAATATATGGCTCTCGAAGAAGAATTTACTTTCTCATTGAGCCATTGAGGTGACTTAGTGGGTAGTCTCAGCATTATAAATTTATAACTATTTGTAAAACTGAAATTACACTAATACACTCGTGCATCAACCTTCAAGCCCGATATGCAATGTGTAAGGACTTAAAAAAAAACGTCTCATTCAAACCCAACTCAAAATCTTCTCTTATATAGATTTTTTTTTTTTTTTTGAAAATGTTCTCTTATATAGATGAAAGCCCCTCCAATCAATTGGAAAAAAAAAAAAAACAATTTAAGGTTATCAATGTGAAAAAATATGGTATATAAATAGAAGAATTACGAGTTTTGAGGAATTGAAAAAAAAAAAAAAAAAAAAACCTATATGAAAACAATACATTAACTTGGAGAAGCTTGAACTTATTGCAGAAGAAATAAATAAGGGTTCTTAAACATTGTTCAAAAAAAAAAAAAAAAATTCAAATGAATTCATCACCATTTTGGTAAAAATTAGTTTCAAACATGTCAAATTAATAATAGTACCTAGTATATATATAAAGACATATAAATTGATGACAAACTTACCCAACTCCTATGAATGTTTGGGTTAATAGGTACAATTCAACGGTGTGCGAATGATTTGCTTTAATTTTTTTTGATGAAATTGTTAAGAAGCTTGGGTTAAGAAGAAGACTCCGGTTTTTTTAGCTCAATCTAGAAGAGAAAGAGAGATAGAGATGGAACTAAATTGACCAATATGAAAGTAAAATCTGTGGCCCAGATACGGATTGATTGAACAATTCAATGAAAACACTAAATTATTATTTTGTGTTGGTCCCTTTTAATTCTAAGTTGAATTTGATTAAAAATGATTATTTATTTATTATTTTTAAATATCTACTTTATCTACTAACTATATAAAAAGATTAAATAGTTTTTCTACAGTAAGTTTGGTTTAGTGTAGTTTATGTCTTTTATTGAAGTTTGGTTTAGTATAATTTTTTTCTTTTATTGATCCAAAACGACAAGTTTGGATGAGAAAGAAAAAAAATGTTATGTTTATAACATTTTCACAACAAATTTTGCTAGAGGTAGCCATCAACAGAAAATAAAAGATGTGCATAAGCATGAGAGAAATGATGCATTAAGTTTGTAATATCTTAGTGGACAACATACATAAGACTATTATTGAGCTAGTCATGAATATTGTTGTAACGTTAGTGTTATTTAGGTTTGTTGAGTTAGAATTGTTTGGATTCACAAAAAACTAATATCACATTTTTTGTTCATTTAGTACTTTTCAGCTTCCTATAATTGAGAAAATAAATCCAATTTTTTTCCATAAAAAGGACAATGATCTTATACGTGTAACTGTACTGTACGGTTCTTAAAATTATATAATGTTTATGTTTGTCTTATACTTTCAAATGAGATCTTAATTTTATAACTATACTCTACGGTACTTAAAATTATATAATGTTTATGTTAGTAACACATAAAGCTTGTGCGTGAGCATTAAAAATGAGGCATGAAGTTTGTAAAGTTTTAGTGTACAATAATAAATGAAATTGTTTTTGAGTTAGTCGTGACTATTGTTGTAACATTAGTGTTATTTTGGTCTGTTGAGTAATAATTGTTTAGATTTACATCTTACTATTATCGCATTCTTTGTTCATATGGTACTTTTTAGATTCCCATAATTGAGATATGAAATCCAATTTCATTCAATAAAAAGGATTGAGATCTTATAAAAGTAACTATATTGAACAGTTCTTCAGATAATATAATGTTTATGTTTACGTATATGTTTCTCTTATATTTTAAAATTAGATTTTGACACATAATGTTTATGTTTATGGTTGTCTTCTACTTTGAAGTTAGAATCCCGTGATCATATTATTCTTCTACATGTATGCCTCACTAACCGAAATAGAAATTCTCTTCTCTTAGCTACTCTTTCTTATAACAATACATCCAACAAATCCCACGTCTTATATTTACATAAAAATTGAATATTGATTATAGTATTTAATAATATATGGCTCTCGAAGAAGAATTTACTTTCTCATAGAGCCATTGAGGTGACTTAATGGTTAGTCTCAGCATTATAACTATTTGTAAAACTGAAACTACACCAGTGCACTCACGCATCAACCTTCAAGCCCGTTATGCAATGTGTAAGGACTTCAAAAAACAAGGCCTCATTTACACCCAACTCAAAATCTTCTTTTATATAGATGATAGCCCCTCCAATCCAAAAAAAAAAAATTTAAGGTTATCAATGTGAAAAAACATGGTACATATATAGAAGAATTATGAGTTGGAGGAATTGTAAAAATAAATTAAAAAACTGTATGAAAACAACACATTAACTTGGAGAAGCTTGAACTTATTGCCAGAAGAAATAAATAAGGGTTTTTAAACATCATTCAAAAAAAAAAAAATAGTTCAAATGAATTTTTCACTATTTTGGTAAAAATTAATTTTAAGCATGATGATACTTGATGATGCTTCTTGAGATCAGTAGGCTGAATGCTCTGGACTTAACGATCCTCTAGGCCTGTAAAGAAAAATGAAGAATCAAAGGAGACCGGGGTTGGCCGGTCTAAGACCCTCCGATGATAAAGTCAGTTTTTCTCCTTTCTATTGATAAACTCTCAAATTTGGAGGAAGTTATTCTCAAGAGATTCACTTACCTTCTTGTGTCGGAGAAAGGATGTTTATATAGGGCCGAAGCGACGGTTACTATACTTCAACTGCTCCCTCATTTGTGGAAGCCAGGAGATAACTGCTATGGGAAGTTGAAATAACTGCTCTTTCTTATAATCCTTCCACGTAGCGTGTATTTCTTTACTGCGTAGCAGGATTTCTGTTGAGACTCGTCCATGCTAGGACGGATGTTGCTGTAAGTACTTTGGATGAGGTCTTTAAATCCTTAGATCTAAATGAACGGAGAGGGAACGGTTTATATGTATGGTTGCAGTGTGGCATTATCAAGCTGGTCCCATGGACGTTCTTTGCCTTTTGTAGACGACAACGCAAGGACGAGCTGTGTGGATTAATCTTCAGGACGAGCTCGTCCTTGTGGATGACAATATAAGGACGAGCTATCCTAAGTACCATCAGTTGCCCCTTCGTCCTTGTCTTGTCGTCTCAGAGGACGTATCGTATTTTTCTTTTTCCTTTTATTGTCGTGTATATATCTTTATTATTTTATTATTTCGAAAACGCAACTCAAACATGACTCCTCGTTTTTCGAGTTATGCCACGTGGCGTGTTCTGGTTGGCTCCGCTGCTTTTATGGTGGTGAAAATGTTACCTATAAATAGTAGAATTCCCCCTCTGCCCCTTTCATTTCGAAAGATTTTCCTTCTTGATCTGTCGTCTAGAGCCTCGTCTAGAACTCACTCTGCGTCCATAGTCTCCCTCCGTCTAGAGCCAGGTATTTCTCCCTCCTCGTCTTTAGGTTTTTAAGTTTTCAAAGATAATGTCAACTGTGATTTCGTCGTCCAGCAATAGTACGGAAAAGGCTATTGACGAGTATCAGGACGTCACTAGCTATAGCAGTACTGATAATAGTAGTCATAGCAGTAGTGGTAGTGGGGGGAGTAGCACGGACGAGGGGTACATCTCTGGTGTCCCTGGGGTCCCCTTAGACGTTCTACAAGAACAACTAAGGAAAACTTTTGGGTCTCACGCAGGTACTTCGTCCAGTGCCCCTCCGTCTAGTCCTTTGGATGAGGAGGAGACCGTTTACAGCTATGCCATAGGTGTTTCGTCAAAAACAAATGAGCAAAGGCTCAACAATCTTAGGTCATGGTATCAAATCCCTGACGAGCTTAATCCTAGATTGCCCGTCCGTGGAGAGTGGTGTTGTAGCCCTCGTTTTGGTATAGGCGTTTATGAGGCCTATTTTTTGGGGGGTTTAAGGTTACCTTTAAACTCCTTTGCTAGAGAGTTACTAGTTAGGTTAGGTTTAGGAGTTTGTCAATTTAACCCCAATGCATGGAGGTTGATCATCTCTATGCAAGTTTTATGAAGGGAAGTGTTTGGAGGGGACCGTCCTCTCACAGTGGACGAGTTTCTCTATTGTTATAAGCCTTCTGAAATAAACCAATCCCTTGGCTTCTATCAGTTCATAGCTAGGGGCTCACATTGTAGGTTGATTAAGTCCCTGGCCTCATCTGATAGGAACTGGAAGACGGAATTCTTTTTCGTCTCTGGTAGTTAGGCTGGGCACCCTGTGGACGTTGGTAGGGATACATTTGCCCCTTATGAGGGAAGCTTAGGGAACCTTCGTCCTGAGGGTAAGTCCCTTACCCTCTTCTCTTTTCTTACTTTTTTTTTTTTTTTTTACTTAGTGTCTAACTTTCAATTGTTGGTTTGCTTTACAGCTGTTGCTCGTCCTTCCCTGAGCAAGTTCCTCCGTGATTGCGTCCAAAGAGCTCGTCTACACCCTGACAGGGATTTCCACTCTTTGGTTTCTCTTAGATGTCTAGCCAAGTAGGGGCTTGGCCCAGTACCATCCGACGAAGCCATTGCACACGAAATCACTATTCGCAGACGTAAGTTTCTGACTTAGCAAAGATATGTTTCTTTGTTTATTCTTTTCTCTTTTACTTTGGTTTTATTTTTAATCTCCATTTTCTTACTTTGTAGGAATGACGACCATGAAAGAAAATAGGGGAAAGGAGCCTGTGGGTGAGGGGAGTCGTCCTGAGGTCCATTCCCAGGCTCGTTCTTCTGCAGGGGACAAGAGGAAGAGTGTATCTAAAACTCTAGACTTAGGAAATTTACCCAGTCGTAGGGGGAAGAAGCCCAAGCATGGGTCATCCCAAACGGTGACCAGGTCTAACCTCCCCTCGTCTTAGACACTAGTCCAAGTCTTGGACGTGGATTCTCCAACTCCTGAAGTTACTCCGTCCAAGACCCTCCATCCAAGTCAGCTGTGCCTACCTCGTCCCAGCCTCCAAGAATCCCCTTGAATCTAGTTGAAAATGAAGATCTGGCTTGAGAACGATTCGAGAAGGTCGTTTGGACGAGGACATAGCTGCATGCTATGACATGTCTTTAAAAGACTTTGAACGTTCCGGCGTCCATGATCTTTTTAAGGTATATAACCTTATCTTTGGGTCGTCTTTCCTCTTCTTCTTTTTTTTTTTTTTTAACTTTTCCTCGTCTAACCTTTATTGTATTTTACCATTGCAGGCAATGTCCAAGTTCATCGCGGCGTCTAGGCAGGCCACTGAATTGGACAAGACGAGGATCTTGTTGGAGACGAGGGTGCAGGAAGTGAAGAACGAGTGCAAGAAGTGGGCTGAGGTGGCGGCCAAGTCTAAGGACGAGGTCTGGGAGTTGCAAAATCATGCTGAGGAATTGAAGGCTGACATCGTCGAGAAGGATACTCGTCTTGGTCACCTCCAAAAGAGGAACGACGAGCTGAGTACCCTTCTTGAGAATGCCAGGGAAGAAGCAATTGCTCAATTCAAGGCGTCCAAGGAATATACTGATCTATTGGACACCAATTATGCAGCAGGGTTCGAGGACTTCAGGATGGACGCTGCAGAAAACTTCCCTGGGTTGGACTTCAGTGCCATCAGACTCAACATTGGTGGTGCCACCACTAGCTCCCTCCTCCAGACAAACTCAGAGGACGTGAATATTGAGGACGATGCCACCACCCAGCCTACTCAAGACAAGCCCAATGACGCCCCTCCCCAACAATGAAGATTAGCTTTTATCTGCTCATCTACCTTGTTATTTTTTCTTATTTTTGGTTTTGGCCCGTTGTTTTGGCCCTTTTGATGTAACTCAAGTACAATTAGCTCGTCCAAATTACTAGGACAAGCACATAAACAAGTTTAATTTTGTTTCTAAGTTTTTCAGACGTTGGTTGTCCTTTGTGATTAATGAATGCATGTTTGCTTTCCTTTATCCTTTTCATTCATTTGAATGTTGTATGGATGGAATTATTTGCATTCCTATACTCAATTTTTAATGTCCATGAATTTATTCACTTTGAATATCATTTGACTCTATAACACTCGTCCATGGATGTTACTTTTTCAAACATCATGGAATTATCTTTCCCCTTCACCCATTTGGTGGACGGCTCTTTGCTCGTCTTTAGGGCAAGTGTAAGTTTCAAGTTTCAACTTTACTCGTCCAAGGGCTTGATTTCTTAAGTTGAAGTTGCCCCAAGGATCATATGCATTTCTCGTCCATGTCTAGTCCGAGTATTTCTCGTCCATGGTCGAGTTTGTTTATCTTAGGCTCATCTTTTATTTAAACGTTGCCTTGTTTGTTTCCTCGTTTAAGGAAAGTTTAGACGTTATGCCCCTTTGTCTAAGGGTTTGCGCTCGTCTTTAAGCCTTGGTCTGTTTCGTAGATGGAGTCATGGAGTTGGCTATATTATATGTATTTAAACATCCAAACCATACTCATTACCAAATATAACGTTGACAAGTATGGCACGTTCTTTTTAGAAAGTAGTGCCTTATTTATACAAACATCCAAACGTTACTTCGTCCATAGCTAGTTTAATAACTAAACATTTTGGGATAAAAACATTACATAATGCTGAATAATAATGGCAAGTACTCATTTTGGATTCCTCCAAGGAGGTCTCGTCCAAGCTGGTACTTGATTATTACTGGTAATACCTTCTCAAGTGCTCAACGTTCCAAGGGTGTTCCAATTTTCTCCCATCCAATGCTTCTAAGTAATATGACCCTTGTCTTTTGCTGTTGACAACCCTATAGGGTCCTTCCTAATTGGGTCCCAATTTTCCCTAAGCTGGGTTCCTGGTTACAAGAGAGACCCTTCTCAGAACGAGGTCCCCTATGTTGAAATGTCTTGGCTTCACCATCGCATCGTACTGCCTAGACATGAGGTTTTTGTACCTCGTTGTCCTTTGCTCCGCTTCCATCCTTACTTCGTCTATGAGATCGAGGCTAAGGCGTAGCTGATCCTCGTTATCCTTGTCTTGGTACCGCATCACCCTGTGGTTCGCCATGTGGATTTCTGCAGGTATTACCGCTTCACTTCCATAAGCTAACTTAAAAGGAGTTTCTCCGGTAGGGGTTCTTGCAGTGGTTCTGTAAGCCCATAAAACACCGGGTAGCTCGTCTGGCCATAGCCCTTTTACCCCCGCAAGCCGAGTTTTGATGATTTTCAACAAAGAGCGGTTTGCAACCTCTGCCTGACCTTTGGCTTGAGGGTGGGCGGGGGAGGAGTAATGATTGTTGATTCCGAAGTGCTTGCAGAAATCTCTGAAGAGGGCGTTATCAAATTGCCACCCGTTGTCGGACACTAGAACCCTGGGCACTCCGAATCTACACACGATGTTTTTCCAAACGAAGTTTTTGACATTTTTCTGTGTTATTTTTGCTAAGGGTTCTGCCTCTATCCACTTGGTGAAGTAATCGATCCCAACCACCAAGAATTTCATCTGTCTGGTTCCAAGCGGAAAAGGACCTAAGATATCCAACCCCCACTGGGCAAAGGGCCATGGGGCCGTCATTGGAGTTAGATATTCTGCCGGTTGTCGAGGGACATTGCTGAAACGCTGACATTGGTCACATACCTTGACGTACGCCTTCACGTCTGCTTGAATTGTTGGCCAGTAATACCCCGCACGGACAACCTTATGAACCAATGCTCTTGCCCCCGAGTGATTACCGCACGCTCCTTCATGGATCTCCCTCAACACATAGTTCGATTCGTCTGGGGCTAAACACCTCAAGTAGGGCTGGGAGAACCCCCGTTTGTATAGCACTTCACCTATAAGAACATATTTGGCAACTCTGATTCTTACCATCCTGGCTTCACCTTCGTCTTGTGGAAGCCTTCCGTCTTTAAGATAGGCGATTATTGGAGTCATCCAGTTTTCTCTTTCTCCTATCTCTTGGACTTCCGGGAGGTCTATGCTTGGCATGTATTGAACTTCGTCAATTTTATCCATGGCTTCTCCTAAAGAGGCTGCTTTTGCCAAGGCATCTGCTTCCATATTTTCCTCCCTCGGGAGTTGGACAAATTTGGTGTCGTTGAATCCCTTGATGAGTTGCCCTACTTTACTCAGGTATTTCATCATTCGTTCTTCCTTGGCTTCACATGCTCTATTTACTTGGTTAATGATCAACTGGGAGTCTCCTCGGACGACGATGGATTCTGCCCCCAGAGCTTTGACTAACTCTAAGCCTCTAAGGAGTGCTTCATATTCGGCCTCATTGTTAGTGGGTTGGTATTGTAGTCGGACGGCGTATTCCAATTTATCCCCCTCGGGTGATCTTAGTACAACTCCAACTCCTCCAGAATGCAACGTGGACGAGCCGTCCACGTTGATGTCCCACTTCTGAACTTCGTTCAGCTCGCCCAGGTCTCCTTGTCCAGGCGTAAACTCCGCAATGAAGTCTGCTAGCACTTGTGCTTTGATCGCCTTCCTTGGTTGGTATCTAATGTCGAACTCACTTAGCTCGATGGCCCATTGGACGATCCGTCCGGCTGCTTCCACCTTGTTCATTACCTTCTTTAATGGATGGTCCGTCTGGACGTTGATGACATGGGCTTGGAAGTAGTGCCTTAGTTTCCTTGAGGCTGTAATCAACGCAAAAGCCAACTTTTCCATTATAGGATACCGTCCTTCCGCCCCTTTGAGTGCTCGGCTAGTGTAATAAACTGGTTTCAGAACTTTTGCGTCTTCCTTGATTAGAGCCGAGCTCACTGCATGAGGGGATACTGCCAAGTATAGGTACAATTCTTCACCAGGGATCGATGGGCTCAACAAAGGAGCTGTGGTAAGATATGCCTTTAGGGCTTCAAAAGCTTCCTGACATTCGTCCGTCCATTCAAACGCTTTCCTAAGAATCCTGAAAAACGGCAAACACTTGTTAGTGGCTCTAGAAATAAACCTGTTAAGGGCAGCAACTCATACGGCAAGAGACTGGACGTCCTTGGTGTTTTGCGGAGGTTTCATATCCAATATTGCTTGAATCTTGTCAGGGTTCGCTTCGACCCCTCTCTATGACACCATGTACCCAAGAAATTTTCCTGATGAAACTCCGAAGGCACACTTGCTGGGGTTTAGCTTCATGTTGTACTGCCTGAGCGTGTCGAAGGTTTCCTGTAGGTCGTCCAAGTGGCTCGTCTCGTCCGAGCTTTTTACTAGCATATCATCCACATATACTTCTACATTTCGTCCAATCTGGGGTCGAAACATGTGATTTACCAACCTTTGGTATGTTGCCCCTGCGTTCTTCAAACCAAAAGGCATCACCTTGTAGCAAAACAGGCATTGACTAGTGATGAATGATGTTTTCTCTTGATATCTTTCATCCATTCTTACCTGGTTATACCCGGAAAAGACGTCCATGAAGCTTAGCAATTTATGACCCGCAGTTGAATCCACCAATTGATCAATACGTGGTAACAGGTAACTGTCTTTGGGACAGGCTTTGTTTAAATCAGTGAAATCCACACACATTCTCCATTTGCCATTAGCCTTCTTGACCATCACTACGTTAGCCAACCAATCCAGATAGTATACCTCTCGAATGAAGTTTGCTGTAGTTAACTTTTGGACCTCTTCCTTAATGGCATTATCTCTGTCAAGGGCGAACACTCTTTTCTTCTGTCGTACAGGCTTTGAGGAAGGATGCACATTAAGACGATGGGTGATAACACACGGGTCTATCCCCGGCATATCTTCATGCGTCCATGCAAACACATCAACATTCTTCCTCAAGAACAGGATGAGGTCCTCTTTTACCTTGTTTTCCATTTCTACTCCAACCCTCATCTGCCTTTCGGGTTTATCCTCGTCTACAGAAACGTTCTCTAGTGCTTCTGTTGGTTCAGCTACAACTCGTCTCTCCTCAATGTTCATCACTTGCGTGCGCTCGTCCATGGCTAGCATAGCCAAGTAGCACTCTCTTGCTGCTAATTGGTCTCCTTGTACCTGTCCTACTCCGTGTTCTGTAGGAAACTTGACCGACAGGTGAGAAGTGGACGTGACTGCCTTCCAATTGTTTAAAGTTGGTCTTCCGATGATGGCATTGTAAGAGGATGAGCAGTCGACTACCAAGAAATTGACGTTGTTGGTTACCTGTTGTGGGTGTGTGCCTACTATCAAGGGCAAGGTGATAGTACCCACTGGCTGTACCTTCATCCCCCCGAACCCCACCAAGGGCGAATTCACTGGGCGAAGTTGGTTTCGTCCAAGCTTCATTTGTTGAAAAGCGGGATAATACAAAATGTCTGCGGAACTTCCATTATCCACCAACACCCTCCTTGTTGTGTAGTTTGCGATGAGTAGAGTGATGACGATGGCATCGTCATGGGGGTGATGAACCCTTCTAGCATCCTCGTCCGTGAACGTGATGGCCTGCTCGTCAGTTGTCCTACCTCCGGACGACCGTCCAGAGAGCTGGACGTTCTGCACTACCTTCAAGTATGACTTCTTTGCCTTGGACGACTGCGCCATTGAGTTTCCTCCTATGATTACTCTTATTTCTCCGAGCAGGGGACGTGGCGACTCCTCCGCCTTTGCTTTCAGTTTTTCGTCCTTGTGATCTCGTCCAAGGAAATTCCTTAACTTCCCTTGCCTGATAAGGCTTTCTATTTGCTGTTTTAAGTCAAAACACTCGTCGGTGTCATGCCTATGGTCCCTGTGGAAGCGACAATATTTGTTTCTATTGCGCTTATTGGGATCTCCTTTCATCTTTTCAGGCCATTTCAGGGAGGGGTCATCCTTGATTTGCATGAGCATCTGTTCCAGCGGCGCATTCAACTGCGTGTATTGCTGGGTTCTTGCTGAGGGGCCTACCTTCTTAATGTCCCAGTCTTTCTTATCTTCCATCCATCCCTTCTTTGGACGAGTACCTTGTTTGGAGTGACGCATGGAGTTCTCCATTCTCTCAGCTCTCTTCCTTTTCTTGGCTATGATTGCGTCTTCTGCGTTCATGAAGTTTTGGGCCGAGTGAACGAGCTCGGTCATGATTTGAGGCTCCTTTTCGTAAAACTTGTGGATGAATAAGTCAGAGTTCACTCCATTGTGGAAGGCTGCCAGCAGTAACTTGTCATCTACTTCGTCTACCGTCAGGGCTTCTCTGTTGAAACGAGTGAAGAAGGATCGCAAACTTTCATTCTCTCCTTGTTCAATGGTCAACAGGCTGGACGAGGAATGTTTATGCCTTTGTCCTCCAATGAAATTGTTAACAAACAATTTGCTCAACTCCTCAAAGGAACTTACTGTATTTTGTGGTATCTTATTGAACCACACCCGCGCTAGCCCTTTAAAGGTAGTAGGGAAGGCTCTACACATGATCTCATCCGGGACCCCTTGGAGATGCATTGTAGTCTTGAAAGTGGCGATATGGTCGAATGGATCCCTCATTCCATCATACGAATCTAGGGAAGGCATCTTGAACTTTGGAGGTAATGGATGGCCATTGATCGCAGCCGTGAAAGGGGAGTCCGTCCGATGAACTAAGTCTTCTACAGGATTTGCTCTTCTCATATTCTCCCGCATCTCATCCATGACTTTCTTCATCTGGTCCGTCTCCTTCTCCAAATGTGGCACCCTTCATGAAGTGGCGCCGCGCGATTGGCTTTCTGGCCCAGGATTCCCTCTGTCTTCTTGACTTTGGGCTTGTCCTTCAACGTGCCCTTCGTAGCGTTGTCTCCTTTCGTTGATCTCTCTCGTCAACTCTTGGTTTTGGTGGGTTAACTCCGCCATGGCGGCTGCCATGGACTGTATGTGTTGAACTGAAGACGGTTGCATGGCAGGAACTGACTGGCGATCTCGGTGGGGATTGCTGGAAGCATCCCTGCTTTCTTGGTGGCCCGGGCTAGTGGCCCTCGATCTTGTCCGAACCATACAGCCTTTTGTCGGAGAAAGCGTGAAAAGAAACTACAAACACCAAAATTCACGAACTTTCCCACAAACGGCGCCAACTGATGATGCTTGATGATGCTTCTTGAGATCAGTAGGCTGAATGCTCTGGACTTAACGATCCTCTAGGCCTGTAAAGAAAAATGAAGAATCAAAGGAGACCGGGGTTGGCCGATCTAAGACCCTCCGATGATAAAGTCAGTTTTTCTCCTTTCTATTGATAAACTCTCAAATTTGGAGGAAGTTATTCTCAAGAGATTCACTTACCTTCTTGTGTCGGAGAAAGGATGTTTATATATAGGGCCGAAGCGACGGTTACTATCCTTCAACTGCTCCCTCATTTGTGGAAGCCAGGAGATAACTGCTATGGGAAGTTGAAATAACTGCTCTTTCTTATAATCCTTCCACGTAGCGTGTATTTCTTTACTGCGTAGCAGGATTTCTATTGAGACTCGTCCATGCTAGGACGGATGTTGCTGTAAGTACTTTGGATGAGGTCTTTAAATCCTTAGATCTAAATGAACGGAGAGGGAACGGTTTATATGTATGGCTGCAGTGTGGCATTATCAAGCTGGTCCCATGGACGTTCTTTGCCTTTTGTAGACGACAACGCAAGGACGAGCTGTGTGGATTAATCTTCAGGACGAGCTCGTCCTTGTGGATGACAATATAAGGACGAGCTATCCTAAGTACCATCAAAGCATATCAAATTAATAATAGTACCTAGCATTTAAAGACATACAAGTTGATGATGAACTTACCCAACTCCTATAAATGTTTGGGTTAACAGGTACAATTTAACGGTATGTGAATGATTTGTTTTAATTATTTTTATGAAATTGTTAAGAAGCTTGGGTTATTAGTAGATAGGTTGTTTTAGTTCGTTCTAGAAGTGGAAGAGAGATAGAGATAGAATTGAATTATCCTATTTGAAAGTAAAAACCGTGACCCGGATACGAATTGATTGAATATTTCAATGAAAAAACTAAATTATTATTTTGTGTTAATCCCTTATAATTTTACGCTGAATAGCGACTGCAATAACATTTTTCACCTTTAAAGGGTTTAATGAGGTATAGAATCCTCTGACAACATGCCCCATCAGGTTTGAAACTATCATAAGAATTAAAAGAACATTTTGGTTACTTTGTTTTGTCAAATTTACACTTTTGAAAAATAAATTTTGAAAACGCCATAGTCACTTGTTGATGTTGCCTGAGGTAGATGTTAGTACCACATAAAAGATGTGCATGAGCATGAGAAATGAGGCATGAAGTTTGTAAAGTCTTAGTGTACAATACTACATGAGACTGTTATTGAGTTAGTCGTGACTATTGTTGTAACATTAGTAATGTTTTGGTTTGTTGAGTTATAATTGTTTGGATTTACATATGACTATTATCGCATTCTTTGTTCGTATGGTACTTTCTAGCTTCCCATAATTGAGATATGGGAATCCAATTTCTTTCAACAAAAAGGATTAAGATCTTATAGAAGTAACTATATTGAAGAGTTCTACAAATCATATAATGTTTATGTTTACGTCTATGTTTGTCTTATACTTTGAAATTTGATTTTGTCACATAATGTTTATGTTTATGGTTGTCTTCTACTTGAAATTAGAAGCCCATTACCATAGTCTTCTTTTGCATATATGCCTTACTTAGCAAAACACTAATTCTCTTCTCTTTGCTAGTCTTTCTTAGAATAATACGTCCAAAAAATTTCACGTCTTATATTTACATAAAAATTGAATATTGATTATAGTATTTAATAATATATGGCTCTTGAAGAAAAATTTACTTTCTCATGGAGCCATTGAGGTGACTTAATGGGTAGTCTCAACATTATTATTATTTGTAAAACTGAAACTACACCAGTGCACTAGCGCATCAACCTTTAAACCCATTATGCAATGCGTAAGTACTTCAAAAAATAAGGTCTCATTCAAACCCAAATCAAAGTCTTCTTTTATATAGATGATAGTCCCTCCAATCACACCTGAAAAAAAATAAAATTAAGATTATCCATGTGAAAAAACATGGTATATATATATATATAGAAGAAATACAAGTTTGAGGAATTGAAAAAAAAAAAAAAAACATGTATGAAAACAATACATTAACTTGGAGAAGCCTAAACTTATTACCAAAAGAAATAAATAAGGATTTTTAAATATCGTTCGAAAAGAAATAAATAATTCAAATGAATTCATCACCAATTTGGTAAAAATTAATTTCAAGCATATTAGATTAATAATAGTACCTAGTATATAAAGACATATAAGTTGATGATGAACTTACCCAACTCCTATAAATGTTTAGGTTCACAGGTACAATTCAACGGTGTGTGAATGATTTGTTTTAATTTTTTGGTGTAAATGCACTTTTAGTCTCTACATTTTGCATCTTTTCCATTTTGGTCACTACATTTTCATTTCACTAATTTTAGTCCCTAAATCAATTAACGCATTCCATTTTGGTCCTTACCATTACTCACTTAACAGAAATTGTTGATGTGGCAAATGGAGTGCATTGTTGGCACATTAAATACTGACGTGGCCAATAAAATAATATTAAAAATGCCACGTCAGCATAAATAATGATTAAAAAAGACACATAAGCATCCACATCAACTTTTGATTTTGAAAATTAATTTATCTATTTTAACAAAATAAAAAATGAAAAAAACAAAATTAGAACTTAAAATACACATGAATTCATATCTGGTCTCATCCTAAACATGGATAAGAAAGAATACAAAACCAAAATATTCAATCACATGAAAACAAACCTAGAAAAAACTTCAACCCAAAACTTCCCTATCAAAAACTGGTTCCCCCAACCCTTCTAAAACATTCTCCAAGCTTCCTCTCTCTTCCAAAACTCAAAGCTTTCTCTCTCTCTTCCAAAAAACGGAGATCTCTCTCTTCCAAAACACGTTCATAGCCAAAAGCTTCAAGCTTTACCTCCTTGCTCATCACCACCGCCACCGCCACCGCCACAACTGGTTGTGGTGTTTTTTTTCTTTCTCTGACTGGCCCATTCTCTTTATCTATTTATTTTGCTCAAACCCAAACCTAAACCCAAACCCAAACCCAAACCCAAATGCCTTAAGCCCCTCACTCAAATTGGTGCTTTGGTCTCTCTCTGTGGCTTAAATCGATGTCTTTCTTTCTCGGTGGGTCTCTCTGTCTTAGACCAGTGTCTCTCCCTCCCCGATTCCCCTTTTTGCTCACCCCTCCTTGTTTCCTCCCCTCTCCACAACCTTCCATAGTTTTGATTTGGGTTTAGAGAGAGGCTAAGATCGGTGTGGTGGTAGTTGTGAAACAAAAATCGGTGGCAGTGGTCAATGGTTGTGAAGCAGTGATCAGTTGGGTCCAGTGGTGGGTCGAAGGGTAGGTTTGTTGTTGGAGTGGGTCATGGGGTGGGTTTGTTGATCGTTGATTGCTAGGTTTGAGATGTTTTGGTGTTCTTGTTGGAGATTAGTTTGTGTTTGGTTGACAAGAAAGGGTAAGAAAATCCTACAAAATCCTAGAAAATCTGAGTTTGTGTTCTCATGTTTAATATTGGTTTGTGTTCTTATTTTAATTTTAATTTTAATTTTGCTTTGTGTTGGTATGGTTGAGCTAGGTTTGTGTTGATATATGTGGATTGATTTTGTTTTGGATAATTTGGTTTATGTATATATACATAAATGGATTGATTTTGTTTGTACAATATTCATTTATGATTTTTTTGGATTTGATTTTCTTGTGTTCTTATGTTTGATTTTATGGGTTTTTATGATTTTTTTTTTTTTTTGGGTTTGTGCTCATTTGTATTTTAATGAAGAGGATGGTAGATCTAAATTCATGTATTTTAGGTTCTAATTTTGTTTTTTCATTTCTTATTTTGTTAAAATAAATAAATTAATTTTCAAAATCAAAAGTTGATGTGGATGATTATGTGTCTTTTTTAATCATTAGTTTATGCTGACGTGACATTTTTAATATTATTTTATTGGCCACGTCAGCATTTAATGTGCCAATAGTACACTCTATTTGCCACATCAACAATTTCTGTTAAGTGATTAATGGTAAGGACCAAAACGGAATGCGTTAATTGATTTAGGGACTAAAAGTAGTGAAATGAAAATGTAGGGACCAAAATGGAAAAGATGCAAAATATAGGGACTAAAAGTGCATTTACGCCTAATTTTTTTTATAAAATTGTTAAGAAGCTTGGGTTAAGAAGAAGACTCTGGTTTTTTTAGCTCGATCTAAAAGAGAAAGAGAGATAGAGATGGAACTGAAGTCCAATTCAAAAATAAAATCTGTGGCCCAAATATGGATTGATTGTACAATTCAATGAAAAAACTAAATTATTATTTTTTATTGGTCTCTTTTAATTTTAAGCTGAATTTGATTATAAATAATTTTTAAATATCTAATTCTATCTACTTACTATAAAAAAAAAAAAAAAAAGATTGAACAGGTTTTCTATTGTAAGTTTGGTTTAGTGTAGTTTTTGTCTTTTATTGAAGTTTGGTCTAGTATAATTTTTGTCTTTTATTGATCCAAAATGGCAAGTTTGGATGAGAAAGGAAAAAAAAAATGTTATGTTTATAACATTTTTCTAACACTTTCACAGTTAATGTTACTAGAGGTAGCCATGAACAGCAAATAAAGGATGTGCATAAGCATGAGAGAAATGATGCATTAAGTTTGGAATATCTTAGTGGACAATATGCATAAGACTATTGTTGAGCTAGTTGTGAATATTGTTGTAATGTTAATGTTATTTCAATTTGTTGAGTAAGAATTGTTTGGATTTACACAAAACTATTATCATATTCTTGATCATTTAGTACTTTTTAGCTCCCTATAATTTAGAAAATAAATCCAATTTTTTTTCCATAAAAAGGATTATGATCTTATACGAGTAACTATATTGTACGGTTCCTATAGTTATATAATGTTTATGTTTGTCTTATACTTTGAAATTAGATTTCACCAATTGATGTTGCCTGAGTTAGATGTTTGTAACACATAAAGGATGTGCATGAGCATGAGAAATGAGGCATGAAGTTTGTAAAGTCTTAGTGTACAATAATACATGAGATTGTTACTGAGTTAGTCATGACTATTGTTGTAACATTAGTATTGTTTTGGTTTGTTGAGTTATAATTGTTTGGATTTACATATGACTATTATCGCATTCCTTGTTCATAAAGTACTTTTTAGCTTCCCATAATTGAGATATAAAATCCATTTTCTTTCAATAAAAAGGATTAGGATATTATAGAAGTAACTATATCGAAGAGTTCTTGAAATCATATAATGTTTATGTTTACATCTATGCTTGTCTTATACTCTGAAATTAGAATTTGCCACATAATGTTTATGTTTAAGGTTGTCTTGTACTTTGAAATTAGAAACCCATGACCATATTCTTCTTCTAAATGTATGCCTCACTAACCAAAGCACAAATTCTCTTCTCTTAGCTACTCTTTTTTATAACAATACATCCAACAAATCCCACATGTCTTATATTTACATTAAAATTCAATATTGATTATAGTATTTGATAATATATGGTTCTTGAGGAAGAATTTACTTTCTCATGGGTCCATTGAGGTGACTTAATGGGTAGTCTCATTATAACTATTTGTAAAATTGAAACTGCACCAATGCACTTGCGCATCAATCTTCAAGCTCGTTATGGAATGCGAAAGGACTTCAAAAAACAAGGTATCACTCAAACCCAACTCAAAATCTTCTTTTATATAGATGATAACCCCTCCAATCTCATCTGGAAAAAAAATTCAAGGTCATCAATATGAAAAAACATTGTGTATATATATAGAAGAATTACGAGTTTGGGAAATTGAAAAAAAAAAAATTGTATGAAAACAATACATTGACTTAGAGAAGCCTTGACTTATTGCCAAAAGAAATAAATAAGGGTTCTTAAACATCGTTCGAAAAAAATAAATAATTCAAATGAATGCATCACCATTTTGATAAAAATTAATTTCAAGCATATCAGGTTAATAATAATACCTAGTATATAAAGATATATAAGTTGATAATGAACTTACCCAACTCCTATAAATGTTTGGGTTAACAGGTACAATTCAACGGTGGGTGAATGATTTGCTTCAATTTTTTTTTTTATGAAATTGTTAAGAAGCTTGGGTTAAGAAGAAGACTCTAGTTTTTTTAGCTCGATCTAGAAGAGAAAGAGAGATAGAGATGAAACTGAATTGACCAATTCAAAAGTAAATTTCGTGGCCCAGATACGGATTGATTGAACAATTCAATGAAAAAACTAAAATATTATTTTGTGTTAGTCCTTTTTAATTTTTACTAAATTTGATTATAAATAATTTTGTATTTATTGTTTTTAAATATCTGCTTCTATTTACTAATTATATAAAAAGATTGAATAGCTTTCTACATTAAGTTTGGTTTAGTGTAGTTTCTGTCTTTTATTGAAGTTTGGTTGAATATATTTTTTTGTATTTTATTGATCAAAAACAGCGAGTTTGGATGAGAAAGAAAAAAAATGTTCTGTCTATAACATTTTCACAACACTTTCACTATTGATGTTGCTAGATGTAGCCATTAACAGCAAATAAAAGATGTACATAACCATGAGAGAAATGATGCATTAAGTTTGTAATATCTTAGTGGACGATATACATAGGACTATTATTGAGCTAGTTGTGAGTATTGTTGTAAAGTTAATGTTATTTCAGTTTGTTGATTTAGAATTGTTTGGATTTTCACAAAACTATTATTACATTCTTTGTTAATTTAATAATTTTTAGCTTCCTATAATTGAGAAAATAAATCCAATTTTTTTCTATAAAAAAGTATTATGATCTTATAAGTGTAACTATACTATAGGGTTCTCAAAATTATATAATGTTTATGTTTGTCTTATACTTTGAAATTAGATTTTTACCACATAATGTTTATTTTTATGTTTGTGTTTGTCTTTTACTTTGAAATTAGATGCCCATGATCATGTTCTTATTATACATTTATGTCTGACTAACCAAAACGGTCTCTCCTCCTAACCACTCTTTATTATAACAATGCATCCTATAAATCACAAGTTTTATATTTAAATAAAAATTGAAGAGAATTGATTGTAGTATTTGATAATATATGGCTCTCAAGGAGAATTTACTTGCTCATGGAGCTAGTAAGGTGACTTAGTGGGTTGTCTTAGAATCATAGCCCTTTGTAAAATCGAAACTACACCAACACACCAGAGCACCAACCTCCAAATCCGTTTTATCTATAAAAAAAAAATTTCACATAAAATTGCATGAAAAAAAAAAAGTTTGATTATGTTTGACAAAAACTGCCATGCTATAAATAAAAAATTATTCTGGGATGTAAATGACACTTGGTCTTAGTAGGTGAATTTTCTACAACTATGAGAGGACATATGACTATGTATCCTAATGTTGCAAGCACCCGTGATGGCTTGTCCTCGCGGTTTAGGTGAGTATGCCTTGGCTTAAGGTGGACCACGGTGGAGAAATATGGAGTCACCACCTAGATTAGATCTAGGAACCATAAATAGAGAGCCCTTCATGGAAAAACTAATCTTTTACCAGAGCACGTGTACAGAGTTTAGGTATGGGGATGGGAAGGTGTTAGGCACCCAACGCCACCTAACCCATAGGTCGGCTTCCACTCATTGTGTTCCATGTCATTAAAGGTAGGTTTAATATGTCATTCTAACTTGTAGACACCGCATTTTGTACCTCTTACGACTCGGGCCCTGTTCCCCAATAATGCCTAAATTCTAAGGTCTAAGGTTAGTTTAGGGCCCAATCGGATTACAAATTAACTTAAAAGGTGTTAAAATGGAAAATATGACTTTTTATGAGCAAATAAATCTATTTTTGGAACATAAAAGGTCAAGGAAACCCTTGGTCTGCGTACGCAAGCAAGGACCTGCCTACGCAGGCACAAACATGCGCACGCAGCTAGGGTTTCAGAAACCTATAAAGGCAAGTTTTATGCATTAAATATTGAGGTTTGGAATGAATCCCATATTGTTTGGGAGCCATTCCAAACCCCTATTTTTCAACTATATAAAGTATTACATGGTATATTTCAAAAACACACACAGAAAACCCTAAAGGAAAACCTAAGATTCATTAGAAATAGTGAATCAAGGAGGGAATTTTTCACAAAATATCCTCAAGTCAATTTTCTTTTGATTGGGACCTTTTCTGGTCTTAATCCTCAAGTTTTGAAGTTTACTAATCATTTTTGTTTGGTTGTGAATAGATTGACTGAGGGGAATAATAAAAATCAAGCTTGAAAAGCTTCTTGTTTGAGGTATTAAGCTCTAACCTTTTCTTTTCATTTCCTTGTTCCAATCCTGTTTTCCTTTTCTTTTCTTGCTTTGTCTATGTTTTAATATGTTTAGGTAGCCTAGGGTTTAGTAGTTTTCTATTTTAAAGCATGTTAGGTTGTTGGATTTATAGTTTTAATTTTGGCTCTATTTTCTGGGTTTCTATGTTTCTAGGTTAAGGTTCAAGGTGTGTCTGCGTGTGCATGCTTTTTGCATGCGTACGCAGGCTTGAAGTATGCGTATGCATACAGCTGGCCTGTGTACGCGGGCCTATATATGTGCATGCATACTCGTGCCCAGAAACCCTAATCTGAGTTTTTTGCTTCTGTTTCTTCTTTTATTTTATGTCATATGCTTCTGTTTTTACCGTTTTTATGTTTTTGAGTCTCTGTTTCTCTGTTTGATTATTGTTTGCCTTTAACATGCTAGACTAAGGTTTCTTTTTATATCTTGCTTTAATGCCATGAACATGCATTCACATGTTCATCCATTAAGGTGAGTCATGCATTCACATGAACATAGATTTTTTTAAGATATGATCTTGATCTTGTCTTGATGTATTTGTAAATGCCTTGCCTTGGATATGATGACATGTTGTTTGATCACATGAACATGTTGTTTGTGATAGGCCAAAAATATATTGAACCCTTGTGATGAATTAATTGATTAATTAATTAGCCAAGTTTATTAATTAATCAAATTAACATGCAAGTTGCGTGGTAGCACAAACAAATCACCAATTAACTAAAGTATGCAGTAGAAAATAAATTGACAAAAGTGATTTGTTTACGAATGGGGAAAACCTACATGGCAAAAACCACACCGAGTGATTTTAAGGTTACATTCCCAAGAATTCACTATTATCACAACAAGTAGTTATAAGTAAAGGAATCCCAGTACCTTATACCAACCTACAGTTGAACTCTTACCTTAATACCCAATTGGACTTGTTTTGTAGTGACAATCTCTAATTTCAATGCATGGCTCTCAGTACGTGACTAACCAATTGCGCGGATCCCAGTATGTGACTTGATTCACCAACTAGAGAAGGATGTTGGCTGCAAAGTTCTTCAGTTCATCTAGACGATGAATATCATGAAGTTGCTTGGTCACAAAACCCTACGGTGTACAAACATAGTAGCTTCTTCAAGAAAGAGACGAACTAGGGCAAAACCTACATGGCAAAAACCACACCGGGTGATTTTAAGGTTACATTCCCAAGAATTCACTATTATCACAACAAGTAGTTACAAGTAAAGGAATCCCAGTACCTTATACCAACCTACAGTTGAACTCTTACCCCAATACCCAATTGGACTTGTTTTGTAGTGACAATCTCTCATTTCAATGCATGGCTCTCAGTACGTGACTAACCAATTGCGCGGATCCCAGTATGTGACTTGATTCACCAACTAGAGAAGGATGTTGGCTGCAAAGTTCTTCAATTCATCTAGACGATGAATATCATGAAGTTGCTTGGTCACAAAACCCTACGGTGTACAAACATAGTAGCTTCTTCAAGAAAGAGATGAACTAGGGCAAACTCTGTCTTCGGTCACGATTTACATGAACAATCTTTTCCACACGAGCTAGCGAGCAACCTTTGACGGCCCTTAAAACAATCCTTATATATGTTTAGGGTTGTGAGAAAAGAAAGCTCAAACATACAATCATAGATTGAATGAAAACAGTCTTGAAAAAATGAACTTTATAAATCTCGACAAATACCCTATCTGTCGAGCTGCTGTCGAGCTACGGGCTTCAATAGCTCTACAGGTCTCGATAGATAGCTAGCTGTCGAGCTTTAATGAACAACACTTTTCACATTTGAATCTTGGACAGACTTGCATGGCTTTAACACTTGATCTTGAAACAAGGTTTCCTGAAGCATCAAACACATCCTAGATCTACCTAATTACAAGTAAAGTGCATTTTGTCAAAGGATTAACCAATTACATAAAACAGTGACATATATTCCTAACATGTGAATCACATATGTCCTAACAATTTGATCATATTTTTTTAATATATGTTTGTTTGCTTTTGCTTGCTGCCATGTCTATGTTCTGCCTTGACCATGATATGATGCGATATGAGATGAAATGTCTTGATAGGAATATGCTAGGGTTGTGTTGGTATGATATGCATGATAGATGAGTGCTCGTGTGTGTGTGAGTTTAGAATAACAATTTTGAACATGCCTTTAATGAGATTAAGACGTATGACACAATGAGTAGAAGTCGACCCATGGGTTGGGCGGTTTTAGGTGCCTAACACCTTTCCAAAATTGTACCTAAACTCTAAACCCATACTCTAATAGTAAGGTCAGTCCTTCCACATAAAGGTGCTATATTCATGATTCCTAGATCATAAAACTAGGTGGCAACTCCTTGTTATTCCGCCTCGGTCCACTTAGCTGAGGTGTACTCCCCAAACCATGCATTATGCCCATAGTGGCGACTCTATTGGGGATAAAGAGTTTGATTCCAGTGTGTCTTATTTCTTAAGATTAATAAAGACTTGTTTAATATTTGTTTTTATACACTTTCACTTGGTTCTTTTGTCCCTTAATCTCAGTTGGTGATAAGTGGGAAGTTGAATACGCTCTATTCGGGCCAAAATCTTTTGAAGTTCATTCCACCAACTCATAATGTGTATCATTGGCTATGATGGGCTTTGAGTACATTGATGGTTTGCTACTAATCCACAAAGGTCCATTTAGGCCATCGGTTGGAATCACGGCCCATCTAGTTGTGAATGATCTACTGATTTATCCCTTTAGCTTTAAGGAGCTTACCCACACTTAGGAAGATCCTAGATCCCATCAAAAAGAGTATACCCTTTATGTCTCATGTTTGTTCAACCATATATCTAGTGCTCACCTAATTCTAAAGGACAAATAAAAGGTATAAAATTGAAGAATAATGTAGACACCACATTTTGTATCCCTCACAACTCGGGCCCCCATTCCCCAATGATGTTAAATTCTAAAACTCAAGGTTGGTTTAGAGCTCAATCAGAAGTTAAATTGACTTGAGAAGTGTTAAAATGAAAAATATAACTTTTAATGAGCAAATAAATCAATTTTTGAAAAATATGGCCAAAGGAAACCCTCGCTATGCCCACGCAAGAACTAGCCTGCACACGCAGGCCCAATCTTGCGCACGCATAGCGATTTCCACATCATCTGGAGATCGTTCTAAAACCCTTTTTTCACACTATAAATAGCCTTACATGGTATATTTTAAAAACACACAGAAATACCACAGAAAAACACTAAGATTCATCGGAAATAGTGAATCAAAGAGGGAGTTTTTCATAAAACATCCTCAAGTCAATTTTCTTTTGACTTTAAGATTACTAATCACTTTCTTATTGGTTTGTGAATAGATTTTACTGAGGGAGAACGAATAAAAATCAATCTTGAAGAGCTTTTTGCTTGAGCTATTAGTCTAAACTTTTCTTTTTCCTTTTCTTTTTTTGCTCTTTAATCTTGCTGTTTGTTTTGTTTTCTTGTTATAACATGTTTTGATATGCTTTTCTAGATTAGGTTTATGTTTTTTTTTTTTAAATGTTTAGAATGCATGTTAGGGTGTTAGATTTAGCGTTTTAGGCTTGGTTGTGTTTTTAGGGTTTTCTGGGCAAGAACTTGCGTACGCATAATTTTACCTGCTATGGACACAAGGGGTTGGAGTTGGCCCCTAGTTTTTACAGTGGTTTAGGAACCATATACATAACGTTCTCTCGAGAAGGACCATTGATCTTACTACTAGAGATATAGGTTCGGAGTTTAAGTACGCTCTTGGGAAGGTGTTAGGCACTCAAGATAGCCCAACCCTAAGGTTGGCCTCCCATCATTGTATCTTATGTCTTAACCTTATTAAAAAAATTTTCAATACTTATATCTATACTCACACACACACTAGCATACATCTAAGTATACAATATGACATCATTCATCCCTAAACACATACATATCTACCTTCAAACAAAAGAGAGCCAAACCCAAGTGCATATGAGAAATCCTAGCATGTGAAACCCTATAATACATCTTAAAATGAGGCAACAACCCAAACATGGCAACACGCATATCATGTTAACATGGCAGCAAACAACATCACATTATTAATTAAGAACATGGTATCTATTTTGTATATTCATCAATCTCTTCTTTACGGCCTCATGCCTTCTCTTACTACTTAGGTATATGCTCAACCTCTTCTTCTTCTCTTACTACTTAGGTATATGCTCAACCTCTCCTTCTTCTCTTCTTTTTCCTTTACCTTTTTTGTCATGACTTTTAATGGTGGAAAATTGTAACAAGAGGAGCCTACTGTCGGTGAGCTCATTGACCCTCCACATCTCCCTTGGACGGTCTATGCATATGGCCCTAATGGCTTTACTTGGGAGCACGTCGGGCCCCGTAATCCTAATGTCATGGGTTACCCTTTTCCTCCCAATACCTAGGCGATGAGTTCTTCCTTCCCTTTGTTCCTTCTCTTTTTGCCATTTCTCTCCTTTTTGGTTCGGTCACTAACCCTAATTTCTTTGAATTGTAGGCCACTATCCAAGAGCATAAGGAGTTGGTATGGTTGGCTGGGAATCTCAAGCTAGAGGCGACCAACTATTCAAGGAGCTTGTATGGTCCTGGAAGGGTAGCCCACTCGAGCGATGGTGATGATGATGACGACGATGGTGAGGAGAAGGATTCGGAGGCGACTCCTAGCTACCAACCAAGGAAAAGGTGGCGCCATTGATTACCTACAGTCAAGACATATAGGCATACAACACACAGCTTTCTCTTTTTTCTTTGATTGTTTTTTTTTTTTTCCTTTAGCAAACATTTTGGTTTAATTTGAGACAAATGATTGTATTTATGAACATCTTTTTACATTTATGCTTTTAATTAGGACTAGTATTTAAGTTACAAGATATATGGTTAATTGTATGTTTCTATACAACATTGCTTTTTTGATGCCTAAAATCTTGTGCTTGGAATATGTCTTGAATGGTCCTTTAGGTTGTAGGAACCTTAAGGATGCCTTGGAGTGGAAAAACCATGCTTAAAATAGGGGAGAATGGGCTCCTGCCAAGCATTGTGCGTACATGGGGATAGGCCTGCGTACGTAGCTTTGACTTTGCATACGTAAGGTTGAGGTTGCATACGTAAGCTGCGAATCAGAGAAAACCCTAACCACCCTTCTTAAGTATAAAAGTAGCCGTTTGAGTCCAAAACCCTCACCAACGTATTTTCAACCCAGAGAGCCTTTTTTTAAGGTCCCTCAATGGCAGAAAACTCTCCACTCGATGTCTCGGCTTGGATTAGGAGGCTTGGTCCTGAATTCAAGGATTCCATCACCCCCTATGGTCTTTCTTATGTCTTTCCCTACCATCAAATAAGGGTGGATGAGCCTCTTCTTCATGTTGTTTCTGTTAGGTTCTAAAGACTAGGATCTAATGTATTTAGAACTTCATTTTGTATGTTGGCAAACCATGATCAAAACAATGTTGAGTCGGTTGTTAGACTTGCTCAAAGTATGGGGTTTATTGTAAAGTTGGAATCGAGTTTTTATGCAGAATTACTTGTAACTTTCTGTGAGACTCGATCGATCGAAAATTAGACTCGATCGATCGAAAATCGCACAGAACGTTTTTCTGCAGAATTTTCCAACTCAGCCCAAGCCCGTTTTAATGTATAGGGTTTTATGTTTGCCCTAAGTATAAAAGGGAAAACCCTAGCCACGTTTTTAGAGTTCTGTAGAGTTCTGTTTTGCTGTGTTTGTGAATCTCATTGTGAGATCTAGAGGTGTTTACCTTCACATACACTTAGGGTTTACAAACTTGAGATTTATGTCAAGAGTTGTGTAGATCGTTACAGTTGCAGAATCAAAGAGCATAAAGATATACAAGCAGGTGCGCTTGTGATTTGCTGAAGAATTCCGGAAAGAAGGAGTCCGTGGATCTCGGAGCTATCATGGGGTCATGGTAGTAAGTTTCCTACAGGCAGGTAGCAATATGACGTTAGTGGTCTAAGTCTATTGTGTAAACTTCGATTCTTTCATAGTGGATTCAGTTTACCTTGAGGATAGCTAGGTCAAATCCTCCCCAGGTTTTTACCGGTGTGGTTTCCTGGGTCATCATATCTTTGTGTTGTTTATTTTCCGCTGCTTTATTGTTTTTATATTTATTTGTGTTAACCTAGTTTAATTAAATTACCTAAGTTAATAACTTGGCTAATTCTCTAGGTTAATCTGTTGGGTTAAGGGGTCTAAACGAACTGACAAGTGGTATCAGAGCGGGTAGCTTTTGTGTTTGATCCTTTGATCTTTGAGCTGATCCTTGACCCCTGTTGTCATGGAACACGGACACTCTCTAGTTGTTCCTCCTCACTTTGATGGAAACAACTATGCCTATTGGAAAGTAAGGATGAAAGCATTCCTAAAATCCATTGATGAGAGGGTGTGGAATTCCGTTGAATATGGATGGGAGAAGCCCACTACTCCCGTGAGTGAGTGGCAAACTTCTCAGAAGGAGGCAGCCGCTTTTAATAGCAAAGCAATGAATGCTATTTTTAATGCTGTTTCCATGGAGGAATTTAAGAGAATCTCTAATGTTGAGGTTGCTCATACTGCTTGGAAAATCCTCCAGACTGTGCATGAAGGCACTAAGGCAGTTAAAATTAATAAGTTGCAGCAATTAACTTCTAGATTTGAAAGCATAAGAATGAATGATGATGAATCTTTTGATGAGTTCTATGCTAAGTTAAATGATATTGTTAATTCTGCTTATAATTTGGGTGAAATCTATGATCAACCTAAAATTGTTAGGAAGATTCTTAGATCTTTGACTGAAGATTTTAGACCCAAAGTGACTGCCATTACTGAGAGTAAGGATGTGGACTCCATCCCTGTTGATGAACTTGTAGGATCTCTTCAGTCCTATGAGTTAGACCTCCCTAAAACTAACAAATCCAAATCAATGGCTCTTAAGTCTGTTGATGATGTTGAGGAAGGTGGATTTGATGATGATCTCTCTGCTGCAGAGATTGCCTATCTTGCCAAGAACTTTAGAAACTTTCTGAGAAATAGTAACAGAAGGGCAAGAGGCAAGAACACTGTTGAACCTAAAAATTTTAGGAAGAATGAACCCACTAAGGTTAATAACTTTGAAAAACCTAAAGAAAAAGTAGGTCAATCTTCTAATAATTCTTTGGGACAACAATGTTATGGTTGTCAAGGGTATGGTCATTTAAAGTCTGAATGTCCTACTTATTTGAGGTCTAAGGGTAAAGCTATGGCTGTAACCCTTAGTGATGACGAAGTTTCCGACAATGAATCCGCAAGTGATGAGGATGGAAACTTTATTGCTTTCACCGCTACCACGGTAGTCAATGAAAGCTTGTCTGTTGAAGAGAACCCTTCTGATGGGGAACTCTCTGAGGATGCAGATCTACAGGAAGCCTACAATAAACTTTGCAAAGTTGCTGCAAAGGATGCTATGAATGTTGAGTTAGGCTTGAAGAAAATTGCATCTCTTGAACTTGAAAAGAAAAATTTACTTGTTAAATTATTTGATGCAAATGAGCTTTTGAATAATGTGAAAACTGAGAACATGCTCTTGCTTGAGAAAGTTAAATGTTTGGAACATGATTTGTCTGTTGCTAGAGAACAAACTAATAGGTCTGCAAGCTCCAAACTTGATCACATGCTAAGTATTCAAAAGTCTCCTTCTGATAAATCTGGTTTAGGTTATGAGGAAAGTATTTCTGTTCTTGAACCTTCTTCCACTAAATTTGTTCCCTCTTCTGAACCTCCTAAGAGTGAGATTGTCAAACCCGTGGTGAGTGAACCTGTCAAGCCTTTGAATGTTACTCCACCTAGAAAAATTAGGGTTGATCTTCATGCTTCTCATTCTAGAGCTTCTACTTTGACTAAGGGCAAATTGCATGATAAGCCTGCATGGGTTTGTCATTTTTGTGGAAAACCTGGACACATACGTCCAAATTGTTTTAAGTTGCAAGCTGCGAAGCGAGCAAATAAAACTACAGTACCTGTGCCTCAAGCACGTGATCCTATGGTACTGATTGATGAATTGGTAAAGGCGTTAAACCTTTTTTCCAATCCTGGAGTTGCTCAGAATTCGAATATGAATCATAACTCCAATGTAAGAGTTGTATCTAAGAAGTCTTGAATGCAAAAAGGCTCAACCTAAATGAGTCTGTCTGACATGGTCCTTGTGCTTTATTGCTATATCTTTTGTGACCTCTGTTTCTAGGATTTGCATTGCATTGCATTCATGCATTTCATTCTAAGTTTTTTTTGTTATATAAAAAAAAAAAAAAAAAAAAAAAAAAAAAAAAATTTTTTGCAAATTGTGTTTTGCTATTTTTCCTTGAATTTGAAGACAAGGTTGGTCTATCAATTATTGCATAACATGTTTATGTACCTTGTTTAGCTTTGATGCACTTATTTATTGCACTTTACTAGCTAAAGTCTTGTTGTGCATGTTGTGTGGGAAGATGCTATATTTGTTGATCACATGATCTTGATTTTGAAGTTGTATGTCTTTGATTGTTGGACTTGAACTTAATGAGAAAGGCATAAATAACTATCTCACCACTGTGTATTAGTCAATCATGAACACCTTAGTGCATATCATAAGATTTTGTGCTCGAGAAAGTGTAGCACATGCACAAAAAGAACATAAGGTGTAGCCTCTAATAAAATTGGTGTGTACATTATTGGGCTATAATAACTTCACAAATTCATAAAATTGGTGTGTACATTATCCCGGCTATTATTAAGTTTCTAATCAATTAATTTGAATAATGAGGCAAATCAAGAAACTTACATGATTGCAAGCTTTTACTCTAGGAGATGTGGGAGTTATATGATGTAACTCTTTAAGGGATAGTCTCTTTCAAATTCATGTGGTGGATTTTGTAGAAATTGTGATTGATCTCTATGTGTATATCACCTCACATGTTTCTCAAGCTTATGCTAGTTGCACACACTACACAAGTTAATCTTTGCTAAAATTGTGTACATGTTATTGTGTGTGTTTTTGGTCTGACCAACCAAGTTTGAGAATTCTTTGAAAATTGATGCCGAACATGTTTGCTTGTTTATCTTTTTGGTATATTGAGAGAAAATTTTGGTTGAGGAATCTGGGTTGAATACTTGTGTTTTTTGAAAATCATATCATCTCATACTCATGCATTTGATTTTAAAAATCTGCTGCTTTGAGGAGTTTTTGGTTTAAAATGTTTGGTTTTTCAAAACACTGATTTTTCCAGAATTTCGATCGATCGAAATTGATTTTCGACCGATCGAAAATGTTTAAATTTGTTCAGAAAAATCTCTGGTTGGTTCGATCGATCCAGGTTGATTTTGGATCAATCGAATGAGTTTTCGACCGATCGAATGTAATTTTCGATCGATCGAAAATCGTGCCGGCTGTTTTTTAAAAAGAAAGATTCTCACGTGGCTCTTCACTTTTCAAACCTTTTCAAAAACTTTCTTTTCTCCCTACCAACTGGTCAGCACTTTTCTTGGGAGTTTTGTCGTTTTCCTCCGATTCTTTTGCTACAATCTCTCTCCCACAGCTGGTAAGACACTTATACCCTTTTCTTTTGCATTTATTTTCTATTTTCATGCATTTTTTCATGCATATTTGGGTAATTTCGGAATTTTGGGTTTTTCTATTTTTGGAATTGTTTTGGAGTGATTCTTTCTCAAATTCTTTATGGGTTTTTGTGGGGACACCTTTCCTAAGCACCTCATGTGGTTTAATTTGGTTTATTTGGTGCTTTGAAGAATATTTGAAATTCTAGGGCTTATATTTGAATAAATTGGTGATTTTGTTCAATTGGGTTGAAATTGATAAAATTGGCTTGTTAGATTGATTAATTTGATCATTATATTGAGTTAATTGACTGTTGTGTTGATCAATTTATCAATTTGTTGTGTTTTGAAAACTAGGGTTTTTCAAATTGGGTATTTTTGATATACTGTGCTTGCTCAAGCCAATTTTGTTAATTTGAATCAAAATTGAACATGACACTGCATTAGTACATGCATCATTTTCTGTTCATGCTCATGCATCATATAGATTTGATATTTTCTATATCTTTTATGCTGTGCTAACTTGCAGTCTGCTCTTGGTTTTGGTTTTTGCTCTTTTCTTTCTGTGTCTGTTTATTTTCCTTAGCACTATGCCTAGGAAAACTCGAGCCCATAGGACTGTTGATCCTTCTCCATCTTTTGACACTGAGAGATTTCCTAGTGAGTCTAACCAAATTACCTATGAGACCCTTAATCTTAGGCGTCAGATTTGGGCTGAGCGTAGGGTTATCTTAGATGAGTTAGATCCTGAGGTTCGTAGGAACTTTGAGCGTCGGGGTTGGTTACCTCTTCTAGATTTTGAGCATCCTCCTCCTGCTTCTTTGATTAGAGAGTTCTATTCGAACCTCTCTATTCATGTCTACGATAACGATACCTTAGTCAAGGTGTGGTTACGTGGTGTCGAGTACCGCATTACCCCTTCGGTGGTGTCGGATGCTCTTGGGGTGCCCATTGTGGACCATCCCGTCTTTCCTTACGAGGAGTCTCCTCCACTTGATGACGTTTTGTCATACATCACTGGTACTTCTATCCAGTGGGGTTCTGATCCTCGGATCTCGTCGGCTGAGCTGTCTGAGTTGCACTATCTTTTCTTTCGGATAGCTTGTCATTCTTTGTGGCCGATTACTCATGTTCACACCGTCCCTCTTGAGCGATGTGTGTTTTTGTATGCTTTGGTCACTGATGCTCCTATCAGTTTTCCGCATATGTTCCTTCGTTCTTTGAACGAGGTTCATAGGTCTAGTTCTCAGGCTCATGCTTTGTTTTTTCCTGTTTTTATTCATAGGATTCTTCTCTTTCTTGGTTTTGGTGAGTATCCTGCTTCCGAGCCTGTTCATGTTATTGCTCCTATAGGTGCTACCTTTTTGAGGCAAAGGGCTGCTCAACTTCGAGCTAGCTCTAAGCGTGCTAGGGTAGAGCCTACCGGTGTCACTCCACCCCCTTCTTCTTCTTCTGCAGATCCTTTTGCAGCTGGGACTTCTTCGGATCCTGCTGGTGCTGCTGCTGCTGCTGATGTTCCTCCACCGTTTGATGAGGTTTCTGACCTTCGTCGGACGCTTGACACTGTCGTGACCGTTCAGGCGGCTCATGGTCAGCTTTTGGTGGACATCCTTGATGAGCTTCGTACATTGCGAGCGGATTTGGCGAGCTCTCGTCGATCTTCTCCACCTCCTTTTGATGATGAGTGAGTGTCCTTTGGCAATTCGTCACAAAAAGGGGGAGTGCATAGTTCATTAGTAGCCTGTTTTTGTGTTGAGGGGATTTACATTTTAGGGGGAGTGTTTGTTTTCTTAGTAGTGATACTGCGGAGCTTGTGGAGTCTTTAGATTGTATCTAGGTGCTTCACTGTGTATTTACATTTTTAGCTCTTGATTAGGAGATATTTTTGTTGAGATACATTGTTATGTATATGTTTTCTTATTTCACTATGTTACTGTGCTTATTGACTTATATTGATGATGTTATTCATGATATATGTTTTTATTTTGTGTCATGTGAAATTAAGAAATTTTTTATTTATGTATTTCCTGTTTTTGTTCCACACATGCGTTTATGTGTTTGTTAAGTGTTACAGGAATATACAGGTTGCTTTCAGTCAAGCTGCTGTCTACCTTGCAACTGTTGGATAGTAGTTTAGGTTGAATTGTTAAGTGGCTATTTTTTGTAATGGGCTTTTTCTATTTGTAACTTTGAGCATTTTTGTTTAGTCTGTGTTTTGTCACGGATTGCCAAAGGGGGAGTTTGTTAGGTTCTAAAGACTAGGATCTAATGTATTTAGAACTTCATTTTGTATGTTGGCAAACCATGATCAAAACAATGTTGAGTCGGTTGTTAGACTTGCTCAAAGTATGGGGTTTATTGTAAAGTTGGAATCGAGTTTTTATGCAGAATTACTTGTAACTTTCTGTGAGACTCGATCGATCGAAAATTAGACTCGATCGATCAAAAATCGCACAGAACGTTTTTCTGCAGAATTTTCCAACTCAGCCCAAGCCCGTTTTAATGTATAGGGTTTTATGTTTGCCCTAAGTATAAAAGGGAAAACCCTAGCCACGTTTTTAGAGTTCTGTAGAGTTCTGTTTTGCTGTGTTTGTGAATCTCATTGTGAGATCTAGAGGTGTTTACCTTCACATACACTTAGGGTTTACAAACTTGAGATTTATGTCAAGAGTTGTGTAGATTGTTACAGTTGCAGAATCAAAGAGCATAAAGATATACAAGCAGGTGCGCTTGTGATTTGCTGAAGAATTCCGGAAAGAAGGAGTCCGTGGATCTCGGAGCTATCATGGGGTCATGGTAGTAAGTTTCCTACAGGCAGGTAGCAATATGACGTTAGTGGTCTAAGTCTATTGTGTAAACTTCGATTCTTTCATAGTGGATTCAGTTTACCTTGAGGATAGCTAGGTCAAATCCTCCCCAGGTTTTTACCGGTGTGGTTTCCTGGGTCATCATATCTTTGTGTTGTTTATTTTCCGCTGCTTTATTGTTTTTATATTTATTTGTGTTAACCTAGTTTAATTAAATTACCTAAGTTAATAACTTGGCTAATTCTCTAGGTTAATCTGTTGGGTTAAGGGGTCTAAACGAACTGACAGTTTCCAACTATTAGGTTCCTTCTCAGTATGTTTTCCACTTCAATGGAATAGAACTATGCCCCACTATTGAAGAATTTGGTGCTATCATGGATGAACCGAAGATTAACGATCTCATCTTTCCTACCATGGGTGGGGATCTCCCTTCCTTGCTGCAAGTTGTGTTGGGCGTCCCTTCTGCTACCGTAAATAAGTGGTGTGTCTTCGGCAAACTCAACCTGAGGTTGGTTTTTAAGTACTTTTCCGGTTCGGCCCTTCCTGTAGGTGAGAGGCCATGTTCATACTTTCTTTGTGCCTTTTTCTTATGTTCTCTTGCAAGGTACTTCTTGGTTCAAAGGTCGTATTATGTGGACCTCTGGATGTGCATGGTGGCTTATGAGCTAAAGAGAGTAACCTGATGGGCTTGGTCTTAGCGGAAACCTTCAATGGTTTGGGTGCCTTTCATAGGAAGGAAGCAAGTTTCTTTGTGGGAAGTTCTCTTTTTCTTCAGGTATAATCCCTAACTTTTGCCTAGGTTCTCAACCTAGCGGGATTCCCCTAATTTTGCATGGGTTGCCTTTTGGTTTTCAACCCATCGACGCACCTCATATCGATGTCTCGGCTTGGATTAGGAGGCTTGGTCCCGATTTCAAGGATTCCATCACCCCCTATGGTCTTTCTTGTGTCTTTCCCTACCATCAAATAAGGGTGGATGAGCCTCTTCTTCATGTTGTTGCCAACAATTAGGTTCCTTCTCAGTATGTTTTCCACTTCAATGGAATAGAACTATGCCCCACTATTGAAGAATTTGGTGCTATCATGGGTGAACCGGAGATTAACGATCTCATCTTTCCTACCATGGGTGGGGATCTCCCTTCCTTGCTACAAGTTATGTTGGGCGTCCCTTCTGCTACCACAAATAAGTAGTGTGTCTTCAGGAAACTCAACCTGAGGTTGGCTTTTAAGTACTTTTCCGGTTCAGCCCTTCCTGTAGGTGAGAGGCCATGTTCATACTTTCTTTGTGCCTTTTTCTTATGTTCTCTTGCAAGGTACTTCTTGGTTCAAAGGTCGTATTATATGGACCTCTGGATGTGCATGGTGGCTTATAAGCTAAAGAGAGTAACCCGATGGGCTTGGTCTTAACGGAAACCTTCAATGGTTTAGGTGACTTTCATAGGAAGGAAGCAAGTTTCTTTGTGGGAAGTTCTCTTTTCTTTTTTTTTTCAGGTATAATCCCTAACTTTTGCCTAGGTTCTCAACCTAGCGGGATTCCCCTAATTTTACATGGGTTGCCTTTTGGTTTTCAACCCATCGACGCACCTTATATCATTTTTCATCATTGTTTTTATTTTTTCTCAATCATGCTCTCTCTTCTTCCTTTTTTTTTTCTTTTTTTTTTCTTTTTCTCTCATTCTCTTTCTCTATCTTATTTCTCCCTCTCTTTTGTCAGATATGGTTACAAGAGAAGCTTTGGTTGCTTCAACCTCCCACCGTACCCCTTCGCACATACCTCCTTAGGTATCTTAGGGACCGTCGGTTTCATCAAAATGACATGAGCTTTGAGGCGTACATGGAGCTTATGGGTCACATCAAGGAGACCGACATTCAATGGGTTGTGGAGCGATGGCATATCTCAAGTATGGTCCATAGTTGTTGCAAGGATTGTTGTGCGCCTTTAGTTGGACTTCATTGCTACTCATACTACTCCACTTGTCGTATCACAAGGCAATTTGGAGAATGTCAAGGAGATCCTGATGATGAAGGTGCCTTCCACACCAAGGTGTTTACCAATAGGATCTTGGGCAGTATTAGTGAGGCTTGGCCACGCCGTAGGGTGACGAAAGGCATTGTTCCTCCTCGATACATTTATCCCACTACAAGGTACAAGCAATGGTTGGAGGATGACATGAAGTGGATTTTGAAGGATGAAAAGGCTTACATGAAGACTAGTAAGAAAGCAAGAAGGATTGAGTGACCACCTTGATATGCCCCATATTTACTTTTCAGCACTTTTATGATTCTTGTGTTTTTGTTTTTGGACTTAATAAAGGATTGGAATGTTCCAAATCCCCTATGAAAAAAATCTTATTATCTTTTAATTTGAGCAATGAGAGAAACCTTTTTTATTATCTTTGCTTATTTTCATCTCATTTTTTTGTTTCTTTTTCCTTTGCCATGTAATTTTTGCTTATGACGTCCCTTCGGGAATTTTCACCGAGCCCTTGGTCTTTTCCCTTAACTTTTGCCTGGACCACTCTTTCAGGTTTTCAATCTAGCGGGGTTCTTTTGCCTTAATTGTTCCTCCTCGATACATTTATCCCACTACAAGGTACAAGCAATGGTTGGAGGATGACATGAAGTGGATTCTAAAGAATGAAAAGGCTTACATGAAGACTAGTAAGAAAGCAAGAAGGATTGAGTGACCACCTTGATATGCCCCATATTTGCTTTTCAGCACCTTTATGATTCTCGTGTTTTTTTTTTTTTTTTTGGACTTCATAACGGATTGGAATGTTCCAAATCCCCTATGAAAAAAATCTTATTATCTTTTAATTTGAGCAATGAGAGAAACCTTTTTTATTATCTTTGCTTATTTTCATCTCATTTTTTTGTTTCTTTTTCCTTTGCCATGTAATTTTTGCTTATGACGTCCCTTCGGGAATTTTCGCCGAGCCAATGGTCTTTTCCCTTAACTTTTGCCTAGACCGCCCTTTCGGGTTTTCAATCTAGCGGGGTTCTTTTGCCTTAATTTTTGCCTAAGAAGCCCTTTCGGTTTTTCAACCTAGCAAGCTTTTTTTTTTCTTTCTTCTTTTTCTTTTCTTTAAATGTGGTATTTTCGAAGTCTATCCATGTTAATTGGGCAAAACATCTCTTCTCCATCCAAATCTGTGATCCTTATAGCACCTCCAGACATGATCTTCTTAATGATAAAAGACCTAGACCACCTTGACTTCATCTTTCCTCTTGGATCAAAAGTCTTATCTCTAAGCACCTTTAGGACCAAGTCCCCTTTTTTTAGGTTTCTCGGTTTCACTTTATTATTGAATGCTCTAGCCATCCTTCTTTGGTACCCTTGTGCATGATACTATGTTGTAGCTCTCTTTTCATCTATTAGAGTCAATTGTTCATACCTCGACTTAGGCCAATTTTTTAACATACTTAAAGCCCATTATAAGCAATGGCATCGATTTTGAGTTGGTGGGATGAACTCTGGAAGATTTGGGCCTGAGTGGAGCTTTCCATCTTCTCACTCATCACCAACCGAGGTTAAGAGACAAATGAGAACAAGTGATGTGTGTGAAAACAAGTATTGAAATAGTTTTTATTAAGGTTAAGGAACAAGACACTTAGGAACTAAACTCACCATCCCTAGTGAAGTTGCCACTATGGACACAAGGGTCGAAATCGCCACCTAGTTTTTGCAATGGTTTAGGAATCATATATATAGCATCCTCTCAAGGAAGGACCATTGATCTCACTACCAGATATGGGTTTGAAGTTTAGGTACACTCTTGGAAAGATGTTAGGCACCCAAGATCGCCCAACCCTAAGGTTGGCCTTCCATCATTGTGTCTTACATCTTAACCTTATTAAAAACACTTTCAATACTTGTTTTCTAACTCACACACACACACACACACACACACACACACACACACACACACACTAGCATACATCTAAGCATACAACATGGCATCATTCATCCCAAAACAACATAACATATCCATCTATAAAGCATAGGAAGCCAAAACCACACATAACCCTAACATGTGAAACCCTATCATTCATCTAATCATCATCAAGGTATTATCATAAACCCTAGTGTCATACATCTAAGCATGCTCCATCATATCATACCAAGGCAGCAAGGTAGGCATGGATCATCACATGTACCCCAAAACATTTAGACATGAAATCGCGCATTAAACAAGCATATTCATCTCTATCATCATATCGCAAATGCATGAACATTCCCAATGCATGACTTACAGTTACTTACCTTTCAGCAACACAGCACCTATGGCATTAATGCATGGACATGTGAATGAATGGCATGGCATTAAAACTAAGAAACCCTAATCTAACATATGATAGCAAATAACAAACAAACATGTGAACAAAGCAAACAGAAGCTTATGGAGCCTACAACATATGAGAAGAAGCTAAACAGGACAAACATGTGAAGATAGAAACAAAACCAACAAATAAAAATTAGGATTTCTAGGCAACGGATCACGCACGCAAGAACAAGCCTGAGTACGCATAATCAAGCCTACATGTGCAGGCAAGATTATGCGTACGCAAGTGCTTGCCTAGAAAACCTAATAACATAGAAATAGAGTAGAACTTTAAAATGAAAATTCTAACAATCCTACATGCACTTTAAGCATACAAAAATGTAAACCTAATCTAATCAATCATACATAAACTAAGCAGAAAACAAGATTAAAATGCAGAAAAGAAAGACTAAAAAGAAGAAGAAGGGTTGAAACTTGATACCTCAAAAAGGAGTTCCCAAGCTTTGATTTTGACCATTCCCCTCAATCAAATCTATCACAAGTCATTAAACAAGCAATTAGTAATCTTAAACTCAAAGAATTGGGGCCAGAAAAGGTCTCAATTAAATAAAATTGACTTGAGGGTGTTTTGTGAAAAACTCCCTTTTGATTAACTATTTTCTAGTGAATCTTAGGTTTTTTCCGTGAGCTTTCTGTGTGTTTTGAAAATGTACCATGTAAGGCTTTATATAGTGGAAAAATGGGGTTTGGAACGGCTCCTAGATGATGTGGGATTCATTCCAAACCTCAGCCATTATTGCGGGAAACTTGTCCTTTTTTTTTTTTTTGAAATCCTAGATACGTACGCAAGAGTTTTCCTGCATACGCATGCTTTAGCCCACGTACACATGCCGCTACCCACATACGTGGGTGGGGGCTGCCTTGGTCATTTATTTCCAAAAATAGATTCTTTCTCATTTAAAAGGTTATATTTTCCACTTTAACACCCCTCAAGTCAATTTGATATCTGATTGGACCTTGAACTGGCCTTGAGCCTTAGAGTTTGAACATCATTAGGGAGTAGGGGCTCAAGTTGTAAGGAGTACCAAATGCTATGTCTACACCTTAGCTGATTTCGTTGTCAAATTCACATCAAAAGAGGATCAAGATAAAGAGCCAGCAACATGGATGATATGGACGGACGGTTCGTCCAACCAACAAGTCGGAGGAGATGGAGTCGTACTATAGTCGCCTGAGGGAGATATAGTAGAGTGTGAGATTCGTCTCTAATTCCCAACAACCAACAATGAAGCCGAATATGAAGCAGTCCTCTCGGGCTTCAACCTGGCTAAAACAGCAGGGGCCTCATCAGTAGTCATACACTGCGATTTGTAAGTTGTCGTCGGACACATCAATAGAGACTACAAGGCCAAAAGGGAACGAATGAAAGGGTATCTGAGCATGGTTAAAGGAGAGGAGCTAAGGGCCCTCGACTAAGTTCGTGCAAATCTAGAAGGAAGAGAATGAGCAGGCGGACTTTCTAGCCAAGGCTGCATCGACGAAGCACATGGTCATCATTGGTCAGGTACTATCCTTCATCCAATACTCTCCTACCATTGATAAAATAGATGTACAGGTGATTCCCATGGGAGCTGACTGAACAACACCAATCGTATCCTACCTCAGAAACAAAAAACTCCCAGAAGACCACAATGCTTCCCGTAGGCTGAAGGTGGAGTCATCACGTTTCGTACTGATTAAGGATGTCCTTTATAAAAGGGACTTCTATTGTCCGTACCTAAGATGCTTAATCCTTGACGAAGCAGTCTATGTCATGAGGGAAATTTACGAGAGAGTATGTGGGAACCACTCGGGAGCACACTCATTGGTCCATAAGCTGATACAAGCAGGGTGCTATTGGCCTACTATGCAAAAGGACACCCAGTCATACGTAAAGATGTGTGATAAATGCCAACGCTTCAGCAACATCATATGGCAACCATCGGAGGAGCTTACCCCAATAAATGCTCCCTAGCCGTTTGCTTAGTGGGGGCTTGACATAATGGGACCTTCTCCATTGTAGGAATTGACTACTTCATTAAATGGGTTGAGACAGAACCCTTGGCCACTATCACTGAGAAGAATATCTGAGGCTTCATTTGGAAGAACATTATTTGCCGCTTTGGCATCCCCAGAGTCTTTGTTTCCGACAATGGAAAACAATTCAACAACGACACCTTCAAGGACTTTTGCCTATAGTTGGGAATCAAAAACCACTATTCGTCACCCGCCCACCCACAAGCCAATGGTCAAGTTAAGGTTACAAATTGATCTTTGCTCAAGATGATCAAAACTCGACTCGAGGGGGCATATTGGACGACAGCTCGCATGCCCACAGGGGAAACACCCTTCCACCTTGCATATGGGAATGAAGCCGTCATCCTAGTAAAAGTTGGTTAACCAGCTACTGGGTGGCCCATCATGACGAGGGGAGAAATGAAGAAGGAATTCGCCTATAATTTGACCTTCTAGATGAAGTTAGGGCGACGACAGGGCAACGACAGAGCAACAGATTGCACATTACCAGGACATAATGGCAAAACGCTACAACACCAAGGTCAAACCTCGGCACTTTCAAGACGAAGACCTAGTCCTAAGGGAGGTGACAATAGCTACCAAAGATCCCAAGTAGGGCAAATTAGGCCCCAACTGGGAAGGACCTTATAGGATCATTGGCTGCCATAGAAAGGAGACCCTCAACAGACAGAAACTCCACCACCCATGGAACACCGAGCACCTGCGGAGATACTTTTAGTAGTAGACGACTGTAGGCTATGTTATTGTTTTTCTTTTTTGCATATGTTGTTAAAGTAGGATGTTGAGTTTTTTAAGGATATTAATTTTTTTTTTTTTTTTGTTAAGATAAGATGTTAAGTTTTTTATCATTGAAATAAGACTCTTGAGGTTTATTAGACATATTGTTTACATTCCTCTACTTTAATCAGAGATCTACCCTTTAAGAAATTTTCCAAAAATTACTAAGCCCTACCTACGGGGTGGACAAATGACCAATGATACTGACGAGTACTTGGTCACGAAAAATTACTAAGTCCTTGCTTGCTCATTCCCAAGTGCAGAAGATCGTAGCAATATAATTCTCGGAGTACCGAGGTCGAACCACAAGAAGCAGGGTAAATTCAAAGAAAATATAATTAAATAACAATTTGGGTGAAGAAGAAAAATTCTTTTGCTTGGTGATTGTTAACAAGAATAATAATAAAAACTGATTTAAATCAATAATTTAAATACTAGGGTATCGGGGTGTTTACCTATATTGATATGAAATTCTTTGTGATCTAAGAGAATATATATTTCATAATTGATTGTTCTTATACAAATAAAAACTTATGATTCGGTTGAATTGAGACAATTCAAGAATGCATGATAACCTCGATTAATAATGCGGTTAGAAAAGTTTTCAGAAAAACTCATTCACTTTAAAACCTGATTTCTATTTGAAACTATTAGAAATTCATCTAAACAATAAGAAAAACATGATTGAACTTATTAAAAGCATGGAAGAACTAATACATCAAAAGAAATCTAATTGAACAATCAAATATGTCGTTGAAAAAATCTTAGAAAAAATCACATTGAATATTCATACCGTATAGAAGAAACATAACTCCTAGCCCTAGCAAAGAGTTTAGGCTGCCATTAGAGAAGAAAAATACAAGGTTTTCTCTGCCAAAATTCGTTCTACCCAGCCTCCCTTCCAAAACCCTAACATCTAAGTGTCCCAAGAAAATAAAACTTTTACTATTTTAATTTCCGTCTAGTTTTACAGCAATAACTTGTGAGTTAAATTTTGGCCTTCAAAAATTGAGAATTTCGAAAAACTCAAAACTGGAAAGTTGTAGATATTTAAGTCATGGTTCCAACTCATTTAACCTTGTGTCAATTGGATTTTTCAGGAGAGAGATACGACGAAAATACTGATCAGTGCTCAAATCAGATTTTTCTTTTTCAGATTCTGCCACTTTGATTTCTTTCCTTATTTGAAGCTTCCAATCATGGTAGACTATCCAAGCACTCTAGCTGCACCTCTTTAGACATTTAAGCATGGTCCTTTAGCTCCACTTTAATTCTAGTTTGGCCTCCATTCACTCATAAATTCTTGTAAACTCATCTTTCTCACATGATTTTCTAAAAGTAGAAAATTACACACAATGAATGACATCTTATTCAAGAAATTATGTAAAGATAAATAATAGGGACTAATGCAAATCATGGATCAATTATACAAATTAAGCATAGTAATAAGGAGATAACGCCCACATTAATATATAACAAGTATACATTTTAAGGCATTATCAGTCCTACTTACGGGGTGGATGGATGACCAAGGATACTGATGGGTACCTGGTCACAAAAAATTATTAAGTCTTACCTACGGGTTGGACGGATGACCAAGGATACCAACGGCTACCTGGTCATAAAAAATTATCAAGTCCTACCTATGGGGTGGATGGATGACTAAGGATACCAACGGGTACCTAATCACAGAAAATTATTAAATCCTACCTACAAGATGGACAGATGACCAAGGATACCATTCCTTGGCAACCGAAGGGGGATATTCTCAAGGATTTGGTAACAATCGCGAAGAGTGTTGAAGACCTTCTGGGACATGGTCGAGTAGAAATCATTCACCATTTATATCAAAGGAAGGATGAAGGGTCTATGGCCGCTACCGTCTTCCTAGCCTACGATCCCGTCACCTTCCACTTGGTCCCCCTCGTCACTGTCTTCTTTTTCTTCCTCCTCACCCCCCCTCTTCTTCTTCCTCTTCCTCCTTATCCTTCTCTTCTCCTCCTTCCTCTTCCCCTTCATACTCCTCTTCCTCCTCAGCAAGGGAGTGAGAAGACAGCTCCCTTTCTGGGGCCATGTTAAATCCTTCACGAGCTTGCGTCCTGACAGATAGACTTAATCGTAGCCCGCACCCTCACGAACTAACGAAAATGTTCACTCGTCGCTTCTCTATCACCTGACATCTATTCACCTACAAGCGACAGATGTATTCTAAGAACCTATTTGACGGGTCTCTAAAAAATGACGACCAACTAGAAAAGTAATAAAATGGGTAAAAGAAAAGGACACTTATGAAGGGAGTCGATGGTTGCTCGTTAGTCAAAACGACGAATGAATGCAGTGATAGAACGGCTAAAAATTAGCTTGGGATCACAGCTCTCAAGAGGCAAAAATAAAGTAAAAGATAAACTAAGGGAGGAAGAACTATTTATAGAGCAAAGGAACGTGGTATACGAAGCAATGCTACTGATTAGAAACGAGGCCAATCAACGAGTGACACGTGTCATCTTGCATTCATTCTAAGAACTACCTACCCCATTAATGACACACTCTTCGATAAAGCAAGTAATGCTCATAAAAACCCTTACTACTTCGAGATCCGTTGGTCATAGCCGACAGGACCATGAAGTAGGGGCCAGCTGATAAGGGTATTTTTGGTAATAAAATTGGGACCCATAGGAAAACTAAGCCAATCAAGGAAAAGGTCGACGGCTTCAAAGAAACCGTCTTTTTCCTTAGGAACCGATGGCCGTAAGGATAGATTAGAAACAAAGCCGACGGGTGCATCTCCCTACCAGACCGACGAAAGATCCCATAACTGATGGAGCCCCCTAGCTGACAAAGATGAATACCGACAGGTCCCATGTGTCCTTACGTGACCCTACGTGGTCAACACATATTCATATATGGAAACATCTTGTGCATCACACACAAAGAGCCTACCACAGGATTTTCACCTTCCCAAAATGGAGAATATCCCTAAGATCTCGATAGCAATAACTTCACATTCTCCCCATATGGAAAACCCCCTATTCTCGAGATCTAGGGCTCTTCTTTACCACTATATAAACAACAGTTCTCTTCCTTTCTGAGGCACGCAGAAAATCCTTAGTTCCACTATAAAATTCTTAGAGATTTCTTATTCACTTACTTAACCTTCGGAGGGATTTTAGCCGATACCACACCGGTGCCTTCTGTTTGGTTCTTGTTTTCTCATTCTTCAGGTCCCCACCAGTGCAGTCAGGAGCCAACAACTCACTAACAATTTTCATGCATCATCAGAAGACAATGCTAAAGAGCTAATATGGCGTTTGACTGGATTTTATGGAAACCTTGAAACAACAAAGAGATCGGAATCTTGGCTTATTCTAACTAGTGATGAATAACCTGGATTAGAGATGAAAGGTTTGAAAAACTCATTGATTCTTTGTGGAAGGAAAGGGAGGAGACAAGCACTGTACTGTGCAAAATGTTTGTGAGAAGATTAAAAATTGTGGAGAGTCCTTACAAAGCTGGGGTCGTGTGGATTTTAGATTAGAGTAATTGGAGAAAACCAATACAGATGGAAGAAACAACATGGTGTTAAAATAAATTAAAAAGGAACTTAATAACCTATTGGAAGAGGAAGAAATAGTGTGGAAATAGAGGTCCCATATTAGATGGCTTAAGGAAGGTGATCATAACACATGGTATTTTCATAAAGAAGAAGAAGAAATGCAATCCACCAACTAAGAGATCATATCAATTTATGGTATGAGAAGGCAGATGATAGTGCATATATTACCTCAGAATATAGTAAAAAATCCAAAACTGATCCCGGAGTTTAGGCCAGTTAGTCTTTGCAATGTGATTTACACATGGTTTTAAAATCCAATACAGTTAAAGAACCATAAAAGCTCTCAGTTCCCAACTTTTACTGATTTTTGACTACTTTTGATTGATTTTTTTTAGGGGGGGGGGGTGTTTATTGGACTGAACTGGTGCCTGTTTCTCAATTGAATCGGCCAGTCTAGTCCAAATTTTAAAATTATGGATTTACAAGCTAATGTCCAAATGTATCATTAATAGATCAAAACATGTCCTTACCCTTATCACCTATGTTAATAAAAAAGCTTCACTCCTAAATGCCTTATCACAAATAATGTTTTAATAGCTATGGAAGCTCTTCATTATATGAACTACAAACATAGAGGTCAAGAGGGTAATATTGTTCTTAAACTTCACATGAGTAAGGCTTATGACAGAATTGAGTGAGATTTTCTTGAAAAAAAAAATGTTGACTTCAGGCTTTCATGAAAGACAGGTTCTTTTGATTAAGAAATGTATTAAGAGTGTCACTTATTTAGTAGTGATCAATGGGGAGCCTAAAGGTCACATTATTCCATCAAGGGGAATCTGTCAAGATGACCCCTTATCACCATACCTCTTTCTTGTATGTGCATGAAGTCTTTCATCTATGTTGAGAGCAGCTGAGTTGAATGGTAGTCTCTATGGCCTATCCATCTACTCAAGAGGCCCAAAATTGTTTCACCTACTCTTTGCAGATAAAAGTCTCATGTTTTGCGAAGCAACTATGGAGGATTGCACCCAAATTTGAAATGTCTTGGCACAATATAAACAAGCAGCAGGACAAAAGGTTAACTTGAATAAATCTACCATTTACTTTAGCAAAAGCTGTGATGATGGCACCAAAGAGGCTCTAAAGAATTTCCTGGGGGTTAATTTAGCTTGGGAGGATGATAAGTATTTAGGACTACCTTTGGTTATGACTTATGGGTAAGTCTAAATGGAAAGCCTTTCAATACATTAAAGGTGCGAGTTTGGAAAAGGATTCAAGGTTGGAAGGGTGGCTTCTTATCTCACGCTAACAAGGAAATCCTCTGTAACTCAAGTTGTGCTAGCCTATGCTATGAGCCTCTATAAATTCCCTAAAAAGCTTTGTACTGAAATTAATTCCCTCTATAGCAACTTTTGGTATGGTCAACAGAGGGATGAGCATCGAATTCAATAATGGTTGAATTGGAATACAATGTGCAAGCCAAAATTCCGAGTTACGGTATTCCGAGAGATTTAATTGTTTAATTAAGCAATATTTGCTAAGCAATGTTGGAGGATTGTCACTAACCCGAAAAACTTGGCTGCAAGAATTTGAAGTCTAGGTACTTTCCAAACTCATCATTCATGGAAGTCAATTTGGGTCATTCCCATTCTCCTCTTTGGCGGAGCTTGATGGAGGCGAAACATTTCATTTTGCTTGGTAGTAGGTGGAGAGTTGGCCGTCCACGTATAAGGTCATTTCTCCTAACAATCAACAACCCTTACATTCAATATGTGAGTGACCTTTAGATTGATATAGCCGACTTCTTGTCCTTAGAAGTTGAAATTATACAGATAATTAATCCATATAAATTAATCTAGGTAGCGAACAAAAAGGGTAAATTCTCACTTCTCAGTGAATACTGCCTACGAGCTTATCAAAATAAACGAGCTGCAGAGGATGGTTTTAGCTCTCACGATTTAGCAAAGGATGGCTTATGGAAGGTTATTTGGGCCTTTCCAGTACCAAATAAATTTAATTTTTTGTGAGAAGGCTTTGCCATAATATCCTGCCTACTCTAACAAACTTAATGCGAAAGGAAATTCAAATTTGGCCATGGTATCCATGTTGCAAGCTAAATGAAGAGAGTATGAGTCATGTCTTTTACAACTGTGACTTTTCCAAAGAAGTTTGGCATGTTCTACAAAACCAACTTCAAAAAAAATTCCTCCACCAATCCAAGACATGAAGGCCTTTATCCACAGCTTTAGCAACAACCTCCATCCTAATGACATACGTCTTATTGTTGTCACATTGCCGAAAATTTGGACGGCTCGAAATGTATTCTGGATTGAAAACAAAAATAACAGCCTAGGTATCATTATGCAGAGCATCTTGAGTTATGTTGAAAAGCATAATAGGTTGGAAGAGAGAATATCTGCTGTACCTAGACAAATCTTACATTATTGGCAACCACATGAGGCAAATAGGTAAAAAGTTAATAATGATGGAGCTTTATTAAAGCCTTAAACGCTCTGGGAATTAGCATGGTGATACGAAACAACTAAGGTCCTCTAATGGTATGTATGTCTCTTCAATTTAATAAAAGTTTAAAGTGTAGAAGAAATAGAAGCAAAGGCAACGTTTATGGTCATCAAACTTGCTTTGAAAATCAACTTCATTGACATCTTGGAGGAAGACAATGTAATTATGGAAAATGTTGACGGATTTTCTAAAGGCACTAATTTAGAAACTATTTTAAGAAACTTTTTATGGTAAAAGGATAAAAAAAAAATTTAATTGTTTTGACTACTTTTTATATTTTCCATGAAAATTGTGTCAAAACTTTTCTAAAATAATTTGTTAACAATTATCCAAAATACATCTGTTAACATGACACTAAAATCATTACCTAGGGGTTGAAGAACGACGAATATGATGATGTCGGCTTCAGTCAAATTCTGTATGATACTAGAGCTCTTCTAAGTCATTTTCGCTATGTCGCCATTTCACATTCTAGATGCAAAGACAGTTGCACAACCCATTAACTAGCCAGGCATGCCAAGAATAATAGTCGAGAAGCCATTAGTATTTGAGGATGAACCACAGTTTCTTAAAGATGTTATGAGCAAAGATTGAGCATTCTATCCTTGATTTATAAGTAAACCCGTTGTAGCCTATTTCCTTCATTAATAAAATTTTAAATTCTCTAGCATTAAAAAAACAAAGAGATACAAAAAATGTAATCCAAAAATTATTAGGTTTTATGCCATCGAGGTAACAACCTCCTAACCTTTTTTTATTATTAAGTAATGACTAGTTATTTTTTCCCCCTAGCACCAGAAAAAAGAAGGGGGGGCGGGGGAGGAGGTGGGGAAAGCTTCACCAAAGATTTTTTATTTTTTATTTTGACCCTTAAGTAGTTAATAAAATGTAAGAGGTCACTGAAGGATTTCAATTAATCTATATATATATATATATATAATAATAGGTGAAGCATAGAGAAACTCAAATAGAATTTCAAATTAGAGTTTCAATTTTGTGCCATGTGTCTAGATTTGGATTTTCAATTTTGCGCCACTTGTCCTAACTAAAACTCAAAAAAAAATCTAATCAGATTATAAATTGGACTCCAATTTTGTGTCATGTATCTTATCTAAATTTTCTAATTTTTGTGTCTAAATAAATGATGCATTAACATTTAACACGGAAGCCAAGAAAACCACAATGATAATACTGATTGGCCTAAGCAAGAACATCTCACCTGCAAACTTTTATGGGTGAACATCTCACCTGTCCACTACCAGAACCAAGGAGTCTAACAAGAAAGACTATAAAAGTAAAACATCATCTCCTCCTAATGTCATATCGTCATCCCATGTCTCCTCCTTCTCTCTCAACCTCTACCAACTAGATCCACACACTACCCTCTCCTCTTCCTTTCGGATTTCTAAGAGCAAGGCCGGGTTCAAACATAATGTTCAATCCCACTCTTCCTTGCTTCACACTCTCATACATTACCACTTTATTAGACGCCTCCAAGAAGATTCCAAGCTCAATGTGGAAATTGAATCTACCAAGATGAACATCTTATTATCACAATTGTTAATATTTTCGTGCATAAGCACGAACTACATGCTAGTTTAAAATAAAATGTAAAAGTATTCCCCCGAAACTTTGAGTATCAAGTACCAACATCAAGAATTATCATAATAATTCTATTGAATATACTCTCAAAGTAAGTCAGAGCTCTAAGCAATAATTACAAGGACCTTTAACCACAAAAGAATAGAGGTCTGAATAAATAATTACATATCATCAGCTTGTCCCATCAGTGGAAGTAACGTCACAACCACTATAATATACAAAAGAAAGAGTCAAGCCTATTCTAAGATATAGAACATCTAATATCTCCACTACAAAAATTTAGCCTCCATCAGTAATCAGTCTAACTGCTATTAGCCACCAAAAAGCTGTCTCAAAAGATTGTTGCCTATTCTGAAAAGTTTATAAAATAATGGAATGAGACAGAGCCCAGTAAGTAGCATAGTTAATAGGGGTGGGGAAAATGCAAGTTCCATTTTCAATAATAATAATATAATATGACAAGAATGATTGAATAATGAAACACAAAGTTTTTTAAAGTAAATACCTTGAAACTATGTACTATAATCTGTGAGCACAAACAATATAATTTCCGAAGCTATAATATCTAACATATGGTAATTTATCACAAATATACCACACTACCACATAAACCGATCAAGGGATCCACCCATTCACAACTGGCATGATATTATCCTCTCTGGTATGCAAACTCTTGGCCCCATGGACAGCAGCCTCACCCATACCCTCAAGGTTTTTCTCTCTCCCCATGGGCAGTAGAGAGAGCGCGTCAAATAAGACCTCTCTTGTATGTGGTCTCTTGGCCCCATGAGCAGCAGCCTCACCCACACACAATCAAAGAACCTCTTTCCCCCAGGGGCAGCAGGGAAGAACGCGTCATCCAAAGTGAAAGGGCACTGACCTGGATTTGATTCCATTGTCACAAAGACTATGGAAACCAAATCGGGTGATCACTGGGAAATCACACATGGCATAGGGTTAAAACCACATAAAGCTCACAGGTATACATCTCCTTTCAAATACATAGTTTATAACCAAGTAGTTTCAGAAAAATCTTAAATAATCTAACTTCCACAAAATTTGTAAGGTTTTCAACTTCATTCATTTTCTATCAATTTTCAAAATAATACAAGACAAGATAAGCATCTTTAAATATTTCAATATACCATAAAATCAACGACTTTCTTATCAAAGATTAAAATAAAAGATGCTCATTTTTCCATATCAACAATTCATGCATTTTCCCAAATGCAATACCAAATATGATGCATTTTCATATATAATAATATATAATAGGGTCATAACACAACACTTTTAAGAAAACATATATCTATATATAATTTTTCAAAATGTGTTTGACCCATAAACATCATTTATGAAACATGGTTATTTTCCAAAAATATCCCATTAAGAAGCTACTTACCTCGCAACCACAAAATCCTAATTCTCCAAGCTTCAAGGAGATTAGCTAGAACCTAAACAATATCAAGTAAACCTATCACAATAAGCATAGAGCTTGAAATTGCATCTAGCTACAATTTAGGAATTGCCAAAAGAGCACCTAATTAGGCAAGCCTATTATTTAACCTCATCAATAATTATATATTCCACTTCCAAAGTTTCTCAACAAATTGATTCACAAGGCATAAACTCCAATTTATAAAGTTAACCCATTTAATATCATCTCCAACATCATGACTAGCTTCCATAAAATTTACACTACATTATTAAGAGATCCATGAAAGCAAAATCAAAATATCCTCCAAGACAAGATATTTAAAACTTCAACTAACTCCAAATAAACCCAATGGCAATGGAAAAAATTAAGTTTACCAACCATCACATGTTATAACTCAAAACCCCTAAATTTTCTACCATAAATAAACCTTAGGTAGTCATCATTAGCACAAACCATATACCCACTCATCAAATAATTTCACCAATACCAAAACCCATACATAAAAACACATAAATATCACTTCCAATACTCATAAATCAAATGGGTATCATTATTAAAGCTTAGATAACAATAACCTCAAGCAAAAGTGTAAAACCCACCAAAAGATAAGAAATTTTTACCTCAAATAAAGGATGTGAAGGTGTTTATGGGTTCACAAAAATTTTCCAGTGATCTTGCCGAAAAATGATGGTGGAAATCGTCGTGGTGGTGGTGTGGAAGTACCGGATAGAGAAGATATGAGAGAAGAGGAGTGTATGAGAGAAAAGAAAAGAAAAAAAAAAAAGAAAATAAGAAGAAATGATGGCCGGCCAAGTGATGTAGTGGTAGTGTGAGATGAGTGGTGGGTAGTGGGGTTAGGTGGGGCACGTGGGAACCCAAAAAATCTGACCTTTCCCTTCTTTTCTTTTCTTTTTTTCTGACTGACTGGGATGGGACGTTACAATAATTGCTTTGTTTTTTCAAATGAAAATCACGAGGACTTACTCTCATGGTGAAGAAACTCAAATCGAATAGGGATGTCACTAATGTGAATGAGGTCATGATGTAGGAGAAATAAAGAACAAATTGAGATATATAATTTGATTTGTAAGGTCAAAATGATAGCTCAAGGGATTCACATGACAAAAAAAAAGATTTCATATCAAAACTAACGTTTTGAGTCCAAGTGTTTGTATTTTTAGGTAGTGAATAGTGAATGCAATAACACTTTTACCCTCAAAAGAGTTTAATGAGATATAGAATATTTTGACAACATACCCAATCAAGTTTGAAACTATCATACGAATATTAAAGAACGTTTTGGTTACTTTGTTTTGTTAAATTTGCACTTTCTCAAATTAAAATTTGAAAACACGATAGTTACCAATTAATGTTGCCTGAAGTAGATGTTAGTAACACATAAAGGAGGTGCATGAGCATAAGAAATGAGGCATGAAGTTTGTGAAGTCTTAGGGTCTGTTCGGTTGGAGGAGTGGAAAAGTGAGAGGATGGAAAATTGTGAGAGGATGGAAAAGTGGGAGGATGGAAAATATTTAGTTTTTCCTCTTGTGTGTTCGGTTGGGAGAGTGGAAAAGTGGGAGGATGGAAAACCCTTGTGTTCGGTTGGAGAGAAAAAAGAAAGGATGGAAAATATAATTTATATAAATTGACTATTATACCCTTGTTACATAATATGTAAGAAACATATTTATTTTTTAATCATTAAATAATATGAAATTTATCACATCATATATATAAAGTTGAAAAGAAAAAAAAAACATCATTGTTCAGTAACGTTGAAAAAAAAAAAAAAAAAAAAACCAACGTAGAACAACGTTGTTCAGTGAAAAAAAAAAAAAAAGAAAAGAAAGAAAGAACAACGTTGCAACGTTGTTCAGTGGAAAAATAAAATAAAAACAACATTGCAACGTTGTTCAGTGGATAAAAAAAAAAAAAAAAAAACAACGTTGCAACGTTGTTCAGTGGAAAAAAAAAAAAAAAACAACGTTGCAACGTTGTTCAGTGAAAAAAAAAAAGAAAGAAAGAAAGAACAACGTTGTTTGTTCAGTAAAAAAAAAAAAAAAAAATTCAGGTCAGCATTGAAAGAAAAAGAAAAAAAAAAAAGAAGAAAAAAAAATGTTGAAAAAAATAGGTAGAAAAAGAGTATTTTTGTAAAAGTGCTGCTATAGAACTTTTCTCTCCAGATTTTCCTTCCGATTTGGAAGGAAAAAAAAAGTGGGCCCGGAGAGAAAATTTTTCTCTCGAATTTTCCATCCTCCCTATTTTCCTTCCCCAAACGAACAGTGGAAAACAGCATTTTTCACCCTATTTTCCATCCTCTATTTTTCATCCTCCCTGTTTTCCTTCCAAACGAACGCACCCTTAGTGTACAATAATATATGAGACTATTATTGAACTAGTCGTGAATATTTTTGTAACATTAGTGTTGTTCTGGTTTGTTGAGTTATAATTGCCTGGATTTACATTTGACTATTATTGCATTCTTTGTTCATATAGTACTTTTTAGCTTCCCATAATTGAGAAAAGGAATCCAATTTCTTTCAAGAAAAATGAATAAGATCATATACAAGTAACTATATCGCAAAGTTCATAAAATCACATAATGTTTATGTTTACATCAATATTTTGTCTTATACTACGAAATTAGATTTTTCCACATAATGTTTATGTTTATGGTTGTTTTCTACTTTGAAATGAGAAGCCCATGACCATATTCTTCTTCTACATGTATGCCTCACCAACCAAAAAACAAATTCTCTTCTCTTAACTACTCTTTCTTGTAACAATACATCTAACAAATCCTACATGTCTTACATTTACGTAAAAATTAAATATTGATTATAATATTTGATAATATATGGCTCTCGAAGAAGAATTTACTTTCTCATGAAGCGATTGAGGTGACTTAGTGGGTAGTCTTAGTATTATAACTATTTGTAAAATTAAAACTAAGCCTGCACAGCAACACACCCAAGTATCAACCTTCAAGCTCATTTTATCTAAGAAAAAACATTTCAAATCAAAATGAAAAAAAAAATGTTTAAACTATACTAATTATTAATTAAAGTTACCTATAAAAATACAAAATTGATACGTTCGCCATAGACATTTAATGTGTATACGATCGCCATAGACATCCACTATGAACACATCATAATCCTAGAGAATATGACAAAGCAACAAAGCACAAGTCAAATAACATCGATGGCTGAGTGTTGCAAGCATTTTATTTTATTTTATTTTTTTAATTTCCCTTGTCAACTCTTTATTCTCCATCCTAATTAATAATCAAAAAAAAAAAACTAAATTAACTTTGATTCTTTCTAGTTGGCTATTTGTTCTCGGAACCTTGGTGATGGATGAGGTTGCCCCATTGATGACCTGATGTTTTATGGGCTTGTAATGAGGCTCTCCAACATGACTAGGAGAATGTATATTGTTAATTCTCTCTAGCTCCTATTTATAACTCCTTGCTAAGCATGACGGGCCTTGTAATGTGCTTGGGTGTACTTGTTTTAATTTTACTAAAATTAAAAATTCAATTTTTTTTTTCATAAAGAGGACCAAGATCTTATATGGGTAATCTACCATAGAGTTCTTGAAATCATTTTATGTTTATGTTTATGTTTATGTTTGCGTTTGCGTTTGCGTTTGTCTTCTACTTTGAAATTAGAAGCCCATGAATTAGGGAAACATTAAGGGTCTGTTTGGTTGGGAGAATGGAAAAGTGAGAAGATTGAAAATAGTGAGGATAGAAAAAATTTAGTTTTCCTTTGACATGTGTTTGGTTGGAGAGATGGAAAAGTGGAGAGATGTAATTTTTTTTTTTTTTTTTTTTTTTTGGTTTTAGAGAAAGTGAGAGGATAAAAAATGTAGTACATATAAATTTACTATTATGTCATTTGTACATAATATGTAAAATATAATTTCTTTGTCATAAAAAAATATATATAATTTCTTTGTACTCGTTAAATAAGAAGAAAATATTAGTTATTATTAATTAAAATTAATAAAATAACATTATATATAATATAATATATTAATTATTTTTTTGGTACAAATGATACTATTTTCCTGTATTATTATATATAATATAATATAATATATATGATACATTAATGAAAAAAAAAAAAAAAAAAAAAACTAGGCAATGAACAAACTGGACATGTTTGATTCTTTCTCATGGGCTAGTGGCGGTGCAAAAGAAATAAAAGAGAAGCAGGGCCAAAGAGAGAGATAGACTCATTAATTTTGGGGCAATATGATGATTGGATAAGCAACAAGTTTTTCATGCTTGTTTTCTCTCCATTTCAGAGAGACAAGTTTTGCATGGATCCAAGTGAAAAATGTTTGGGCCCCACCCAAAAATTTTATTTCCCCCCCCCCCCCTTCTTACCAATCAACTCACAAACCAATTTTCTTTCCATTATTTTCCATCCACCTTATTCGACCTGTAACCAAATACACCCTAAGACTTCATTTGATTGGAGGGATGAAAAATTGGGGGGGATAGAAAATGGTGGGCGTGGAAAATTGAGGAGATAAAAAAAAATTTACTTTTCCCTCATGTGTGTGTTAGTTAGGGGGTGAAAAGGTGAAAGAATAGAGATCTTTTTTATTTGGTTGAGAAGAAAAATGAGAGAATAGAAAATGTTATTTGTATAAATGTACTCTCTTGTTTGTACTACATAAAAAAAATAATTTATAAGAAAAGAAGACTCCAATGTTTAACATTGAGGGAGTTAGGATGCATATGGGTAAATTCTCATCTAAGCCTCCTCTTTAAACCACTACAGTTCCCGATTAAAACATGCAAATAGAGATTAGAGTTTTTGGAGAAAAACAATACAGATGGAAGAAACAACATGGTGCTAAGAGAAATTAAAGAGGAACTAAATAACCTATTGGAAGAGGAAGAAATAGTGTGGAGATAGAGGTCTCATATTAGATGGCTTAAGGAACATGTAAAGTTGAATTTATTCAACTATGTGTTAGCTTTATTTCGTGCCAAATTTGCTTGTAATTCAGCATTTAGAAACCTTGTATTTATGTGGGAACAATGTAAGGATTGTGTGTAAGAGAGTGTGAAGATTTGATCAGGAGTGTGCAACAAGATGTGACTCACGACTAGAACTCGCGTATGACTCACAAGTGATGACTCGCCAAAATGTAGCACACGTGTCAAGCATGCAGGAAGTTGAAGGGTCAAGACAACTAGATCACTATAGGACAAAAAGTACAGTCTGGCCAGTCTGTTAACTGGCGACTGAAACTTGCGACTCATCCCAATTGCGAACTGAGTCGCCAGTGCACTCTGTTTTACTGAAAACTGACTTTTCACATTCCATCCATAATCTTATACATTTGATTCTCCAAATTCCTTTACTCTCACCCTCTCCATTGTCATACCCATGAGAAAATTATAAACCAAATCCTTACCTCATCAAATTCAAAGCTGTGAGAAGGTTCTTGGTGTTTGGAAATTAGTTCAAGAGAGAACCAACTCATATTGGTTGATGCAATGGGCTAATTGCAGGATTCGGTAAGCTAGAGAAGACACGATTTGACATAACCTTGTTAGAGCAAGAAGCTTGGAGAGCTTAGGTGCATCGGGTAGATTAGGCTTGGAGGGTTTATTGCTATTCATGTATTCTGACTGATTTTCTAGTGGATCATTTACCGCTTGGAGGGAGGTAGAGAGATTTTTCGCCGAGTTATTCAGTTTCTCTTCGATAACACGTGCCGGTGTTATCGTGTGTTTGCATCTCTCTTTCCCTTACTCTTAGCTTTTAATTTCCACTGGTTGTGATTAATTAATGGCTCAGAGTAGTTTGATATTTGGGTATTGCTTATATTTCATATTCCACACATATATTGTTTGAATATAAGCTTACTTTGGAAATTTTGTTTTGGGGGGTCTAAATATTCACAAGTGTTTTACACACTAAGTGAGTTTTCAATACGTGATCTTAACACGTTATTTCATGCAATGGCTAGCCAAAGAAGAAGAAATACAACCCACCAACTTAGAGATCATATAGGTTTATGGCATGCCAAGGCAGATGATAGTGCACATATTCTTAAAGCATTAAACTATGGTCATTTTCCTAATGAGTTTAACCACACACACATTGTTTTAATTCCAAAAACAAAAAATCGGGAACTGATGTTGGAGTTTAGGCCAAATAGCCTCTGCAATGTAATTTACAAGCTAATGTCCAAATGTATTGCTAGTAGATCAAAACATTCCCTTTCCCATATCATCTATGTTAACAAAAACTCTTTCACTCCTAAACACCTCATCACGCATGATGTTTTAATAGCTGTGGAAACTCTTCATTATTTGAACTATATATATAGAGATCAGAAGGGTAATATTGCTCTTAAAGTTGACATGAGTAAAGCTTATGACATGGTAGAATGAGATTTTCTTGAAAAAATAATGATGACTTTAGGCTTTCATGAAATATGGGTCCATGTTATTAAGAAATGTGTTAAGTCACTTATTCAGTAATGATCAATGGAGAGACTAATTAAAGGTGATATTATTCCATCGAGGGAAAAGGTGATCCTTTATCATTTTATTTCTTTCTTTTATGTGTAGAAGGTCTCTCACCTATGTTGAGAGCAGTTGAGGTAAATGGTAGTCTCCATGGCCTATCCATTTGCTTAAGAGGCCCAAATTTGTCTCCCATATTCTTTGCAGATAAAAGTCTCATGTTTTGCAATGACACTACGGAGGATTGCACAAATTTGAAAAATATCATGGCACAGTATGAACAAGCAGCGGGATAAAAGGTCAACTTGAACAAATTTACCATTTAACTTTAGCAAAACTGTGATGATGGCACCAAAGAAGCTCTAAAGAGTTTCCTAGGGGTTAATTTAGCTCGGAGGATGATAAGTATTTAGTACTACCTCTAGTTATAGGTAAGTCTAAAACTAAAGTCTTTCAAGATATTAAGGAGCGAGTTTGGAAAAGTATTCAAGGTTGGAAGGGCTGTCTCATGGTTTAACAGAAGGTGGCTTAATAAGGAAGGTTATCTGGGCCATTCCAAGTCCAAATAAATTGAATATTTTTTTGTGTGGAGGCTTTGTCACAACATCCTGCCTATACTTAATGCGAATAGGAATTTAAACCCAGCTATGGTGTCCATGTTGCAAGCTAAATGCAGATAGTAAGATTCATGTCTTTTACAAATTTGACTTTGCCAAAGAAGTTTGGTTTGTTATACAGAACCATCTTCAAAAAATATTAATACTAATACTAATGATAATAATAATAATACATGCATAAGTAGAGAATGGGTGGTTTGTTAAATGCTTTCTCCTTTTATATGCGTATACCACTTTTGATTTCAAACAACAGATCTTTATTTAATGAACTTCAAAGCATACAATATTTTGAATGGGCGGACATTCCTCTAACCAAATGAGAGGGCCCTCAATTGCTTGTGCATGCTTAGTTATAGCTAACCAAATAGGGTGTTGTGGTTTGTAACTGTGGAACGGTTGTTTTGTGTACTCTGAGCTTATGAGTTCAATACCTCAACTGAATCTTCTCCAAGTTTTGGCACTGTACAGAGCATTCGTCTTTTTCTGGGAAGCAAGATTTTGGAAGGCGCTGATCGATTGTGAAGACTAAGGATTGTTCAGGCACTCTAAAGAATGCATTGATCGACTTGAGTTTGGCTTAATGGTTGAGGATGTAAAAGGCATAATGGATAACTTCTGGAAGTGTTTTGCTTGAAATTAATAGAGCCTGTATTTATGCGTGTACATTTGATAACTGTAATTTTCTATATAAGAAATATTTGTATTTATTTTATTATTTTTCTAGGACAACTTTTAATCTTGAAATTGTGGAAAGTGTTTGGCAAATTAATGAAAAAATGGTCTATGAATGGTTTTTTGTTGAAGAAGCATTTGAAAGGTGAATTGTAGAACTTTGTCACCACAAAAGACTAATTTGGATGTTATCACCGTACAACATATTTTTAGTTAAGGAGGAAAAAGTAGATTCAGTTTTAAAGTTCAAAGGAAATTTAATTTCCATGGAACATTAAATTGTCGATATTGTAATTTGATTCACTTTTTCAAATTGGCTATGCCCAAGAAACTTGAGAAGATTGCTTTTGGATGTATCTTACCTGATTAGATTAGATATAACTTATCCTTTCAATTTTTAACTTCATTGATGTCACAGTAAGAGTCTTTTACAATGTCAATAAAGAGAATTTCTTGTCTAAACATTCAGTTAAATTGAAACTCAGACCAAATAGATTGGTTAGCATTTTTCTTCAACTCTCAAGCCATTAGTTGTTAGTGAATTAACTAAACCTTTTATGTAGGGAAAGATTTTTAAAAAATGAAGTTGATGAACATTTTTCCTTATTAAATTATATATATCAATGTGTTTTTTTTTTTTTTTTTTGGTCATCAAAACATATTATTCTATTAAAATAAATCTTTTTTTATTACATTACATTTTCCCTTTGTCTAAAGAGAGGTTAATTTAATTATTTTACTCTTTTAAATTTTTTCGCATGAATTAACTACCGGTAAAAAGAAACTATGTTCAGTGTGAACGACAAAGACACCCCCACCTCAAAGGACAAGTGGAGGACGCACAGCCTTCACTGGATAACACCACCAATCATTTCAAACGGTTTGGTCTAAACCAACAAGTAGGGCAACGAAAGGAAGGGCTTGTGTCTAGTGAAAGTTATCACTGGACACGTTAGAATTCAGACAAGTGTCCAGTGATAACTTTCACTGGACACACCCCACAACAAACCCCAAAATCAAATGAACAACTCGTCCAATGGGTTAGAAATTAGCTCTTAACTCTTAAAGGAACATAGGAAATTTGATTTGGCAGGTCCTAGTAGATCAGACTGAGTACCCTATAGCAACTAGGATAGGTGAGATGGCTCTTAAAGGAGTCCGCACCAATCCACTCGGCCAACATGCAAAGTTTGCAAACCTCTAAAACCGCCACTTGTACTTTAATTTGCTACTATTACATGCAACATGCAACATGATAGTAGAACTCTCCTTTAAATAAGAAAGAAAGAAAACGCATAAACTCCAATGGAAATGCAACACAACGAAGCTGCGAAAAAGAAGTACTAGCCCTATAAATCTGGAACTTTCCTTCTAAAATAGAAGAACAGTACTTATTGATTAAAAAAAATGAATGTGATACACAAACTGATGCCAATACATTAAGGTTATTCTATATATATATATATATATATATATACACGTGTCTCAAATAACCAATTCCCTAATTTTCAGCAAAATTAGTTTCTAACAAATCTAAACTATACAGAGGTATTATAGCATTTACAAAACAGACCAATTCCTACAAGCCACGTGTATTTTGATCTTCAAAACTCTGTACATAAACACTTCATGATAAGGCATAGCCTCAATGGTCTCTAGCACATCCTTGCAAGCCCACTAATGCTCTGTTTTTGATGCCTCTGCTTTGCATTGCTTGTAGCTGAAATTGTGTGCAAGTGGTGCTGCTCCACTCTTGCATTGCTGTCCTGCATTAATCTCATCAGATGCATCCTCAAGCATTGAACAAGGGGCATTAGTTTTTACAAACCCCAAGTCTCTAATGGCTCTCTCATCAGATCAATAATCCATCACCAACGAAGAACAAGAAGCCTCAATCAACCTAGAATTCGAGTACTTTCACCCACTAACCCCTCACATATCCATGATTTCTCTACCTCAATATCCCGAACTTGTGCCATTCACAAGCATACCGATTCATCCCCAGACTCTGATATGGGACACTCAGACTCAGAGGAGGAACACCAGCTTTCAAGCACCACCATCTCCTCCATCTCGCCAATATCCATCCAGGAACACAATGGGCTATATTCCAGTCCGAGCTGGAGACCTCCATCATCTCATGCAACTTCCGGTATATATAGGGACATCAGAGAATTGGGAGCCAGAACCACCACCACCACCCCAGACTCTTCCTCTGTCCGAAGGCCTTCCCTACTTTCAAAATCTTGGGAAGCAGGTAAACTTCTCACTCGCAGGAACACAACATAATCTCAAAACACACTTGTTTTTAAGTTGTAAGTTGTGGTGGATTCCTCTATTATATTTTACTAGTAAATATGTTGTGTTGTGACATTTTGCTGTGGAAACTTATGGCTACAAAAATAATTTATCGTGTAACAGAAAACTAACCCCCAGTCCTAGTCTGTTCCACGTATTGCTCCTTTTTGCATGAGAAATGTCTATTACGTACACAGACTCACTTACATACTCAGTTTTTTGAACTATGCAACTAATATGTGAGTGTCTGACAACTTTGGATTTCTTGAAATCATTGTGTTCTATGTTGGTAATTGACTGGCCATCAATCTGCGACCTTTTGACCTCAGATATTTCTGTTTTGGTTTGTGATTTGCAGGATCCTAATGGAGCGAGAATGGATCGCTTGTCCCGTTCGTCCTCGGCCCGACTGTGAAGCTAATGGGTGTGCCGATGATGTACTGACAAAGAGGGGGAGACCAACCTAGCAGAGTACAAGAACATGACCACTTTCCATCTTTTGTTATAAAAGTTATGTACAGGGATTACCAGTGATTCAGTGAATGTCCCTTCAATGAACTAACCACTTTTGTATATGTACTCACTATAATTAAATAAAAAACGTGCTCCCTTTCTACCAAGAAAGAAAAAGACTGATTTGAACTAAAAAGTTCCTCAAGCAATCACAATTACACAACACTACAAAAAACTGGACCTACAGTGGCGTTTGTGAAACGCCACTATAGGCCCATTTGAGCTATAGTGGTGTTTGCTATAATGGCGTTTACAAACGCCACTATTGTACCGCCACTATAGGTACAAACACACTACAAAAGACTGTTTGCTATAGTGACCAATTTTTTTTATTTTTAAAAAAAGGCTATAGTGGCATTTGTAAACGCCACTATAGGGAAGACCTAGAGTGGCATTTCACAAACGCCACTATAGACTTACAAACGCCACTATAGCAAAAAAAACCACCAAAAATTAATTTTTGGTAATCAAAAGGATTTTTTTTTTTTTTTTGACGTGAATTTTTTTTTAATTGAATTAAGATTGTAATTAAATTAAAATTACAATTTTAATTAAATTAAAAGATACAAAACAAAAAAACATAAATAAAGCAAAATTCAAACATTATAGCTAGCCGCCCCAACGAATTCAAAATGAAACACAAACCCACCTAAAAAAATTCAAAATCAAACACAACATTCACATCCAAAAATTATAAAATATATATATATATATATATATATATATATATATAGAAACTCCACCCCAACACACTCAGCCACCATAGACCAACCTGCAAAAAAAAAATCATCAAATTGATTTTGAATTTCTAGCACTCTACTTTTTTGGTTCTATTAACAAAGATATTATCACACTTGAGATAGACCTATCAATAAATAGACCAAAACTATTATCAAAAAATAAATAGACCAAAACAATCATAAATTAAAAAAAAAAAAATTGCTTACCTGCAACTATACAACCAATGGCATCAAACACCATCTACAAATTTGAACAAAATCAATAAGCTGCAACACTATCTGCAAATCCAAAACCCACAAACATTAAAGTGAAAGAAGGGTGAAAGAAAAAGAAAAGAAGAAAGATGGAGGAGTGGAGATAAGGGAGAAAAAGAAAAAAAAATAAAAGAGAAAGGAAATCTGAGACTTGGCGTGGAGAGACAAGGGAGAAAAAGAAAGAAAGAAAGAAAAAAACAAAAACAAAAGAGAAAGGAAGCAAAGGCGGAAAGACAAGGGAGAAAAAGAAAGAAAGAAAGGAAAAAAAAAAAAAACAAAAGAGAAAGGAAGCTGAGGCTTGGCCTGGAGAGACAAGGGAGAAAAAGAAAGAAAGAAAAAAAAAAAAAAAAACAAAAGATAATGGAAGCTGAGGCCTGGCGTGGAGTTAAGGGAGAGATATGGGAGAGTGGGGGTAGGTGGGGGATTTTAAATTTTTTTTTTAATTTATATATATATAAAGAAAAATGATATATTAACAACATTTTTACAACAAATTTTAAGTGGCAGGTTGTTACTGGTTGTTATTATTAGGGCAAAAAAGTAATCTTAGTGTTAGGTTCAAATTTGAACTAATAACAACTAACCACCTATGATTTGTTGTGAAAATGTTGTGGACGTAGCATTTCTCATATAATATATATATATATATATAAAGACAAATGATATGTTCACAATATTTTCAAAACATTTTTACAACAAATCTGAAGTGGTAGGTTATTACCAGTTGTTATTGTTGGGGCAAAAAAGTAATCTTAGTGTTAAGTTCAAATTTGAACCAATAACAACTAAACACTTATTATTTTTTGTAAAAATGTTGTGAACGTAACATCTCTCATTTAAATATAAATATATAATAATAAATACATTTAAATATATATATATATATATATTATATTCAAATATTATGGAATATGCCAAAGAATATTCTTGACATATTTCATAATTTTGTTTACGCTGGAACTGTTCATTTTTTTTTTTTTTTTTTTTGGTGCTGGGCTATAGTGGTGTTTAACAAACGCCACTATAGGTCCTGATCATACAAGGGTCTATAGTGGCATTTTTCAAACGCCACTATAGGACCTACCCAATCGGAAAAAAAAAAAAAAAAAAAAAAAAAAAAAAAAAAAAAGAAGGTACCTATAGTGGCGTTTTCCAAACGCCACTATAAGTCCTACTCTTACAAGAGCCTATAGTGGCATTTTTCAAACGCCACTATAGGCCCTATCCAACCCCAAAAAAAAAGCCTATAGTGGCGTTTGTCAAACGCCACTATAGGTTCTGGACTTACGAGGCCATATATATAGGACCTACCCAACCAGAGAAAAAAAAAAAAAAAAAAAAAAAAAAAAAAGGTACCTATAGGCTCTTGTAAGAGTAGGACCTATAGTGGCGTTTATCAAACGCCACTATAGGCCCTACCCAACCCCCAAAAAAAAAAGCCTATAGTGGCGTTTGTCAAACGCCACTATAGGTCCTGGACTTACGAGGCCCTATAGTGGTGTTTGACAAACCCCACCATAGGCCGTTGAAAACGCTGCTATAAACCTTTTTTTTTTAAAACGCCACTACAAGACTCTCCAAACGCCACTATAAATATGCCTATAGTAGCGTTTGTAAAAAACGCCACCATAGGGTGCCTATAGTGGCGTTTTTTACAAACGCCACTAAAAAAAACGCCTCTATAGAACCAGTTTTTTGTAGTGACACATTGGTATCCGGTGTCTAGGTTTGACCCTCACGGCCTCACCTTCTCCCACCCCCGTCAAAAAAAAAAAAAAAAAAACACCAACGTGCAAGGGCTAGCAACTAGATCCAATTAATATGCCTGAACTTTCAGTGGCTAAAACACCTGAGTATTTAGCCTAGCAGGAATTATGATGGATTAATTACTAGCAAAAATACAAAGCTGTGTTAGGTTTCTGACACCCTCAAGGGTTCTTAAGAACTATAACATTGTTCACAAAGATAGGGCATTTATCCTTGATTTATAAGATTGATAAGTAAACCTATTGTAATTCATTTCTTTCATTAATGAATTTTTTAAGGGCATTTTATCCTTGATTTATAAGTAAACCTGTTGTAATTCATTTCTTTCATTAATGAGTTTTTTAATCTTCACATATATCTATACTACTATTTAAAATTTAAGGGGTTTCTTCTATTTGGGGTCTTTATTTTTTTGGTTCAAAAATGCCTTCAAAAATGCCCCTACGTCCTTGTGTTTAAGTAAAAACAAAACTATAACTCATTCTTGTAAAAATACAATTTTAACTCTTACTAAAACATTACCTAAAAAATAAGGTCACTCTCTTGGTGATTTTTAAAATAAAATTATATATATATAATAAAAACACAGTTTGCTATAAAATAAATATGCAATATTTGTTCATTATTTTTTGAAGCTAGTCTCATGATAATCATAGTTGTTTTAGTAGTTCTAAATGCTTAATATTAATAAGAAAATGTCTAAACTTTAAATTAGAATGAAATAAAAATTATGACACTATAAAAAATAAAAAAAAGCCTCATAAAAATAAAAAATAAAAAAGCCTCATAATCACTTTCACGAGGTTAGTATATACTTATATATTTAAGCGCACATGTGAACAGGCTAGTATATATTTATATATTTAAAGAGAAGGGTTTTTTTTATTGGGATCTTCATTTTTTCTTTTTTTCTTTTTTGGTCAAAAATGCCTCTACATGGCTACATCTTTATATCTTTATGTTCAAGTAGAGACAAAACTAAATGACAATATGGTAAAAATACAACTTTAAAACATTGCTTAAAAAATAAGGCTATTCTCCTATTGATTTTTAAATATTTTTATTTACTTATAAATTTTAAATGCATAATATTATAAATTCTAAATGAGTAATATTAATGAGAAAATATGTAAATCTTAAATTAGAATGAATGAAAATTTATAATAGTAGAAAAAAAAAATCTTATCGCACACACAAAGCGCATGTGATGAGAAGTTAGTGTGTGTGTGTGTGTGTGTGTGTGTGTGTGTATTGTAAGGACGTAATTTGTCGACCAAGCCTAAAGTAGAAATCGACTTTGGCCCAAAGAGCCCAATACAATGAATTTGTAAAGAGTGGTTGGAAAACTAGGCTCTAATGAGTTAAACATTAATTATAATTGGCCCATATGACAGAAAAGCAAAGATAAGACTGGTTTTATCCCAAGAAAATTGTCATCGGCACAATCTGAAAAAATCGATTCATGTATATATTACTTAAAGCTAGATACAGATTTAGTTCTAACTGCTACAGTATTTCTTTCTCAATTTTTCGATCCTTTTTTCTTAGGGTCTTCCTTTTAATTTATAATATTTTTCCTTTCTCATCTCTACCCTCTACGTGGACGGTAGGTTGCTTGTGTTGATCCTTATCCCATCAGCACCCTCCTGAAGTCTTTGGGGTAGCTATAAGACTAAAAAACACTATTCAGATATCACTTCCTCATTAATGCAGCCAAAGAGGTAGCTACAGAGCATTCAATGCGGTGATAGCAGCTTTCTCTTAGATATTTCTTAGCTCTCATCCTTCCTACACGTTCATAATGCATGTCTTTATCAATAGAACTTCCTGGAATGTCACCCTAGATGATAGGACACACATTTTGCTCTTTGCTTCACTTAGCCGAGGGGACATTCCTCCTCGGTCTACCTTCCCTCATCCTCTCCTTTGTAGCTTACTTACGAAGCCCTAAGTCTTACATCTTTAATACTGTTTAAATGTCCTCGGACCACTCAACGTTCTTGGCCAAGGCCCAATATATACTTTTGGACCCCTTATCCCTACATATATATATATATATATATATGTATATATGTAATCCAAAAATTGTTTAGGCTTTATGCCATCAAAAACAAAGCTTCACCAATTTTTTTTTTTTAGTAGTCAATAAAATGTGAAAGGTTAAGGGTAAAATGTAATATTAGGATAAAATAAAATTTAAAAAAAAAAAAACCCTCCCATTCCCTCCCTCCCCCCCCCCCCCCCCCAAAAAAAACAATATTGGTTCAAAATCGAATGATCCTTATATTCTTAAGTACTAGTTTAACAATGTTGGATTCTTGAGTACTACTTTAACAATATTGACTTCATCAAGTTTGAAACTATTATATGAGTTATTAGAACTTTTTCATTACTTTATTTTCCTAAATTTGAGCTTTCTAAAATTAGATTTTGAAATTGTTATAGTTACTTTGATTTTCAAATGAAAATTTACTTTGTTTTGTCAAATGAAAATTCACTTTTTTTTTTCAAATGAAAATCATGAGAACTTATCCATATCCGATACAAAAGAAACAAAGAACATATCGGGATGAGATATCCAGTTTGATTTTTAAAGACTTTTATTTTTAAGGACAGAATTATTTCTCAACAAACTTGCACCACAAAACAAATTTAGTATCAAAACTAACTATTTCAATCCAAAAAAAAAAATTTATTTAAGTCAAGGTGTTTCTACGTTACGTGTCCGTTTGGATACCGCTTATTTTGCTGAAAACTGAAACCTGAAAACACTGTAGCGAAATAATTTTTAAATGTGTGAATAATGTCATGGGACTTATTTCTAATGAAAGTTTTGTAGAAAAAGAGGTTCTTGGATCCCGTGAACAGTGCACGGGATCCATTGGAAGTGCTAAAACACGCTTCAAAAAAAAAAAACAGAAAACGCAGATATAGGATAATGCTTTTCAACACTATCCAAACGCACACGTAGTTACATTTTTACAATTAAAGGAGTTTTATGAGATATACAAGGCTCAGACAACAACCCAGTTGAGTTTGAACTTATCATACTAAATAACAAAATGTTTTGGTTACGTAATTTGTTATGTCAAATTTGCACTTTCTAAAATTAAAATTTGAAAATATCATAGTTACCAGTTGATGTTGCCAAAGGTAGCCATCAACAACAAATAAAGGATGTGCATAAGCATGAGAGAAAGGATGTGTGACGTTTGTAATATTTTGGTGGACAATATACATGAGAATATTATTGAGCTAGTCATGAATATTGTTTTACCGTTAGTGTTATTTCAGCTAGTTGAATTACATTTGTTTGGATTTACACAAAACTATTATCAGATTCTTTGTTCATATAGTACTTTTTAACTTCTTATAATTGAGAAAATAAATTCAATTTCTTTTCATAAAAAGGATTATGATCTTATAGTGTAACTATATTGTATGACTCTTAAAATTATATAATGTTTATGTTTATTTTGTCTTACACTTTGACATTAGAGTTTACCATATATTTATGTTTATGTTTACAACATAATGTTTATATTTATATTTGTGTTTGTCTTTCTACTTTGAAATTAGATGGCCATGGTTATATTCTTATTATACATGTATGCCTGATTGACTAAAACAGTCTCTCATCCTAGTCACTCTTGATTATAACAATGCATCCTACAAATCACACGTTTTACATTTAAATAAAAATTGAAGAGAATTAATTGTAGTATTTAATAATATATGGCTCTCGAGGAGAATTTACTTGCTCATGTAGCCATTGAGGTGACATAGTGGTTTGTCTTAAGAATCATAGTCCTTTGTAAAACTAAAACTGCATATCACAATAAAGCTCTAACTACGGTTGATGTTGCCAGAGGTAGACATCAACAACAAATTAAAGATGTGCATAAGCATGAGAGAAAGGATGCGTGAAATTTGTAATATTTTGGTGGACAATATACATAAGAATATTATTGAGCTAGTCGTGTATATTTTTTTAACATTAGTGTTATTTCAGTTTGTTGAGTTACAATTGTTTGGATTTACACAAAACCATTATCACATTCTTTGTTCATTTAGTACTTTTTCACTTCTTATAATTGAGAAAATAAATTCAATTTCTTTTCATAAAAAGGACTATGATCTTATAGTGTAACTATACTGTATGGTTCTTAAAATTATATAATGTTTATGTTTATTTTGTCTTACACTTTGACATAAGAGTTTTCCATATATTTATGTTTATGTTTACCACATAATGTTTATGTTTATATTTGTGTTTGTCTTTCTAGTTTGAAATTAGATGCCCATGGTTATATTCTTGTTATACCTGTATGCCTAATTGACTAAAACAGTCTCTCCTCCTAGTCACTCTTTATTATAATAATGCATCTTACAAATCACACATTTTACATTTAAATAAAAATTGAAGAGAATTAATTGTAGTATTTGATAATATATGGCTCTTGAGGAGAATTTACTTGCTCATGTAGCCATTGAGATGACATAGTGGGTTGTCTTAGAATCATAGCCCTATGCAAAATTGAAACTACACCAGCACACCAGAGCACCAACCTCCAAGTCCATTTTATCTATATAAAAAAAATTCAAATAGAAATGCATGAAAAAATAAATTACATGTTTAGTTAAACTATAGTAATTATTAATTAAAGTTACCTTAAAAAAAAAACAAGTTTGATTATGTTTGACAAAAACTGCCCTACTATAAATAAAAAGTTATTCATGGATGTAATTGACACTTTATATTAGTAGGTGAATTTTCTGCAACTATAAGAGAACATAAGGCTATGTATTCTAGCCGTTTTGATTTTTTTTTAATTTAACTTTTATAATGGAACTTGTTGGCTCTTTAGCTTCCATCCTAATGAAAACAAAATTCACTATAATCATTTCTAGCTTCCTATTCAATCTTTGAACTTGGGCGATGGTTGAGGTTGCCCTATTGTTTGCTTGATGTTTTCATGGGCTTGCACTAGGACTTCCTTACATGACTAGGACTACGTATATAGTCAAATTCTCTCTAGTCTTAATTTGTAGTTCTTTGTTGAGCATTACTATCCTTTAATAATCTTGGGTTCACTTGTTTTATATCTACTAAAATTAATAATTCAATTTCTTTCCATGAAGAAATCATATAATGTTTATGCTTATAAGGATAACTCTACCGTAAAGTTCTTGAAATCATATAATGTTTATGTTCAGGTTATGTTTGTGTTTATCTTCTACTTTGAAATTAGATTTTGCCACATAATATTTATGTTTGTCTTTTACTTTGAAATTTCAAGCCCATGAACTAAGGAAAATCATTAAGGTTTCCGTTGGTTGGGGAATGGAAAAATGGAAGGATAAAAAATTATGGTGGTAGGGGGGGAGGGGATGGAAAATTAAGTGATAAATCTTCTTCTTCTTCTTTTAATTTTCCCTCATGTGCGTTTGATTAGGGGTGGAAAGTGAAAAGAAAAAAAAAATTCTTTTATAGATTGAAATGAAAAATGCAAGGATAGAAAAATGCAAGGCCATGATGGGTTTTGATTCACTCATATCTACCATTTCACATTTCTTTTTCACACCTACTTTATGTGTTAAAATGTGGACACTTTTCAATTGTGAAAATTCTCACATCAATTATAGATATGTAAGTGAAATAGTGAATATAAACGAGTGTGAAATAGTGAAAGCATATTTTTCATTTCATCACATCTTGGGGGAAATTCCTTTATTTTTAGGAGGAAAAATTACATCCATGTTCAGACATGGGTACCCAACTTCCACCAGACAATAGCTCATATCGCTACAATGGTGATATGGATTCGGTAAGAGAATTTACCAATCAAATACTATCGTCTAGACTTTCTAAATGAAATTGTTTTGAAAACGAATTTTATGTTGCTTAAGGTAATTCAAAATTAGTCCAAGGCATTAATCTGAATTTGAGAAAGAGGATATGGGCTTGATATAGCCTAACTTATTAGGACTTTTATGTGAAATGTACATGTTAACGGAGAGAATGAGGATTAAAAGTCTAAGTTACTTTGCCTAAATCACCAACATACTCGAAGTGAGATGTTGCATTCAAAATTACAATCAAGTAATAGTATACAAGACTTACAATCATAAAGTTCCTTATAAGCCTACAAGCCTACATCAATCTAATACAAAGAAAAAAAATGCTAAGTATTTTTGTGCCTGAGTATTCTTGCTTTATGTGAGAATGTTTCCTCTTATATATACTTTAGGTTTTAACAATTTAATATTGTATTCACTACCAAGTGTCACATATATATTGCTCTTATTCCTGCGAATCCTGGCTTGTGAAACCCTCAATAATTGTCTTGAAATAATTGTTTCTATTTATATGCTACTCACACGTGTTGGCTTAAGTAAAACTGGTTGAGGGAATTGTCTTCTCACTTGCTCTTCACACATGTGCTTCTTAAATACAAGTGCTCAAAGTATGCATCTCATTTGAAATAGTTGTCACTAATTAACCTTCGTCACTTGTCTCTCCTAACTCCTAAGGGCTTTAGACTATTATGGGCTTGCTAACGACATAAGTACTTTTATTGACAATACTTTTCACATATCCAACATGCTTAACACAATACTTACCAGTGTGCAACAAATTCAATTTTTTTTTTTTCAGATACTGAAAACAATTAATATGATCTTTGACTTAATACATCATACAAGTCAAATGGCATTAGAGTTCATATTCCTAAATATACTTGGAATTATTATAAGACCTCACATCTTTACAGTGTGATAGGCTAAGAATGTATTGATCCTTTTGATAAATTAATCAATTAATTAGCCTAGTGAATTAATTAGGTTTAATTACATGCAATAAGCGTGGTAGCACAAACAAATCACCAAATAACTAAATGAAGCAGAAAATAAATTTGACACGGGTGATTTACTTATGGGGAAAACTACCGAAGCAAAACCCCACCGGGTGAATTTAAGGTCATCACTCCCGAGAATTCACTATTATCAAAATAAGCGATTACAAGTAAAAGAAATCTCAATACCTAATACCAACCTACAGTTGAACCCTTACCTCAATACACAATTGGACTTGCAATATAGTGACAATCTCTCTTTTCAATGCACGGCTTCAAGTATGTGACTAACCAATCAACACACGGATCCCAATACGTGACTAACACACCAACTTGAGAAAGATGTTGGCTACAAAGTTATTCAGTTTATCCAGATGATTAAGATCAAAAAGCTCCTTGGTTACAAAACCCTTGGCGCTAAGACGCAACAGCTTCTTCAAGAAAAGATAAACTAGGGCAAATTGTCTCCGATCACAATTTGAGTGAATAATCACTTTGCATCAAGTTGCATCACCTTAGACGGCCCTTAAAATAATCCTTATATATGTCTAGGGTTGTAGAAAAAAAACCCTACACAAATAGCTTGGATATGTGTAAAAAACAAATCTGAAAATCTGAATATCGTAATTCTCGATAGATATAGCTTCTGTTAAGAGCTATCGAGAATTAAACATTAAAGCTCAATAGATTTATTTGTCGAGATATCTGTCAAACTTTAATGAACAGCACTTCTTCGCTTGTTTCTTGGATAGACTTGCATAGCTTCAACACTAGACTTGAACTCCTGTCCCTTGAAGTATTCAACACATCCTAGATCTAGCCAAATACAAGTAAAGTGTTTTTTGTCAAAGGATTAGCCAATTCTACATGACATATGTTCTAACAAGTTCCATTTATGTCCTAGCACAGTGATTACCTGGACTCCACCAAAAGCGCCATTCCTCACTCTCTTTTTTGGTAAAACAAAAACAAATCTGAACCTTTAGCCAGGGACGAAGACAACACGAAGATGGGCTTCAGAGAAAGATCAAAAGAAAGAAGGTCCTTAATATAATCAGGAGAACTAGAATAAAGAACAAAATCTAGGGATAAGGAGCCTCCCAATCTAGCCATCGCATCAACACATTTATTCCCTTCTCTAAATATGTGGGGCATCTTGTAGTTAGAGATCTACAGCAACAAAGAGCTGCAATCATCAACAATATTCATCAAACAGGGGTGAATAGTAGAGTCATGATTAAAAAAGGAGAGCACAATAAGGGCATCTAGCTCAATAAGCACATTAGAAAAGCCATAATAAGTGACTAAAGTAAGGCCGTCTTTCAACACCCAAAGCTCAGCAAGAACACTAGTAGCATAGACAACATTTCAAGCAAAACCACATATCCAGGAGCCATTGTGGTCACGAATAAGCCCACCAACCCTAGCAAGTCCAGGGTTACCCAAGGAAAAACGTTCTGTGCTTAATTTTACCCAGCCAAGAGGCGAGATGTGCCAAGAAACCAACACAAAGTGAAAGGGATGGGGAAGGGAGGAAGTGCCAGAGACAGCTAAAAACTCATAAGCTTTAGCAACACAAGTGTCTACAACCTTATCATGAGCCAAGAAAAGATGGGGATTGAAGACTAGCTTTTTCTTGTGAAGCCAAATAGCACAAACACCAAAAGGAAAAAGGATTTTCCAAGGGATATGGTGTTGAGAAGCAGAATTAGAATTGCAATTAACTTTCATCCAATCCATGAAGGACAAGGAGAAAGAGGAGATGGCCTCATCGGGGATACCTTACCCTATTTTAGAAGGTGTTGGAGACCTGACACTTATGCAAAAAGTGGGTAGTGGATTCATGGTCAGCCCCACATCTGGGGTAAAGAGGGGATAGGTCAATACCGCAGTTAGCTAAGACATCCTTAACCATAATGCTATTGTGAGCACAGAGCCAAAGGAAGAATTTAATCTTAGGGTACGTGTTAGCTTTCCAAACCCATTTGTCGAAGGGGAAAGGGGCCTCATTCATAGGGAGATGGTCCTTAAAAGCTAAAGAGTAAGCAGATTTGTTATTAAAGTCACCATTTGAGGAGTCTAGCTAAATTTTTTGGTCTTCCCGGGGACCAATTTATGAATGGTAATGGCTTTCAACATTGAAAGAAGATTAGAGGGCATGTAGAAAGGGATAAGGTCAACATAACCTAGTCATTTCCAAGAAGAAGGTCTTTCACACAAAGCCTCTCATTGTAAAGGGAAAATTGGCCCCATAAGGGACGTTCTAAGGGAGCAATAATCAATCCAGCTATCAATCCAAAATTTGGTGCTTTTTCCATTACCAATGGCCTAACTCGAGCCCTTCTTAACCATAACCAAACCTTTTTTTTAAACTGGCCAAGGTATAAGAGCCACGGAGCTTGAATCCACGGCCCTAAACTAGATGGAAGTGCCTAGGTAACTCAAGAAAGGCAGGAGTACGAAGGTGTTGGAAAAACACATGTTTGTATTGCATATAATACATACGCAGCGAAAAATTAACGGATCTACTTCATTCACAATTAATAACATGTACTATGTAAATTTCAGAATATAAGAACAAGAGAGTGTACCTTAGTGTGGTGAAATTCAAAACCAAAGATTAGAAGTACTTAGAAACACTTTTAATAACTTCTAATCTCCACTCCAATTCCACTTGTACCCAAGAAGTATGGTCTCTCAATTAATTTATATGTATGTGCTTAAGGGAGAATAAGAGAGTGTCCAACACTCACATAAACCATTTCATTCTCTTACAAAATGCTGTATATTTCTCTCCTTATAACTGATTATCTAATTGGGCTAGCCTTTTGGGCCATTCCAATTGGGTTTTAGTATGTGGCTTGGAATGGGAGCAAAAGGAAACAAATAAGACACTAGTTCTAACGGGCCTTGGACTTTTCTGTCAACTCTTGACAAGTCCAAAGTTACCATTAATTATATTTAATATCGCTATATAAATATAATTGCACTCTAGACCTTTTTAATAAATTATATCCCAAGACTATATTATACATGCAAACCATTCATATAATATTCGTAGTAATACAAAGTCATGAATATAGACTGTCACTTTGAAGATTACTAAATCTTAATCCTTGAGTACCCGGTTTAATTTTTTAAGTTATTCGTCATATATTTATGAAATCTAATTACATAAATACATACTTTAATAACTCTTTACTAAAGTAGTAAGGCCTAACATTCTGAATAATTAAACACATTAATTTTATCTCAAAAGAAATTTTATATCTCCGTTAAGAGATTATGAATTCTATCTTGAAAATATATGTTCCATCAACACTAAATGTGGCTGCCCAACATACTGAGGTTTGATCGTAATTTTAGATCTCACTCTTGATATATCAGAGCAATCTACACTTCATGATCAGGTCCATTATTCTCTCAGGATTAAGAATTCATGTAAATAGAAGTCGTGAGATTTAATATTTATTTAACAGTCGTTAAGAGAATAATAAATCTCACAGCGGTCCAGTTCAATATGTCTTAACTCTTAAAACATATCAACTAGAAGTCTTCACATCCATGATCAAGACAATCATCTTAGTTAATACGTTATAGTCTTCGCAGATGAAATGCCCAATTGCATCACCGACTACGAATTAAAATTCTGAGTTTACAAAGAACTTATGATTTATATCTTCTGTGACTAAATCACATAAATCACATTCTATGCATCTCATAGACTAAATGATAATGTCCAAATATTCATGTTACCATTATTTTAGATAATAAAAAAAAACTTTATTAATTACAACATTAAGTCATACATAATGTCATACATAGCATCATACAATAGGATTTAAGGGCACTAATCCTAACAAAAGACTACTAAGATATTGGCTAGGTTTATGGGTCAAGGGATTTTCTCTTAATATAGGCACTACCACAAAATTCTAGGCGTTTTATACATGGATTAATCTTGGCTTGGTGTGTGTATATATACACACACACACACACACACACATACTAATAACAGGATTCCTACTAATATATCCTCACACAAATTTTTAAACTCACTAAAATACCCTTAGTTTTTAGTTAAATAATTTTAAATTAAAAAACAGAATCTAGTTATAAGAGTAATTTACTATTCCTAAGTTTTAGGCTTTTTCCTTTCTCTTTTTTATCTGAATTACCACTTTTTATTTTAAATTCAAAATTTCAAACTTTAAACTCATGTACTAATAACTTTTTAAAAAATCACGTAAAGAAAAATCATATATAAAAAATAAATAAATAAAAAAAGAATCTTATTGCACGCGCGTAGCACGTGTGATGAGGCTAGTTTTATATATTATCTCTTATTTAACAGCAATAAGACAATTATCATTTTTATTGAGAAACAAACGCAAGAGGAGTGAATGAGTTTTTAACTCAAAAGCACACCATTTTTTTAAGGTAAGAGTTAATTTTTTTACATGTCATTTTATTTTTTTTATTATTATTATTATTATTATTATTATTATTATTATTAAGAGAAAAAGAGCTCAAAAGACACAACTCTTCCAGCAACGAAGCAATGGATCGTCTGAAAGCGGGTGGAAGTCTGTATAAGCCTCCACCACTCCTACAAGCAGCGAGGTTCAAATCCAATACCAATACCATTACCAAAACCACATCCCCTGCCCAGGGACGGACCCGGGGGGTGCAAGGGGGCCCAAGTCCCGCCTCCCCTTGCCCAAAGAAAAACAATTTTAGGCCCCTCTGGCCCAAAGAAAAAAAAATTTATTGGTTATATTTTTTTCTAGAGTTGCTTCTCCCTCTTCCAAAAACTTAGGCCCTCTCACTTTAATTTAGCCTAGCCCAACTAGCAACTACCAAACTCAAAAACTTAACAAAAACAAAACTTTAAATAAAAATAAAAATAAAAATCCTAGTTAGCTCAATATTAGAATACTAGCATCAGATGTTTTAAATGCTAAATATTTAGTATTTAGAATGCCAAATTATAAAAATACTACTGTATGAGATCTTTCAAATGCTATATTAAAGTAGTAAAAGTAAGTTTTGGTTTGTGATTTTTTTTTTTTTTTTTTTTTTTTTTGCCACAACTAATGCTCTTAGAAAACAATAATATATATATATATATATATTTTTTTTTTTTTTTTGAGAAACAAACACACACACACACAAGGGAGAGAGAAAGGGATTCTAATACAAAAACACACCACAACTCCACTCACAATTTGGATTGGTAGGAAGCTGAAATACTAGTACGTGTTACTGGAATTAGGACTTGTTGCTTGTAGTATAATGAACTATAGCAGAAGTGTTTTTTTGATAAGAATTTATGGAGTTTTAGGTAGATATGTGAAGCTTCTTGCTATAGACTATAACAGTTGTTGATGATGTCAATGCATCCAATCTTGTGTTCTTTTGTTGTTGTTGGTAGATGATTGTATCTTAATGTATTAAGAAACAGTGATTTTGTGTATTTATCTTGATTGAGTTAATTCTATATAGATGCCTATTTAGGTTTTTTTTTTTTTTTTTAACTTCAGCTCCCTTAACTTGGAATCCTAGGTTAACCCCTGCCCCTGCCTCTCATACAAGAACAAGAAAATTAAAATTAAATATGTACAAGAGAAAGAAACGAAAACAAGAAGAGGAAGACAAAGAGGGGGAAGATGATGTGACAATGACAAGATCCATTGGGAAAGAGATGGAAGAGGAGGCTAACAACAACGACAACGACAATGACGATGACATCGTCATTACAGTGGCAGTGGGGCCCACCACCGATGACATGTCTGGAGAAGATACTAGCCCACTCTCACTACTCCATAAGCTATGTAGCAGGGTTTGTTTCCAAATTCGGGTGCGGGTACGATTGCGGGATTTGGCAATTTTTGAAAAAGTAGGGTGCAAGTGCCAGTGCAGTGGGGTGCGGCAATTAAAAAAATTATTAAAAATATTTTTATTTATATTTTCTATATATTTTTACTTTTAAAATATTCTTAAAAAAACACATTTTATGCCTTGATTCACAAAACACATCTCTGAGGTAGGAAATTTGTCCCCCAAAGCCGATTTCGGCTGTTTCGGTCACCGGTTGATTCGACCCGATTCGGTCGATATGACCCGATTCTGGCCGAATCTGGGGAAAAAAAATCAGACGCGGCACCTACGCGCGGCTAGTGACGTCGCTCGCATGTCATTGCGACGGACGCGGGTGCGGTGCCCATTTTGCCACGTCCGTGCATCCCAATCAATAAGTTTCCAAAAAAATCCTTTACCAATAGCAATGTCAACCAACTCGCTTCAACGACGCGTGAAGACAACGAAGTCATTGAAGAAGCTGATAGTTTCGGAGCTTTCGTTGTGGTCTGGGGACGTGGAAACGATGGTGGCATCAACGAACAGGAATTTCAAAACCTTGGATTGGCTTCAACGAGATTGCACTAAATTTTACGACGCCGTTAGCGCTCTCCTCTCTTGCTTCGCTCAACTCTCATCCTTAGAGACCGAGCTCCAAACCCACCAAAACGAAGAAGAACCCGACGCTAGCAATTTTCAAGCTCGGTCTAAAGAAGCGCTAGCTAGATCCGAAGTCAAGTATAAGAAAGCCATAGAGTGGGTTAGTAGTCTGAAGAGTCAGGTTTCAAAGATCCGAGAGGTGCTGCAAAAGCTTTGGCATGGATCAAAGTGAGAAGAGGGGGTGCTTGTGTGTATGTGTGTTCTATCTGTTTTGGTTTATGATTGCAGGATGCTAATGGAGCGAGAATAGACCATTTGTCCTCGGCCTGACTGTGAAGCTAATGGGTGTGCCAATGTACTGGCAAATAAGGGGGAGACCAACCTAGCAGAGTTCAAGAATATGACCACTTTCCATCTTTTGTATATCAAAGTTATGTATGGGGATCTAAGACAAAAGGAGAGTTGGGGACTACTGATGAATGTCCCATGAGCTAAGCACTTTTGCATGTACTGACTATGATTAACTATATTCTCCCTTTCTACCAAAAAAAATATAAGGACTGACTTTAAACTAAAAAGTTCCTCAGCGCAATGACAATTTCACATATCAATTATCCACACCTAGGAGGCTGAGGTTCTGAGTGTTCCTAATAGTACCACCCTCTTTGGTGTCTGGTGTCTAGGTTCGACCCTCACCTTCCCCCATCCCTGTATACCTAGGATATAAATTAATTAAAAATTTTAAATATTATAATAACAAGGGCTGGTAGCAAGATCCAATTAATATGCCTGAACTTTCAGTGGCTAAACACCCAAGTATTTAGCTTGCCAGGAATTATGATGGATTGGCAACAAAACAAAACTGTGTTAGGTTTCTAACATCCTTATATGGATGTTGAAGAACTAACATTGTTCATAAAGATTAGGTTTCCATTTAACTACAATACAAATGCATATTTGGCACAAAATTCTCTAATACAACCCTAACTACCCTTAGATTCACATCAATCACTCATGCTGTGACTTCATCAATGTCACTAACACCATCAAATGCCTCTGACGCTTCCTCATCACTACTATCTAGATCAGTTTCCATGGCATCATCAGATTTCTCATCATTACTTTCGTCCCTGTCCTCATAAATTACAGGCACCATCGTGGCATTCTCATCTCCATCATCATCCACAACCTGTTCAAAAGGTTCAAATATAAAATAAAATAAAAACCTTGACTTGCTAAACTTTATGCCATAAAATTTTACCACTCACCCCGGTGTAGAGGATGTCCAAGCAACTGGACATTTGAATAGCTGATTCAAAAGTTGAGACTCTAGACTCAATGAGCTGCACATTATAGTACAAGGCTACATAAGATTCTTTGATCATGCAAAACAAGGCCAAGGTATTCATATAAAATTTAATTTAAATAAGTTGAAGACAATATTATATCCATCAAGCCGAATGACCTTCTAGAAAGAAAGTACATAGAACCACCCCTTGCGGGGGACATATATAGGTGAAAGATATCACAACATGCACAAGATCAACATATTACATGAGTTTTTACTGATCAAAAAAAAAAAAAAATATATATATATATATATTACATGAATTTTATTCTAGGTTTCAGCAAAATATTTACATTATGGAGGAAACCATTTCTTACCTGATATAAAGAATTCAGGGCGATTAAAGAAGATTCCTGGGACATTATTCCACTTGCATGTTGAAGAAGCAGACTTCTTAGCCATGGAAGTGCACATGCCAAAATTGCACCCCTGGAGTGAAAATACAACATAAAAATTCATTTTAAAGTCATACTATATAGATGTTTAAACACAAGGATGGACAGTGGCTCTTAAACACCAGCAAGAAAGAAAAGGGAAAGCTAACAAAAACCAACTGCCAGAAAGAAGAACATCCATTGCAAAAGACAAAGCACCAAGAACTTTATGTCTGACAGGTTTAGCTTCTTTCTTGTCACTATTTTGTAATAACCCAAACAAATAGGTTAAAGAAGTAATCATAACCAACCATAATAATAGTTTATTGAGCTTGTTCAGTGGATAATTCTCAATACTTCTTTACATCCACCTTATCCGTCAATGTTCTAAAACAAAAAATATACAGCAGTGCAGTAAAATTTGAAATTGATCACGACAAAGTATTTAGAAATGATTCAGCACTGCCATTTGGGTCAACAACTTTCCCATGACTTTTTTTTTTCTTTTGAGAATAGTTACAATATCTACTTAATACTGCGACCATAGCTCAAACTCCTACTCCCCCCACCCCCCAAAAAAACCTCAAGTACTTTGTGCTTGGGGAGATCCCTCTTGGACCAAGATGTTTGGTAAAGCTCCCATAAACTTTGGCTTTGTCCCTTTTTGCTCTTTGATAAAATATAAAACTTAATAAAAAATTGGGTAAACAAATTCCATAGATTTAGAGCATTCTTGTGCTAAAATTTACGTCTATTTTAGCATAAGAGCCTAGTTTATCTATTTTACACTACACTTCATTGTAATACTATTTCTCTATCAAAATTTTATTTATTCTCCTAAATTATATCTCTCACTTCCTCAACCAAAAACCACCTCTCTCTTTCTCTCACACATATACACATGGAATTCTCTCTCTCTCTCACAAATCACTGTCAACTAAAAAGCCATCATAGATCAATCCAAAATCTGTCCACAACCAGTTCCACAAAGACCCAAACAACCTGATCCACCAATAAGCCTGATCGGCGACCTTAGTCGATGATTCAGGGTTTCTCCCACACACAAACAAGCCCACATCATCACTGAGTCAGTGCTCAAAGTTAGGCCAGCTGATTGGTTGTGGAGCTCACATGTTTTGTGAACTATGTTAAAAAATTAATGATTTTTTTGGCGTTTTGGGTTACCGAATTAAGGAGTTATGAGTTCCTTCGAGTTGTTTGTATTTTGATCTTGTGGTTGATCAACTATAGGACCCAATTGTTTGGGTTTTTTTTTGTTGTTGGATCAGGCAGTGGTTTTGTGGTTAGGTTGAGGTGGCGATCTAGTACGAAGGGGAGAAGGAAGAAAACAAGGAAGGGAAAATGAAGAGAGGAAAAAAGAGATAAAGGGAAAGAGGAGTCCGGTACAAAGAGAGAGAGAGAGAGAGAGAGAGAGAGAGAGAGAGAAAATTAGAAAAATCATTTGCATGTGAACAGTGTCCATGGGTATGTACATGGTTACTGTAGCAAAAATTCTAATTTACACACTTTTAGCTTAACTAGTGTGGATGATTCTTACGGTGAAATGTGTAAAATTGACCCCTTATGCTATTTTGCATTGACTAATGGGAGTGCTCTTACTGTAGCAAAAATTAATTTCCTCATTCCCAATACTTCTCTACATGTTTTTGTCAATCTTTCGAAACAAAAAAGTAAACAATACAATACAATTTGAAGCTTGTAAAAGCAAAGCAACTGTACAATGACTCAGCATTGCCAATTCGGTTAACAAATTTCAAGAACTTGTATTCTCTAGACAGGTATATATCCCAACCCCCTTTTCACATGGAGAAACTGTTTTTCCTCTTACATATTATTTTTTTTATAAGTAAATCAATCTTTCAAAAAAAAAAAAAAAAAAACAACAACAACAACAACAAAGAAACCAGAAATCGATTCTGTATTGCCAAATGGGTCAACAAATTTCAGACACTTGCCCTCACAAGACACATATATACCCATGATTACTTAAACTGCAAAAAAAAATAAAAAAAAATAAAATAAAATAAAATAAAATAAAATTACCTTGACTGCATAATTGATATCAAAGACTGCAAAAGCTTGAGTACATCTGCTGGATTCAACAACGAAACTGACTTTGCAATAACCTGCAAACAGAAACACAAACTTTCAATTGTCAGCCATTAGCAAAACCTACAGAGCACTCAAAAACAGAAATGCCAGCAACCAACCTTCTCATCTTGGTTGTACAAGCAATCTAACAAGAGCACACGATCTTCAGCACGTAAGGCCTGCCTAAGCAGCACCTGAACTGAATCTGCACTCAGAGGCTGCACCACTGTAAATAGAGAAGGCTCTGGCTGCTGCTTCTCAACATGGCTCTGGGGATCATCAAAGTTATTAAGATTCATACTTGCAAGCTTCTCTCCCATTGTTGGCTCAATGGGGTCCTTGTTAACCAAAACTCCATCGGAAGCCTCTCCACGACCTGTGTAAAATAAAGTAATTTGACTGAAACTACAAAGTTTTGACTAATAAGTATTATGCAAAAATATAAAAAGTTCTGAATTTCTATGATTTACTAGGAATATAACTTGATTAGAAAGCAGAGAGACTGATTACTTTTCTTCTTCTTGATAGATGGCATCGGATTGGTATATAAAGGCCCAAAATCAAGATTGGACAGCTTCTCCTTCTTCGTCTGCTGCTGCTGTATGTGCATTTTGTTAGGGCTTTCGATTTGGGATTTTCTACACCTTTTTAGGGTTTTAGATTTCTGTTTTTTTTTTTTTTATCAAAAAAAAAAATAGGATTAGTTTCAGAAGATTTTTACAACATGGAGAATTAGTTTAATATTTTGAAATTATTGATACCACATCAACTACATACTGCAATATAAATTAGAACAGATATTATCAACATAATGGACTTCACTCACTGTTCATGAATCCTAATGAATATGAATGCTTCCAAAAAGAACAAATATACACAAACACATTAAGAATTACAAAAGTTACCAAAAGGACTTTTTTTTAAAAATAATTTTATAATTCAACTGTTATGAAGAGAGAAGATTCGAACCCCGACTTATTAATGAGACCAAACCATGCCACTTAGTTACAAAACTCTTGGTAAAGTTACCAAAGGGCGGGCATACAACCAACAAATCTCAACTAATCAACAAATCTCATCAGAGTGTGTGTGTGTGTGTGTGTGTGTGTGTAAGGCTCACAATGAGATACACATCAACAATGAATCCTTCATTTTCCCACAAAACATTACTCTCTAACAAAAATCAAAGCTTTTTTTTTTCCCCATAAAAGCTTTATGGGCACGAATATAATTTCGAAAAAAGCAAGGCTGGTTGCTCCACTACAGTCCTACCTTTAAACTCATCAACGAAGGGCCTTATCAGCTCGTTCAGTGCAAATGATTTATGTTTTAATAAGTCAAAAAAATTAAAATGTGTGTAAGAAATTTGACTACTATAAAGCTTATTATTGTCTACAATACAGTTGAACTAAATTCCACCAAGGAAAAAGGAAACGAAAGAGATGGGTGAGTTACCGCGGTGGAAGATCCTGGTGGCCGCAACGATGGGGTTGGGAATTGAGAGAGGGGGGAGGAGGAAGTTAGAAGGAAGAGAGGGAGTAAAAGAGGCTTATATATCCAAAGGTAAATTGGTAAAAATAACGTTTACTTCATCGGGTCATATGGGTTATTGCGGGTTATGCATGTTAAACCCAATTTAACGCATTTATTAATCATTTCTATTCATCTGATTTCATTTAGGGATAAAACTTTAGGGAAGGCGAGGAGACCTAAGTATTGTAAGATTTAAATGTATATACATGGAAACTTACTTTTAGAAACTTGAACATTAGTCATTACTGTCCATACCTCACAAGCACTTATAATTTAGGCAAGGCCGAGAAGACCTAAGTATTGTAAGATTTAAGTGTTTATATGTGTGAAACTTACTTCTAAAAACTTGAACATTGGTTATTGTCCCTCACACCTCATAAGCACTTATACTTGTGGAGTGATCATCGCACTAAAAACGTGCAGTGGTTGAATAGCTATTCTTTAAAATAAGAAAAAATTATTCCTCTCTAAAATGATTGTAATAGCTATTCCTTAGTAGGTGTATTAATTTTTAAAATTAATATATTTCCAAATAAACAAACTTTACATATGCTCATAATAATTATGAAAAAAAATCATAAAAAAAAACTAATCTCTCTTTCAAATTTAAACAATTTAGAAAATTTTCTAAAATATAATTATATAAGTAAAATTTTCCTAAAATATATCTTAATTTTTATTCTAATATTACAATTTAAACAATTTGAATTAAAGTGCTTTTATTCCATTGTCTTTATGGTTCTACTTTTGTGTTGTCACCAAACAAATGAAAACTAATAAGTATCACATTACAGTATTTTGTATTCCTTATAATATATATATTCCTATTCCTATGTAATCACCATTACAGCGTACCAAGCTCTAACTCATTAAATTTGTGTCATGTTTATGGGTTGTGTCAAATACTGTTACCCTTAAATTTTTCGTGTATGTCAGACATCCTTGACTTATATTTGCCTTTCATTGTAATGCATAATTGAAAAAGAAGGCCAAGGAAGCTCTAGTAGACTCTTGCTTTGTTTAAGGTACTTACAACTCACTCATCAATATTAGGTTGCTCTTGGTGATTAGTAGTGGCAATATCTGACACGACTTGCAAACACAACACAACACAGAATTAGTAGGTTATAGGCTGAAGCTTAATGAGTTCATATCATATTCAAGTTGACACAATTGACCTATTTAATAAATATGTAGTATTCATGTTCAACTCATGGAACTCGTTGAACCTGTTTAACTAAATGTTACTTTACCAATATGCCCTTAAAAATCCTAAGTATATAAACTTATTAATTGTTGTGGTTTATTTTGTTTGTCATATTTATGATTGATTATTTGCAATATTGAGATATACTTTAGTTTTAAATAATTATTTGTGATGCAGTTACTCATTAGTTTTGAATTTTATATTAAAAAAAAAAACCATTTTTTTGGTTTTTCTTAGTTTAGATTAATTTGGTTAAGTGGGCTCCAATTAGCTTAATTGGTAAAATTTTTGATAATTGACACAATATCGATAAAATCTTATTGACAGGTTAACACAACTGACTTATTTAATAAACAGGTCGTGTTAGAGTTGAAAAATCTTAATTCGTTTAATAGACGTGTTGGGTTAATATTGACCCATATAATCGAATACTCATGAGTTGATATGACACAAACTCGACACATAAACAAAATTGTCACCCCTGATGGTGAGCAATTCATCATCATCATCAAATTTATAAATAAATTTAAGTAAATATCATGAATGTTTTGGAGATTACAGATAAGTGGATACCAAAAAGTTATATACTGTTAAAAATAATAAAAGAATAATAAATTGTGAAAATAATTAGGCTTAAATGGTTTTGAACCAAGGTGTGGGAAGGGTAGGAGAGGTAAAACTTCTCCACTCAACTGCAAGTCTACCATCAACATTTAGAGTGACTGAATTTTGAATTGTCTTTTAGTAGTCATGTCACTTTTCAATTACTTTTGCAATTCTAATTTCTCTTTTGCTAATACTATAGCCTATATGCACATCATGCTATATGATAGGGATAAAATACCTAAGTAGACGGACAAAAATAACGGGAGCAAACATTAGTGACAGAGATGCCAAAAGAGACGGTCTTGGCATTCTAAAGAACTAATGGACAGGCTCATGACCTGGACAAATAGGAGATACAACGGTTGGACTCCTTAAAGCAGACGAACTTATAACATGGATGAAGAGGAGATGCGACAGTTGGATTCCTCAAGGTAGACGGACCTAAGTGAGACGGTCTGTTGAAGCTATGTGTCACCTTCATGGAATCTACATGACACCTTCGTGGCATGAGTGGTCTTCAAGAATCCTAGTATGGAAATGTCTTGCACTCTACGCCCAACTACAATTGGAGGAATCCCTACAATGAAAGAATCTCGTAAATCGCAAGTATTAATGAAAATTTTCTCTATAAAGAAATACCCTATCCACCAAGAAATTAAGGTCAGCTCTATACTACTATAAAAACCCAAAAGCCCTCACGAATCAAGATATGCTTAATTTTTCCCAGTTCTGACACTCTAGAGTTGTAGAAATTCTCCCTCTTTAACTTATCCTTCGGAGGATATTTGGCCGGTACCACACTGGTACTCTCTGTAAGGTCTCCTCTGTTCATGTTTCGTAGGTTCTATCTGGAACACGTGAGGACTATACGATGCACTGATGATTTTTGGCATCATCACTATATAATAGCCTTATTTACCTATTTACATACATAAGTTTCATCATAACATTTATCTTCAATGTTTTTATTAAAATAATATATATATATATACACAAAATTTAGGTGCAACATTTAAAGTGATGTTTTTTAAGTTTTTCATCTTAAGATTCAACCATGTGGCTATACTTAACTTAAAATACACTTTTGTCTGATGAGAAAAAAGCTATATAGCCAAATTTTAAAAGAAAAATCTAAAGAACAATACTTAAGTACTATATCTAAGTTTACCCCCCCACACACACACACACACACACATTCACAGTTAACTAATAATAAAGAAGAATCATTATGATGATCCAATTATTTTAAGCTTAGTCAAAGTTTTTATAATTATCTATATATATTTTTTAGCTTCTTCAAAACTTAAGTGCTTCAAAATTCTCTTCTCAAAAAAATAAAAGTGCTTCAAAATTCAAATGGCCTCCTAACCAGTTCTAAGTACAACCAAAGGGCCCCCAAAATTCTCAACCAAAAAGAAAGAAGCCCAACTTGTGGGCCAGATCAAAGGGGCCATTGAAATTAACTATTACTTCAAATTTTATTGGGCCAAAGGGGGTATTTTCGTACTTTTAAAAATATCCACCATCTGCCCAAAACAGCATTACTTGTATTTATTGTGCACTATATAAGACTTCATCCTCTCAGCTTCCTTCTACCAATAAGCTATAACGCATTTTCTAGAAGCTTTCAAAACTTCAAACTCACCAAACTCACGGTAAAAATTGTCATTCGTTCTCTGTTTTTTCTCTTTGTAATAAAGTTGTCTTGTTTTATATTCCTCTTTCTTTTCGATGCTACAAAAATACTTGTTCCTCGTACATATGTTACTGTTTATTTGGTCTTTATTTTATCTGGGTTGGTTTTATCTTTCTGGGTAAGTAGTCTGGTTTGATCTTTCAACCCCTTTTTTCTTTTTGTGCAAAATTTCGTAGCTTTAATTTTTTTTGGGTAATAGGATTTGAACCCAGGTTCTTGATTTTCTCAAAAAAAAAAAAAAAAAGTTTCTTAATTTTCTGAACTTTTTTTTTTTGCCCTTAATTCTTAGTATTGAAAAAATTTTACTTTTTATAAAAATAAAATCCTGGTTCTTGAATTAATATTTTTTATTATTTAATTTTCTTTTTCTTTGTATAGTATTGATTTAATGGCACTTGTGTTTTTGGATGAAGTCTATGGTAGCTATGTGTTTTTTGAGGGTTTAGTATTGGTAATCACTATGATTATTATGACCATGTATTTTAAGGGCTTTAATCTGTAACATTTTTTCCATGAATGTAAATAAAAGACTAAGATTAAAACACTTTAAACAACGTTTCTGATCATAGTACTATAGAAGAACCCGTGTTTTTCATTGGAAATATCCAAAGATTTCATATTTAATCCAAGATAATAGGTGGTGAATTCAGAATGTGTGGTTATAAACTTATTATGATTTTTGGAGATATGGGTGTGAATTTTCAATCAGGCATATCTTGTGCCATATACTGATGACAATATATAAACTTTTAGTCATTCAGATTTTTCTTGGAAAAATATATATTTTCATGGTGAAAACGTGTGATTTTTTTTTTTTTTGAGTATTGTGCTTAGAATTTAAGAAGAAAAGGGAAAAGGGGGGGGGGGGGGGGGGTTGGAAAGTGGCTTGTGGCTTTGTTGGACTTTGCCCCATCTTTTTATTTTTTATTTTCATGCAGGGTGTACAAGCTTTAGTTGTGTGTTGATAATCAGTAGTAAATGATTGTTTTGTGATGCATTGTTGTTGATTCTTTAATTGAGATTCCTTGCAAATAGAGCAAACTTGTGTGTTTCAACTCCTGTATGAATAGATAAATCACAGTGATTAACTACTGGATTGGAGGTTTAATTTGTTTTGAAAGGACCTCTTCTAGTTGCCTCTCTTTGAAAAGTGTAAATTAGTAACCCTATTTTGTGCACTCACCTCTAGAAATCTTCATTAGATCTACGTAATAGGGTTTGTGATGGTAAGTTGTAATGTCTTAGGGAATTGTAATTCAAGTCATAGACTTGGATTTTATTTTTTGGATTTGGAGGGGGGTGGGGGAAGGGAACACTTCAAAGCATGTCAGAGATGTGATCAAGAAATCATTTTCTAACAGAGGAAAAAATTTTCCAGAGGATCTATGCAGACTTTTAGATTAAGTGGAAGATTCTTAAAGTAGTTAGCAAACCAATCCTTGCAGCAATTGCTTAGATATATATAATTATAGGTCGAGGCATTAAGTTGTAGAATCTGGAGTAGCAGATTGTGACATGAGTACTTGTTTTCTTTTTTGGTTTGAAGTATAACAGAGATGGAGCCAAGCAAGCCCTTCATGGTACCATTTTTCATAGGCGAAACAAGTTCTTCAGAGGATCTACGATGGCTTTCAAACCAAGTGAAAGACTCATGTGGTGATAGCAAGCCAATCTGCACTACGGTTGAATACTTTATGATGGTGTATAATCTTGCAAGGCAAGGCCAGTCCTAACACTCAAATCAAAATTTGTTTGGATCATTTTTGCTGGAATCTTCATCACTGCCTTCAGGACAAATAATGAGTCAGATTCCACAATTATCTTTTTGATTCCACTCTCCCTAAATCATGTAGATACAGCTTCCTTTTAGTGACATCTAATTAGCTTGCCTTTAGTGCCATTCATAGAAGTTCCCATCAAGTGGATTGCCTCCTCTCTTGTTTGTGGGTATTTCTTGTAGTTGAGAAGTGTCAATTTAAAACCTAAGGAATATATTTTGATAAGACAAATGAAACATGTAATGACTTGTGGAAATACATTATTAGTTGGTAGCTAGGCCTTGGATTCTTACATTGGATCTAAAGAAAAATGTAGAGGTGCTGTTGCATTATTGTGTGGGACTTTTAGCTTTTAAGTTGTGTCATGAAAACTCAACTTTTTAGATCTTTAGTACGTGAAACTGTTATTGACTTATATATAAAAATAAAAATAAAACATTAAAAAAAATGCTGTTCTTGACTTCTTATTTTTCCCTAATCAAATAGATTCCAGGACTTAGAAAACTGGGGTATGCAACATTGACTAAGATAAATTCTCTAGAGCTTGTAATTTAAATCTCTGGAGCTTTGCTGATTAAGATCGATTATCTTGTCAAGAGAATTATATGTATGATAAAGATTAAAGAAGGCTTTGATATGGCTTGCACTTACTAATTGTTTTTTGCTGGAGAATCATTTATATTTATACATTTTATTGATCTAAGTTTGAACTAATTTTATTGTCCACAGTTCTATGCATCTAGGTTCCAACTTCAAATTCTATTGCAACACTTATGGCTTGTTTACCATGATGATGTCCACATTTTTTTTGTAGAAATATATCTGCACTCACACAGATACAGTCTATGAGCACATGCTAATATAGCAAGTAGTTTCTTTGCCCTAATATAGTGAGTAGTAATTGCAGTCACACACACAAGCATTATGTATGGCATTTGGTTTTATATAATACTGTTGTGATGTGCTGTTATATGGCAGATTTTAGTTGTGGTAACAGTTTGACTACCAAAATGCCAAAGGTTAGAAGAAAGTCTTCCTTGTCTGCTGATCAGCCTAGGGCATCTGCAGACCCTGAGCAATGTATACCAGAAGAACAATTGGAATCAGCCAATGATGTGAAAGAATGGGAAGAAGCTAGATGCCCAATCTGCATGGAACACCCTCATAATGCGGTTCTTTTAATGTGTTCCTCCCATGAGAAGGGTTGTCGGCCCTACATGTGCAACACCAGCTACCGGCACTCCAATTGTCTCGATCAGTTTTGTAAGTCTTTTGCACCACATGCCTCAATAACACTACTGCAAGAAATTCCTCTCACAAGCACAGACTCTCAGAGAAGGGAAGATGGGTGGCAGCATGGGCAAACAATGGATTGTGGGAGCCCATTGCAACCAAAGCTTGTCTGCCCTCTTTGTCGGGGAGAGATCCATGGATACATTATAGTAGAGCCAGCTCGTAACTTCATGAATTCCAAAGGAAGGAGTTGTTCTTCTGAGACGTGTGATTTTACTGGGACCTATTCAGAACTCCGGAAGCATGCGAGGTCTGAACACCCTTCTGTCCGGCCATCAGAGGTGGACCCTATGCGACAGAGTGATTGGACAAGATTGGAAAGTGAGAGGATCTGGGAGGACGTCCTTAGCTCACTTCATCCGGAATTTGGGGAAGAGACTAGTGAAGAACACATTTTCTCAGCAGGTCTTGATGACTTTGCTGTGTTTCATTTTGAGTTTCTTATTTTATCTATTCTGCTCAATTATCCAAGAGATGGAGAACAGTTGCATAATAGGAGATCAGGGAGAATGTCAAGGGTAGACTATGATTATGATCTGGAGGCCAGTCCTATTGCTGGAAGGAACAACAATTTGTTGTCAGACAGTATGCCACGGCCGCGGCAAATTGCTCGACGGGCACATGATTATCCCAGTCGTGCCATTAGGGGGGGCAGCAATACATCAGCACGTGCGTCTCTTCTACAACAAACATCGGGGTGGTCATCAGAAAGTAACTCCCATTCTTCGTCATCAGAGAGTAGGTCCTATATTCCCTCCTACAGTAGGCCCCGCTTCCGGCAAATGCCTGCACAGTCATCTGGGAGTATGCGGAGTTATCCTAGGCAGTTAACCGAAAATATGCCCCATTCCCGACGATTGCATTGGCGGGGTGAAAGACAGTCACCATACGACTGGCGGTGTGAAAGATGGTCACCATACAATAACCGGCGCTGATTGCAATTACATTGTTACCAAAGTTGCTTTGTAAGTGGGCTGATTTATCATAGGGTCAGGTTCCAATTGTAAGTTATCCATATCCTCGTTTTTTTCCATGTAATATATAAATTTCTTTTTCTTTCGTTGCTTTAGTAGCATGTAATCTTTTGAGGATTGGGCGGAGAGAACAAGCTTCTTTTTTTTCTTTTTCTTTTTCTCTCTCCTTTTTTTTTTTTTTTTGGCATTTCAGAGGAAGGATTGCTGGAGGTTTCAAGTCTTTTTCTACTCTAGAGGTGAAATAAACACTGATGATTCCTTTTGTTTCAAGGGACTGAAGAGGTAAAGTTAAAGTTAAGGATCTTTTGGCCTGATTGCTGGATGACTAAGTTGTATGCATTACCTCGTTTTGTATACTCTTTAGTGAAATGCTCTGATTAACATTTTCTAGTGTATGGATATTTATTCTTAATTTCATTGTGAATATTTTGCGTTTTATTTCCTTTTTGACATTGGTTGTTTGGGGATTGGGGTATGAGCACGTGGTGAACAAGGTGAAATATTGTAGTGACTAGTGAGTTGGAGTTATTGTAAAACAGTAATTTAATGATCCAAACACAGTCCTCACTAAATGGGCCAAAATACAAAAGGATTTGAAGGAGCCCACCAAAAAAACGTAGGCCCAACATTGAAGTAGACCGGAATTGAATTGAATTTTTGATTGTTTAGAATGAGCAACAAGAAAAGTCTAGGAATCAAATCGTGGTCAAAATTGAAGTGGCGTCTGATATTGGTAAGAAAGAAAAGGTTGAATTGAAAATTGCATCCATAAAGTCTGGGAAATTTTGATTGGTTCAGGTGCATTGTATTTACATTCAGATTTCTAATTTTAAATTTAAACGCTGATTGCTATCGTCTTTGCTTCCATCATCACTCTTTGATATCTACTTTTGCTGTCATCATCTCCTTTGTTGCTCTCACTGCTACCTTTGCAATTATCATCTTTCTGACTCTAGTCAATCCTTTTCTCATTCTTGTTGTTTGTTAAAAATTCTTCCCTCAGTTGGGTAATCTTGTCCACCAACCAACTAGAATACTCCAGTCATCTTACAAAAGTGAACACTGATCCACTTCGATCAGCTTATCCAACCCAAGAAGCATATTTCTTATAGAAGTTGGAGTTGTGTCTACTGGAACCAAAGTCTTCCTCCCTCTTCCTCTAGGCATCGCTGGCAAAAACAAAAATTTTCTTAGAAGTCTGTCAAACCCACCAAGAAAGTATGGTCTGCAACGGGAGATCTAAGAATTGGAGGAGATCTCCACCAATAACAATTCTAACGGACAGTACAGCTTGACTTCTTGCTGAAGAATTTGACCAAATCTCTCAGTCACAAACTTTAGTCTTGGTGACGGCTTTGCTAAGAAAATTGCTATGACCATAACTAGAAGAAGAAGGTGGAGCTATATATTCATCCTCTCCATCAACCGTATTTGCAAGTTCAACGGGCTCCCTCGGAATTGATTGATGTGATTCCTCCAAATATATTGAGTCCAATCCGAGGATAGTTTCTACCAATATTAGAGGAACCAGGCTATCACCATCTTTCATCTGTTTAATTATTCCCATAGCCTGAGCATCAATAAAACTGGTTTTTGAGGAGATAGTAAGAACTCTCCAATAAAGCGAAGAGCCAAGGCTAAATTCTTTTTAATGTTTTCAGAGATATTGTGAGTTTTTCAATACATAAACTTCTCAACAACCATACGAAGGTTCACCATATAGCCTTCCATCATGTTACAATCTCAATTAGAAGGCTCAAGGCATCAAATAGAATCTCCCTATATTTGGGATTACAAGAGACAACCACAGATCTTTTGCCAAACTCATAACCAAGTATGGCTGAAAACTCCTCAATGTTAGGATAGAGCTCAGCAGTTCCAAATCTGAAAAACATGATCTTCTACATCCCAAAACTTTATTGCAACATGAAGAAACTAATGATGAATCTTCACACCTCTCAAAGGATTTTATTCCCTCCAATTTGAAAGCGGAAAAGTTAGTTTTGTTTGAAAATCAAAACTACAAATCCATCTGTCACATCTTGAGCAATTGAATGAGAAGTAGATTGATTATTTGCCATGTTTGATTGTATTGTTAATCATGCTTAAATAAGATTCCAAGTTGCCTAGAGTCCAAGTTCCACTAGGATAGGGTTTTCAATTTTTTTTTTTTTAAGTGCAAAATATCCAAGAAAAAAAATTTTTTTGAACACACATCAAAACACAAAATATATACATATATACATATAAATTGGGGGCTGACAAAGATGTGCCAACACTTCCCATGTGCTGATCGGCACACTCCTCCAAGCCTTCCGATTTTGCTCAATTTTGCAATTCGACCCGTTTTGCTCCATTTTGCTTTATTTTGGGTCCTAAAACAACATTAAAAAAAAAAAAAAAAAAAAAAAAACTTCACCTCATTCTTAAAAATTAGGGGCATTCAAATATCCCTCATCATTATTTGTAAATAATAAATTGATATAAAAAAGGATCATTGTGCAAGTAGAGCATAGTCTAGAATGGGATTATCTTCTAGATGAAATGGCAATGGAGAAAATGGTCCCAACATTCTCAAACAGTCTTTTTTTTATTAATTACAAAAAGGCAAAAGAAATGGGTTAGATACAACACCCTTTTTCATCTTTTTCTTTTCAATGTTTCTATTTCTCTATTTCTTTGCAATAAGGCGTAAAAGAGTTCTACTATGAGAGTTTATGTTCCTACTGAATTAAAATCACATTCTCTTCACCTTGTTCTCACAGGTGTTTCCTATGGTGCCTCTCAAACTATGATGAGATAGTCATAGTGTTCATCCTCCCTACTTGATATTTATGGAAAAGTCTAGATGTCTAGTTTCCATAGGCTCTAACCTCATTCAATTTGGAAGTACGGTTGTCGAAATATCACGCTCAGAAGGGAGGTGATGAAGTGTAGAAATTTGTAACACTTTTCTTGGAAAATTAATTCCTGATAATTCAAAGGGGATATCATCGAGTCCTTTTTAGATAGAGTAGCTAATCCATCATAATTCAACTTGGTCTAGAAATACTCCCATTGTGGCCAAATTAGTATGGTTAATTGAGCAAATATGCTCTAAAAATAGCTTTTTTACCTGAAAAATAATGAATTGATGTTTCCTTGATTTTTCATCCATTTCAACTCCAAATTTCACCCATGAACTCTCATTTTGAAGGAAATTGTATGATCTTTAAGATGGACAAAAATTTATCTTAATCAGATAGTCAGATATTTTGGTCAACTTTTTGACAAATCCTGGTTAGGGTTAATCAAAGTTGGTCAATATTAGCTAAAAATGGCAAATTTGGGATTTTGAACCCTTGGATCATTAAAACAGTTTTTCCATGGCCCAATCAGGATAAAGAGACTTTTTCCATGTGACTCCATATTTTCTTATGTTTAAAGACTATAACCCCATGTATATGCATGGTACAATTGGGAACACACACACTCACGCGCGCACGCGCGCACATATATATATATATATATAGACACACACCCCTAGTAAATAATGGACCATAAACCTTCATAGTATTATATAAAAGTTTGACAAATTTGGATGAATTTTTTATTTAGTTGCATACACATTTTTGAAAAATTTTATTATCTAAGTTTAGATGCATGAAGTTGCATGAAAATATAAATAATGAAAAACTAGAATATAGTTGAAAGGACACTTAAAATGAAATTGTGGTACATTTAGAATCTAAAAACACTTAGCATCCTTATCAAAAAAGGGGGAAAAAAAGAAAAAGAAAAGACACTTAGCATCAAATTATCTAGGGCAATTAAACTTTCCTCATCTTTCACTTTAATATGATATATATTATTATTCAGATCCCCTCATTATCACTTTAACTTACATTAAAAACTAGGATTTCTATGATAGAACTAGGGTTGCGTTTGGTATTGGCTGAAAAAGGATTTTTTTTTTTTTTACTATTTAGATTATTTTTGCTACTATTCAGCTTATTTTTATTACTATTTATAAATTTCACTGTACTATTTCAACTATCTTTTAGTTTTATTTACAAAACTTTCAGTAAAAAGTTTTCAGTTTCAGCTAAATAAGTTGTTCCGAGTCCAAATCTTCTGTCTCATCAATTGTGCTTCACTTTATGCTCCACCAATAAAACTTGGACACATGGCCTCTCCCATTAAGTGAGATAACCCTGACTTTAACACTGCCGTTAACGTTAAAATCATACATTTTTTTGGTTTTTTCTCTTCCGCAGCTTTTATTTCTTCTCTGGTTGCGGCTTTTGGTTTCTTTTTTTTTCTCTTCTCTATGTGGTTAATGTTAACAAGAACTCTTTTGAGTTTTGTCTCTTGCCGTAGCTTTACTCTTCACTCTATTGCCGCAGCTTTAGTTTTTGTCCTATAGGTCCAGATTTGTTTCAACTTTTGAGAGACTCCTGCTAAAACAAGCAACCTTCAAGGCTTTCACGTTTTGTGCAGTCACACAGTAAGTTCTCTCTTTTTGGCTTAATGTAAATAAATTTCTTTTTTTAATTTCTTTTAGGATTTATAACAACTTTCTTATATACAATTGTGTGAGTGTGTGTCTAAAGTGTGTATGTGTGTATATATATATATATATATATATATATGTTGTTTATTAAAAAAATAACTATGTTATTTTTGTTTTGTATTAAGGTCATGAGTGATAGCAATTATCATACTAAGACTAATAGTTAATTGGTTCGAAAATTGAATTTTGAAGATGAGGATTCACCACCTGTGATAGCTGAACAACCAGAACCAATATCAATAGATAGCAACGATAAAATTCATGCTAACAGAGAAGAAGTGATTCCAAAATTAGGAATTGAGTTTGAGACTAAGCAAGATGCGTATGATTTCTATAATAGTTATGCGCGTGTAGTTGGATTTAGTATTAGGCGAAGTAAGGGCCACAAGGGTGATAAAGATGGTTCACATAAATGGTTAGATAGAGTTTTTTGTTACTCTTGCGAGGGTATACGAGGGAATGACAAAAGAGATGATAATGTGAAATGCCATCGTCCAGAAACAAGATGCGGTTGCTTGGCAGAAATGAAAATTAGTTGTAGATATAGTTAAAAATATCTGACCTTATCTCAATTGAAACACAACCAAAACATATCAGTCCAAGCATTCTCAGCAGATATCCGTTAATCCAGTTAGTCCTTATCAAATAGAGTTTGGTAAAATAATGAAATTTGGAATTTAAATAAAATGTTATCCGTATATTCAAATCAAATTGTAATCTCTACAATAATATATATACAAGAGAGCTTCTATGGAGGAGCTTCCCGTCCTAGTCACTCACTCAAGAATTTCAACAAACATGTTAAATACAAAATCCAGCAACCCTAATTATTTACTGACTACAAGCTTTACATCGTCCAAAAACGTTTTTCTTTCCACATGTTTCATAATGGAACAAAAATCAAACACCATTATCACCATAGACAAGTCACTTTATTTCTCTCCACACTTTACTCCCACATCAAACCCTCAAACGTTAATGAAACAAAAAAAATCTAGAAGATTTCCTTTCCAGAAACTAATAGAAGCAGATGAACACTTGAAGATGGAGATGAACACTTGAGACGTCAACCTCATAGAGAAGAGAGAGAAAAAAAAAAAAAACTTGAAAGCCTTGAAGGTTGCTTGTTTTGGTAGGAGTCTCTCAAAAGTTGAAACAAATCTAGACCTATAGGATAAAAACTAAAGCTACGGCAAGAGACAAAACTCAAAAGAGTTCTCGTTAATGTCAACCACATAGAGAAGATAAAAAAAGAAACCAAAGGCCGCAACCAGAGAAGAAATAAAAGCTGCGGAAGAGTAAAAACAAAAAAAGGTATGATTTTTAAAGTTAACGGCAGTATTAAAGTCAGGGTTATCTCACTTAATGGGAGAGGCCAGTTGTCCATGTTTTATTAATGGAGCACAATTGATGAGACAGAAGATTTGGACTCAATTGTTCCCAAACAAACTCAAAATGTATCTCTCTCTTTTATTCTTCAAATATTATTTTGTTTAGTTTTTTTTTATACCATTAAAACAGATAACAAATTACATAATAGTACTGTTTACATCAGAAAGCATAGGTGCCCAAAACTGATGGATTGGAATCGTAGTAGCCTGATCAGCTAAATAACAAACATGACTAAGAACTATGTTTGGAACAAAAAGCAGATTACATAGAAGTCCATTCTGCTGGAGTGACAGGATATCTGAAACCATGGTTTGTTCCTGCCAGTTTGGAGCTCGAGCTCGAACTAAGTTGGAAACTTAGACTAATCTACTGCTATTACATAAGACCAAAATACGTTGATACCCCATATCTCTGGCTTTCAATAATGCATCCATCAAAGCTTCCTGAGTAGCACCCAAAGCAGTTTTTGCAGCACAACTAAAAGTACCCAATAAGATGCAAATTCCCTGAACAGTCCTGGCTTCATACGCATAGGCCGACCTGTTGGTTTGTTTCCTCTTCCTCCCTGCAATCTTGATGAGAACCTGCCAATTCCACCCAATACCTGTGTGGCCAGAATTGAGATAAACCCTCTGTTGGTTAGGTTGTATTGCATTTGTGAAGATATTTTGATACCTGCAAGAAAGTTTTTGGGCTGTAAGAATGACTTCAATTGGATTAGGTTGTATGCCCTCATGAACCACCCTGTTCCTGTGATTCCACAAAGTCCACAAAGTAGTGAAGATGCTTTGCAAGTACTGCATTGAAACCTCATCCAACCTCTTATGTCTGTTAAGTAAGTTCCTAATCCAATTCTGAATAGAGATGTTCCTAAGTTCTGAGGTTTGAATAGCCAATACAAGAAAAGGTGTGATGTGGATTCCTCATCCGAATTGCATAAAGGGCCGGTACTGGTGTTTGTAATGCCTCTCTCTGTAAGGGTCAGGACAGTAGGGAGACTGTTATGCATAAGCTTCCAAATAAAATTCCCAATCTTCAAAGGGAGTTTCACCTTCCAAATGAGATACCAAGTATTTGCTGGGATGGAGGTAGAATTATGATGGTTTGAACTAGATAGAGAGGTATCATCCTGAAGCAACTTATAAGCATTTCTCACCTTGAAAACCCCTGAATTTGAATACTTACAAAACAATTTATCCGAAACTGATCCAGTTCTTGAGATGGGATTGCTCATGATATCCTCACTGATTGGGTAAGGGTATATGCTCCTAACCAGATCAGGTTTCCAAGTGCCATTGCTGTGGTTAATAAGGTCAGCCACAGTTTTAAAATGCTTACAACTGCTTAAAATTTAGATAAATACTAATATTTTAGATGTTCACTTTAATTTGAGATTCACCTGTCTTGTCCAACCTCCAATTTGACTTTAAATTAGATAAATAAATTGGTTTGAGTTTTTTAAAATTTGAGAGATGTTTGGGATAGAATTTCTAAAATTTAATAAATATAATATACCAAATTCTTTGCGGATTTTTAGTTTGAAAAGACTTTTTCCCTTAAACCCAACTCTTGTCATTACTAGTATTTTTAATTGCTTTAGCCGTACACCCTAGAAAGAAGCAAGCAATAGTGACAAAATTGTTACCATGTTAGCTACTCAATCCACCTCCTAAGAGCATTAGCGTAGTTATAGCACAACCGACTAGTCCAGCTAAATTATGGCTGACAAACCCGAAAATGACCCACATTGTATTAGCAATCCATCAGCAAAAATGCATTTTTGCTAGTGTGCTTATCCAATAATACATAAAACTATAACATAGGCAACGTTTTTTTTTTTTTTTTTTCAACGAATGATCTAAACACCCAAACTTCATCCACAAACAATCAAAACAAATCTCATGTCGAACCAAAATCTCCAGTGTCGTCAAAATCTATGGTTGCATGACAACGACATCGATGAGGTAAGAAACCCTTCTTGAACTTCGCATCCATGACAATACCGGTAAGGGCATGAAGGGAAAGAGAAGTAGGGAGAGATTTAAAAATTTAAGAAAACAATACTTTAATTAAACAGAGAAGGAAATAGAGTGGGATATTAAATGTATTTGAGAGAGAATATTTAAAATAGAAAATATAAATTCTTTAAATTATGATTTGGCTAAAATTTAGTTATGCCAATGCAGATGCTCTAAACTTGTACAATTTTCATGATTTTAAAAACTGGACCGGACTGGACTAGTCGGTCCGACCGGTTCAATCGGGAACTAGCTACTAATCCGGTCCGGTTATGACTAAAAACCGAAAACACTAAAAAACCGGAAATAATTGAGAATTGGCCGGGTTCAACCGTAAAATCGGGAGCTGGTATGGTTGAACTGGTTATTGACCGGTTTCGTTGAAAACTTAAACTACACATTTTTTTTCAAAAAGTTGCATTTCTTTCCCTTCAAAGAATACTTCAAAAACTAAAACTACTCATAAGAATGATGATCCAAAATTGTGGGAAGGAAGAAAAACTCAATGAAAAGAAAGTGGTAAAGAACTAAAGATTAAAATATGATTCTTGATTTTTTTTTTATAGGTAAATATGAATTACCTTGGCAGCATCAACTTTCTAAAAAATTTTATTTTGCAGCAAAAATACTTTGAGACCGAGAGAGTGAGAGTGTGAGACTATAATGTAAGAGTTTTCAAAGTTAAAACAAAATAGAAGAATGACTTTAGCTTTCGGATGGGACTAAATTTGAAAAGAGAAATGAAAGTTTGAAAGAATGGGTAGGTGAAGTATTAATGAAAAGAAAAGGTAGATGAATCACTTTTATTGCTTTTGTTTTGTTTTTTTTTTTTTTGTTTTTTTTTTTTTTTGTTTTTTTTTTTTGTTTTTTTTTTTTCTATGTCTTATCTGACTCACACCTAGAGCCACGTTACAACTTCTAAAAAGGAGCAAACTTTTACAAGACAACTCAATAAAGGTAAGGGAAAGGTTAAAAAGAAAAAAGGGTCATGTCATGTCGGTACTTAGTATATATGTATATATATATATATAAGTATTAAATATATAATATATATATATATATATATATGTTATACATGGTTAATTTGATTCTTCACAGTTATAAAATTTTATATATTGGCTATGGATTTTGTTATTTTTATTTCTTAAATTTAATACACGAAAACTAAACTCACATTAGTTTTTAAATTTTATATATATGTTTAACTAGAATATTCCTAGTTAAAAAACTTAATATATATATTTTTTAATTTTTATTATTTAAAATTATTAATTAAATTATTTATTACGTCTTCAGTTCGACCACCGATCAAACCCTGATCCAACCAAAAAATTGGTAACCAATTCCTTTTCCGGTTCTTTCACAATACCGGTTTTTATATACTATATTTAATTCTTTATAACGCAATAGAATAAATTTAACAATCAAAGAGAAAAATAAAATAAAATAAAAAAAACTAAATCACATTAACCTAAAGTAGATTTTAAAGAATATAAAAAATATATTATAGTTTTATAAGCTATATTTAGTTCTTTATAACGCAATAAGATAAATTTAACAATCAGAGAGAACAAAAAAAAAAAAAAAAACAATTTAAATAACAAAACTAAATCACATTAATCTAAAGTAGAGTTTTAAAAAATATATAAAATTATCAACCTAAAACAGAGATACAAGAAAAATAAAAAAAAGTCCACCAAAAGATTGAGAGAAGAAAGAGAAAACCTTTTTTTGTGAGGGAAAACTATGCATAAAATGAAAGAGGGTAATGAAGAATTTATAGTAAGAGGGTGTGAATAAAAAGAGAAAAATAAAAGAAGATGAAGGGAAAGAGGAAGAATGATATTAATGTAGAAGGTAGTAGAGAGCTGAAAAGATAAGGGAGGGAGAAAAGTTAGAGAAGTAGTGGGGAGATAAAAAGGTAAGAGAGAGAGAAATGTTAGAGAAGAAATGTAAATATTAAAAAAATAAATATTAAAAAAAATTATAAGAAAATTGAAAAGAAAAAAAATAATGATATAGTCATTGATGTGACTCAATTAGAGTGTAGCAACAATAAATATTACGCTTCAGTTTTTAGATATACACAAATGAATAGAATGTTTTGTTGTCCCACAATGAAATTATAAAGTCATCCATGTTCCATACATATGTACGAGAAATACGACAACCTGATATTTTCAGGAGATCACCCACCAAACTATTCCCATAATGTTAAAAAATTTTGTTAAGAAAGTTTTTCTAACTAAAACAGTAAGAGAAAAGAATGTGAAATATTTAATTAGGGCCAGAATAGTTAAATAGATAAACTTGGAGAATTTTCAACTATAAATAATTACACTTCACCGGTAGCAAATCTTTTCCGACATGAGAAAAATATTTGTTATTAACTATGGATGGAATATCATTACAACCTCTACAGAGTAGTTCTACTACCAGTAATGGTATTGCTACAAAAAGAAAATTTCACTTCCACGGGCCATCTATATGAAGATGTCATAAGATTAAACCACCCCCCCTTTCCCTACACCTACACATGCTCGCTATGGCCATAAGTAGATGCAAAAAATATATCATGTTGAGAGCTTAGCAGGCATTAGAACAAAGCAGATGCTTCCAATTAAACTCAGCCATGAACTGCAGCAGCTTGAGCTTCTTCCTCAGGCTCAGCCTCTGTTGCAGAGATTAGTGATGCAGACTGAATCTTTCCCGCATGATCCAGCCGCATTAAAATTACTCCCCTGCAGAATATATTTGTCGAAGAAACTAGATCAGGATAGCAATGATCTAGTACTTAAAAGCCACAATAAAGTTGCGTCAACAACACATACATCCAAAGGGACTTGGTACTGTCAATACATCTATATACTATATATAAAGCTAAAGCTTCTTAATTATCTGCATAGTTGTTTCAAACAAATCTCAGAGTATGGCAGCTCTTCTACATGCAGTGATGAGAACTGGAAAATTCAAATCTCAAATCGATAGGAGAAGAGGATGATAGGCATGCATCCCCAGTGGCCTGGCATATTTTGGTTATCTGTAGATGGATTTTATCTACAAGGAGCCCCTTCAGTAAATTCTTACCTAAATGGAAATTTTGTGCACCATTTTAAATAAATGGGGTTAACTTAATGCTTAAAGTTGATCTGCATTTAGTAAGAACATATGGAACACAAATACAAAATTTTTTTTTTTTTTTGATAGGTAAAAAAGATTTGTATTCAAAAAACACTACCTTATGAAAAAAACATAAGGCAGAGAAAGAACTACAAAGTGAAAGGAAAGAGAGAAAGAAAAAGAAAGGAAAAGAAACTAAGAACACAATAGAGAGCTAAGGAACATAGGGAGAGAGTCACTAGAGGTGAGTCTCCAAGCCCTAGCCCAGTCAAACAAAGTGCCGCTGAAAGAGGCCAAAAGCTGGTCATCCGAACTATCCATGTCCTCAAACGTCCTCCTATTGCGCTCCCTCCAAAGACACCACATCACGCATAAAGGAGCTAAATTCCAAATGCTAGACAAATGCTTTCCAGGCCAATTCCACCAACCGAAAAGAGTATCAGCAATCGATCTTGGCATGACCCAAGAAAACCCAAAAGATCTAAACACCAAGCACCACACCCGATACGCCGTTCCACAATGCAGTAACAAATGGTCCACCGTTTCTCCATTACTACAGCACATGATACACCAGTCAACAAAATCCCATCTACCCCTCAAATTATCACCTGTGAGGATCCTATTCCAAACAGCAGTCCACACAAAGAAGGAAACACGTCGAGGAGCCTTAACCTTCCAAATACCTTTTCAAGGAAAAATAATTGGTAAGGAGCTTCTTAACTTATTGTAGAACGATCGAGTATCAAAATCCCCATTCTTTGTCAACTTCCATCGCATACGATCTCCGTTCTCAGTGGGGGGCAGAGTAAAGTCCAAGGTACGGAGAAAATCAACCACCTCACTCATTTCCCAATCATTTGGCCTCCTAGTAAAATGAACATCCCAACTTCTCCTCTCCTTAGACCCCAACCGATCGAGAGAAGAGGCCACCGATGCCCCTTTGTTGGAGGCGATCCCATACACACTCGGGAAAGTCAAATGAAGTGGAGAATCCCCACACCAATGATCTGTCCAAAGCTTCACTCTATCCCCCACCCCTACCTCAAAGCGGATATTCCTGCTAAAAGCCTCCCATCCCATGCGGATACTTCTCCACAGACCACACCCATGAACCCCTCTATCTAACCTGGAAGTCCAACCTCCCCAATCTTCCCCAAACTTGAGAGCTACAACCCTTCTCCAGAACCTTGTCTCCTCATTTCCAAATCTCCATAGCCACCTCCCAAGTAAGGCTTTATTGAAAGTAGTAACTTTCCTTACTCCTAACCCACCAAATTGCACAGGTGCACACACCTTGTTCCAACCCACCAAGTGAAATTTGGATTCCCCCCACAAGAAATCCCTTTGCAGCCTCTCAATTTTATTGGCCACATGCGTAGGGATGGTGAAAAGGGACAAATAATAAGTGGAGAGACTAGATAAAGCGCTTTTAAGCAATGTTAGTCTACCTCCTTTTGACAAATACATCTTCTTCCAACCGGCCAACTTATACTCAATTTTCTCTAAGATAGGGTTCCAAACAGTGGGGGACTTGTAGGACGCCCCCAAAGGCATACCAAGATAGGTCATAGGCAAAGACCCAATCCGGCATCCCAAAATCTCTGCCAGGACATAGACGTTAGGAACCTCCCCAATGGGAACCATCTCACTCTTTAGCACATTCACCTTTAAACCTGTCACTGCTTGGAAACAAAGGAGAAGCATCCTAACATGAAGAATTTGCTCCTCTTCGGCATCACAAAACAGAATTGTATCATCTGCAAACAAAAGATGTGAGATACAAACCCCTCCACCACGACTTCCATCAGCCCTAAAGCCTCGAAACAAACCTGCCCCTTCAGCTCTTTTCATCATCTTACTGAAGACCTCCATCATAACCAGAAACAAAAGGGGGGATAGTGGGTCCCCTTGTCTCAATCCCCTCGAACTCCCAAAGAAATCAGCTGGAGACCCATTAAACAAGATAGAAAATTGGGCTGTAGAAATACAAGTGCGGATCCACCTACACCACCTCACCCCGAAGCCCATTCTCTTCAACAAATCAAGAAGAGCCTCCCAGTTCACATGATCATAAGCTTTCTCAATATCTAGTTTACAAATAACCCCCGGAATCTTGCCCTTCACCCTACTATCAACACATTCATTAGCAATGAGAACTGAATCAAGGATCTGTCTACCACCTACAAAACTGTTTTGAGACTCAAATATCAGCGGGTCCAAAACCTCTTTCAGGCGGTTAGCCAAAACCTTAGCCAAGATCTTGTAAACACTTCCCACTAAACTAATAGGTCTAAAATCTCGAATATTCGAAGCCCCATTCTTCTTAGGGATTAAGGCTATGAAAGTTGCATTAAGAGATTTTTCAAACTTGCTATGTTGATAGAATTCTTCAAACACAGCTAAGACATCGCGTTCCACCACTTCCCAACAATGGTGATAGAAAGCCAAGGAGAAACCATCCGGACCGGGAGCTTTGTCTCCTTCCATCTCTTTGACAACTCGAAGAACCTCCTCCCATTCAAACCTCCGTTCTAGCGCGTCTCTCTCCAACCCCTCTATTTGATCAAACTCCAAACCTTCCACACAAGGCCTCCACACCTCAGTCTCCTTGTACAATTTTTTATAAAACAGAACAGCCTGGTCGGCCATCTCAGATTTGTCCTCATAGATAACCCCATCCACCTCCAACATGGTAATATGATTGTGCCTTCTCCGAGAATTGGCCATCTTGTGGAAAAATTTGGTATTATTGTCTCCTTCCTTAATGCAAAGCATCCTCGACTTCTGTCTCCACGAAACTTCTTCCAAAGAGAGAAGGTTCTGAATTTGAGATCTCAACACATTCCTCTCTCCTAACTCGGCTACAGAAAGGCCGAACTCCCCTTCCTTAACATCCAAAACTTTCAAAGCCTCCAAAAGATCATTTTTCTGACTCACGACATTTCCAAACTCACTTCGGTTCCACTGAATAATATCTTCCTTCAATGCCTTCAACTTCTTGGCAAGAACGAAACTAGGGATGCCGGAGAAAGAATAACGATTCCACCAAGAACGAACCCTATCTTTGAACCCATCCGACTTTAACCACATGTTCTCAAATCTAAAAGGACTTTTCCCCCTCAAAAGCCCCCCTGCCTCCACTAAAATGGGGAAGTGGTCAGAGATAGGACGAGTTAGGACCCGTTGGGTCACATCCGGGTAGTGATCCTCCCAATCATGAGAAACCAACACCCTATCTATCCTAGACATTGAAGGCTGATCCGAGCCACTCGACCAAGTATAACTCCCTCCTTCCAAAGGCAAATCTATCAAGCAAAGCTCCGCAATGAACTCAAAAAAATTCTCCATCGCCGGGGTAAGACGAGATCCCCCCAACCGTTCGCTAGGGAACCGAACAATGTTGAAATCCCCTATGTAACACCAAGGAACTTCCCAAAGTTGCTGAATTCCAATCAACTCATCCCACAACTGCCCCCTCAAGTTATTATCATTCGGGCCATAAACCCCTGAGCAAGCCCAAATAAAGCCATCCCCCAAACCCTGCCACCAAACTGAAACGGAAAACCGACCCACCATTACCTCCGACTTTTCTAAAACCCTCCTATCCCACATCATCAAAACCCCACCAGCTGTCTGATCCGCATCCAATGCTACCCAGTCTACATAGGGACAACTCCACAGGCTGCTGATTAACTGTCTATCCAGGCCTGCAAGCTTAGTTTCTTGAAGGCAAATAACATCACAATTCCATTCCCTTAACAAAATTCTAACCACCAAACGTTTCCGCGCATCATTCAAACCTCTAACATTCCAAGACACCATTCTTAACTTCATTGAAACAGTAAACTCCCTACAGCAACCACAGTCAAGCAACCAAAGAAAAGAAAACTATCTTCCATCATAATTAACCGAGGAAATCAAATTCCTCAACTCCCTCTTCCCTTTATCCTTTAAGACAGCTCTTAGGTGGGCTGCATCTTTTCTATGCACCAGCTTGGCTGCCTCAATCTCCATCTCAAGCCTTTGTAAAAGCAAAATACACCTCTTCTCATGTCGACCCAAAGAAAGCCCCATCATCTTACTAAAACCGGGGAGTCTAGATTTCACCCAGTTAGACACCTTCAAATTGTTGTCCAAACTCCTCTCCTCAGAGTTACAATACGAATCAGCTGTCACAACCACCCCCAGGGGATTAATAGACACCAAGGGGAAAGAACTCTCCACATCACCCAGGGTCTCAACTGCATAAGCTGTGTCGACCTCATTCAAAGCCACCATCGACTGATTAGCCTGATAGGAGGTGTCTATCCGCTGCATATCGCTAGCAACCTCAACCCGAAGACCTTTATCTCCACCCGGAATACCCCCTTCCTCAATCCCAACTCTAAGAGTATTTAGAACGTAATTTGATAGCTCCAGGCCTAATAAAGCCCTATCACCCACTGTTTCTGCCTTGCCCAGAGTGGACGGAGGCTCATTGGCACAAAGCCCACCTGAATCAGCCTCCGCCAAAGTCTCCGCAAGGCAACCCAGAGGCTCGGTTGGAGAAAAAGACCCTAAATCGGTCTTCGTGGTGAGGAGAAGAGCATTATCGACGCTATCCCGCATTGCAGGAGAAGCTCCGGCGAGAAACGCATCAGAGAAAGGACCACCAACCTTCCCCGATGCCTTCGCCGGCCCACAGGACAGCTCGAAATGGGTCCCCAAGCTCGCCGCCGTCAACGGAGCTTCATGTCGTGCCTTGCCGGCCTTCACTAGTGGCGCCGGTGACTCCAAGGCAGGAACGACCTCAGCCCTCGCGATGTCCAGAGTTTCCGACGTAACGTAGGAAGCTTTGGGCATCACTGGTGTGTGGGCTTCCTTCCTTAAAAGTGTCGGGCACCCCTCAGTTGGGCTTTCACCTGCTTCCAATCTCAGTGGGCCAGTGGGCTCTAGACCAGAGAGCACAGGAAGGCCCAATGGAGACCCATCTAGGTCTGAGCCCACCAAAGAGAGTTGCTGAACCTGTGAACCACTAGGCACGTGCACCCTCTGATCCTTTATAACCAATATGGAATTCCTCAGTCCCCCTTTATTCCACACCACTCTCCTTTTTCCTTTCTCATTCACTTCTACAGTCAGGCTAGTTCTAGCCCAGTCAGAGTTTCCCAGTTCCCGTTTATTTCCATAAACATGTTCAATCCCCTTTGATTTGAAAATCAATGGGGGTCTCCTTTTGTATCCTACCTGATTTGTCCTTTCAAAATTCAAATCCCCTGTTCTGCACTGAGAACCCACAACTCCACCCTCCTGAGTGGCCGGACCAGGTAAGCTCACCAGAGCTTTGCTCAACATATCTTGTTGACTAGCTGAATTTTGCATCTCTGACTGGAATCTGGCCCTGACCTGCACCTCACGCCCACGCACCATATCAGCAAAGGATCTAAAAGGTTGAATCCTAGAGTTATCCTTATGAGACTGAGACACAAAAAAAGACTGCCCATTCCCACCATTCACATAGTTTTCAGGTTCCAGCAACTTCCTTAACTCTAACCCAAAAACTCTCCATCCAATCTTTGCTCTGCCTACTGGAATGATAATGGACCTCCTAGACCCGCCAACTTTGAGTTCAGACAACAGAAGGAACAAGCATAACGAATTGGAGCTCCGTTGAAGGGTGTAGGCTGAGTCACCTTCCCTAAACGAAAAAAAGCACTTCGAACTGCTCCCCACAACTATCTGTTCTAAGCTCTTCATCAACCATTGAGCCACATTCTTACCCATGAAGACCGACTTCACGAAGTACCTACTCCGCTCAAAAATCCTTAGAGAAAAATACCTTCCCCCTTCCTCTACCACCAATTGGAAAAGTTTGGATTCAATAAAAAAACTACGAACACCACCCATATTATATTGTGGGAAAACATAAAGGATAGAAAGGGGGGCTTTGTTCGTAAGAATTTTCTTATTGCCCTTTTGAAGCACTAATGTGTTACTTTGTTCTTCAGCTACATCTATGTCTTTGAAATATAACATGATTCAAGTTCAAAAATTAACACCATCAATATAAATTAAGGAAAGAAAATTGTTTGTGGAGATGGTGAACTTGCAAATACAAGCCATATCTGAAATAAAGAACTTTCTCAAGAGAAAGAAGGCACACTTACTTTAGAATATAAATAAACCTTACAATATATTTACCTTGCATAGCGAGACTGTATTGAAACATCCCGAACCTTAATTCTGTTGACTGTACCACTTTGGCTAACGAGAACCACTTGTTCATCACTTTCACCATCATCTGTTAATTATTATCACAAATATATATACCCCAAAACAAAAATGGAATATCATCATGAATTGTGTGACAAAAACACAATCATACATATCAGAAAATCAGCTCCATGCTATAGCATTACCTGACAATGAATATCCAACCACAAAGACTGCTGCCAAACGGTCCTCCGCCGAAAACTGAAAATAGGGCAGCAGAATAGCCATAAGACAAGTTACATTGACATATGAACTAAATGTAATATTTTTGAATCAGGAAGTTTATATGGAGACACCTTGTATCCTATTAAACCAACTCTATTTAAAGGTGATGCACGAAAGGAGCTCAAGGGCACACGCTTTCCAAAACCGCTTTCAGACACAAACAACAGCCACGGGCCATTGAGGCTTTTAGCACTGTGGAAATATTTATGAAAGATGTAAGAGATAAAATGCCAATTGTTATGAGATCAAAACAACAAACAGCTAATTAACATATGGTCATTACAAATAAAACAGTAATGAAAACAATATCAAAACAAAGGAGACAAAATCCAACCTATTTCTCAGAAGCTCACACTAGAGTATAGCTAACATGAGCTCAAAAAGGAAAGGAGAGAACAAATTATGCAATTTACACTTGTCATCCAATAAAAGTAAAATCCAGAATGGAAAACTGTGCTGCAATAAGTATAGAGAAAAAAAATTTTTTTTTTGACCTTTGTTCTTTTGGGAATTATATATTAATGTAGCACCATTTTTTTTTTTATTGGTAAGTTATGCATGCACCTAGTGGGTCTTGAACTCACGATCTAACCACCCCCCCCCCCCCCCCTACTAAAACTTATAAGAAGAGCAGGGGCCAATTGAGCTAGAGCTCATTGCTCTAGCACCATGCATATTCTTTATTAATTCTCCCAAAACCAACAGAGATTAAATATATGAATATGGACAAGTGTGTTCCATTATGATATTTATTTTCTAATATTTACGTGACATGTAGAAAAGGGATAAAAGTGAATGAAGTCTAGTTGACTAGGATCTTGGAGATATTTAAATAAGCTTTGTTGTATCTGTGTGAACAAATAAGGTTAATATTTTATTAAAGCTTAAACTAGGAACCAATAAGCAATTTATACAATTTTTGGTCGAGCCCAAGGGTGGCTGGATAAAACCTCTATGGCAACAGTTAAAGACTTATATAAATAGGAAAGAGAGTGATGAGAGTAAACCCTAATTCCGTCTTGGGTTTAGGTTTGATTGAAGGAGAAACCCTAACAATTGTACTGAAAACATGCAAAAGTAAATGTTGAAACCTAGGGTTTTTGAGGATTACGTTAGGATTTTGATTGACCATAAAGAATTTTAAGAGAAACCCCGGGTTCCTCTTAAAATTCTTTATCCTCAGTTATTTTTGTGTTCAGCTAATAAGGAGGCTTGTATTTCTGATGTGTTAAGCCCTTCAGTGGGTGATAATGACAGAGTGTGGAGTTTAAGATTTCATAAGGAATTCAATGATTGGGAGTTGGCGGCTTCCCACTCCCTTCTTCATTTAATCCAAACCCGAATTCCTAGGGGTGGAGGGTGATAGGCTTTGTTGGGATCTTAATGGCAGTGAGAAGTTTGATACTCGGTCTTTTTATCATAAGATTCGAAATGCAACTCCTTCCATTTTCCCTTGGAAAGGAATTTGGAAAGTTAAGGTTCCTAAAAGGGAGGCTTCTTTTATGTGGGCAGCAGCCCATGGTCAGATTCTAACTTTAGATAATCTTATGCTTCGTGGTTGCCCTTTGGCGAATCGTTGTTGTTTGCGTTGTTGCAATGCAGAATTTGTGGATCACCTGTTACTTCATTGTCCGATAGCTCATTGTGAATGTATATGCTTCGGTTGTTTGGGATCGATTGGGTCATGCCAGGTTCAGTTGTGGACTTATTATTCTGTTGGCATCATTGGCTTGGGAAGCATAGCTCTGATATTTGGGATTTGGTTCCAGGCCGCTTAATGTGGACTATTTGGTCTGAACGGAATCGGGTCTTTTGAGGATGAAGGGAAAACTGTGGTTCAGTTGTCAGAGTTTTGCCAGCGGACCCTCTTTGATTGGTCTCGATGTTGGGGTTTCTCGGATTGTTCTACCATTTTGGATTTTCTTTCATCTATTAGAATAGATTAGGGGCTGCTTCTGTCTTTTTGTTCTTTCTTTTCCCTTTGTTCACTACCGTGAACTCTGTGTTTCTCTAGATATTCTATTATTAATATTATTCACTTCTTACTTATCAAAAAAAAAAAAAAAAAGTGTTTAATCATTGATAAAATTGCAGAGAAGATTTAGAAGGCAACAAAATCAAGCTCAGATGCTACAAGAAATCAAGAACCAATCAAGACAAGGAATCAGAACTGTAGTAGGATTCAATTAATAGACTGTAATGCATTAGTTTTTTTGCACAATCCTTTAGGTTTTAAGGTTTATACTAGTATTTCCAAGTGTATTAGAAGCCCAGAGACTCAATTTTGTTGGCAAATATAGATGATACATCATTTAAAATCTCATTTCACCAAATACGAAGTGATAATTGATTTAAAATGATGTGTCACCATGTAACTGTTAAATTTTATATGAAGTGTCATTGGTCACAACTTTAGATTTGTAAAAAATTATATCTTTCACAATGCGAACTTAAGACTTGTCCAAACACAAACTTTTTTTTGTTCAAGTTGCCCAAAGTCATCCCCAAATCCAATTCAAAGCCACTGATTCTGATAGGGTATGGATTAAGGTCACAATTGCCTGTGTTATTAATCAACCAACCTATAAGTCTTATATGTTGCTAATTACAGAAAAAAAAATCCATATAACAAGAAATATTACCTGCTTGTGTTAGCTTCTGACACCTTTTTCAAGTCATTTAGCTTAGCTGCAGGTATAATGTCCATGCTTGCCATCATATCCCCTTGTTTTAGTCTCATAGCTACTGCGCCTCTAGTATTTCTGCCTTGTGTTCGAATCTATGTCCAACAGGAGGGAAAAAAATATATAAAAAGACGAGTGATAAAGGACACATAATTTTGATTTGTGATGCCAATGACCTCTAACTCAAATGGCATGCTCTCCTCTCATAAGCATAAGGTAGAAAGTAAGATCATGAGTCCAAGAACCGCCAACTGCATGAGTGACTGACCAAAACAATAATTCCAAGTTGTTCAAAATTTGTCTCGTAGAACAGAAAAGTATTGTCAGCATAATTTAGGGGATGAGAAATTTCCATAACCCTCTACTTCAACACCCAACTTGAATTCAAGCAAAACATCCACCACCCACAACTTTATGAAGCATCCTGCAGAGAACCTCCACAGCTAGGATGAAAAAGAAAAGATGATAAGGGATTCCGGTGTCACAACCCCCTTGAGCTACCCAAAAAACCAACCAGGCAGCCGTCAATCTAAAATAAAGAACCAAACTGTTGAAACACAACTACAGCCATTTTCTCCACTAAAACCAAATCTACCCCACAAATAAATCAAAGAATCCCTATTTACATGTCTGTATGACTTCTCAATGTCCAGCTTGCATATAACCCTGGTAATACAACTACAAACTCCACAATCAAGACGGTCATTCACAATGATAACTGAATTTAGAATTTCACCATCAACATTAGCACTCTATGTGCCCAACACGAGACTACCTATTAGACACTCAAATGATTAGTTGACATTGACACTTCTATCAAGAACTTGTAAACACTGCCCACTAAACTGATAGGACAAATATCTTCAAGTTTAACAGCACCCATTCTTCTAAGGAATCAGAATAATAAAAGTAGTATCATGGACTTCAGATTTTACAGTTAGCAGAGATCTCATCACAGACCTGCAACTATCACCCTCTAAAATTTCCCAACAGTGTTGAAAGAAAGCTATTGTAAAAAAATCTAAAACTAAAGCCTTATCACCATTCATATCCTTCAAGACACATCTTCACATTCAAACAGTCTCTCCATCATACGCTAAGATCTTCATCAACAGAAGGGAGATTTAAGCTAATTACCTTTCCATTGTGCTTAATGTGGTTTATTTGAAGGGAGCGTAGTCGACAGACATTAGAGGATATGGATAGTTCGGGTGACCAGTTGCTTGCTTCCTTCAGTGATTCTCTGTTTGATTGGTCTAGGCTTAGGGACTCACATTTAGTGATTCACTCCCTTTGTTCCTTTGTTCTCTTATTTTTTGTAATTAATTTTCTTCTTTTTTTCTTATTCCTTGTATTTTTCTGGGACTGCTTTGTGCTTTTTCTGCATAAAGTAGCTTTTCTAACATACTTCTTTCTTACTTATGCAAAAAAAAAAATTAACTAAGGTCACCACTCAACTGATTGATTAAATTCCCTTTAAAAAAGAACTACTTCTTCCTTCAACTCTCTCTTCAGAAAATAATACATCATCAACATCTAGATTACCAATGAAATTTACTGTTCTATCTGAATTAACCAACTAGTGAAAAACTTTGTATATTATCACCCTCCCAGAAGCCATAATGCTCTAGAATTTGAAGTCAACACACCACCACAAAAATGAGCTACCTTTTCTACTTCAGATATAAGAGACTTCTTTTCAATTAATCACTCAGAGATAAACCCTCAACCTCCTCCTTCAAATCCAGCTTCCTTATCTCCTCCAATACCCTCTTATTTCTAAACCCGACAATACATTCCCAAAAACTTCCTAGTCCACACACTCAAATACTCTATCAAAGCCCATAATTTTTTAACCAAGACTTTTTTAGGCGAGCCTTCAAATTTCTGATCTCTCCACCGTCTAGTACTCTCTCCATAAATCTTGCACCCTTTAGCCACATATTCTTAAATCTAAAAGGGCTTTTACCTAGTGATATGCCATAATCCTCTACAGTACAATAAACAAGGGCAGTAATATGAAACAGGTATAAGTGATAGTATTTGAATTGGGTTACCAAAATGTTCTTCAGAATCATTTGAGACCAAGAATTGATCAATAAAGGACATTGATTGAATATGTTGATTACTAGACCATGTAAAAGAACCCCCTTCAAAGAGAAAACCAACCAGGTTCATCCCATCAATAAATTATGGGAATTCCATCACAGCAATAGGAAGTCTATCTGCCCTAACCCTCTAACTAGGAAAATGAACACTTGCTAATCAGTTAGCTTCAAGAACCACTCACACCACAAAGGGACCTCCACTAATGATGTTAGACTTAGATATTGTTTAGTTCCAACTATCACACCATCTTCTACGGTCTTTTGCAACAACAGCTGAATATGAAGGGAAAAAAATTTCTTAAACTTAAAATAAATGTTGAACAAAAGTAGAATTCTTCCTATGCTCATGCCACAGCTCCTATACTAAATGCCCTAACTATATTCTCACAAATGTTATATGGGTTTGAACAGAAATCCAGCTTATTAATTGAAAAAGAAAAGAACGTGTATTAACATACATTCTCACAGGAACATAGATTAACCAATCCATTCTGTGAAGCCATGGCCACAAGGTTATCATTTGTACAACAACGGACCCACTTTAGCTCATCACCAGGAACCTGTCAAGTGCATAGATGAGGCTTGGAAATAATACTACCATAAGACATTGTTGAACAAGCCAAAAATAAATAAATAAATGAAAGAAGAGGACAAACCAATTGAATTGCAATGATTCCTGTTGACCTGATGGATGAGAACGAATTCAAAGATACTTTCTTGACATAGCCATTCATTGTAAGCATCAGTAAGAATTGATCTCCAGAAAATTCACTCACAGGAATAACGGATGTTATTCGTTCACCATCAGATATTGATAAGATCTGCATCCAGAGAAAAAAAATAATACTTACAAATAAATAAAACCTTCAGCAATTACCAGAAAGAATCGATATAAAATGAGATTGACAAGGTAAACACCTGAACAAGTGGGGTGCCAGCAGCAGTTCGGGTGCATTCTGGAATTTTATATGCCCGAGCTGAGTACACTATTCCCTTATCACTGCCCAATGTAAAATAATTAATGGGACTTTCTACAGCTGAAAGTAAATGAGGTGCCAAAGCAAAGATTCACAATCCTAATGGTAGGATTCCAGAAACTGGATGGCTCTCAAGAGACAAACTTTATGGTACAAAGAAAAGTCCACACTATAAATTTGAACCATCTTATACAAACTTTATGGTACAAAGAAAAGTCCAAACTATAAATTTTAACCATCATACTATCTTAGAATTGAAACCAGAAGGGGAACCTATATATGCGCAATGTATTTATTTTCTCCCTGTTGAACATTAGCAATTATGGAAATGATCATTCTAATTGTACATTTTAGATTTATGTACTTTTTGTTAAAGTATTAAGCTTCCCTCGGTAGTCGTTTCACTTCCTATGTACATGGGGAGCTCTTGTATCTTTTGGTTTTTTTTTTTTTTTTTTCAACTAAAGTTTGCTAATGTTACTTTGTTATTTTTTATTAGCATATTAATAAGGGTGTTTTTGTAATCATTCTATAAACCCAAATATAAATATAAGTTAAGGCATGGATCTCACCAATTACGCCCACAACCTTATTTTCTCTCTTCTCTGTCTCTCTCTCCCTCCATTTTACTCTTCATCTTACTTCTCTTTAACCCTAATTTGCATAGTTTACAACTTAACTAAGTTCTTTTTATCTATCAAAAACAAAAAACTGTACCTGATGACTATTATGCAACCAATACGGAACAATAATTATAGGAAACAATCAAACAAAAACTATTTTCTCTAGTCCAGTAAATTTCCCTTCATCATGTATATGACAATCCAAACCTTGCAATATAAAAATCAGAAGGGTTTTTTCAAACATAATAACAGAAAGAGAAATTGAGCACATGTTCTGGTTGAAGAATCAAACTAATTTAATTCATCAGAGTGAGTACTTTACATAGTAAGTCAAGACAGATTAGAAATACCTGAAATACAGGATATGGTCATGTGCACGACAAACAATAAACTCTGATGTTGCATCATTTACTCTCAGCTTTCCAATGGATTTACCAATTGTTCCACGATTTTGAAGATTAAAGGTATTAGGCTTCATCCGCTTAACATAACCCTTTTCACTAAGCGCCTGAAAATTATATGAAAAAATTACACATGAATGTTATGTTCTATTTTTTCTTTTCTTTGGTGTGGAGGGGGCTGTAAGTTACACACACACACCCAGTGAATCTTAACACCCCAACGTCACCCTTCTTCCCATTAATATGGGAGGAAGTTTAAGTTGATTATAGTTCAGTGGCAATTGGTTTTTTAAGTAAATTCTGAACAAGATAGACAATAAAATTCAGTCATGAATATAATTTTCTCATGTACCAATAGCATTTCTTCATTTGGAATAACATCTATGTCTTCAAGTTGGCCACTATCAGTGTCCTCCAACATTGAACGCCTTGGAGTGGAAAACTTGTTTTTCAGCTCAATTGCTTCTTGCTCAATTATCTAAATGAAGAAATAAAAAAGAGAAACATGTGGACGGGAAAAGGGAGCATCAGCACAATATTTCAAAATTAATCAAGATCTTTATTTGATAAGATTATTATTTGTCCCATGAATTGACAAAACGGTTATAACATTTGACTACTGAAAAAAAAAAAAAAAAAAAAAAGAGAGAGAGAGAGAGAGGAAGACTTAAGAATATCCAAACAAAAAATAATACGTAAGTAGAACATCTTTTTCTTTTATTGTTACACACATTCAATGGATTTTGAACACATGACCTTACCCTGACATGTTGTCAGGGGAAGGAAGTGCCATTTGAAGTAGAACTCATTAGCATCAAAATAAGATGGTTAATAAAAATTGCCTCACTTTAAAGGCAAAAACCATTAAGCTTCTAGAACTTCAGGCTTAAGTGCGTTCTTACCAACAATGGGAGAGAAGGGGAGGACGGTTTTAAGGAATGGACTATAAGGAATATATTTATAGCCAGACTAGAGAGTTAGATGACGAAGCATCAAAATACGATGATTAATAGAAATTACTTGATTATTGTATAGTCAACAATGATTATCATTTTTGAAGAAAAATTTTCTAACCACAATAAGGTCATCCATACCCAACTGTAGAAAATAATAAATAGTTGAAAAAGACATGAGACTCTTTAAAGTTCAAATGATAATAGCTTTCCTTGAAAGAGTTTCTAGCACACAAAAGCTCCAAAGAAAGTTTCTTTCTTCATCAAGACTACAGCAGGAAGAAAATATTTGATATATGAAGACCTTGTTAAAAGAGAAGCTATTTCGGAAGATTGGTGTTGCAAGTGCAAATTGAGTTGCAAAATGGTGAACCACTTGTTAAAGTAGCCCGGGACTTGTCATTATTCATCCTTAGTATGTTTAAGGTACATTGGGTAGTGCCTAAGAATGTTGTGGATAACTAGATATCCTTTTAGGTGAGAGAAGCTGGTTTCGTAAAAAACAATACTAATCTATCCAAGAACCCTTATTCTATCACTAAACTAAATTCAAATAATTTATCTAGCACCTAGGTCATAATGTTCCCTTCCCCTTCCCCTTCAAGATGAATCTTATCCTCAAGATTCCCAAACACGGAAATAGATGCTTGCCCACACTATATCTTTCTCCCCCAATTGGAGAAAACTAAATCCCGAATCTTAAAGAGTTGAAGGATAAGAATTCAGACCATGGATATTTGCACCAATTCTTTAATCATTTTTGTGAACAGAAAAGCCTTGATTTTCATATCCTTGAACTCATCGGGAATGACATTCAATGTGTGAAATTAGGCTAGGCTTATTCAAAATCACAAGAAGATCCCTTTGATCTATCTTTTCCACTTCATTAATCCTTTGAACTTCAAACAAGATTTGTATGGCAGGTGCATCCTCCAACTTATTACTCTCCAGAATTATTGGTGGTGCTTGGAGTACATCACTTTGATTCTCTGAAATTTCATGAGATCCTTGAACTTTTGATTGTTCTTTGATTTCCAAAACTACATTAGAATGTTTATCTAAGACCTTTATCATTTGATCCCACAAATCTAGCATCCTTGCTTCCATCCTAACTATGCTTTTGGACATGTCCTTGGTAAAATCTAACATTCGAGATGACCAATCTCATGAACTTGAGAGAGGAAATAAATTTTATTTTTTGGTTAGCTGTTGCAGCAGCTGCCTGGAAGTATGGTGGCTGTTGTTTGGCTTGGGTTGTAGATAGGAGGAAAGTGTGAAAGTGTGGTTGGTTGGGATGAGAACACAATTTATTTATTTTTTTAATTTAAGAAACTGGATGGATCTGTTGGTTTACCAAATATAAAAGATAGTTAGTCATTTAAAGATGACCAATCTCCTAAACTTGAGAGAGGAAATAGACATTTTTTGTTATTATTCAGTTAATTCTCATTAATGCATTTAACGTGCATAAATAGCCAAAATAACAAAGATGAGATAACCTCATCAACAAATCCTAAAACATAGGAAGAAATCTTACCCTAAAACATAAGAATTAATTTGAATACAAAAAAATTACAATACTAATCTATCTAGGAAGCTTTATTCTATCACTAAATTAAATTCAAATAATTTATCTAGCACCCAAGTCATAACATTAAACGTTGTGGACTGGGAAAATAAAATATAAATTGACTATTTAGTCAATTCAAGATGACTAATTTCCTGAACTAAGAGAGAAAGAGAGACTTTTTTGGGTTTAATTCTTCTTAATTCTCATTAATGCATTTAACGTACATAAATAGCCAAAGATGAGATAACCTCATCAACAAATCCTAAAACATAGGAACGAATCTTATCCTAAAACATAGAAATTAATTTGAATACAAATCACAATACTAATCTATCTAGAAAGCCTTATTTCGATCACTAAATTAAATTCAAATAATTTATCTAGTGCTTGGGTCATAACATTCCATTCCCCTCCAAGATGAATCTTGTCCTCAAGATTCGAAGACATAGAAATTGATGCTTGCACACATCGATTGGAGGATTGAGCCTTTTAACCAAGCATTGATTGGGAAGTGGCTTTGGCGCTTTGGGAAGGAAGTTACCCATTTATGGTGTCAGGTTATTGCCACTAAATATGGGGAGTTTAGTGGAGGTTGGTGCACTAGAGTTGTTAGAGGAACAATGACTATGGGTTGTGGAAGAACATTAGGAAAGCTGCAATTATTTTCTTTGGTCATGTGGTGTATGCAACGGGAGAGGGTATTCGCATTTGGTTCTAGCATGACTCTTGGAGCGGTCCTATTTCTTTGAAAGAGTTACAATCGGAATTGTTTGTCTATGTTGTGGTTCAAGAAGCTCTGATTTCTGATATGATTGGAGCGGTCCTATTTCTTTGAAAGAGTTATATTCAAAATTGTTTGTCTATGCTGTGGTTCAAGAAGCTCTCATTTCTTATCTAATTTTATATGCACCAGATGGGGAGGTAGGAGTTGGAACTTACTTTTTCATCGTGACTTTAATGACTGGGAAATGGGGGAGGGTGATTATGTTCTGATTTGACAGTTGAATCGTAGTAGTATTTTTTATGTGCACTCTTTTTACAATTCTTTATTGAAAGCCCTTTTTGTTTCTTTTCCTTGGCAGAGCATTTGGTGTGTTAAGGTACCTAAAAGGGTGTATTTCTTTTTATGGACTGCTGCTAAGGGTGGGATTCTTACAATAGATAACCTTGTTAAGAACTTGCCTCTTGTTAATTGGTGTTGCCTATGTTAGCGTGACGAGGAAACTACAGATCACCTTTTACTCTATTGTAAGTTTGCTCATGCTTTGTGGAGTGAGGTTTTCCTTATGTTTGGGGCTCAATGGGTGATGCCAAATACAATTGTCTCTCTTCTTTTCGCTTGGAGGAATTGATTGGGAGATTGTTCTTCAAATGTTTGGAAAATGGTACCGGCATGTCTTATGTGGTTAGTATGGAAGGAACTCAATACCCAAACTTTTGACGACATTGAGTGACCTATTAATCTGTTGAAGGCTTTGCTTGCTAGGACTTTGTTTGAGTGGTCTCGTATTTGGGGTCTTACGCATAGTATTTCCTTGTCTAATTTCCTTGTTTCTGTTAGATTTTCCATTTGATTTGTTTGTATTCTTTTCTTTGCTGTAAGTTTACAATCGTAAACACATTGCACTTTAGCTATCAATAAAACTTTTATTACCTATAAAAAAAAAAAAATGATGAATGATGAGAATTTTGACCATGGATACTTGCACCATTATTTCTTTAACCACTTTTGTAAGGATAAAAACTTTGATTCCCACATCCTTGAACTCATCAGGAGTGACAAATTCAATGTGTACTATTAGAGTAGGTTTACTCGGAATCATGAGTAGATCCCTTTGATATATTTTTTCTACTTCCTTGATTCTTTGAACTTCAAATACAATTTTTGTGGCAAGTGCTCCCTCCAACTTATTACTTTCTTGAATATTTGAATCCTAAACGGGTTGGACAGGACTTTCAAATGGTTTTCGGTAGGAGCCTCCATTGGTGCTTCATTGATTGGTATTCAAAGCCGATCTTGAAGGGCGCATATGACCTCCGCCTCCACCCAATCAGTGCATAATCTCACTGCCTCTATGGTTTGAAACCAATCATGTGCCTCTCCTTCCATGTAATAAGAGGTAATGAAAACCATATCACCATATCATGTGGTGGGGTGTTGTTAAAAGCAAAGAATTCGTAGACCCTAAAAAGCCACCAAATAGGGTCTCCACCATTGAATTTTGGTATCTCCATGGATTTCCTTTGAGTTGCAGACATGATGAGCTTAGTGAGCCATATCTTTTTTTTTTTTTTTTTTTTTGTGCTGCACAATGGAAACTTGGTGAATGGCTTGATGGGTATTGTGAGCTGGATTTTGGATTATGGTAGGCTATGGGTCAGTGCATTGTGGGTTTGAAAATATTCTGATGTGTTGATGATGGTGTTGGCTGCATTATTGTGGGTTTGAAAATATTCTGATTTGTTGATGATGGTGTTGGCTGGATGTATGTTTCGGTGCTGACAATGATGAGTTTGGTTGTTTGTTGTGATGCGATGATGTTTCGAATGGATCGAAATGCCCTAATACCAAATGTTGTGAGCCAAAAAAATAAAATATAAATTGATAGTTTAGTCAATTCAAGATGACTGATCTCCTAAACTTAGAGAGAAAGAGAGAGACCTTTTTTGGGTTTAAATCTGCTTGATTCTCATTAATGCATTTAACGTACAAAAATAGCCAAGATGAGATAACCTTATTAACAAATCCTAAAACATAGGAACTAATCTCATCCTAAAACATTGGAATTAATTTGAATACAAATAATTAACAATACTAATCTATCTAGGAAGCCTTGTTCTATCACTAAATTAAATTCAAATAATTTATCTAGCACCTAGGTCATAACACAAAGATTGGACAAGTAAAGGTAATCGAAAAAACATAGGAGATGTAGCAGGTAATGGTAATCGAAAAAACATAGGAGACACGTCTTGATAACCTAGTGCTTAAAATCTTATATAATAATGAAACAAAATTTAAATAGGCATTTAGCATAATGTTTACCTGTAATATGTGCCTCTTGCTTGATAAAAGCTCCTCTAATTTGGATATTTGTTCCATCAAGGATTTACTTTCATCAACAAACTTTTTCCCCTGCACAATAAAGAGAATAAAATATATGTAACAATTTCACACAATAATAAAAATAATAAAATTGCAGTAATTATAACAATTGTGATGATAAATAACCTAAGAAATCATATTGAGCAAACAGGAAAAATATTTTGTAAATTTATAATAGAAAAATTCATAAAGGGGCACAGGTCTTGTACACTAGTGGAATACAAGAGAGTACAGCCAAAGATAACAGTAACCATCCAAACTTAATAAGATCCGCTAAAACTCTAGCAAACAGGAAATTAATTATTAACTAGTATAATTGCCACGCACCTCAAGTAGGGTGAGTCTTCTTAGGCTAATGTCAAGAATAGCCTCTGCTTGTTTCTCCGAAAGATTAAACTCTGCACCATGACCATAAAGGATACAACTTGAGCAATTAGCAGAAACCAAGAAAATAGAAAATTGTACGATTGATAAACCAAAAGATAAATCTAGCTAAGCTTGATTCTGCATAGCTTCCTAGAGAACAATTTAAAGGTTCACAAATATTTTCAGCAGTAGTTACCCAAGATTTCACAAGGCATTATCCTTCTAGTGTTCAGATTAGTATTGATTATGACATTCATTGGAGCTTACATGGTATTTAATGGCCATGTCATTCACAGAAACTCATAGAAAGACAACGTTAAAAACAATGTCAAACATTAGGGACTAAAATTAAATTTGTAAACATCAGGGACCAAAATAAAAGTGGACCTCTACTTAAAGGATGAAATTAACTTTTCAATCTAAATATTTTTTTGTGGCTCAAATGAAGTGCTTTTGTAGACCCCATCTCATTTTTTAATAACAATAGTACCCTTCATAAAAGTTCAACTCCTCATTAAGGGTATTCCAGTCATTTACGACTTGTCTCAAGGACTTACAATAATGGTATAGACGAATAAAGGGTTGCCAAAATTGCGCATGAGATTCTAGTCATAAATGGTATAGAAAACCCACAAAGTACAGAGATTCTTGTTAAAAATACGGTGTATGGTAGAGTGGCTATTCTTTATTGGCTAGTCATTTTTTTTGGATACGTAGAAGAAATTAATTGATAGGGCACAAACACGTCACAACCATTGTACTCAAGAAATATACATAGGAAGAGCCTAAAGGAAAACAACAACAATGATTTTATTTTTATTTTTCTTGTCTTTTCAGTACAACTGTAAAACACTATATGGAAGTCTAGGGAAGACGTCAAGACTATTAAAAGAAGCATAAAGTCAGTTTCATTATACATTAAGTTATGCTAACCAAAGAGGGGTTGGGGGGGGGGGGGGGGGGGGGGGGATAAATCTACAATTGGAAGGCCAAGATGAAGAGAGGAGAGAAAAGAATGTTGAGCTCACCGTTCCTTAAACCAACCGATGCAATTGCATTGCTTGAAGCTTCCCTTATTATACGAATCACTCCATCCAAATTATCAAGCCCCACAACAATACCCTAAGGGTACACAGAGCAATCTTAATACGAGAAGGCACAGGCATCACTTGAAAAATTAAATGTTTCAAACATAAAGAACTTAGCCAAATCAATTTCAAAACACTAAGTTTGAAGGACCACATAATCATGGATTGGTGCTAATACATGACACAAATGGACCAGCAGAGATTTTTAAGATGTACATTGCAAATGGACAGATCATTCAATATACGATGTTGAGAGTAATGAACTGCCAATGAGCACTAGCTCAAAGACACTACCTTCTCTCATAAGAAGGATGGAGGGTAACGTTGCTGGTTTAAAACCCATTAGGAACATGCGTAACTGACCAGTCAAAAGAAAAATAAAGAACTCATCTCATGTTCTCAATTGTTTGTAAGGCATCTTCTCAAAAAAAAAAAAAAAAAAAAAACTGTTTATAAGACACTCAAATATATAAACAAAAGTTATTTTGTACATGGCACCATTAAATAGTAAAAATAGTCATGGTATTCACCACATATACATAATAAAGAGGTAGATTCATTTCAAATGCACCATGAAAAGGAATTGATTCATCTCATGTTCTCAACTCCATTTAAGAAAAATACAGGCACATGTACACAAACAAGCAGACATGCACAAACACAAGCCTAAATACATTAAAATTTGTTACCAGGACAATTTAAGCAACTTTGTAAGTCCAACATACCTCAACAATATGTCGTCTTTCCTGTGCTTGTGAAAGCTTAAACCTAGCACGTCTCTCAACAACAGAGCATCTAAAATCTAAGAATGCCTGTTAAGAATTACACCATAAAAACAGTAATGATTGGAGTTCTTGAGCTGGATCCAACACATTTTATAGCACTGCTTTGTGTGGAACAGTGTTTTTAGAGTCCTCATGATCTGTTCAGAGAGACTTGAATTTATGAACGATTACAGGTTATTTTCAGAAAAATAGAATTGTGATGAAGACAAGAAAATTCTACTTCTATCTTCATATAAGCAAGACAGTGTCTAAAATTTATGGTCTGTTTGGCATGAAGGAAATGGAACCGGATAGAAATGGGAGGAACGGAGAGAGAAAAGGATCATAATACTCCATATGGGCCCATACTTTTCAATCCTCCCCAACTTGGAGGGAAACTAAAATGGACAATGAAGGATGCTATGTTTTCACAAATTTACCTCCCATCCTTTTCAGAATAGGTATTATAAAAATACAAATTCCTTTTTCCATCATTCGTATTCTTTGAGAAAAACAATGAAAGGTGAGATTCATATTTCATCCTCCTATTTTTACATCCCTCTTAATAAAACATATGAATGGGAAATCATCATCTGCCTACTTCTTTCCTCCCATTTCACTATTCTTCCCACAAACAGAACTTATTAAAGTCAAAAACCAGGGCAGACATCCCACAGAAGATCAGAAAAAGGACATAAAATTTATGAGGAGGAAAAGGAAACAAATAAGTTTAAGAAACTACTAACTTGTACGTCACAACCAAGTTTTAAAAAACAAATAAAAACTAAATGATATATATATATATATATATATAGAGAGAGAGAGAGAGAGAGAGAGAGAGAACCTGTAGCAGTTCCTTTAGACCCATCTGTTTCGGTTGTCCATCAAGAATTCTGTCAAAAGTTAATCGTCAAGAAAATCCAAAAAAAGTATTATGATACATCTTTCGAGAAAGGCATAATAAACAGAAAGTAGTACAAATAAGTGACAGTGTAAGTATGATGCAGCAACACAGTATCATTTCTGAGGAGGAATACAACCTATTACATGTTTTAACAAAATCATGAGGGTCCATTTTTTTTAACAGCCTGAAACTTTCTCAACTTGCTTTAGCCCATTTCATACAACATTTTTTTAAACAAATTTCAACATCAGACACCCCATAAAAATATTTTATTCTCCTCAAGTGTTTTTTTAAAAATAAATATGGTGTAAGGTTTAGATAGACAAAAAATATGCACATAAGAAACTGCAACATGATAAAATGAGCTTTTCAAATCTAAAAAGAACTTCGTTATAATCCATGCACTGGTACATGCCATCTTGAAGAGGCAAGATATTTACATCTGTCTGAGCCATAATTCATATTACAAGCTTATTTGCATTTCCATACATACAGATGCACTGCAGTACACTACATGTAGACATGCGCGCACACAGACACACACACCCAGTCATGTAAAGTTGTAAACAAATAACAACAGAACTCAGGAGAACTAAGTCATTGACCACAGAAGTCCACAGCCACATCATGCGAAAATTAAAACTCTTTTTTTTTTTTTTTGGAAGCACATCCACAAGAGATTCCAAATTACAGGGAAAAAATAAACACACAAATTATTTTTTCATCATCTTAAGACTTTGTTTTCTTGCTCTTTGTAGGAAGCCTGCAATCTATATGATAAATAAAAAGATATGCCTCTCTAACTAGGGGCTTCCATGAAAAACAACACAACAGTCGCATACTGTCCATCTTTTCACTGTCAGATAGTGAACAATCAAAATGATTATCCAAGACACCACCCTGATAAGTGAAACAAGAATTTAGAAAAAACAATAGACAGCAAACAGCCAGAGCAGCAAATAACCCAATGCCAGAGTAGGGATGGCAATTTCTGTCCGATCTGCGGGTACCCGGCCCGGCCCGGCCCGACCCGACCCTAATGGGCCAGATTTTACCTAGCCTGATAAAGAATAAGGTCGGGTTTGGGTTTAAAAAAAAAAAAAAAAAAAAACCCGAACCGGGTCCGGGTCGGGTCCGGATTTTTACAAAAACCCAGCCTAGACCCGACCCAACCCCATTACATAAGAAATAAGAAATTACTTAAATACCCTTATACACACACACACACACACATATATACACTTATAAACTAACCCTAACCTAACTCATTTCATTTTACCTCACTCAGCCACCCTCTCTCTCTCTCTCTCTCTCTCTCTCTCTCTCTCTCTCTCTCAAGCTCTCAAATCTCAATCTCTCAAATCTCAATCTCAGCAGCATCTTTTTCTCTCTCAAGCTCTCACGACTCGCTCAACCTCACGGCCCCATGGCCTCGTTCAACCTCACGATGTTGGCTCTGTTCATTCAGCCCCACGCTCGTGATTTTTCTTCTTTCTTTTTTGGTTCGTTTCGTCTTTCATTGTTTTTTTTTTTCTTTGTTTGTGTTTGTGATTTCTGCGTTTGTATTTGTGTTTTTGATTTTGAGAAGGAAAATCATTAATCTGAAATTTGTGTTTGTGATTTATGTTTTTGTGTTTGTGTTAGGGTTTCTGTCTTTGTGTTTGGGTTTCTGTCTTTGTGTTTGTGATTTTGAAAGAGAAAACTGAAATTTTTGTGTTTGTGAAATCTGTGTTTGTGTTAGGATTTGTGTTCGTGATTATGATTTTGGAAGATAAAATCTGAAAATTTTGTGTTTGTGAAATCTGTGTTTATGTTTGTGTTAGTATTTGTGTTTGTGATTTTGAAAGGGAAAATGTGAAATTTTTGTGTTTATGAAATCTGTGTTTGTATCTGTGTTAGGACTTGTGTTTGTGTTTGTGATTTTGAAAGGGAAATTCATTGATCTGAAACTTGTGTTTTTGATATCTGTGTTTGTGTTTTTGTTGTGATTTGGGGCTGGGCAGGACGAGAAGGGGCCTGCGGGGCCCGGCGGGGCGGGTTTGGGGTGGAAAAAAAAACCTGATTATTAAACGGGACAGGTTCGGTTAACGGGTTTAGGCCCGCAGGTCGAGTCCGGGCATAAAGAAACCCGGCCCGAACCCGACCCGTTGTCATTCCTATGCCAGAGCCACATTTGTGACATTCAACCGGCCATAGATTTCATCCCAAGCGCAACCCTCCCAAATCAGCTTCAATATTACAGGACACTGAGTTGGATGAACTTCATCGAAAGGGTTTTGTTCGTCAGAGTTAGTCCATGTGCAATGCCTATAGTGGATTGGCCTGAACCAAAAAACATCCAAGATATTCAAAGTTTTCATGGACTCTCTACTTTTTGTTGGCTATTCATTTAATGACTTAGTATAGTCATGGCTCCCATTACATAATGTATGTAACAAGGTGAGGTTAAGTGGTCAAATGCTACTATTTATATAAGGAAAGAAAGCTTGACTGCTAGTCTTAAGAAGTGTTCTTTCTATACTAATAAAGTCATCTTAGATTCCGTAGTCTCCTCAAAGGGAGTGCTCACCGACCTCCAAAAGGTTCAGGCAATAGTGGCCTAAGCCATTGAACATCCATGATATTCAAAGTATTCATGGGCTCGCTGCTTTTTATTAGCTACTCATTCAATAATTTAGTACTATCATGGCCCCCATTACATATTGTATGAAACAACGTGAATTTAAGTGGTCAAATGCTATAGCAAAGGCAATTAGGGAAATCAAGAAAAAGAAGTCTGAAGGTCTGATCATGTACCTACGCATTTCACAAAGGTTTTGAAGAGTGCTGTGACGCCTCTGGTATTGGTACAGGTGAGGTGCCAAGAATCAGCTATTTTAGTGAAAATTTGAATGAGGCTGACCAAAGTACGACAATGAACTTTACCAACCCCGACAAAACTTCTACCTAATATCTATTCCTCATGCCTTTTAACTAACCGCAACCATCACTAAATTTCGCTCTAAGAACCTGTCTCCATAAATATCTCACTCCACATTGAAAAATGATACTTTCACTTTTCACTATATACATACATATACCAAATATGCTCTCTCTTCAATGTTATTTTGGGTTTTGAAATTATAACATCCATTGAAACCACTGAATTGATCCAGAGAAACTATTGTTTCTTTTAAGGCTCAAACTACATCAAGTTCTAATTCCAACTAAGACAGGTATGCCTCAAAAACATTATTTTTATAAATAAATAATTAAATACAATTTTAGAAAAGGAAAAGTACACAACAAAGTTTGATACAAAAAATAATTTAAACTAAGTACCATTTGTAGAAAAAACTGAGTGATATCATATTTGCTTCACTTCATAGAAATGTAATGGAAAATCAGCATCTTTAATTTTTGTCCATATTTTATAGTGAGCAGTGAAAATACTCACCCAACCATGTTGCAGCTGAAACCAGACTGAAGAGATGTGAGACGATAAAGATTATTCAGGACAATTGATGGGTCTGATCCCCGTTTTAGCTGAAAAATGGATAAAAATAAGTCATCTAATATGCAAAATTTTTTAAGTAATAGATCTTTCCATAGTGTTTGAGTTGTTAAGAATAATTTCCAGTATCTATTAGTAAATATTCAGATATATTAGCACTTTGACATTTTTATACCTCAATGACTATACGCATTCCGGATCGATCACTCTCATCCCGAATATCACTTATTCCGTCTAAACTCTGTATACAAATAAAACAATTACAAACAAGAAATTTAAAATCTGTAGTTGCAGTGTACAGTTCAACTTGGAATTAATAAAGATTATTACAATAGTATGTGATAGCACTGCAGGAAAACAACATAATAAAGCCATGTGGAACATAGAACATAATAATCCAAAACTAGAAATGGTTGTCAATCATCTAAAAACTGAAAACTCACCAATAACAGGTTGTGTTTCATAAGCACATACAAATTGACATTTTCCAAATTCCATTGTCTACTTTTCACCATAACATTACCTTGTTTTCCACAAGTTCAGCTATCTTCTCCACAAGGGCAGATTTGTTGGTCTGATAAGGGACCTGTTTCATTCAATACCAACAATGAAACTACCGCTCCAACAATTTAATGACAATATGACAATAAATGTGCATACTTAATGCCAAATCATACAAAAGAGTCCAAGATCATCACCTCTTTTATGATAATGGCAGTACGTTTTGTTTTTGAATCAAGCAATTCAACATCAGTTTTCCCTCTGACTGTTACACGTCCACGCCCACTACGATATGCCTCTAAGATGCTTGACGAAGGAACAAATATCAGATCATTCATCGCAAATAATTGGATACATTCGATAAGATCCATAAGGAAGGCTAAGCAATTTTGTGAGAAACAATTGACGTACACATTGCACATATACATGTGTAGCAGATTATGTAATGAGTCTGCATGTGCATATACACAAACATGTATACCTATAAAAAACTGGAGTCTCCATAATAATAATGGGTAGTTGTAGCCCCAGCATTCATTATGGTTTGCTCTTAAAACTCTCTTCATCTACGTTGTATCTCCCATGCTTTCTAATTACATAAATCATAAAGCAGGGAATGCCACCCAGTTTGTACATGCATAACAGCATCAATATAACATATGCATATACCGTAATGCACAACACCACAACCCACCATCAATTGAATGCAATTTGAGGTAAAGGATGGCAGTCGAGTAAGGTTTTGGCACAACTAGTGGTGTGGAGAGCAATCTCTAAAAATGACGTACCCAGAGTTGTATGCAATTACAGCTATTAGGGTCCATTTAGTTGGGGGGAATGGAAAAGTGAGGATAGAAGAGATTTTTTTAGTTCTCTCAAGGTGTTTGGTTGGGAGGGTGAAAAGTGGAGGAATAGAAAACTCATTTGTTTATTTGAGGAGAAAAGAGAGAGGATGGAAAAATTAGATTGGGGTATAAAAAATTGATGACAAATAGCGGGGGTAGAATGGTAATTACCATAAGTCCCCCCCTCTTTCCCCCACATTTTTCTCCAATTTGGGGGTATAATAAAGTAGTGGGCCCAGGGAGAAAACTCCCCCACCCCCCATTTTCTCCCCTCCAAAATCACCCCAACCAAACACCCCCCTCCCCCCTTTAATCTCCTATTTTCTCTTCCCTTTCCACCTGACTGTGGATTGTATGAAGTTTGAGGTAAAGGATGAAAATCGAGTGAGATTTTGGCACAACCAGTGATGCGGAGAGCAGTCTTTGCAAGAGACATACCTAGAGTTGTATTTAATTACAACTGCTAAGAGTGCCATCACGTTCATTTGTGATTTTAATTAAGAATTGGAGCCGATAGACTCCTTTGATACTTTGTACTCCCAACATACCAAGAGAATGCTTTTAAATATACAGAGGATTGAGGTCAATGATCAACAAAGGGGGTTTGATGCACCCATCGATAATGTTTATGGAGGAGTATAAGCACGGGTAAAAATAGATTTGTGGGTTGATTGCAGTTTGAGGTAGAGGATTGTAGTCAGGTAAGGTAAGCGACAAACCCAGGGTTATACGCAACTACAGCTGCTAAGGATGCAATCATGTTCGTTCATGATTTTAATAATTGAGGAATGGAGTTTGTACTCATTGTTTACTTTGTACTCCAACATCCCAAGAGAATCCTTTTTAAATATTCGGAGTATTGAGGTCAATAGTCAATGACGGGGTTAGAGGCACCCATGGATGTTTATGGAGGAGTATTTGCACGCCTAAAGATATATTTGGGGGTTGTATGCAGTTTGAGGTAAAGGATGGCAGTCGAGGAAGGTTTTGGCACAACCAATGGTGTGGGGAGCAATCTCTGAAAGAGAGATACCCAGAGTTGTACGCAATTAAAGCTGCTAAGGATCCCATCATGTTAATTAGTGATTTAAATTGTAACTTTCATTCTCTGTAAAAACCCAATAGTCAATGAGAGCGGAATAGCTTGAGCAAGGTTTTGGCACAACCAGTGGTGTGGAGAGCAATCTTTGAAATAGACATACCCAGAGTTGTATGCAATTACAGCTGCTAAGGATGCCATCAAGTTCATTCGTGATTTCAATTGTTACTTTCTTTTTTTGTAAAAACCCAAGAGTCAAAGAGAGGAATAGCTTGAGCCCATGAACTCATTACCTCCTCCGCCACCATTTGATGGCAAATATCAAAGTTGTTGGGAGCAGTAATCTTTGGGAACCAATCTCACTGAATTCCAAGTTGATCTTTATTCCACAATTTGTTTCTTTTCTTTTTCATCCTAATTCTTTTCTGTGCAACAATTTTGTGCTGGAACAGTAGCTGCTTTGAGATTCTCTTTAATAAATCAAAGTTTAGAAGTCACAATGCAAGGGCTTAGGTTAAGTTTAGAAGTCACAATGAGGGACAAAAGGCTGAAAATGGCTCCTAACCACTTTAGAGGATTTGGTTGGCGTCAATTGTTTTAGACAATTCATCAAAACAACCAAGGAGGGTAAAAAGCTTTCATGGCCCAAAAAAGCACCAACACGCACGGAAAATACCTTGAAGTTTCCAAATATGACCATAGAAACCAAACAGACTATAGATGAGGAGGTGCATATCTCGTATGCAAAACAGTGCTGAAAGGTGAGCAGCGTAGATTACAGAGAAGGGGACAAAATAGAAAGACAACAAGATTACTGCGGAATATTACATCTTCAGATTTTTACTGAAGACTTGGTAATGTCAGTCACTGAAAATAACAAAACCACGAAGAGTCATATGAGGGTCAATGAAAACCACGTGGTTTAAGTGGGCTGTAAGACGTTTAAGTCAGGCAAATTGGAGACCTGTCAGGCCAAATGAGCCATTACAATATTCTGGCATACTGAACCCAAAAGCCCCCCAATCCAAGCTACCTCAAGTCCGCTAAACCATAGATTTCAGAGTGGGTTAGACAAAAGATCAACAGGTTCACTAGATATATGGGGTGTCTTGTGAAGACTTCAAAGACTTTGAGGAGCAGTTGTGAGCTTATTTGTAGCAATTGAGGCAAAATAGAAACAGAACACAGCATGTGGCTATTCTCAAAATAGATCAGTTAATTGGGCCACCAAAGGCAAAAGAGAACTGAAGAATTTAGAGTGGTCTTTGAATTATGAGGCTAAATGCAAAACCACCATAAGGGAAAAGAAGAGAAGGGATTCGAATTTTATCCAACAGAGAAGAGAATTGTACCATGGAATAGAGAGGCTTACATGATAGTGAGAAAATGACTTTGGAATCAAAGCTCCTACTATTGAAAACCCCTTCTGATTAGATACATACTAGTGGTGTTTTAATTTGTTAGAATTTCTTGATGTTTTTATTTTTTCATCATTTTTGGGGTATATCTTGTATACTCCCATTGCACAACAGTTACATCTCTTTGTGTTCTTAATGAATTTTTTTACTTATCAAAAAAATCATTCTTTGTAATCCTTTAGGACCGCACATCCTGTGTACATGAGGCAGTGCATCTTGAATAATAAAATTTATCTTATAAAAAAATGAGATGAATTCTGTAACTTAAAATTATTTAAGAAATCAGGGGGGAAAAGAATACCAACTAAAGTTTGTAAAGGAGAAAATCAAAGATCAATTCTATCTGAACTACTCAGCATGATGCTTATGTTTGTAAAGAGGAAGGATGAAATTATACTTACCCAATGTTTCCCATAATGAGTCCACCAGTTGGAAAGTCAGGTCCAGGCATGTATTCCAACAATTCTTGCAACTAAGATGAAGCAAAAACAAATTACACAACTTAAAGTTCTATATTCCTTCCAGTTTTAATGTCAATATAGTTAGTTCTAACTTACCAACACAATGAGTTTAATATTAATATAGTTACTTCTAACTTAACCAAAGCAATGATGACAATCAAATCGCAATAAACTATCGTGTATTCTGATCTAGTTGCATAAATGAGAAATATTTGACTAACCAATTATTTTACTAATGCCAATTAAAGCTGACCCAGTTGACAGAAGATATAGACTTTAAAGTACTTTGATATCAATTTGATGCATGTTGCCAGGAATTTCAAGAAATTCAACACTAGATTAGGTTTTTTGGAAGTGGTTTGATGTCTAAGGATTTATGCACAGTTAGATAATGAAAAAGACTGAATTTTGATCTAGAAAAAATTTGATGGCCTTTTGAAATGAATAATAAAAAAAATAAAAAAGAAGAAAGAATTAAATGAGAGGAAGGGGGAAGAAGATAAAAAATGCTTCTGGAAATAATTGAACTAAATCTCTCTATGAATTTGATTGATTATATACGGCCAAGACATAGGAAAGACTAGGACTCTCAAATAACAGAGAAAAGTAATTAAAAGAACTTCTACATCACATAGAAAACTACTAAACAATTGAAAAAGTGCTCAAAAATATAAATGAAGACTCATGGGCCTACCATAAAGCCATTGTAGAAAATCTACAAATCACCAGATCAACCACACTTACTAAAACCATATTAAAGCTAAACCAGGAACTTTCTACTCAAAAGAAAATCAACACTAGCAGTAAATATTAATTACAGTAATCTAAAAAATTCCAATTAGGTCCCACATCAAATCTAAACCACAATTTATAGAAGCTATAGGCATTTGATCTTTTTCCTCCGTAAGCTCTTTGCTAGCTGCATCAAAATTGTTCGTTTACCACACCCCCCCCCCCCCCAAAAGGAAGAAAATGGCCTTTTAGTTTCTGCCTACATGCATGTCTCGACGTAGCAGGCCTACAAAGTCGAAAGCTAGTAGGGTACCAAAATTATGCCGCATTTTTTTTACCTTTAGGCTCAATTTGTTTCTATGTAAAATGTTTTCCAAGCCCACAAAGGGTAGCTCAATTTATTTACTAATTGCCCAAAAGCTTAAACTATTGCGATATAGTAAATTTAATCATTTAACTACATATTTCTAACACTCCCCCTCACGTGTGGGCCAAAACTATCTTTTAATAGGTGAAGCAACACGTGAGAATTTAAATGGGAGGTAAAGTGGAGGAGACATAAATCGATTTCAGGATCTCATGCTCTGATACCATGTTAAATTACCGATTGTCCCAAAAGCTTAAGCTATTGGGATATAGTAAATTTAATCATTTAACCACATATTTCTAACAAGGTCTAAAGCTCAAGTCCTGGAATTACCGAATACAAGGTTCTTGCAGGCAAGGTCACGAGTCCAGGGTTTTACTCAACAGGGGTGGGTACACAAAAAGGTCCTACATTTTTTTTTTATAAGTAAAAAAAGCTATCCTTCCTTGAAGAGGTTTTGATGCGGGAGACGCAAGAATATTATTGTTTATTATTATTTACGTTTGCAAGCTAATTGTATTTTTATGTTTTAGGTCCTATTAGTTTATTAGGCTATTAGTATTTTAATTTAGAAGTAAGGGTATTTTTGTAATAAGGCAATTAGGGTGTCCTAGCCAATTAAAACTAGGGTTTAGCAATCCTTTATAAGCAACCTATTATACTCCTTGAGGAGATAGTTGATATTTTGATGAATGAAAAAAAATGGCCGTTTGGTCTTTCTTTAGTCTGGTGCTGACTCCAGATCTATCCTAGGTGCTGACTCGTAGTGGTTTCCCCCGCTTGGTGCTGACTCCAAGCAAGGCCTAGGTGCTGACTCCTAGGTCATATCATTTATTTGTCCGTTGTTTCAATTTTGTTCTGATTGTCCTGCGTCAATTTTGGTATCAGAGCAAACATCGATCTTTTTGAAGCATCGTCACAGTCTATCCAGAACCAGAAAAAGATCACAAAAAAAAAAAAAAAAAAAAAAAGCATTCACCGTATATTTTCCACCACCAAAAATCCAGCCACCACACCACCTTCAAAATCCCTTCACGACATCTCTACCAAACCACATCAGAAAACCATCTCTCAATCCCCACACGTATCAAGCCACCAGAAGGTTACCCGTCAACCAAAGCCCTTTGACCCAACAACCAACAAATCCCATCTGTCAATCTTGGCCACCGTTGAAGCACCACACCAGCTGTCAGAAAAGCCAGCCACCACACCCAAAAAAAAAAAAAAAGAGAAGAAGACGAGATTGGTTGAATCCTTCCACACCCAACAAACCACCACATTCAGATCAGGTCGAATCCTTTCACGACAGCTGCTACGCATGCCACCACCACCACCTCCTTGAGCCGCCGCCTCAATTGGTTGTCCTCACCATCACCTTTTTTCCGCGCCGCCATGATTTCAATCTTGCCCAGTGTCACGAAGCTACAATCTAATCAGTCTACATCATTCAGATGTCATGAGGTAACCCACTGGCCTTGTCTAAACCCATTCTCTTTATTTTTTTAAACCATCAAGCTAACCCGACCCACTTTTATAACCCAGACCATTACCTAATCTGCCCATTTGTTAACAAGCCCAAAGCCCACATTTTTACAACACCGGTTTTCTTTAAAAAATAAAAAAAAAAATACAAGACCCAGCCCACAAAATCCAAACTTGTCAAGCAGCCCAGTCCCAACAACTATTTGAGAGCATAGTCTTAGAAGCCTATTCCAACGACCTGTCCAAAGAACATCACAGCAACCCAGGTTCTTGTTCCAACTTCCAACTATTTTAGAGAATCATGGTAATATTAGAAGCACCTTATTTTGATGGTTGTGAAACTTATCCACGAGATTTTGTCAACTGAATGAATGGGATAGAGCAATTCTTTGAGCAAGCAAATTTTGCAAATAACAAAAATGTTAGGTATGCCAAGTTGAAGTTAAGAGGTAAAACACAAAAGTTTTGGGAGAAACTTGAATATTTCTGCTATATGAATTATGAACCTGCCATTAGTGTGTGGGAAGATATGAAAGAAAAACTTTGTGATGAGTATTTGTCACCATACTATCGAGCTAAGTATCTACCCCAATCTCGGTGTGGTACTTTTCAAGTTAAAGCAAATACGATAAATCCTCATCCTCATCCCATTTCATGTCCTCAGCACACTTTTGAACACTCTATCAAGGAATTATCTACTAAGGAATTAAAAGAATCATCTGACAAGCTCAGGAAAAATGTTCAAGACATGATTGCTCAGATGAAGCAAACGAAGACTCAAACTGATTCACTAAGGAAACCAAGGATAATTGATCACAATAAAATTCTTGCTGCCCCCATAGAAGACAACATTAATGATGATATGTTGGTAGTGGAGAAACCTCAAGTGACACCAAAGCCTAACGTTGATAAAGACGTACATGCCTCGGCAAGTGTTGCTTTAACATGCGTACAAGGAAACGAATCTATTAAAGAACAACAAGGTGAAGAGATGGTTTCTAAAGAGATTATTATGTTAGAGAGTGTGCATGATGTAATATTGGAAGCTAATGAATCTGATTTTGATCAGCCTTCCATAGTGCATGAAGACAAACAGTTTGCTATAGTGGACAAAGTGGATAACATAGTACTTCCAATGGTTCAAGATAAGATTATGTTGATTCCACACATTGATTTTGTTATTTCAGAAGAGTTTGACATGGTGGATATCAAGAATTTTCTTTTCTCTATGTTCCCTAAGGTGATTCTAGACTTGAAGCAAGTGTTACTTGTCAGCATCCTAATCCTTCAACGCTTTAGAACTCGAGGTCGAGTTTTCTCCAACCAGAGGAGAATGATGCGAGAGATGCAAGAAGATTATTGTTTATTATTATTTACGTTTGCAAGCCAATTGTATTTTTATGTTTTAAGTCCTATTAGTTTATTGGACTATTAGTATTTTAATTTAGAAGTAAGGGTATTTTTGTAATAAGGCAATTAAGGTTTCCTAGCCAATTAGAACTAGGGTTTAGCAATCCTTTATAAGCAACCTATTGTACTCCTTGAGGAGATAGTTGATATTTTGATGAATGAAAAAAAATGGCCGTTTGGTTTTTCTTTGGTCTGGTGCTGACTCCAAGTCTACCCTAGGTGCTGACTCCGAGGATTTCCCCCGCTTGGTGCTGATTCCAAGCAAGGCCAAGGTGCTGACTCCTAGGTCATATCATTTATTTGTCCATTGTTTCAATTTTGTTCTGGTTGTCCTGCGTCAGGTTTCTTGTCAAAAAAAAAAAATTTATAAGTAACAAAAATTTTATTGATAAAAAAAGAGCCTCCAATGTACATGGGGTGTACTTGGGGTTTAAAATCAATCACTCAAATTACAATGCTCAAGCAAATCTAGCAAAGAAGAACAGTGAAGAGGTTGAAAAGCAACATTCCAATACAATAGAGTGTGAAAAAAGAAAATTTTAATCTCAAGAATAGCCACCCTCAAAGTATCTTGCATTCCTTTCCTGCCAAAGACACAACATAATGTAATGTGGTACAGCCCTCTAGAGAGTTATATTTTGATGTCAACCAAAGGGACCTTGCCATGCTGCTAACAAATCAATAACCCTCTGCTGCATAACCCATATAAGACCAACCAAACTCCGCACCATTGTCCACAATTCATACACTATAGGACAGTGAAGAAGGAAATAAAACACCAATTCCCCATTCATTTTACACATATAGCACTAATCAAAAACAATAATGCATTGCTTCCTTAAATTATCTGTAGACAAATATTCCCTAAGGCAGCAGCCCACGATAAGAAAGCCACCCAAGGAGGAATCTTAGATCGCCACCCTACCTTCCAAGGAAATGATATGTTCCTAGACGAGGAGAGGGAGTGGTAGTAACTGCACAACTCAAAACCCCGACACTCTTAGCAGGCTTCCAACAAAGTTTATCTAGCCCGTTACCCTTCACTGATCTAGAGTATATTAAATCCATAAAAGTAGTCAAAGACTCCAACCCCCATTCTTGGACCAGTCTAGAGAACTGAACATCCCAGTGAAGTCTCCCATTATGGAAATGCATGACCCCCACTACAGAAATCTCCTTATTACGGGTAATTTTTTGAAAATTTTGCTCCAAAAGGGTAAATTTTTGGTAGATTAAATCCATAAAAGCAGTCACAAACATAGGTTCCAACGTTTGGTGAAAGCAAAGATTGTTTGTCAATGGCAAACAATTTCATGATCAACAGAAATTTGAAACAAAATGGAGGACCATACTTTCCAATGTTGCGCAACCAAAAATCATCAGTCAAAGAAAAACATTTTCATAGTCAACAAAAATTTACACCAAAATGGCAGATAATGGCTTCAAACAGCATAAACCATTTCCTAGACCAACTATGTGACCCTCCCACATCCCTTACCCTCCACTCCTCCATGCCCAACCGTCACCTCCCTCCCCCTCCCCTATGCTACCGCCACCACCTTCCTCTTCTCCCTCATGCTGCCACCACCACCTCCATCTTCTCTACTCCCTCACCCTTCTACTACCACCTCCACCCATTCCCCCACACCATGCCACACCGCCACCACCACCACCTCTCCCTCTCCCACTCTTTCGTGTTGACAACATCTTCCTCTTTTCATCCCTCAGACCAGCATCACCTCCCTCTCATGTCCTCCTCCCACACGTGCACATTGTCAACCTAAGAAGCACAAACACTCCACAATTTTCAACTTTCAATGCATCTGTGTTGGACACGTGCTGCTCATGGACATGCCAAAGACATTTCTGCATATGTCCTCATTGTGTCAAGAGGAAAGATAAGCTTTCTTTCAACCACAAAGCCTTAGACTCAAAAAAAAAAAAAAAAAAAAAAAAAAAAAAAAAAAAAATGAAGTCGACAAAAGATTCTCAAGAGATTAATTAAAATCAGACATGAAAAACTAAGTTTTTGTATTTAAGAAAAGTCCTTTGATTTTAGCTATGTTTTATATATATTAATTGCTATTATTCATTTTGAAAGCTTAAAATAAACATAAATATGCCTAAAAAGAAATAAAAATATACCTAAAGATACATATTAATTAATTACCATATCCCCACCACATCGTGTCCTAATTTTTCAATAATTACCGTGTCACTGTGTCCTATGTCCTATCCATGTCCATGCTTCTTAGCCACCAACAACACCACCTCCTCTCCCTTCCATCCCAAGCCACCACAATCATTTTCCTAGACAGTCACCACCACCTATCCCCCCGCCCCCACCAAAAGAAAACTCCCACCACCAACACCACTACTGCCTACCAACTTTTCATGGCGTTTGTTGGTTTTAATATAAAATTTTTCACTGCAACTAAACACTAGATAATTATTTTCAAGGCCTCCACCAAACAACTAAAAACAAATCATTTCCTTACAAATATTTTTTGCCGAAAAAAATGTTATTTTATTGGTTTACACAAGCGCGTGGTATGTCTTGAACTCACAACCTCACCTTCCACCTTACCCTTACAAGGGGACGAGATGCCATTTGAACTAAAACTCAGTGGCATTTTCACTAAGAAAATGTTTTTTAAGTCAAAATAAATGGAGCTTTAATAAATAATCAATACTGAAATTATCAAAAATAAATGATCGATATTGATATTTTATGAGCATAATCTCCTAGAAACAAGAAGTTTCATAACAGGTTCTTTCCATCAAAAGTGAAAATCAGCATCTCCAAAAAAAAAAAAATTTGGGGGTAAAATTGCCTACCAAACATCTCTCCAGACCTCACAAAAGTGGAAGTTGTTGCACAATGGGGTATGACTTTTTATAATATTTCAATTGAAATGGTGAGCATCAAATTCATTACAATATATTCATTCCAAGTATATTGAAAGAAGAATATATATATACACACACACTCACACATATATAGCAACAATTTGGCCACATGTATAAATACCATGCTGGTGAGGGTCACTATCCCTACAGTTATTGTTGTTTGAAACACAACAATAATAAACAATATTTGAGTAAAAAAAAATGAAATACCTTTGAACATTGGCCATGTATTCTACTTTAATGTAAAACAAGGACTAAAAATTTTGGGTGCTTACTGTAGCTTCAGGATTATGAATCAGTGCACAGAGCACATCTACCAACTCCCCAAGATTATGAGGAGGGATGTTGGTTGCCATGCCAACCTGCAAATGATTACCCACATTTGAGCATAAAGAACACACTATTGCTGACAAAGAAAGTCTTTCTTTCTTTTTTTTCTTGGGGAGGGGGGGGGGGGGGGGGTGGGGCGCAGGAAAGTTCACCGCAATCCCAGAAGCACCATTCAACAATAAAGTTGGAAGCCGAGCAGGAAGAAGGGATGGTTCTTTTTGTGAATTATCAAAGTTTGGAACAAAGTCAACCTGCAAATAGATGAAGCATATGATACAAAATTACATTAATGATGAAAACATGCTAACTACAAATCACAATGTATAGAATGGCACTAACGGTGTCTTGTTCTAGATCTGCCAATAACATTGCTTCTGTGAGTGCCTGCAAAAATAAACCTGAAATACATGAATATCCTCAAAAATGCTTATTTTCTTTACAATAAATTGTGAAAACCAGACTTAATTGGATTATCTAATGCACTACAGAACAATCACACCTGCAACAAGTTTACACCATTAAAATTACATTGCATTTAGTTAATCAAGAATTTGGAAACAGAGTCCAGAACACAATCAACAAGAAACACACTTTAAAGCATCATCCAACACAGCTGGTTTAGGCTGTTGCTAGCATCTGGGAGATTATCTAGAAATTATTTTCCAGGCAGAAAGCATCAAGACAAATTAAATTGCCAAAGTCAACACAGCACAGTGGTCAGGCATGGCCTCTAAAAGAAAGGGCTTCAAATCTTTAGCATAGACCCCAGAAAACTAAAAATCCCAACTAAGACACAGAATCATTTACATACTCGGCCAACAAGTAAGGGACAACATGAACACCAGACAAGATTTTTTTTTTTTTACATTTATTTTTTTGACAAGTAACGAAACTTTTATTGAAACCAAAGCAAGTACACTGATGATGTACCATGGGGGCAATAGAATAATTAAAACAGTTAACATAGAAACTATTATACTTTAGACACATATCAATAAAAGAGTGACAAAAGGGAAGTTCCCCCCCACCCACAAATCAAGTAACGGACAGAGTGAACACTACATAAGATTTTTCCTAATACCAGTTACACATCTCACAAGGTAAATATCAGATGAAGCGCGCTAAGGTTGAATCATTTTACATGGAACTTGAATGAACGGTTCAAGAGACTATGAGGCAAGAACATATATGGATCTTGATTCCAGTTAATTTTTCCTTTTCTCCCCTTATCAAATGGCAATAAAGGAAGGCAAAGAAGTAGCTTATTTGCAACCATATTTCCTGAGCCTGATGCAGCAGTATCCATGAAGAACCCATTTCCATTAGTCAAACGGGCAGTGTTCAAAACTTTATCTAAATTAGGAAGAATGATTCTTTTTGGATTGTTGAAAAATAAGAAGGGCACCGAAAATATACCCAGAGCTGTATGTATCAGAAAGAGATGAAATGCACACAATCATGTTTATTTCTTGAAATGGGCTACCACCCTGACTGACAAAAGAGTTGGAAGTGGGCTTTGTTTCCTTCTCATTTGGACCAGTTGTTGTCTTCTCTGGGAATTACTAAAGACTGAGGCCAGAGGCCCATTCCCTACCCGCCTACCTCTTTTACAAGAGACAGGTTTTGAGCAGAATAGAGCTACCAGCAGTTTTTCTTTTCTAGTTCATGATCAAGTTTCACAATTACAGAAGACACTTTGACATTCAGAGACAATCTTCAGGAACATTTTTTTATTGTTGGTAATTAAATGCACCCAGTGGATCTTGAACGCATCATCTCATCCACAGACATCTAGTGTTGGAGCCCATCTGCAAATCTTTAGGAACATTAATGGCATTTGTTCATGCAAAATTTGTAAACTAGAAACGAATGAACACAATTTTTGACACTTGAATGACCTCTGATTACATAAAGTTAAGCCTCCACTGACTTCTAATTTAGTAGAGAATATTAATTAATTTTTTTTATAAGCAATAAGATTATATAAATCAGAAAAAATGAGTCCCCCAAGTATATAGAAATATACTGGGGTAGACAATCAGTTTAAAAAATTGCATAAATCTGATTAATCAATAATAGAAAATTAACAAAGGTTTCGACTGACAGCCAATCCAATAAAGTTCAAAAAAAGATAAACTTAAGACCATGCCTAGAACTTTGGGTTCTTCAAAAATCCTACCATTTCTTTCCCTCCAGATGCACCACATCAAGCAACGGGGGATAACCATCCAAATATGACCATTTAGATGACAACCAAAACAACCTCACCTTTCTCTTCCTTAAGTTGTCAATTGTCAAAATTTAACCCAAAACTGCAGTCCATACAAAGGAGGCTACTCTCAAAGGGGCTTTTGATCTCTTTTCCAAGGGAATGGCTGCTCACCGGTGATTGTAGCAGCATCTAGAAGATGGTAGTAAGTACCAACCTTGAAGCCCTTTTTCTTATCGGGTTTCCAGCACATCTTATCCTCCCCAATCCCCCTAAATCCCCACTAAATTCCCAGACCATAAGTGGTATCCGTAAAGGTCGTCAAAGACTCCAATTCCTAATCTTGTATGGTAGCAATATGGTAGCGGTGTGGCGACTTGGCAATTTTTGAAAAAGTAGGGTGCGGGGGATATGTTAATGAAAAAATTATTAAATATATTTTTATTTATATTTTCTATATATTGCTAGGTATATTTTTTCATATAATGGTAAACATATACCAATTTAAGAGAAATAGTAAATAATAAAGTGACAAAATTTAGGGTTTGAGATGAGTTTAGGATTTTTTCTTTAAACTAGGATGTCAAAATGGTGTGCTTTGACAAAACTTTTTACTTTTTAATATATTTTTTTTTAAACACTTATTTCAGCCCATATTAGACCGATTTGGGGGCTTGTTACCGCATCAGCCCAAATTAGACCGTATTGGGCCGAATCAGAAAATGAAAAAAAAAAAAAAAAAAAAAAAAAAGGGGTCACAGATGCCCGTGCAGCCGCGTCCACGGCTGCATGGTGCGTCTGTGCTTATCATACTCGAGTGCACCGACCCAATCGATGCACCCGTGCTTTCCAGGGGGATGGTGTTCTAATTCAGTTCTTGATCCTTATGGAGTTGGTATGTAGAGAACTATTAGATAGGGATGGCCATCTATGTCAAGCCACCATTCTGTATGAAGTTGGGGATGCAACACAGGTGAACTTTTTGCAAGACCGATGGAGTGGGGAGAGTTCTCTTGTTGTTTGCTACCCTGAGTTATTTTGGATCTGTCGTAATAAGGAGGCAAGTGTGGCAGATTTAATGCATTTCACCAATGGAGTTCTTCACTGGGGTCTACACTTTGTATGGGCCATTCGCTACCATACTTCACTTCTATCACTCTTCTCCATAATGCATTCCTCTCATGACTATAACGCCACAACCATTTCCCTAACAAAGATTCATTAAAAAGCATAAATCTCCTAATACCCCAACCACCTGCAGAAAGAGGAGTACAAACATCTGCCCATTTAACTAGAATCTAGATGAAGTTTAGTCACTTCCCCCATACCACCCCTTAAAAATTTTCGCTGCAATTTTTCATTATGGTTAGCCACATCTGCCGGGATAGGAAATAAAGAAAGGAAGTAGGCAGGCAAGCTCAATAGTACTCTTAATTAAGAATAGTAGGGAATATTAATTAAGAGCTAATTGTTTTCCAATTTATTTGTAGCCACCTTCATATTTTCTACCGGATTAGCTACATAGGGCCTGCAATTTATTTGCTAATCTATTCACTTAAGTTACTAAGCCCCTATTTGGTATCTCTTCTCCAAATGCATTTCACAGGTTTCTATAAAGCAAAATGCATTTTAAAATTTCTGAGTGTGTTTGACAAGTTTTTTTAGCTACATAGGGCCTGCAATTAATTTGCTAATCTATTCACTTAAGTTACTAAGCCCCTGTTTGGTAACTCTTCTCCAAATGCATTTCACAGGTTTCTATAAAGCAAAATGCATTTTATAATTTCTGAGTGTGTTTGACAAGTTTTTTTAAACCTGTGAAACACATTTTATGAATAACACATTTTGCATTTCTCAATTTTTTAAGCCAAAACTGAAGATTCTCATTTTGCATTATCTTTCTAATTTTTGCCAAAGACTGTGGGAGCCCACTTCTTGCACATCAAACGAGACCCAACATCACTTTCTAGCCCATTTCTTTTATTCTTGTTTTATGCTCTTCCCCTTTCTTCTTCTCCCTTGGGTTTCTCTATGATCCACAGCAACCAAACGTGCCTTCAACGTTTTCATCACTCTCACTCTCAGCACTCAGATCATTACTTCAACACTTCCCCTTCAGCAGCACCTCAGACCTGATTCAACTCACTCTCTATGCTCTAAATCAATTTATAGATATATATATATATATATATATCATAAATCATTTTTTTCAATGACTAGAATAATTTTCAAATGTTAGATTGTTTGTTTCCCAAGGAACTACAAGAAAATCTCTTAATTCATTTTATTTTTCTCAGTTTACTCAACTATAAATCCTATGATATCAATGGTGCTTAGGGGCATTCTTGTAGCAAGTCCACATGGTGTTGAGGTCGCCAATGTGGTTCAAGACCACAGCTACCAATGGTGGTAGATTCATTCAATGGATTTGATTGGGTGCAATGGATACTACTAGTGACTGGGCTTAGTTGCAATTCATCAATTAGACTCAATTGGTGAAGATTTGGGGCTATGCACAGTGGCTGTGTCAACTATTGGCAATGAAGCAAACTTTTTCTTTCTTAAGTTAGAAATCTGTGCATGGTGGCCCTGTCACTAATTTTTTGGGGTTTTGAAGGTGGAAATTTGTTTGTGCATATAATTGAAAATTGTAGAAATCAAGGAAAATTAGTAGAGAAATGCAAAGAATTATAGAAAATTTGTATAAACTGATTGAATTTTTTGAAGAAATGAAGAAAATTATTACTAGGTATATTGTTTTTTATTAGCAATTTCCTTATGTACAAAATTATCAATTTAAACATAAACTAAAAAATTTTGCTTGTAATAGGAAATTGTGGAAATTTTTTTGATAAGTGAAATTATAGAAATTGTTTAATTTAAAATTTGTTTGTGCAAGTATATTACTTTTTATACTTTACTCTTTATATGTATTTGGAATAGGGCTATGTGCATGTACAATTAAGTATTTATTTAAAAAAACAAAAATAAAAATTTAAATTTGGGACCATCACGTTATTGGCAAAAAATTCATTCCACAAGAATTCATAATCAAACACAATTACATATAGTATAATTATTTTTCAGCATAAGTTTCAGCATAGTACCAAACACAATTTTTTAGAAAAATATGTTGTCATAATGTATTCTTAAGACTGCATTCCGCTGAAATACAAACATCACCTAATTCCTTGGATCCTTTCTTCTTTTCATATTTTTATTGCAAAAATTTAGGTAAATAGCATCCATCAAAGATAAACCACAGAGGCTGGAGTATCATTTTTTTTATTTCAATTTTTTTATAAGTAAAAAAATATTAACATTCATCATTTATTTTTATTTCAAAAGAAACCAAAAAGTTCACGAACTGCCTGATTCACAACAACCAGATGTTCTAGAATATAATCAATCCCATGCAAGCATAGCTTGTAAAAACAAGATGACTTGTAAAGAGAAACGAAGAATTGGAACTTACTTCCAATCTACACTCTGTGTAACGCATGGCAGCAGCTGGATCTGCATCTATTGAACCAAAATTCCCATGCCCATTTATAAGTGGACATCGTAAGGAGAAATCCTAGGGAAAAAAAAAACAATAAGACTACAAGATACTTGAAAGGCAAGAAAATAACCACAATATGTGTGTGTGTGTGTGTGTGTGTGTGTGTTTGTGTACATATATATAGGAATGGAAAAGCAAACAGTAGATGAAATTGAGAACACGGTAATAAATCAAAATTAAGCTTCACTTTTTTTATAACTAATAACTTTTATTGAAATGGAGGAGAGACTCCACTTACACAAGATGTCTACACAAGCTCTCCTAAAAAAAATATAAGGAAAGAAATACAATTTAAAGGCAAGAGAATCTATAGAAACTACAATCAAATGAATATTGCTAGTTCCAAGAGTAAGTAACTATTAAAACAGAGATCTTAAAAACAACGATTTTAGCTCAATAACTGAGACCTCCATACCATTAATTGTGCGATTGCTTATCTTACACCTCATTGCCCTCTTTAGTCATAGAGGAACTACTTTTTTTTTATATAAATAAAAAAGACTTCATTGAAGAAAAAGGAGAGTAACAAAAGAACCAGAGCACACAGGCAGTGTGCAAAGGATACAGCAAAAACAAAATATGAAAATTACAACACTCAAGCAAATCAACTAAAGAAACAATAAATATAAGCCCGAGGCATTTGACCACTCAAGTAAGGTCTGGAGGAAAAGCAGTATCAAGTCATGGATTGATCTCTCATTTCCTTCGAAAGTACGAGCATTTCATTCCCACCAAATACCCCACATGAGACAATGAGGGATCATGGCCCAAATCACCCAGATCTGTGCCTGCCTGTTGAACTTACTAGGCCAGCTTAAAGCTAACAATTCAGCCATTGAAACATCCCTGTTACAAGCAATGCTGTACAATTCAGGGAAGTTATCCTTTAAAGAGAGCCCCCTAAACCATGGATCATGCCAAAATTTAATAGAGGATCCATCTCCCACCTTAAATCTAACAAAATACTGAAAAGTGTCCCACCCATTCCTAATACTTTTCCAAAGACAAACTCCATAAGGCCCCTGTACAGTGATAGGCCACCAGCCCACACACTACCATATTTAGCAACCACCACCCTCCCCCACAAAGCACCTCTCTCCATTGCAAACCTCCATAGCCATTTACCTAGTAAACCTTGATTAAACAGGGCCAAATCACAGATGCCCAGACCCCCACTTGGAATTAATACGCATACCTCTCTCCAACCCACCAAATGATACTTAAACTCATCCCCTAAAGCACCCCAAAGGAAGTCTTGTTGAAGCTTTTTAATATACAGAGCAGCACTGATAGGGATAGGAAAAGAGACAGATAATAAGTAGGTAAGTTTGATAAGGTTCTCTTTATCAGCATAAGACAGCCCCCTTTGAATGGATACATTCTTTTCCAACCAGCCAATCATCTCTCCATGAAAGTAGAGCTGAGAGGGAGACCCAGGTATGTCATGGGTAACTGACCAACCCCGCAGCTCAGTACAATAGCCAGCTCATCCATATTTGGCACATTACCAACTGGAACCAATTCGGACTTCCCCAAGTGATGCAGGACAACCTAGGCTTCCCACCTAGATTAGTCCTACCGAAGAACCTTAGGCTTCCCACCCAAGGTGTTTGGAATCACCACCAAACAAATCAATGAAATAATCTCAATAATAATAATAATAGTCTGTAAAAAAACAAAAGGAATCATCTGGAGCTTTATATACAGCTTCCAGGAATCACAAAGATAAAGATAAACTCTCAAAACAAATCCTAAACAAACTCAAATACTAATATGATAATCCTAACAATCTCAAATCCTAATCCAATACTAAAGATAAACCCAAATAAAGATAACATAAATGATAAAGATGATCTCTACAAGTATGCTATCATGTGGTGTCCGCACCAACTCCCCTGGGGTGGGAGAAACTCGACCCCGTCGAGTAAAGCTCATAATAATCAAGTGACATCAGAGTAATCTCCATCGAGCCACAAGCTAACTGGATCAGCATGGCGCCTCCGTCGACGCTCATATGTGCGGGTGATAGGAGGTAGAGATGAAGTAGTAGCAAGTGTATCCAAGTAGGCCTCCAAAAGAGCGGGATCAAGCTGCTGCAACTCCTCTCTAGTGAAATATGTACAATCAGAATCAGGCCGTCCTCGCCAGCGAACCAAGAAGCGCTGAACTGTTCCATCCCTAGTGAAAAGAGACTGCTCATCCAAAATAACATCAATAATATCTTTATGTGCCTTTTGGAAACAAGATGGTGTAGGGCTAGGGACAGGATTAGCCAAAGAAGAAGAGGGTGGATCATCAAAAGGATCATAGGGAATAACTGCTGGACCTTTAAAAGCAATTAAATCAGCAATATTAAAAGTAGAACTAATACCATAATCTGAAGGTATATCAATCACATAAGCATTAGATCCAATTTTCTTTAATACCTTGAATGGGCCAGCACTGCGGGCCTGCAGTTTCTTAACGGTTCCGGAAGGATACCGTTCAGGCCTGATACGAATCATAACATAATCTCCTACATCAAAGTCTAAATGACGTCAATGTAAATCAGCTTGAGTCTTATACTTAAGATTACTAGCATGAATTCGTTTGTTGATCTCTTTATGCAGCTCATGCATGTGACTAGCAAACTCTACTGCAGACACAGAAACCCTATCATGTGAGGACATTGGGAGAAGGTCTAAAGGTCTCCTAGGTGTATAACCATGAACAACTTCAAATGGACTCATACCTATGGACCTATTGACTGAATTATTGTATGCAAATTGAGCTACAGGGAGTATAGATTCCCAAGTCCTACCATTCTCACCTATGAGACACCTCAAAAGATTTCCTAGACTCCTATTTACAACCTCAGTTTGACCATCTGTTTGAGGATGATATGCTGTGGAGAACTTCAATTTTGTTCCCATCATGTGCCAAAGAGTTTTCCAAAAATAGCTCATGAATTTAACATCCCTATCTGACACAATTGTTTTAGGTAACCCATACAGCTTAACAATCTCATCAAAGAAAATCTTGGCTACCTTGGATGCATCAGATGTCTTAGAGCATGGAAGAAAGTGAGCCATCTTAGAAAACCGGTCTACCACTACAAGAATGGAATCAAACTTCCTAATGGTACGGGGAAGACCAAGTATAAAGTCCATGCTAATATCCTCCCAAGGACGGTGTGGAACTGGTAGAGGAGTGTAAAGGCCAGTATTTTGCTTGCAATGCTTAGCCAATTGACATTGACGACATTGACCAATTATCTTGGCAACATCCCTCTTAAGACTTGGCCAATAGAACTGTCTCTCTACCTCTTCAATTGTCTTATCACGTCCAAAATGCCCTGAAAGTCCTCCCGCGTGCACTTCCCAAACCAAAAAATCTCTAACTGATGTGCGGGGGATACAAAGCTTATTGGCTTTAAACAAGTAGCCATCTCGGAGGATAAAATCGTCAACAACTTGACTATGCTCAGCCCTAAGTGTAGTGTATACTTCTCCAAAATCTGGGCAAGATTCATACTCCTCTTGCAACTTCTCAAACCCTATGACTTTTGTGCTCATCACAGAAAGTAAGGTGACTCGACGACTCAAAGCGTCAGCTACCTTATTCTCAACGCCAAATTTATGTCTCAAAACAAAAGAGAATCTTTGCAAATACTCAACCCAAGGGACATGTCGAGCATTTAATTTCTTTTGGGAGTTGATGTGGCGGAGAGCATCATGGTCAGAATAAATGACAAACTCATGGGGTGTCAAATAATGACTCCAATACCTTAAAGCTTGTACCACAGCATAGAGTTCTTTGTCATATGTTGAATACTTCTTCTTAGCCTCATTTAATTTCTCACTAAAGTAAGCTATAGGGTGACAATCTTGGCTAAGAACTCCTCCTATGCCTACACCAGACGCATCACATTCCACTTCAAAAACCTTATCAAAGTCTGGTAGGCGCATTACTGGTGCTTCTGTCATCTTCTTCTTGATCTCTTGAAATGCTTTACTAGCAGCATTTGACCATTGGAATTCGCCTTGCTTCATACAATCAGTGATTGGTGTCATGATTGTACTAAATCCACGTATGAAGCGGCGATAGAAAGTTGCAAGCCCATGAAAACTACGAATCTCATGAATGTTCTTGGGCTCGGGCCAATCCACTATGGCCTTGACTTTTTGTGGGTCAGCAGAAACTCCTTTAGATGAGACCACAAAACCTAAGAAAATGACACTATCAGTGAAGAAAGAGCATTTCTTGAGGTTGGCATACAAGTTTTCTTTCCTCAAAGTGGAACAAACTTGTTTAAGATGGTCCAAATGTTGCTCCTTTGTTTTACTATAAATGAGGATGTCATCAAAGTATACTACCACAAATTTGCCCATGAAAGGCCTTAATACTTGTGTCATCATTCTCATAAAAGTACTTGGAGCATTTGATAACCCAAAGGGCATGACAAGCCACTCATATAGACCATCTCTTGTCTTAAAAGCAGTCTTCCACTCATCACCTGGGCGGATCCTAATCTGATGGTATCCACTCTTCAAATCAATCTTCGAAAAGATTGTGGCTCCTGACATCATATCAAACATATCATCTAACCTAGGGATAGGAAAACGATACTTCACAGTAATCTTATTAATTGCACGACTATCCACGCACATCCTCCAGGAACCATCTTTCTTTGGGGTCAAAAGTGCAGGGACTGCACATGGACTTAAGCTTTCTCGCACAAATCCTTTGTGCAAAAGCTCATCCACTTGTCTAGCCATCTCATCATACTGAGGAGGGCTCATTCTATAGTGGGGCAAATTTGGAAGTGCTGCTCCTGGGATAAGATCGATGGCGTGTTGAATATCACGCATAGGAGGCAATTGATTTGGGAGCTCTTGGGGGAAAACATCTTGGAACTCTTGAAGCACTGATCGTACTTCTTGTCTTGGTTCTTCAAAGCTATCTAGTGCAGCTTCCTTAACAACCAAAGCAAAGATGATGGAGTCTTGATTGACAGCTCTTTCAAGCTCTTTTGGACTGATGAGGTTCATGCTTTGCTTTTTGGGCTCTTCCTTAGCCTTACTTGCACTAACAAACTTAGTTTTGACTGGGTTAAGCTTAATTCTTTGTCCATTGTGCATGAAGGAACAAGAGTTCGAGCGACCATAAAGAGTGACATCTAAATCATAGAGCCATGGTCGTCCCAAAATTATGTGTCCTACATCCATTGGAATCACATCACATGAAATCTGAGCCTTGTATGAGAGGATATGAATAGGAACAAGACACCTATCCTTGATGGTGATAGATGAATCATCTACCCAAGAAACCTTATAGGGCTTAGGATGGGCAACTAATTTCAAACCTAAGAGGGAGACAAGTTTAGAAGAAACTGCATTAATGCAACTTCCACTATCAATGATAACCTTGCAATTTGTGGTTCCACACTTGACAAAGGTTTGAAAGATAGTATTCCTTTTCCAATCATCACTTTCTTTGGACTGTGCTAGAGTACACCTAACAACACTTATTACAGGAGTATCAAGACTACCCTCACTGAGGTTGTCAAAAGATGGTAGGGCTCTAATGCAAGCTAATTGGGTGGAATCATCCTCTCCTATTTCTACAATGTCTTCAATGTTAGGCTCATAGACTACTTCTTCTACCTCTTCTTCTTCATCCAATTCTTCAATCAACAAAGTCTTATTAGGACATTGGACAGCCATATGACCAAAGCCTTGACACTTAAAGCATTGGATTCTAGAGTTGGGCCTAAATGTCTCTCTAACTACACTCTTCCCTTTGTCTTCTGGGCGCAAGGGCCTATTGTTGGGATTGGGTCTAGTTTGAGGACCTTGTTGGTGTCTACCCTGAGGAATCTCTTCTATGTGTAAGGGTCTATTGTTGGGATAAGGCCTATTTTGGGCACCTTGGAGGTACCTACCTTGGGGACCTTCAAAATTGTTGCGAGGCAACAAGCGATTGTCAAATCTCCTTCCACCTTGGGGCCTAGGGATCAGCTCTAAATCTTGCACTAAAGTATAAGCATCATCAAGAGTTGAGATCTGTCGGGCCACCAATTCTCTTTGAAGATCATAATTGAGACCTTTCCTAAATCTACTCAAGGTAATGGGCTCATCTTCAGTGGCATTGCTACGGATCCTATACTCTTCAAATTGCTCTACGTACTCAGTAGCAGACCTATTGTCTTGTCTCAAATCATGCCATTGATCCAACAAGTTGCCTTGATGAGATACTGGGAAATACTTTTCATTGAGCTTGGCCTTCATTTCTTCCCAAAGAGTTATGGGTGGTTGGCGGGTCTTGCGGAGGTGGTTGACAACACTATCCCAATGGAGTTTTGCTCTTCCTATAAGTTTCATTTTGGCAAATCTAACCTTTCTATCCTCAGACAATTCATACCACTCAAAAAAATGTTCCATCTCTCTCACCCAATCATTGTAGACCTGGGGATTTCTAACACCATCAAAGGTAGGGGCCTCTACTTTGATATGTTTTGCTGAGTTGTCTTCATTGTCTCTATGGTCTTGCCTAGGGTGAGGGCCATGTCTATGATTATTCCTTTCATTTTGTGCATTAGCCTCGTCATACCTAGCCTCTAAGTGGCCTAGACGGGCTGTAAGCTCTGCAATGGATTGGATTAATTCATCTTGGGGACGAGGATCCATGTTTAGGTGGGATTGAGGACTAGACTGGGATGCAGAACTAGACTCTGATTTGGAATTAGACTGTTCTTCAGAACTAGTTACTAGACGACCACTACGCAAATGCATGCAAAGAGATCAACAAACTAATTCTAGCAAGTGAATAATAAGGATAAAACTCAAGTAAATTATATGTGAAGAAAAGTCATGAATTCCACAGATTGTTGCAGTCAAGCAGTACTAGCTTCAACAAGAATTAAATTAAAAAGGACCCAAATGTTACAATGTGATTAGACTAGTTCAACTACTAATACTGAGAATTAATTACTTTAAAGGTTTTTTTTTTTTTTTTGTGTTTTTTTTTTTTTTTTTTTTTTGTGGCTAAAATAAAAGGCTAAAAGAAAATAAACCAGCAGCTAAAATATTAAAGTCATGTGAAAGTTTAAGCAGAACAAAGGATAAAGGCAGTAGCATGTGACAGAGATAAAATTGAGGCACATAATAGACATATTGATATTAAACCTGAAAGTGCAATTCAATTCATTCAGTGAGGAAAGTCCACACCTTGGTTGGGCTGACTGAACAACCTGGGCCTCACTGAACAGTAGATCACGCTACAAATAATAAGAAAGTGGGCTTGTATTCCTCACTCACGTGCACTGGAACCTTCCTGAGCTTCTGCGTGACTTGAAGTGAATACCTTTTTTTTTTTTTTTTTTTTTTTTTTTTTTTTTTTTTTACAATAAAATAAGAACTAAAATATAAAACCAAAGTTACCCAAACAGTTTCACATCAAACACAAAAACACCGAAACTAAAGAAAGAATACTAAGGAAAACAAAAGAGAAGGAACTTCAAAGGAACAGTGAAGGTGGCGTCGTTGGGGTCGACGGCGACGAGGCGGCATGGGCTCGTCGTGATGACTGTCAACGGTGCTTAGTGGTGGAGATCGAGATCGGAGCACATGAGCGATCGTGGGAGTGATGGTGACGGCGCGTTGGTGGCGGTGATGGCTGTGGGTGATGATTTCGGCGGCGATGGCGGCATTCCGTTGGAGGGATCGGCGGTGTGGTGTTGGCTTTGAACTTTCTTCTGCCTCTGTCTCTGATCTGGTGGATTGAAGTTATGAATCTAAATTTTTTTTTTTTTTTTTTTTGGTCTCTGTTTCTGGTCTGGTGGTAGTCCTCAGAGGCGGGCACGGATGGGTTTTTCTGTTGGTTTTGGGATGAAGAATTCGTGTGGCCAAAGGGGGTAAATGGTTCGGATTGGTTTAGGCTCTGGTTTGCAGATTTCGTGAGGTAAGAAGTCGGGTTGTTGTGGTTTGCAAATTTCGTGGGGTAGGTATTTGAGTAATGGCATGGTTGGTGGTGGTTTGGTTTTGTTTTCTGATGGTGGTTTGGTGGTGGTTTTGTTTTCTGATGGTGAGTGTGGCTGTGGGTGTCAGTCGTGAGTTTGGTTGCTGAATGTTGCTGAAAGGGTAGATCGGGTTGGGCTCTGATACCAATTTGATGCAGGACAACCTAGGCTTCCCACCTAGATTAGTCCTACCGAAGAACCTTAGGCTTCCCACCCAAGGTGTTTGGAATCACCACCAAACAAATCAATGAAATAATCTCAATAATAATAATAATAGTCTGTAAAAAAAACAAAAGGAATCATCTGGAGCTTTATATACAGCTTCCAGGAATCACAAAGATAAAGATAAACTCTCAAAACAAATCCTAAACAAACTCAAATACTAATATGATAATCCTAACAATCTCAAATCCTAATCCAATACTAAAGATAAACCCAAATAAAGATAACATAAATGATAAAGATGATCTCTACAAGTATGCTATCATGTGGTGTCCGCACCACCAAGTTATCTTCAACCCAGAGATAATCGGAAACCATATAAACACAGCTTACAAATACTAAATTTGCACTCGATCCGCCCCACAGAAAATCAAAGTGTTGTCTGCAAATAGGAGGTGAGAGATAACTAGCTGGCTAGCAGGATGATCACCTACTGCAAAACCAAATATATAATTTACCTCTCCCCGCTTTCTCCAACATTCTACTAAGAGCCTCCATTCTAAGCGAAGTAGCTCTTAGCAAATTTACCAAACAAGTTCTTCCATCTAAAGAGTACATCCGCAACTCACTTAGGCATCACCCAAGGAACATCAATCAATGAAAACCCAAAAAAGCACAATTCCTGAGCAACAGCACAATGCACTAATTATCCACAGTTTCACTAGGGCATTCGCACATGCAACATCAATTCACCAATATTGTGATTCTCCTAACAAGATTATCCACCTGTTAATTTTTTGTTAATTATTATCCCATTTTGCTGCTCACACAACAAACGCCACCTTTTTAAAGCCTTTGTACACCAAATCCTCTTCCAAGGAAGTTCACTCCAATGGAACCTTGTAACGCCTCATAATAAGATTGAACATCAGACTTACCATTGCTATTCAACCTCCACACCTCAAATAGTTTGAGCCCTACTCTTGGAATGCTTGAATAAAATATTTCAAACAATAGATCAACTATTTGATTCCCAATTGTTGAAAGCTTGTACAAATTGAATGTGCCGAGAAACTTAATACTAACACTCTGTTTGTTTCGATGTAAAATATTTTCAAGAAAATATTTACCAATTTTACAGAATTTGTTTTGCAGTAAAATATTTGGTCAAAAGTAAAATATTTTCAATCATTCAAATCAACTTAGGCAAATTTATGTAAAATATTTTACACTTAAAATTTTGGTAAAACATTTTACATTTGCTTACTCCCTCGTACCCCGATACTTATCACTCCATTTACTCCCATAGTCACTATACACTCAAACACTCCCAAATCAGATTTCTCTCCAAAAAAACACAGCCACCTCCAGTCTCCTCTCTCATCAATCCCAGGCTCCAGGTCTATAGCACCACTGGCCAACTCCAACTTCCGCCGGCACTGCCCATCGCCGGCAATAATTCTCACTTTCACTCTCAAGTTTGCCTTCCCACAAGCCAAAGCCACCATGCCACCAAGGAGCTCATCACTCTCAAGTTCATCGGGGCTCTTGCCATTCTCTCTTACCCATCTCAAACAGACAAAGAAAGTCACAAAGAGGCTTCTTGAGAGGTGTGATGTTGGTGGTGGTCAAGGTAGCTTTTCGGCATGATCTGGTAGCGACGGTCAAAGGAGGTGTTGCAGTGGAGGTCTAGGTCTTTGCGGGTTGGTTCTGAATTGGTTTTTTTTTTTTTTTTCCTGAAATTGAGATCCGATGACGGTGTTTGGGTTTGTTTTGTCAGTCTTGGATGTTTGGGTTGTTGATGACGGTGGCCAATTGGATGGGATAACAGTGGGTCAGTGGATGATGGTGGCCGATTGGATGAGATTATGGTGAGTAGGTGGATGACAGTGAGTGTGGTGGCTGGATTTGGGGCGGTTGGCAGCTGCTGGCTTTGCAATGGTTGATGGATGACGGTAACTGTGTTGGTTGGGTTAGTGGTGGCTGGCTTTGCAATGGTTAGTGGTGGCTATGTATGCGGTAGTTGGGTTTGTGCTAGCTGGCTTTGCAATGGTTAGTGGTGGTTGGTTTATGTTTGCATTTTCAAATGTTTAGGTTACATCAAACACTTGCCAAACACTTGAAAATGAAAATATTTTATAGTAAAATATTTTACTTCGAAAAAAACGGAGCGTAAGACTCAATAATAATTGAAGTAGCCTATGGAAGGTGCCAAGAAGGCGGCCCCACATTGAAACTAGACCACACTCCCCTTTTTTTTTTGTAAGTAAGTTTTGGCCCCAAGTGGAAGGGGAAGGGGAGATTCTAGCAAAACTAGACCACAATTCTGGAATATTTTTGTATTTGATCTTTTTCTATTTTCTTGAGCTCTTTGTTGGCTTCATCAGAACCACTATTCCAGTCTGTTATAAGAACAGTTTCCTAAAATGCACAACTTCAAACACACCGAACACACTATATTTACGTTACAAGTTTATGTTTGTCAAATTTTTGATGATTCAATGGCCTTAAAGAGGTAGTCATATAAATTAGTAAAAAGGGTAACCGTGACACTATTTTTATATATATATATATATATATATATGTATGTATGTATGTATGTATGTATGTATGTATGTATATAGTTATCTTGTTACTTCACTATGATGCTAGTTTATATATGCGAATAAAACATAAATACGCACCCAATACTAGATGGACAGGTTTGACCTGCAATTCACAAATCAACACCTTTTTACCCCTCCATGAATACAAATTACAATCCCAATTTACCTGTGCCATACGCACTAAGGAATCGTAGACAGCAGAGTCTCCATGCGGGTGAAATTTTCCTAGAACCTACAACAAAAGGAACTACAAATTTTAATCATCAAATTATGCAAACATTGATAGAAAAAAGAACAAACCGCAATAACAATATTTTTAGGAAAAGAAAACACATGCATTGCCTCAAATAAAGTGAAACAGAACATTATAGTCAAAATTTAACCTCTCCAACAACTCTAGCACATTTCTTGAATGGTTTCCGAGATGAAAGGCCCAATTCGTGCATTGCAAATCTGTAGCCATAATTTTTGAGAGAACAAATCAGTCACACTGTCTACCCAAATAAATGATGTATAATAATATCCATGCATGATAATAAAAAAAACATGTAAAGATAAAAATATAAATACATTCACACAATCATCATATGACAACAACTTACTCTAAATTACAAAATTTAAAATTAGAACAACATAAAAAAAAATGACTGCCCCGCCCAGGCTTTACCATAGCTCATATCACATGCAGCAGCTAAAATAACAGATAATTAAAAACATATATGTTATGATACATAATATTAACTTAAAAGAAAAATGACACAATTACGCACAAAAACAGATAAAAAAAAAATTAAGCACAAACACAGATTACATATGCCATCAGCTAGCTCAAAATTACAAAATTTAGAATATGAGTAAATGTGTAATACCAAAAAAAAATGCACAAACATCACCATAGCACACATTACATGCAACAACATAAATTACTTAACAAATCGGAGTAGGTATTGAAAATTAAAATACATTTATAAAACAAGCTTTACAATTAATACCTTAATCATGCATGAACTTGAAATAATCCATTAGGCATTGGTGGAGCTACATTAGGGCCATGGCTCCCCCAAATCTTATACATATGAAATGGCAAAGTAGCTAGGCTTATAACCCTATTTAAAAAAGAGTTTGAATTTGACAAGGATGGGATGAAAAACCCATGTTTTACACCATAAAATAAAAGATTGTCACATCAAATTTTTACTTAAAATTCAATACATCCTACCACACCTAATAACATATTAATAAACTCTCAATTTGGTTGGATTTATAGATGGGTATTAGAATTGATTGATTGTGGTTGTGCTTATTTCTTAAATATGTAATAAGATGATGTAGCATGTTGGGACTGGAGATTGTAAAACTTGGGTTTCACACCACATCCTTATAGAATTTAATCTCTTTATAAAAAAATATATAATAAAACGTACCTTGTTTTATATATAGAGAGAGCCACAACCTCATTATTGATAAGTTGTATACATCAATTACATAAATTAATTGGGCACCCATTAAATTATAATGAACGCACAGCTCTCAAATAGTAAAAGAAAAAGAAATAGAGGTTTTAGTCCTTACACTTTAATGGCTTATATTTTATATAAACACACTTAGCTTTTGTATGGTTGAAAATATCAAATCTTTTTACCAATATTTACAAACAAACAAAATTTGTTTAGTATATGTTTTTTTTATAGTACGCACAAGGAATCACGAATACGGACACTGGTTTGGGTACAACACGACACAAGAAATTCCTGAAAAATTATAACATGAAACAACCGACACGACATGCATACGACACATATACGACATCTTAAATAAAGTGTCCATGCTTCCTAGTAACCAAGGAAGTCAATACCATACCGGGAAAATATACAGTACCAGCCATTAAACCGGTACCAGTACTCCTTCAAAACATACCGGAAAAAATACCGGGTTGTACCCGCCTGTATCAGCCCATACCGACCGGAATTGGAGTTTCGGCCAGTATAATAAAAAAAATTATTAAAAACATTTTATTTAATCTAATATATTGGTTGATGTAGTTAAACTAATTAGTACGCTATTTTAAATTTTATGTGGATAAACATAAAAATTAAAATTATAGAAATGTATAAATAGCGGTAAACCCATATCAAACGGTACCGAAACAGCCTCGGTAAGAAATTGACTCCTTGCTAGTAACGTATATTTACATTTTATAGTGTACTTGGTCCTCTATTTCCTTAAAATTCAGTAACAAATTGTAGAAATTCATATTTTAAGAATCAAAATTGTGAAATTCGTTTCTGTTTAAGATACATAAAAGTAGAGAAACTGACAGGATTCGGCGATGGACGGGTTTAAGACCGTCGCGAACATCGGGCAGAGCACGGCCGAAGAGGACTGACATGGCGTAGGACATGTACGCCTTGGTGGCCTCCTTGTGTAGCTCGTAAGGCACGATTCTCCCTCCGCCATCTCCATCACCGCCGTCGTCATTTCCGACTCTGCCATTCGCCAAGACGCTGCCGTTCCCGCCGCCGTCGTCGTCGCCTCCGCCGCTGCGTCTGGCTGCTTTCACCACCGACTTAGAGGAGGAGGAGGAGGCGGTGGAGAGAAAACGGAGGTCCGAGAGGCTGTGGCGGAGCCTTGAGGATGAGGAGAAGCGGGTCGGGGCGGTTAAGAGAGAGTAAGGGCGGTGGCGGAGGAGGATTGTGGAGAAGCGGAGTCCTGAAGAGAAAGCCATTGTGGAAGGATAAGAAGAAGAAGGACAAAAGGATGGTTTCATAGAGGTGGCGGTAGCATTTGCCGGTGGGACTGGTTTTATTTTCTTCTTCTCCTTCTTTGGTTTTTTGGGGTGTGAATAAGAGTAAGATAGGAGGATTTTAAGCTATTGCCTATTGGGGGGAAATGGACTGGGTTGAGTGAAGTGGAGTGCAGTGGAGTGAAAAACCCTAAATGTTGGTGCTGTGGTTGCGCGCCAAGTCGGAGATTTTATTTTTATTTAGCAATTTTGTTTATTTCTTAATTATGAGTGCACGTGCATCTCACATGTTTATAGTTTTTGCTGATTATAAATTTTTTTTTTTTTCAATAATTTTCTTACTTATGGAAGGGGTGGGCAAGCACCTATTCGAACCAACGCTCCGCCACAACACGGATGGAGTCGCACCGCTCAATAGGTCAACCGACTAACTTGAAGTCAGTGATCAGAGACTGAGGTTGGTTCTAGCATTGGTGCAGTGTGCTTGTGATTTGTTCATGATCTAAAGGTATTTTTTTTTCATTTTTGGATTTGAGTTTGAGATTTGTGGATTTTGATTTGTTCTAGGTATATTAGTTGTGATTTGTGGGTTAATTTTTGAATTGTGGGTTTTTTGATCTTTAGGTTTTGATTTTGTTTGTGGATTTCGATGTTTTTGATTGTTTGTGGTTGTGAGATACAATTTGTGGGTTGTTTGATTTTTTTTTGTGGTTGTGGTTTGATATGTTGTTTGATATGGTTTTCAACTCAACCCCAACTCAAATATTTCAAACTGATTGAGCCACCCCACCCCAATGTTGGAAAATCACATAGATAGAGGCTGGAGAACTGACTTCCAATGGTGTTAAGCAGAGGTGGTGAAGGGATAATTGACCCTTATAGTGCAGTGGCATATTTGCCCAATAACCGCACTAACTGCACCATGCACACTCCTACTTATAAGGGATCTAAGTATAGAGGCACACCAAAATTGACAACAAAAATCCCTCTCTCTCTCTCTCTCTCTCTCTCTCTCTCTCTCTCTCTCTCTCTCTCTGTAAGATCGCATTTGGAAAAGCATGAGGTTTTGTCATATGCCACACTATTTGAAAAGAAAATTTAAATACTCTCAAACCAAGGGTGTATTTATATAAGTTGTTGGAAAATTGTATTTTGAGTTTAAATTAAGCAATTTTTGGAGAAAAAAAAAACTACAAGGAGTTGTGGTTGCAAAATAGAGTTAAGGATTTAAAAAAAAAAAATCTTTTAATCTCCCAAAACGCCTAACCAAATGGGCCCCAAATCAAAGATAAGAACAAATTTAAAAATATGAACTCTTTATTTGCTTTGGTTCAATGTTTCAATACTACTATTTGTTTCATTTGGTTTAATATTTCAAGACTTTTTCACTCTCACACACAAAAATTTTTGCATTTCCATTCACCATTCTCACTTCTACTCTTTCATATATACATGCCCACAACTCTTTATACCATCTCATCTCAAATATACTAGACAAAAAACATTGTCATTTACTTTAAATCTTTCAAAAACACCTACATAATTCCAACACTGTCGTACCATTTCATCTTCACTCGTATGAGTAGGTTGTGACAAAAGAAGAGAGATTGTCTTTTTATTCAGTGACAATAGCTTACAGTTTTAATTTTAAAGTCTAACGTTGTGGATTTTATGGTTTTGAGTTTTTGGGTGTTTGAGATTTTGGTGTGGGAAAGTCATAAATATATTTTATTTTAGAACTAAAGAGAGAGAAAAAAAAACATTCTAATTGATTATTTATGAAAATAGCTATTTTTTTTTTTATAAATCATAATTTGTAGGTTTCTTTGTGGGGCTTTTATTGTGATTTTGTGATGTATGAACCATAGTGAAATAAAATAAAAATTGATGATGATTTCAAAGTGTTTTTTGTTTTTTTTTTTTTTTTATGATAAGGAAATCCAACTAAAGGCAATTTAATTTTGATAACTTGACGTGTTTTAGCCAATTTTTCTTTGTTTAATCACGTTCTCTTTGTACTGATACTTATAAATAATTTCCTTAATTTCATTGAGATAATGAATTAGGTGTTTGAGATTGGGGTCCCTATATTTGGTTGTGAGAATAAAGTGGTTGAGAAAGTATTTGGGAGGTTACTTGAATTTATGTAATTTTAGGATATAAAAAAGTATTTTATTCCTTAAATTCTTATTTATAGATTTCAAAATCATTTAATTAGTTTAAAAAATAAAGTCTACTTCTAATAGTAAATATTATAATATGTTATAATCCTATAGTATTATACAATTTTTTTATAAATAAAATGTGAATTAAGAAAACCAAATTTCAAAGTATTCAACAATATTGTGACAAACATAAATTTTATACAACAAAATAAGTATTATATATAAGTCTTAATATAAATAACAATGATTTCAAATGAAATTAGAATGTATTCACGCATCACACAGAACATCATCTAGTTATAATAAAATAGTTTCAGTGGTGGCCTTTATGAAAATTGATAATAACCTACCAACTCAGGAGATGTGAAATTTGTTGTAAAAATTGTTATGTCTGTAGAACTAGCATTACTCTTTGGCATATTGCTATAAAATTTAATGAAATCATTATTCATGTGGAATAGCTAATAGTACGTCTTTACTGTATTTTCTATAATTAAAAAGTTACATCTTTATTGTTGAAAATGTTATTTTATATGCATAACTATTTAGGGATGGTACGAGCATTGGCATTAGGTTTGCCAAATGCTAACAAAAATTTTAGCATTTGGCATACCAAACACCAACATTTTTGCTTCATTAGGTGTGCCAAATGCCAAAAGAAATAGCATAATGCTACAATGATGTTCTACAAATGGCATGGTACGGAACTATGTGCTATAATTTTTAGCAATTATTTTATTCAACTTTCTCTCTCTTTCCATAATAAAAAATATATATATGAATCTTTTCTCTCTTATTGTCTCTTCTTCCTCCTCTCTCTCTCTCTCTCGATCGAAGCGTAAGTTTCATACTAGACAAGGTCCGAAGTTAGGGTAAATGATGGGAAGAGGTTTAGCACCCTAAGCCTGCCCATCTGTAACTGGCCTTCATATATCTTCATTGTCCCTATCTAATGTGGATGCGCGCATACATCTAAACCCTAGAGTTCGTCTAAGGGTCATATGAAGTCGACAAAAGGTATAAGCATATGAACATCTGATCATGTGAACACGTGAGCATCTAAACATGTAAGCAAATGAGCATCCTAACAGGTGAACATGTGAGCATTTAAAAATGTGAACATGTAAGCATTTAAACATGCGAGCATATAAGGATGTAAGCATCTAAGCAAGAAGACACGAGAACATGTGAGTGTAGAAGCATGTGACCATCAAAGCAAGTAAATATGCGACCATGCAAGTGAGGGAGCATGTGACATATAAGCACGTGAGAAAACATAAGCATGTGAGAATATAGAAGCATGTAAGCATCTAAGCACGTACCTCTTACCGCCTAATCACCTTAACATTTACATACAATAATCAAAGCACGTGAGTGCTTGAACCTCCAACTACATGATCACTTAAGCATCTAAACATATAAACATATCACCTAAGTTTGTGCACATGTATGTAAAAACAAAGAGTTGATGTTTAATTAGAATTAATGATTAAGTCTTATGAAGGAGTGAAGCTTAATTGGAGTGGAGTCTTCATTAAATCTTGAAGATATTTCCTTTATTAAACTCAACATCAATTAATAAAAGTGCTTTTGATCTTTAATGTGCTCTTGCCTTCTAATATGCCCGTTAATCAACTGACTTCTATTGTTTTATGTATCAAATTAGTTTGAATTCGAATATCCAAGTATTTTAGGAATGGTCATCAAATTAAATGAGCCATCAAATGCTATCATTTCCTAATTAACTCTTAAATTCAAATTCAAATTTCTACAATCAATTAGGCAATACAATCTCTTGATTGTTGTTGAGGTGCAATTTTTTCACTCATGCCACATGCCCCGATCCTATTTAGCTATTCACCAAAAAAATATCAAAATATCACCCATAAATTATTTAGGGTCTCCATGAATATTTCACATCCCATTAGACCACAAATATTTCCAATCTCATTATCTAAAGTGGGTCATGATATAAATCATTACAAAAAGCCCAAAATACACATATCTTATCTAATTTCATTATCATTATTTCGCTAAACCCAAAACTGGTCTTGCAAGCCCAATGCACACATCCCATTTTTTTTTAAGTCCAAAAATACTTATACTTGGCAATATTTGAAAAGCTCATGATTAAAGTCCAAGGCAAATTATTTATCAAAAACTCAATTTTCATTGGTATTATCAAAAACTCAATTCTCATCGGCAATATTAAAAACTCAATTTATATTGGCAATATCGAAAACCCCAATTCACATTGACAATATATCAAAAACCTAATTCTTATTGACAATATTAAAAGCCCAATTCTCATTAGCAAATATTAAAAGCCCAATTTACATTGACAATATCAAAAGCTCAATTCTCATTAACAATATCAAAAACCCAATTTACGTTGGCACTAACCAATTTTATTATCATTGTTTAGCAAAGCTCAAAATTGGCCTCATGAGTCCAATGCACACATCTCATTTTTTTTAAAGCTCAAGAATATTTATGCTTGGAAATATTTGAAACGCCCATGATTTAAATCAATGGCAAATTACTTATCAAAAACCGAATTCTCATTATCAATATCAAAAGCCTAATTCTCATTGGCAATATTAAAAGCTCAATTCACGTTGGCAATATCTAAAGCTCAATTCTCATTGACAATATCAAAAACCCCAATTTATATTGGCAATATATCAAAAGCCCAATTCTTATTAGCAATATTAAAAGCCCAATTTACATTAGCATTATTAAAAGCTCAATTCACACTAGCAATATATCAAAACCCCAATTCTTATTGGCGATTTTTTAAAGCCCAATTTACACTAGAAGTATCAAAATCTCAATTCTCATTGGTAATATTAAAAACCCAATTTACATTGGCATTATTAAAAGTCCAAGCTAATTACTTGACACTATTTTATCAAAAGTCCAAGATTATTAATATTTGGCAAAAGACTATATCATAAGTATTTCACTTTAAGTTCAATGACGAACAATGCTTTAAGTTCTTAAACCTATTACTATAATATTACAAGCCCACGGACTCTATGTCAATTATCTATTCTCAAAATCTATGTCAATCATCTTATAAAAACTCATAGAAAGTTATGATTATTTATCTTAAAACCTTGACATTTGTTTATTTCATACTATATTATAAATTAATAGAATTTATATAAGAATCCATGATCACTAATTATCTTATATCACAACATTCATGATATTTATTTAAAAAACTCGTGATAATTATTTATCCTATAATTCCATTATGATTATCTATAGAAAAATCCATGAGAATATCACATTCTTCCATTATAGAGGTTGTTACCATATATTATTTGAAACCCATGGATATTGCCTTTGTTTAAACCCATGGTAAATATTATTCACAATAAATATTGGAGGTTATTATTTAAAAGCCCTAAAGAAAATATCATTTACAAATAATCCATGACAAAAATTATTTATAAATGCTATGAGAAATTATACAAATTGTTATTTAAAGCCCATGAAAATTAATAACCTATTATAAATATTTATTAAAACTCATGAATACATTTCATTTTTACTAACAATTAAAGCCCATGTGGAATAAAAATTCAAGGCAATATATGGTGATTTGTCCATTTTGTAGGTCTCACAACGAGAAAGCCAAAGGATAGGCTCAAGTGGAGAGAACCACAAAGTTAGAGGCCCACCAAAATACTCAACCCTCATGGCTAAACCCAAATTGAAATCTCATCCAAAACAAACCATGTGTGCAAACTGACCCAACTGGAGAACCCCATTTAGCTTTTTGTCTTCTGTAGGAGAGCACCTCAAGAAGCAACCAAGTTCCCAAACCAAAGTAGGAGCTCGCCACCTGTCCCATCAACTTCTTTGTTACTGCCATTTCTAACGTGAATAGTACTCAAGGGCTAGGTTGACACCAAAAAGCTAAAATGCAATAAATATCATTCTTCCTCCCTAAGTTTAAGTTACCACTAGAAGAAGCCATAACCAAATCATCCATATTTCAGCAAATTAGCTTCTACTGTACTAAAAATGTCTAAAAACTAATTCATGAACCAAACCCATGAATTTCTAAAGGGAAAATATATGGAAATGTGATTTAGAGGACATAAAAAGATCTCCAGTAGCACTCCTTGAAGTAGGCTAAAAGCTTGACACTTGGCTTCAGGTGATAGCTCTTACTCCAGTTTACAAAACTGGTTGTAGCCTAAAATTACAACCTTACTCAATAAAATAAATATTACTATATATTTTAAAAATCTAAATGTTGAATTGCACGTTCTTTATGCTCTTATTACACAAGTCATATTTTGTATCAAACAGATATTATTTACTATATAATTTATAAGCTTATATTTTATGCATAATTTTAAACTACAAAAACTTGTAATTAAGGGTGACAAAATTGGACACGACCCGCGAACCCGACATGACCCAACACAAAATTAGTAGGTTATGGGTTGAGGTTTAATGGGTTAGTGTCATATTTGAGTTGACACAACTAACCCGTTTAATAAATGGGTTGGGTTAGTGTTTAACCAATGGAATCCATTTGACCCGTCTGACCCGTTTAATTAAATGACATTTTACTAATATACCCTACATATCTTAGATATATAAACTAATTAGTTGTTTTGGTTTACTTTCTTTGACACAATGTGATTGATTATTTGTGATATTGAAATCTGTTTTTGTTTTGAATGATTATTGATAATGCAGTTATTTGTTAGTTTTGAATTTTATATTAAAAATATTTATTTGTTTGTTTTTTTCATAATTTTTTTTTTCATTTCGATAAAATCTGATAAACAGGTCGATACAACTGACCCGTTTAATAAATAGGTCGTGTTAGTGTTGAGGAAACTTGACCCGTTTAATAAACATGTCGGATACTCATGAGTTGACATGACACAAACTCGACACGCGAACATGAATTGCCACCTCTACTTGTAATTTAAACAATTCATTGATGATATAGCTATTAATCTTTAATTTTCTAGAAATTTTACAAGTATGTGGGATATAAGAAGAAGATGTAATCCAATGGTGGATTTGTCAAAATTTACCTCCAATAAAAAAATATTAAGTAAAATTGTGGCCTTAAGAATTTTTTAGTTAACCTTTGTTCTATATTTATTGTTTTTATTAATTAAGAGTTCTATTTTAATTTAGCTTAAGTTTGTTGTGTTTTTTTGCTTCCTTTGGTTGATGATAGTTGATGTTTGGCTTCAAGGAAAACATAGAAACCCAATAAGGATCTCAAGCTAAGACAGAAATAACAAAAGAGTAAAAGAAAAGAGAGAGGAATCTCATTTTATGAGTTTTGCATTAGTTGTGTTCCCTCTACTTGTTGTGACTTTAGCTTCTTCTCCTCTTTACCTATGTTGTATTCTAGGGTTTCTTTGTGGAGCTTTTTTGAGATTTTTTTTGTTTTGTTTATTTTCTGGGTTTGTAATGGAGGAAAAATGAGAAAATGGGGGAGGGCTAGAGATAAATTTCTCTCTGCCCATGTGTGTGAGGTACTTTTCTAATATGGTGAGGTTTGTCCCTTTTTGTGAGGTATGTTGTGGTTATATGCAACCCTGATAGCATTGGAATGAGTCTATTGAGGAGTGTGCTGGCAAGGTGTTGAAATATGATGTCAAAAGCAGTTAGAGGGAAATCCTCTAGAATAACGAGGATTCTAAATTCTCTAGTTTAATGCTATATAATTTCATCCATTTTTCTCAATCCAATAATCAGTGGACTTTAAATACAAATTGGACACTCTCAATAAACATGTTAGGAATATTAGATAAATTTCCAAGAGATTAATATTATGAGACCAATTAAATAAATGTGAGACTTCTGGACCCAATTGAAATAATGGCAAATATCTCTTGAAAAATTTAAATATTTCCTTAATTGAATTGTGATTCCAAGCGCTTCCAAGGTTAATTGTTATCCAAATTTAGGCTCACCAAAGCAACCTGAAAACTATAGTAACACATCAGTGAGGATCTCTAATGCAATTCAAGGAAAAACAAAAGTTAGTTAAGAAATAAAGCACCTTTTCCAGGGTAAGCTCAAATTGGTAATTTTCATATATTCCACATTGATTCAATCAATTAAAGTTTGATTTTTGCCTTTACATGAACAAATTAAAAGGGCTTTCAATATCTTTGGTGCAAGGTTAAACTAAGTCCCTGGGACCCTTAATTTAAAACTTAGATCCCCAAAAAAATTTAAGGCCAAATAAAATACGATATCAACACCATGGATTATGGATTAGGTTAAAAAACGTAGTTAATAACATTGACCATAATTGGGAAGGTAATTCCAAATTTTTTTGTGAAGAGATTCAAGATCCTCTAAAATTCCTACAGTAACTTTACTGTATAATTCTTAAAATCATATTACTCATTTTGAAATAATTTATTATATTTTGCCACATAATATTTATGTTTATGTTTATGTTTTTAAACTTTATGTTGAAATTAAAATCACTTGAAATAGGAAAAAACATTAAGGAAAGAAAGTAATTATTTAATCAAATATATTATAAATTCATTTTGTTTGCTTAAAAAAGAAAAGGACAAAAATTTAAATACAAAGGAATTTGGTTACGTCCATTGAATATCTCAAAGAGCAATACCTTCAACCCCATGTTCTTCAATAAAGACTTTGCTCTTAACCTTGAGTGTCTCATTTTGAATTACTAGGAGGTATCAACAAGTAGAACTACAAGATTCTTTACAAAAAATCTTCTTCTTTTTTTGTTTTTTTTTTTCTAATAGTGTACATAATTTTGTTTTCTAACAAATAATTATAAAGCAACCCATAATGAAAAAGTTAAAAATATTATTTCTCAATACCTATTCATGAAGAGTTTATAAGACCAAAGATATAAAAGATTTAGTCCAAAATTTGATTAGGTTTTTTTTAATCATAGTTGTGGCCTCCAAAATTTTATTACGTAGAACTCAATAATAAAGCATTAAAATAAGCTTTGGAAGACCCCTTAGGATAAAAAAATGACAATACTACAAGGAGTGAATGTAAGATAGTTAAAAATATAAAGAATTAAAAGCACTTTATAATAGTTTTGTTTTTGCCAAAATTACGCTTTCTAAAAATAAGAGTTTGAAAACATCATAATAATCAATTGTGATTGTTTGAAGTAGCAGTCAACAACATATAAAGGATGTGCATGAACATGATAATGGATGTGAGAAGTTTGTTAAGTCTTAGTGAAAAATAATACAAAGGATTGTAATTGAGTTAGTCGTAAATATTGTTGTAATGTTAGTGTTACTTCGATTTGTTGAGTTAGCGTTTGCATAAGACCTATTACATTTATCTTAATTTAGTAGTTTTTTTTCTTCCCATAGTTGAGAAATAAATTCAATTTTTGTCCTTGACAAGGATTATGATCCCCTACAGATAGTAATGTTCCCCTACAGATAGTAATGTTCTTAATATCACATAATGTTATGTTTATGTTTGTGATTATTTTCTACTTTGATATTAGGTTTTGTTACATAATGTTTATGTTTATGTCTGTCGTCTACTTTGAAATTAGAAGCCCATGAACTACCAAAAAAATTAAAATAAATAAATAAATGTTTAATTAAACATATTTTTATTGAAATATATTCTAAATTAATTGATATTCCTATAAGCTTTCTTACATTTTTACCTAAAATTAATTGATATTATTTAAACAATCAAGTCTATATGTACTCATTTGTTATATGTTCCAGCCTTGCTCAAGTGGGTTCATTGAAGTGTTAATTAATACCTCTGATTTCTTGATCAACACTCTCAATGTACTGTAACTTCACTTGAGCGGCGCTCAATCTTGTTCGAGTAAGGCACTAAATAAAATTTTCTAATTTTTTTGCTCTTTCTTCATTCTTTTGCTTCCAAAGAAAGATTACTTGTATATTACAGCTTCCATGTATATTCACAACTATATAACAAAACTATATTATGTTCATAATGGAGAAGTTCCATTTTCAACACTTATTTCTCATGATTTGTGAATTGTTGCATATACAACTTATTTACTATAGACTCCTCGTCTTGCAATGGAGGAATTCACTAATGGGTAAATTTGTAATTTTAAAACAATACAAGAGTAAATATGAATTTTACTCTAAAATAAATTTGAGTTCATCATAATCAAAACAACACAAAGAGCATGCCTGTTGGACCACCCTATCAAAAGATCAAGCTATATCAAGGTAATGGTAAATATGCATTCTTATATGTTAAAGCATAAACCACATGATGATGGGTGATTAATTTTGACTAGTCCTTAATTGAATTAATTAAAATTAATTTCATGTCAAAATCTCATGTGTAATTTTTAAGAAAAAAAAAGGTAATTAAAAACAATCAAAAAAATCATGAGGTTAATCCCTAGATTGGGATTTTTGACTTTCTATCCTTGAAGAAGAGAAGGAAAATTAGATATAAAAATATAGGATAATTAAGATAGTGTTATGATTATTTAGTGATTTTCAAGCAACTAGAGAGAGAGAGAGAGAGAGAGAGAGAGAGAGAGATAACTCATAAGTGTCCTCAAACAAGTAAAAAAAATCAAGCAAAACAAGCCAAAAAACGAAGTTGGGGCCAAAATGTGCATAGGACACAGGTGTCAATTGGCACCTTGTTGTAGAGACATAGGTGCTAATTGGCATTAGGTCCAGATTCTTTCTAAATGTGAGTTTTGATGTGTCTTATCATTACAAATTAAAATTGGCACATTTGAGGATAAAAGCAAGTTTAAAACTCCTGAAGAGAAATAATAGGATAAATATTAAGCTATCTCCTCCATTCCCCCTCTATAAATATCAATCCTATCTTCAAATTAAAGGATTCCAAAATTCCTATTTTATGCAGTAATAGAATTATTACAAAACTTAGAGTAGTGAATCGAAAAGAAAATACTTAGAGGAGACATTAAGTTGCTCATGCAACATTTACTCCTCCCAACTCTTTAAACACATTCATATATATATATATATATATATATACACTTCTACACATTAATTCTTCTTCAAAATTTTCTAGACATCATATCTAGCAAGTCTTCGCACAACATACAATATTTTACATGCACCCACACACTCAACTACCATCCAACAATCAAAAGGAAGGTTAGCGAATAAGGTCTAGCATTATGAGGAGTCAATTTACTTTCAAATCATCATCAAGCCTTTTGAAGAAGGTTGTGATTATAGTATACTAGATTGTTACTTGTGCATATGTACGAATACAACTAAGAACATGCACACTCACTCACTTTATAACAAATTGTACATATTCATAGTTTTACATAAAAGACTAATTAATTTGAATTAAGTTTTTTTTTTATAAATACTTTTGAAGTTTAGAGGGATGAATTTGCATTTTAAAAATAAATAATACAAAATTAGAGAAAATTGAAAAGACACTAAACATGAAATTGGTGTGCATTTAAAATCTAAAGATACTAGAAATAAAATATTTCACATCTACTGGAAATATATGGATGGAATTATGATTATAGAATACTGGAACATCAAGTTTTTGGAGTACCACTTCTACCTTGCATGAATCTCCTTTGATACCCTAAATCAATATTTCTAGCAAGAGAAATACTATAATATTTTCACAACAAATTCTATATGGAACGTTGTTACAAATTGTTATTTTTGGACAAAAAAAAATTTCAATGGTGGTTCAAATTAGAACCAGTAATAATTACCACATAAAATTTGTTATGAAAATAGTGGGAACATAACACTTTTCTTCTAGCAAGTAAAAAAACAACCTTATCCAAAAAATAAAAAAAGATGCCAACACTAAAAGACAAATCATAAACCCTAAAATAAAGGGATGGTTATACATATAGTTACTAATATCATATTAGCTCATTTTTCTTATTTCCTGCTCATTTCAATTAATAATAAAAGTTAACAATATCTAAAAATGTCCGGCTAGGTTTTCAAAAAAAAAAAAAAAAAAAAAAACTCATGCTATTTTGACTTACCCATAAATCAAGGAAGAGAATATATATATATATATATATATATATATTAAAACCCATAAGTTAGAGAAAATCCAATTAGATTTCAATTGGATACTCAATTTTGTACCACGTGTCCCATTAAATTTCTAATTTTTGTACTAAGTGAATTATTAAGCACTAAAATCAAAGTGTTTAAATCAAATTGGATTCTAAATTGTAGTTCAATTAGAGTTCAAATTTGTGCCACATGTCCATCTAAATTTTTAATCTTTGTGATAAGGGAATTATTGGGTGCAAAAAATGAAGAGTCTAAATTCAATTAAATTCTAAATCACACACTCACTATCTACTAGCTTCATCACACATACTTTGCGCCTGTGATGAGGCTCTTTTTTTTAGTGTACATGAGATTAGGAATTAAAGAAACCAAAAATTCTAAAAAATAAAAAAATAGAAAAATCAAATAAAAGAAACCAATGAGTCTTGATAAAGTAAAAAAAAATAGAACGTGGTCTTGAGGGAAATATTAAAGTGGACTGAGAATTGTTTTTTTTTTTTTTTTTAATTTTAATTTTTGGATAAGTTTGTTTTGAAAACATGGATTAGTAAGAGAGTGTTCTATTGTGTAGACATTTTATGTGGAGTTATGTTGGAGATGTATTTTTACCAGGTTGTCCTCAAGTTTTGTCCCTATTAAACATAAGGTCTAGAGGTATTTCTGAATTAAATAAAAGTCTAGTCCAAAGAGTAGAATTATGTTATAGATATCTATACTATTAATAACAGGATTCCTTATTTAGTTTTCAACATTTTGCGTACTAAAATATCCTCACACAAATTCTTAAACTTTCTAAAATACTCTTATCTTTTAGTTAAATAATTTTAAATTAAAAAAACGAATGGGTTAAAGAATAATTTATTATTCCTAAGTTTTAGTATATTTCCTTTATCATCTCCATTCAGCCTAAAATTTAAGATATTATTTTTATCTCATTTTTTAACATTATTTCACGTTATCTTATTTATTTCTTTAAAAAAAAAAAAACATAGTTATTTATATATCACTTTTAAAATTATAATACTAAACCAAAAAAACAAATAAATAAAAAAGAGAATTATTGCATGTGCAATGCGCGTGTGATGAGTCTGATTAATACTATTAATAACAAGATTTCCCTATTTGAACTGGACTTTTTTGTGCTTCAAAAATACCTTCATTAATAAATGGTAACTTTTCTTAGAAATATGGTCATAAAATATGTCAAAAAACAAATTTCATTTTGAATTCAAAAGAAAACTTCTAATATTTAGGATTTTTTGTTCATCTTTTTATTCCCTAAAATTTAGCATTTTTTATTCATTTTTCATCCGAGTAAAAGTAAAACACCCCCCAATTTAAAATAATAAATAAAAAACTAAGAGAACTTCTAAAATTTAGCAATTTTTCCCATCACGTTCATCTTATTTTTCTTACCCAAACTTTTCTTTATATTATGACACTACTTTCAAACGCATGTTAAAAAAAAAATTACAGATACTGCTTATCTTTAAAGTTTATCATTTTTATTTGTTTGAAAAATAAAAAAAAATATATTTTTGAATTATAATAGATGCAAATTATTAACCTTTACAAAAAAAAAAAAAAAATAGAAAAGCCTCTTAAAGGCTAGTCAGGGGTGGCTCTACATAGAGTCCAGGGTGGTCATATATGCAAAATTTCAAAAAGAAAAAAGATCAATAGCTATGTCATCAATTAAATATTTAAATTTCGAATTTTGTAATCTAAAATTATACATAAAAAATAAGTTTATGGATCGAATGGTAAATAACATCCAATTGACATGAAATTTTTACGTGTTTTAAGAACATAGAGCAATTCATTGATTATATTTTCAAAATATGTAACAATGTTAATTTGTTTAGTGAGAGTGGCTACAACTAATTTTGTAGCCAAATTTTGTTCTTAAACTTTAGTCCACTTAACAATATATTAGGTCTTTACAAATAAAAATAAAAAGTCTAAGAAAAATTTTATTTAACCGAACTTTTGAAGAGATGTAACTTGCAACATTAATAATGAGACTATCATGTAACTATTTCAAAAAAAAAAAAAAATTGTAGAAGGAGATTGTAAGATTTTATGTGTGTGTGTGTGTGTGTGTTTGTTAATATATGAAATTATTTTTTTATTAGATTCGTATAATTTAAGTTTTTTAATGACCATTCTCAAAAAAATTTCTAGAGCCACCACTAAGGCTATTATATATATATATGTATATATATATATATATATACATATATATATATAATGAGAAACCATTATATATGTAAGGTTGAATTTATTCAATCATGTGTTGGCTTTATTCTGTGTCAAATTTGTTTGTAATTCAATAATTAGATACCCTATATTTATGTGAGAATTATGTAAAGGTTGTGTGTGAGAGAGTGAAGAAATTCAAGAGTGTGAGCATTCAAGAAGTTTCTCGTGATTGGATCTTGCGGGTGACTCGCGACTGGCAACTGGTCAAAATGTCATACGTGTGAAGCATGCAGAAAGCTGAAGGGTCATGAAAACTGGAGCATTACAGGACAAAAAGTACAGTCTGACTTGGCAGTTATCTCGCGATTCAAACTCGCGACTCATCCCACTCGCGAGACTGAGTCACCAGAATGCCCTGTTTTGCAGAAAAATGACTTTTCACATTCGTCACGTACCCTACTATAAATACTCTTATACCCATGAAGTATAGAGAGCTTCTAGAGAGAATTTTGAGAGAAAAACCCTAAAGAAAACTAAGATTGACTTATCCACAATTTTAGACTTTTGATTCTCCAAATTCCTCTACTATCACCCTCTCCATTGACATATTCTTGAGAGGTTTATTAGCCGAATCCTTATTACACCATACCCAAATCAGTGAAGAGGTATTTTTGGTGCTTGGGAAGCAGTTCGGAGATGACCAATTCACTTGGTTGATGAAATGGGCTTATTGCGGGATCTAGAAAGCTAAAGAAGACACGGTTAGACTTAATCTTGTTGAAACAAGAAGCTTGGAGGGCTTAGATGCATTGAGTAGATTAGTTTTGAAGGGTCTATTTCTATTTGTGTATCCCAAATTTATTCTTTAGTGATCATTTCACCGCTTGGAGGGCGGAGGAGAGGTTTTTCACCGAGTTCTTCGATTTCCTCTTCGATAACACGTGCCAATTTTATTTTTGTGTTTGCATCTCTCTAACCCTTACTCTTACCTTTTAATTACTGCTGTGTTGTGATTAATTATAGTGTAGAGTTGTGAAAGCTCGAAATTATGTTAAAAACACAAGAGCTATTTAGACCCCCAATTAAAAATTACAGCTAGATTGCATTTACTCTAACTTATTTAAGTGTGGAAATAAGAGTAAAATGAAGCGCAATCAACCGATACTACTCTAGTGCATAAACATGAATAACAAACAATGAAAGTAAAGTACAAGAGAAAGGGAAGAGAGATGCAAACACAAGATAATACGACGATGTGTTATCGAAGAGGAAATCGAAAAACTCGGCGAAAAACGTCTCCGCCGCCTTCCAAGCGATAAATCGATTCACTAGACAATAAGTTGGAATACACAAATAGCAAGAGACCCTCCAAGCTCCTACTCCAACAAGGCTTCTCTGAATCGTGTCTTGTCTAGGTTTCCGGATCCCACAATATGCATGATTGCATCTGCCAAGTCTCATCGGCTTCTTTTGGCAAATCCCCAAAGCTTCCCAAGCTCCAAAACACTTTCTACATTTTGAAAAGGTGTGGATTGTGTTTGGGTACAAATCTCCTCTCAAGGTATGACAATGGGAGAAGAAAGGAGAAAAGGCTAGAATGATTTTTCACTAAGGATGAGTAGCTCTTTTTCTAAAAGATGGGTGTATGTATTGTAGAAACCTATCTAGGGTTTTTCTCTCTGAAATGGCCTCTTTTACTTTTATGAGTAATGAGGGTATATATAGTATGGGTGAAGGGTAAGAAAGTTATACTTAAAAATCCTCCAGGCAGGGAGTCTCGCGGGTATCTCGCGGGAAGGCGTTAGTCATGAAAATACTTGAGAAATTGACAGCCTGGCACGACTCTTTAGCTTTCGGTCATGTACTTCTCACATGTCCCTCTCACGAGAACCCTTCTCACAAACTTCTCGCAAACTAGTCGTGAAATGCACTTATCTTCATTTCATGCTCGATTCTTCACCAACTTAATACTAAACCCAATACAATAAAATCTCACAAAATACAAGGAACAAAATTAAAACAATTACAACACTTTTTATCATGGAATAAAGCCAATATAAAATATAGTTGTAAATCGCAACTTTACAAGTTGTTTATTTGTTTAGGTTTTTGCTTGTACTTATTATTCCGCACATTTATTGTTTGAGTATAAGCTTGTGTTGGTTATATTTGAAATTGAGGGTCTAAACATTCATTAGTATTTTACACACTAAGTATACTTTCAACATATTTTAGAAATGTATAGTTTAAATAATGTGTAAGCTAGTACCAGGTATAATTTAAATATCTTTTCAAAAGAATGTATAATTTGAATCATAAATTTGTGATTGTTTTTAATTGTATCCGTGCATATGCACAGGATTGTACATTTGTTATACATAATGATATTTTTTGCAATTTTTAAGATCATTTTCATGACAACTAATTTGAACCATAAATTTGTGATTGTTTTTAATTGTATCTGTGCATATGCACGGGATTGTATACTTGTTATATATAATGATATTTTTGCAATTTTTAAAATCATTTTCAAGACAACAAGTTTGGAGTTTTATCAATAATAATAATAATAATAATAATAATAATAATAACTTGAAAGTTCACTATGCTCAATTATATACGAATTTCCTCACGAATAACTGAAAGCCTGTTCGTGAGAATAGATGGTTTAAATTGCAATCCATTTTTTTCAACATGACAATGTGGGCTTGGTATTTATTTATTTATTTATTTTTTTGGTGGTACAGGTTTCAAAAGTGTAATATCTTTGTATCAAGAATGAAATGGATTTCAATGTGACAACCGTTATTCATTCAAAGTTGATCTCATCTTTCAAATCATGACCTGTTCCGATGCAACCATGCATGAAGAGAATCGAGATATATATGTATATATTTCTTACCCTTAAATATGTGATCAAGTTTTGCCATTGATGAACCCAATGGAATTTTACTCCCGCGTGAAGTGTGAAACCTCAGATATATCATTGCTAGACGGACCTACTTCTCATTTTATCCTTCTTCTCTTTGCCACGCACCATGCAAGCTCATCTTGCTTGTCCACTGCATCACTTTTTGGAGACCTCACCAGCTGAGCCTTTACAGTCCCAGCGTCAATGGCGCTATCACCAATTGCATTAATAACATTAGGACCATCGCCACTAGCTAAATGAATTAGTTAACTTACCTTAGAACAAAACAACATTGAAAGGTTGGATAGAAACTTGAATGAATTTGAAGATTTGGCACAATGAAGATAGAACTGACAGTGGGAAGAAATCTTTTGTGCAATATGGAGTTGAATATTTGAAAAAATTAGTAACCACCGTGTGAATGCTTACTGGTGAGAAGACATGCACGGGAGCAAACAATAAAGGTAAACGTAAAAATGAGAATTTGATTGAGAAATATTTTGATAGGTCTAAAAATGAGACCAAAGCAGGGAATTTGATTAAGAGTAGTATAAATTTATATTAGATATTTGATTAGAGGTGGCGGGGCATTTGCCGGTCGGACTTGTTTTATCTTCTTCTCCTTCTTTGGTTTTTTTTGGGTGTGAATAAGAGTAAGATAGGGTTTAAGCTTTTGGGGGGAAATGGAATGGGTTGAGTGGAGTGAAAAACCCTAAATGTAGGTGCTGTGGTTGCACTGGAGATTTTATTTTTATGTAGTAATTTTGTTTATTTCTTAATTATGAGTGCACGTGCATCTCACACGTTTATAGTTTTTGCTGATTATAATTTTTTTTTTAAATAATTTTCTTACTTATGGAAGGGGTGGTTAAGCAGCTATTCAAACCAACGCTCCGCCACAACACAGATGGAGTCACACCGTTCAATAGGTCAACCGACTAACTTGAAGTCGGTGATCAGAGAATGAGGTTGGTTCTAGCATTGGTGCAGTGTGCTTGTGATTTGTTCATGATCTAAAGGTATTTTTTTTTCATTTTTGGATTTGAGTTTGAGATTTATGGATTTTGATTTGTTCTAGGTATAGTAGTTGTGATTTGTGGGTTAATTTTTTGAATTGTGGGTTTCCTGATCTTTAGGTTTTGATTTTGTTTGTGGATTTCGATGTTTTTGATTGTTTGTGGTTGTGAGATACAATTTATGGGTTGTTTGATTTTTGTTGTGGTTGTGGTTTGGTATGTTTTTTGATATGGTTCTCAATTCCAACTCAAATATTTCAAACTAATTGAGCCACCTCACCCTGATGCAGGAAAATCACATAGATGGAGGCTGGAGAATCGACTTCCAATGGTGTTAAGCAGAGATAGACATGGCAATACGGGTTAGAATTTTCTGACCCGACCCGAAAAATACTTGACCCAAACCCGATTTTTTTGACCCGAAGCAAAAACGGGTTGACTTGTGACTCGACCCGATTTTTTTACGGGTCGACCTGACCCGTTAAAAAAAGATCGCTAAAAAAATATTTAAATTACGTCCTGATACTAAGTGCATAAAGCACAAAGTACCAAAACTAATAATCAATATATTATAAATATAAAATTATAAACAATTAAAACTCAAGACATGACATTGACATGAGAGAATCACTATTTGATTCATCAAAAGATTCAAAAAGAGCTAGCTAGCCTAGCTTCTGTGCTTGCCATGCCAATTGCCAATGCATGAGTGATGAGACAATACTACTCTACACGTTACACACAACACAAGGGCCGGCCAAGGCTGTCAAGACAAGACTCAAGAGTCAAGACAAATAGACAACCATTAAAAAAAAAAAAATCTCATTTAGCTAAGCTGTATATTGTGGTATCTCATTTAAAAAAAAATCTCATTTTTTTGTTTGGTATATGTTGTGGTATGTTTTTTTAATAAAAAGATTGTAATGTTGTGTGGTATTATTTTTCATTGCAATTTTTTTTAATGATTAGGAATTTGATTATTATGAAAGTGGTCGTGGTTCCAAAACAAAAAAATCTCAGTTGGACTTGTATTTAGAAGAGCCTAGACTTAACAAAAAGCAAAATTCAAAGTTGGAAGTTTTCTCTTGGTGGAAAGAGCATTACAATCGGTTTCTAGAGCTCTCTTTAATGGCACGGGATCTCATGAGCATTTCGATAACCACTGTTAATTCTGAATCAAGTTTTAGCACTAGGAAAAAAATTCTTACTTCGTATCGATCACGTCTTTAACCTGAGAATGTGGAAGCTACATTGTGAACTAAAAGTTGGCTATATGGATTTAAAAGTAATTTAATTTTCTTATAGTCATAATTATACAATTTTAATTCTTTATTGATTTGCTTTCATGGTACATTAAGTTATATTAAAATATTGTATTGTAGATGAAGATGCTGACGAAATTTGCCAACTTAAGCTACAATTTGCAAGTATGAATATTTGCAGTGCTGAATCTACTACCAACGTTGAGTAGATTAAGATTGAGGTGTAATTCTTATAAAATATTTACTTATTCTTCTTTACTTAATATATTATGTTTATTTTTAAATCTTTTTTTGTTTACTGTATCTTTCTAAGTGATCTAACTTTACTATTATTTTAAATGCAACAGGAACATGTGCACTTAAGAAGACCAATAACTTGCTACTTTGTTGGCTTACTTGTTTTGTTTGTTTTAAGATCTATCTCTTTTTGAAGATATAAACTTGTAATTATATGCATTTTGACAGTAAATTATTAACATTGAAGACTTTTTCCATAATGAATTTATGACTATAAATAATTTTTGTCATGCTCAAAACTATCAGAATTGGAAGGATATTAATAAGTGACATTAAGTGCAATTCATTTGCTTAATTGATTTTATTCATTCTCTCTAAACAAGTTGTCATTGATTTGTTTTTGTAATTGAAAAAAAAATTGTTTGAAAAATACGGGTAAACCCGACCCGACCCGCAACCTGATTGACTCGTTTAAAAATTACTCGTTTTGACCCGTGACTCGTAAACCTGATTGACCCGACCCGAACCTAAACCCGACCCGATCCGCCCGTTTTGTCACGTCTAAGCAAAGATGGTGAAGTGATAACTGACCCTTATAGAGCAGTGGCTTATTTGCCCAATAACCACACTAACCGCACCATGCACACTTCTACTTATAAGGCATCTAAGTATAGAGGCACACCAAAATTGACAACAAAAATACCTATGTGTGTGTGTAAGACCACATTCAGAAAAGCATAAAATTTTGCTATGTGCCGCATTAATTGAAAAGAAAATTCAAATACTCTCAAACCAAGGGTGCATTTGTATAAGCTGTTGGAAAACTGTATTTTGAGTTTAAAATAAGCAATTTTAGGGGAAAAAAACTTCAAGGAGTTGTGGTTGCAAAATAAAGTTTTGAATTTTAAAAACAATCTTTTAATCTCCCAAAACGCCTAACCAAATGGGCCTCAAATCAAAGATAAGAACAAATTTAAAAATATAAACTCTTTATTTGCTTTGGTTCAATGTTTCAAGACTACTATTTGTTTTATTTGATTCAATATTTCAAGACTTTTCCACTCTCACACACAAAAATCTTTGCATTTTCATTCACCATTCTCACTTCTACTCTTTATACACATGCCCACAACTCTTTATACCATCTCATCTCAAATATACTAGACAAAAAACGATGTCATTTACTTTCAATCTTTCAATAACATCTATATAATTCCAACACTGTCGTACCATTTCATCTTCACTCGTATGGGTAGGTTGTGACAAAAGGAGAGGGCTTACTTTTTTATTCAGTGACAATAACTTATGGTTTTGATTTTCAACTCCGACGTTGTGAATTTTGTGGTTTTGAGTTTTTGGGTGTTTAAGATTTTGGTGTGGGAAAGTCAAATATATATATATATATATATATATATATTTTATTTATTTTAGAACTAAAGAGAGAGAAAAAGAAACCTTCTAATTGATTATTTATGAAAATAGCTATTTTTAAAAAAAATCATAATTTGTAGGTTTCTTTATGGGACTTTTATTGCGATTTTGTGATGTATGAACCATAGTGAAATCAAATAAAAATTGATGATGATTTCAAAGTATCTTTTGTTTTGTTTTGTTTTGTTTTGTTTTTTTGGGATATGGAAACCTAACTAAAGGCAATTAATTTTGATAACTTGATGTGTTTTAGCCAATTTTTCTTTGTTTAATCACGTTTTCTTTGTGTTGATAGTTATAAATGATTTCCTTAATTTTATTGAGATAATGAATTATGTTTGAGATTGGGGTCTTCATATTTGGTTGTGAGAATGAAGTGGTTGAGAAAGTGTTTGGGAGTTGTGAGAGACTGCGCCTCTGGCCTCCTTTTTTTTGGATGTTGGGCCAAATCCACATGAATAGGTGGTTTCGTGTTATGGCCTCTCAAAATAGAGGTTCGACTAGTTATATTTTCTCTTTCAGATTAAGGATTTTACAATGAAGTCGCCACTTACTTAATTATTGGAATAAATAAGAAAACCAAAATTGAAAAATTCCTCATTTTATTAATTTGAAATTGAATTTACATTGATTATAGGAAAATTACATGGCTTTGGTCCTAGATACAATCTAAGATAAAGTACATGACTTTGTTTCCTAGTTACAATCTAGAAATTGAAAATTACAAGTATAAACATTGATCTATCAACCCTTAATCTAAGCTCGGAGGCTATGTTACAAGGTAGGAAGGTGTTAGGCACCCACCTTGCCCAGTGAAATCGGTCTTCTAGACTATAGTGGCCAACATTCATATCACATCATCTAATATGTTATCCATTAATTTGCATGTTGAATTCATTGTGTGTGCATGTGATAAACCCTAATTCCATTTATTAAGCATTTCATTTGGATTGAAAAATAAATTCTAGTGTATGTGTATGGATGGTGATATCCTAGATTCAAGGATTTGAAAGAATTATTAAACAGACATGTTTTTCATATTTTTGATGTGGATTTAAGATTAAAATTAGTGTTATACATGAACATGTGATAAATAACCAAGAACATGTGAAGAACATATAAGAACAATTAAGAAAATTCAAACATATTCAAGGAAATTTAAATGATTACTATTATACTTTAATCTTAAACTCTCATCATGGAAATACAAAAATCAATTAGGGAAAGATATTGTAGCTTCATGCAAGATTCATATGGTGGAGGAGGAGACTCTTGAGGGAGGTCTTAAGGGTAGAGGAAAAGAAGAGTTAGAAGAGGGAGAGTGAGTCTCATTCAATACCTTGAGTCTCAAGAAGACCAAGATATGACAAGACTACTCAACTTCACTAGAACTTAAGAGAGGAGAAGAGAGGGGGTTTTTTTGTGTGTTTTAGAATAGAGGAGAGGGGGGGGTTTATATAGTAGTGGTTAGGGCTGTCCACAGGTCGGTCTAGGTCGAGTTTGTGCCCAACCCGAAACTGACCCGACGAAATTGGTTTTTGAAACAACTCACCTGCCGCCGACCGCCGGAGTAAACTGGTCGGTCTGGGTCAGACTTCAACACGTGGCAGACAAATTGGTCGGTGCCTTACATCTAAGAAAATGGTGAGGAAACTGAGAGAAAAATCCAGATCCGGCAAAAATCTCATCGGAATCTATGAGATTTCGCCAGATCCGGCGGTAATCTCACGGGATTTGATGAGATTTCGCTAGATCCGATCAAAATCTTGTCAGATCTACGTGAAATATCACCTAAATCAGAGTTTTTTTAACCAAGATCTGGAAATTTATTGCCGGAATCTAGGTTTTGCTCGCCGAAATCTGGGTTTTGCTTACCGAAATCTGGATTTTTTTATCGAATTATGGGTTTTCGTCGGTCGGTTCGGGTTCTTTGGATTTTGGGGGAGAAAACCCGCCAACTGGCCTGTCGTTTACGGGTTCTGAAGGCAGAGACCCGCCGCCGACCGTCACTGGTGTCAGGTCGGTTGGTTCTCGGGCTGGATCAGATGGTTTTTGCTGGTGGGTCGGGCACTGATTTTCTGTGGACAGCCTTAGTAGTGGTTGAGGAAATATGAATGGAAGACCATTAATGAGGGTTGACAAAGAATCATGAACCTAGACCTCATTTTAGCTTTTGAGGAAATCTAGTGCATTAAATGTAGAGATTGGTGGGAGTGAGGATCAAGCAAAATTCGGTTTTCCCGTATCTATTGTAACAGCCTGTAAAGCCAACTTCAAAAAATCATATCTTACTCAATTCTGATCAGAATTATCTTGTTCTTGTGCTCAAATTGAAGCCCCGGATGTTTAGTTTTTGAAAAAATTAACCTTATTCACAGATTCAAAATATTCTGAGAGCTATCAATGAAATGGTGAGCAGAAGTCATTTATTAGAAAGCAATTTCAGCACAATTAGCTTTAATAGGTCCCAAATTAGTTTCCAATTAATATTAATAGGCTCCAATCACTCCCATTTCAGACCTAATTAGTTCCAAATTTATTCTAATTAAAAAATAATTGCACAAATTACTCATTGAATAATTAACGTTTAACTATCTAATTAATTAGGTGTGTGCAACCCTACCATAAAATGTAGTCCTAACCAATCAAATTATGACACATCATTGATTTCAAATTGTTTATACTTATAACCAATTGAAATCAATTTTTTATAATCACATATAGTCGGACTCAATTTGTGAAAATGCATCTCAGCCATTAAAACTTGATTTGATGATAACTTTAAATCTGGTGGTCTGATTAGGGCTTATGACCAGTCGATTGATCGTTACAACATCAAGATCATTTTGGTGAAATGAGATTAAGGATCTAATGCCCAGAATAAAGATGCATATTTCCAAGGCAAAATTACCCTTTTACCCTCCAAGTGAGGTTAAATACGGGTTGCAAAATGAGCTGTCAACAGGAGATTGCTTAAATTTATGTAATTTTAGGATATAAAAAAGTATTTTATTCCTTAAATTCTTATTTATAGATTTCAAAATCATTTAATCAGTTTGAAAAATGAAGTCTACTTTTAATAGTAAATGTTATAATATGTTATAATTTTATAGTATTATACATTTTTTTTATAAATAAAATATGAATTAAAAAAACCAAATTTCAAAGTATTCAACAATGTTGTGACAAACATAAATTTTATACAACAAAATAAGTATTATATACAAGTTTTAATATAAATAACAATGATTTCAAATGAAATTATAAAGTATTCACACATCACACAAAACATCATCTAGTTATAATAAATAGTTTCAATGGTGGCCTTTATGAAAATTAATAATAACCTGCCAACTCAGGAGATGTGAAATTTGTTGAAAAAATTGTTATGTACGTAGAACTAGAATTACTCTTTGGCATATTGCTATAAAATTGTAATGAAATCATTATTCATGTGGAATAGCTAATAGTACATCTTTACTGTATTTTCTATAATTAAAAAAGTTGCATCTTTGTTGTAGAAAATGGTTATTTTATATGCATAATTTTTTAGGGATGGTACGAGCATTGGCATTAGGTGTGCCAAATGCTAATTTTTTTTTTTTTTTTTTAGCATTTGGCGTACCAAAAACCAACATTTTTGCTTCATTAGGTGTGCCAAATGTCCAAAAAAAAAAAAAAAAAAAAATAGCACGATGCTACAATGATGTTCTTCAAATGGCATGGTATGGACCTATGTGCTATAATTTTTAGCAATTATTTTATTCAACTTTCTCTCTCTTTCCATAATTAAAAAAAAAATATATATATATATATATGAATCTTTTCTCTCTTATTCTCTCCTCTTCCTCTTCTTTCTCTCTCTCTCTTGACCGAAGTGTAAGTTTTGTGATCAGTACCCTCTTTAGATGACATATCAACATATTGGTTCATTCTTGCGAAGGTAGGGTGCATGGTACTTAATCTCCCTAAAAGTGGTTTAGACTCGAAGTCAGCATGAGCTTGGGAGTACATGTTGCCTTTTTGAAAGAGGCAAAAAGAGTCGCCACCTAGTTCTAGGTCTAGGAACCAAAAATGACTCCATGAAGGTCTTCCTACTAGACAAGGTCCGGAGTTAGGGTAATTGATGGGAAGAGGTTTGGCACCCAAAGTCTGCCCAGCCGTAGTTGGCCTTCATATATCTTCACTGTCTCTATCTAATAAGCCTATGTGAATGTGCACATACATCTAAACCCTAGAGTTCGTCTTCGGGTCATGTGAAGTCAACAAAAGGTATGAGCATATGAACATCTAATCATGTGAACATGTGAACATCTAAACATGTAAGCATGTGAGCATCCTAGCAGGTGACATGTGATCATCCAAGCATGTTAGCATGGGGGCATTTAAACATGTGGGCATATAAACATGTAGCCATCTAAGCAAGAAGACCTGTGAACATGTGAGTGTGGAAGCATGTGACCATCAAAGCAAGTAAATATGCGACCATACAAGTGTGGGAGCATGTGAGTATATAAGCATGTGAGAATATAGAAGCATGTGAGCATCTAAGCACGTACCTTTTACAACCCAATCACCTTAGCATTTACATACAACAATCAAAGCACGTGAGCGCATGAACGTCTAACTACATGATCACTTAAGCATCTAAACATATAGACATATCATCCAAGTTTGTGCACATGTGTGTAAAAACAAAGAGTTGATGTTTAATTAGAATTAATGATTAAGTCTTATGAAGGAATGACGCTTAATTGGATTGGAGTCTTCATTAAATCTTGAAGATATTTCCTTTATTAAACTCAACATCAATTATTAAAAGTGCTTTTGATCTTTAATATGCTTTTGCCTTTTAATGTGCCCGTTAATCAACTGATATCTATTGCCTTATATATCAAATTAGTTTGAATTCAAATATCCAAGTATTTTAGGAATGATCATCAAATTAAATGAGCCATCAAATGCTTTGTCATTTCCTAATTAACTCTTAAATTCAAATTCAAATATCTAGAATCAATTTGGCAATACAATGTCATCATTGTTGTTGAGGTGCAATTTTTTCACCCATGCCACATGCCCCAATCCTATTTATATATTCACCACAAAAAAAAAAAAAAAAATCAAAATATCACCCATAAATTATTTAGGGTCTCCATGAATATTTCTTATCCCATTGGACCACAAATATTTCCAATCTCATTATCTAAAGTGGGTCACGATATAAACCATTACGAAAAGCACAAAATACTCATATCTTATCCAATTTCATTATCATTATTTAGCTAAGCCCAAAACCGGCCTTGTAAGCCCAATGCATACATCCCATTCTTTTTAAAATCCAAAAATACCTATGCTTGGAAATATTTGAAAAGCTCATGATTAAAGTCCAAGGCAAATTGTTCTACCAGCACTTTTGGCTTCAAATTGAAGGTGATGTTACCCAACCTGTCCTATCTTGGTTGAACTCTGGTACGTTACCTCAACTGGTTAACCACACTTTTATCACCCTCATACCCAAGAAAAAAAGTCCTAAGCATGTGTTTGATTTTTGCCCTATTAGTTTATGTAATGTACTTTATAAACTTTTCTCAAAAGTTTTGGCAAATCGATTGAAAAAGTTTCTACCATCTATTATTACCGAGCATCAATCTGCCTTTGCCAAGGATTGGCTTATCACAGATAATATCTTAGTTGCATTTGAAACATTACATTGCATGAAAAATTATTCTAGTGGGTCATCAGGATAGATGGCACTCAAGCTTGATATGAGTAAGGCCTATCACAGGGTGAAATTGATTTTTCTCGAACAACTAATGAGGAAGATGGGCTTTTGTGACAGGTGGATTGATCTTGTCATGGTATGTGCTTGAACAGTGACTTATTCCATCCTTGTGAATGGAGAGCCTAAGGGTCTTATTACACCTTCTAGAGGCCTTAGACAAGGCGACCCTCTCTCGCCTTTCCTATTCTTATTATGTATCGAGGGCCTACATGGGCTCATAAAATTAACAGTGACAAAGGGAGATATTACTGGTTTTGCACTATGTAAACGAGGACTAAAACTAACTCACTTGTTTTTTTGCAGATGATAGCTTTTTTTTTCTTTTTTTTTTTTTCTTTTTTTTTTTTGTAGAGCTACTCCTATAGAATGTGGGAAAGTGATGGACCCCTTATCTGCCTATGAAGGGGCTTCAGGACAAAAAGTAAACAAGGAGAAAACTGCTATCTTTTTTAGCAAAGCTGTCAATGAATCATCTAGACAGCTTATAAAAGGGATTCTTGGTGTTTGAGAGATCCAGCATTATGAAAAATACCTAGGGCTTTCTTCACTAGTTGGGAAGGGAAAAAAAGCTAGCTTTGCTTGCATAAAGGAGAGGGTGTGGAGAAAACTACAAGGATGGGAAGGCAAGCTACTATCACAAGCAGGACGTGAAGTATTAATTAAGTCGGTCATACAAGCTATCCTTACCTATGCTATGGGTTGTTTCAAGCTCCTATTGGGCTTGTGCCATGAAATTGAGGTTCTCATATGCAAGTTTTGGTGGGGGCAACGATGTGACAAAAGGAAGATCCATGGGCTCAAATGGGATGAGATGACAAAGTCTAAGTTGGTTGGAGGTATGGGGTTTCGAGATTTAGCACTTTACAATGATTCCCTATTGGCAAAGCAGGCATGGCACTTATTGCAAGATAGGAAGTCTCTTTTTTTTATCGAGTTTTCAAGGCTTGGTTTTTCCCTTATTGTTCCATAATGGAGGCATCAGATTCTAGAGTGGGCTCTTATGCTTGGAAAAGCATATTACCCGACAGAGATGTAATTGCACAAGGCACATGTTGGCGCATTGGAAATGGAAGGATAGTGAAGATATGGCATCAACACTGGCTGCCCATAAAACATCCGACCCTAGTCTCCTCTCCAATTCTTGATTCACTAGAGGAGGCAACCGTGGACCTCCTTATTGACACTCTAAACCGTCAATGGAGAACATAATTAATAGATGGCATTTTTATCCCAAGTGAAGCTGATCTAATTAAGAATATCCCCTTGTCCAGAACAGAGTCTAAAGATATGATCTACTGGCCATTAACACAGAATGGACAATATACGTGCAAGACAAGATATAAATTTTTGAAGAATGAATATGACGAGGCAAGCCAAGACATGTACAGTCCTCAAGACTCGAGCTTTTGGAAAAGTGTTTGGTCTATCCGAGTTCCAAACAAAGTTAAGAATCTTATGTGGAGAGTGTGTAAGAATTCGATTCCCACCAAATTGAATCTGTTGAGGCGAGCTATCATCGTTGATCCCCAGTGTGATAGGTGCAAGAGTGAGGCCGAATCACCATTGCATGCTCTATGGCTTTGTAATGAGCTGGACCCGTTTTGGACATCTGCAGAATGGAATTTTCGAAGCCCCAGGCAGTTTGCAGACTATAGAGAACTATTATCATGGGTTTTGACCAACCACTCAAACCCGGAACTCTTTGCTATGACAGCTTGGTTCATCTGGAACCAAAGAAATCAAGTAAGGATGCATACCCCTTGCTGCAACATGAATTGCATTGCCCAGGTGTCTAAAGAATGCTTGGAAGAGCTCACAGCAGTGATCCCTCCCCAAACCGCCTCCCTACCCGAAGCCTAGGATTGTGTGGAAAACTCCTCCAACTAATATGCTGAAAATCAACTTCGATGGTGCAGTTTTTCAGAAGGAAAACGGAAGCGGTGTCGGGGTTATCATCTGAAATTCTGAAGGCCTGTTTCTTGCCTCTCTATCCCAGTAGCTTCCTCGAGCTTACCAACCTCATAGGTGGAGGCTCTAGCAGTGGTCCTAGCCCTAGAATTTGGAGTAGAAATTGGAGTAAAAGAAGTGGTTATGGAGGGTGACTCGGAGATAATTGTTAATGCACTGAAGGCGGATGGTTTCGCCGTGGGGTCAGTAGCATCAATCTTGTAGGATGCAACTTTATTCTCTAGTTTTTTCACTAATTTACTATACTCTCGTGTCAGGAGGGAAGGTAATAAACTTGGCCATAGTTTGGCCAGACATTCCTTAAATGTCACAGGCTATGCAGTGTAGATGGAGGATGTTTCACCACATTTTTTTTCTGTTATACAGGCTGATCTAGCCAACCTTTGATTAGTAAGACTTATTCAGTTCTTCCTTCTTTAATAAAAAAAAAAAAGTCCAAGGCAAATTATTTATCAAAATCTCAATTTTCATTGGTAATATCAAAAGCCCAATTCTCATTGGCAATATTAAAAACTCAATTCATATTGACAATATCAAAAACCTAAATTTACATTGACAATATATCAAAAGCCCAATTTTTATTGACAATATTCAAAACCCAATTCATAATGGCAATATTAAAAGGCCAATTCACATTGTTGATATATCAAAAGTCCAATTCTTATTGACAATATATCAAAATCCTAATTTATATTGGCAATATCAAAAGTCTAATTCTCTGGCAATATTAAAAGCGCATTCTCATTGGCAATATCAAAAACCTAATTTACGTTGGGACTAACCAATTTTATTATCATTGTTTAGCGAAGCTCAAAACCGGCCTTATGAGCCTAATGTACGCATCCCATTCTTTTTAAAGCTCAAGAATACTTATGCTTGGAAATATTTGAAAAGCCTATTATTTAAATCCATGGAAAATTATTTATCAAAAACCGAATTCTCATTAGCAATATCAAAAGCACAATTCTTATTGGCAATATTAAAAGCTTAATTCACGTTGGCAATATCAAAAGCTCAATTCTCATTGACAATATTAAAAACCCTAATTTACATTGGAAATATATCAAAAACCTAGTTCTCACTAACAATATCAAAAACCCAATTCACATTAGCATTATTAAAAGTTCAATTCACATTAGCAATATATAAAAACCTCAATTCTTATTGGCAAAATTAAAAGCCCAATTCACACTGTTAATATCAAAATCTCAATTCTCATTGGTAATATCAAAAACCCAATTTACACTGGCATTATTAAAAGTCCAAGCTAATTACTTGACACTATTTTATCAAAAGCCCAAAGTTATTAATATTTAGCAAAACACTACATCATAAGTATTTCACTTCAAGTCCAATGATGAATAATACTTTAGGTTTTTAAACCTATTACTCTAATATTACAAGCCCATGGAATCTATGTCAATTATCTATTCTGAAAATCCATGTCAGTTATCTTATGAAAGCTCATAAAAAGTTATGATTATTTATCTTAAAACCATGACATTTATTTATTTCATACCATATTATAAACCAATAGAATTTATATAAGAATCCATTGTTAATATTTATCTTATATCACAACATTCATGATATTTATTTAAAAAACTCATGATAATTATTTATCCTATAAGTCTATTATGATTATTTATAGAAAACCCATGAGAATATCACATTATTCCATTATAGAGGTTGTTACCATATTTTATTTGAAAAACATGGATATTGTCTTTGTTTAAACCCATGGTAAATATTATTCCCAATAAATATTGGAGGTTATTATTTAAAAGCCCAAAAAAAAAATATTATTTACAAAATAATTCATGACAAAAATTATTTATAAATGTTATGAGAAACTATACAAATTGTTATTTAAAACCCATGAAAATTAGTACCCAAAACCTATCATAAATATTTATTCAAACTCATGAATACATTTCATTTTTACTAACAATTAAAGCCCATGTGGAATAAAAATTCATGGCAATATTTGGAAATTTTTTCTATTTTGTAGGGCTCACAATGAGAAAGCAAAAGAATAGACCAAAGTGAAGAGAACCACCAAGTTAGAGGCCCACTGAAATACTCAATCCTCATAGCCAAGCCCAAATTGAAATTTCAGCCAAAACAACCTATTTGTGCAAACTGACCCAATTAGAGAACCCCATTTAGTTTTGTCTTCTGCTGGAGAGCACCTCAAGAAGTAACTGTTGGGATATGTGCCCTTAAATCCTATTTTATGATACTATGTATGACATTATGTATTAAATGATGTATGACTTAATATTATGATTAATGAAGTTGTTTTGTTATTATCAAAAATAATGGTAACATGAATATTTGGACATTATCAAATAGTCCATGAGATGTATAGTATGTGATTTATGTGATTTAGTCACAGAAGATATAGATCACAAGTTCTTTATAAACTCAGAATTTTGGTTCGTAGTTGGTGATCGATGAAATTGGGCATTTCATCTGCAAAGACTATAACATATTAACTAAGATAATTTGTCTTGATCATGGAAGTGCAGACTTCTAGTTGATATGTTGATATGTTTTAAGAGTTAAGACATATTGAATTGGACTGCTGTGAGATTTGTTATTCTCCTAACGACTGTCAATTGAATAATAAATCTCATGACTTCTATTCACATAAACTCTTAATCTTGAGAGAATAATAGACCTGATCATGAAATGTAGGTTACTTTGATATATCAAGAGTGAGATCTAAAGTGATGGTAAAAACCTCAGTATGTTGGACAGCCGCATTTAGTGTTGATGGAACATATATTCTTAAGATAGAATTCATAGTCTCTTAACGGAGATATAAAATATTCCCTTGAGATAAGTTTAATCGGTTCAGTTATTCAGAGAGTTAGGCCTAACCACTTTAGTAAGACTAAAGTATATATTTATAAAATTAGATTTTATAAATATATGATGAATAACTTAAAAGGATTAAACCGGGTACTTAAGGATTAAGATGTAGTAATTTACAATGTGGCAGTCTATATTCATGACTTTGTATTGCTACGAATATTTTATGAAGGGGTTGCATGTATAATAAAGTCTTGAGATATAATTTATTAATAACGCATAGAGTGCAATTATATTTATATAGTGGTATTAAATATAATTAATGGTAACTTTGAACTTGTCAAAAGTTGACAGAAAAACCCAAGGTTCATTGGAGTTAGTGTCTTATTTGTTCCCTTTTGGTCCTACTCCAAGCCACACACTAAAGCCCAATTGGGAAGACCTCCAAAAGGTTAGCCCAATTAGATAATCAGTTATGTGGAGAGAAACATACCGAATTTTATATTAGAATGAAATTGTTTGTATGTTCATGAATGTGTGAGAGAGACTCCTTCATATTCTCTCTAGAACAAGCACATAGAACTGATTGAGAGACTACACATCTTGGCCATCAAGTGGAATTATAGTGAAGATTAAAAGTGTTCCCGAGTACTTCAAATCTTTTTTTTGAAATTCACCATACCAAGGTACACTCTCTTGTTCTTATATTCTGAAATTTACATTGCACATGTTATTTATTGTGAATGAAGTAGATCCGTTAATTTTCCACTGCGTATATTTTGTATGCGATACAAACATGTATTTTTCCTACAGTAACCAAGCTCCCAAACCAAAGTAGAAGCTGGCCACCTGTCCCATCAACTTCTCTGTTGCTGCCATTTCTAACGTGAATAGTACTCAAGGACTGGGCTGACACCAGAAAGCTGAAATGCAATAAATGTCATTCTTCCTTCCTAAGTTTCAGTTGCCACTAGAGGAAGCCATAAACAAATCTTCCAAATTTCAGCAAATTAGCTTTTAAAGTACTAAAAATGTCTAAAAACTAATTCATGAACTAAGCCCATGAATAAAGGGGAAATATAGGGAAATGTGGTTTGCAGGACATAAAAAGATCTTCAGCAGCGCTCTCTGAAGTAGGCTAAAAGCTTGACACTTGGCTTGGGATGATAGCTTCTACTCTAGTTTACAAAACTGGTTGTAGTTTAAAATTACAACCTTACTCAATAAAATAAACATTACTAGATATTTTAAAAATCTAACTGTTGAATTGCACGTTTTTTATGCTCTTATTACAAAAGTCATATTTTGTTTCAAACAGAAATTATTTACTATATGATTTATAAGCTTATATTTTATGTATAATTTTAAAGAACAAAAACTTGTAATTTAAACAATTTATTGATAATATAGCTATTGATCTTTAATTTTTTTATAAATTTTGCAAGCATGTGGGACATAAGAAGAAGATGTAATTCAATGGTGGATTTGTCAAAATTTACCTCCAATAAAAAAATATTAAGTAAGATTGTGGCTTTAAGAATTTTGTAGTTAAACTTTGTTCTATATTTATTGTTTTTACTAATTAAGAGTTCTATTTCAATTTTGCTTCAGTTTGTTGTGTTTTTTTGCTTCCTTTGGTTGGTGATAGCTGATGTTTGGCTTCAAGGAAAACATAGAAACCCAATGAGGATCTCAAGCTAAGATAGAAATAACAAAGAGTAAAAGAAAAGAGAGAGGAATCTCATTTTATGAGTTTTGCATTAGTTGTGTTCCCTCTACTTGTTGTGACTTCAGCTTCTTCTCCTCTTTACCTATATTGTATTCAAGGGTTTCTTTGTGGAGCGTTTTTGAGATTTTTTTTGGTTTATTTTCTGGGTTAGTGATGGAGGAAAAATGAGAAAATGGTGGAGGGCTAGAGATAAATTTCTCTTTGCCGGTGTATGTGAGGTACTTTTCTAATATGGTGAGGTATGCCGTGGTTATATGCAATACTAAAAGTGTGGGAATGAGTCTATTGAGGAGTGTGCTTGCAAGGTGCTGCAATATGATGCCAAAACCGGTTAGCGGGAAACTTTCTAGAATAAAGAGGGTTTTGAAATCTCTAGTTTAATGCTATATAATTTCATCCATTTTTCTCAATCCAATAATCAGTGGACTTTAAATGCAAATTGGACACACTCAATAAACATGATAGGATTATTAGATAAATTTCCAAGAGATTAATATTATGAGACTGGTTAAAATAAATGTGAGACTTCTCGACCTAATTGAAATAATGGCAAATATTTCTTGAAAATTTTAAATAATTTCCTTAATTGAATTGTGGTTCCAAGCACATCCAAGGTTAATTTTTAACCAAATTTAGGCTCACCAGAGCAACCTAAAAATTGTAGTAACACATCAGTGAGGATCTCTAATGCAATTCAAGGGAAAACAAAAGCCAGTTAAAAAATAAAGCACATTTTGTAGGGTAAGCTCAGATTGGTAATTTTCATATATTTCACAATAATTAAATCAATTCAAGTCTAGTTTTGCCTTTAAATGAACAAATTAAAAGGGCTCTTAATATCTTTGATGCAAGGTTAAAATAAGTTCCTAAGACCCTAAATTTAAAACTTGGATCCCCAACAAAATTTAAGGCTAGATAAAATACGTTATTGACACCATGGATTATGGGTTAGGTTAAAAAACATAGTTAATAACATTGACCATAATTTAGGAGGGAATTCCAAATTTCTTCATGAAGAGATTCAAGAACCTATAAAATTCTTACGGTAACTTTACGGTATAATTCTTAAAATCATATTACTCATTTTGAAATAGGTTGATTATATTTTGCTACATAACGTTTATATTTATGTTTATGTTTAACCTTTATGTTGAAATTAAAATCACTTGAAATAGGAAAAAACATTAAGGAAACATTAAGAAAAGAAGTTAATTGTTTAATTAATTTTTTTTAATTAAGTATATTATAAATTGATTTTTTTTGCTTAAAAAAGAAAAAAAGACAAAAATTTAAATACACAGGAATTTGGTTATGTCCGTTGAATATCTTAGAGAGCAACTACCTTCAACCCCATGTTCTTTAATAAAGGCTTTGCTTTTAACCATGAATCTCTCCTTGTGAATTACTAGGAGGTATCAACAAGTAGGGCAAGGTTCTTTACAAAAAATCTATTTTTCTTTTCTTTTTTTTTCTTTTTTTTCTGGTAGTGTACATACTTTTGTTTTCTAACAAATAACCATAAAGCTACCCATAATGAAAAAGATAAAATTATTATTTCTCAATACCTATTGATGAAGAGTTTATAGGAACAAAAATACAAAAGATTTAGTCCAAAAATTGATTAGGTTTTGTTTAATCGTAGTTGTGGCCTCCGAAATTTTATATATAAAATGATATTAGGATTGATAGTATTCCAGCATAAAGATAGATATCATTATTTTGAAGGACCCCTATGATACAAAATAACAATGCTACAAGGAGTAAATGTATGATAGTTAAAAGTATAAAGAATTAAAAACACTTTATAACAGTTTTATTTTTGCCAAAATTATGCTTTCTTTATAACACCATAATAATCCATTGTGACTATTTGAGGTAGCAGTCAACATATAAAGGATGTGCATGAACATGATAATGGATGCGAGAAGTTTGTTAAGTCTTAGTGAAAAATAATACAAGGGATTGTTATTGAGTTAGTCATAAATATTGTTGTAATGTTAGTGTTACTTTGATTTGTTGAGTTAGCGTTGTTTGGATTTACATAAGACCTATTAGATTTATCTTAATTTAGTAGTTTTTTTCTTCCCATAATTTAGAAATAAATTCAATTTTTGTCCATGACAAGGATTGCGATCCCCTACAGATAGCAATACTATAAAGTTCTAAATATCACATAATGTTATGTTTATGTTTGTGTTTATTTTCTACTTTGATATTAGATTTTGCTACATATTGTTTATGTTTATGTCTGTCTTCTACTTTGAAATTAGAAGCCATGAACTACTAAAAAAATTAAGATAAATAAATAAATAAATGTTTAAGTTTTTTTTTTTTTTGAGAAGAAAATAAATTTTTAACTAAACATATATTTATTGAAATATATTCTAAAATCAATTGATATTCCTGTAAGTCGACTTACAATTTTACCTAAAATTAATTGATATTCTTCAAACGGTCAAGTCTATATGTACTTATTTGTTATATGTTCTGGCCTTGCTAAAGCGGGTTTATTGAAGTGTCAATTAATACCTTCGGTTTCTTGATCAACACTCTCAATGTACTGTAACTTCACTTGAGCAGCGCTCAATCTTGTTCGAGTAAGGCACTAAATAAAGTTTTCTAATTTTTTGCTTTTTCTTCATTCTTTTACTTCCAAAGTAAGATTACTCGTATATTACAGCCTACATGTATATTCACAACTATATAACAAAACTATATTATGTTCATAATGGAGAAGTTCCATTCTCAACACTAATTTCTCATGATTTATGAATTGTTGCATTTACAACTTATTTATTATGGACTTCTCGTCTTGCAATAGAGGAATCCACCAATGGGTAAATTTGTAATTTTAAAACAATGCAAGAGTAAATATGAATTTTACTCTAAAATAAATTTGAGTTCATCATGATCAAAACAACACAAAGAGCACGTCAATTGGACCATCCTATCAAAAGATCAAGCTATATCCAGGTTTAATGGTAAATATGCATTCTTATATGTTAAAGCATAAACCACTTGATGATGGGTGATTAATTTTGACTAGTCCTTAATTGAATTAATTAAAATTAATTTCATGTCAAAATCTCAAGTGTAATTTTTAAGAAAAAAAATGTAACTAAAAACAATCAAAAAATTCATGAGGTTAATCCCTAGATTTTGATTTTTGACTTTCTATCCTTGAAGAAGAGAAGGAAAATTAGATATAAAAATATAGGATAATTAAGATAGTGTTATGATTATTTAGTGACTTTCAAGCGACTAGAGAGAGAGAGAGAGAGAGAGAGAGAGAGAGAGAGAGAGAGAGAGAGAGAGAGAGAGAGAGAGAGAGAGAGAGATTTATAAGTATCCTCAAACAAGAAAAAAAAAAATTTAAGCAAAACAAGCCAAAATAAAGAAGTTAGGGCCAAAATGTGCATAGGACTCAGGTGTCGATCGACACCTTGTCATAGAGACATAGGTGCTAATTTGCATTATGTCCTGATTCTTGCTAAATTTGAGTTTTGATGTGTGTTATCATTACAAATTAAAATTTGACACATTTGAGGATAAAAGCAAGTTTAAAACTCCTGAAGAGAAATAATAGGATAAATATTAAGCTATCTCCTCCATTCCTCCTTTATAAATATCAATCCTATCTTCAAATTAAAGGATTCCAAAATTCCAATTTTCTGCGGTAATAGAATTATTATAAAACTTAGAGTAGTGGATCGAAGAGAAAAATGCTTAGAGGAGACATTAAGTTGCTCATGCAAAATTTACTTATCCCAACTCTTTAAACACATTCATATATATACACTTCTACACATCAATTCTTCTTCAAAATTTTCCAAACATCATATCTAGCAAGTCTTCGTACAACATACAATATTTTACATGCACCCACACACTTAACTACCATCCAACAATCAAAAGGAAGGTTAGCGAATAAGGTCTAGCATTATGAGGAGTCAATTTACTTTCAAATCATCATCAAGCCGTTTGAAGAAGGTTCTGATTACAGTATGCTAGATTATAACTGGTGCATATGTACGAATACAACTAAGAACATGCACACTCACTCACTTTATAACAAATTGTACATATTCATAGTTTTACATAAAAAACTAATTAATTTGAATTAAGTTTTTTTTTATTATAAATATTTTTGAGGTTTAGATGGATGAATTTGCATTTTAAAACTAAATAATACAAAATTAGAGTAAAATTGAAAGGACACTAAACATGAAATTGGTTTGCATTTAAAATCTAAAGATGCTCTAAAAGTGAAAGCAAAAACCGAGTACGAGGCTTTGTAATAGAATTATAATGAGATAAGCGATGAAGAACAAAGGTCACGACCAAGTTTAGAAACCGAGGGCCTTTAGCAAAGCCCGAACAGTAAGTGAACTGACACTCACCCCAATCAGAAGGTTGCTCACAAAAAGAAGAAATAAGCTCGTCTTTAGACACTGTCTGAAGACGATCACAACCAGGGTAGTCAGGATGCTCTACCCTAGAGACACGGAGCACATCGGATACAATATCCGGTGCGACAACAATGCGCGTACCTCGAACGCGAGTAATAAAAAGTAGTATTGAAAAATCAAATCCATGCATGTTGGAGTAAAACTCCAAGATCAGCACGGATGGACAATGACCCGGATGTCACACAGTGACTCCCATTCCTTACTGTGGATGACAGTGGGAAGGTCAGTGTCGGAGAAGTCCAACAAGATGACTTGGCGTTCAGAATGAATGCCTCGTCGGGAAAAGTTCTCTAAAAAGTCCAATTTGGCCTTCTCATCATAGAACCAAACAGAAAAAGGTGTAGGATTAGAAGAAGTGGATGCCACGAAACGAAGAAGGTTCCGAGACGGAGTAGATTTTGCGTTTGGGTGCCATAGAAGCAGATTAACACAAACAGAAGAAAGAGAGAGAGAGAAAGAGACAATCAAAAAAGTCCTAGGTAGCAAGGATATATCAAAATACAGTGAATAGAAAGAACGTATGCATGGGAATGCATGAACATGTGACATGCAAAGGAAATTGCATCATGGGCTCAGCCCAATCTGATCCCACCAGCATACAATCAGATAACATGTATAACACGCATCTAAAAGCATGAAAATATAGTTATAATGCACATGAGATGCAATGCATGAAGTTTTAAGATCACATAAGCATAACCCAACCTAAAAAATTTCACCGAAACTTCATCAATTTTGAAAAATCCTAAATTTTTCAAAAAGAATCCCAAAATCTAGGTCAGACTGCATGAACATTTATGATGAAAGGCAAGAAAAGAGATCATACGTATGAAAATAAAAGCAAACGATCAAGGAAAGAGTAGGGAAGATGAAGTGGTTGAGTTGAGAGTGTTTGGGAGTGAGAGAGATGAGAAACTGTCGAGAGAGATCGAAGAAATGAGATCAAAAATCGCGACGTGCATATATATAGAAACCTCATAAAGCTCGATTGATCAAGATGTATCGAGGAGCTATCGAGCTTTAAAACGCGTCTTCTAGCTGTCGAGGATCTATCGAGGATCAAACAACAGAATTCTTCACAAAGAAGCTCGATGGATCGAGGTAGCTGTTGAGGAGCTATCGAGGGGACCAAAAGTTTGTCAATCGATTGACTTAGCTATTGAGAGGTGTCGAGATTGCGATAAAAAGCAACTGAAGAGCTCGATAAATAAGCTAGGTGTCGAGAGGTGTCGAGGAGCTATCGAGATTGCTTAAAAATAGTTTTTCAAAGAAGAGAAAAATATAGACATGAATGCAATCAAACATGCAACTCAACCAAGGATGCAAAAAACATTTTGAACTTTCAAAATCATCTCTAAAAAAAATGTTAAGCACATGGATCCCAAAACACAAACACACACTAAACAAGTCTAACCAATTTTATATTTCAAAAACAAATCAAGATAGTTTAGTAAGCATTCATTAACACATGTAAATCTTGTGATGGACAAATCACATTGTACTTGCACATGTATCAAAAGTAGCAAAGAATATTGCGTGTTGTGTGCAAAAAATATTGCAAAATTACATAAGTGTCTACATGTTATGACGATTTGAGAAAATCACTTTAACTCAAACGCAATCATAACTATTTGATGGGGATTATCACCTTCGAGGTACATCCTACAACTCTCACATCTCCTAGAATACATGCTTGCAATCATGTTTAAAGCATTTTATTATTTTTGCTTTTTTTTTTTTTTTTTTTTTGCATATTTTTTTTCTTTTTAAGCAAATCATACATGGGCATATAAGAGACAGAAAAGAAATACCCACTGATGTTGAGCTTATGACATTTCACTTTTGCTATGCCGAAACATATAGATGTCATTTCATGATTTACGGGCAACAGTGATTAAATAGTTATTTATGCCTTTTTCTTAAGATTTTCTAGTCCTTCCCACCAAAAAGAGTGATATAAGTGTTAAGTGCAAGAGATTTATTAACCTTACTCATCTCAAACACGAGCCACTAAGCTCACTTGCTTAGTTATGCATAGAGATGCTCATCTAAGCTACAAGAAATACAAAATTTAGAAAACTTTGTTTCAATGGCCATCCAAAGTACACAAGTACCAATGTACATAAACACACACTGTTTTTGTATTTTTCAATTTTTTTTATATGAAAAAAAAAATAAAACAAAACTAAAAACTAACCAAACAAAAACATGTTAAACAAAACAAAGTAATGCATAAAACTAGACTGACTCAAAATAATAAAGCAAAACACACAAGTTATGCAAAACCAAAAACAAGAAGCGGAGAGAGAGAGAGAATAAGTGACAGAATCACTTGGAGCCTTTTTCGTTCCATATTCTGTAGGAACCTTTCCTTTGAGCAAACCCTTGAATCGGCGTTGAAGGGAAAAAATTGAAATTGTTCAAGTTCGAAAGGAACATGAGGACTTTGAGAAGATCTCCAAGAGGAGCAAGGGAGGATGGAAACTGATTCTGGTCTCCTGACGCAATCATGCTATTGCTCTTTTAAGTGGCTAACCACGTATAGCAATTAGGCCGAGTATGTCTAGCTGCGCTATAGTGACGACAAAGATGTTGCTTCTTCTGTTTAGTCTTTTGAGCATTACCCTTCTTAGCCTTAGGGTTTTTAGTTTCTTTCTTAGCAGTTTTAGGGGGTGCTCCTAAGATAGATTTACCTTTTTCTATGCTCTCACTAGCTAATTCATTCTTAACTTCAGTATTCTTAGAATCAACATTATTACTAGAAGGAACAAAACAGTAGTACTAGTAGAAGCAATACTAGGAGGAGAGAAATCATGCCCTAAACCGGTTCGATCGAAAGCAAATTTCTAAATACTGAGCATTTCATCAAGCTTTGCACTTGAAGTCCTTTCCAATTGAGCACTGACTTGGAACAGCTCCGCTTCAATCTTCTTGGTCCTTTCAGCCAAGAAATTGTTCTCAAACCTCAGTGCTCTAATAGTCTAATTGGCTTCATCAAACTTTGTGGAGAGCTCTTCTCGATCAAGCTCCAGATCACTAAGCTTCTTGGTGGCCAGCCTATATAGTTTCTCATGCTTCTCAGAAACCTTGTACATTTTCTCGTAGGCTGTATGGATTTCGTTTAGACCCCTGTAAACTAGATTGTTTAACCTAATTGATTAACCAAGTGAATACTTAGGTTTATTATTCAGATCTAGGTTAAAACAATATCAATCATATCAAGTAAAGCAGCGGACAAATAAATAACACAACGATATGATGACCCAGGAAAACCAAACCGGTAAATAACCTGGGGAGGATTTAACCTAGCTATCCTCAAGGTAAAATAGCAAATCCACTAGAAAGAATTGAAGTTTACACAATAGCGACTTAGACCACTAACATCCTATTGCTACCCAAGTGTAGGAAACTTACTACCACGACCCCATGATAGCTCCGAGATCCACAGACTCCTTCTTTCTTTGACCTTTGCAAAACACAAACACCACCGTTTGTGACTTTGAGATCCCACTCAAAGGTTTAGCAACACAAACTCACCTGTTTGTGACTCCAAGACCACCCTTGAAGGTTTAGATCATCAGCACCTTTGATGACTAGAGAAGGCAGCAACTTCAGCAATACCAGATCTTGAGATTCTTTAAGGAACAACACCGGTAGAAGTTATAAGAGAGGTTTTAGGAGCAAAACCCTAAATACAAAAGAGGCACACTCTTCTCTCTCTAAAAAGCCTTATAAAAAACGTGCTTAGGGTTTCTTTTATATAGTGGGAGAAGTAGATTTGAAACCCTAATCCTTAATGAGCTAGAACTGCTGTTTGGGCCAACTTAAAATTCTGCAGATACGACTTTCGATCGGTCGAGCCTGTTTTTCGATCGATCGAACCAGGCAGATTCTGAATTCTTCTTTTTGCAGCTTATATGTTCTTGTGTGCTCACAATTTGCCAATTGTTCTAAACTTTTAGAACCTAACAATCTCCCCATTTGGCAATTCGTGACAAAACTTTCATACAAAATGAAATGTTAAAATACAAGAACAACCCAATACAATAAAATGCCCAATTACATCACAAATCCCAATCTAAGACTCTTAACCTAGAAGTTGCCAAGAAGAGGTAGAAGGTCTTGATTAGAATGCACCTGTCTTTCCTGAAACACTCAAGAAACACATCAACGCATGTGTGGAAAGAAAGACATATAAACAATAATATGAAACAGAATATAAAGACACAAATAAATTCTAACTCTCCCCCTAAGTTAGATACATCAAAAAGTTTTTATATTCTCCCCCTTTCGAAAACAATTCAACTCCCCCTAAACAAAACAAACAGGATTCCCATATTTCATCTATTTCTCCCTCTTTTTGCCACGTATTGACAAAGATAACTCAAACAAAGAGTAAACATGAGAGAAAAAAAAAAAACCAAGGGAACATAAAACAGATTAGCTCTATAGCAAAAAGAGATAACGCCCCCTATGAAGAGCAACAACTCCCCCTATGAACAACAAAGGCTTAAAAAAAAACTTTTCTCCCCCTATAAAAATAAGAAAAACAAAACAAGTTTTGGGAAAAACAGTTTTGGAGAAAATTTAGGAAGTGGGGAAAAATAAAAACACACAAACCAAAAAAAATGAGTTGAGGATACACATAAAGAAAAATATTCTCTCTTTCAATAAATGCAAACTTGACACTATGTGACCCATAAACAGTTGCATCAGGAAAGAAAATATTTGCACATTGATTATCCATCATATCTCTTAAGAAAAATATTTTCTGCAGTTCACACATCAAGAAAAATAGCATATACTAAAATGTACAAAGGACTCAAAAATTAATCAATTAATTTTTAGATCAAGTTGAGTACCCAATTTAGCAAAGAGTATGCATGGTATGTGTGAAAACAATGAGAGATATGACTGCAAAACTGCAAGATGGATACAAAAACAATGCAAGTCATGTGAATCCTAACCATAAATGATGCATGAAAAAATTTGGTCAAAAACTCTAAAAACTGAAAATTTTTCAGTTTCTATCGATCGAGCATCGATCGAATACCAATCGAGTCAGACAGAATCAAACCAAAAATTTTAGTCGCAATTTCGATCGGTCGAAAAACACCCTCGATTGATCGAAAATCTGGAAAAATTAAATTTTTGAAAAACAGTGCAATTTTATGCAGAAACTCCTCAAAGCATAGTTTTTCATGAATGAAATGCATGAGTATGAGACTGAAAGTTTTTCAAAAACACTTGAATTCAACCCAGATTTTTCAAAAACCAGTTTTTCAATCAATATGACCTTAAAACTCAAATTTTGCATCAAAATCAAGGAACATATAATCTTGGATGGCCACAACAAAATCACACACAATAACATGTACAAAGTTTAGCAAAGAGTAACTTGTGTAGTGTGTACAGCTAGCAAAAACTTGAGAGACATGTGAGGTGATATGTGAATAGTAATCAATCACAAAGTCTACAAAATTCATCACATAAATTTGAAAGAGACTATCACCTAAAGAGTTACATCATATAACTCTTACATCTCCTAGAATAAAAGCTTGCAATCATGTAAGTTTCTTGATTTGCCTCATAATGTACACACCAATTTTATTTAATTTGAATTTATTATAGCCCAATAATGTACACACCAATTTTAGTATTTAGTCCGAGGCTACACCTTATGTTCTTTTTGTGCATGTGCTTACACTTTTTCGAGCACAAAATCTTACGATATGCACTAAGGTATTCATGATTGGCTAGTAAACAGTGGTGAGATGGTTATTTATGCCTTTCTCAATAAGACCAAGTTCGACAATCAAAGGCATGTGACTTCAAGATCAAGACAAAGTGATCAAAAACTATAAACATCTTCCCACACAACATGCACTACAAAGCTTAAACTAGTAAAGTGCAATAAAATAAACTCATCTAAACTAAACAAAGTACATAAACATGTTATGTAAAGATAATATGGCCAACCTTAATTATAAATCCAAGATATATAATACAAAACACAAAAAAATATTTTTGGTTTAAAAAAAATTTTATGACCAAAAACAAAAAGTACACATTATGTTAAATGAACAAAAATGCAAATGCAATGCATGATAGTGCTTAACTAAGCTATAGAGGATACACAAATAAGAAATATCAATTTCTTAATTAACCCTTGAGTACATGTACAAACTAGTACATACTCACACAAAATCTGAAAAAGCTTAGCACTTATATAACACATACTATTCAAGTTTCTCCACAATGTCAAGCATGTTCTAAATCAAGAGAGATATCATAATTCATGTAATCCTCAAGAAAAATTAAAACTAGACTCAAAATAAAATATTTTTGTCTTTTTGAAATTTTTCAATGTTTTTGGATTTTTTTTTAATAAAAAACAACCTAAAAAACAAAAGAACCAAAAACAAAAACAAAACATGTCCACAAATAATTGAAAGAATTAAAACAGGGACAAGTCAGAACACTTACCTTAAAGAATCTTTTCTCACCCATATAGCACGAGTCTTCGGCTTTGTAGGTGAAAATCCATGTGAAGTAGAGTGTATTTGAGGGATTACACCAATCTTCTGAGAAAGACTGAAATCCTGCAAATTCCTTTCACAAGCCAACAAGCTTAAATTTTTCAAAAGCATATGAAACAATTTATTTGAACTCATGGCAGGAAAAATATCATCACATATCCTAGATTGAAATTCAGAATGTTTAAATTTCAATTTATGATAATTAGGACGAATGTGACCGGAGACACCACAAAAGTGACAAACAGGAACAAATTTAGGAACATCAGTATTCCTAACAGCAAATCTAATCTCAGATTTTTGTTTTTGCCTCAACAAAGAACAGTTTGGTCTAATATGACCAACAACACCACAAAGGTGACAGGTAGGCACAAAAACAGATTTCTTATGCTCTCTAACAGTAGGTTTAGACTTAGGTTTAGAAACTTCAGCGTCTACATTAGAACTTTTACCTTTGTCTAACCTAGCAAAATAAGTCTTTTCTTTATTATTCCTCTTGAAAGGAGGGATATAAACTTTTTCAACTTTAGGCTTAAGAGAAACAGAAACACTTCTATTATCAACAGCAGGCTTGGTACTAGTCAAATTTTCAATTTTAGTTTTGGATTCAGCTAACTCTTATTCCAAGCTTTTCATCTTCTCATCTTGAGAGGAAATTTAATTTCTCAAAAATTCATTCTTTTTATTAGATTCATCTAATCTAACAATCAATTCCTCTTTTTCAAGATTAGCCAATTTTAACTCTTTCTTGAATTTCTTAGCAATTCTCATAGTTTTCAATAATTCCTTACGAAGAGTTTCACAGGCATCAAAAAGATCAACAGAAACAACAATGTCCTTCTTATTCAAATCATCACAATAAAAAACAGTAAGACACTTAAAATTATCCATGATAACAGGGATCAAGGATCAACTCTTAGATCAAAGGATCTACAACAGAAGAGCTACCCGCTCTGATACCACTTGTCAGTTCGTTTAGACCCCTGTAAACTAGATTGTTTAACCTAATTAATTAACCAAGTGAATACTTAGGTTTATTATTCAGATCTAGGTTAAAACAATATCAATCATATCAAGTAAAGCAGTGAAAAAATAAATAACACAACGATATAATGACCCAGGAAAACCAAACCGGTAAAAAACCTGGGGAGGATTTAACCTAGCTATCCTCAAGGTAAAATAGCAAATCCACTAGAAAGAATTGAAGTTTACACAATAGCGACTTAGACCACTAACATCCTATTGCTACCCAAGTGTAGGAAACTTACTACCACGACCCCATGATAGCTCCGAGATCCACGGACTCCTTCTTTCTTTGACCTTTGCAAAACACAAACACCACCGTTTGTGACTTTGAGATCCCACTCAAAGGTTTAGCAACACAAACTCACCTGTTTGTGACTCCAAGACCACCCTTGAAGGTTTAGATCATCAGCACCTTTGATGACTAGAGAAGGCAGCAACTTCAGCAATATCAGATCTTGAGATTCTTCAAGGAACAACACCGGTAGAAGTTATAAGAGAGGTTTTAGGAGCAAAACCCTAAATACAAAAGAGGCACACTCTTCTCTCTCTAAAAAACCTTATAAAAAACGTGCTTAGGGTTTCCTTTATATAGTGGGAAAAGTAGATTTGAAACCCTAATCCTTAATGGGCTAGAACTGCTGTTTGGGCCAACTTAAAATTCTGCAGATACGACTTTCGATCGGTCAAGCCTGTTTTTCGATCGATCGAACCAGGCAGATTCTGAATTCTTCTTTTTGCAGCTTATATGTTCTTGTGTGCTCACGATTTGCCAATTGTTCTAAACTTTTAGAACCTAACAGTTGTACACTAGTTATATATAATGATATTTTTTGCAATTTTTAAGATTATTTCCACGACAACAAGTTTGGAGTTTTATCAATAATAATAATAATAATAATAATAATAATAACTTGAAAGTTCACTTTGCTCAATTTTATACGAATTTCCTCACGAGTAACTGAAAGTCTGTTCGTGAGAATAGATGGTTTAAATTGCAATCCGTTTTTATCAACATGACAATGTGGGCTTGGTATTTATTTATTTGGTGGTATAGCCGTATAGGTTGCAAAAGTGTAATATCTTTGTATCAAGAAATGAAATGGATTTCAATGTGACAACCGTTATTCATTCAAAGTTTATCTCATCTTTCAAATCATGACCTGTTCCGATGCAACCATGCATGAAGAGAATCGAGATATATTTGCATATATTTCTTACCCATAAATATGTGATCAAGTTTTGCCATTGATGAGCCCAATGGAATTTGACTCTCACGTGAAGTGTGAAACCACAGATATATATCATTTCTTGACGGACCTGCTTCTCATTTTATCCTTCTTCTCTTTGCCACCCACCATGCTAGCTCATCTTGCTTGTCCACTGCATCACTTTTTGGAGATCTCACCAGCTGAGCCTTTACAGTCCCAGCCTCAATATGGCGCTATCACCAATTGCATTAATAACATTAGGAGCATCGCCACTAGCTAAATGAATTAGTTAACTTACCTTAGAACAAACAACATTGAAAGGTTGGATAGAAACTGGAATGATTTTGAAGATTTGGCACAATGAAGATAGAGCTGATAGTGGGAAGAAATCTTTTGTGCAATATGGAGTTGACTATTTGAAAAAATTAGTAACCACTGTGTGAATGCTTACTGGTGAGAAGACATACACGGGAGCAAACAATAAAGGCAAACGTAAAAATGAGAAATTGATTGAGAAATATTTTGATAGGTCTAAAAATGAGACCAAAGCAGGGAATTTGATTAAGAGTAGTATAAATTTATATTAGATATTTGATTAGGTTTTTTATGATTCATTTAAACTGGTTGTTTTTCTATGGAACAACTCACTTGGCACAAAATTATTAACCCACCATTAAAATCTAATTTGAAATTTAATTGGAATTTTTCTCTAATTTGATTGCACATATATATATATATATATATAGAGGATCGTATAAGATCGTATTGATCCCACCAAAATTAAATTTTGTTTAATTTATCATCATTTTGAGTGCATTATTTAAATTTTGATAATTATAGACATGGATATATATATATATATATATATATATATATTGTGAGCGTAAAGAATTTGAACTTTGATCATTTTAAAGCTTCAATTTCATGTATTAGTCGGTTATATTCACAAAATCTAATTGTTCTATAGTTGCTTGTATTAGATATTAGTTTTTGTTGTTTTTATACTAGAGAAAAAAGGTAGGAATTTAATTGATATATTTAGTTGGTCTTAGAAATTTTTTGCATACATTCATGGAACCTGACATTGAAATTCTATTTGAAGAATATACACATGCTAAAACCATGTTTGGTGCTATTACTGAAGCATATTGTGCATCTTTTGAAACATACATTCAACCTTTAGTTGGGAGATTTAATGGAACCATGATGAATGGAAGTGCTAATGTCATTGAGCATGTTAATAAAATATTGTTAATTGCAAAAGAGTTAACTGTCTTAGGTCCAATTCCTGATAAGATGCAAGTGTTTACTATTTTGCATAGTTTGCCTGATTCATGGGAATCTATAGTGGTAGCTCTAAATTATTTTGCAACCCCGTGAACATGAAAAACTTACCAACTCCTTCGGGGATAGAAGTGAAAAGAACAAATAAAAAGAACACATCTAAATCTATCATAACAATCGCTTCTACTACCCCTAAAGAATGAAACCCCAAAAAATGACAAGAAAAAATTTTCTAAAAATTTTAAAGGCAAATGAAAAAATTTCAAGAACAATGATAAGAATAAAAAGGGTAAGGAAAATGTTTCAAGTGTGGAAAAATTGGCCGTTATCAAGCTAATTTCGCTGAAAATAAAAACATTAACAAACCAAATTATGTAGGTTCCCAAAATATAATTTGTGTGGTATATAAATATTTGTTAACTGATGTTGAGTCTAGAGCCCGGTGGGTATAGACTCTGCATCGTCATGCCATGTGGCAAAGAGGAGAGATTTCTTTGTTGACATGAAAGAGGTTAAAGCTGGTGATCATCATGTATACATGGACAATAACATATATTGTGATGTGTTAGACATTGGAATTGTGAAGATCATGATACTTGGAGAAAGAAACCTCTATTTGTCAGTTGTACTTTTTGCATTCACCATGAGATGTAATCTCATTTCTATCCTTTACTTGGATGAAAAATTCTTTGAGATTCGTTTTCGTTTAATGTGAACTTTGCATATCTAGTAAAATAGCTAGACTTCCTTTTCCTAAGGGACAAAGATCCAATGAATTATTAGCTATTGTACTACTATGATGAATGTGATCCATTAAATATTAAAACTCATAGGGGTATGGAATATTTTGTCACATCTGTTAGGACATATGTAGAACTTGTTAGAACATATGTCATATAGAATTGGCTAAATCCTTTGACAAAACACACTTTACTCATAATTGGGTAAATCTAGGATGTGTTTAATACTTCAAGGAACAAGAGTTCAAGTCCAAGTATTGAAGCCATGCAAATTTGTCTACAAATCAAGTGAAGAAGTGTTGTTCATTAAAGTTTGACAAATAGCTTAACTGCTGCATCTATCGAGATTCAATATTTAAAGCTCGACAGATAGCTCAACAACTGTATCTATCGAGAATTACGAAATTCAGATTTTTAGATATATTTTTCATGTATATCCAAGCTATTTGAGTAGGGTTTCTTTTCTCACAACCCTAGACATATATAAAAGTTATTTTAAGTGCCATCAAAGGTGATGCAACTTAATGCAAAGTGATTATTCACTCAAATTGTGACGGAGACAATTTGCCCTAGTTCATCTTTCTCTTAAAGAAGCTGCTGCGTTTGTACGCCAAGGGTTTTGTAACCAAGGAGCTTCTTGGTTACAAAATAGTGTGGATAAGCTGAAGAACTTTGCAGCCAATATCCTTCTCAAGTTGGTGTGTTAGTCACGTACTAGGATCTGTGCATCGATTGGTTAGTCAAGTACTTGGAGCCGTGCATTGAAAGGAGAGATTGTCACTATATTACAAGTCCAATTGTGTATTGGGGTAAGGGTTCAACTGTAGGTTAGTATAAGGTACTGGGATTCTTTAACTTGTAACCGATTGTTTTGATAATAGTGGATTCTCAGAAGTGGTGACCTTAAATTCACCGGATAGGGCTTTACCTTGGTGGTTTTCTCCATTCGTAAACAAATCACCTGTGTTAAATTTATTTTCCGCTGCATTTAACTCATTTGGTGATTTGTTTGTGCTACCACGCATATTGCATGTTAATTAACTTAATTAATTACTTGGCTAACTAATTGGTTAATTTACCTAAGGGGTCAATAAATTCATGGCCTATCAACATCTATAGATGGTTTTTCTTGATATGGACACATATACTTAATGCATAATAAATCTGAAGTTTTTAAAAATTTTCAAGACTACAAAAAGGAAGTTGAAAATCAATTAGGAAGGAATATTAAGATATTTTGATAAGATCATGGGGGAGAATATATGTCAAATCTATTTAATGATATTTTAAAAAATAATGGAATAATACATCAACTTAGTATAAGCTATACACCACAACAAAATGGTGTTGTTGAAGTAATAGAACCTTATCGGACATAGTAAGATCTATGTTAAGCCATTTTTCATTAGGATCTATTTTTTGGGGAGAAGTTATTGTAATTACTACTAAATCTAGTTCCTAAAAACATTCATAATTGAACACCACATGAATTATGGATTGGAAGAAAACCCAATCTACAAAATTTAAAGGTTTGGGGTTCTTCAGTGCATATATTAATCCATCACATTTATGAAGTAAATCAGATAGTAAAACGATCAAATGTACATTTATTGGATGTCCTGAAAATTCTAAGGGTTATAGATTTGTTATTCACCATCGTAATGGAACTACTAGTGTAATTGAAAATAGAGATGCAAGATTTTTAGAAGAATAATTTGATACTAGAGAGCCCAATAAATTAGTAGAATTATTTGAAATTTCTAAAGAGAAGGAAGTAGCTAATAATGAATATGTTATTATTCCTAATAGTGAAAATCCTCATTATACACTTAGTAGAATTCAAAGAGAAAGAAATGCCCTACTAAATTAAAAGACTATTTCACTTTTTTTTAAAGTGTAGGGGATGTTGAAGACCCTTTAACAATTGAAGAAGTTTTGTCTTCCCTAGATTTATTGAAATGTAAAGAAGCTATTAAAGAAGAATTAGATTCAATTATTAAAATTGATGTATGTGAATTAGTGGATATTAAAGAGAAAATTTAAGTGTGATGGTAGTATTGAAAAATATAAAGCTAGATTAGTAGCAAAATGATTAACACATAAACCTGGTATAGACTATGAAGAAACATATTTTCCTGTTGATAAATTCACTTCCATTAGAATTTTAATGTCCATTGTTACTAATTAGATTTAGAATTATATCAAATAAATTTTAAAAAATACATTTCTAAATGGAGACCTAAAGGGATAAATTTTTATGCAACAACTTGAATGTCATAAAGTTAAGGGTCAAGAAAATAAAGTATACAAGCTTAAGAAATCGTTGTATGGTTTGAAACAAGCATCAATACAATGGTATTACACTTTATATAAGCATAAGAAATTTTTATCTTTGTATGTTGATGATATTTTGATTGCTAGTAATCATGTTGAATCTATATGAGGTTAAAGATTTTCTAAAATCCCAATTTGAAATGAAAGATGTGAAGCTTCCTATATGTTAGGAATTCAAATTGTTAGAGGTAGAAAATCAAGAATACTTCAATTATCTCAAGAAAAATACATTGACAAAGTTTATAAAGATTTTATATAGAAAATTCAAATCCAATAGATACTCATGTCCATAAGAAATTCAAATTGTCTAAGAAAATGTGTCCTATAAATGCTGAAGAGAAAAGAAAAATGGAGCTCATACCTTATACTCAAGTTGTTGGTGGCATAATGTATGCTATGCTATGTACTAGGCCTAACCTAAGCTTTGCTGTAAGCCTAGTGAGTGGATTTTGTTAGGGTCATATTTTCTATATGATTGGCTAATCTTTTGACAAAACGTACTTTACTTGTAATTAGGTAGATCTAAATTGGGTTTAATGTATCAAGAAGTATGTTCTTCAAACATATCAAGTGGTATCATTAAAGACATGAAGTTTGATCCAAAAAACAAGTAAAGAAAAGTTGTTTCATTAAAGCTTAACACTAGCTCGACACTAGCTCAACACTGGCTGCTATCAAGGATTAATGAAGGAGCTCAACACAAGCTTAACACAAGCTTGATCTATCAAGAATTACAATTTCAAAATTCTCAATTCTAAAATTCGGCCCATGATAATTTGAATGATTAGGGTTTCTCCTTCTACAACCCTAGTCATATATAAGGCTTATTTTAAAAGTCATCAAGTACAGAAACAGAGACTCAGAACTCATATCCTCTATGTGAAGCTATTGCGTTTGTATACCTTAGGGTTTTGTAACCAAGCGCTTCCTAATTTTCATCATTTATGAAGTGAAGAATTTTGCAGCCAACAAAAATTAATCAAGTTGCTGGAGTTAGTCACATACTATGATTAGTGTATAGGAGTTAGTCACATATTGGAGATTTGTTCAAAACGAAGAAGTCTGCTACAAGATCAAGTTTAATTGGGTATTAAAGTAAAGGCTCAACTGTATGTTGGTATTTTAGGATATGCTAGGATAGTGGTAAGATTCGTTATACTTGTAACCGTTTGATTATTGATTAGTGGATTCTTGGGAGTGGTGACTTGAAATTCACCCGGTGGGGTTTTTGCCTTGCGAGAGGTTTTCCCATTTGTCAACAACTTATTATGTTATTTATTTTCTACTGCATATTAGTTATTTGGTGATTTGTTGGTGCCTCCACAATTTACATGTAATTTGACCTAATTAATCAACTTAGGTAATTGAATTAATTAACCAAGGTCAATTTATTTTAACCTAACAAGTGGTATCAGAGCGGGCACACTCTGACTAAGTTTTAATATTTGCTGTGTGATCTATTGACCTCCGTTGTCATGGAAATAGTTGATTGTTATGATTTGCTTGATCTTGTGTTGAATGATGATGATGATATTCAAAATTTCTATTGCAAGCTTTAAAAAATTTGTATGAAATCTCTTAAAAGTTCTACAAAATTAAAATCTAAATTTAAGAAGGTAAAAAAAGAATTTTAAGATATATTAAAGCTACAAAAGGTCATAAATGACTTATAGTGGGAAACATTTGAAAGTTATTGGATATTCTGATTCATATTTCTCTGGTGACACAGATGATGGGAAATGCACACATGTTACGTATTCCTCCTTGGAGGAGGAGCTATTTCCTAGTATAGTAAAAAACAAAGTTGTGTAGCTAAAAGCACAGTGGAAGCAAAATATATAGCGTGTAGTGGTGCTATGTTGGAAGCTGTCTGGATAAAACGTTTTTTTAAAAGGTTTAAATATAAAAGAAATATCAGATGCACTTATAAAAGTTATTTGTGATAACCAAGCTACAATATGCACCATAAAAAATGATGAGCTTGGTACAAGAGGTAAACATATTGAATGTCATTATTATTATATTTTTGATGTGGTACTGAAAAATGAAATTCTTGTAGAATATGCATCATCAAAGGAGATGGTGGCAGATTTGTTGACAAAGGCAGCCGCTGCAGAAAATTTCAAGGGACATGTCCGTACTATGCGACTCATTGAATAATTATTGTACATCTCAAATTATTTGGCCATGTGTGAGATGTTGGATTGTGTGGCCAAATAACCCACAATATAAATGTTGAATTGTGTGGCCAAATAACCCACATTGTGTATGGGTGTAATGTTCAAAAGAAATTACCTTACATAAAATTGTACATGAAATAATGATTATTTACAAAATTATTTGAATAAAGGAATTGCATGTTTGGCTATTATTGAATATGTGAGGTTTGACATGGTCAAAAATGTAGTTGAGATTTTTCAAGGATAATGAGTAGTGAGTGTGGGTAGTGAGGTGGATAAGAGAGCTGATTTTAACATTTAAATAAATGTTAGAGACTATAACATTCATGTTCTAATTTGTAGGAACTAAAATGAATGTTGGCAATTTTTGTGGATCTTTAAATATCCCACATGAGCTTTCTAGATAATATAATCACACATAAATTCTAGAGTGAAAAACACACTGAAACCTAAACACTATTCACTGTTATCTCTCCATTTAATTATACGTTTCATATATTTATGGACAAAGTTTAGTTACAAAAATGGTTGTAGCCTAAAGCTACAACCTTACTTAATAAAATAAACATTACTACATATTTTAGAAATTTAACTGTTGAATTGCACGTTCTTATGTTCTTAATATACATGTCATATTTTGTATCAAATGGATATTATTTACTATATAATCTATAAGCTTATATTTTATGCATAATTTTAAACTACAAAAACTTGCAATTTAAACAATTTATTGATGGCATAACTATTAATCTTTAATTTTCTAGAAATCTTGCAAGCATAGGAGATATAAGAAGAAGATGTAATCCAATGGTTGAATTGTCAAAATTTACCTCCAATAAAAAAATATTGAGTAAGATTGTAGCCTTAGGCTATAACCAACTTTGTAGCTAAGCTTTGTTCTATATTTATTGTTTTTACTAATTAAGAGTTCTAATTCAATTTTGCTTCAGTTTGTTGTGTTGTGTTACTTCCTTTGATTGTTGATAGCTGATGTTTAGCTTCAATGAAAACATAGAAACCGATTAAGGATCTTAAGCTAAGACAGAAATAATAAAAGAGTAAAATAAAAGAGAGAGGAATCTCATTTTGTGAGTTTTGCATCAGTTATGATTTCTGCTTCTTCTAATCTTTACCTCTGTTGTATTCTAGGGTTTCTTTGTGGAGCTTTTCGGAGATTTTTTTTTTTTTTTTGTTTATTTTCTGGGTTGGTGATGGAGGAAAAATGAGAAAATGGGGGAGGGCTAGAGATAAATTTCTCTCTTCCCGTGTGTGTGAGGTATTTTTCTAAAATGGTGAGGTTTGTCCCTTTTTGTGAGGTATGCTGTGGTTATATGCAGCAATGAAAGCGTGGGAATGTGAGTGTGTTGAGCAGTGTGCTGGCAAGGTGCTGGCATATGATGCCAAAATCGGTTAGAGGGGAATCCTCTAGAATAAAAGGGATTCTGAATTCTCTAGTTTGATGCTATGTAATTTCATCCATTTTTCTCAATTCAATAATCAATGAACTTTAAATAAAAATTGGACACACACAATAAACATGTTAGGATTATTAGATAAATTTCCAAGAGATTAATATTATGAGACCAGTTAAAATAAATGTGAGACTTCTGGACCCAATTGAAAATAATGGCAAATATCTCTTGACAAATTTAATTAATTTCCTTAATTGAATTGTAGTTCCAAACGCATCCAAGGTTAATTTTTAACCAAATTTAGGCTTACTAGAGCAACCTGAAAACTATGGTAACACATCAATGAGGATCTATAATGCATTTCAAGGGAAAACAAAATTCAGTTAGGAAATAAGCACATTTTCTAGGGTAAGCTCAAATTGGTAATTTTCCTATATTCTACAATGCCTCAATCAATTCAAGCCTGATTTTTGTCTTTAAATGAACAAATTAAAAGGGCTTCAATATCTTTGATGCAAGGTTAAAATAAGTCCATGAGGCCTTTAATTTAAAACTCGGATCCCCAACAAAATTTGAGGCTGGAAAAAATATGGTACTGACACCATGGATTATGGGTCAGGTTAAAAAACCTAGTTACTAACACTGACCATAATTGGGAAGGGAATCCCAAATTTTTTGTGAAGATAATCAGGATCCTCTAGAATTTCTACTGTAACTTTACGATATAATTCTTAAAATCATATTACTCATTTTGAAATAAGATGATTAAATTTTTTCACATAACGTTTATGATTATGTTTATGTCCTTTAATTTGAAATTTAAATTACTTGAAATAGGAAAAATATTAAGGAATGAAAATAATTATTTAACTAAAATATTTTTAATTAGATATATTATAAATTGATTATTTATTTTTTCCTAAAAAAGAAAAGACAAATTTAAATACAAAGGAATTTGGTTATGTTCACTGAATATCCCAAAGAGCAACCACCTTATCCCCATGTTCGTTAATAAAGACTTTGCTTTTAACCTTGAATCTCCTTTTGAATTACTAGGAGGTGTCATGAGTAGAACTACAAGGCTCTTTACATTTTTTTTTTTTTTTCGTATAGTGTACATAATTTTGTTTTCTAACAAATAGCTATAAAGCAACTCATAATGAAAAAGATAAAACTATTATTTCTGAATACCTATTCATGAAGAGTTTATAGGAACAAAGAAACAAAAGGTTTAGTCCAAAAATTAATTAGATTTTATTTCATCGTAGTTGTGGCCTCCTAAATTTTCTTCTTGAGTAAAGAGTAAAGATTACTTTTTCCTTTTTATTTAACACCAGAAGAGAAAGCAAGCTTTGCGTAAACCCTTTCAATAATAAAATAACAATACTATGAGGAGTGAATGTATGATAGTTGAAAGTATCAAGAATTAAAAGTACTTTATAATAGTTTTGTTTTTGCCAAAATTATGCTTTTGAAAAATAAGAGTTTGAAAATGTCATAATAATCAGTTTGACTGTTTGAGGTAGCAGTCAACAACATATAAAGGATGTGCAAGAACATGATAATGGATGCATGACGTTTCTTAAGTCTTAGTGAAAAATAATACATGAGATTGTTATTGAGTTAGTTGTAAATATTTTTGTAATGTTAGTGTTACTTTGATTTGTTGAGTTAGTGTTGTTTGGATTTACATAAGATTTATTACATTTATTGTTAATTTAGTGGTTTTGTTCTTCCCATAATTGAGAAATAAATTCAATTTTTTTTTATCCATGACGAGGATCAAGATTCCCTATAGATAGCAACTATAAAGTTCTTAATATCACATAATGTTATGTTTAGGTTTGTGTTTCTCTTCTACTTTGATATTAGATTTTGCAACATAATGTTTATGTTTATGTCTGTCTTCTACTTTGAAATTAGAAGCCCATGAACTACTAAAAAAATTAAGAAAAATGAATAAATCTTTAATTAAACATATTTTTATTGAAATATATTCTAAACTCAATTGATATTTCTATAAGCCGTCTTACATTTTTACCTAAAATTAATTGATATTCCTCAAATGGTCAAGTCTATATGTACTCATTTGTTATATGTTCTAGCCTTGCTCAAGCGGGTTCACTAAAGTGTCGATTAATACGTATGGTTTCTTGATCAACACTCTTAATATACTGTAACTTCACTTGAGCGGCGCTCCATCTTATTCGAGCAAGCCACTAAATAAAGTTTTCTAATTTTTTTTATTTCTTCATTCTTTTGCTTCCAAAGTAAGATTACTCGTATATTACAACTTACATGTATACTTACAATAATATAACAAAACTATATTATGCTCATAATGGAGAAGTTCCATTTTCAACACTAGTTTCTCATTATTTGTGAATTGTTGCATATACAACTTATTTACTATGGACTCCTCATCATAATCAAAACAACACAAAGAGCATGTTGATTGGACAATTCTATCAAAAGATCAAGCTATATCAAGGTTTCATGGTAAATATGCATTCTTATATGTTAAAGCTGTGAGTTCGTTTAGACCCCTTAAACCCAACAGATTAACCTAGAGAATTAGCCAAGTGATTAACTTAGGTAATTTAATTAAAACTAGGTTAACACAATTAAGAAAAAATAACAAAGCAGCGGAAAAATAAATAACACAAAGATCTGATGACCCAGGAAACCACACCGGTAAAAACCTGGGGAGGATTTGACCTAGCTATCCTCAAGGTAAACTGAATCCACTATGAAAGAATTGAAGTTTACACGACAAGACTTAGACCACTAACATCTTGTTGCTACCCAAGTGTAGGAAACTTACTACCATGACCCCATGATAGCTCCGAGATCCACGGACTCCTTCTTTCCGGAATTCTTCAGCAAATCCACAAGCGCACCTGCTTGTATATCTTTGTGTTCTCTTGATTCTGCAACTGTAATGATCTACACAACTCTTGACATAAATCTCAAGTTTGTAAACCCTAAGTGTATGTGAAGGTAAACACCTCTAGATCTCACAAAGAGATTCACAAACACAGCAAAACAGAACTCTAAAAACGTGGCTAGGGTTTTTCCTTTTATACTTAGGGCAAAACATAAAACCCTATACATTAAAACGGGCTTGGGCTGAGTTGGAATTTTCTGCAGAAAAACGTTCTGCACGATTTTCGATCGATCGAGTCTAATTTTCGATCGATCGAGTCATACAGAAAGTTAAAGGTAATTCTGCATAAAAACTCGATTCCAACTTTACATTAAATCCCATACTTTGAGCAAGTCTAACACACGACTAAACATTGTTTTGATCATGGTTTGCCAACATACAAAATGAAGTTCTAAATACATTAGATCCTAATCTTTAGAACTTAACAAAAGCATAAACCAAATGATGATGGGTGATTAATTTTGACTAGTCCTTAATTGAATTAATTAAAATTAATTTCATGTCAAAATATAATTTGTAATTTTATAAAAAAAATGTAGTTATAAACAATCAAAAAATTCATGAGCTTAATCCCTAGATTTTGATTTTGACTTTCCTTGAAGAAGAGAAGGAAAATTAGAGATAAAAATATAGGATAATTAAGATAGTGTTATGATTATTTAGTGACTTCCAAGCAACTAAAAAGAGAGAGAAAAATAAAAACTCGTAAGTATCCTCAAACAAGTAAAAAAAAATCAAGCAAAATTAGCCAAAAAACGAAGTTTGGGCCAAAATGTGCATAAGACACAGGTGTCGATCGGCACCTTGTCATAGAGACATAGGTGCCAATTGGCATTATGTCCTGATTCTTGCTAAATTTGAGCTTTGATGTGTCTTATCATTACAATTTGACGCATTTGAGGATAAAAGCAAGTTTAAAACTCCTAAAGAGAAATAATAGGATAAACATTAAGCTATCTCCTCCATTCCTCCTCTAAAAATATCAATCTTATCTTCAAATTAAAGGATTCCAAAAATTCTTATTTTCTGCAGCAAAGTTATTACAAAACTTAGAGTAGTGGATCAAAGAGAAAAATGCTCAGAGGAGATATTAAGTTGCTTATGCAACATTTACTCCTCCTAACTCTTTAAACACATTCATATATATACACTTCTACACATCAATTCTTCTTCAAAATTTTCTAGACATCATATCAAGCAACTTATTGCACAACATACAATATTTTACATGCACCCACACACTTAACTACCATCCAACAATCAAACAGAAGGTTAGTGAATAAGGTCTAGCATTATGAGGAGTCAATTTACTTTCAAATTCATCATCAAGCTATTTGAAGGAGGATGTGATTATAACTTGTGCATATGTACGAATACAACTAAGAACATGCACACTCACTCACTTCATGACAAATTGTACATTTTCATAGTTTTACATAAAAGACTAATTAATTTGAAATAAATTTTTTTTTTGAGGTTTAGATGGATGAATTTGCATTTTAAAAATAAATAATACAAAATTATAGTATAATTGAAAGGACACTAAACATGAAATTGGTGTGCATTTAAAATCTAAAGATAATGGAAATAAAATATTTTCACATCTATTGGAAATATATGGACGAGGTTGTGATTATAGTGTACTGTATCATCAAGATTTTGGAGTACCACTTCTACTTTGCGTGAATCTCCTTTAATACCCTAAATCAATATTTCTAGTAAGAGAAATATTATGTTCGCAATAATTTCATAACAAATTTTATGTGGAACATTGTTACAAACTGTTATTTTTGAATAAAAAAATTAATTTCAGTGATGGTTTAAATTAAAACTAGCAACAATTTATCATATAAAATTTATTGTGAAAATAGTGTAAACGTAACACCTTTCTTCTAGCAAATAAAAAAACAAACATATTCAAAAAATAAAAGAAGACGCCAGCACTAAAAGACAAATAATAAGCCCTAAAATAAAGGGATGGTTATATAGATCGTTACTAATATCATATCAGCTCATTTTTCTTATTTCCTGCTAATTTCAATTAATAATAAATGTCAACAATATCTAAAAATGTCCGGCTAGGTTTTCAAAAAATAAAAAATAAAGTAATGCTATTTTGACTTACCCACAATTCAAGGAAGAGAAAAAAAAGAATATATATATATATATATATTAAAAACCAAAACTCAGAGAAAATTCAATTGGATATCAATTGGATTCTCAATTTTGTGCCACGTGTCCCATCTAATTTCTAATTTTTGCACCAAGTGAATTATTGAGTACAAAAATCAAAAGATCCAAATCCAATTAGATTCTCAATTGTAGTTCAATTAGAGTCCAAATTTGCGCCACATGTTCATCTAATTTTTTAATTTGTGTGGTAAGGGAATTATTGGATGCAAAAAACGAAGAGTCTAAATCCAATTAAATTTTAAATCATCATATATATATATATATATATATCCTATCTACTAGCCTTATCACACACACTTTGCTCTTGGTATGAGACTTTTTTTTTTTTGGTCTAGTGTAGTTAGATTAGGAATTAAAGAAACCGGAAAAAAAAAATAGAAAAATCAAATAAATGAAACCAATGAGTCTTGATAAAGTAAAAAAGAAAAAAAAAAAAAAAGGATAGAACGTGGTTTTGACTTTTGAGGGAAATATCATAGTGGATTGAGAAGTTTTTTTTTTTTTTTTTTTTTTTTTAACATAGATTAGTAAGAGAGTGTCTTATTATGTAGGCATATTAAGTGGATTTACGTTGAAGATATAATTTTTAACAGGTTATCCTCAAGTTTTGCCCCTATTAAATGTAGGATCTACGGGTATTTTGAATCACATAAAAGTTCAGTCCAAAGAGGGGAATCTTATTATAGAACAAATAAGAGGATTCCCCTCTTTGAATTGGATTTTTATGTGCTTCAAAAATACTTTCATTAATGAAAGGGAACTTCTCTTAGAAATATAGTCATAAAATATGTCAAATAACAAATTTAATTCTGAATTTAAAAAGAGAACTCCTAAAATTAGGATTTTTTTTGTTCAACTTTTTATTCCTTAAAATTTATCATTTTTATTTATTTTTCATTTGAAAAAGTAAAACACCCCTAATTTAAAAAATAAAAAAACTAATAAAACTCCTAAAATCTAACCTTCTTTCCCCTCACATTCATCTTATTTTTCCTACCCAAACTTTTCTCTATATTACTACACTATTGACAAACACACGTTTTCAAAAAAAAATTGTAGATACTGTTTATCTCTAAATTTTATCATTTTTATTTGTTTGAAAAATAAAATATATATTTCTAAATTATAATAGATGCAAATTGTTAACTTTTACCCAAAAAAATATAATAGTCTTTTAGAGGCTAGTATATATATAATGAGAAAACATTACATATTTTAGAAATGTATGGTTTAAAAAATGTATAAGCTAATACCATGTATAATTTAAATCTCTTATATATAAAAAAATCTATAATTTAAATCATGAAATTGTGATTGTTTTTAATTGTGCCCGTGCATATGCATGGGATTGCACACTAGTTATATATAACTAACATGTAATTCATGCAAATGCATGAATGCATTTAGAATTAAATACAATTTTTATTATAAAAATATAAATTATTAATCAAATTATTAAAAAAAAAAGCATGTAACACATGCATTAATGCATACGTATAGATATATTTAAAATTAAACATAATTTTTATCGTAAGAATATAAATTATTAGTCCATTTTTTTTTTAAGTAAACGTAATTAGTCGCATATTAAAATTCTTACATAAATTTAATACTATTTTTGATAATATTTTTTCTAATTTTTGATAAGATAGAACATGTGGTGATTTTTTTTGAGTATATGTAATTGTATTTTTTTTTTAAGTTTTATTATTCATTAATATTAAATTCTTAGTATTTTGTACGCATTAGCTCACTTGACACAAGAATTAAAAAACTTAAGTGGACACATAACACAAACTTAAGTGGATAATTATGGTGTGGTCCCTACATAAATTTATACACATGACGCAAAATTGTATTTTAATTTTAAATTCTAATTAAACTTTTTCTAAGTTTTGCTAATTAATATATACATAGATATTATTTTTGCAATTTTTAAGATCATTTTCACAACAAAAATTTGGAATTTTATCAATAATAATAATAATAATAGTTGTAAGAACCCAAAAAGGCTAAGCCCACATAGAATATTAGAATTAGATTTTACAGGCCCAGTGCAATTAATTTATTAGAGTATGGGCTTGCTTGATCAACTTTAGTACTCTCTTATGGTCCAATTGTTAGGTTAGTGGAGATAGAACAGAGTGAATTGTAAAAAGTACTTGTTAGGACATATGTGATTCAATGTTAGGAACATATGTCACTATTTTATGTAATTGGCTAATTCTTTGACAAAACGCACTTTAATTGTAATTGGGTAGATCTAAAATGTGTTTAATGTTTCAGGAAACAAGGTTTCAAATTCAAGTGTTAAAGCCATGCAAGTCTGTCCAAGAATCAAGCTGAAAAGTGCTATTCATTAAAGCTCGACATCTAGCATCTATCAAGACTTAGAGCTGTCTGAATCCTGTGGCTCGACAGTAGCTCGACAGATAGGGTATCTGTCGAGGTTTATGAAACTCAGATTTCCAATTTTGTTTTTCATCCAATCCGTGATTATATGTTTGAGCTTTCTTTTCTCACAACTCTAGACATATATAAGGATTATTTTAATGGCCGTAAAAGGTGACACAAGTTGCACAAGTGTTGAGCAAAGTTTTTGTTCAAGCAAATTGTGACCGAAGACAGAATTTGCCCTAGTTCATCCTTCTTCTGAAGAAGCTACTGTGTTTGTATACTGTAGGGTTTTGTAACCAAGCAACTTCATGATCTTCATCGTCTGGATGAACTGAAGAACTTTGCAGCCAACATCCTTCTTAAGTTGGTGATCAAGTCATGTACTAGGATCCGCGCAATTGGTTAGTCACGTACTAGGAGCCGTACATTGAAAAGGAGAGATTGTCACTATAGAACAAGTCCAATTAGGTATTGGGGTAAAGGTTCAACAGTAGGTTGGTATAAGGTATTGAGATTCCTTTACTTGTAACCGCTTGTTATGATAATAGTGGATTCTCAGGAGTGGTGACCTTAAAATCACCCGGTAGGGTTTTTGCCGTATAGGTTTTCCCCATTTGTAAACAAATCACCGTGTCAATTTAATTTCCACTGCATACTTAGTTATTTGGTGATTTGTTTGTGATACCACATTTATTGCATGCTAATTGAATTAATTAATTAACTTGGCTAATTAATTGATTCGTTCATCACAAGGGGATTGTAAAGTTGTGATTTACAACTATGTTTTGTGTTGGCTTTATTCCATGACAAAAAGTATTGTAATTATTTTTATTTTGTTCCTTGTATTTTGTGGGAAGTCATTGGATTGGGTTTAGTATTCGTTGGTGAAGACTCAAAATAAAAAATGAAGAATCTGTGGATTTTGCGAGAATCTCGCGAGAAGCTAACCCGCGAAAGAGCCATGTGAGAAGCACGTGCTGGAAGCTGAAAAGTCATGCCAACTGTCGTTTTCGCGAGTATATCGCGGGTAAGGCCTTCCCGCGAGATAGTCGTGAAACTTTCTGTCTGGAAGATTTTTTAGTGTGACGTGCCTATCCTTCACCCATACTATATGTACCCTCATTACCCACAATTGCAAGAGAGGCCATTCAGAAAGAAAAACCCTAGTTTTGGTTTTCAACAACACACACCCATCTTGTTGAGAGAGTGCTCATCATCCTTAGTGAGAAATCTTTGTAGCCTCTTCTCCATCCCTCTCCTATTGTCATACCTTGAGAGAAGATTTGTACCCAAACACAACCCACACCTATTCAAAGTGTAGAGAGTGTTTTGGAGCTTGGGAAGCTTTGGGGATTTGCCAAAGGAAGCCGGTGAGGCTTGGTGGATGCTATGGACTAGTAGCGGGATCTGGGAAGCTAAAGAAGAAATAGGTTCGGCGTAACCTCGTTGGAGCAGGAAGCTTGGAGGGCTTAGGTACCTAGGTAGAGTAGACTTGGAGGGTCTATTTCTATCTTTGTATCCCAACTTTATTCTTTAATGGATCATTTGACCGCTTGGAGGGCGGCGGAGAGGTTTTTCGCCGAGATCTTCAGTTTCCTTTTCGATAACACATCGCATGTTGTCCTTGTGTTTGCAATCTCTCTTCCCTTAATCTTTGTCATTTAATTTCTACTGTAGATGTGTTTTTATTTGACTTAGATTGTTTATCAATTCTGTTTTATACTTTTGTTCATTTTCTGCACGTTCACTGTTTGATTTAAAGCTTGAATTGATAATTTGTAATTGGGGGATCTAAACATTCATAGTGTTTTATACGCTATTTGAACTTTCAGGGGTCAATACATTCTTGGCCTATCAAGTGGTATTAGAGCAGGCACACTCTGATTAAGTTTTAATCTTTGCTGTGTGATCCATTGACCCCTGTTTGTCATGAATAGAGGACAATCACTTATTATTCCTCCTTTATTTGATGGGACTAACTATGCATACTAAAAAGTATGCATGAGAGCTTTCTTGTAGTTTTTAGACGAGAAGGTGTGGCAAGCTGTAGAGATTGGCTGGACCAAGCCAAAGGAAGCGTCGGCCAATTGGGATGATGCTAAGATCAAGGCGGCAAACTTCAACAGTAGGGCATTGAATTCTTTGTTCAATGCGGTCACTAATGAGAAGTTCAAGAAGATATCCTCCATTGAAACTGCTAAGGAAGCATGGACCATCCTCCAGACAACCTATGAGGGAACCAAGGCTGTCAAAGATTCGAAGCTATAGAGGCTCATTACAAGCTTTGAAGAGATCAAGATGGAAGAGGATGAGTCATTTGATGAGTTCTATGCCAAGCTCAAGGATATAGTGAACTCTGCCTTTAATCTTGGGGAAACCATTCCTGAACCTAAGATTGTGAGAAAGGTGCTCAGATCTCTACCCGAGAGATTTCATGCCAAGATCACGGCCATAGAGGAATCAAAGGATATTAACAAAATTCCTTTGACAGAGTTGGTTGGTAATCTGCAGACCTATGAGTTAGGTTTGACAAGGATTGGCAAGTCGAGTAAGGGCAAGAGCATGGCATTGAAGGCCAAGAGCAGTGACACAGATGAGTCTTCAGACGATGAAGATTCTAAAATGAAGTCCTACATCACAAGGCAATTCAAGAAGTTCATAAAGAATTCCAATGCAAAGGTCTTCAACAAGGACCATAGGCAATCTAGTTCTTCTTAGTTCAAGAACTAAGACATAGTGAAGAAGGATGCAAGGGATAGCGGTCAGTACACTGTACCCTCAGGACCAAAGTGCTTTGGGTGTTAAGGCTTTGGACACATGAAATAGGAGTGCCCCACGTATCTCAAGACCATTGGAAAAAGTAAGACACTTGTTGCTACATTGAGTGACACTGAGCCTGAGGATGACTTCAAAAATGAAGATGACAGAATCCTGAATGCCTTTACTGCCACTGTTAATCCTACTAAGGGGATTGTTGAAGATGTGGATGAAGAAGAGAACTTAGTGGAGCCTAAATTTGAGAAGATGGATGAACAAGATTACATCCATACAACCTATGCAAAGTTATACAAGGTCTTAGAAAAGCATGAGAAGTTGTATAGGTTGACCATCAAAAAGCTTAGTGATGTGGAGCTTGAGCGTGAAGAGCTTTCCATAAAGTTTGATGATGCCAATCAAATTATCGGAGCATTGAGATTTGAGAATAATTTCTTGGCTGAGAAAACAAAGAAGCTTGAGGTAGAACTGTTCCAAGTCAGAGCTCAGCTGGAAATGACTTCAAGCGCTAAGCTTGATGAGATGCTTAGTCTTCAGAAATCTTCTTCCGACAGAACTGGTTTAGGGTATGATCTTTCTTCCTCTAATATTGCCTCTTCTAGTACTACTATTTTTGTTCCTCCTGCTAATAATGTTGAAATTGAGAATAATGATGTTAAAAATGAATTAGCTAGTAAGAACATAGACAAGGGTAAGTTTATCTTAGGAGCACCCCCTACACTTGTTAAGAATGAGACTAAAAACCCTAAGGCTAAGAAGGGTAACTCTCAAAAGCCTAAACAGAAGAAGCAGCATCTCTGTCATCACTATGGAGCAACCGGTCATACTCGACCTAATTGCTATAAGTAGTTAGCCACTCAACAGAGCAACGGTATGATCGCATTGAGAAACCAGAATCAGTTTCCATCCTCTTTTGCTCCTCTTGGAGATCTTCTCAAAGCCTTCATATTCCTTTCGAACTTGAACGGTTTTAACTCTTCCCCCTCAATGCCAAATCAAGGGGTTGCTAGACGGAAAGGTTCTTCCAAGGTGCGGAAGGAAAAGGGCTTCAAGTGATTTTGTCACTTTTTTTCTCTCTCTCCCTTTCTGTTTTTGTTTGCATTACTTGTGTGTTTTGCTTTTTGTGTTTTGAGTCAGTCTAGTTTTATACATTGCTTTTTTTTGTTTAACATGTTTTTGTTGGTTAGTTTTCAGTTTTGTCTTATTTTGTTTTTCATATAAAAATAAAAAAAATGAAAAATTGAAAAATACAAAAATAGTGTGTGTTTGTGTACATTGGTACTTGTGTACCTGGAATTGTCATTGAAACAAAGTTTTCTAAACTTTGTATCTCTTGTAGCTTAGATGAGCATCTCTATACACGACTAAGCAAGTGAGCTTTGTAGCTCTTGTTTGTGATGAGTAAGGTTAAGAAATCTCTTGCACTTAACACTCATATCAATCTTTTTGATGGGAAGGACTAGAAAATCCTAAGAGAAAGGCATAAATAACCATCTCACCACTATTGCCCGCCAATCATGAAATGACGTATGTATACTTTGGCATAGCAAAAGTGCAATGTCATAAGCTTAACATAATTGGGTATTTCTTTTCTCTCTTTTATATGCCTTTGCATGATATGCTTAATAAAAGAAAATATGCAAAGAAAAATTAAAGCAAAAAGAATCATAATGCTTTATATATGGTTGCAAGCGTGTCTTCTAAAAGATGTAGGAGTTATAGGATGTATTTCGAAGGTGATAGTCCCCATCAAACAGTTATGATTGTGTGTAAGTTAAAGTAATTTTCTCATATCTCAAATCATCATAATATGTAGACACTTATGCAATCTTGTGATATTTTCGCACACAACATGCAATATTCTTTGCTACTCTTGATACACGTGCAAGTACAATGTGATTTGGCCATCACAAGATTTATATGGGTTAATGTATACTTACTAGACTGTCTTGACTTGTTTTTTAAAAATAAAATTAGTTAGACTTGTTGTGTGTGTGTGTGTGTGTGTGTGTGTGTGTGTGTGTGTGTGTGTGTGTGTGTGTGTGTGTGTGTGTTTTGGGATCTATGTGCTTAACATTTTTTTTTTAGAGATAATTTTGAGATTTCAAAATGTTGTTTGGATCCTTAGTTGAGTTGCATGTTTGATTGCATCCATGTCTGTGTTTTTCTCTTCTTTGAAAAACTATTTTTAAGCAATCTCGACAGCTCCTCGACACCTTTCGACACCTAGCTTATCTATCAAGCTCTTCAAATGCTTTTTATCGCAATCTCGACACCTCAAGATAGCTAGGTCGATTGATCGACAAACTTTCTATCCCCTCGATAGCTCCTCGACAGCTACCTCGATCCATCGAGCTTCTAAGGATGAGGATAATAATGATGATGCTACTGCTTCCAATAATGAGGATGATGGAGATGCTAGCTCTTCCAATGCTGATGAGATGTCTACCTAACACTCTTACCCTTTGTCACTCGTGACAAAAAAGAGGAGTAGTTTTGGTTATGAGAGTAGTCATAGTTAAGGGGAGAGTTAGTATAGGAGATTTTTTGTTAGGGGGAGTGTTGATGTTGAGGGATGTAGTGAGGATTTTATGTATCTTTTTCTTTTCTCTCCTTTTTAGATACATTGTTCTTGTACATAGGTCTTGTGACCATTTTGACATACATTGTACTTATATTCTTTATATATTGATGTATGTTTTTTACCTACCCTTAGATGTGTTATTTCTTTTCTCTCTTTATGCACATGCTTCTTATATCTTGTATGCAATCTATTATTTCTGTTTCACACTAAGATGCCTTGATGAGTTTTTGTTTAAACTATTTCAGAAATACAGGTTGTGAAAGTCTTTCTTGCCATGAACTCTCTTCTTGTAAAGTTTTTCAAGAGTTTGTGTTAGGATAGATTTTATTATATTCAACAAGTGAATATGAGTTGAGTGATTTATGACTTCTCTCATATGTTCATTTGTTTGTTGTGGTTTTTTCACAGATTGCCAATGGGGAAGATTGTTAGGACATATGTGATTTAATGTTAGGAACATATGTCACTATTTTATGTAATTGACTAATTCTTTGACAAAACACACATTACTTGTAATTGGGTAGATATAGGACATGTTTAATGCTTCAGGAAACAAGGTTTCAAATTTAAGTGTTAAAGCCATGCAAGTCTATCCAAGAATTAAGCTGAAAAGTGTTATTCATTAAAGCTTAACAGCTAGCTCGACAGCTAGCATCTATCGAGACTTAAAGCTATCTGAATACCGTGGCTCTACAGCAGCTCGACAAATAGGGTATCTGTCGAGGTTTATGAAATTCAGATTTCCAAGTCTTTTTTTCATCCAATCCGTTATTATATGTTTGGGCTTTCTTTTCTCACAACTCTAGATGTATATAAAGATTATTTTAAGGGCCGTAAAAAGTGACACAAGTTGCACAAGTGTTGAGCAAAGTTTTTGTTCAAGCAAATTGTGACCAGAGATAGAATTTGCATCCTTCTTCTGAAGAAGCTACTGTGTTTGTACACCGTAGGGTTTTGTAACCAAGCAACTTCATGATCTTCATCATCTGGATGAACTGAAGAACTTTGTAGCCAACATCCTTCTCAAGTTGGTGATCAAGTTGCGTACTGGGATCCGCGCAATTGGTTAATCATGTATCGGGAGCCATGCATTGAAAATGAGAGATTGTCACTACAGAATAAGTCTAATTGGGTATTAGGGTAAGGGTTCAACTGTAGGTTAGTAAAAGGTACTAGGATTCCTTTACTTGTAACTGCTTGTTGTGACAATAGTGGATTCTCAAGAGTGGTGACCTTAAAATCACCCAGTGGGGTTTTTGCCGTGTAGGTTTTCTCCATTCGTAAAAAAATCACCGTATCAATTTAATTTCCGCTGCATACTTAGTTATTTGGTGATTTGTTTGTACTACCATGTTTATTGCATGCTAATTGAATTAATTAATTAACTTGGCTAATTAATTGGTTAATTCATCACAAGGGTTCAATACATTTTTGGCCTATTAGTACTAAATGTGGAAATAACACTTCCTCAAGTCTAGCTGAGGTGGCAATGTTCACAAAAAGTTTTCAAGTCCTTAATACAGGATGGTGTTCCATAGTTTCTATATTCTTTTCTTGATTCTTTGTCCCCCTATTTGGAAGGGTTTCCTTTCATTATATAGTCCTTTGGATTACATCCTAGCCCTCAACTTGTACAACCAAGGTTTTTCCTTTGGATGCTTGTTCCAGCGGGGTTGTGTTGGAGGTGGTAATATGTGCAAAAAGCTGTGAGGCTACTGTTCAGGAATCATTCCTTCATTAATGCGCCATTTGAGTTAGCACATTGCATTAAATGCGGAGGTGATGGCTACCATTTCTAGGTACTTCCTTTCTTCTTTGCTCACATGTCTCTTCCACCTTAGTTTCTTGTCTTCTGGTACTATTTGCATGCTTGGTAATTTTCGAGGAATGCTCGCTCCTTGAGCTCTTCCGGAGGTCGGCCTCTTCATCTTTCCTCCTCGAGTTCTAATGCATGGGTCAAGCTAGGGTTGATATGCAAGTGGGCCTTTTTCCCTCCTCAGGCTGGGCCCACAATTTCCATTTTGTACTTGGCCTCACCCCTCCTACAATAATAATAATAACTTTGAAAGTTCACATTGCTCAATTATATACGAATTTCCTCACGAGTAACTGAAAGTCTGTTTGTGAGAATTTTGATGGTTTAAATTGCAATCCATTTTTATCAACATGACAATGTGGGTTTGGTATTTATTTATTTCTTTGGTAGAATAGGTTTCACAAGTGTAATATCTTTGTATCAAGAATGACAAGAAATGAAATGGATTTCAACGTGACAACTGTTATTCATTCAAAGTTTATCTCATCTTTTAAATCATGACCTGTTCCGATGCAACCATGCATGAAGAGAGTTAGAAATACTAAATGAATGTATTGTATTTCTCAAATTATAAAATATGCATAAGTGTCTTTATATAGGAGGCAGAGTGTGTAGTACAAGTATGTGTACTATACAAGTAAACAAGGTGGGTCTAAAGCCCATAGCGTATTACATGTTAATAGCCCCTCTCAAACTCAAGGTGGGTGTGTGAACAACTTGAATTTGTCATCCAAAGCATGAAGGCATTCGTTAGGATGCGACTTGGTGAAGATATCTGCAAGTTGATCTTTAAAGGAAACCGAGAATAGCTTGAGAGCACCATGGATAATCGATCTCTATGTGTTTAGCCCGTTCATGGAAGACATCATTGTGAGCAATATGAATAGCACTCTGGTTGTCACAATAAAGAGGAGTAGCAGAGGATGTGGACACACCTAAGTCCTTAAGAAGCCATTGTAGCCAAAGAACCTCAGATGTGGTATCAGCAAGGGCACGATATTTTGCTTCAGTACTGGAGCGGGCCACAAGGGTTTGTTTCTTGCTTCACCAAGAATCAGAAAAGAACCAAGAAGAAAACAATAACTAGTGGTGGACCTGCAATCAGTGGGATCTCTTACCCAATCAACATTAGAGAATGCACAGAGAATAAGAGGAGACTAAGTATAGTAGAAAAGGTCATGGAAGAGAATGCCCTTCATGTATCAAAGAATGCGCAGAACAACAACATAGTGAGTCGATCGTAAAGCAGACAGATACCGTCTCACCTGGTGAACAACATAGGAAATGTCTGGACGAGTGACAGTGAGATAAACTAAGCTGTCATCCAAGCGTTTATAAAAATTGGGATTACACAATGGTTTCCCCCCTGAGGGAGACAGATGCACATTATGTTTAATTGGAGTGTCAACAGTCTTGCTATCAGTGAGTCTAGCTCGAGACAAAAGTTCAGAAGCATACTTAACTTGAGTAATATAAAATCCATTTGTAGAATGAGTGATTTCAAGACCCAAGAAGTAGCTGAGATGTCCAAGATCTTTCATCTCAAATTGCTAACTGAGAAAATCTTCAAGTTCTTGAATGCCACTGAGGTCATCACGAGTTATGATCATATCATCCACATATAGGAGAAGCAAAATAGTGCATTTGTCAGTGCGATGAAGAAATAAGGCAGAATCATAATGATTGGCAATGTAACCCAAATGAGAGATGGTAAAGTTGTATTTGGCAAACCAAGCTCGTGGAGCTTGTTTAACGCCATAAAGTGCACGGCAAAGGTGACAAACCTTGTTTGGTTCAATAGAGAGACTAGGAAGAGGTTGCATATAAACCTCTTCACTTAAATTCTCATTAAGGAAGACATTTTTGACATCCATCTGAAAAATGTCTCATTTACTGGTAGTGGCAACAACTAAAAGGACACGAACAAATGAGATTCGAGCATCCAGAGTAAAGGTCTCTTCATAATCAATCCCATACTCCTGTGTAAAACATTTTGCAACAAGACGAGCTTTATATCGCTCAATGGCCCATCAAAGCGAGTCTTGATCTTATAGATCCACTTACAACCAACCACAGATTTTTCAGGGGGAAGAGTCACCAAATCCTAAGTATAGTTTTTAGATAATGCATCAAGTTACTCTTTCATTGCAATCTACCATAAAGGGTCAGTGGAAGCCTTATGATAGGTGTGAGGCTCATGCAGTGTAGCAAGGGTAGTGTTTAACAATGATAGTCAAGTAAATGTGTAGGAATGCATCTTACTTGAGTTGAGTGATGAGGTGGAATGTCTTGTACAAGATCTTCAGGCGGAGTAGAAATAGGGGACCCAAGCTCAAGGTTGGGTAGCTATTCTTCGACCTGTTCATCTTCCACCTGTTCATTAGAGGGTGATCCAAGAGAGGCATAAAAAATATCCGGTGGTTGGATAGAGAAGTTTATATGAGGATTGGGAGCAACTATAGAAGGAATATGTGGCTCATTTGGAAAAAAGATCTAAGACAAAGGAGGTATATAAGAAGGCATGGAAGTGAGAGAACTCGACAAGGGAGCGATGTTCCCAAAAGAAAACATTGTAGGAGATACGAAGATGATGAGAGACAAGATCATAACACCGATACCCCTTTTGAGTTTTGTCATAGCCAAGAAAACAACAAATTCTAGACTAAGGCTCAAGTTTGTTATGCTTATGTGGCTGAAGAAGATCGAAACAGATAGAATTGAATGAGCGAAGGTGGTGATAGTCTAGATGTGACCCAAAAAGGCGCTCATATAGAGTTTGATTTTGGATGACAAGATTGAGAATGTGATTAATAGCATGAATAACATGAAAAGCAGCTTTGCCCAAAAAGGAGCAGGAACTTTAGTAGAGAGAAGAAGAGCATGAACAGTGTCAAGAATATGACAAAGTTTTCGTTCAGCTCTATCATTTTGCTGAGAGGTACCTAGACAAGTTAATTGATGAATAGTGCCATAGGAATGCAAAATAGCTTGGAAAACATATTGTGTATTCCAAAGCATTATCAGATCGAAAAATTTTGATTCGTTTGGAAAATTGAGTTTCAACCACTTTTGCAAAATTATAATATATTTGCAATAATTCAAAACGATGTTTCATATGAAAAATCCAGTTATAGCGAGAATAATCATTGATAAAGACAACAAAATATCGAGATCCACCAATACTTGAGACAAAGGAAGGCCCCCAGGCATCAGAATGAATGAGGTCAAAGATATAAGTGGACATTGATTTACTAGCATTGAAAGGTAAAGCTGGTTGTTTTCCTAACTGACATGAAACACAATCAAAATTTTATGTGGACACTAAACCTAACAAACCTCTAAGAGCCAAGTATTGTACCCGAGAGGAAGATGCGTGACTAAGTCAGGTAGGTCAAAGTGCAAGGGAAGGAATAGAAGAAATTGTAGTAGCTGCAGCAGCAGCAACAGAAACATGAGCAATAGGTGGACGATGAAGGTTTTCCAAAGGAAACATACGCCTAACTCTGGGACCGATCCCAAGCTCCTGTCTCGTCCTCGGATCCTACACAATACACCCAAAATTATCAAAGGTAATGTGATAACCCAACTCAGCTAATTGTCCCACAGAAAATAGATGGTAAGAAAGGTTAGGAATATTAAAAACCCTAGGAACCGAGATGCTGGAGGTTGAAATAGAACCTATATTATGACTAAACATTGTGGAACCTTTTGTTGTGCGAATATTAAGAGGACGTGGTGCAAGTTCAAGTTGAGAAAATAAGGACGAGTGAGGTGTCATATGATTGCAACAAGCAGAATCCATAAGCGAAGTGGAAGGAGACATACCATATAGAACTAAGAGAGAAGAGGAATAAGATGCATTACCAACCATACAAATGGTATTAGCAATGATGTTTTGAAGGTCGATTGTGGAAATGGTGATAGTGAATCCAGAAGACTTGGACTGTGTGGAGTAGGAGCCATTGGTTGGATACTCTCAGTTTAGCAATAGTAGCAGCAGAAATGGAAGCAACTAATTTGTTTTGATAATAGCAAGTCTCAATATTATGGCCAAGACGTTTGTAAAAACGTTTGTTGGATTGTCGGCAACGATTGTTGCAATAAGAAGAAGACATCTCCTTATTCTTCATTTAAAAGCAAAATATGCAAAATTGGACCGCAAAAATGAAATCTATGCGAAAAACTAAATAAGGAACACCTAGACTGCAAAAAGTCAACTTTGATAAAAAGTCAATAGTCAATGGTCAAACAACGGCAGCCAACGATCAACGGAGGCAGTAAAGAGTCAACGATGATGACATAATCGCTGACTGAGAGCTAATGTGACACTGATTAGGTGCTGACACAAGCAAGATGACGTGGCGCTGACGTCAGCTAGGGCTGACATGGCAATAATGATGTCACTGATGACGTCAACTTAGACTAGTGGACGACGCGTGTGGTGTGTGACTGAAGTGCAGAATGTTTGGGCGACACGTGAGGGCACATGAAGGCACCAATGAGGGTTAGGTTTCCACAAGATAGTAGATCAACGGAAGACGATCTTAGTGGTACCTGCAAAAACACAATCGGGGCAAAGTTCATGGCGACAACGATATGGCAGTGGTCTTTGCAGTGTGAGACTCTTGAACGGCGGCGGCTGCAGGTTTGGAACTATAAACGATGACTGAGAGACGTCGAAGATTCAACAGCGAATGGCTACAATGGCGACTGTGATGACGGAAGTGACTATGAATTTGAAGCAATACCAAAGAGAGATAAGACTGCTAAGAAAAATGTCAAAGTAACGGCTCCAATACCAACTTAGGAATACTGAATGAATATATTATATTTCTCAAATCATAAAATATACATGAGTGCCTTTATCATAGTTGTCAAGATCATACGATACGAGATACGTATCGTATCGTGTGGAAAAAGTTCCGTATCATATCGCTGTATCGTAAGTGCTCATGAATCGTACGATACAGTGTGCGTATCGTGTTAGGACATATGTGATTCACTTGTTAGGAACATGTCACTACTTTATGTAATTGGCTAATCCTTTGAAAAAATGCATTTTACTTGTATTTGGGTAAATCTAGGATGAGCTTAATACTTCAAGAAACTTTGTTTCAAGATCAAGTGTTGAAGCCATGCAAGTCTGTCCAAGATTCAAGTCTAAAAAGTGCCTCTCATTAAAGCTCGACAGCTAGCTCAACAGCTAGCCATCTATCGAGCTTGTACTGCTATTTCAGCCCCGTGGCTCGATAGCATCTCGACAGATAAGGCATCTGTCGAGGTTTATGAATTTCAGTTTTTCAGGACTGTTTTTCATTCAATTTGTGATTGTATGTTTAAGCTTTCTTTTCTCACAACTCTAAACATATATAAGGACTATTCTAAGAGCCGTATCAGGTTGCATAACCAAGAGAAAAATTGTACAAAAGCATAATTTCTCAAGTGTGACCAGAAGCCTAGTTTACCCTAGTTCTTGAAGAAGTTGCTGTGTTTGTACACCATAGGGTTTTGTGACCAAGTAACTTCTTGATCTTCATGTGTTGAAGAACAGAAGAACTTTGCAGCCAACATCTCTCTCTAGTTGGTGACTGAAGTCGCGTACTGGGATCCGCGCAATTGGTTAGTCACGTACTTGGAGCCGTGCATTGAAAAGAAGAGATTCTCACTACAGAACAAGTCCAATTGGGTATTGGGGTAAGGATTCAACTGTAGGTTGGTATAAGTGTTAGGTTCTAAGGAATTAGGAACTAATGTATTAGAACTTCAATTTGTAATGTTGGCAAACCATGATCAAAACAATCTTTAGTCTTGTTTTTAGACTTGCTTAAAGTATGTCTTATTATGTAAAGTTGAAATCGAGTTACTGCAGAATTCATTGTGCAGATCTGTCAGGCTCGATCGATCGAGAATTAGACTTGACCGATCGAAAGTCGTGCAGATCATTTTTCTGCAGAATTTTCCAACTCAGCCCTAGCCCATTTAATGTGTAGGGTTTTATGTTTTGCCCTGAGTATATAAGGGAAAACCCTAACCACGTTTTTAGTGTTCTGAATGCTATGTTTGTGAATCTAATTGTTAGATCTAGAGGTGTTTACCTTCACATACACTTAGGGTTTCCAAACTCTAGATTCATGTCAAGAGATTGGTAAATCATACAATTTCAGAATCAAAGAATTTCAAGATATACAAGCAGATGTGCTTGTGCTTTGCTGAGAATTCAAGGAAAGAAGGAGTCCGTGGTCTCGTAGCTGTCACGTGGTCGTGGTAGTAAGTTTCCTACAGGCAGGTAGCAATAGGATGTTAGTGGTCTAAGTTTCTATTGTGTAAACTTCGATTCTTTCATAGTGAATTCGTTTTACCTTAAGGATATCTAGGTTAAATCCTCCCCAGGTTTTTTACCGGTTTGGTTTTCCTGGGTCATCATATCATGTGTTCTTTATTATTCCGCACTTTTACATGATATGATATATTTATGTTAACCTAGATTTGTTTAATTTACCTAAGTTAATCACTTGGCTAATTATCTAGGTTAATTTGTTTGGGTTTAAGGGGTCTAAACATCTTACAAGTGGTATCAGAGCGGGTAGCTTTTTGTTTTTGATCTTTTGATCTTTAAGCTGATCCTTGACCCCTGTTGTTATGGATTTTCTTAAAATTTTCTCTTTAGTTTGCCACATTGTCTACTTGGAATACTTGTCTTTTGTCATTTTTGTTAAATCTTTTCTTGAGTATCTTGGTATAATTACTTATGATGAAAATTACTTGTGCTATACTGCTTTAACTACCTAAAAGGCACGTGATTCTTGTCTTTGGTATTTGGATAGTGGTTGTTCCAGGCACATGACAGGAAATAAAGCTTTGTTCAAGACACTCTGTGAAGGAAAGATTGGGACAGTCACATTTTAAAGATGGAAGCAAATCTGTGATCAGAGGCATTGGCACTGTGGATATTCCAGGATTACCAGCCTTTGAAGATGTTTGGTATGTGGATGGAATGAAGGCAAACTTACTCAGCATAAGTCAGATTTGTGATAATGGACTGAATGTTCTCTTCACTAAGCAAGAATGTGAGATACTTGATGAAGGTGGTGACTGCACGTGTATTGGTGTGAGGATAGTTGACAACTGCTATGGAATCACTCCAAGTATAAGTAATAAATGTTTCAGTGCGAAGATCAATCAAGTTGACTTATGGCATCAAAGGTTGGGACATGCTAGTCTCAAGCAATTAGAGAAGATTTCTAAATGTGATGCAGTTATTGGGTTGCCCAAGTTTGAGAAGATTGAAAAATGCATCTGTGGACCATGTCAGATGGGTAAACAAGTGAAGTCCAAACATCCGTCTGTAACTGATGTTCAAACTACAAGACCTTTGGAGTTACTGCACATTGATCTCATGGGTCCTGTAAGAGTTCAAAATTTAGGTGGAAAGAAGTATATTCTCGTTGTTGTGGATGATTTTACCAGATTCACATGGGTTGTACAAGAAATGACCCGTGTCATGCTCCATAACAAGAAGATGCCTAAATCCTTCTGGGGAGAAGCAGTTAACATTGCATGTCACACTCTCAATCGGGTATATTTCAGACCTAACTCCAAACAAACTCCCTATGAACTCTAGAGAGGAAAGAAGCCTGTAGTCAAATACTTCAGAATATTTGGTAGTGACTGTTACATTCTACGTGATAGAGAGAACCTGGAAAAGTTTGATGCTAAGAGTGACAAGGGTTATTTTTTGGGGTACTCTTCGACCAGTAGAGCATACAGAGTATACAATCTGAGAACTAAAACAGTCATAGAGTCTTCAAATGTTGTGATCAATGATGAATTAAATTCTGAAGGTCATTCAGAAATGCATCTCCAGTTCAAGAACAGATTATGGAAGTTGATGACTCTCTACCTGAAAATTATGTGGGAAAGCACACTGAGGAAGAGTTGATGTTATTAAATGATACAGCCTTTGTGCCATCAAGTGCAAAACCATCTACACCAGTTAATGAAACTCAGCAAGAACAGAGAGAGTTTCAAAGTTCATCAGAACAGAAAGGTACCTTTACATCATTAGTCAAAGGTCCATCCTCTAGAGTTAAGTTGAATCATCCTGCTTCTAATATATTGGGGAGTTTGAATGATAACATGAGATTGAGATCCAAAGCATTAAATGTGATTACTCACTCGTGCTATTTATCCTAATCTGAACCGAAAAAGGTGGATGAAGCTCTACAAGATGCTGATTGGGTAAATTCTATGCATGAAGAACTTCATCAGTTTGTTCGGAATGATGTGTGGAAATTAGTTCCTAGACCAAAGGGAGTCAATGTTATCGGAACCAAGTGGATTTTCAAGAACAAGTCAGATGAACATGGAACTGTTAGCAGAAATAAATCTAGGCTTGTTGCTCAAGGGTACACACAAGTAGAAGGGATTGATTTTGATGAGACTTTTGCACCTGTAGCAAGATTGGAATCTATTCGGATACTTTTGGTGATAGCAAGTCATATGAACTTCAAGCTATATCAAATGGATGTCAAGAGTGCTTTTTTAAATGGCACGTTGCAAGAAAAGGTATATGTTGAACAGCCGAAAGGTTTTGTTGATCCTCACAGGCCGGATGATGTCTACAAGCTGAAGAGAGCCCTCTATGGGTTGAAACAAGCTCCATGGGCCTGGTATGATAGACTAACTGCATATCTCACAGACCATGGTTTTAAAAGGGGATTTATTAACACCACTCTTTTCATACGAAAGGATAAGAATCATTTTGTAGTTGCCTAAATTTATGTTGATAATATTGTTTTTGGTGCTACTAATGATTCTCTTGCTCAATCTTTTGCAGATGAAATGAAGGTCATGTTTGAGATGAGTATGGTTGGTGAGCTAACTTATTTCTTGGGATTTCAGGTCAAGCAAACGGATTCTGGAATTTACATCAATCTAAGTATGCGCGAAATTTGGTCAAGAGATTTGGTCTTGACAAGGCTGCACATGCTAGGACACCAATGGCTGCTAATGCAAAACTAACAAATGATCCATCAGGTGAGTCTGTTGATGTTACGTATTACAGAAGCATGATTGGTTGTCTTTTGTACTTAACTGCTAGCTGACTTGATATTGCCTTTAGTGTGGGTGTTTGTTCTAAATTTCAATCTAATCCTAAGGTTTCTCATTTAAATGCTGTTAAAAGGATTATAAAATATGTTGCTGAAACTTGTGATTATGGATTATTTTACAGCAAAGAGTCAAATCTCTCTCTTGCTGGTTTTTCTGATTCTGATTGGGCTGGTAATGCTGATGATAGAAAAAGAACCACTGGTGGTTGTTTTTATGTTGGTGCAAATCTTGTTGCTTGGATGAGTAAGAAGCAAAATTCTGTTTCTTTATCCACTGCAGAGGCAGAATATATTGCTGCTGGAAGTTGTTGTTCACAGCTTCTTTGGATGAAAAAACTCTTGAGTGATTATGGAATATCACAGGACACCATGGTTGTTTATTGTGATAATTCTAGTGCTATAGATATCTCTAAGAATCCTGTTCAACATTCTAAGACTAAACACATTGAGATTAAGTATCATTTCATTAGGGATTTAGTTGAAAGGAAAATTGTTACTCTTGAGTATATTCCAACTGAACGTCAAAATGCTGATATTTTCACCAAACCACTTGATAGAGGCAAGTTTGAGACTCTTCGTCAAGTTATTGGTGTGATTCTCTATCCTTAGTCATTCTTGACGTTCTTGGTCCTTGTGCTTCATTGTTCTATCTTTTGTGACCATTTTTTTAGGATTTGCATTGCATAACATTCATGCATTTCATTCTAGGTTGATTTATTTCCTTTAAAAAAAAAATTGTGTGCAAAATGTGTTTTTGCTATATTTTTCTTAAATTTGAAGACAAGGTTGGTCAATCTATTTTACATAACATGTTTATGTACCTTGTTTAGCTTGGATGAGCTTATTTTATTGCACTCTACTAGTTTAAGCTTTGTAGTGCATGTTGTGTGGGAAGATGTTATAGTTGTTGATCACTTGATCTTGATCTTGAAATCATATGTCTTTGATTGTCGGACTTGAACTTTTTGAGAAAGGCATAAATAACCATCTCACCACTGTTTATTAGCCAATCATGAACACCTTAGTGCATATCATAAGATTTTGTGCTCGTGAAAGTGTAGCACATGCACAAAAAGAACATAAGGTGTAGCCTCTTTTAAAATGCTAAAATTGGTGTATACATTATTGGGCTATAATAAATTCACAATTCAAATAAAATTGGTATGTACATAATCCCGGCTTTGTTAATAAGTTTCTGATCAATTAAAATTGATATTAATTATAAGGCAAATCAAGAAACTTACATGATTGCAAACTTTTATTCTAGGAGATGTGAGAGTTATATGATGTAACTCTTTAAGTTATAGTCTCTTTCAAATTCATGTGATGAATTTTGTAGAAATTGTGATTGATCACTATGTGCATATCACCTCACATGTTTCTCAAGCGTCTGCTAGTTGCACACACTACACAAGTTATTCTTTGCTAAACTGTGTACATGTTATTGTGTGATTTTTGGTCTAACCAACCAAGTTTGAAAATTTCTTGAAATTGATGCAGAACATGTTTGCTTTTGAGTTCTTGAGGGAAATTAAGAGAAAATCTTGTTTTGGGGGATCTGGGATAACTACATGTGTTTTTGAAAAACATTTCATCTCATACTCATGCATTTTATCCATAAAATTTGATGCTTTGAGTAGTTTCTGCACTGAAATTGGTTCATTTTTCCAAAAAAAAAAATTTCCTGAATTTCGATCGATCGATCATGTTTTTCGACCGATCGAAAATGTTTTTAAAATCCCTGGAAAGTTTCGGTGTGTTTCGATCGGTATTCAATTGATACTGGATCAATCAAGGTACTTTCGACCAATCGAATCTAATTTTCGATCGATCAAAAATCAGGCTGAGAGTTTTTAAAAAGAACTTTTCTTCACGTGTTCTTCATTATTTCAAAAACTTTTCAACTCCTTTTTGTCTCTCACCAATCGGTCAAGCCAACTGTTGCTATTTTTGTCGTTTTCCTTCAATCTTTTTGCAATAGATCTCTCTCCCAAGGCCGGTAAGATTCTTTTACCCCTCTTTTTATTTTTTGTTAGGTTCTAAGAATTAGGAACTAATGTATTAGAACTTCAATTTGTAATGTTGGCAAACCATGATCAAAACATTCTTTAAGTTGTGTGTTAGACTTGCTCAAAGTATGGCTCTTCATGTAAAGTTGGAATCGAGTTTTATGCAGAATTCACTGTGCACTTTCTGCCTGACTCGATCGATCGAAAATTAGACTCGATCGATCGAAAGTCGTGCAAATTGATTTTCTGCAGAATTTTCCAACTCAGCCCTAGTCCATTTAATGTATAGGGTTTTATGTTTTGCCCTAAGTATATAAGGGAAAACCCTAGCCACGTTTTTAGGTTCTGTTTTTCTGTGTTTGTGAATCTCATTGTGAGATCTAGAGGTGTTTACCTTCACATACACTTAGGGTTTCCAAACTCAAGACTTATGTCAAGAGCTTGGTAAATCATACAGTTGCAGAATCAAAGATCTTAAAGAAATACAAGCAGGTGCGCTTGTGGATTGCTAAAGAATTCAAGAAAGAAGGAGTCTGTGGATCTCGGAGCTATCATGGGGTCGTGGTAGTAAGTTTCCTACACTTGGGTAGCAATAGGATGTTAATGGTCTAAGTCTTATTGTGTAAACTTCAATTCTTTCATAGTGAATTCGGTTTTACCTTGAGGATAGCTAGGTTAAATCCTCCCCAGGTTTTTTACCGGTTTGGTTTTCCTGGGTCATCAGATCTTTGTGTTATTTATTTTCCGCTGCTTTATTGTTTTTTGATATATTTGTGTTAACCTAGTTTTGTTTAAATTACCTAAGTTAATCACTTGGCTAATTCTCTAGGTTAATCTGTTGGGTTTAAGGGGTCTAAATGAACTGACATTTTTATTTTCAGTTTTTCATGCATAATTTCATGCATTTCATTGGTATTTTCAGGCTTTTTTCTTTTTGAATTTGTGTTGATTTTGATTGTTTTCTATCACAATAAATCAATGGGTTTTTGTGGGGACACCATATGCAAGTGTTACAAGTGGTTTAATTTGGTTAATTTGGTGTTTTATGAAAAATTTGAAAATCTAGGGCTTGAAATTGCCAAATTTAGGGGTTTTGTTCAATTTGATGAAATTTGATGAAATTGGCTTGTTGGATAGATTAATTTGATCATTATATTGAGTTTTATAACATTTGTGTTGATCAATTTCTCAATTTGTTGTGTTTTATAAAATTGGGTTTTTGAAAATTGGGAACTTTTTTGATATAAATTTCATGCTCAAGCCAATTTTGTGAATTTGGATCATATTTGAACTGTGTCACTGCATTAGTTCATGCATCCTTTACATATTTTGTTCCTGCATCATATAGATTGTTATTTCTATTTTGTTTGCTGAGCTAACTTACAGTCTGCCCTTAGTTTATTTTTTTCTGTTCTTTTCCATCTGTGTCTCTCTATTCTATCCTTAGCATCATGCCTAGGAAAACTAGAGCCCATAGGACTTCTGACCCTTCACCTTCCTTTGGTAGTGATCGGTTTCCTAGTGAGAAGAACCAAGAGACATATGAGACCCTTAACCTTAGGCATCACATTTGGGGTGAGCGTAGGGTCATTTTAGATGAGGTTGATGCTGAGGTGAGATGTAATTTTGAGCATCGGGGCTGGTTACCTTTGTTAGATATAGATCATCCGCCTCCGGCTACCTTGATTAGAGAGTTCTACTCGAACCTCTCATCCACGTCTATGATTCCAACACTCTAGTTAAGAGTTGGATACGAGGTGTGGAGTATCGCATTACCCCTTCGGTAGTGTCTGATGCTCTTGGGGTGCCTGTGGTTGATCATCCTGTCTTTCCTTATGATGAGTCTCCGCTCCTTAATGATGTGATGTCTTACATCACTGGGTCTTCTATCCAGTGGGGTTCTGATCCTTGGATCACCTCTGCTGAGCTTTCTGAGCTTCATTACCTTTTCTTTAGCATTGCGTGTCATTCTTTATGGCCTATTTCTCATCTTCACACCATTCCTATTGAGCGATGTGTGTTTTTGTATGCTCTTGTCACTGATGCTCCTATCAGTTTTCCTCATCTGTTTCTTCGTTCTTTGAATGAAGTGCATCGAAGTAGTTCTACGGCTCATGCTTTATTCTTTCCTGTTTTTATTCATAGGATTCTTCTTCATCTAGGTTTAGGTGATTTCCCTACTTCTAAGCCTGTTCACATTATTGCTCATATAGGTGCTACCTTTCTGAGGCAAAGGGCTGCTCAACTTCAAGCTAGTTCTAAGCGTCCTAGGGTAGAGCCTTCTGGTGTCACTCCACCCCCTTCTTCTTCTATAGGTGCTCCTGCAGCTGAGACGTCTACTGATCCTGCTGCTGATGTTCCTCCATCTTCTCCTTCAGATGTTTCTGATATTCGTCAGACTTTGGACACTGTCATGATCGTTCAGGCGGCTCATGGTCAGCTTCTAATGAATGTACATGATGAGCTTTGTGCTTTAAGAACGGATTTGGCGAGTTTTCGTCGTTCTCCTCCGCCGCCTCCTTTTGATGATGAGTGAGTGCCCTTTTGTTATGCGAATATTAAGAGGACGTGGTGCAAGTTCAAGTTGAGAAAATAAGGATGAGTAAGGTGTCATATGATTGCAACAAGCAGAATCCATAAGCGAAGTGGAAGGAGACATACCATATAGAACTAAGAGAGAAGAGGAATAAGATGCATTACCAACCATACAAATGGTATTAGCGATGATGTTTTAAAGGTCGACTGTGGAAATGGTGATAGTGAATCTAGAAGACTTGGACTGTGTGGAGATAGGAGCCATTGGTTGGATACTCTCAGTTTAGCAATAGTAGCAGCAGAAATGGAAGCAACTAATTTGTTTTGATAATAGCAAGTCTCAATATTATGGCCAAGACATTTGTAAAAATGTTTGTTGGATTGTCGGCAACGATTGTTGCAATAAGAAGAAGACATCTCCTTATTCTTCATTTAGAAGCAAAATATGCAGAATTGGACTGCAAAAATAAAATCTATGCAAAAAACTAAATAAGGAGCACCTAGACTGCAAAAAGTCAACTTTGATAAAAAGTCAATAGTCAATGGTCAAACAGCGGCAGCCAACGATCAACGGAGGCAGCAAAGAGTCAACGATGATGACATAATCGCTGACTGGGAGCTAATGTGACACTGACTAAGTGCTGACATAAGCAAGATGACGTGGCGCTAACGTCAGCTAGGGCTGACATGGCAATAATGATGTCACTGATGACGTCAACTTAGACTAGTGGACGACGCGTGTGGTGCATGACTAAAGTGCAGAATGTTTGGGCGGCACGTGAGGGCGCATGAAGGCACCAATAAGGGTTAGGTTTCCACAGGATAGTAGATCAGCGGAAGAAGATCTTAGTGGTACCTGCAAAAACACAATCGGGGCAAGGTTCATGGCGACAACGATATGGCAGTGGTCTTTGCAGTGTGAGACTCTTGAACGGCGGCGGCTGCAGGTTTGGAACTATAAACGATGACTGAGAGACGTCGTAGATTCAACAGCGAATGGCTACAGTGGCGGCTGTGATGACGGAAGCGACTATGAATTTGAAGCAACACCAAAGAGAGACAAGACTGCTAAGAAAAATGTCAGAGTAACAGCTCTAATACCAACTTAGGAATACTGAATGAATGTATTATATTTCTCAAATCATAAAATATACATGAGTGCCTTTATCATAGTTGTCAAGATCGTACGATACGAGATACGTATCGTATCGTGTGGAAAAAGTTCCGTATCATATTGCTATATCGTAAGTGCTTATGAATCGTACGATACAGTGTGCGTATCGTGTTAGGACATATATGATTCACTTGTTAGGAACATATGTCACTACTTTATGTAATTGGCTAATCCTTTGACAAAATGCATTTTACTTGTATTTGGGTAAATCTAGGATGAGCTTGATACTTCAAGAAACTTTGTTTCAAGATCAAGTGTTGAAGCCATGCAAGTCTGCCCAAGATTCAAGTCTGCCCAAGATTCAAGTCTGAAAAGTGCCTCTCATTAAAGCTCGACAGCTAGCTTAACGGCTAGCCATCTATCGAGCTTGTAGTGCTGTTTCAGCCCCGTGGCTCAATAGCATCTCGACAGATAAGGCATCTGTCGAGGTTTATGAATTTCAGATTTTCAGGACTGTTTTTCATTCAATTCGTGATTGTATGTTTAAGCTTTCTTTTCTCACAACTCTAAACATATATAAGGACTATTTTAAGGGTCGTATCAGGTTGCACAACCAAGAGAAAAATTGCACAAGAGCATAATTCCTCAAGTGTGACCAAAAACCTAATTTGCCCTAGTTCTTGAAGAAGCTGCTGTGTTTGTACACCATAGGGTTTTGTGACCAAGCAACTTCGTGATCTTCATGTGTTGAAGAACAGAAGAACTTTGCAGCCAACATCTCTCTCTAGTTGGTGACTAAAGTCGCGTACTAGGATCCGCACAATTGGTTAGTCACGTACTTGGAGCCGTGCATTGAAAAGAAGAGATTGTCACTACAGAACAAGTCCAATTGAGTATTGGGGTAAGGATTCAACTGTAGATTGGTATAAGTGTTAGGTTCTAAGGAATTAAGAACTAATGTATTAGAACTTCAATTTGTAATGTTGGCAAACCATGATCAAAACAATTTTTAGTCTTGTTTTTAGACTTGCACAAAGTATGTCTTATTATGTAAAGTTGGAATCGAGTTACTGCAGAATTCATTGTGCAGATCTGTTAGGCTCGATCGATCGAGAATTAGACTCGACCGATCGAAAGTCGTGCAAATCGTTTTTCTACAGAATTTTCCAACTCAGCCCTAGCCCATTTAATGTGTAGGGTTTTATGTTTTGCCCTAAGTATATAAAAGAAAACCCTAGCCACGTTTTTAGTGTTCTGAATGCTGTGTTTGTGAATCTAATTATTAGATCTAGAGATGTTTACCTTCACATACACTTAGGGTTTCCAAACTCTAGATTCATGTCAAGAGATTGGTAAATCATACAGTTGCAGAATCAAAGAGCTTCAAGATATACAAGCAGGTGTGCTTGTGCTTTGCTGAGAATTCAAGGAAAGAAAGAGCCCATGGTCTCGGAGCTGTCACGTGGTCGTGGTAGTAAGTTTCCTACAGGCAGGTAGCAATAGAATGTTAGTGGTCTAAGTCTCTATTGTGTAAATTTCGATTCTTTTATAGTGAATTCGTTTTACCTTGAGGATAGCTAAGTTAAATCCTCCCTAGGTTTTTTACCGGTTTGGTTTTCCTGGGTCATCATATCATGTGTTCTTTATTATTCCGCACTTTTGCATGATATGATATATTTGTGTTAACCTAGATTTGTTTAATTTACCTAAGTTAATCACTTGGCTAATTATATAGGTTAATTTGTTTGGGTTTAAGGGGTCTAAACATCTTACAATAAGGTATTGGGATTCCTTTACTTGTAACTGCTTGTTGTGATAATAGTGGATTCTAGAAAATGGTGACCTTAAAATCACCCGGTGGGGTTTTTGTCATGTTAGTTTTTCCCATTCGTAAACAAATCACTGTGTTATTTATTTTCCACTTCATACTTAGTTTAATTGGTGATTTGTTTGCGCTACCACGCATTTGCATGTTAATTTGATTAATTAATAAACTTGGCTAATTAATCAATTAATTCATCACAAGGGGTCAATACGTTCTTGGCCTATCATATCGTATGAATTGTATCGTATCGTATCGTAAAATTGTATGTATCGTACGATACATAGACAAATGCTTTAAAATTAGATTTTTTGTTAAAATTTGTACTTTGATTTGAATCCAAGCAAAATTTTATTAGTTTACTTAATTTAGCCTACTAAAATAACATATTCATAAGTTTTTTTCTCCTCGCTCCTACAATTGGACTACACAATACACACTTATCTTTCACTTTAATATTTTTTAAAAAAAAATTAATTTTTTTTTATTTTTATCATTATTGTTATAAGTCCAAGAAACTAGAATGCCAAAAAAAATTTTATAAAAAAATTATTAAAATAAAAAGAACAAGAAGAGATAGTAAATGTTAATGACGAATAACGATGAAAAATTTTTTAATGAAGAAATAAATTTGCAAAATTATAAGCATGATGATAACGTTGACTTAGATGTGGTTGATTAGACAATTTGATGAATATGATGAAAATAAATTATTATTTTTGGGTCATTTGTAATATATTATCACTTTTGAATTTAAGTAATTTGAATGTGTATGTTATGAGCATATGCTAGTTTGATTTATTTAGTTAGCTTGTTAAATATTATTATATAAGTGATAAATAAATTAGTCATTAGTTGAATATATTCAAAATTTATAATGAATATTCCCTTCATATATGTATATTTATAAATTTTATTAAGTGTTTGTGTATCTTACGATACACGATACGATACGATACACGATACGGAAAAATTAAAAATCGATTCACGATACGATTCTCGTTTTGACAACTATGGCCTTTATATAGGAGGCAGAGTGTGTAATACAAGTATATGTGCTATACAAGTAAACAAGGTGGGCCTAAAGCTCCCAGCTTATTACACTTTAACAAAGAGAACTGAGATATATATGAATATATTTCTTACCCAAAAATATGTGATCAAGTTGCCATAGATGAGCCCAAGGGAATTTTACTCTCATGTGAAGTGTGAAACCACAGATATATCATTGCTTGATGGACCTACTTCTCATTTTATCCTTCTTCTCTTTGCCACCCACCATGCTCATCTTGCTTGTCCACTGCATCACTTTTGGAGACCTCACCAGCTGAGCTTTTACAGTCCTAGCCTCAACGGCACTATCACCAATTGCATTAATAACATTAGGACCATCGCCACTGGCTAAATGAATTAGTTAACTTACATTAGAACTAAACAACATTGAAAGGTTGGATAGAAACTTGAATGATTTTGAAGATTTGGCACAATGAAGATAGAACTGACAATGGGAAGAAATCTTTTGTGCAATATGGAGTTGAATATTTGGAAAAATTAGTAACCACTGTGTTAGTGCTTACTGGTGAGAAGATATACAAGGGAGCAAACAATAAAGCCAAACATAAAAATGAGAATTTGATTGAGAAATATTTTGATAGGTCTAAAAATGAAACCAAAGCAGGGAATTTGATTAACAGTAGTATAAATTTATATTAGATATTTGATTAGGTTTTTTATGATTCATTTAAACTAGATTTCTTGTTTTTTCTATGGAACAACTCACTTGGCACAAAATTAACCCACAATTAAACTCTAATTTGAAATTTATATATTGTTAGGACATATGTGATTCATGTTAGGAACATTTGTCAATTTAAGAAAATCAGTTTTTCAGATCTAATTTCACTCTAATCCATGTATAGATGTTTGGCATTTCTTTTCTCACAACCCCAAACATATATAAAGATTATTTTAAGGGCCGTCACAGCTGATGCACCTCAATGCAAAATTTTTTCACAAGCATATTGTGAACCGGAGACATATGCCCTGGTTCATCTTTCTCTTCAAGAAGCTGTTGTGTTTGTACACCATAGGGTTTTGTAACCAAGGAGCTTCGTGATTTTCATCGTGTGGATGAACTGAAGAACTTTGCAGCCAACATCCTTCTCAAGTTGGTGGTTAGTCACGTACTTGGATCTGTGCATCGATTGGTTAGTCACATACTAGGAGCCGTGCATTGAAAAGAGAGATTGTCACTATAGAACAAGTCCAATTGAGTATTGGGGTAAGGGTTCAACTGTAAGTTGGCATAAGGTACTAGGATTCCTTTACTTGTAACTACTTGTTGTGATAATAATGGATTCTCGGGAGTGGTGACCTTAAAATCACCTAGTGGGGTTTTTGCCATAAAGGTTTTCCCCATTCGAAAACAAATCACAGTGTCAACTTTATTTTCCACTACCACGTGTATTGCATGTTAATTAACTTAATTAATTAACTTGGCTAATTAATTGATTAATTTATCATAAGGGGTCAATACATTCTTGGCCTATCATATATATATATAAAGAGAGAGAGAGAGAGAGAGAGGATCGTATAGGATCTTATTGATCCCACCAAATTTAAATTTTTTTTTTATTTTATCATCATTTTGAGTGCTTTATTTAAATTTTGATAATTATATACATGGATATATATATATATATATATATATTGTGAGTGTAAAGAATTTGAACTTTGATCATTTTAAAGCTTCAATTTCATGTATTAGTCGGTTATATTCACAAAATCTAATTGTTCTATAGTTGCTTGTATTAGATATTAGTTTTTGTTGTTTGTATACTATAGAAAAAAATGGGAATTTAATTGATATATTTAGTTAGTCTTAGTGTTATGATTATTTGCTTGGGTTATGACATTATGAAGTATTTTTATGTTTGGGTTTATTATTTTTATTTTTTTGTGATAGTACTAATTTGTAGTTAGCTAGTTTCCATTTGCTGACTTGTTTTGGATTTTAAACTTCAAACTTAGAAGTTGGAAAACATTTTTCATATGTGTTGATAGTTATTTTGGTAATTGGTTGCTAATTAAACATTTTCTGAACTTTTAAAATACAGTGTGTTAACACTTAAGAATCTTTATTTCGTTAGAATAGACGTAGCGATATATGATATACAAATTACATCATATTGATGCAAATGTTTGTTTTTGTTTATTTTTGATGAAATCACAATTTATATAATCATTAAACATACAAAATTTCTACCAATGTGTTTTTTTTTTTTTTTTTTGGCTTTAAATTAGAAAATAGGTCAGATTCGTGATTCCACCTACCTCCTACGATCCTATGTAGAACCTCAATTTTGACAATCTTGTATGTGTGTGTATATTTATGTATATAAGCACATGATTATGCATTATAATAGGGAATAATTATTCATTTTTTCTATAATTTTGTTGTTGTTATTCATGCATACTGATGGTGCAAAAAATCAACAGTTGAGCTCCTCGTCGTAGTGGAAGGACGAAGCTGTGATTGTGGTCGTCTCTGTTGGAGAAGAACCTACAAAATGCACTAGGTGGAAGAGTAATGTGCCGGTGTGGCGTTAGCCAAATTGCCTTTGATGCTTAAGTTAGTGAGGGAGAAAGATTTTAGAGAGAAATGGACTGTAGAGTGATTTTCGTAAAGTATTTGTGTGTACCTTTAACTTCTGTTACCTTTTCTTTTTACAGTTGCATGCCTTATTAATGGGCAATGAATTGTTGTATTTATGCTCAACAACTAGTGCATTACAAAATCTTTGTCTGAAGTTCACAACTCACTCTGTGATTGTTGCTCCGTCCGTTACTCTTTGTCATCAATGAGTGTAATAAATGCGTAACGTCTTCTCTTGGTTAATGACGATCTCAGATTAATGACGATCATAAATTTCTGACTCATCAGCTGCCCCCTTGTTTGAATTTTCATCTGTTAGACAAGATGAAAACATATTCGTCTGATGCTTCGTATTCCGTGTATGGTGCATTTATGACGAGTTAATGTCTGAGCCGTTGAGTGCCACGTGTATGGTCAAGATGCGTTCAACGTGCAAATTTTTCTCGGTTTTTCCACGCACAATTTGGCCATTTATCTCGCATTTTTCCCTCCTGTTCCTTTTTCTTCATACTCCTTCTTTGTGAAATTGGCATATTAGGGTTTATCTCTCCTTTAAGCTTTCTTTTTCAGTTCTGCGTTTCCTAGTAAGTTCTTTGTACTCCCCTCTCTTTTCCTGTTCTTCCATGGTAGGTTATTCTTCTATCAGGGTTGATTGTCCCTTAGTAGCTTTTCTTTTTGCTCACTTGGGATGTTTACTTGAGGTTGTAGAGGGAGAATGCCTCAAGTGGGTTAGTTTCTTTGTGGGAGAGGACTGTTCGTATAGGTTTGTCCTTTCTTCTTTATTTCCTCTAGTTTCTCATTCTGCTAGGGTAGCCAGGCTACTGAAGATGTCTGGGAAGGTTAGGTCTAGTGAGTTGGAGACAGGGTTATCCTTATCTGATGATCGCGTGATTCCTGAGGTTACTTCCCCTTCCACTCCTTATAAAGCATGGAGCATCCCCTGTGCCCTCTTAGAAAAAGATGAAAAGCGGATTAAGGATAGTTTCAGTTTCCTGATTCGGTCAGGATTATGATTCCGAGTAACGAGGATACGGCCTGTCACTCTTATGTTGATGAAGTTTGTTTCTATGAGGCAGACTTTACTAGAGCTCTTTGTCTTCCCACTCACCCTCTTGTTAGAGAACTTTTTGCGTACTTGCATCTTGCTCCAGCACAGTTAGTGCCCAACTCTTGGCAAATCATCATTTCTTGTATGGTGGTGTGGATGTCTGCCAATGATGGGGATGTCATCAAGAAAGAAGAATTCCTTCATTTTTATCGTTTGAGAAAATCTAAGGACCCTGGCTACTATGAATTTAAGCCCTAGGATAGGGTATCTAGGTTAATACTTGACTATCCGTCGTCTCTCCGAAATTGGAAACTAAATTTCTTTTTTGTCTCTAGCAATGGTTGGGAGTTCATCCCTGGTAAGGACCTGGACGAAGCCCCCAAGTTTTTTCATAGTTAGGGAACCCCTATGTCTGGTGCATCTTTCTCGTCTTTTGGTTATTTTTTACTCTTTGTGAATGACGGTAGTATGTGACATAAATTTTTTTGCAGTTCCTCAATGCCCTCATCTAAAGAGGAGATATCATCGTCGTGTTGAAAAGGTGAAGGAATATTTGGAGACCGTTAAGGATTTTGATGAGCTCGTCTCTCCCCAATCATTATTCCTCCATTTTCTAGGTCTGGAACCCTCAAGTAAGGTCCGAAGAAATCTTGAAGTTGTGAAAAAGAGTGAGTGTTCCATCTTCTCTCCCCAATCACTATATATATATATATATATATATTTTTTTTTTTTTTTACTTTCTCACTTCTTTCAGGAATAATGACCAGATTTAGTAAGCAAAAGTTGGCCAAAGCACAAGAGAAGAAGGCAAAAGATGGCCTAGTTAATGGCCTCCTTTCAAGGAAGCGCTCGAAGGTAGGTGACATTTCCAAGGAAGATCTTGTAGTGACTCCTCCTTCTGCCCATTCACTTGCTAAGCATCTTGCCTCCCTTTCCTCGTCTCTAGAGGTGATTGCTTTTGCTGGGGAGGAGACTAAGAAGAAGAAGAAGGTTGCTAGCAAGTCTTTCCTTCCTTCTTTCTGGGACGATGCCGATGCTGCTGCCTTGAAGGCTCATGAGGTGCTCTCTATGGACGACCTAAGTCCTTTAATGGCGAAGTTGTCCAGTGAAGTGATGTCGTCTCACCTTCAGAAGCTTGTGTAGATATATGTTGATGACGTAGATTGCTTTTTTCTCTTTTGTTTTATTTTTGCTAAGAGAGATTTATGTGTAGGCTTTGGGGGAATCCTTGTTCATTTTTGGGAAGCTTCGGGACTTAGAGAAAAAGGTGTCCATAGCTAAGCTCGTGGTCAAATGCCTTTCTGCTGAGAATGAGACGCTAAAGAATAAGGTTTCCATCCTTGCTATTGAGGCTGAGAATGACAAAGAACGCATGGCGGCCTTGGAGAAGACAGAAAAGTCTTCAAGTGGAGAAATATTTTTGTAAGCTGAAGGATAAACAAATGGGTGATCTGCAGCTGAAGTTGCAAAAAGCTAGGGCTACGGCAGTGCAAGAGTTCAAGGACTCCGACGCTTACTTAGACGAATTGTTTGAGTATTATGTGGAGGGCTTCGAGATTTTCAGGAAATGGATGGCAAAGCATCACCCAAATTTGGACCATTCTAGTCTTGTTATGGGTGATGTTGAGAAGGAGCTCCTGTCCGATCGTTCTTCTGAAGCTACAGCTGAGAATGTGATGGAAGAAGCCACAATCGTAGCTGAGGTGATTGAAGAGGCCACACCCATAACTCTTACAGATCCTACCCCTGATGAATAGTAATTTATTTATTTTTCTAATTTTTTTGTGTAAGACGAAAACAATGTCTTTTATGGGCTCGTTGTTTTGAGCAGTTTATTTGAACAATTTCTTTGGGCCTGTGTGTTTTGGGCATGCATTTTCTTTTTGACAATGATAAGTAAATTTATGATCTACTGACATGAAAAGATTTTTGTAAGTAAATCTTTCCTGTGTCCAGGTGGCGAAGGTTTTTGGATACCTTCATGCTTTAGTTGTGTTGAGCAACTCTTCATGATTGGTTGCATTTGGACAATTGAATTTTGACGATATTAGTTGTGTTTAAACAACTTTTTACGCTTAGCTTGTGTTTGAACAGCTTTTCTTGTTGAGTCATATTTGAATGATGGTGTTAGTTGTGTTTGAACAACTTTTTATGTTTAGCTGTGTTTGAACAGTTTTTTTATTGAATCATATTTGAATGACGATGTTAGTTGTTTTTGAACAACTCTTTATGTTTAGCTGTGTTTGAATGACGATGTTAGTTGTGTTTAAACAACTTTTTATGTTTAGCTGTGTTTGAACAGTTTTTTTATTGAGTCATGTTTGAATAACGATTTTAGTTGTGTTTGAACAACTTTTTACGATTAGCTATGTTTGAACAGCTTTTTTATTGAGTCATGTTTGAATGATGATGTTGCGCTGTACTCGTGACTTAAAGTCATGCTATTGGAGCGTCTTTAGGTTAACCATTTTTTTTTTTTGTTTATTCATGCTTGAATGATGGTTTTAATAGCTGTGTTTAAACAACTTTTGATTTAGTTGACTTTGGTAGTTGTGTATTAACAACTTTGATGGCTATGACGCCGTTGGTTGTGTGTGAACAACTTTTGATTTGAAATTTCAATGATGGAGATCCTTGGGATGTCTCCCAAGAATAATTCTTGAGTGTTGCACATGTTTTTGTTGATAAATAACTCATGGATAATCATTGATAAATACGCATGGATAATGCTTTCATGTATTATTGATCTATGAATGGCGGAAGTAATAACTGTCATACATATTGATATGGAGATTAGGTAACTTGAAACGTAAAGGATTTCTTATTGGTAGTATTTCTTCAAATTTTTTATGTTCCATGGTTGAGGCAGTTGTTGGCCATCTAAAGACTTTAGGTAGTAAAAGCCTTCTCTAGAGTGATGGATTACTTCGTAGGGGCCTTCCCAGGCTGATCCCAGTTTTCCTTGGGATGGGTCATTTGTTGCTTGTGATATCTTCCTGAGGATGAGGTCTCCTGTATTGAACCTTCTTATCTTGACCTTTTTGTTGTAGTATCTGACCATTGTTTCCTTGTGTTTGGCCATTCGCTTCATGGCCTCCTCTCTGACTTCATCAATTAGATCTAAGTTGCTGTTAAGCTCTTACTGGTTCTGTTAGGACATATGTGATTCATTTATAAGGAACATATGTCACTCTTTTATGTAATTGGCTAATCCTTTGACAAAACGCACTTTACTTGTATTTGGGTAGATCTAGGATGTTTAATACTTCAAGAAATCTTGTTACAAGATCAAGTGTTAAAGCCATGCAAGTTTATCCAAGATTCAAGCTAAGAAAGTGCCTGTCATTAAAGCTCAACAGCTAGCATCCATTAAGCTTGAAGAGTTGTTCCAGCCCCGTGGCTCGACAGCAGCTCAACAGATAGGGTATCTGTCGAGATTTATGAAGTTCAGTTTTTCAGGACTATTTTCATTCAATCCGTGATTGTATGTTTGGGCTTTCTTTTCTCACAACCCTAAGCATATATAAGGATTGTTTTAAGGGCCATCAAAGGTTACGCGTGTATGTGGCAAAATTTGTTTATGCAAATTGTGACCGGAGACTGAATTTGCCCTAGTTCATCTTTTTCTTAAAGAAGCTACTATGTTTGTACACCGTAGGGTTTTGTGACCAAGCAACTTCTCAATCTTCATCGTGTGATGAGCTAAAGAACTTTGCAGCCAACAACCTTCTCTAGTTGGTGAATCAAGTCGCATACTGGGAGCCATGCAATACAAGGAGAGATTGTCACTACAGAACAAGTCCAATTGGGTATTAGGATAAGGGTTCAGCTATAGGTTGGTATAAGGTACTGGGATTCCTTTACTTATAACCGCTTGTTGTGATAATAGAGGATTCTCAAGAGTGGTGACCTTAAAATCACTCGGTGGGGTTTTTGCTGTGTAGGTTTTCCTCATTCGTAAACAAATCACCGCGTCATTTATTTTCCGCTGCATACTTAGTTTAATTGGTGATTTTTTTGTGCTACCATGCATTTGTATGTTAATTTGATTAATAATAAACTTGGCTAATTAATCAATTAATTCATCACAAGGGGTCAATACGTTTTTGGCCTATCAGGTTCTTCTAACCTTCATAATTTTTTACTCGGAGGCTCATCAGTCCCACTTTCACTGGTATGACGGCCTTAATGCCAAATGTTAGTTTGACTAGCGTTTCTCCTGTTAGAACTCTTGTGGTCGTCCTATGCAGGCATGTCCAGACCCATCCAAGACCCAACCCGACCCACCCGGAGGACCCGACCGGCGACCGATCCGAAATCGGCCGACCCGATCAAGTCTCCAGTCGGCGGCGGGTCGGTCTCGATTTTCCTCTCCCAAAACCCAAAAAACCCGATCCGACTGATGTACTAAGAAGTTCTGCAAAAATTTCCCAAATTCCGGCAAAAATTTCTAGATTCCGGTGAGATTTTCCCAGATTCTGGTGGTGAGATGAAGATTTTGCGCAGATCTACGCTTGATCCGGCGGTGAGATGAAGATTGTGCTTCAATTTTCACTTAGATCCGGCGATAGAGATGAACTTTTTGCTCAAATCTGAGTTTGATGTAATGGTTTTTGCTTCATTTTTTTCTTAGATCTAGTGATTTTCGCTCAAATCTGGGCTTGATGGGGTGATATTGAGCTTCGATCTGGCGAAGATCTAGTGCTTGTGCTTCGATTTTCACTTAGATCTGGCGACAAAGATGAATTTTTCGCTCAAATCTAAGCTTGATGTGATGTTTTTGCTTCGATTTTTGCTTAGATCCAGAGATTTTTGCTCAAATCTGGGCTCGATGTGGTGATTTTGAGCTTTGATCCAGTGAAAATCCGGTGATTGTAACTCAGTACAAGGCCGACCGACCCAACCGTCATTCGCCGGAGTCTGATCCGACTCGACTCGACGTTGTCTTCGGTCGGTGGCAGGTCGCTCAGCTGTCCACCCGATGTAAGCGGGTCGGCTGCGGGTTGGGCATAAACCCGACCCGGACCAACCCGTGGACACCTCTAGTCCTATGTGCCCAAAAGACATTTGGTAGTTCTTCATGCCATGCCCCTTTTGCCCCCTCAAGCCAAGTTTTGATCATTTAAGCAAGCTTCTGTTCATCGCCTTTGTCTGACCGTTGGCCTGAGGGGGTCTTGGAGAAGAGTAGTGGTTCTTGACTCCTAGGTCTTGGAAAATTTTTTGAAACTTAGGATTGTTGAACTACTTTCCATTATCAGATATTATGACATGTGGGACTCCAAAGCTGCAAATGATGTTCTACCCTACAAAGCTTGTGACTTTAGCCATTGTTATAGTTGTCACTGGTTCTGCTTCTACCCATTTTGTAAAGTAATCGATTACGGCGATCAGAAATCTGAGTTGCTTCTTCCTTAAAGGGAACGGGCCCATAATGTCAATCCCCCATTGGGCGAAGGGCCATGGTGAGGATATGGGTGTCATCATCTCTCCTGGCCTCATTTGGACATTTGCGAAGTGTTGACACTTATCGCACGCTCTGACGAGGTCATAGGCATCCTTTTGCAAAGTTGGCCAATAATATCCTACTCTGAGTGCTTTTCCTGCTAAAGACCTTGCCCTAACATGATTTCCACAAATTCCCTCGTGTATCTCGTGGAGCACATAATCTGCTTATTCTGAGCTGGCACATCTTTGTAGGGTTGAATTTATTCAATCATTTTGTTGGCTTTATTTCGTGCCAAATTTTCTTGTAATTCAGCATTTAGAAACCCTGTATTTAGGTGGGAATCATGTAAGGGTAGTGTGTGAGAGAGTATAAAGAAAAGCTCAAGAGTATGCATTCAAGAAAAGCCTCGCGACTGGATCTCGCGATTGGCCTACAACTGGAGAGTCGCCAAAAGGTGGCACACGTGTGAAGCATGCAGGGGAACTGAAAGGTCGTGCCAGCTGCTGCACTAGAGGACAAAACTTCCAGTTTGGCCAAGCAGTTAGCTTGTGACTCAAACTCGCAACTCGTTCCAGTCGTGAGCTCGAGTCACCAGAATGTCCTGTTTGGTTGTAACTGACTCTTCGCATTCCTAATACACCCGACTATAAATACCCCTTATACCCACGAAATGTAGAGAGCCTCCAGAGAGAATTTTGAGAGAGAAACCATAAAGAAAAACAAGATTGACTCATCCACAATCTTCATCCTTTATTCTCCAATTTCCTCTACTCTCACCTTCTCTAGTGACATATCCTTGAGAGGTACATTTTCCAAATCCTTATCTCACCATACCCATATATGTGAGAAGGTATTTTGGTGCTTAGAAAGCAGTTCAGAAGGGGCCAATTCATTTTGGTTGATGCAATGGGCGATTACGGGATCTGATAAGCTAAAGAAGACAAGGTTCAGCATAACCCTGTTGGAGCAAGAAGTTTGGAGGGCTTAGGTGCACTAGGTAGATTAGGCTTGGAGGGTCTTCTGCTATTCATGTATCCCAACTTTATTCTCTAGTAGATTATTGATCGCTTGGAGGGCGATGGAGAGGTTTTTCGCCGAGTGCTTCGGTTTCCTCTTCGATAACACATCGTCGTGTTATCTTTGTGTTTGCATCCTTCTTCCCTTACTCTTTACCTTTTAATTGCTGTTGTGATTGTGATTAAGTATGGTTTAGAATGTTTTACCAATTTGGGTTTAACTTATATTCATATTCCGCACATATATTGTTTAATTATAAGCTTGTGTTGGTAATTTGTAAATTGGGGGGTCTAAACATTCATAGGCGATTCACACCTTAATTGAACTTTCAATCTTAAGTATGGGAGTGAATAACCTCGTCTGTACAGTACATCGTCGATAATGACGAAGCGAGCTGCTCTGATTTGTATCTTCCTTGCTTCCTTTTTATCTTCTAGGAGCCATCCTTCCTTCAAATAGCGGATGATGGGAGTCATCCACTCGTCTTGTTCTTTTATTTTCAAAAACTACTCACCTTTTGTGCTTGTTCGCCCCCTTATCTCTACACATGGTTTGGAGGTTACGTTGCAGTCGTCTAACGAGGCCGATCTTGCTAGGATGTCAGCTTCTGCATTTTTGGCCTGAGTGATTTGCACAAAGTCTAGTCTGTCAAAATGCTGCGAGAGTTGTTGGACGATCTTCAAGTACTTTTGCATCATCTCTTCTTTGGCTTCATAATCTCCCTTCACTTGTACAATTATTAGCTGAGAATCAGCTTGGACGATGAGATTCTTTGCTCTGAGAGCTTTTGCTAGGCTTAGTCCTGTTAGCAATGCTTCATACTCTACCTTGTTATTTGTTGCTGAGAATTGTAGTCTAACCGCATACTTCAATATTTCTCCTTCTAAAGATATGAGCACTACCCCTGCCCCTCCTACTTTCTTCGTGGCGAACCCATCTGTTTGGACCATCCATGTTTCCAAGGGGAGTTCTTCTTCCTTGTGGGGGTAAGTGAATTATGCGATGATATCTGGTAGTAGTTGGGCTTTGATTGCTGCTCGAGGCAAATATTCGATGTCGAATTGGACTAGTTCAATTGCCCATTGAATGAGTCATCCTGTTGCATCTATCTTGTTCATCATCTTTTTTATTGGCTTGTCTGTTATGACGACAATGGAATGTGCTTGGAAATAAGGACAGAGTTTCCTGGAAGCGACTAGTAATGCGAAAGCTATCTTTTCCATCCTTGGGTAATTTGCCACTACTCCTTGGAATGCCTGGCTGGTATAATAGACTGGCTTCTAGACATTTTCTTCTTCTTTAATCAATGTCGAATTGACTGCGGTGTTAGACACTATTAAGTAGAGATACAACTTCTCTCCTATCATCGAGGGACTTAGCAATGGTGGCTTTGTCAAGTACTCTTTTAATTTTGCAAGGGCTTCTCACATTTGTCAGTCCACTAAAAGGCTTTTTTCAATTCCTTGAAGAATGGCATGCACTTGTCCGTTGCCCTAGAGACGAATTTGTTTAGAGCTACGACCTTTCCTACCAGGCTCTGAACCTCCTTCACTGATTTTAGTGATTTGACCTTGATTATTGCCTTCACTTTGTCTAGATTTGCCTCTCTGCCTCATTGGGACACCATGAATTCCAAGAATTTTCCTAAAGCAACATCAAAAACACACTTTGTAGGGTTTAATTTCATATTGTACTTACGTAGTGTGCTGAAGGTTTCTTTCAGATCGTCCAAGGCCTCATCCCTGCTTTTCACCAGCATATCGTCTATGTATACTTCCACATTCCCTGCAATTTGGTAAGAGAACATGCGGGTCACCAATCTATGGTATGTGGCTCTTGCGTTCTTCAATCCAAAAGGCATAACTTTGTAGCAGTACAACCCTTGGCTGGTGACGAATGAGGTCTTCTCTTGATCTTCTTCGTCCATGAGGATCTGGTTGTATCCAGAAAATGCATCCATAAAACTTAAGAGCTTGTGTCTAGCAGTTGAGTCTACCAGTTGATCAATCATTGGCAATGGGAAGCTATCCTTTGGGCAGGCTTTATTTAGGTCTATGAAATCAACACACATTCTCCTTTTGCCGTTGCTTTTTTTTACCATTACCACGTTTGCTAGCCAATCTGGGTAGAAGACTTCCTTGATGAAACCAGCTTCAAGTATCTTCTTTACTTCTTCAGTTACTACTTTGTTGCGCTCTGGTGCAAATATTTTTCGCTTCTGCTGCAAGGTTTGCATTCTGGGTTGACGTTGAGACGATGTTGTATGATCTTTCTATCAATTCCAAGCATATCCTCATGTTTCCAAGCGAAAACATATTGGTTTGCCCTCAAGAAGGAAACCATCTTCTCTTTCTCCCGAGTTGTGAGTGTTGATCCTATTTTCAATACCTTTGTCGAATCTCCTGGGACGATCTCAACTTCTTGTGGTGTTTCTGACAGTTCGAGGATAGGCTCTGGTTCATTAATCACCCATGTGTGGTTCTCCTCAGATGCTAAGGCAGCTTGGTAGCACTCTCTTGCCAGAACTTAATCTCCTTTGATTTCTCCCACTTCATGGGCTGTTGGAAATTTCACATTTAAGTAATATGTTGACGTCGTTGCTCTTAGCTTGTTAAGTGCAGGTTTTCCCAAGATGATGTTATATGTTGAAAGGTAATCAACTATGAGGAAATCAATTTCCTTGGTGACTTGCGCTGGGTAAGTGCCTGCAATTACGGTTAGAGTGACGATGCCCCTAGGGACGATTCTATCCCCAGTGAAGCTCACCAAAGGAAAAGTGAAAGGCCTAATCCTTCCCTTATCCAATTTCATCTGCTGAAATGCAGGTAAGTAGATGATATCTGCTGAAACGCAGGTAAGTAGATGATATCTACTGAGCTTCCATTGTTAATGAGCACCCAGTGAATGTTGAATTCTTCTACTCTAAGCATGATTACCAGTGGATAGTAATGGGGTTGCCTAATGCCGCAACCATTTCTCTCAGAGAAAATGATATCAGGTTCGTCATTCCTTGGCATCTTCAATGGAGGGAGCCGTGAATGGACACTATTTATTTCTCTTTCATGGGCTTTTTTCAGGGACTTCAGCATTCCACCTGCCGTTAATCCTCCCGAGACCGTCTTTATCTATCTTGCAAGATGTTTGCTATCTCCTGCTTCTTCATTTTTGTCTTTATCGTCCTTCCATTTGTATCTATAAGGCTTAGTTTTCCTGATATACTTCTGTAACTTTCCTTGTCAGATTAAAGTCTCCACTTGATCTTTCAAATGCCTACACTCGTTGATGCGATGCCCATGGTCCTGATGGAACCTACAGTACTTGTTTTCGTCTCTTTTGTCTGCTGGAGTACTGATTGGTTTTGGCCATTGCAAGGAGGGATCATCCCTTATCTGCATCAGGACTTGCTTAATTGGCATTGTTAGAAGAGTAAAATTAGTGAACTTTGGCTTCCTATTTGGAAGTTCCTTCTTTTTCCCTACGATCTGCCCAACACTTCATGTCTGTTTCTTTTTATCACGATTACTGCTTGTTCCTTCGTCTCTCTTCCTTTTACCTTTCATTTCTTTTATAAGCACCGAGTCTTCTGCATTCATGTACTTCTAAGCTTTTCGAAGCAATTCTGAGACCATTTTTGGTGGGCTTTTGGTGATTGAGAAGAAAAAATCCCTGGGTAGAAACCCTGCTTGGAAAGTTGTTAGGATGACTTAATCTTTAGCTTCGTCTACCTGCAGTTGCTCCTTATTGAATCAGGCCATGTACTGTCTTAGTGATTCTCCTTTTGCCTATTGAATGTTGAGAAGATGACCTGTTGGCTTCTTGTGTCTTTGTCCCCCAATGAAATGACAAACAAAACCCTTGCTGAGTTGTTCAAAATTCGCAATAGTTCTTGGGGATATCTTGATGAACCATACTCTGGCTGCTCCTTTCAATGTCTTTGGGAATGCACTGCACATCACCTCGTCTGGGGTCATCTGCAACAGCATCAACGTCTTGAATGATTCAATGTGATCCAAGGGATCCTTGGAACCATCATACGACTCCAACTGTGGGAGACGGGATTTCAATGGGCAGGGATGGTTCAGTACTTCAATAGTAAATGGTGAGTCTGTCATTCAAATCATCCCATCCAAATTCTCCTTGCCTTTGTCCTTCATGTCACTTTTTAACTAGTCCATCTCCTTCCTCATGTTGCGAAGCTCATTCTCCATCCGGGAAGAATCTTCTCCTGAGGTCTTGTCTCGTCTGTTGGCTTGAAAGTTTTATTCTTCTTCGTTCTGGTTTTCACTTGTTCGCCGACGTTTTGCATTTTGGGATTCCATTGTTTTTCGCAACTCTTCATTCTGGTGAGTCAGCTCTTCCACAGTTGCCAGGAGGGCCTGGATTTGTTGTTGTTGCACAACTTCTTGTTGTTGTGCAATTTTTGATTCCATCTTGTACGAGGAACTCTTTTATCACTAGGAAAGATGGCTTGGATGATTAGTGTTTCCCATAGACGACGCCAAACTGATGATAGAAAAAATCAAAAGTTGAGCTCCTCGTCGTAGTGGATGGATGAAGTTGTGATTGTGGTCGTCTCTATTGGAGGAGAACCTGCAAAATGCACTGGGTGGAAGAGTAACACGCCGGTGTGATGTTAGCCAAACTGCCTCTGATGCTTAAGTTAGTAAGGGAGAAAGATTTTAAAGAGAAATAGAATGAAGAGTGATTTTTGTAGAGTATTTATGTGTACCTTTAACTTCTGTTACCTTTTCTTTTAATAGTTGCATGCCTCATTAATGGGCAATGAATTGTTGTATTTATGTTCAACGGCTAGTTCATTACAAAATCTTTGTCTGAAGTTCACAGCTCACTCTGTGACCGTTGCTCCGTCCGTTAATCTTTGTCATCAATGAGTGTAATAAATGCGTAACGTCTTCTCTTGGTTAATGACGATCTTAGATTAATGACAATCATAAATTTCTGACTCATCACATACCATATATTTGTTGAGTGAATAAAGTGCATAACAAGTTTAGTGCTTTCAATCTCCTAAGAGTGATCTATAGGTTGGGCTAAATGAGTGCCAAAATCTTCCTATCTTTATAACCTATCCTCTAGATTCAAGATTTGAAGAGTTCGAAACCTAATACTTTCACCATCGATTCATTGCTACTAGTAAGTGAAGTCTAAACTTTTCTTCCTCATTTGTATGAATTCAAAATTTTACTTAGATCAAGACAGGTGGTTATGTAATCCAAGCCATAAAGGCTTCATGGTGGATCGACTAGTCTTGTTTACAGATATTATTTTGGTGTGAAATTCCACAAATGTTCAACAATTTGGTGTTATGTATGATCATATTCTACAATTTGCTGGTATTGATTATGTTTGACAATTTTCTAGGTTTGATTTGGTGCTCAATTTGATTATGGGAAAGAGGGATTCAATAACAAATTGATGAATTTTGAGTAAACAAACTTTTTTTTGAGAATGATGAGTAAACAAACTGATTGAGTTTTGAGTAATAAAATTGATTTGGTGGAAAATTGTGGAATCATCACAATTTGAAGGATTGATTTAGGAGGATGAGATTTAGGAGTAGAGACTAATTTTTTTTTTTTTTATTTATGTTAGGACATATGTGATTCACTTGTTAGGAACATATGTCACTACTTTATGTAATTGGCTAATCCTTTGACAAAACGCACTTTACTTGTATTTGGGTAGATCTAGGATGAGCTTAATACTTCAAGAAACTTTGTTTCAAGATCAAGTGTTAAAGCCATGCAAGTTTGTCCAAGATTCAAGTTTGAAAAGTGCTTGTCATTAAAGCTCGACAGCTAGCCAACTATCGAGCATGTAGAGCTGTTCCAGCCCCGTGGCTCGACAGCATCTCGATAGATAGGGTATCTGTCGAGGTTTATGAATTTCAGTTTTTCAGGACTGTTTTTTATTCAATCCGTGATTGTATGTTTAGGTTTTCTTTTCTCACAAACCTAAACATATATAAGGATTATATTAAGGGCCGTATCAAGTTGCACAGCTAAGAGAAAAATTGCACAAGAGCATAATTCCTTAAATATGACCAGAAACCTAGTTTGCCCTAGTTCTTGAAGAAGCTGCTGTGTTTGTACACCATAGGGTTTTGTGACTAAGCAACTTCGTGATCTTTATGTGTTGAAGAACAGAAGAACTTTGCAGCCAACATCTCTCTCTAGTTGGTGATTGAAGTCGCGTACTAGGATCCGCGCAATTGGTTAGTCACGTACTTAGAGCCGTGCATTGAAAAGAAGAGATTGTCACTATAGAATAAGTCCAATTGGGTATTGGGGTAAGGGTTCAACTGTAGGTTGGTATAAGGTACTGGGATTCCTTTACTTGTAACCGCTTGTTGTGATAATGGTGGATTCTCAGGAGTGGTGACCTTAAAATCACCCGGTGGGATTTTTGCCGTGTTGGTTTTCCCCATTCATAAAAAAATCACCGTGTCATTTAGTTTCCACTACATACTTAGTTTAATTGGTGATTTGTTTGTGCTACCACATGTTTATATGTTAATTTGATTAATTAATAAACTTGGATAATTAATCAGTTAATTCATTGCAATGGGTCAATACGTTCTTGGCCTATCAATTTATTTTTATCTAAATTGTATTAAACATTTCTTTCAAAAGATATATTTTATTTTATTAGGAAAATGCTGAAATCCCATAAATATTGTAAAGAAAAAAAATCTTTTATGTTATTTATTTTTAGTTTCTGGAATTTTTAAAATTTTAAAGAACTTGCTTTATTTTTAAGCTTATTTAATTGCATAGAATAATAAAATATGTGTGTCATGATTTAATTAGATCAATTAGCATGTGTGACAAGCTTAGATAGGTGTCACTTAACAAACACATAAATCAGCCATTAACAAAGGGATTATTAAGCAAAATGAACCCCTAATGCTGCTGAGCAGATAAATTAAACATTAGGGGGCAATTTTTTTTTTTTTTGAGAATCAAGTGAGCAAAATAAAAATAACCTCAAATTTTAGGGATATAATTTGCACTTTAGTCTTAGTTATAAGCTATAACATCAAAGAAGAGAAGCCAAAGCCCTAAACTTTGATTGTAGGTAAATTTCAAAAATCTCATCTCCCATTCTCTCCCTCTCACTCTATCAGCCAAGTACAAAATCCAATCCAAAAGGTATATCACCAAATAGTTTAGCAATCGCTACAAGAAAATCGAGCTATTGTAGTAGGTTTTTTGCTGCGGTTGCAAAAAGTGCCGCTATAAGTCACGTATTGCGGCGCTTTTTTGGCCCGCCGTTGTAGATGAGCTATATTGTGGCGTTTCATTGGACCGCTTCAATAGATGTAGCCTTTTGCGGTGTACTACAACAGCGCTATATAAACTGTCGCAATATACATGTTTTAGCGGCGTTAGACTTAGCTATAGTGGTGCTCTATAAACCCGCCGCAATAAATATATCCTTTTGTGGCATACTACAATGGCGATATATAAATCCGCCACAATATATAAGCTTTAGCGGCATTTTTGTTACTTATAGTAGTGGGTTAGATGACCGCCGCAATAATTACTTTTTCGCAGCGCTGTTTCGTAGTTATAGTGATGGTTTGGACCGCTGCAATAGGCCTTTTAATTGCTTGCACCTGGTCCAATGTATCCTCTGTTGTTTTTGCCTAAGCGCCATTTTGCCTTTTCATTTCCCTCCCTTTTCATTTTCCAATACACTCTCTCTGTTGTTAGCTCTAAGAAAAAACCCATACACACACACACACCTCTCTCTCTCTCTCTCTCTGTTGTTAGATTTAAGAAAAAACCTACACACTAACATCATTCACCGACCATCATCAGCTGCCATCACCACTGCCAACAGTAACCAAAAATATAAATTACCAAAAAAAAAACCTAGCAAATTTGATGGATTCATGAAACCCACCGCTGGTGTGTACCAAATTTTACAAGACTAACAAGGTGCGATTGCAATGGTGTGGCATTGATGAATTCGTGAAACCACAAGGTGTATTTCTTTGTTTTCTTTTTTCTTTTTTGGTCGCTAAGAAACTGTGGAAAAGAAAGAAAATTTAGTTCTATTGGAAAATGGGGTAAAGTTTTCGTCTTTTTTTGGGTGGAAAATCTATTAAAAGTGAATAATTTTTGTATTTTATGTGAATATATTTGTTATCCGTTGGTCATTTGGTTAATGATGTGTGAATATTTTGTGGGTAGCTTTTGTTTTATGTTTTTGTAGCTCAAAGATTGGAAATTTGATAGTTTCTGGTATGTGGAAAATACAGTAGAATTGGATATGATTCATTTATTAGTTTGAGACATGGGAGAGAGACCTGCTTTGTTGAAATTTTGTTTTGTTATTAGTTTCATTTCACTTTGCAATGATTCTTTTCTGTTGTTTTAGGGTTGAATTCAATGACCCTTTTTAGCTTTAATGGTTCTGATGCACGTTTATTTTTGTTTTACAGTTGTTGTTTATGGGCTCCCTTATTTTGCTTCCTGGCAAGATTTGAAGGTGTGGAATTTTTATATTAAAAAGTAATTTGCAGATTTTTTATTTATTTTTTTCATACTACTGTTTGATTTATATGGTTCATATGAGTTTGATGGTCAATTTTCATTTCCTCTGGCAAATGAGCTCTAGCTTAAATTACACCTTTTTTTTCTTTTTAAGAGTAAGTTGGAGGATGAGGTTGTGGGTTAAAGTTCCACTAGCTGCCTGTGTAGTAACCAATTTGAAGATAAAATCATTTCCTCTTTTTATGTGGAAATACAAATATGCTTTGGATATGCAAATAGCTGTGAGACTAACTCATTTTGATATGCAAATATCGTAATTATTACCTGTGACAATGTAAAGAAAGGAGGCATATTTAAAAATAAGATAGTTTCCGACTTTCTTAAGGTTCATAGCCATATTGAAAATATTGTATTTGTGTTATTTAAGGATGGTCTTATATAGATTTGCTTTATGAGTTGTGTTTAGTTGAGTTAAGATTTGCATAAGTTGGATTGGATTTTGTTGCTTGATGGTAGGTTCTTGTGATGTCCTGGCATAAGATACATATGTCTATGAAGTAAAGTGTCAATTGGAAGAAGTTCTAGTGTTAAAAGTAGTTGGAGCTATTGTATGTGCAATTACTTGTACCACTACTTGTCATTGTGCTTATATACTTGTTTTTTTTAGACTTTGACAGTTGAAATGGCATGGCGAAAGGCAAATATGTGCACGCGTTCCAAGAGAGTAACATTGGAAAGAGCTTCTTCACAAGATGCGGATGAAGTGAGGGACCAAGAAATGCACAAAGCTTCTACACAAGGTATGGGCTTTTTACTCAATAGTTTACCATTCATAAACTATTCAGTAAAATTATTTAAAAAAAAACTACTGGGTAAAATTAGACGAAACTCTTAATTTGATGAATTGGTATGTAGTGTGTAGTGATTCGTGTTAATAAAGTGGTATGAATGGTAAGACCATACAAAAGATTGCCAAAAGAAATTGTTGGGGAATGGGATGCTGTTACTTGAGAATCTGGTATGAGTAGCAAACGTATCTAAAATTTGTCTGCCTTTTCTAAGAATATTAAGATTTTGATCCTCACAGTTATGGGATGCTCTTACAATTTCAAACTACCCATTGTCCTGGTTGTCCAAATCTTTCTAGGTTCTACTGTTCTAGCCTCTTGATTTTAGATTGAGTTTATGATTGACTGATCACTGCCTTTCCTTAATGTAATAAAAAAACAAAATTGGATATGGATATGTACATATATGTAACATCCAAGCTTCAGCCTTGATGTTAAACTTGAAGATCTAGTGTGTTATAGCTTCAGCCTTGTCTACAAGAAATGCCTCTTTTTTTTTTCTTTTCTTTTTTTGCTTCGTTGACTTTGTAAACATGAAGCACCAAATCTGAACATTTCAGATTTGCAAGCATAATAATTCCTATAAGATTTGAGTATTTGCTCTGGGTGCTCAATATTTTCTGATATTATGAACAAAATGCCAATTTATTGTAAAAACCAAATTCTATTCTTCAATTGAAAAGTTGTTCTCTCTTTGCTGTCATAGAAGATTTTTTTAGGTTCTACTAGTTTTTCTTCCATCTTAAAATAAATAAAGTATCACCAATTCATTAATGAAACACACAATTTGGAAGCTCATAAACTTAAAGCATTCATATTCTGTTTAACAAACTAATAGGGAACTTAACTTGGAAGCACATAAACTTTATGAACTCCGAAACAAAGCCTTAGGCATATTACATCAACTCATACTAAATAAAATTCCTCATGTACCCCCCTGATTTGTTTTTTCATTCTAAAGAGAGAAACTGAAACAAGCATGACATGCACATAAAAAATAGTAACCCTTTGTTGAATTTCAAATTGAAAAAAATTCAGTAAAAAAGAAAATGATAAAATTAAGAGAAAAAGTTTTTCTTTTTTTCTTTTTCTTTTGCTAAAATCATATAGCTATATTCACTAACTATTAACAATAGTCAAGACTCTTTTTACTCTATAACACTTTTGGCTCTACCCATGGAGGAAAAGTTTGGGTTCAAACAATGGGGACAACTTTCCTCAACTTGAAAATAATGATAGTTTTTATTATTTATTAACAGCAAAATAGACATTTACAAAGGAGAATTTTTAGGAATTGGCCCCAATGGGAACAAGCCAGTTCACAATTTTGAAAGCATGCACCAAGCATGTCTAAATTGCTGAAACATTTATGAGATTCCTTTCAAGTAACAGAAATTGCATATCTTCCTATATCATATTTGTATATCTGGCTAACACTATAAAATTGTGTGTTAATCCAATCGAAATGAGGCTCATTAGGGGGTTCAGTGAAAAGGGGATGATCACCCACATGCCAAAATTTAAAATCAAGACAAAAAGGAACCAGGATGACTTAAGAGCAGTTGATTCCTTTTCAGCAATAACATGATTGGCCTAGTTTAATCTTGTTACCACCCACTAAATTGTTCTGTCTTAGCTAGTCTTCTAGATAAATATCTGGTAGTTTTCTTACTCCGCCTACTTATAAGCTGACTGAAATAGGGTTCATTCTTTAACCCCATACAGAATAAGCCAAATAATGATACTAAATTCTCTGCCAATTACCTTGGTTAGTTATCTTTAATACTTGAGATGAACCTAAACACCTGATACCCTTTAATGTGTAAGGATTTGGAAACTGCCTGATTTCAGTGAGTGTGGACAGCTCAAGACTAAGGCTTGCATGGTGGTTGCATGGTGCTTAAGATTATAAGTTATAGATGTCATCAGATGAGTTCTTCATTTATGGAATCATTATTTGCTATTTGTTTGTTTCTTGAAATATATTGGTTTGTCAGCATGTATCTAATAGAATTAGACTCATCCATAGCTTTGCATGCTTTGTTGTTTGACATTGGTTGATATTGTCTCCTTCAAAATTCAGATGTGTAGCTAGCTGTACGTGCCACTTGCGAGCCAAGCAAGTACTTGGATATTTGGGATCTTCTCGAAGACTAAGAAATTGAGTTGCCACTAAATAGTTTGTATTAGTAGATTGATGATGGGGCGAGGACTTTCACTAGTTTCTTGTGTATGATAGCGCGGAAACCCCACATGTGCTCGATTAGATATTTTAATTGGAAGGACATGCAAGAAGAACTTAAAGAAGAGTGTTGGTGTGTTATAGAGATATTAAAGAAGTTATAATACCTGTAATTATGACATTTTGTACTAGGTTTTACATAAGTATTTTAGCATGAAAATATTTGTAATTTGATAATTCAACTATTTGATTGTAGTGAAAATACACTGCCCCTGGTGATCCTACTGCATATGCGGCTCTAAAGACATTTACCTTACAGAAAATTGGGAAGGCTTGGAGGGATCATAAGTGTAGGCTGAAAAGTAATCATTATATATACCGCATTCAAGAAACAAAGCACGGATGAAGGACAACCGACCCAAGGGATGCATACTAGAAGATTGGGATGTACTTGTTGATCATTGGTATACAAATGATGCAGTGGTATGTTTGTTTAAGGTTGCTTTTGATCATATTAGAGGAAAAAGTTGATTAAGGTACATGAAGATGCTTAGCTCCAAGATAAGTCAATTATAACTGAAAATATCTGCACTTGTTAATGCCTTGTATGTTAGTATCTATTTTTGGCCATGTTTTGCTTGAAAATTATACCCACTGCCTGCTTGAATTGTATATATGTCCAGAAAAAGATGATCAAAATATTGTGAATGGTGTCCTAAAGGGATCACCATTGCACAAGTGATCCTCATGTAACAATCCTATGCTCCTCTTTTCTTTATTTACTTGCAAATAATAAAAAAAAACACACAGTTCCAAGGATTGGGCATCAAAATTATTGATAAAAAAAAACATGTACTTGTATATATCTTATAAAAGGCAAAAGCTCCAAGACATTGTTTACTTTAATCTGCAGATTCTAAACCCCAAAAGTGTGTGTGCATTGTTTATCTGGGTCATTGGTCAGATTCCAAAAAAGCATGTACTTGTATATATCTTGTTGCCTTAACAACTTTTGAAAATGCTATCATGTACCATTTCAGCAAACAATAGCAAATTTAGCTTGATTTTGTTGAATGTAGATAGAGTCAGAGAAGAATAAGGATTGTTGTTCTAAACAGAATGACTGACATACTACTAGTTCTTGAAGCTATGCTGTGCATACTGCAGAAAAAGTAATAAGTATTATAACCAAATTTTAAATGATTTTGACTTCTCCTAAGTTTATGTGGAACCAATAGTCATCACTACATAAATATGCTATTCATAATGTAGGCAAAAGCGGATGGACGTCTTATAGGGTGTGTAGCATTATATCAAATATTGCATACTTGTAAAGATGGATATGTAGTTAATCCTGTAGTGTAAGAAAAAATGGTGAGTAATTTCTATGAGATTTGTATCTATGAGAATTGAGAATTGTACCTTTGTAATTGGGAAAGCTTTTAGGTAATGCTTCCCTCTTGCTAAATTGATGCCTTAAAATATGAGTAGAAGAGCCTTAGGTTTTGCATGGGATTGACTCATACAATATATATTGCCATATAGGATCAAGGCCACTATAATCTTTTAGGCTTATTACCAATCACTAGGTAAAGTGTGAAATATTTGTCGAGTCAAGAAATTGCTTCTGTAACAGTCACCTTTCTTTCACTCTCATTCACTCACTCTATCGGCAAATGGACCCACTTTGGTAAAATCAAAACCAGCAAAGGCTAAAATCACATTTCCTTGAAGACTAATATTTGTTGTTCAAAGCTAAGTCCTTTTTCCTTTTTACTGATTTTCTTCTCTTTGTTACTTATAACAGTGTTTCAATTTCTGCAAAATCATGATGACCCAAATATCTTTTTCTTTTTTTGAATCTGTTACCAACTGCTGTGGTCTTTTAATTTTTGAAAATTTGATTTAGACCCATGATTGGAAAATTAAGAAGGTTTGGAAATATGAACAAATTTAGAAGCAAGAATGATTCAGGAGTAAATGGGTGTTTTTTGTGCATGTTGAAAAGTGACCATATTTCCCTTCATAGGCTGGAGCAAACCTTGCGTTTACATAGCTATACCCTTTGGTTGCGCATGTTCAACCTAGGCAAGACCCTACTTGCTGGTTTATCCATCATTCAATCCACAACAAATCGGATGAAAGCCTGATACTTCTCACCTACTTAAAAGAGATTGAAAAAAAAAACTACCATTCTGTCGAATCAGGAAACGTTTCGAAGAGCACAGAAGGTCAGTTCGGTGGTAAGATCTGAAGGGGAGATTCATGGGTAACTTTAGAGGGAGGGGAAGGAAGAGTTGGTGCGGCGCGTCAAAGGCCCTCACGCAATGCTGCTACACAAAGGGCCATAGCATAGCTCGAGCCAGAACTTTGGAGTTTCCAACTATGTTCCAGTCCGCCAAGGAGTGTGAGTCTTGAACGGAGGCATCAAAAGCCAAACCATAAAGACACAGCACCACCTACTGTTTCAACCGTAGAGTCAACCAAAATAGAGACCTTAGGCGAGATAGACAATGAAAGAAAGCACTAGACTTTTCTTTCTCAAATACAAGGAAGTAGGCATAGACAATATTTTGTAAAAAAAATCCACGGGGGACCCCGTAAGGCATGGGTTTAATATCCTTTCAAAAGTAAGAACAGGTCGAGGAGCAGAAACTCTTCTTTTCAAGGTAAGAGAAGAGATTAACTTAGAGCATAGCAAGCTTGCAAAGCAATCGAGGCAAGAGCGTGAAGCAGCTTTTCCCGAACCAAAGGATCCAGGTTCTCTGGAAACAAAGTATCCTGATCCCTTAGCATCAAGCGATGTCTCAGTATCATCTGCATCCAAACCAAAATTTTACTCCGAAGAGGGACAACTCACTTTTCAAAAATCACCCGACAAGTCGAATCCATATCATCAGAATAAAGGGCATAGGACTCTTTACCCTACTATAAACTAGGATCAGAAAAGGTTGGCTTATAACACAAACTCAAAGACGCCAGAAAAGCACACTTAGTGTGATTCATCAGGTTGTTCAGAGGCTCTTTCCTGTCTCAACTACTGCCCTGCTTCAACATATCAGTTGTCATTAGGAACTTCTTTCTCTTAACGAGAAGCAAATGGCTTTTGTGTTTGTGGTCCTTAAAAGGCTTACTAAACGCGCGTTAAAAGCTATTTTTTTCACCTCTATTGAGTAAGTTTGTCGCTTCTTTCGGAATGCACTGAAAAGCTCAACGCGCTCGTATCTAGGTCGAGGGTCATTTTTCTGTATAAGCAAGGCTCGGGATATGGGGATATGGATTTCACCTTATGGGTAATAGGCTGCTGAAACAGCAACACAGGTAACCAAGCAAGACTTATGAAGTGTGTTCAGGCTCACTTTACACTAAAAAAATGGGAACCCTAGTTTAAAATATGAAACAAGTTTGCAACAAGAGAGTCGGCGAAGGGATCAACAGTCTTCCTTCAATAAAGGCCCATCTAGGGTGTGTCTTCGCCCACCTTTTTACATATGTGATTGTTTGCTCGACCTGGCTGCCCAGTTATGAAATATATAGTTATCAAAAAAGCTAGAAATAGAATTCAACTTAGTTGCTCAATCTCTAGGAATTCCTAAGCGTTATCGAAGAAAGAAGCCTGCTTGAAGAAGGCTGCCAAGAAGAGCAAGCCTACATCGAGCAAGTTGACTCACTTTATTTTATGTAAAGAGTTCGCTTCGCTATTACGGTCCAGTTCTTCCGCAAGCGAAGGCCCGTCAAATTGGTCTCAAAGAAACTCAAGGAAATCCAACCCCTTCCTCTCTCGTCCTTCTATCCAAAGAAACTTTCCCAGCTGTAGTAGCTATTCTCTTCCTCCCTTCCATCAATTGAGCTTTCTCCCACTTAATTCAATAGGGCCTTAGTAGATCGGCTTTAATTCGGACAACTCGATCACTTCTTCCTTTGCTGGAATTGCCATCTTTGCTGCTCTCGGCTTCTGAATTCGTACCTTTCAATAACCTCACAGTCTAGAAGCCCTAATGTTGTAAGACACGTGACTACATTCCTAAATTCTATCTCTGGTTCCTTCACTGCTTCCCAAACTGACCTACTTACACTGCACTGCTTCTTCCAACAATACTGGAAGTGGAGCTGCCCTATATGGTTAAGCCAAGCAAAAAGGGAGTTCCCTGTTTGTATCCTCTAGTCTTAAGAGTTTATTTCATCTTCGATAGCCTGGAGATAGTGCATTAGCCTCTGTTGACCTTGAAGTTATATAAAAGATGATTATATTCGCTTCGTGCCTATGCCTTCTTCCTTTATCCTTTAGCTGCTAATAGTTAATCAAGGAGTTATGTATGCTTTCGAGCAAAAAGAAAGATTTCTTATTTTCGTGCTTGTGCAAACAAGGGTTAATTTCCTTAATGAGTTACAGGAGTCTACTAAAAGAGTACTCCCTCATGCCCAATACCCATTCCATTGGTCACTTCACTCACTTGAGAGAAGGTGAACAAGGTCTTAGTAAGCAGAGGAGAACCAGAGTTGGAGGGGGCCCGAGCGATATCCTCATTAAATGCTCTTTCAAGCGGGAGTGAGTGACCGAATGACCCAATGTGTCTTGCCTCAAGGACTTATATGAAAGACTCCTTCTATTACTGACAGCCCTTTAAGGCAGACTTGCATATATGAGAAAGAAGGAAGATTGTTGTCTTGCTCTTACTCTTCTTAGGACTCTAAGCAAAAGTCCTTAATCTACTATTAGCAGCTAAAGGAAGTATGCTTTAGTCCTATTGAGATAGTAGAGTTGGACTAATTAATATGGCTTAAAGGTATCTCTTTAGTTCCCCTGTCTTGCCATTCCTGACTTTAGGAAGGAAATTTTTATCATATATTTAATATGAAATAAAAAAAAAAAAGAGAAAAAACTGGGAGTTTGCGCCTACTTGCTTGCTTACCAAGCCATCTTGGCAAACTCTTCTGGCTACATTAGTCAAAAATAGAAAAGTAGAGCCTGAGGAGAAGAACTACTTTCGCCCGGGGGAATGGTAATACTATATAAATTCTTATTCTTAAGACACTATTCCTTTCACACTGCTGGCAAATTCAACCATTTTCACACACAGCTTGAATCTCGTTCAATCCATAAATACATGCAATCTCACATCTTCAACTAAGACCGCTCGACCAATTTCATCTATCCTGCGCGGTTCCACCCCTTAGCGGGAGCTGCTCTATTTGTCTCAAAAGAGAATCGCGTTCTTGTTGAAGTTCGTGAATCTGGTCTTGTAATCGCAGTCCGTCAATATATAGGGTGAGAGAGATTCCGCCTCTTTATCCCAAGAAGGGATTGGGCGAGGTTCTGTTGCACCCCTGGATGTCTGCTCTTAACAAGACACCCAGGAAACCATTAGTTAACAGTTCTTTTATAAAGGCTATTTGATTGTGTGTTTGGGTTTATTTTTGGATTAACTTTGGCCATCAAAGCTTTTAAGAGAATTAGTGGTAAATGGTGTGAAACATCAATTCAAGTCTTCACTTGTATGACATTTGTAGTCTTAAAGCAAAACGAAAAAGTGTTCAGCATGGCAAAACTATTGTTCATCCATATAATAATAATATGAAAACCATGATTTGAATTTGATCTGAAAGCATTGACATGTATCCAAATTAATAGTGACACTAATTTATCATAAGGATTTGCTTTAAGAGTAAACCATAGCCTGCTAGAAAGGGATTTCAATGATTTGTTTGGACTTTAATCTTACTTGTTGATTCTAAATATCTTGTAGCTTATAAATACTTATAAAGAAACAGATTATAGATTTTAAACATTATTTGACTTTGAAAAACTTAAGAAAAAGAGGCAAACAGCTCATGCAAGTATTTGTATTAGTATTGTAAGCATAGTGTCTTTCAATAATGACAATGTTATGCACTCAAAATAACAAAAACACACATAGAGTGAGGATGTGATACGTGAAGCTTGTTACAGAACTATCTATTTAAGGTTGTTATCTCAATTCTTACTCTATTTAAAAAATTAATTTATAAATAGATAGATTGATCTTCATGTGATTAAATAGTAGGGTTTTAGTTAGTCATGCCTCTGCTTGTGTTGTCTTTTGTTTGGGTAAATCTGCTGGCTAAAGTCAGTGAGTCTTGGGATACTTTGTCCACTAAAGATGAATTCTATGTCATTCTTGCTTACATTCTTTTGTTGCTCTCATTGGGGATTGGTTTAAAGCAGGAATAATTGTTATTTGTAGTATCAAGCATGCTATGAAAAGATGTATATATTCATTTTCTAAAATTGGTTATTGTTCCAAAATTTTTGTCAATTGCTGTGAAATTTATGAAAAATATAATTTCTGTTATCTTGAATCAAATGTGTTGCTAATTTCTAACTTTTTTTTTTTTTGGTTCAAACCCAAATATCAAGAAAAAAATGAAGGAATTGTTGGCTAACCCTTCGAATCAATTGTAGTCATCTGACACAAGTGGTAGTATTGCATGGTCAACAAATGATGTGTTTGCCAAAGTGACGGGTAAGGAGCTCAAAGGCCGTATTCGTGGGGTAGGATTTGGTCCAACCCCAAGTGGTCAAAGTAGCAAGAATGCGCTCATGGGCATTCAAATACAATCAAGTCAAGCAAGGCACAACGAAATTCAACAACTGAAGGCTTCCTTGGCTACTATGGAGGAGAAACTAGCAAGTTTTGATGCAATGAAGGAAAGACTTAGTCAATTCGAAGATATGGAGCAAAGAATGGCATCCATGCTTCAACAAATGCAACAAATTTCTTCACAATGCAGTCAGGTATGATAAATGACTATTAAAATGTTAATTTTAAAACATAAAAGACATGTCTTCATTTAAAACCCCATAGGACATGACAATTTAAAGTAGTTGGAGACATAAAAATAATAATTTGGACTATTGTGGGTTTGTGGCTTTAGGCCCTCTTGCTCTACCTTCTTTTGTACTTTTAGTTTCTTGTATACCTGCTTTAGTGCATGCTTACCATAATATAAATATATTTCTTATGGAGTAATGTCTTCATATGAAATAGGCAAAGCCGCAAAAGAACATTCTCATGTAATACTAATTATTCCACAGAAACTTTCATCAATTTGGATTTACTTTCTGCTGTGATTCATTTGAATTGTTTTTCTATTTTCATAAAACATGATTGACATCCTCGACTTCTCCAAATTCATACCTTCATGTTCTTATGGTTTGCTCTATCAGAAATGTGACATTCCAAATAGGACAACCCACATAAAACTACAATAGAAAACTTCAAGAGCATAAAAAACTAAAGCAAGTGAACAAATCAAAATTGTGTTTTTATTTAATGGATCATATAGGAAAAATAATAATATATAGGCAATTTACATTTATGAGAGCTTGATAGTAAAGTCGGATGAAATTAGGAAATAATTTGAATAGTCATTTATGAATGCTTCTATTATACATCTTTTCCCCATATAAGAAGAATGACAAAATCAAGACAAGCAACTCAGGGCATGTTAAAACTTGGCTGAAAACTTACATGTAGGAGCAACTAGTGATATAAACTAGGCAAACACATAGCTCTTGCAACAAAACAAGATCAGGTGCTTTCGTCCCGTTATCAGTTTGAACCAAAATCATGCAGGTATATTTACATGGAACCCCAGTTTGTATGCTTATTTTGGCATCCTAAAACAAACAGCTAGGAATTATTGACTTTAAAACAAATATGTAAATTAGGATTACATAAAGAAAAAGAATAAATATCCCTTTTTATATTATTGGCACTTGTATATACCAAGACTGTCATAACATCTAGTAGTCAGGAAGGTATGGCAAATCTGAGGTAAGTTTTTTGTATGGTTGAAATGATCAAGCCAAGGCTGATGCAACTCCTTAGGTGGGACTTTGAACTTCAACAAGTCTATAATCATCACAACTTGCCATTGGAAGTTTGTCATAATTCTTAAACAAACTTTGTCTTCTCTCAAACATTTCCCTGCCTCCCTAACAACACAAATATCTTTTCTTTTTCTGGACTTTTTGTAGATTACTATCATATTTAGAGCTTGGACTATTGTGGGTTTGTGGTGGGGTTGTGAAGTGTTGTTGGGTTTGAAAGGTAAAAAGAGTTTGGACTATTGTTGGGTTTGTGCTGCCTGTGGCTAATTGGTTTGGACTTTGTGCTGCTTGTTGGGTTTAGACTTGGGCACTCTCTTTAGCCAATGCATCACAGAATGCTCTATGGGTTATGAAGCTGTCCTTCCTGTCAATTTTACGTGAAAATTAGAGAGAGAAAAAAAAATCAAAAAAAGAAGAAGAAAATAACTATGTTTATGAAGGCTAGTAAGTGTGCGTTAGGATCAGGGTTTTTTTTTTTTTTTTTTTGGCTGAAAAACTTATTTGTTTATTTGCTAAAAAATTAATGTATGTACAATTGTAGAGAGAGAGAGATTTTAAAAACCTGTATATACATAAATAAATTAGTAAGTTAATGGAAAAAAGCTAATCCAAATGGACTGGTACTACTATATACTTTTCTTTATACTGTTGTGATTGGTAACATTAAGTAACAACCATATCTTAATATCAATTATATACTAATTGTAGCTAAATTACAAGTCATCCAATTAGATTTTGAGAGGGGTTTTATTTAACTTGTTTCCATTTTTTTCCTTGGTAATATTTTCTTGTCATTCTATTCCATTTATACGCACTTATTTAGTAATCATAATTTGTACGTAGGATGTTCCTTCGGTCCAACGATCTCCAGCTCTTCAGAAATCATCAGCCACATCCCATCAACCAAGCAGCTTATACCCTTTTGTAGTAGTACTCTGGTTATATAATGTATTATAAACCCAGTTTAAAATACTAGTATTACTATTTTCGTATGTGTTCTAATAAGTATTACTATTTACTGTAAAAAAAAATCAAGCAGCTTATAAGTTTTATCTTGGTGTTCGAGGACTTTTTTGTGTACAAAGAACTACATTTGAACAATTGCTTTTTTTTTTTCCAAGTGTTGAATGATATTTTTAAACACTTTGGAACTTTGATTATGGTATTAGTTTAATTTGAGTAGTTGTTTTATTCAAAGGACCACATCTTTTCTTGTTGATCTTATGATAATGGTTATAGACAATGTTATGTATTTGATAATATATTTCTATATTAATATTACATTAGTTTGGAGACATTTTTGCTGTTGTTAATTAGTTACATTTGTGGTATCGTGTCAGTAGAGCTAAAACTATTACAAGTTTTTTGTAACTGGTCTGTGAACAATTTATCTGCAAATAGTGGTCAAAGGTTCTTTGTAACAGGTCTATGAACAATTTATCAGCAAATAGTAGTCAAAAAGTACTGCTAAAGGTACACATGCTATATTTTAAATGAAGCCCTATAGTGGCGCTTATTGCCCACCACGAAAGTTTGTCACATATAGTAGCGCTGCTCACCAACTGCTACAAGTTCAATTAGTCTGTTTTAATTGATGCCCTATTGTGGCGCTTCATGCCTATTGCTACAGTGGACACCAATAGCGAAGCATATTACCCACCGTAAAAAGTCAATTGACCCGAATTCTAACCTGATATGGTGGCAGTTTTTTGCCCGCAGCAATAAACCAAAACCGCCACTAAAATGTGCATAAACAATAGTGCTTTTTGTTATCGTCGCAATAGATCTATTGCGACTCTACAACACTGATGGGATGAACCGCCGCAATAGCATCCACCGCTAAAGGTTAAATGTACCTTTAGCGGCGCTGTTTTGGGCTTTAGCAGCGCTTATGGCCCGCTGCAATAACCCGATTTTCTTGTAGGGAACTGTCTTAGAAAAACAGTTTTATATTTTTTTTTAAGGTTTAATTATCATTTTGGTCTCAAATGTTTGCATTTTGAGTTAAAATGGTTTGGTGTATTATGTCAAAATAGTCGATACTGATAAGTGGTGGAATAATTTGTTTTGATTTAATTATCATTTTAGTACCAAATATTTGCACTATGTTAAAATAGTTTCTAATGGTTTCAAATATGTTAATTTAGTTCAAACATTAAAATAGAATATATTTCTTCATTCTGTTTCTTTGTCGGCTCTCTCTAGGGTTTCCCTATGACAGTAGAATTGGGGTCCCTTCTTCTTAAAGGTGTGTACGTACTCCTTAAGGTAACAAGTTATCTCTTGGTTGGTAGGCTTTTTTTGTGTGGGCCTTGGGAAACAGCAGTGAGGTCTTCTTTCCCTTCTTTGTCTTCTTCTCTTTAGGTCTGAGTTTGGGATTTCCTTATCTGACTAATATACTTGTCTTCTATCACAGATGATTTGACAAAATTTTGGAATAGTCTTTCATTGTCTAATAAAGAGGGACCGGGGTGCTGCTTGGATGAGGATTTTGGTTCACAAGAACAAGTTATAGCCTCTTGCTTCCTAACTAAGTAGGCACTAAACATAGATGCTATTGCAAAAACCTTCACTCCCCTTTGGCGCTCTCGGTGTGGGTTTAAGGTTCAAAACTTAGGAAATCACAAGATTCTGTTCATTTTTTATAACAAGGCCAATGTCGATAAGGTGTTGCTTAATGAACCCTAGAGTTTTGACAAACACTTAGTAATTATGCAAATGTATGACAAAAGCTACCCAGTTGAAGAGCTTGAATTCGACAGGGCCACTTTTGGGTGCAACTTCATGGGTTTTGATTAGCTACATGAACGTAAGAGCAGCAAAAAAAATTTGTGCAGTTTTAGGCCAAGTCATTCCCTCCACAGACCCATCAGAATCAGACGATGGAAGCTTTATTCAGGTAAGAGTCTCGATTGATATTCTAGTCCTTTTTGTCGTGGATGTCTTGTTTCATTAGGAAAGAATAAGGAAGTTTGGATCAGTTTCAAGTATGAACGGTTGCTGAACATTTGCTATTGGTGTGGATGCTTTGACCACGACAATCAGGGTTGCGAACTGTGGTTGGAAAGCAAAGGCACACTGTCAGAGGACCAAAGGCAGTTTGGCTTGACCCTACGGGCTCCTCTGTTTACTTAATCTCGTCGAAATGTTGTGTCCATTCTAGGTTTTTACAAATCCAAGAAGGCTCCTCCAATGTAGTCGAATAACCCTGTTTCTGATAGTGCTGGGCTTCAAAATCCATTGGGACAGGATTTTGCTAATCAAACTCCTCGGCTAGGTAGTGCCCAAGCAAGGAAAGTTCAGGTCGATTTGGAAAACCCGATGGCTCAGGAGGATATTTAGGTTAATTCCAATCCTTACGCAAGCTCAAAACTCATACTAAAGGAAGCCCTATCCCCTAATTTCCGTGATCCAGGGTCATCCTCAAGGATTTCAAAATCTCCAATAAATGAGATTGATACGGCACTCTATAGACACCACATTTTGTACCCCCTACGACTTGGACCCCTATTCCCCAATGATGCTGAATTCTAAGACTTAAGGGTGGTTTAAGGCCCAATCAGATGTTAAATTGACGTAATAAATGTTAAAATGAAAAATATAACTTTTAATGAACAAATAAATCTATTTTTGGAAAAATAAAGCCAAGGAAACCCTCAGTATGCGCACGTAGCTTTCTGCATGCGTATGCAGGCCTGATCTTGTGCACGAATGGCGAATTCTATAAACTAAATAAGGCAATTTTTCTGCATTAATGTTGAGGTTTGGAACGAATCCCACATCATCTGGGAGTTGTTCCAAACCCCTATTTTCATACTATAAATAGCCTTACATGGTATATTTTCAAAACACACAGAAATTTCATGGGAAAATATTAAGATTCACAAGAAATAGTGAATCAAAGAGAGAGTTTTTCACAAAACATTTTCAAGTCAATTTTCTTTTGATTAGGGCCTTTTTTTGCCTTAATATTTGAGTTTAAGATTACTAATCACTCTTTTATTGAATTGTGAATATATTTGACTGAGGGGATGGTCAAAAATCATGCTTGAAGGGCTTTTGTTTGAGGTATTAGTTTCAAACTTTTCTTTTTCTTTTCCTTTCTTTCTGCTCTTTAATCTTTCTATTTGCTTTATTTTCTTGTTATTATATGTTATAATATGATTATGTAGCTTAGGTTTATGTAGTTGTATGTTTTAAGAGCATGCTAGGATGTCAGATTTAGGGTTTTCAATCGTTGCTGTGTTTCTAGGCATAAACCCACGTGTGCATAATGTTGCTTGTGCATGCCAGCTTGATTATGTGCACACAGGGTTGTTTATGTTGGGGTTTATGCCCTAAAATCCAATTTATTGGCACGTCATAAGTGATTAAATTATTTAATTATATGAGACTATTTATTAATGAACTAATGGGACATGATCTTAGTCCATGAGATGCATAGTATGTGATTTATGTGATTTAGTCACGGAAGATATAAATCACAAGTTCTTTGTAAACTCAGAATTTTAGTTTGTAGTCAGTGATGAAAATGGGCATTTCATCTACGAAGACTATAACATATCAACTAAGATGATTTGTCTTAATCATGGAAGTGGAGACTTCTAGTTGGTATGTTGATATGTTTTAAGAGTTAATACATATTGAACTGGACCGCTGTGTAATTTATTATTCTCCTAACGACTATCAAATGAATAATAAATCTCACGACTTCTATTTACATCAACTCTAAATCCTGAGAGAATAATGGACATGATCATGAAGTGTAGGTTGCTTTGATATATCAGGAGTGAGATCTATAAGTCACGATCAAAACCTCAGTATGTTGGGCAACCGCATTTAGTGTTGATGGAACATATATTCTCAAGATGGAATTCATAATCTCTTAACGGAGATATAAAATATTCCCTGGAGATATAAAATATTCCCTTGAGATAAGTTTAATGGGTTTGGTTATTTAGAGTGTTGGGCCCAACCACTTTAGTAAAGAGTTACTAAAGTATATTTATGAAATTGGATTTCATAAATATATGATGAATAACATAAAGGATTAAACCAAGTACTCAAGGATTAAGATGTAATAATTTTCAAAGTGGCAGTCAACTTTCATAACTTTTATTACTATGAATATTTTAATGAATGGGTTGCATGTATAATAAAGTCTTGGGATATAATTTATTAATAAGGCCTAGAGTGAAATTATATTTATATAGTGGTATTAAATATAATTAATGGTAACTTTAGGCTTGTCAAGAGTTGATAGAAAAGACCAAGGTCCATTGGAGCTAGTATCTTATTGGTCCTTTTTGATCCCACTCAAAGCCACACACTATAGCCCAATTGGAAAGGCCCAATACGCCGGCCCAATTAGATAATTAGTTAGTTATAAATGGAGAAACATACAGAATTTTTCATTAGAGGAAAAAATACATCATTGTGAAATGGTGTGTATGTGTGAGTGAAGCCACTCAATTATTCTCCCTTAGAAACTGATTGAGAGACCACACTTCTTGAGCGTAAAGTGGAATTGGAGTGAAGATTCAAAGTGTTCCCAAGTACTTCTAATCTTTTTTTTTGAATTTCATCACACCAAGGTACACTATCTCGTTCTTAAATTCTGAAATTTACATAGTGCATGTTATCAATCATGAATGAAATAGATCCATGTTTATTGCTTCCACTGTGTGTTTTGTATGAGATACAAAACTAGATTTTCCAACAGTTTATGCATGCGCATGAGCTCACCCAAAAAACCCTAATTTTTTTTGTATGTTTTTGCTTCTGCTTTCATGTGTATACCTCTATTTTGATCCTTTTTCATGTATTCATGGTTCTAAGTCTTTGTTTCACATGTTGGTTTGCTTGTTTGCTTTTCATATGTTAGAATTAGGGTTTATCTTGTGTTTTCCTTGTTTGATGCCATGAACATACATTCACATACTCATGCATAATGTCATAGGTGTTGAATTGCTGTAAGGTAAGTGAGGTAAGTCATGCATTGGTATGAACATGCATTTAATGATGTAATGTGTTCGTTTGATGTTTGATTTCATGTCTAAGAGCTTGGAATACATGTGATGATCCAAGTTTGCTTGCCATGCCTATATTTCTACCTTGAATGGATATGATGATATAATGATAGTAACATAATAGGGTTTATGCCATGCCATGCTAGATGGATGCTAGGTTGGTTGACATGTATGCTAGATGTATGTTTGGAGATGCCACGCTAGATGAATGTTAGAGTCTATGACTTGATAAGATGCTTGGCTAGATGAATGTTAGGCTTTGTTTAACAAGGATGATAGATGTATGGTTAGGGATGATTGAAGCCATGTTGTGTGTTTAAAAGCATGTTAGTGTGTGTGTGAGTTAGATAACAATATTAAGTGTGCCTTTGGTTTTAGGTGTCTAACACCTTCCCAAGACCGTACCTTAACTCTGAACCTATATATCTGGTAGTAAGATCAAAAGGTCCTTCCTTGAAAGAACACTATATATATGGTTCCTAGACCATTGCAAAAACTAGGTGGCGACTCTCCCCCCCCCCCCCCTCCTTTGTGTCCACACATTCAAGTTTGATTTAGCAATATATTCTACTCCACATGATAATATCTCAAACCCTAATTTCAGCTATTCTTTAAGTCCAATAGAATGTCTGTCATCATATGAGAGCCACGAGAGTAGCAAAATTTTATCTCCAAGTGGCCCTACAACTGTCAGTCCAAGATGGACTAGAACAGTTAGACCTGCTTCCTTGGGCCCTTTATCGCAATTTGGATCTCTCATTGGCTATGGAAAACGAGATTTCATGCAGATTAATGATCACACCAAGTTTCCTAGCAAGTGTTAGCAGGTTTCACGAAGTGAGAGGTACTACTTAGTTTATTGGCGGAGGCTGTTGATCAGCCTCACCAGTCATAATGAATTACTTAGTGTGGATGGGCTTGGGAACCCACGTACAAAGAAAGAGCTTGGAGATTTAATCTGGGCAAAAGATCCATCTATTATATTTATAGCTGAAACATAGACAGATGAAGTAAGGCTAGCTCAAGTTCTAAGAAACATAAATTTTGATCAAGAGTGGGTGGTTCTTAAAGAAGGGAAAGGCGGGGGTCTTGCACTCTTTTGGAAGTCATTGGTTAATTTTGTGGTTGAGGATTCCTCCATTTATTACATTGATACATGGATTGACAAAATTTTGGAGAATGAATGGTGCTTTATAGGTTTTTATGGTGAACCTGAAACCTCTAGGAGATTTGAGATCTCGGATAGTCTTCGAAATTTGAACCACCAGCCAGAAATCCCATAATTATGTGCAAGTGACTTTAATGAGCTTATTAAATAGGATGAGAAGGTAGGAGGAGCACCACGAAGCAATGGGCAGATGCAATTATTCAAGGATGTGATAGATGAGTATGGTTTTCTGGATCATGGCTTTATTGGTCCCCGTTTTACTTGGAGTAGACACTTCTCAAATGGCCACTCCATTTGGGAACGTCTTGATCGGGGTTTGGCAAACAATTCTTGGTACCTTCATTTTCTAGGGTCGAGAGTTTATCAACTTCATTGTATTTCTTCTGACCATTCCCCTCTATTGATTAATCTGTATGGTCTTGATCCTCCCCCTTAAAAGAAAAATTTTAGGTTTGAGGAGATGTGGCTATCAGACGAACGTTGTGCTGAATTAGTTGAAGCTTCTTGGTCCTCTCCTATCCACAGCACCAGTGACAGCAACAAACTGAAACAGGTTGAAAAATGTGGCAAAAATTTATCTTGGTGGAATTACAATGTGTTCGGCAATGTAAGAAGAGAGCTGGAAAAAAAAGAAAGCCATGCTAGCCCAAGCCGAGAGGTTAACTTTATCCATTGGACTAAATCATTGGGTCAAAGAATTGAAAGAAGAAATAAATGTCCTTTTAGACAGGGAAAGCCAATTGTGGAGCTAGCGGTCTAGAGTTCTTTGGCTAAGGAATGGGGACAACAACACTAAGTATTTTCACAGTCGGGCAACTCAGAGGCATAGGAAAAATCTTATTCGGGGCATTATGGATGAGTTGGATATATGACAGACACACTCGGATAGGATTGCACTGGTGCTCATTAGGTATTACACTGATCTGTTCACCTTTTCCACCTCAAGACTATACTCGACCTCTCTAGCCATATTCCTCAGGTGATTACTGAAGAGATGAACTTGGCTCTAACGAGAGCTTTTTTAGAATTAGAGGTTTTTGTAGCTCTGAAGCAGATGGCTCCACTTAAGGCACCTAGACCTGATGGTATGCTCCCCTTGTTCTATCAACATTTCTGGGGTGTGGTTAATCATGATGTAACAAGTTCAATCTTATCCTAGCTTAATTTAGGTGTTCTTCCTCATCCCATTAACCATACCTTTATTACTCTCATCCCTAAAACCAGTAATCCTGACTATGTTAGAGATTTTCATTCTATAAGCTTATGTAATTTCCTTTATAAAATCTTTTCCAAAGTGTTGGCTAATAGACTAAAAAATATTTTACCATCCATTATCACTAAGCATCAATCTACCTTTGCCAAGGATCGACTTATCATAGACAATATTCTTGTGGCTTTTGGGTCTTTGCATAGCATGAAAAACTATAAGATGGGGGACACTGGTTATATGGCTATTAAATTGAATATGAGCAAAGCATATGATCGGGTAGAATAGTTGTACCTGGAAAATATCATGAGGAAGATAGGCTTCAATGAGAAGTGGATTGGTCTCATTATGGTATGTGTGAAAACTGTTACTTAATCATAGTCAAGGGAGAGCCTCAAGATTTGCTGCATCCTACCAGAGGCATCAAACAAGGAGGCCTCTTATCTCATTTTTTTTGTTCCTTTTATGTATAGAATGGTTGTATGGGTTTATTCAACAGGCTGCAAGAGTAGTGGACATCAAGGGCTTATCTCTATGTCGAAGAGGTCCTAAACTAACCTATTTGTTGTTTGTAGATGATAGCCTTTTATTTTACAGGGCTACTTCTCAAGAGTGTAATAATGTTCTCCGTATTTTGAATCTATATGAGGAGGCTTCAGGCTAGAAAGTGAACAAAGATAAGACAACTATCTTTTTCAATTTGTCCACTCTGGAGAATATAAGACAGGAAATCAAAGATGCCCTAAACCTACAAGAAATAACTCAATATAAGAAGTACCTTGGTCTGCTATCTTTGGGCATGAGATTTTGATAAAGGTTGTCATCCAAGCTATCCCAACCTTTACTATAGGATGCTTTAAAATTCCATTAGGATTGTCTCATGATATAAAAGCCTTGGTTAAAAAGTTTTGGTGGGGCCAACGTGGCGATCGAAGAAAAATTCATTAGCTCAAATGGGATGAGTTGACGAAATCAAAGCTTGAAGGAGGCATGAGTTTTAGGGATTTAGCCATGTTCAATGACTTGCTTTTGGCCAAGCAAGCGTGGTGCCTCATGCAAAATAAGAACTCTTTGTTTTATAAAGTCTTTAAAGCTAGGTTCTTTCCTACTTGTTCTATTATAGAAGCCAGAAATGTAAGATCGGCTTCATATGCATGGACTAGCATCTTACATGGCTGAGATGTATTACTTCGAGGCTAGAGGTGGAGAATTAGGGATGGAAAGTTAGTAGGCATATGGCAAGATTATTGGCTGCCACAGAGAGATCAACCTCCTGTTCTTTCACCATGCTTGACTCCTTGGCTGACGCTAAGGTGTAGATTTTGATTGATGCTCAAAATAGATGGTGGAATCACGGAATGATTGACGGCATTTTTACTCCAGCAGAAGCGGAGCTCATTAAGAAGTTGCTTTGTCAAGAAAGGTGGTTGAGGATAGTCTGTTTTGGCCTTATACGCAGAAGGGTGAGTATACATGTAAGTTTGGGTATCGTTTCTTGAAGAATGAAACTAACCATGATCTTTCTGGTACTTCCTTAGACAATGACAGAGATTTATGGAAAGGGATTTTGTCTTTACATGTGCCAAATATGGTTAAGAATCTGCTATGGAGAGCTTGCCAAGAATCAATGCTGTGGACACAATGGAAAAGTCAGAGTCGCCACCTAGTGATATGGTCTAGGAACCATGAATATAGCGTCCTTTCGAGGAAGGGCCTTTGATCTTACTACTAGAGTTTGGGTTTGGAGTTTAGGTACTCTCTTGGGAAGGTGTTAGGCACCCAAGATTGCCTAACCCTAAGGTTGGCCTCCCATTTGTTGTGTCCTACATCTTAACATTCTTAAAAACTTTCTAAACACTTGTATTCTAGACTCACACACACACCAACATGCAACTAACAAACAACATGGCATCTTTCATCCTAAACAAAACATACTTATCCACCTATCTAAACAAAAGAGAGCTAAACACACAAAAGAAAGCATGCATCTAAACAAGGCAGCAGCCCCAAACATGGCAGCAAACATATCATCATACAAAACATATCAAAACAAAAAGAAACATTAACATATTAGAAACCCTAATCGAACATCTAAGAAGGCTCAACATAAATTCATGATTATTGTTTATGCATGACTTACCCTTCACTCAACTCTCAGCAACACAGCACCTATGGCATCAATGCATGAGCATATGAATGAATGGCATGTCATCAAAACAAGGAAAAAACTAAACAAATCCTCATTCTAACATGTAATAACAAACAAGCATGCTAAAAAGGTGAGCAATTATTTTATGAGGCTTAAAACATGTGAAAAGAGGCTATGCAAACAAACATATGAAGACAAAAACAAAACAAACAAAAATTAGGGTTTTTTGGGTAACGACATCACACAAGCTAGAAAAAATCTGCGTACGCATGAGTTCATCTTGCATGCGCAGGCTAGATCATGCGTACGCAGATCCTTACCCAGAAACCCTAATTAACACAAAAACAAAGCAACAACCAAAAACGTAAAATCTAACAACCTAGCATGGTTAAAAACATAAGGAAAACCTAAAACTAACATAAACAAACATACATAAATGTAAACTAAACAAAAGAAATAGATTAAAATAAGAATTAAAGACAAAAAAGAAAAAAAAAAGGTTTAAAAGAGTACCTTAGAGCAAAAGCTCCTAGGCTTGATTTTTGACCTTTCCCCTTAGTCAAATTTATCACAATTCATTAAAAAAGTGATTAATAATCTTAAACTCAGAAGATTGGGGCCAGGAAAGATCCCAATCAAATAAAAATGACTTGTGGATGTTTTATGAAAAACTTCCTTTTGATTCACTATTTTCTAGTAAATCTTAGGTTTTTCCCGTGGAATTTCTATTGTGTCTTTTTGAAAATGTACCATATAAGGCTTTATATGGTGGAAAAAATGGGGTTTGAAGCGGCTCCCAGACGATTGGGATTTGTTTCAAACCTTAGCCATTATTGCAAAAAACTTGCATTTCTTATGCTTTTGAAACCCTAGCTGCGTATGCAGGATCATGCCTGTGTACACATGTTGTGGCTCACGTATGCAAGCCGCAACCCACGTATGTAGGCCGAGGGTTACTTTGATCAATTTATTTCCAAAAAAAAAAATTTGCTCATTAAAAATGTTATATTTTCCATTTTAACACTCTTTAAGTCAATTTAATATCTAATTGGGCTCTAAACTGGCCTTGGGCCTCAGGGTCCATTTGGATACTACTTATTTTGCTGAAAACTAAAAACTGAAAATTGAAAACAATAAAAATATTATATAAAAGTTACTGTTTACGCGTTTGGCACTGTTCATAAGCCTAAAATTACTATCTATGAACAATGAACAGTGCCAGAAGCGCATCCACGGAAAAAAAAAAAAAAAAAAACGCAGTAAACGTGCCGCAGAAACGCCGGATCCAAACGAAGACTTAGAGTTCGAGCATCATTAGGGAATGGGGGCCTGAGTCATATGAGGTACAAATTGCGATTCTACGAATGTCTATGAAGGTAAATTTGGTTCGGCGAACCATTATCGATAGCCCACTTTGTGATCGGTGTAGACTTGAACTAGAAACTACTCTGCATGCTCTATGGTTATGCCTAAAAATTGATGTCTTGGGAAGATACGAGTTGTGGGAGTGTAGACGATCCACCACGATCCTCAACTTTAAGGTTTGTTCTCATGGCTTATTAAGGAACAACATCATCTGGACGTTTTCTCTATCATAATGTGGTCCATATGGCATCAACGAAACCAAGTTCGCATGTACCAACCTAGTTGCAGTCCCCATCATCTCGCTTCCTTGGCGAAAGAATGACTTGCAGAGTTTCTAGTAGTGTAGCCAGCCCATTGAGTTCATCTCCTTATGCCTCAGAGGCCATGGCGCCCTTCACCGATGGGTATGATAAAAGCAAACTTTGATGAAGCTATCTTCAATAAGGAGCATAAATATAGAATTGGTGTGGTGCTTAAAGATGACCACAGGTTAGTGTTGGCCTCCTTATCTCAACAGGTGTCATATGTCTATAGCCCTTTAGAGATTGAAGCTATGGCAACAGCAGCTCTTCATTTTGCTACAGATTTAGGCTTTAAACAGGTGATTCTAGAAGGAGATTCTCAGGTCCTTATGACAGCTCTAATCAACAACAGTGTTTTTTTTTTTTTTCCTCTGATGGTTTGCTTATTGATGATGTACGTTTTAATGTTAGGTTTTCTAATCAATTACGTTACTCTCATGTAAAGAGAGAAGGTAATAACGTTGCTCATAATTTAGCTAGACATGCTTTAAGTGCTTCGAACTTTGTTGTGTGGATGGAAGATGTTCCACCACATTTTCTTTATGTTGTCCTTGATGACATTTTCAATTTTTCTTAATAATATGCACTATGTTCCTTCTCAAAAAAAAATAAAAAAAAAAAGGTTCAAACATTAAATAGTCTATACCATCAAGTTTTAGATGAAAAATATTAACTGACTATTGGACAAAAAAAAAAAAAAAAAAAGACAAAGTTTAACAGTAAAATTAGTAGTAGCCGAATAAAATAAATATTACTACATATTTTGAAAATCTAACCGTTAAATTGCATGTTCTTTATGCTCTTAATATGCATGTCAAATTTTATGTCAATCGAATATTTATTATATGATCTATAAACTTATATTTTATACATAATTGTAAACTATAGAAACTCAATTTGAACAATTTATTGATAACTTAGCTATTGACATTTAATTTTCTAAAAATTTTGCAAGCATGAAGAGATATTAAGTAAAGTTGTAACATAAAGTTATAATCAATTTTGTAGCTAAACGATGTATAATAAAAAATTTATTTGATATAAACGAAAAAATGAGTTAAAACTTTTTTTTTACTAAAGAAGATAGAATTATATTAAAAAAAGCAAAAGTACAAAAGTATAAAGAAGTATAAAAAGGTTCTGAGCCATACAGGCCTACAACTGACACGGCATCAAGACATGGACAAGCTAGCCACTATGAAAATATAAAAGAACCCCAAGCCTGACAAGATAAAATAAAATATTAAAACACAGTCAGGAAAAGGCAGCCAAAAACACAGAAATCACATCATCTGGTCGGCCATCAGTGTTTGGTATTCATGCAAGAGAGATTTTGCACTATGTAAAATAGCTTCTGGCTAAGTTTGTATATGCTCAAAGAAGTGCTTGTTACGTGCATTCCATATAGCCCACGTTACCATGCCCCACTATTCCAACTCATCCCGAGTCAAGTGTCGCATCATGGTCCGGGTTAGCATGAAGAAGTCCGAGGCAGCAGCGGGGCTATTCTGCGTTCTTCCCTTTACTAGGGCTCAAACGTTGTGAGCTAAAGGGCATTCCCAAAGGATGTGAACCCCCGTATCGTGGTGCTGGTAACACACAGTGCATGACGGATCCACTTGCATTCTCTTCAAGTAAAGGTTGTCGCGTGTGGGTAGGATATTTGAGCATGCTCTCCATAGGAAGTTACGCACTTTTGGTGGGACATTGAGGGACCACACTGTTTTCCACAATTTCTCATCCGTACCCGTGTTTGAGTCACTACCCGTTGAGGGGTCTAGCATACCCAATGCTACTAAATACGCTGACTTGACAGAGAACGAGTTGGCTTTGTTTTCCTTCCGCACTAGCACATCATTGGACAGTACATTTGGCAATGGTAGGTTTAGGATATCAGTGCATGTGTTGGGTTCGAACCAGTAGGCCAACTTAGCTCTATCCCACTACCTCGTTTCAACGTCAATTAGCTCTCTTACTAACACTGGACCAGGTCCTTCCCCACAAAGGCGTGGGGGTCTTGGCAACCACTAGTGATCAAAGATGTGTATTAGGTCCCCACTACCCACCTTCTACTTTGATCCTGCTAGTATGAGGTCCCTGGATCTTAGGATGCTTCGCCATACGTAAGACGGGTTACTCCCCAAGCCAGCATCCAGGAATGAGACATTTGGGAAATACCTTGCTTTATAAACTCGAAAGAACAAAGATGTCTGATGATTGATTAGCCTCCATGCCTACTTTGCTAGCATTGCCAGGTTAAAGGCGTGGATGTCTCTGAAGCCAATACCACCCGACTTCTTTGGATTACACAGTCGCTTCCAGTTGATCCAGTGTATTTTTTTCTCGTTGGTTGTCTACCCCCACCGGTATTTCGCCATTATAGAGTTGATGTCTCTACACGTTTTAGGAAGTTGGAATAAGCTCATTGAGTATGTCGGTATGGCTTGTGCTACGGTTTTGATCAAGACCTCTCTTCCCGCTTTCGAGATGAATTTTTCCTTCCACCCGGTGACTCGCTTAGCAATCCTTTCCCGGAGGTCTTTGAAGGAACTCATTTTGCCCTTACCTCCCACCATCGGTAGTCCCAGGCATTCTGTCACAACCTGGGCATCAAACATTCTACGGATTTCCTCCCTCACTTTAAGTACGGTGTTGGGGCTGAAGAACAAGGCTATTTTCTGCCGATTAATGGCCTGGCCTGAGGCGTGCTCATATGTAGACAGGATGTTCAAGAGGCTAGTGCACTCCGGTGGGGTCGTCGGACAAAATAAGAGGCTGTCGTCAGCAAAAAGGAGGTGGGAAATATTTACACCATTGCAGCATGAATTTATTCCTTGGATCCGATTTGCTTCGGTGGCTTTCCGTAGCAGCGCCGATAGGCCCTCCACACAGAACAGGAACAAGTAGGGTGACAACGGGTCGCCCTGTTTAATACCTCGGGATGGGGAGATAAAGCCTCTGGGTTCGCCATTGATCAGAACTGAGTAGCTTGATGACGATACACATCGCATAGCTAGTTCCACCCACCTGGCCGAAAAGCCCATCTTCACCATTATGCTTCGCAGGAACTCCCACTCCACGCGATCGTTGGCTTTACTGATGTCTAGTTTAACTGCCATATGACCCACTTTCCCATGTCTTCTGTTCCTTAGCCTATGCAGCATCTTATAAGCCACGGCGGTGTTATCAGTGATAAGTCTACCTGGGACGAATGCGCTTTGCGCATCCGAAATAACGTTTGGTAGGATGCCTATTACTCTATTTGCTGACACCTTTAATACCATCCTACTGACCACATTACCGAGGTTGATGGGGCGGTAGTCCAGCATAGCTTGGGGGTCTTTCTTCTTAGGTATAAGCAGGATATGGGTGAAGTTCATCTTGGTTAATACATGGCCTGAGTTTAATACCAAAACCACTGCCTCCGTTACATCTCTACCTACTATGTGCCAATATTTTTGAAAGAAGAACGGAGACATGCCATCTGGGCCCGGTGACTTCGATGGGTGCATTTGGAACAGGGCTTGCCGAACCTCGTCGCCTACGAAAGGTTTGAGGAGGGACTGGTTCATTTCCTCCGTCACTACTCTATACACCGCATTTAGAACCTCCTCCATGTTCCTTGGATTAGACGTAGCAAAAATGTTGTTAAAATACTTCGCTGCTATAAGCCCAATGCTCTGCTCATCTGTTCTCCAAAACCCATTCTTATCCATCAATCCGTCTATTTGATTTTTCCTTTGCCGCTGGCTAGCTCTTTTATGAAAGAAATTTGTGTTTTTATCACCTGCAGGAAGCCATATAGCCCTAGACCACTGCCTCCAAAACACCTCTTCCTGGTGTAACAATGCATTTATTTCATCCCTTAAGGTGTTAATCTATGTTAAGTTGGTTCCATACCCAGAGGTGGACAAGGCCACGAGTGCAGCTTGTTTATCCTCCAACCAAGTTCTAGTGTTGCCAAACACATCTCAGTTCCATGCCACCAGTTTCATACAACATCGCTTTATCTTTCAAAAACCTTAAACATAAGGCTTCCACCGGGTGGGTGGGAGTTCCACGCTTCCCTGATCACCTTGTCACATTCTTGGTGTGCCGCCCACTGCTCCTCAAATCGATTGAGTCTCTTACGTCTCACCCTTGCATGTTGATCACCACATTAAGTATCTAATAAAATAGGGTCATGGTCAGAGTACGATACCTGCAGATGCGAGACCTTTGCCGATGGGAAGTGTCCCTGCCATCTCGTAGAAGCACAAACTCTATCCAGCCTTACTTCGACGAAAGCTTCACTCGGTCAGCCGTTGCGCCATGTGAAAGGGTAGCCGTGGTAACTAAGGTCCTCCAAGCCACATTGTAGCAGAGTCTCCTTAAAAGCCAACATAGGAGGCAAAGGTTTCGAGGAACCTCCTTGCTTTTCCTCATAATGTAGTATTTCATTGTAGTCCCCTAGGCAAACCCAGGGCAAAGAAGCTCTAGCATGCAAGTGTCTAAGGATTCTCCATGATTCATGCTTCCTATGACCTTCTGGTCGTCCGTAAAACCCTGTTAACCTCCACAGTGGTTTATTTGCATAAACGATGTGGGCGTCAATATGGTTAGGCAAGAACGTTTGAATATGAAGGTCACACCCTGCCTTCCAAAATAATCCCAAACCACCACTTTGGCCATCACTCGGGACAGCCAAGACTGACTGGAAATTTAGATCATAACAAAGTTTCCACATTTCTGAGATAGACCGCTTTGTCCCTATAAGGAATAAAACGGTGGGTCCTTTACTTCTCACCATGTTGGTGAGTACGTCCACTACTCGTTGGTTCCCAAGCCCCCAACAGTTCCAGCTTATAATGATCATTGTGGTTGGCGGGGCTGCACCGCAACCTCCACCGTTGGTATGTCTGGTACGCTAGGTTTGGTCCTTTTCTCATTCCTTACGCTTATTGAATCCGGGTTCACGTTGCTTTCATGAAGCTCCCTTTTTTGGCCCACTAATTGTCTCTGCCCGCTTTACTTTTTGAAAGCTTCACTAGACTGTATTCTACTCATCCTAGTCCAAGTTGGTTGTTTAGAAGTAGGGGTAGCATGGTTTCCCACGTTAACTAAGTCACATGTATTTTTATCTCCCCCAGCCCCACTAGTCCCATCCGTTGTTCCATGCACGTGCCCTATCTTTCCATAAATATGGGCTGGAGTCAAAGGAGGCGCCTTATTAATTGCACCAGCTGCTTTTCCTTCAAAGCCGGGTACGTTGCACTGCATTAGTTCACCCTCCTTTGATTGTGCCTCCAGAACAGTCTGCTCCGCCCTCCCTGATTTTGCGCTGGTTTGCCCACTCACACCCCCAAAATCCGGCATGGTTTCCTTGCACATGGTAGCCATCCTAGTCAGCCCACTAGGGCTACCCAGGTTTGGAAATGTCCTGTCAAGTGTGCTGTTGTCGTCGTGTTTATGGCCCTTCGCCTGACCGATTTCGTTGCTTTGCAGTTCATCCCTATGCCGCTTCGTCCCCACTTTCAGCCAATCATCGTAAGGGAGGTTGCCGTCCTCACTGACGTTACTGTCTGAGCCGTGATGGGGGCATGTTTTCACCTCATGCCCTAGACAACCACATGAGTAACACAGGCCCACAATCCTTTCATACTTGAAGGCCACCCACGAGTTATCTCCTTCCGGGTTGATCACCGAAGCTCCCCTTCTCAACGGTTTGTCCACCAATAAGTTCACTCTAACCCGTAGGAACCTTGCTTGTTCTGAGGTAATGGCTTTAGCATCCACGTTCAAGACCTCCCCCAATCTGTTACCGATCTCCGACCCTGCCTCTTCGTTCATCAGATCAAAGGGTAGGCCCCAAACCTGTACCCATAGTTGTATGTTAGGGAAAGTAACGTTAGCTGCCGTCATCCCCTTCTCCTATCGTCGCAGCAACAGTAGTTGGTTATCAAAACACCACGGGCCATTGTCAAGGACCCATCTTAGTTGACTGTCAAGCGAGAACTTAAACTGGAGTAGTCCATCTCCCACCTCCACGATCTTCAGGTCGTTCCCTAATCTCCACACTGAGCGTAGTAAGTTTTTTGCCGCTCTGAGGTTAAGGAGCTTGTCAGATAGGAAGCAACCCATTAGGCTTAGCGAACATTCATCTAGAGCTTGTTTACGATGATGAACCCAAACCTCTATAACTCCCTCCTCCTCCGCTGTCAAAGAGATTTTTTGGATCCTCTCGATAAACTCAGAGTCCATGGTTCCCACCCTTGGGCAGGTAAGGAAGACTCACCCTAGGTGAGAAGGAGAACTCCTACAGAGAGGAGGAGAAAAAGATATTTTAAAAACATTATTAGAGCAATGTTAGTTAAAACTTAAAACATAAACCCTGTGTGCAACAATATTGGAATCCCTAAACTCAACCAGCCTGCCACAACCAGGCTGAGGGTGCTACAGTGACTTCGATTACGAGAAGGTTTGGGCAATCTCTCTCTCTCTCTCTCCGAATCTGAAATGGGTTTGTTCTGGTTTTTGGTTTTTTGCTGTTTGTTGTGTTTGATTCGGTGTTGCTGCTGTCTCTCTCAACTGGGTATGGGTTGAAAGACTCGGAGTTGGAGCAGGGCTTGATGGTGTGAACTATGGCTACATTGGTGAAGAATGAAAGGGAACGGAGTAAAAATAGTGTGTTTTGGAAGATGAGTTTTTGATTTGGCATATATTTTTGAAAGTTCATTGATACACAGATAGGTTTCATAATTTTTTTTTTATATAAATATTCTTTTATGGGTTTATTTGATTAAAATATAGAACTTTTGTGCACATTAAGAGCCATGAAATTGTTGTGAACTTTGACTGTTAGCTATGTCAGCCTTTTCCATTCGGTAGAGATTATTTTGACAACACCAAAAACACATTTTGAAACATTACGGATCATTTTGACATAGTGTAAATGCTAGGAAAAAAATGGTAATTGAACTGTTTGTTAAACTATATGTATGTCTGTCTGCATGTACTTAGTTATTCTCTGTAGGTAATTTATTTCAAAATTTTCCTAGAAAGGAAACTGTGTTAAACCCTATGTATGTATAAGTTTACGAATGTAAATATGTACACATGGATAGATAGTTATGTTTGTGTTCTGCTTTAACTTGTATCGGTTATGTTGAAGGTGCTTATTGTTCTGTGCAGATTGATTACGATATATACGACTCTGAATCAAAAATAATGGCAAGGTCATTATCAAGCATGCTGCTGAAGCGAATTGTGGATCTCCCTGCCACCCGTCCGAGTAGACTTGTAAGATTCAAGTCCATTTGTTAAAGAATTTTGATACTTGGAATAAAATTATAGATGATTGAATATGAAATCGAATCTATTAGTTATACAATACCTTAGATGGGTTTGTACATGGAATGAAATTGCAGATGTTAGAATATGGACCATGATGTTGCTTAGGATAACTGGGGTCTACCTTGAAGCTGTTTTGTGCGGGCTCTTGTGTGAAGAAATGGCTTTGTAGGTCCTTGGACTCATTGCTGATAGTCATTGCATTGTCTTCTTCTTCGATGTGAGAGTCCCCGCAATGTGTGTCCTGCAAATAAAACTTGAACTGAGAAGTGTTTGTTGAAATGCCCACGAGAAGAGGAGAACAATTGGGTATGTCTAGGTTGTGAAATTAGGTTTATTAATTGGGGGTTGTGACTTGTGCGGGAGGTTGGTGATGCTGATGAGGATGAACAGCTGAAGGGTCATCTGTCAAATGGAAAAGTGTGTATATGTGTCACTTCTAGAAATAGATGGAATAAACATGCTGCAGTAGGTCTGTGTCTTATCCACATCTTTCTATGTTCTGCTGCCATAGCTTGAGGAGGGATGTGAATGCCAATGACACTGGCTTTAACAATAATTAAATTCCTGTGAAGATACCATGCTTACTGGTCAAGCTAAATAACTTATCTGTATAATCTCGGGAGACATTGAATTTAGTTTACGTTTGGATACTGCTTATTTTGCTGAAAACTGAAAATTGAAACTGAAAAAAAAATATATATATATATATATTTTTTTTTACTGTTATTACAGTGTTTGTTACTGTTTATTGGCCTAAAATCACTGTTCATGACCAATAAACAGTGACAAATACGCTGGGTTAAAATAAATTTCCATAAACGCACAAAAGCTTTCAGCTATCCAAACGAGCTCACAGGATTCGTTTGAAATAAATCTAAGGTCTGAAGCATGCCACATCAATTAAAATCCAACTCACTAAACTCAGCAAGTTCAACCGGGGTTAGCTGTAAAGGTTATTGCCATTTAATATAAATATTCTTTTCTTTTTTTTTTAACTATTTCTCTCTATCTCTCCTCCTCTTCCTCTGTTTCTCCCTCTTCCTTAAAGCAATCAACAACCACAACAACTCCACCACCGCGCCAAAACACAACAACCCATTAAAAAAACTACCAAACAGACACTGCTACACACTGCTACCACCATGCCACCGCCACTACCACGCCACCGCCACCATACCGCAAACCCACATCAGCCACCATCACCATCAATCACCCATCCCCACCACTACGGCAACCCTTCACCACAACCATGAACCTGACCCACAACACAACAGCAAACACAGTGAAACCCACCCCCCACAACCAACACGGCAACTCCAACCTCCACCCCCATCAATCACCCAGCACCACGGCAACCCCCAAACAAACCCACACCCACACCCACACTCATCAAACCCACGACCAAATTCGATTATATAAACTCACACCACGCTGATCTCACCGCCGCAACAACCACGCCGCCCACCCCACCACCAAGGCAACACACCCACCACCCACTAAACCACCACGGCAACAACCCACCCCACCACCTTACTTCGGTACCCAGCCAAAACTGAAACCCATTTACAAAACTGATATTCACCCAAAATTGAAAACCAGCCGATCTAATGGGGCGGCACCCAGCCAAAACTGAAACCCATTTACAAAACTGATATTCACCCAAAACTGAAACCCAGCCGATCTGATGGGGTTGTCTCCATGCTGATTTGAGAGAGAGGAAGGAAGTGCTTCAGGTTTGAAGAGGAGAGAGCATAATGATTTGAAGAGGAGGAAGAGAGAGAAAGATAAATGAAATAATGAGGAGACAGAGAGAGAGGGTAAAGAGAAGAAAATTTAGAAAATAAACATTATTTTATTATTACTTTAAATATCCAGAATCCAGTTGCTAGGAACAATATTATTCTTCTTTGATTATTCAGTTGCTTTGTTCTATGTTTAGCATCCAGATCCAAAGAGACGAGGTTTTTTTTTTTTTTTTTTAAGTAAAGTGGTAGCAAGTTGCAACGCAGTATTAACCTTTACAGCTAACCCAGGTTGAATTTGCTGATGTGGGTTTGCGGTATGGTGGCGGTGGCGTGGTAGTGGCGGTGGCATGGTGATGGAGTTATTGTTGTTGTGGTTGTTGGCTGCTTTAAGGAAGAGGAAGAAACAGAGGAAGAGGAAGAGAGATAGAGAGAAATTGTTAAAAAAGAAAAAAGAATATTTATATTAAATGGCAATAAACTTTACAGCTAACCCTGGTTGAACTTGCTGAGTTAAGTCAGTTGAATTTTAATTGACGTGGCATGCTTCAAACCTTAGATTTATTTCAAATGAATCCTGGCCTTAAAATGGACACTCTCCATTTCTTTTTTTTTGATAAACTGCAATGTATTATTGAATGAAAGAAGAGCAAAGAGGATAATCTGCCTTACACAGAGCCAACAAGGCAGGGGGCAAATTATCCAGCAGAAACACAAAATCCAAATGGGAAAGTAAAGAGAATCTAGCTACTTGGTGTGCAACACCATTACAATTCCTACTAATCCAAATGAACGAACAAGAAGAGAAACAAACAGCCAAATCAAGAATATTAAGGATTTGGGTCCGAATGCACCATGGATAAGATTGGTTGTGCGAGTTGATGGCGTCAAAACATATCTTAGCATCCCCTTCGAATATAACCTTGCTCCATCTTTCCACTATAGCAAGTTGAGCAGCCCAGTGCAATGCTTCGGTCTCAGCTTGGAGAGGGACACTCTCCATTTCTATTAGAAATGGAGAGGATCCGGATCCGGAGACATCTATTACATTACTTTTTTATTTATTTCAAAAAAAATAAAAATAAAAATTCTATACTATCAAATGATTATAAGAGTATATCATTTGCACTTGGATTTTGAAATAATTTTATGCCAGGAAAGTGTGACCTACATGGCCTGATGTACCACGTGAGCAAAAACTTGGTGAAAAATAAGTCTCATAACTAGCCATGCTTTTGTGATGCTAGCCAAAATTGAAAGGGGCCTATACTTATAAACAATAAAAAAAAAATTTAAAAGAGGCCTAAATGAAGGTTCAAATGGACAGATTGAAACAAATTGCAGAGTTTAGAATTAATATTACAAAAATATAAAGTCCAGGAACAAAATTGAAACTAACCCTAAAGTTTGAGGTGCAGGATTGTGGGTTACCCTTACCACCCCCGCGCCCCCCCCCCCCCCCCCCCCCCCGGGCCCCCATTTAAAAAAAAGAAAAAGAAAAAAAGAATAGGCTTTGAATTCTTTGGGTCTTTTGTACTTTCATACCCTTGTATACATGGAATCAAGTGTAAGCTTTCTGCCTTTTGTTGAGTTTTACTCATTTGGCTGTTTGAATTAATATAAAAAGTGAATGCAAGGTTACATTATGCATGTTTTCAACCTACCTATTATCAGGCTGAATTGGCAATACTTCAATCTCCTGGATTTTGGGGAATTGAATATTATTTATTTGAAAGTTTGATGATGTCAAAAACTGTTCCTTTATCTTGAAATAGCAATCTTCAGTTCTTCACTCAAAAGATCATGAGTTTAGTTTATTCCGAACAAAAATTTGCATGATAATTCAATAATTACAATGGAGGAGGAGGGATTTAAACCTTGGACGTCTTGGTTGGAAATACCATGAGGTGCCAGTTGAGCTCTAAAGCTCTTAGCATTAAATTTATTATTTATTATACGTGGCTGCTTAGCTAAATTATTGACTCACATCTGATGTTAACTAGTATATTATCATATTAGTCGATTCCACATTCTGGTTTAATTCTTATCCTTTAAGTTGTTAATGATTGCAGCAGTAATACTTATTGAAAAAATGATTGCAGCAATAACATAAGTTGATGGTTCAGTTTAAATTTTTGTAGGTATTTGGATCCTTTTCCCATAATGGGATGAGATTTTCAACTACCGTGCCCAATGATCCTGACATGCATGAAAATTTTTAACCCACTAACAAGCTTGAGAGTTCTGACCTTTCTTTGAATGATGTTGTTGAGCAGGTAAATGAATCTTTTATATCATTTTTACAATTTGTGTTCTGAACTCTTTGTCATCTGCTGTTAGCAATATGAAAATTTTTATTTAAAAGATCTATGTTTATTGATTGTGTTTGTTTTTGGTGTAGGATGTCAAGGAAAATCCTGTTATGATTTACATGAAAGGCGTGCCTGAGTTTCCTCAGTGTGGATTCAGCTCACTAGCAGTTAAGAGTGTTAAAACAATAAAGTAAGATTTGGAGTTTTTTTTTTTTTTTTTTTTTTTTTGATAAGTAACAAATTTTTTATTATTAAAATACAGAAACCAAGTGCACTGGGGGTGTAGAGAGGGTGAGGAACAATCAAACTCTCAAATTACAATGCTCGAACAAATTGGAGATGTTTATTTTAATGAGCAAATCTTTCCATTCCTTGATTGGTTTAATTTAGCAATCAATATGTATGACTGTGTATACACAAAGTTGTGTGCAGACAGACATTCAAACACATACCAGTCGCATATACTTTTTATTTTATTTTATTGGTAATATATACACTCACCCAATGGGTCTTGAACCCACGACTTCACCCTCCTCCTAGTACTTATAAGGGAAGAGGTGCTAGTTTAGTTAGAGCTCATTGGCATCAGACACATGTATACATGCTTGTACAATATAACTCTGTATGTATATATGTTAGTTATACACGACTTATTATTTCCTTTAAAAATGCTAAACTTGAACCATAGTAATCTGGATTGTGTTTTTGATTTTACTGTTTTCTTGTCTTTGTGGAGAGGGCTTTTAGTTAATGGCATGAAAATTGTTTTTGTACAAGTGCAAATCACATGAAAGAATAGGAGGATGTGAAAAAAAGTTATCTTTTGATGAGCTACTGGTATTTAGTTATGTGCAATGGGACGGAGTGAAAAAGAGTTGGGTGCACACACTGTGTCCTTATAATTAGGGATCAGCTGCATCTATTATTTTGTTATCTAATCTAAAGGGTGTTCTTCTTGGCACTTGTTAACTTCCAATGACGAATAAATTTATCTGGTTATTGTACTCTTTGCCATATACGTGACTGTTTCAGATGTTCCTTTGGCTTCTAGAAATATTTTGGAGGATCCTGAGCTTAAAAGTGCTGTAAAAACCTTCAGGTAAGTCAGCACTTGGTGTTTTTCTCTACTTAAAAAAAAGAGGGGAAAAAGTTAGATTTTGATGTTTTACATATTTTTTGGAAATCTTGATGACTATTCTGCTTAGTTTTTTCAAAGTTGTGCTCACTTGGCTTCTGGACAATTCTTAGTAATGCAAGATGAATTTAGCTGGCTGTGATGACTAACGTAACAATCTATTATGGTTGAGTGAAGATTTTGTCATTGTAGTAAATTAGAATTTCATTCTACATGTGTGCTGATGCTCATCAAATTCATTTTACATGTCTTATATGTGTCTATCGAGTACTGTCTATGTCTGTTGTGTTAACATCTGATGTCTTTCTGCAAAGTTGTTTTGTTGTTGTTGATAAATATGAGACTCTGTTGGAGCTGGATGAAGCCCAATGCAACTTGTATTGTGTTAATTTTTCACTCTGTTTGTTACAGTGTAAAATGTTACGCGGAAACAATGTTTGTTTTGTTGTAAAATGTCGGTCAAACTGAAAATATTTTCTGTTGACTGTAAAATCCTCTGTAAAATTTTATGAAATGTTTTACCAACAAAAACATTGGTAAAACATTTTACAAAACACACAGCCACACTCCCCCACCCCCCTCCCAAAATAAAATTTTGATTGATCTTGTGCTTTAAAAATTTGTTAGCCTAGAAATAGTTCCTTGATAAATTTCTGTTGTTCTATCATCATACGCAAAACCCAACATACTCAGCTACCAGGAGTGATTTGCCCTATCAGTCTAATGGCAATCTTGATTTCTTGATGGTGCCTATCGAAAAAAAAAAAAATTTACAAGGGAATTAGGTGTTGGTTCCATAGCCATTGGTGGAAGCAAAAAAATTCAGATTGGTAATAATTTTTCCCTTATTTATCATGGATAGTAGTGTGGGTTTCACTCGTTGGTCTCTTTCTCTATAAAATTCTACTTATAAAAACGAAAATGGGTAGTAGCATCACATTAGTTTGAGGATGGGACTGCTGTTTTCAATAAACTTTGGATCTTCAAATTTGTTTGTATTGAGTGCAAGTTTTCAAAATTACCTTGCTGTTTATATGCAGCCACTGGCCCACATTTTCACAGATATTCATCAAGGGAGAGTTCATTGGAGGATCGGATATTATTCTCAACTCACACCAAGTTACTTCTTATTTCAGAACATATTCTACTTTCAATTCTTTACAATGTGCATTGCATTGCTCAAATAATGTGGCCTGTCCCGTGCAGTCTGGTGAACTGAAGGAAAAGCTGAAAGACATTACCGCTAGTAAGGAGAAGTCTGAATAACAACTCAATGAATCTAGAGAGAGTTAAAGGGTCACTGGGACTTCTTTGACAACAGTGTGTTATTGCTATGAAGTGACAAGATGAGGTTCTATATGTAGTTTTCTGCGGGATTACATGATAAGCTATGATTGCTTGTTATTATTTATAAAACAATAAATTTAGCATATTGCTGGGCTTTTCATCTGCCATGGTTATATATCCTCGCAATTGTTGTATAGTAACCTTATTTCTTTAGCTCGGATAATTTTGGTTCACAAATCATAAGCAGAAGATTGAGTTCGAAATGGTGAGGAATTAGATTTGGATTATTAAGAAGATAATGAATAAAATATAGATAAACTGACATGGACAACACCTGCAATTTCTTGGTTTTTTTTTTTTTTTTCCAATTTTGCAAATACAGAAACTACCGATTTGTTCCATATGCAGTGAAGACTGTATCTGATTAACCCCAAAATCAATCCGACATGAGATTGCAGAGGACCTCCAGTGTTTGAACAAGATTCCTTAGATCTGTTGCTGGATCTCAGTTGATCTCCAATCCACTATTCTACGGACTTATGTGACAAGGCCGAATTTGCTCTACCTCCTCATGGCCTTTTATGTGGTAGTAAACACGAAGAATTAAATAAAACAATTTACCATGTCAGCTAAGTTTTATTATTTTGGGGTACAAAAGGTCCCCCAAAATACTCGCGTTTATCTCCACGGTACTCTCCCATAAAAAAAAAATCTCCACAGTACTCAAGTACAATTGACATAGGCAAAGTAGAAGTTTAAGTTTTACGCTTTCAAAACTCAACTAGCCAAATACCCACTCAAAATCCTCGTGCACTACTAAATAACTTCTCTGCTCAAACACAAATCGACCATGAAACAAAATCAAACTAATTCTCACACTTGAAGTCACATTCGGCCAAATCACCTACCACCCATTGCCAACGACAACAAAACCCACAATGGCAAATCACCAAAGCCGCACCACAAAAATCTCTCATGCCAGCACCCAAAACCACGTCAGTACCTCACCATTTTACCCTTCATAAAAACTATCATCGGTCTTGACCACCCATGCTCCTAAACTGTTAACCAGACCCAAGCCACCACAGAAATCCATCATAAAAACCACCATAAAACCCAAAGCTGAGAACCAAATTGGCAACAAGCATCATCAATGCCAAAACTGGAACGAGATCTCTGTCATTTACTTCTTTTTTTTTTTTTTTTTTTTTTTTGGGAGGGGGGGCACCATTGCTCTCCAAAACATATTGCACATGTTTTAGAGTAACTACAGTAAAGTTCGTTCAAGCAAACAATTATCAATATATTACTCTACAAAGAAACTAAAAAGAGAAATGCACAAACTTTTGATTCCATCAAAATTTCCTTTTGAGCATACAACAAAACTATAATGTATCGGCTTTGATACTATCATATTCTGATGCCTATCTGCTCAGAGGCTAATGTTCAAACAGCAAAATTGGTTAAAACAAATTGAGAGACAGCATGAACTGATGCCACAAATACTTTGGTATTGAACAGCAAAATTTGATACATGGATGGTTTTGCAATGAAGACACTGGACAACTCCTTGACGGCATGCTTTCATGGATATCTTCCAGCTTCTCACAAGCCGCAGCATAATTCCATGCCTAGCCGGATGGTTTTTGCTGAAGATGAATTAAACCATCAACAATGCAGTAGAACAACAATGGGTGTGGATAATATTTCCAAAAACCTTGCTGAAGTGCCCACAAGTTACTACACCCCTTCATTTCTTGGCACTTGTAGAGCATAAATATCGAAGCATATATTCATTGGAGGAACAAGTATCTGCCAAATCCTGATGTGTTCTAGTAATTGCTTTCTGCAAGGATTTTAAAGCAGGAAGCAGATTTCTGGAATTCTGTTGAATAGAGTTGCCATGAGCTTTGCAGAGCTCCTGCCACACAAACCAATCACAATCCATGTATGAGATCTAAAAACTAGCACCATGCAGCCATCATCTGCAGCTAACGTGAACAGAAATAGTTTAAAAAGTCGGAAGTTATGGGGAAAATACCTGACACCATCTAAGTATGAACTCCAAATGTGGGCAGCTTTCTAGAAGATCTGCAAATGCTTCTATTAATCTCTGTAGATATCTGTAAGGGATTGATGAAGCAACAGCTGGTATATCTACTGGACTGATGGCAAAGATGCATTTTTTTATCAGAGAATCCTCATTTAAACGAAGGCTAAGAATCAAAGCTCTGTTTTGTTGATCTTCATTTAGTGCTGCATCAACTGCCTGTATAACAGCATAACCAGATAAATAAATATATAATTGAAGTAAAGACAATATAAAAAGTAAAGCTGCTACTAAACCGAAATGGATAGCGGTAACGGAAAAGAAAAATGCAGCTATTAAATAAGGAAAATAGCGCTGCTATTTCTATTTAATATCTATTAACTAATTGACTACCCAATGTGATCAAATTCTGATCAAAACTATATTTGAAAAACTGAATGAGGTTTTGCTTACTGGTTAAAACTGAAAGAGATGAAATAAGGAAAATTATTTTTTATGATCTCCATTTTCGTATCATAAGCAATGGTTACAGTTTAAAAGGGGTATACCTCTGGTGTAACATCTATGTCAAGGTCTGTGGGATCAAAGATAAAGGATTCGTCAATTGAATATACCAACACCCCCTCTGTTGTTGCTGCTGCAAAGCTCCGCCCAGTGGGTGCAATTCTGAGGCACTTTGTACGAATAACAGGCCTTCCACGGTTAGGCAATGATCCTGGTAAATCATAACCTAACTTTGCTCGGGATTGTTTATCAACACCTTCTTCTGTGTCACTGTAATCATCATCAATTAGGTCCATAGGGCCAGCTTCCGTCATATTCTTTGAGTTTAAGAAGTCAAGAACTCCATCAAGAGAAAGATTATGGGTTATTTGAAATCGACGCAGCAATACCTGTGCAGTGTAGATGTAAATATATAAACTTATTTATACATCAAAAATATATAAACTTATTCAATTTAGTATACTTAAACTTTGGATACTTAAATAAAAAAATAGATAAATAAATACACATACACACACGTGTGTGTGTGTGTGTGTGTGTGTATTTATGTATAAAGCAATTATTTAAATTAAGATATATCTTAAATCATATAACCATTATAGGTCTATACTTTAAAAAGAAAAAAATATTGCAACCTATAGTGGTCAGGTATAATCTTTTAGTAGTTCATCATAGGGTTCTATATGAAGCAATAAAATGCTAATCTTTACCGTCCTCCAGTCAAAACAATCATTTTTCCAATCACCAATTTCGTATAGAAATGTAAAGACAGAAGAATTTATCTAACGAAACGTTTTTATATTGGCAAGTCACAAATGCACCTAGAATAATATATATATTGAAATGAAGCATTAACAATTGAACATAAATATGTTATGGAAATGGAGCAACTGTTATTTGCTATCCTGTTTGACATTTTGGTGAGAGTCATGTCCACTAACCAAAAAGTTTAGGAACTAGATAAAGGAACACAGAATAAATTTCTTTAAAAACTGCACAATAAGCTAAAAAATTAGGTGTTACAAATTAATTATTAGGTTATAAATGTTGAGAGTGGGACAAACTAATCTAAATCAATTCTGTCAATTGAAGTAGCAATAATATGATACGTGTCAGAATAAGTACTTCATCTTTAAATATATTGCCTAAGAGATGTGTATATATTATTATTAGGGCAAAACTTAGGTATAGTACTTAGGTGCTATTCTTTAGATTCTCCTCTTAAGATTCAAGTATGTAGATTTTTTTTCATAGGATAGAAGTGTAATTTTTAGTTAAGTAGCCACATAACTGAATTTTAAGAGAGGAACCTAAGGAACAGGACCTAAGATACTGTACCTAGTTTTGTCCTTATTATTATTATTATTATTATTATTATTATTATTATTATTATTATTATTATTATTATTCAGCACATAGTCAAGGATTTATGAGCATTGTCTTCAACAACCTCTGAAAAGGGGAGAAAAGCATATGTGTACAAAAGAATTTAATAACTTTATTATTATTTTTATAAGTATAATTTAATAACTTTATTACTTAATGTATTTTTTTTTTTTTTTTTAAATCTCTTCCACATGGTTCTTTGTCTAGTTTCCACAATTACCCACCCAACAAATGATTAGAGGTTATGAGAGCTTTTTATCATATGCAGAACGAAGACAATTTTCAGAGAACAAAAACAATTGAGTTAAAACAAAATCATAGGTTCACTATAATAAGTTTTTTTTTTTTTTTTTTGATAAGTCTAGGTTCACTATAATAAATTATCTCTGTCTCTATGATGTATGCAAACTAACCTGATCTGCAACATCATACATACAGATATATTTGCTAGTCCCTGCTGCTAAAATGTAACTCCCATCAGCAGAATAGCATAAAGTTGTGAAGCACTTTCCCGAACTAGAGTTAGCGGCAGATCTACGATCAGTCATGAGACGGCCACCGGCAATATCCCTACGGCCCTCAATGGTGTACATTAACACGCCATCAATTGGGTCCCAGAAATGAATCTGCCCATCTAATGTGCTGGAAGCCAATTGCCTTCCATCTGGACGATAAACCAATGTAAGAACCTCATGTGTATGAGGAAATGTCTCAACAGCACCTTTCCCTTCAAAAACATCCCACAACCGAACAGTTCTGTCCCATGATGAAGAAGCTAAGATTGCCTACATGTGATAAACGAACACCTTATTAGGCACTCTATGAAAATAAGGAGAAATCTTTAAAAAAAAAAAAAAAAAAAACCCTACTAACAAAACAAAAACTCCTTAATGGACTTTGGTTAAATCACTATTCAATAGAATGTTAGGAGGAAGAGAGGGGGGGGGGGGGTGGGGAGTAACTGGTAACACTATTCATGGAAAACAAAAATTACAATCAGATTAGCATAATTTGTAATAATAACAAAGATAGGCACATACTATTAGTGCAGAAACAAAATAGACAAAAGACAGGTAAACTCACATTTGTAGGAGAAAACATCAACCCATGAACAGGACCTTCATGACCACTAAGCACATCCAACAAACGGCCAGTCTTCATCGACCAAACAAAGATCTGAACATGAAATTATTAAAAAAAGTCAGCAAAATATTTAGGAAAATTAGGGGGGGCGGGGGAGGGGGAGGGGGAGGAAAAGAGTAGTGGTGACTGTTAACATCCATCAAAGACGGACAAAGAATACCTCAAATGAATCTAGAGTTCCAGCACAAATCACTTCACCACTTTGATCAGCTGCCAAAGAAACAAATTGCCTAGTTGAAGGGGTAGTAAATGTCCTAAAATTTCGATAACGGAACAAATCCCATGCACGGACAGTCCCATCTAGAGATGCACTTAAGAGACAATGGTTACTAGCCATAAAATGGAGAGCAGTGACTGCATTAGTGTGCTCTGAGAATGTTACAAAGCAGAAGCCTGATGAAACAGTCCAGACCTGCATGAAGGCAAACACTAAAACTAGTACATTAGTTCAAGTACAAACTTAATAGGAGAAAAGGAGACAAAAAAGATTTAACATTCAGCACATATTCATATAGAACAATCAGAAAGACAACCTTAAGGTAATTGAGAATGAGTTTGATAGAGAGTCTACCTAACAGTTTCCAACGATCCAAGCAATGCTAAGTTGAATATAATGCTAGCGGCCAAAACATGTATAAAATTAAATTCAACTAATTGCTTATGGAAGTGGGTATTTAAAAAAATGATTGAGAGGTAATGCAATGCCAATATATCACCTACCAGGCTAGTTTCAGTACCCACAAACTAGCATGCACAATTGAAATCATAAGACAACGCTAATTTGCGTGTTTTGCCAAGGTAACATGACTGATGCTTCAAACCTCCAAAATGTTCACCATGCAGAAGCAGAAACTAGAGTATGGTTGAGGTAACGTGAATTCCAAAGAATAAATTACACGGCCACTCTTCCAACAGTGGTACAAGCTAGCAAAAGAAGAAAAACTTTAGACTAACATACCAATTAGTCAATTTTGAAATGGAAAATGCTAAAACTACTACCAACTTTACTACAAAAAACCTTACAAACTAATGTGGCAATTACTTTTTCATGTTGTCATTAAAAGTTGACACATCAGTTTGTATAGCCTATGAAGTATTAAAATTAATAGCATCCCTAGCATCACTCATTTTGAAACAGCCACATCAACTCATTGCATACAGCATTTTTCAACAGAAACAAAATGCCTAACATCAAACAAATGCTCCCCACATGCACAACATTATTATTATGATCACCACAATTTCTCTCCATGAATATTTCCAAACAATATGCACAAACATATACTACATCTAAAACCAAATAGCTAAGTCATTTGAGCTAAAACTTTGCATATCAACCAAACTTTCATGCCTTAACTTTTAAGTCATTAAATCATTTTTACCTTGACTTTGTTATCATCGGCTCCAGTAGCCATTAGCTGCGAATCAGGCGAGTAAGCCACACAATTGACATCAAAGTAATGCCCCTGCTGCTTCACCACATAACTCTCCGACCTCCACTCCCACACAAGCAACTGCCCAAGCTTCGCGCACCCGAATGTCAACCAATTCCCGGCCTCATTAAACACAGCCGTAGTAATCTTCTCTCTTGAAATCGACAACAAGTGAATGCAAACAAAATCAGGCACCGTCCTATACAACCCGAAAACCCCATTCGAAAACCCAACCACCACCATATCAAGCCCGGCATGATAATCACACGCAGTCAACTTCGTCGGAGCCTGATTAAAACAATCCTTCCTCAACAACCTCCACTTCCCTCCAACCAAATACCCACCATTTTCCTCCAAATTGCCATCTTTGCCATCAGTTTCCATATCCACTCCTTCGGTTTCATCCAATTTACCATCTTGCCATTCCCAGCTAAACAAGTAACAATCCCTAGTAACTGTATAAACCTTATCTACTCTTTTAGTGTTCTTATCAATACCAAAAAACGCACCGACTACGGTGTCCCTATGCCCCAAAAACAAAAACGGCTTCGTTTTGGAGATCGGGTTTACGGCGAAGAGTCTCGCCGTGAAGTCCTTCGACCCGGCGACGATGTAATTCGAGTCGGGGCTCCAATTCAGCGCCGTGACCTTGTCGTCGAAGTCGGCGAAGGTCCTCACGAGCTCGAAAGGGAAGAACTCCTTCCTGAACCCCGGCGACCGCCATATCTGGACGAGCTTGCCGACGGCGACGGCGATGCGGGACCCGTCGGGGCTGAATTGGAGGGCGGTGACGGCGCTCTTGAAGGAAATGCGGTGGAGGATGACGTGGCGGCGGAGGTTGATGAAGAGGCAGCGGCGGTTGTTGTCGACGGTGATGAGGAAGACGCCGTCGGGGGAGGCGGCGAGGCGGGAGATGTCGGCGGAGGACTGGATTGGGAGGGTTAGGGTTTGGGACTTGATGAGGTCGGTGACGCTCACGCGGTTACCGACCGGTGAGATTAGCAGAGTGTTGTTGCTGATTACTACGTTGCCTCCTCTGTATGGGGCTCCAAGTAGGTTCTGGAAACGGTAGTTCATTGCTTTTCGTCAACAGTGATTGTTTCCTGTTTGGTTGCCGAGAAAGTTGAGTTGGGTTTTTTTTTTTTTTAGGCGGATTTTTCTCGGTAATCAAACAGAGGTTGAAGGTGATAAGCTGGTTTTGCTTGGTATGTTTGTTCTTTTTTCTTGTTCAAAAGGTAGGGTTTTACTAGGGTTTGTATAGTGGGCCGGGTTATTCACACAGAATAAATTGGTACCCGTCGACCCATATCGCAAAAAGCTAAGCCCATATCTTTTCATATTATGATGTCTAGCCCATTTTAAAAATAAAAATTAAAAATTACCATTTGATTTTTTTTTTTTTGAGGAAAATTTTCCTTTTGAATTTTATGGTATTATTTTTTAATTTTTTTGTGATTTATGTGATAATGGTATTTCAAAATTTTGATAAATGGGTACCAACAATTCCTACTCTTTTTCTCAAAAAAAAAAAAAAAAAAAACAATCCTACTCTAATTATGGTGCTTTTTTTTTTTTTTTGAGGAACAAATCCTACTCTGTGCTAGGGATGCCAACTGTCGAATATATATATATATATATATATATAATTACCCTTTCTAAAAAAGTCTTGCAAATTTTCATAAATTCAACTAAAGAATTTTATTAATTATAAAGTTATCCAATTATGATAGTTTACTTTACTTTTGAAATTGGACAATATTTTCGAACAATAAAAAATAGAATATTTGAAGGAAAAAAAAAAAGGTACTTCCATGAGTAGGTACATGTAACATGTTAAAACTTAGAAATGTGAAGGCAAGATTATATAATCTTTTAAAATTTAACCATTTATATCTATAAATATAATGAGAAGTAGTAAACAATTGTTACAATAATTAGACAAAATAGACTTTTACTTTTTTTTAGAAGGTCATTTAAGCTGGTATTATTAATTAGTACCACTATTGACTTGAAATTCTTATATTTATTAACTCTCTAAATTTTGCTATATATATGTGCATTCATTCATTGAGAAAATGGTGTACAAGATTCTCATGCTCTCTCAAAACTCAAAGTACGAGACTACGATGGTTTTAATTTTGAATGTATTATAATATTAGTATAAACTAATTTTTTTCTGGATAATTAGTATGTATTAGTGATTTTTTTCACTTTTACTGTAAATTTGTAGATAAATATTGTTTTTGTGATGATACCTATAGAAATCAAAAGGAAACTATCTCCATTTTTCCATGGTGTTTGATGCTATTTAGAGGAAACTAGTAATCATCCTCCTAGAAATGAAAAGAAAATATTCAATATTGTCACTCTCCCTTGCGTACTCACACATTATGTGAGAATTTAGAGTTTTAATCATTTTTTTTTCTTTTTCGTATATTGACTATTGAATACATAATCATATTAGTTATTTCAAATGCACGTTACTTCAAATACACATGAATGTATTGTTAAGTATATTATGTCATTCACGTAAAAAATGCTTAAGATTCAAATCCTTTATTTCCCATTATAACTATCTAATTTGGGGTAATTACACATAACCCATATGTGGTTTGGGCGAAAATCACTTTACCTACTCGTGGTTTGAAAAATATCACTTAATCCACCTGAGGTATGTTCCATTTGTTTTCCATAACCCATCTCAGTTAAAATCAAGGGTAAACAAGTATTTTTGCTCAAATTTTATATCACTCTCCTCCCAAAAAAAAAAAAAAAAAAAGAGCACAAAAATGCAAGAAAAACAATATCAAAAAGTGCTATTCATCTCTCTCTCCATTCACACAAACTTTAAACATGAAGAACATAAAGAACCTACCCACAAAAATAAAACCCAGATCAACCTACACAAGATCACTGACCTTTTTTTTTTAGAAGACACAAGATCACTGACTTAATGACTCAGATTGTGTGAATGGAGTCATGGATACATACCCACAGATAAATCGGCACAACTCCCCTACCCAAATGTGTTCCTCCACTCGCCGCCGACCATCACTCTCTCTTCAGTTCCTCACTCTTGTCAACCCAAGCCGTGGGTTTCGCCGTGTTCAATGTGAATTTTCCCCTACCCAAACGTGTTCCTCCACTCGCCGCCGACCCTCACTCTCTCTTTTGTTCCTCACTCTCGCCAACCCAAGCCGTGGGTTTCGTCGTGTTCAATGTGGGTTTGATGGTGGTGGATTTTGGCCGTGGTTGTGGCAGTGGATTTTGGTTGGTTTTGTGGTGGATTGTGGGTCAATGGTAGTGTGGCTGGATTTTGTCTAGGTTTCGTGGTAGCTGGGTTGCTGGATTTCGCCGCCATGCCTCCCTTCTTTGGGTGGATCGTGGTCGTGATTTAATGGGTTTTGTTTTTTATATTGTTTTTGATGGGTGGATTGTGGTCGTGGTTCTTTTGGAGTCTGGTTTTGTATGGTTCGATTTTGTTTCAGGTATGCGGGTTAATGGGTTTCATCTTCAGGATGTGTCGCCTTCAAAAGCTCTCTGTTTGTTTGTGATGAGGAAGCGAGGGAGTTGGGGAGGCAGCAAGCACCTGGATCATGCCCTTATTGTAGAGGTAAAGTGCAAGCTATGGATGTTGAGAGGCAGTGGAACTTTTGTTTTCTACCCATTTGTTTCAAGATCAAGAAGAAGTATTTCTGTACTTTGTGTTCCAGGCGCTTGGAATTATATTACTAGTTCTTCTTCTTCAACTACCTCTACCACAAAACCCTCTCTTTTTGATCTTGTTTCTCTTGTATTTTTGTGCTATTTTTTGTTTTGGGAGGAGAGAGACATAAAATCTGAGCAAAAGTACCTATTTACCTTTGATTTTAACTGAGGTGGGTTACGGAAAACAAACGGAACATATCTCAGGTGGGTTAAGTGATACTTTTCAAATCACGGGTAGGTAAAGTGATTTTCGCCCAAATCATAGGTGGGTTATGTGTAATTACCCCATCTAATTTTATTTATAATATATGTTTTTTCAATCACAATCACATAAATTATATCTTTGGTTGTTTTTTTTTATTTTAAATGTTGGGAATAAAAATTGTAATAATTATATGAGATGGAATCATATGAAATGTTTTTGGGATTACAATAAAGAAATTTTTTTCCACAAAAGTGTTTTCCACACCCTACTAATTTTCAACAAAAATCCATCATCAAAGTAAGAAAAGTCGAGCTTTTTAATGGGGGCAGAACATGGGCCTTAAATGGGTGACCCGAAATAAAACGGTCCAGCAAGAAAAATGTGGCCCAAAAAAAAGGAGAGGGAAAAAACAGAAAAGAGCGTGGTGATAGGGATTAAGAGATTAGATTAGGCGTTACAAAACAAAACAAACCTAGTACTCCACTTTCCCGCTCGCTTTTAAGGTTCAAAACATAAAAATAAATACTTGTAAACCTATGCCTATGTTCACTGTCCACGCTATTTCTTGTCACTTTCACGAGAAAACTAGACGGAAAATTTTTCTCTTTTCATTTTCGATGCGCACAGAACAAAATATAGAAATTTAGATTCCGAACTAAAACGATGAATTCCCCTGAGTCCAATCGGGTCGCCGCCACGTCATCACCCAGTTCCTCCAACAAGTCTCCGCCTGTGCAAGTAAGCCCAATTTTTTTTTTTTAACTAACTCTGATTTTGCATAGTACAGTGTCATTTTGATTGATTGATTGTGTAATGGGTCAGATCGTTTACGTTGTTTTTTTCTTTGATTTTCTAGTTCTGCTTAGTTTTGTTGTTTGGTTTATACATATCTGTTTGTTTGGTAAGAAAATTGAGGGAAAAGGGAAAAACCAGGTTTATACTTGATTCATTTCTTTAAATTTTTTTTATTTGGGGTTTTCGAAATGGTGAATTTGATGGTTTATTGACTCTTGGGCTACCTTGTAGAAGAAGAATTTGATTATGGACATGGATGGTAATATATATTTTAGACATTGAATTTTATATACTTCCTTTTGTTTAACATTTTCTTAAGAATCATACTAAGCAATTGTGAGTTTGTGTGTGTGTGTGTATTTTTTTTTTTTTTTTGGGGGGGGGGGGATTTGATTACCGTAATTTGTCAAGGGTTGAAATTCACTCTAGCACTAAGACTTGCTTTTTATACATTTATTTATTTATTTATTTTTTTTTCTCTGGTGTTAGTTTAACTTATTGGTTGGTTGCCTTGACATAAATAATTGCATAGTTCAGAATTAAGCAAACTAGTAAAGGCTTTGTGCTTTCTTACAATTTTTGCATATTTCATTATTTGGGTACCTAGGAAACAAAGACTTTGCCAACTGTATCTACTGCATTTGTTTGGCTCTGCGGAGTTTAGTATCTCATTTTATTGTGATGAATAGGACTCCAAATATGACATTCATACTTTAGTCTTTTGTTGTTCTTGGTCCATGTTTTTTCTCAGATTCTTATTAAAGATCAGGGCACTTTATCTGAGTGCTTTATAATTATGTTCTGGAGTTGTGTTCACTTGTATCTTTGTTTATTTGAATTTTAGGAATCACCATTCTCCAATTTCCTTAGCAATCTCTCCCCTATAAAGTCAGTTAAGGCAGTACGTTATACACACAGGTTTTTGGAATCTAATTTTCCTACCCCACTGCCCGTGTTTACATCACCTCGCATAGATCTGCAGAGAGAGACTGGTCTTCTGGAAAGGTGTGAGATGCTCTAATTTTATTATACATATAATGCTTTCTGATGATGCACATGTTGGTTATAAGTACTTTCTTAGTGTTCGTTGCTTGTTCAAGTTTGCTGACATATTAATATCAATTGATGTGACTTGATTTATGTTGACAGAAACAATATAGTTGAAGAAGGTTCAAATATTCGTGAACAGTGTAATACCCAGTTGAATGTTGCACAAATTCCTAGCTTGGAGAAGGAAGTCCAATCATGCAGTCCTTCAGGGAGCGTTGACGAATATCTGGCAGATATTGTGGAGGTGGACTGTATACATTCAGCACATAAACAGTTGCAATTAGCTAATGAAGTGTCTCAAATGTTACAGGGTGGTTTCACTGACCCCAAAGAAACCATAAGAAAAGTTGACACCGTGGATAGCGGGAGCAGTAGAGAGGCTAGAACTCTGACATCATCCGATCAAACCGAACAGAATTTACCTTTAACTTCACTTAATTTGGTTGATGATTTAGTTGATTTGAGGAATGATGAAAGTTTTAATGTGTTCCTAAAAATTACATCTGAAGATGTCAATGACATTGTTGATTCTGATGTGAATCTAAACCCTGCTTTAGGAGCGCCACAATATGCAGCTCAGGTAGATGTTAGCATTGTTTCTATATATATATATATATATATATATATTTCTAAATTTAAAGTTGCAGAATGTTGCTCAACATGATGAATTGCCTGGTACTTGTCAGTCACTTTCTGAACCTTTGCAGATTGAGGAGGCGTTTGAAGATTCTGATGACAGTTCAAGAGCATTACCAAAAGAATTTGTGAAGGTATAAATTAACTATGCTATTATTACTTTTTTTTTTCATTGTTCAAGTGTCATGCTCTTCTTCCGAAGCATAGGTAGTGTTGCATTTCACACCACTTTACATCATTAATTTATATAGAATGGTCATTACCAGGTGTTGGCTTCACCTAAATGTGGTCACTAATTTACACTCAGCAATTTTTTTTCCCTTTTAATAAATGAAGCGGCTGCTCCCAAAGATCTTGAAGTTGCACACTTGTGCAGCCTGAGACTTAACCATTGCACTGGACAATATATTGAGTTTATGGAAATCAATATCCTTTAAATAACAAACTACAATGGAAAGCATTCTACAGCATGAATAGGTCCAAGTTCTTCCCTTTTGATCTCACATGCATTCTTTGCATTTCTTGCTCTATGCTTCTTCATTTGCTCTTGTATATGCATTTACGAGCCTTGCTGTGATTATGATGTAACAACTACTTGATGCAGGAACATAGCCTAAGATTATTTTGGAATTTTTTATTTCACATTTCCAATTATCTTATAGGATTGGAATTTCAGATTTTCATTGTTTATTTAGATAGTGATTAGATTATATTTCATGCTTTTTTTAGATAGGGATAAATTTTTAGATTAGCTGTTTTTACTTATATATATATATATATATATATATATAAATAAAGGTTTTTAGATTATCTGTTGTTGAGAGTTTAATGAGACATGGCCTTTTTTTGCTGGAAGCTCTATAAAAAGGCTCCAAGTGGGGTATTATTATTATCATTTTATTTTTATGATACTATTATTGAATAAAATTTTCTTTGTGAGAAATTTATTTATCTTCTTGTTGGTGATTCTAAGCAAATTTCAGGCTGCTCTAGGTGGTGGAACCTAGATTGTCCTGCATCACTACTTTTTTTTTTTTTTTTAAATTGGTCCTTGATAATTTACTTTTGATGAAAATACTATTTTTATCATTGGGCAACTTTTGTAGATGGGAATGGTATCTATTTATATATTAATACTAAATTTTAAAACTCAATTAGTTCTAAAAATTTGAACTGTAAAGAATACTTGTCAGGTCTTTTCAAATTGACAGTAAAATATTGCAAATAAACATTTTTCTTTAACGTCTACCTGTTGATATTTTTTTACTGAATCAGAATGTCCTTTGTTTGTTACACTTGTTGAAAGTTAGTACAAAATTCTTCTCTTTGTAGCCCTTCACATGTTGGTATCCTTCATTTGAAAGAGCATGGCTTATAATCTCAGTAGTTGTATATGACAGAGATTTGATGTTGAGACTTTACATTGATATGAAAGTTTTGCGGGTGCTTCATAATACTTATAATACATCATATCTAAAATGAACACATGTAATGGTGTCAGGCATTTTTGACAAAATGTCCTTTATAATATATTCTCCATTATCTTTGTTTTTTTTTTTTTTTTTAAATCTTTCTTGGGATTATCATCCTTGAAAGCATGAACTTGGAAGAAAATGATGAATCAATCGGTAAAAGCATTCCTTTGTATTATGATTCAAGTTTAGCCCAGCATAAAGTAATTTATATTTGTCATTTCTTTTAAGAATTATTACAGTAGAGTAATTTCTGTATTAAAATGTAGGAGGCCAATCATCACCAACGTGGTATACGTAGACATCTTCATTTCGAAGCTGCTTTAGCCTGCAAGAGTGTAGCTACTGGAAATACAACCAATTCAAGGGCTAGCCTAACAAATTTGAAGAGTCTGGGTTTGTCTCATGTTGAAAGTAGGGTAACCTCCAGTGGTGGGGAGGCAGTCAACTATGCTCAGTCCAGAGCTTCCAAGTCCTCTTTCAGCCCCTTTGAAGTGGTGAGATCTACTCAAAATAGCAGGAATCCTGTAATCTTGTCCTCCATTCCATCTGGTATGGGATTACATCTAAATAGCACTGTCAGATCTGTGTCCTTGGGCACGGATACGTTTGCAAGTAAGAACTTAACTAGGTATGGAAGTTCACAAGATAAGATAGTTCATGAGAGGAGCAATGATTCAGAAGAAGACCCAAATAGTACCTCAATTTCAGCTGTAGCTGGGACTATGTATTCTTATACAGATATAGATCAGCAGGAGAGTCAAGCTGGTGTGGCAGCCAGTTCTGACACCTACCCTATCAACAGTCTGAATCCCCCATGTGATTCTCCTTTGGCACGAACTGAGCAGCAGGTTATTCCATGTGAGGGGAGAATATCTACTCCACAAAATGCTGACAGTGTTGAGGAGTTGAACCAAGAGAGCTCCAATAAGAAAAGGCAAGCATGCACTTACTGTCAATTTTATGCTTTATTTCTTTACTCATTTTGCCAACTTGAGTTTTTGGGATGCATCCAGGAAGAGGCCATCAAACACAAGTGAGAGTCATGGCTGCAAACGTTGCAATTGTAAGAGGTCCAAATGCTTAAAACTGTAAGTAAAAGGGAGGCATGTTGAGAAAATCTTAAAATGTAGCTTTTTGTGTGGCCTTTGGGCAGCAAGTTGAAATCATTTAATGAATCGATCACAAAGTAGTTGTATTATTCATTTAAGTGTTGGATTTAATGTTTATTTTCTTGTTTCTAGAGAGCATGTTCTATGGAAATCGAGAGAAAATACAGCCCTTCTATTGCTATCCTTAGCTTTTAAGAAGCCTCAGCCTTCTTTTATGTTTTTTGATGTTGGTTAGGAATTTTTTGCTGCCCCTGCAGTTTGACCCAGCCTTCCTTTGGACTCCTAAGCATTAAGTGCATGGGGAGGTACCACTTGGACTAAGGAGTCCAGTTGTAAGAGGCTTCAGCCTTCTAAACCCCCCCTTAATATGATAGTTTTGATGACAGCAGATTGCCTGACGGTTACATTTTTTGAAGGACTTTCAAGCCATCTTTGCTGTTGCAGTTTGATTCAGCTGTATTCTTTGTCATTGGCAGTTATTGTGAGTGCTTTGCGGCTGGAGTTTATTGTGTGGATTCTTGCGCATGTGTAAACTGCTTTAACAAGCCTGAATATGAGGACACAGTTCTTGATATACGACAGCAAATCGAATCTCGTAATCCTCTTGCATTTGCTCCAAAGGTTGTTAAGCATGATACTGACTCTCCAGCAATAATTATGGTAATCACATCTCAAAGTATCAATCTTGTTCTCTAGTGTGATTGAAATATTAAAATGTGTTGTGAGCAAAAGAACACTCTGCAGGAAGCAGGGAACCGGAATACTCCATCATCAGCCAGGCACAAAAGAGGATGCAATTGTAAAAAATCAAAGTGTCTTAAAAAATATTGTGAATGCTACCAGGTATGTTTTACATTGATGGCTTGTAGTTTTTATATCCAATAAAATATAGGAAAATGCAGTTCCGTTCAACCACATTGTCCTGAAACTCTGTTTCAACAGATGTCATATGTAATGCAGGAGCATAATCAAAAATTATTTCAATATTTCATTTTAGATTTTCAGTGGATAATTTTAGATTGTAACGTAATTATTTGTTAGTATTTGAGTTTGGTTAGGATTAGTTCATCATTATCCTTTGTTTAGGATTATCGGATTAGTATTTGAAATTGTTTAGGATTTGTTTAGGAGAGTTTATCCTAATCTTTGTGATTCCTGGAAGCTGTATATAAAGCTCCAAATGGTTCCTTTTGTATTGGACCGACTATTATCATTATTATTGAGATTATTTTCATTGATTTGCTTGGTGGTGATTCCAAACACCTTAGGTGGGAAGCCTAAGGTTCATCGTAGGACTAATCTAGGTGGGAAGCCTAGGTTGTCCTGCATCAAATTGGTATCAGAGCCAGGTTTAATTCGTGATTTTTGATCTGAAGAAAGTATTAAGCACCAAAGTTTTAATTCTTCATCACTACAAAACTCGAGGTCGAGTTTTCTTAAACCAGGGGAGTATAATGCAGGAGCATAATCAAAAATTATTTCAATATTTCATTTTAGATTTTCAGTGGATAATTTTAGATTGTAACGTAATTATTTGTTAGTATTTGAGTTTGGTTAGGATTAGTTCATCATTATCCTTTGTTTAGGATTATCGGATTAGTATTTGAAATTGTTTAGGATTTGTTTAGGAGAGTTTATCCTAATCTTTGTGATTCCTGGAAGCTGTATATAAAGCTCCAAATGGTTCCTTTTGTATTGGACTGACTATTATCATTATTATTGAGATTATTTTCATTGATTTGTTTGGTGGTGATTCCAAACACCTTAGGTGGGAAGCCTAAGGTTCATCGTAGGACTAATCTAGGTGGGAAGCCTAGGTTGTCCTGCATCAATATGACATTTCCAAAATTTTGTTTTTTATTTTTATTTTTTTATTTAACCCTCCTATTGAAAAAAAAAAAAGGAAATGAGTTCAGTCAAGATAACGGAGTTGGAATAGGAAGTCCTTGTGGATTTTCGGTCTTTGCATTATTCTCATTGGATACACCTTTTGTCTATTTCAAGGCTAATGTTGGATGCTCCGATGGATGTCGATGTGAGGGTTGTCAAAATTCTTTTGGAACAAGTTCAGGTTAGATTTTTTTCCAATCTCTATCCTTTAGCTTCTTTTAGTAAACTCGTTTATATAGTAGCATGTTATGCCATCAGATATGTAGTATCATTGAACTCATAGTAGTCATACTTCTTCCCCCTGCAATTTGAATATCAGTTTCAAACTTGCACAATTTATAAAATACAGTTTGAACTGGCTGGTGTTTGGCCAGAATTCTTCGGTTTTTACTCTATGACATGGTGCAAATGACGGTAACAAATGAGGGTGATGGTTGATAATCTTAGCAAAATTTGTTGATAGGCTTTGACGAAGGGAACAAAAAATGTATTTGAGCATTCTAGTTTTGCATGATAGTAGCAACTAATAAGTTGGTTGACTGAGTTTATAATTGATCTATATTTTTCAGAAATACATGGATACTTTTGTGACAATCGTAGTTAAATCTTTCAAATTTCCTACAGTTCATATTGGGGAACTATGATCAATGTACACATTATCAGCAGTTTTATGTCTCTACATTATTAGTAAATTTGGCTGTCTCCACACAAGTATGCATCCATTTAGTTGTTTGACATTATTATGAGATGCAACTACATTTGGAGAAACTAGAAATTCAACATTTGGACATGGATATAGATTTTTATCCTTATTAATGGTTACCAATAACTAACTCTTCCATAACACTGGAATTGCAAAAATAGAATGCAGGAGAGTTGAAAACCCATCTCATGAGGTGAGTGGAAAGGATGGGAGTATTGAGCAATTCTCACCAACATGGCAAGGACTTGCTGATATACGTAGTCTTGCCCCTTGCTTAGGGGCACTAATGTTTGCTTCATCCAATATAAGGGACTGCTCAAAAGTTTCACAAACCAAATTGCAACGGGGAAGTAGTATTCAGCCACAAGCTGGTTCCCTTCAATGGAATTATTCCCCTGTCATTCTTACACCTCAGTTATGTGACAGTAAGGGCTCCCATGAGCTCACTTCAGACAGTGCACTCTGTGATATAATGGAGGATGAAGATATGCCTGAGATTCTCAAGGACACTTCTACCCCTCTCAAGGCAGTGAAAGCTTGCTCGCCAAATCAGAAACAGGTGATGCCTCCACATTGTCGATCGGATAGTCAAAGGTCAAGCTCTCCACATGGCATGAGAAGTGTCCGGAAATTCATTTTGCAGACGATGCCTCCTTTCCCTCCTCTTACCCCATACAGTAATTCTAAAGGCCGTGTAAACCAAAAAGAAAATGATCAGAAAGATAATATTGGCAATCATTGATTTGATTGCATGGAGTTGGTAAGTCTGTCAAGAATTTGTTGAGTTGGTAATGCAATTGATTACTGAATATGGGCTCTTCTCATTTCCACCACACCCCACCCCCCCCCAAAAAAAAAAGCACACTATAATCTGCAAGCTGTCTTCTGTTTTTGCAGGCATTGGCTAGTAAACTGCTTTGAACTTTATGAGTGCAGCTGGAGACAGCCTTTATATTGGTAAGAAATCAGGAAAGAATCATTACTATGGGACTGCGAATTCTTGGCCTTTTTACTATTTCTGACACTGTTGTGGTAAGAGGGCACCTGTAATTATCATCTGTAATCAGATTTATAGTTTTAAACAATTTTACATGTTTCTGTTTGTCACTGTTTTGCACCTCTGTTGATACAGCATTGTCCTTTTGGTGTTTTGTGTGGTGGTTACTAGAATTGCTTTTTGAGAAATTTTGTTATTCCTTTTCAGAATCCCACTCTAAGAACTAGAAAGACTCAATTCTTTATTATAGATGGATGTGGCATATGAATAAGGTAATAGATAGGTCAGTTAACATTAACTATGAATTGATAAGGTAGTATTTATAACATTATTAATAACTTTGTTATGATTGAGACAAATTTTTTTTATCATTTGAGTAGGCATTTACCATGTCATGCTGTTACCATGAAATAAAGATTATTGCCTGAATTGGGAAGTTCTATCAATAAAATTATGAGGATAATAAACTCATTTCTTGTGCAATAAGATTTGCAAGAAGGGTTTGGAAATCTCTCTAAATTTTTATGGATTTAGTTCACCCTTTGACTGTATGGCTTTTTTGTTGATTACATCTTTTCCCCATCCCTTGTGTTTTTTTTGTTTGGTCCCTTGGATCAAAACTAGAAAAAAAGGGAAAAATTGAATTTTCTTTGTTAGTTAGCATGGCAAGTGCCTTCCACCAAAAACAATAGGCTGTGGGTTCGAGTTTGAGAATTAGTCTCTGCAAAAAAATCAGGTCAAGGCTACTTACCAATTACTTGTCTTGGATATTGTAAAAGTGGGAGTTTTGTGCACTTGGTACAACCTTTTTAATTAGCATGGTTTGAAGATCATGAGAATACCTCGCCTAATTTGCTTAGTATGTGCATTAAAATAAAAAACAAGTTGCTGGATTTGGAAAGCACTAGAAACTTAAACAAAAAGAGGGGTACATCCAAAATTTTTATTTAGTGTAGAAGATGACATAGTGAATTAGGAAGGTTAATTTAACTATACGATATAACTTGTGCTCCATTTTATGTACCATCTACTTGTACATATGCATTCAAAAGCTGCTCGCCTTTCAAAATTATTTGTTTTGATAATCTCCTACTCACTAGCTCCAAGTTCTAGTCCCATCGCACAATCATGGCTGAAAACCCTCAAGCCCTAGTTTTGGGGTAAGCCAATTGCAAATTTCGTCCATCTCTGCGGGTATTGTGTAGTGACCAAGCCTACAAAGTCAAACAAAACATTAATAGATATTTCTTTTCACTTCATCTAGTAAGTAAGAGTTAATTCTCACTTGTGTAAAAAAGGAGAGTTACCCATCATAGGATTTGAATGTCAGGTTGCGAAATCCTGCTGAATTTAAGGAGTGGGCTGATTTTTCACCATGTCTATAGTTAACAACGTCATCACCTACAATAAGATAGATAGTCAGAAGGCTTTGCTTGACTAGTTAATTTTTGTGTGCAGAACAGATTATGTTGCTGTCAAGAACCCTGGCTGCAAGGGGCAACCTAAGCATGGAATAACAGTCCAAAGAAATAGATTTTCTAAAAATGGTATCTGATAATGCATTAGAACTGTGGAACTTCATACATAAAACATCATCTGATAAATGAATGACTTACAAGTATGGGTTCCATATGGAGCTTTAGGATGATTTTGTTTCACACACAAAGATAAAGTCTCAAACAAACATTTTTTTGAACATTATAACATTTTCTTTTTAGTGTAAGTATGTTCAAAAATAAATCTACTTTGGACTTCTACACAATTTGAGCATTGCATATTGAAATGAACAAAAAAATTATGAGTCATTAGAGCCATTGGTGTATGTAGAGTTCGGAAGAATAAAAAAAAGCTCATACGCAGTGCACAAAGTTCCCATATTTGTGGGGTCTGGGAGAGGAAATGGTGAAGAATCAAATTAAAAATTTATATTAAGTGAATTTTTGTAATTCTTTAGACTTCTTTGTGCTCATGATACATGTAATCTCTTTCAATAAAATTTGTGTTTTCTTTTAAAAAACTAGTTTTCAATTGTTATAAATAATACTCATACAATAATCCAAACAGTGCAGAAGCTAAGAAGCATAAACTGCAACTTTGGTATATAGAGATCCAGATACGTACTCATTCCATGACAAAGCAAAATAGGTAAGGAAGCAGCACGCCTTCCAGCGTCATGTGAACTTTGTATTTTGTTTCTTAAACTCCTGCATGGTAAAAATCATTAACCATCAAACAGTGGAATGTTTTGAATTATATTAGCCCCATGCCTACTAATATGCATACATGGCAAATATGTTAGGATGATTAGATAAGATCCATCAGGCTAATAAAACATGTAGTTCAGGTGGAAATCATATAGAAACTGCTGTGAAACCATGAACATCTGAGGATTTTAGATTATTATAATTTCTCAAAGATCCCCTAAGCCGAAACAATAGGTGGGTATAGTTCTTGTCATTCCCAACTTCAAAAGGACATGTGTGTGTTTGTTTGAGAAGGAATGCTCTGAATGAAGCTCTACCTTGCCCCTGGAAGCCATCCACTTAGTCCAATAATTGCCCTTAGGTTGACAGGGTATGGATTACCGTTTCCATATCTTCCTAGAGTATAGCAAGTGGCAGAGTAAAGGGCCATTGCAGCACCCATACTGAAGCCTCCGATACCAACTTTAACTGTCAAATAAATAGTATGATAGTGAAATTGTCAATAATTGAATCAGTTAAATAGGATGTTCAATTAAAACAAGTATGCTAAACAAGATATTGTTTTAGAATAATTCTGCTAAGTTGAGTTATGGAAAAAAGAAAATAAAAATGACACTATTTATGGAAATTTATAACAAGAAAAGAAAAATTCATAGAGGTTAAGTAAAACAATAATAAATTAATAAATAATTTATTAAGGTGAGGTAGTATTTTGCAAATTATGTAGCCTTGAAAGTACCATCAGCTGGCTCAGTTGACAGCAAGTTTGCAATATGTGCAGCTGAAGCATCTAAAGCTTCCCAATCATTTGAACCATCTTCTGAGAGCTCTCCCGCATCAAACCCTGATATGAATTGCACAAGCAAGTTAGATGATCAAAGCATTAAAAGATATTTGGTTTTATTTATACTTGAGATAGGAGATATTACAAATGATACTCATTTTATCATTTTGAAAGAGAGAAAAAAGGAGATTGTTTCTTACATGCAGTGCAAGGAAAACCCCCAAGTAGTGTCACTGGACGTGTAGGAGCAGTTGGGCAGATCCACTTAATCTGTGTCACATAATTTTATTAGAAACCTAAGATACTTAAGAGAAGAATAGTGAATTAAGATAAAGGAGGTATTATATATGCATGGACAAGAATATGTACAAGCTGAATAAATTCATACATAATGAAAGTAGTATATCCTTACATTTGCAAGAGGAAGGGATTCTAAGAGCTGGGAAGAGCTGCAAGAAAATGTAGAGCACAAAGTGAGAAAACTTTTCTTTCTTCAACTTAAAAAAAAAAAAAAAAAATCATTAGGGTAGAAAACATATATTTCATTATGCTACAAGCACATCTGCAAGATGGACCTTATGTGCACGTCAACACAACTGCTTAATATAAATGTATATATTGAATTAGCATTGAGAGCAAAATAACTGATCAAACAGCAACCCTAAAGCAGAAAACCAGGATTATGCTGGTATCATTGTACACAAAGTACTCAACAATGAAAGAGATTAATGTTAAATAGGATTTAATTTTAATCTTCATCACACCATACAATGGGATCTAATCAAGTGCACTTGAAAATCTGCATGACAGTATTTCCATACATACATATGAATATCCTTTGTCAAGGTCATCTCTAGTTGTTTAGGTGGGAGAAGAAACAAATGAAGTATTGGTCCTATTCATGAATTTGGCATATACTCTTTTCCAAATTAAGGCTTCTCAAGTTAAGCTTACATCAAATCAGACAAGTGATGAAAAGGACAAGTAAACAGATTTCAGTAATTCACGGTGTAGCTGCTCTCTCCCATCAAATTTATTCATGAGAATCTCAAAAGAAAAAAGAAAAGAAAAGAAAAGAAAAGGGAAAGCATCAAAGAATTCTAACATTAGAGAGTATGTCAGGATGTTGACATCCTTGGACTCCTTTTTAGGTGCCTTTGGAACCAAAAAGTCCATCTTTCTAATAAAGAGTATGTCCTTAAATATAAAAGGAAAGAAAAGCATCAACCCTTGATGAAAAGACAGGGAATAAAAATAAAATAAAGACAATTATCAATTTTTTTGATTTCTAACCTGGCTGTCTCACACTATTAATTTTAAATAAGTTTACAAAAACAATTAATGATCCAAAGCTAGATTGTATCATAGATAAGCACGCTTAATTAATTTCATGAGGAACTTTCTATTAAAAGTATAATCATTTACATTTCAGTGTTAACTGTTAAACCTCCCTCAAAATTATCAAGCTCCTCTCATAAATAACACATAATAATGTATGAAGGAATGCAGATTTCCTTTGCTTCCAAAAGTAAAAGAGTTCTAAAATATACAACAATGCATAAAAAACGCAAACAATGAATGTAAAAAAGGAATAGGTAAACTATCAACATCACCTTGAGCCATTGTCGCCAAGGCCATGAAGCCAAACTATAGTGGCCTGATGTTTTCCTCTGGGCCTCACTACATAGGTCCTTCCAAACTCAACTGTTCTAGCAGTTCGACTACCTGAATTTATGTCACCAAAAAGAAATAAGCTTCTATAAGTGGAATGAGAAAATCAGCATTCATTATAAATAATACCATACATTACAGGCAAATAAAACACAAATTAATAAGTACTAAAACTAAATGAGAAGTAGAGGAAATATGTAATTTGAACATAAAAGAGCTCCTGCAACTTATGGTAGTCCACAATACATGTTAGTTGAATGACAAAAGGCGATGAGAGGTGGAAAAGAAACAAACCAGAGCCAGTGTTGGGGTGTGTGTTACGGCTCATCTTTGCTGTTCAATAATCTGCACTAAACAGTCTACCTACTGCAATGCTTGAGAAGATGTGGTGCAATGATGAAAACCCAGGATGCTATTGTGTATTTATAGCCAAAAGGGTGGGAATAAAACGTGTAAATATCACAATTAATGTATGTATGTGACTATGAGTAATGTGTAGACCACACCACTCTAGGCCAGCTACACATTGCACCTAAAGCAGCCTAGAAAATGTAAAAGGTTAAGGGAGAGGGCATCCATGAAAAGGAAAGCTAAAAAGACAAGGAAAAAAGCAGGAAATCTTTTGTGAGCGGACAGAATCCAAGCAGAGGCAGAGCACATTCATCCAATCCTGTGCCACCCAGCTAGGAGAGGAGAGGAGGGCTCTGGTTTTGCAACATAGAGAATCTATGCTTGTGGCTGTGGCCAGAAAATAAAGCAAAAAAAAAAAAAAAAAAAAAAAAAAAAAAAAAAAAAACCCAACTACAACTGAACAGAATATTACTGAAAACAAGAGAGAGAATAGTCCAGGTTTTCTAAAAGAAAATATCTTTTTCACAATCATTTGTTTATGCATTTTTTTATGATTGATGGATTTCCATTAACCCCAAAGCAAAGTTGCCAGAGCCCAATTTATCTATGAGAGACAAAGACAAGGACAACACCCCCCCACAACACAGATACCCAAAAAAAATACCTATGAAACAAATTGAATTGATCACTTACTCAAGTTAGAGTTTCCCTATATTTCCATTTTTCAAAATTTTTTTCCTATATTCATTTTTAATTCATTTGATACTTGATAAACTACCATTTGTCCTAACTCCAATTTTCAGAACTTTTTTTCTATATTTATTTATTCATTTAGGGAAGGGTGAATTAAATGTGGGATTTTTTAGGAGATTCAAACTCAAGATCACATATTGATATACTAATAAACTACCATTTGTTTTAAAAACTAAAGAAAGATTTAATTATTTATGATTATTTTAACAATACTTATATATTTTTGGGCTCAATTAAGGACAACAACATGGATTTCTTATTTGGAAGAGACTAATAATAACTGATTAATTGTGAGCTTTCCCTTTCCTTCCCTCCTATTTTCTTTCTTGTATTTTTGCTTTCACAGTTGCCATCATTTCTTTGGTTGCTCTCAGAGTCAAGCCCCACCGATAAAAGTTTTTGTTTGTTTATACTCATGGGGGGACACAACACTGGCACATATAGTATAGTCCAAAGCCGGACCTTTTGTTAATGATATTGGTGCTGCCAAAATCTCCTTGATCTTTTGTGCTCTTGACGCGGTTCTATGTAGATTTTCAAACCAATTATGAAACCGCCCCACAGAAAATATTGACAAGCATCTTTTTAAAACACACTGTTGATGAAAGTTGATTTCCTATATCATGCATCATACTTTTAAAGTTTTCTCAATGTCTTGCCACAAGTGTTTCACTTAGTCTGTACTTACCAAAAGTATACAGAAATTTTCAAAATTTTTCTGTATGCCATAATTACACCAATATGTAGAGATCAAACATTGGTGCCACAAGTGCCCTCCCTCCAAGCAATGTGTCATGAGTTTGAGTCCAGAATCAAGTTCTCAAAAATTGAAAGTAAGGCGGCCTATGAATCACCTCTTTTGGACCTTGTAAAAGTGGGAATCTTGTGTACTGTGTGGGAGAGTGGGAGTATATTATAATTTAGTTTTGCAAACACCTCATCAGAAAAAGAATTAGGAGGGAAAGAAAAAAAAAACCTACAACACATCTATTATTTTCTTTCACAACTACATTGTTGAATTATTCAAATATTCTAGTGGGAATAAACATCAAATGCATATGGGCTGTGACCTTGTCTGCATTTGAATTTAAGATACTCTGGTCACTAACATGTAAACTAGATAGAAGTACCATTGATTTAGCCAAACAAAAGAAAAAAAGAAGAAGAAGAATGCCATTGGCATATATACTGTCCACAACAAGATAAATTTTGATATGCAGACCCAAGAATAAGAGGTCATATAGAGTCTAAATAAAGGTCAAAGAGTTCTGCTAAGTCATAGCTCATCACCATATTTTGTCACACCTATTATATGGAACTTTCATGCACTAGGCATTTGTGTCAAGAAACATCTGCTAATTATGCCAGTCTGAGAGTTGAATACATATATTTTTTTTTTTGGTGGAAAGAATTGGAATTTAAGAGCTATTATAATGTATAATGTTCTTTTTTTTTTTTTTTTTACTTGGTAATCAATATGTGTATGTCAACTCCTACTATGCATCTCGACCTTTACTTGTATAATATGTGTATCTCGACCTTTCCTTTTCAAATGGTAGGCCTATACTACTATGCATCACTTACAAGTTATAATTGACTTTTTTTTTTTTTCCTTTTCTCACAGACTTTGTCAATGATAGTCTAATACATTTAAAGTTTTATACACAAATCAGACAATGTCAATATATGTAGCAAAAGCAAACTCTATATTTAACTGGTTGACTATTTTAGAAACTTGGAGAGTGTAACTCACATGGCATGTCACTATTGGTTATTGCAATAAATGGCGGCATCCGATCTCTTTTCTAGGTCAATATGTATTATGGTTGGCCTTCCCTCCTTAAAAGAGAGATTGTCGACAGCTTTTTGTTTGTCAACTTCTTCCTTACCCCACAGCTTACTAAAGAAGAATCAATGTAGACAAGAAAAATAGTTTGATACCATTTTGTGGGTTTGCTACAAAGAAGACAAGAGATGCTTGTTGGCACTAGTCTCTTATTGGAGATTTAAGTACTCCAATGTGGATTTTTAACGGTTTGATAAGAAAAATTCAGTACCTAATTTACAAAAGGTTGGAACATTTTTAATTTTTTTTAAAAAACTAGTGCAACTCGAGGATGATTTCTTTATTTTGTGAAGCTGGAGAGCATTCTGAAAGAGCCATATTTATGATTCTATAGTAGATGTCAAGGTTTCTAACTTAAAGATGATGCGTAAAGTGCAAGCATAATTTGGCCTAAGCAAGAGGCTGGTGCTCAACTACTGACGTCTAAAAATTTGTGAATCATACCAAGAAAGCAGTTATCTTCATTCCTTTCATTTAAGGGTTATTATCTCTCCTCAAAGTAAATTAATCAGTGAATATGGATGAGGAGTTGAATAGAATTTTGATAGACAGGAAGTCTTGTCAGACATCAGAATGAATAAATATGTCATGAGAAAAGGTTTCACCAAAAAAGAAACTTCTCCTCCACAAAGGAATAGTGTAAATAATATGAATGCCAATTAAGCAAGGAGCATAGTTAAAGCTATAAACCTTTTTTTTTTTTTTTTGGAATCTGTTACAACTATTTAATCTATAAATTACATCCTATAAATAGTGGCGGCTCTAGGATTATTTTTTAGAGAGTCAGTAAGAAATATAAATTATATAAAACTAGATGATGTCTCATGTGATGCACAAATTATTTTATGATTTCTTTTGAAATCATTTATATATATATATATATATATGTATGCATTAAGACCTACATATAGTACTTATTTTATTATATAATATTTATATTTGCTCACAATATTATTGAATACTTTAAAACTTGATCTTCTTAATTCATATTTTATTAAAAAAATTGTATAACACTATAAGAGTATAACATATTATAATATTTACTGTTAAAATTAAGTAGATTTTATTCTTTAAACTAATTAGATGATTTTGAATTCTATAAACAAGAATTTAAAGCATAAAATATTTATATATTCTAAAATTACATAAATTTAAGCAACCTACCAAACACTCTCTCAACCACTCTATTCTCACAACAAAATATGAAAACCTCAATCGCAAACACCCAATTCATTATATCAATGAAATTAAGGAAATCATTTTTAAGTATCAATATAAAGAAAATGTAATTAAATAAAGAAAAATTGGCTAAAAACACATCAATTTATCAAAATTTAATTGTTTTTAGTTGGGCTCTAGTATCCTTAAAAAAAAAAGCGAAAAAAACTTTGAAATCATCATCAATTTTTATTTTTATTATTATGGCTCATACCGCACAAAACAACAATAAAATAAATAAATAAAAAAACCTACAAAGAAACCTACAAATTATGAGTTATAACACAAATAATTGATTAGAGTATTTTTTTTTTCTTTAGTTCTAAAACAAAATACATTTATAACTTTCCCAAACCAAAATCTCAAACACCCAAAGACTCAAAACTAATCACAACCTTCACAAAATCCACAACATCCGACTTCAACATCAACCACTTTATTCTCACAAAAAAATATAGAGACCTCAATCGCAAATACCTAATTCAATATCTCAATGAAATTAAGAAAATCATTTTTAAGTATCAACATAAAGAGAACGTAATTAAATAAAGAAAAATTGGCTAAAAACACATCAATTTATCAAAATTTAATTGTTTTTAGTTGGGCTCCTATATACTTTAAAAAAAAGCGGAAAATATTTTGAAATCATCATCAATTTTTATTTTTATTTTTATTACTATGGCTTATACCGCACAAAACAACAGTAAAAATAAAAAATTAAAAAAAAACCCTACAACTTATGAGTTATAACACAAAATAAAAAATAGTTAACTTCATAAATAATCAATTAGAATGTTTTTTTTTTTCCTTTTTCTTTAGTTCTAAAACAAAATACATTTATGATTTTCAAAATCAAAATTCAAACACCCAAAGACTCAAAGTGAATCACAACCTTTACAAAATTCATAACATCTGATTTCAACATCAAAACCGTAAGCTACCATCACTGAATAAATGCAATCTCTCTTCCTTGGCCAGAGCCTACTCACACGAGTTAGAATCAAATGGTATTTCAATGCTGATGTTATGTACGTGTCTTTGAAAGGCTGAAGGTAAATGACATCGTTTTTGTTTGAGTGTATTTGAGATGAGATGGCATGAAGAGTTGTTGTGAATATGTATATATAAAGGAGTAGAAGTGAAAAGGGTATATAGAAATGCAAAGAGTTTTTTATGTGTGAGAGAGAAGAAAAATCTTGAAACATTGAACCAAATAAAAGAAATAGTAGTCTTAAAACATTAAATAAAAATGTAACAAAAAATAGTTTTGAAACATTGAACCAAAAGATATAGAGTCCTTATTTTTAAATTAGTTCTTATTTCTAATATGACTTAAGAATATTTCAATTTTCTTTATAGAGTGTGCCACATGGCAGAATCTTATACTTTTTTGCATGGGGTCTCTGCTTTTATATATATATATATATATATATATATTGATATTGATTTTAAACAAAAGAGAACTTGAATATATCAATCGCGAAAAAAAAAAGGCTGAAATATATAAAATTTTACAATTGTTTTTTATGATGTTTTATATTTTGAAATTGTGTCATGATATTTTCGTTATCAATCCTATAAACTACATCTCTTTTAATGTATACAGCCAAGCAGTCATTCATTAATTGATCTCCCAATTGATTGATTTTATTTCAAATTTATTAAAATCTAAATGATTTTTTTCTAAGGTTTAACAAATTTATACTTTCGTTGTTGAGTTTATTAATTTTTTTTTCTAGATTTTATATCAAATTGGTTTGTGATTGGGTTTTTTTTTTTGGTGTTTAAAAAGACCAAGATATTATTAAAAGAATCATATTCAAACTTATTTCAGTTAGGTTTAAAAAAAATTTAAGATCAAAGTGTTCAAAATTTTATTTTAGGGGTCAAAAAAAAAAAAAGTAAAACATATTATTATTATTATTTTTTATTTTTTTTTCAGTGCAGGGGGTTCATTTGAACCCCTTGGGCTCCAAATGGAGCCGCCCCTGCTATAAAATGAGCTTAAGGAGGGAGGTGGTAAAATTAGGGATTGAATCTAGGATTTATGCTTTGATACTATAATAAATTACTAATGTCTCAAAAGCTTATGTTGTTTAGAAATGATAAATTTAATCATTTAATTATAATTCTAACAAGAGGTACATCTTTTAAAGCATACTCATGACTCATGAGCTCTCTTGCTTTTCAAATTTTAAAAATTTATGGACTACCCAAGCTTTAACCCCAACTATATTATTTATCACGTGGACTCTCAAAAACTCCACTATAGTTTATTAGAGGTATGCATGGGTTAGGTTGGAGGAAATATTCAACCCAACCCAACGTTGTTATTGGTGTAGGCCAAAAATAATTGTATTCTCACAAACAGTTGGGTTGAAAAATTCCTAATCCATTACATGCGTAGAAACCAACTAAAAAAAAATGTTTTATGCATTGTGAAAAATTGGGCTTTCATAAAATATATAAACATTTTTTTTCAATAAATTGTTACAATTTATATAATATACTTAAATTATATTCCAAATTTCCAAATTCATCAAATCTAATTCTCAAAATACCAAAATTAATCAAACTAAAAATTAAAATAAGGGTAATAATTATATATATATATATATATATATATTGTTAGTTGGATTGGGTTAAATGGGTGTTGCCGTGTTTTGGGCTGGTTTTGTATTGGGCTGGATTATTCCTTCCTGCCGTACTAAACCCAGGTGTGTTTTGGATTGGAGAGTCGGGACCGGTCCAGTTGTACTTCACCCTGGCCCGGCTTGTGCGCAAGCTATGCCTTAGCCCAACATGATCACGTTTTGAAATTGTGGCAGACGAATTCTTTATAAACGACTGCCGCAGATAAGTATGCTACAAATATGTATTGAACTAGTTTGCGGTGCTTTAAATGAGTAAATATCTGAATAAAAAGAAAAAGATGATAAAGATGGACTTAAAGAGGATAGACACAAGGAAGAAAAGAGGTAAAACACTTCGGCAAGTCAATCAGGCTTTTGGCCTGCGGCAATATGTCGAAGGAAACTAAATCAAAAAGGAGACAACACTCCCTCAATGCGGCTAACTTCTCTGAAGAGAAATTAGTGACTTTGAAGGAATGGTCCTAGATGACCTTTGTTCCGAGTATGAGTCCATAGAGAATGTGGTTTCTCGAGAGGGAGAGAGGAGTCAACAACCCATCTTGGTGCATGCCTATTTTTCCCCTCTTCACTCTGTTTTTCTTCTTTCTTTCTTACTCTGTTTTTTCTGTTCTTTCTTTTTTTCTTCCCTTTTGGTTCCGTCCCCCCTCTCCGTGCACAGGGAGCACCTTATATAGCATTTTGTGATGCGTTATATTTACCCTTTTACCCCTGTAACCATCTTTGTCTGATGTGTGTACCTACCCGACCATCACTGGTTGGTCAGGCACCTGGCCAGCGCCACGTTCCTGCGCTGGCTGCGGCGCACTACATCTCCAGACAAATATAAGGGTATTTTGTTTGTTAGTTCGCTGTGGCATTCTCTCCTACCACGGCAGAGCACTCTTTCTCTCTCATGGCATGCACCAGAAGGCTCCAACTCAGTTTTGCCATTTTCGGGTGCTATGTCATCCCAGCAGGACACTCACCCGAAAGTGGCCTGAGTGGAAGCCTCGAAATGGGTCGCCCCCTCTCCCCTCCGCCAGACCACACCCTCCTTACCTCTAACCCGTGGCCCACCTTTGCCTGTATTGGTTGGGTACAGGCTGGTGAACCTGGGCCTTGCGCGTGCCTATGTCCGTCCAAAATTCCTTCGTCAGTTAGTCGCCCGTCATGGCTTGAGTATTTACTTTTCCCGCCTCTGTGCAAATCATCGGCTCTCTGTCTGCGATTTGGGCTCATCCTGGCTATGGGCCTTCCGTTTGCTTTCTGCCGTATTGAAATGGTTACACCCTTTAGGCTCACCGATTCCTTTCTCAATGGCTTAGTTAGTCCACTGGGCTTTTATTGCCTCTTAAGTCTGCGGGCTCCTGTGTCCCATTCATCCTTCTTTGGGGCATCCTTGGCCCCTTACAATCTCACGTTTTCCATGGGCCTTTATTACCTTGTTGGGCTTCCGCGGCCCAACCATTCTTTATTTTCTCTAGAGCCCATAAACTATGGCTTCGTATTCTTGCTTTACTTTGGGCCTGCCACAATGGGCATGGCCCATACTTACTTTCCTACAACCACGACCCATGGTTCTTATCTTTTCGGGCATTTTCAGGCCCGCTTACCTCTTCAAGACCCGTTTGCGTGCTTTACGGACCTATTCCTGCCGCTTAGATTTAATTGGGCTTATTCTTTGACTATGGGCTCTTTCTTCTTTCTGGGTTTTATTACAAAAATGAGCCTCAACAGTTAGCCCCCTGAGCATATGAAGTGCTCCTGCAATTCATATGTGAATGAAAAGACTTTTCTGCCCTTCCTGCCTTGTAGTTCCCTTTTCCTTCGCGGGTTTTTTAAACAGTGGTCCCAACTTATGCGCTTGTTCAGACATACCCAGATATATACACACTCCTGCTACGAACAGCTTTGTCTCTTCGCATTCCTCATTTAGCAGTTATCCTGGTGCTTCATTAATTTCATTCTATTTCCAATGGCCGACCCGTCGCATTCCTTCACGCCTCTATTAATTACACTGATACCTGATGATCATTCCCATCGTAATCCTCCTTCCAACATTCTCTCTCCTTTTAGTTCGAACATTACTTCTTCTCTTTCTGCTCCTTTGTCCTTCATTCCCAAATCATTTCCTTCCATCTTACTCCGATTGAGACTCCGCCACATGACGCCGGTGAAAGGTCAGAGTTCTGTGCGCCGTAAAGGGAAAGGAGTTGCTTATGACCCTCCGGTTTCTCACGATGTTGGTGAGGAGCCCCTTCTTTCCGAATCGGATCAATCCGAGGAGGAAGAGTCGCAACGCGCTCCGGATAGAGAGTGTGCCCCCCTCCTCGACCCATGGTATGACATCCATCCACACTTCCCTAAGATTCCCGGTGAGTACGCGCCGCCTCCATCCAGCCGTGTGTGGTTAGCCCTTTGCCGGCGAGACACGAACACTTCGTGGGCTCCCTTGGCTTCTTCGATTTATGACCTTGTCATTCGCGAAGGCGCTTCGCTTCCTGTGCCCATTTACTTCGAGTATGGTTCCGGCACCACCTTGGGTTGGAAAGAGTGGGTTGATAGGGAGTTATCAGACACGGGTTTTATGGGCTTGCTTCAACGAGTCGGCGTGTTGAAGGCCATCGTTTCCTCCTGTTGCTTGTCAAATTTCAGAGACCTCTTCAATCTCCGACACTTGGTCCGTCGGTGGTGTACTACCACTCATACCTTCTTTTTCTCTTGCGGTGAGATTACCGTGACTTTGGAAGACATGGCCAACCAACTACTTCTGCCCATCCTTGGTGAGGCTAATCCTGGTACCTTAGAGCTTTCGCCGGAGGAAGAGGCTATTGAGGCTGAGTTGAAGAAAAGGATGATTGGTAACGCCAAGTTGTCGTTTTGGATTAGCTCTCCTGCCAAGCTTTCCGCTGCTGCCCGCTGTGCGGCTTTTGTCGCCTTTTGGCTATGTAAGTTTGTGTTTGCTTCCCATCCTCATTACGCCATCAAGCCTCTGTACTTCCGGCTGGCCATTAAAATCTCAACCGGGGTAAGTTTTCCACTGGCCCCGATGTTTTTGGGGAACTTATATGTTCAGCTTGACATCCTGCGGAGTGATGAGAGCCAAGCCGGTTCTTGCCATATAGTTACTTCCTGTGTTCACAGCACCATCTTACAGCATCTACTCTATGAGCGTTATGCAAAGTATCTGGCGAAATGTAGGCCCGTTCGTTTTGCCAAAGAGAAGTACCAGTCCTGCCCTCAGGTTATTTCCGATTTCTGTGGTAGGTTCGAATATGATTTTCCGCTGGCCTTTCGTTGGGTTGGCTTGAAGCCCATCGACTATTCTATTGTTGAGTCGTTTGATCAAGAGGTTGATTTTTCTTGGAGAGCCTATAGGGACTTGGGTGCGGGGTATACGTGTGATGACTCGGTTATGGGCTTGTTTACTGACACCGCCGGCACTACCACCCCTTTGACTGCCTTCGATGAAACTGGCATTACCTATTTGGCTGCCACCAATGCTGGGTGGCTACCCTATCTTGCTGACGAGGGTCTTCGATTTGTTCACTACCCTGCTAACCGAGTGAGGAGGCAATTTGGGTTGGACCAAGACATTCTAGACAATCTTTCCTTTCTTATGGAGTCCCCCACATCCGTTCGCCCATTTTTGAGGCATACTGCTTTTGCCTTTTGGGGTCAAAGATTTGCCGCAGTCACCATTCCAGGTTCTTCGAGGGAAGGCATTTATACTCCTGCGATGCACGGCTATTGGCAGGCCGTAATGACTTCATTTCAGCAAGCATTGGCGGGTAGCCGTGATTTCTCCCTTATTCCCCCCGAGGGGCTTAGCGCTGTTATCTCCGCCAATCCTCGCTTGATCTTACCTTCCAGGTCCGTGTTGGCTTATGCCCGAAAGCAGAACCGGTCTGGTATCTTCGAGTGGGATGCTGAAGAGAAAGGATGGTTTTGGCATGCTGGTGATTATCCTCCCGGTTGGGAGAAGAAGGTAAAAGTGACTAACATCTCGGCCCCTAAGAGAGGATCCGCCAAGTCCAAGTCCGCCAAGAAGGAGATCGAACTTTCTGAAACTTCTTCTGATGTGCAACCCAAAACCCGCAAGCCTAAGTCCTCTGCCTTACAGCCTTCTTCTGGGACTCCTCTTTCTAGCAGGACGAGAGGCAGCAAAAGGAAGTCTGCTCCTCCTACCGAGCGACAGGTAAATTTCCTTCGACCTTACTCCTTTTTTTTTTTTTTTTGCTAACTCTTGTGTTTGTTAATACATCTCTTGATCTTTGTCGTTTACTTTCCTTTGCAGTCTAAGTTCAAGGAGGATACGTCTGCTACGCATCCCATATCGGTTGATGATCCCGCGTCTGAAGTATGTCCATTGCTATTCCTCTGTTTTATTTCATTCATGCCTCCTGCTTATACTTCATTCATTTGACTATGTTTCATCTTTCCCCTCCTTTCTTCTCTTTTTTTTTTTTTTTTTTCTGCTTTCGTTCCTTAGGATGAACCTGAACCTCTTTCCATATATCGTCCTACTGCTGAGGAGATTTCTGCCTCAAAGGGGGTGCTTTTAGAAGGTCCCCTTAGTACGACTGGCACATCCTTCGTGACTCCTACTCCTGCCACTACTGCACCAAGAGCTTTTACTGAGGCGCACACCCCTCCTGCTGAGCCGTCATTCATGAGCGAGGGTGCCCCTTCTGAGCCAGTTGAGAAGACTGATCCTTCGGGTATTGCTGAGGCTGAGACCGTTTCTCCTGCTACTCCCCTCATTATTTCCACTGGTGACCCGTTTCTTGCTCTTTCTCAAGCAGCAAAGGATGGTTCTTCCCTAGTTGTCACCCCTTCTTCTATTCCAAGTTCTGCCATACGGGGTCCTGACATGGACTTGTCTTCCGAAGGCTCTGAAGACATCCTTGAGGATCGTGATGATGAACCCGTGGTGAAGAAGGTAGTTTCCGATTCTGAGGAGGAAGAGGACATTGAGCATGAGGTTAAGTTTATGGGTACGTATCATTTTCCTCACTGAGTCTTGCTTCTACTTTTCACTTCTTCTTTTCTGTGCAACACCCTTTTACTTTGTGTTTCATCTCCTTTCTGCAGAGACCTCCCCTGAGCCAAAGATTACAGCAGGCGCATCCACGACTATTCCTCCCTCTGTACCCGCAGCGTCTGTTGCCTTCGCAGCCCCCGTTTCTACAGGTCTTATTGATTTTTGTGCCTCTCTTTCTCTTCTTATTGATTTGCTCTCTCTTTCTTCTTTGCCAGATCCACCTCTTCCCGTTACTTGCCAATTTGAATTGGGCAGTAGCTCTTCCATGGCTATTGATCCGGCAAGTGAGGCTACATCCTTTTTCATTCGTTTTGATCAGCTCGAGACCAACGATCTTGATCCTGCAGAGTTCTGGGGCTCTGGTCCACCTTACGTGGATTTCCATGGTTTCAGAGTTCCCGAGGACTGTATCTCTCATTTGGAAGCTATCTATAGCAGTCGTGGTAACTTTATGGAGAGGTTCCGGCTGGGTCGCTCGGTTAGAGAGCATTTTCTGAAGATGCTTGGGAGCGTTTTGAACGATATCGAGCACAATTTTGTGGATACTGTTTCTCCTGAGAGAATTCTCCAATGGAGGGCTGCAATTCAAGAGCTCATCAGTGTTGGATTCGTCGTGGATTTTGTTCTTGATCACCTGCGAGAGATTGCCCGAGCCTTTTTTATGAGGAAGATTCAGCCTGCCATTGATGCTATTGATGCTCGTATTGAGGTGCTGAAGAAAGAGGTGGCAGACTTGGAGGCTCGCCGTGAGCGTCTTCTTTCAGGTGTTGATGAGTCTAGCCACTTCGAGGACCGATCCCTTATTACTGGACTTCGTTGATGACATAGTTTCTATATTCTCTTTCTTTTGTTCCCCTGAACACTATTTCTCCATTTCCCTTCTTTTTATTTCTCTTTTCTTTTGAGCTTGCTACAATTTGGGTTTGTAACTAAGATGCTACACTTGCTACTTGTCATGACATAGAATGCTTTTCCTTTTCCTTTTGTAAGATTTTCTTTTCATATTTCTTTTCATTGTGATGGAAAATGCATTACAACCATACTTCGTGACTCGGTCACTTAAGGAAACAAACAAAAGAAATGAAGAAGAAACAAAAGAACCAACTACAATACTTTTTCCCTTAAGTGTAATAACGTTTTAACCACTTCCCATTAATGGGATCATTCAAGTCCTTGCCGTCCACTTGTGCCAATCGGTAATACCCCGTTGGGTGTGCCTCTCGTACCACAAAAGGTCCTTCCCATTTCGGCGCGAACTTAGAAGGTCCTACCATACCTCTTCTAACATAGTCTGCCACTTTTAGCACAAGCTGTCCTTTTGCAAACACCCCTTTCCTTGGTCATCCTGCCGTAGGCTTCCACCATTCTCTGTCTGTACCTGCGGCTACGCTCTTGGGCTTCTTCTCTTTTTTCATCAAGTCCCTACAAGTCTTCATACCTTTCTGCGGCAAAGACTTCTTCTTCTTGTTCCTTCTCGCGCATTTGCACGGTTCGAAATGATGGAGTTTTTATTTCTGCTGGGCTCATTACTTCTGTACCGTAGACTAGAGAAAAAGGGGAAAAGCCAGTAGCTGACTTTAAAGAGTTCCGGTAAGCTCAAAGAGCATCCGGTAGGTGTGTTGCCCATCCTCCCGTGTACTCCTGACTCATTTTACTTATGATTTTTATGAGGACTTTGTTCGTTGCTTCTGCCTGCCCATTCCCTTGAGGATAATAAGGTGATGAGCGATGATGCTTTACTTGGTAAAACTCCAACATTTTTCTTACGTCCTTGTTAACAAAAGGTGTGCCGTTATCACTGATGATCTTGTGGGATACGCCGAACCTTACAATTATATTTTCCTTAATGAAGTTCGCCACTACTCCTCCTGTAGCTTTTCGGAGTGGTATTGCCTCCGCCCACTTCATGAAATATTCTGTGGCTGCTAAGATCCACACATAACCATGTGACGGCGGATTGATTGGTCCCACTAGATCGAGCCCCCAAGTATGAAAAGGCCATGGGGTGACCATGCTTTGCAGGTTCTGCGGATGGGTATGGATTAAATTGGCTTGTACCTGGCAACTGTGACACCTTTTCACAAATTCTGCCGCGTCCTTTTTCATAGCAGGCCAGTAGTAACCCATTTGCAGCAGGCACCTGTATAACTTCTTCTTTCCCTGGTGCTCTCCACATTCCCCCATGTGTACCTCTTTTAGCATCTCCTTCGCTTCATCGGGACTCAGGCACCGTAGCGGGTCTCCATCAAATCCCTTCTTGAAGAGAACCCCATTGTGCAGAAAATAGCGCGTCGTCAATCTTCTGAGCTTGTACCGCTCGCTGTGCCTTTGCGGTAGGATTCCTTCTGCTAAGTACTGAATGAACGGCTTTCTCTAGTCTTCACAGACAAATACTGCGTAGCTTTCCTCCCTGTCGGTGGCCAGCTGACATGCCTCGTATTGAACTTGGGTTTGGTCTGCGTCTTTTCCCATATTCGGCCAATAGAAACCTGCCCTCTGAAGCCTGCGGTAGAGGCTGACTTCCCCGCTGGATCCGCAGGTCTTGTCGTGTACTTCTTTTAATCTTCTCTGAGCTTCCATCTGTCCCACGCATCTGGATAGGACTCCCTCGGGCATTCTGCGGTACAACTCCCCTTTCACCAGGACATAATCTTTCAATAACTTTAGATCCATATTCTCTTCTCTGTTCATTAGGGCTTCTTTTATCGGGTTCCGCTAGTCCTCTTCACAGCATTCCTCCTGAAATCTTTCCCTTAACAGCTCAACGATGGGCTGTTTTCTTTTGCTAACTTTCACGTGCGCGCTATTTCCTTCAAAAGTTATCTGTGATCCCAGCGCAGCTAACGCATCTGCGAACCGGTTTTCGTTCCTCGGTGCATGCTCTATTTCAAAGGTCGAAAATTCTTCTTCCATCTTCTGGGCCATTGCCCTGTATGGGGCCAGGCTAGGTTCCCTTAAGGAGAAACTTCCTTTGGCCTGGCAGACTACTAGGTTCGAATCCCCTATCACTTTCAAGTGCTTAACCCCTATTTCAAGGACTGTAGCTAGCCCAATCAAATAAGCCTCATACTCTGCCGTATTATTTGAACATGGAAACTCCAATTTGAAGAACAGTGCCACTGTTTCGTCCTCTGTATGGTATAGAATCACTCCCACTCCTCCTGATTGGGCAGTGGATGACCCATCAAACCTCATCATCCATTGTTCCCTTTCTTCTTCTGCCATGGCTACTTCTCCTGGGATTTCGTCGTCCAGCGGGAATTCTTCTTCTCCCAGGAATTCTGCCAACAAATCAGCTATGGCTTGACTCTTCACTGCCTTGGGTGTTCTTGCCTTCAAGTCGTATTGGGATAATTGTAACAGCCATTGGGATATCCTGCCAGAGAGGATGGGTTGCTGCAATAAGGCTTTTATAACGTGAGACTTGGTCATCAGCCATACTTCGTAGGCTAAGAAATAATGTCGTAGCCTTTGGGAGGCGTACACAATGGCTAAACATGCCCTTTCCGCCCTTGGGTAACGAGTCTCTACATCTTTCAAGGCTCGGCTGATATAGTACACTGGTTGTTCATTGCCATTTACATCTTCTTGGGCAATCAACGCGCCTACAGCGTATTGATTGGTGGCCAGGTATAACAACAGCGGCTTCCTCCGGATCGGGGCTTGCACAGTGGAGAGGTTCATCATGAGCTCCTGTAGCCTTCGGAAGGCTGCCTGCTGTGCATTGCCCCACTCAAAGTTTTGCCCTTTCTTGAGTAGCCTGCCGAAAGTTGAGGTAATAGATGCCAATCCCGGGATGAACCTCCTAATATACGAGACTTTTCCTAGGAAGCTCTTTAATTCTTTAGCCGTGGTTGGTGGTCTCATAGTTGCTATGGCTGTAGCCTTGGCTGGATCCACACTTATTCCTTTGCTATGGACTAGAAAGCCTAGAAATTTCCCAGAGGACACCCCAAACGCGCACTTAAAAGGATTCATCCTTAGCTTGAAAACCCTGCATCTTTCGAATACCTTCCTCAGTACTTGAGTGTGCTCTTCCCGTCCTCTTGACTTTACCACTATGTTGTCCACATAGTCTTCTAATTCCCGGTGCATCATGTCATGGAATATGGTTGTCATTGTCCGCTGATAAGTCGCCCCAGCGTTTTTCAACCCAAACGGCATTACTGTGTAGTAGAAGTTGCCTATGGGTGTTCTGAAGGCAGTCTTTTCTGCATATTTTGGTGCCATCCTAATCTAATTATACCCACTGAAACCATCCATGAAAGAAAACATGGCATTTCCTGCCGCAGAGTCTATCAACAGATCCATATTTGGCAGCGGGAACTCATCCTTTGGACATGCTCTGTTAAGACTTCTAAAATCTACACAGCATCTTATCTGCCCGTTCTTCTTCTTTACTGGCACAATATTAGACAACCAACGAGGATGTTGAATGGGTTTGATGAATCCTGCGGCTAGCAGCTTCTGCACTTCTTTGGTTATCTGCTCTTCTATCTAGGGGTGAAACACCCTGGCAGGCTGAATTACTTGTTTAGCTCCCGGGTCTACGTTTAGCGTGTGTACTACTAGTGCTGGGTCCAACCCGGGCATCTCACTGTAGTCCCATGCAAAAACGTCTCTATATTCTTTCAACAGCGTTATTAGTTCCTTCTTTTCCTTTCTGACAACTTTGAACTGATTGAAATCGGCTTTGGATTCTGTGGATCGACTCCCAAGTTCACTTCCTCCAACTTTTCTTCTGCCGTAATCTGCGGGTCTTTTTCTGCCACCATTTCTTTGTCACCATCTCTTTCCTCCAATCTTTCTTGAACATTGCAACATACGGGGCTTTCGTGTCCCCATTCCTGTCCGGGGCCCGTGCGTGTTTCATTTGTGGGCCCCGCATACCTTCATAATCGGTACACAATCCTGCCGTCGGGGCTTCGTATCCTGACACATTGGGGTACATCGTCTGTCTCTGCAGCAGGCGTTTCTCTCCTCTTCCTTTTTTGGGACAGGAGCTTTCTCAAGTCAGGTTCGGGATCATCCCGTATATCTTCCTATTTGGGAACAAAAGTACCTCGCGGCTTTGACACTAGGCTTTCCCCCGACGGTGCCCACTGATCGTAGAACATGGTCTCCACCAAATGGGCCTCTGCCTGCTCAAACGGTGATGGATTGGCCGTTATTCGTACTACTCTGCCATTTAGCCTTCCCTTCACACACTGGTGATAGGTGGACGGAACTAGCTTGTGCTTATGCAGCCATGGTCGTCCCAATAACACATGATATGAGACCTCTGTTTTTACCACGTGGAATCGAGCTAACGAAGCTATAGGACCTACTTTCAACCATAGCTGAATATGGCCTGCAGTGTATTCTCCACTTCCTCCAAACCCGGTTACTTCCATCGGACATCCCTGGATCCTTCTTTCCGAAATCCCTGCCGCCCGCAGAGTTGCTAACGGGATTAGATTCACCGAAGTGCCCATGTCTACCAGGGCTCTTTTGATAGGGATCTGATTTATCGATGCGGCCAAGTAAAGGGGTCTTTTGTGGTCAGGACTTCCCACCTCCATGTCTTCATCACTGAAGGTGATTTCACTTGATTCTTGCAAGAAAGCTTTGTCATCTGTAACTCCTGTGGTTATGCATTCGATCCCTGTTCCAGAGGCAATGCTGACTAGGGCCTCCGTTGCCACTTTTCGTTCGCTTGCCGTGAGGCCCAATTGATCAAACAGGTTTTTGAACTTTGAGCTCTTCTGCAGGGTGCTGATTGCTGCGGTAGGCAAGTTTGGGCTCTTCTCTTCATCTTCTCCAGGATCTGCACAGATTACTACCGCTGCCACACCCTTCCCTTTGTGGTTCGGGAGTGGGTTTCTTTGAACTTCTGATTGCGTCAACTCCAAGGTTCCTTCTCTGATCCTGCGATGTATCAGCCTGCGGAGTGCCCAACACTCTGCGGTAGGGTGCTGCACGTAATTGTGCAATCGGCAGAAGCGCGGGTCCCTTCGCTCTTCCTCTGTGGGCTCTCTGGAGACTTGGTTGGGCTTAAAAACCCCATCAACTATCCACTTATCCAAGAGCACATCTAATTCCCTTGGGGTGCATGGTATCGGTGGTGGAGTGTCACGCTCCTTCCCCTCTGATTTCCTCTTCCTTTCGCCCGCGGAAGCTGTCATGGCCTGCGGGCCACTCCTTTTGTCAGGAGTTGGTCTTACTGATTGAGCAGTCCTTCTGGCCTTTTGCAGTAGCTGCGCAAACTGCGAAATCTCCAGGTTTTCTAGGACAGCCCGATATTCTCTGATCATATTCGTCATGCACATTTCCATTAACGTCTTTTCCTCACAGTGATCATAGCAGTCAAGTGCTATATCCCTAAACCTCTTGATATATTCCAGCAAATCTTCGCCACTCTTCTGCTTGGTAGCTTGCAAGGTTGCGTGCGTCACCGTTTCTTCTCCATGGAAATACTTAGTGCAAAATACATCCACCATGTCATCCCAAGTCGGGATCGACCCGGGCTTTAAACCGGTGTACCAAGTATAAGCTCGATCACATAACGACTTCGAAAACTCCCGAAGGCATAGATCTTCATCTGCTGCATATGGCTCGAGGGTGTCGATGAACTTGCTTACATGTTCAACGGCACTCCCCTTCCTGCCGTCATATTGCGCGAATGTCCGAGGTTCGTACCTCTCTGGATATGGCTTGCTGAGCACTCTCAGCGGGTAAGGCGGTCTTCGTGCGTAAAACCTTTCTTTTGGCACTCTGGCTCTTTCACGTTCCAAGAGAGCAACTACTTCCGCCATTGTAATGTAGCGTTGCTCAGCGTTTGGCGGGACACCCCCAGCAGGTGTTTCTTCTTTGTCTGCTGCATGCTCTGGGTCATGTTGGCTTCCTTTTTCTTTTGTCCTGTCTGTCTTTAACTGCCGAATTTCCTCCATCATCTGTTGCTGTGAATGTTGGAGCGCCTGCAGTACCTCCACGAAGGCATTGGGGTCACCGTTGGGATTCTTGGCCTGCGGCTGAGGCCCAGCCCCCATTCCCGTAGCATCCTCAACCCAGTTGAACTGATGCTGGCGGGGTGTTGTTGGTCTGGATTCTACTTAAGAAGGCACGGCGCTCATGTTTCGCGTCACCCTGGACTTTGGCGGCATTTGCTTGCGAGGAATCTCGGTCCCTATCTGTTACCCAACTCCCCAGTGGAGTCGCCAAATTTGTTGCCGTGTTTTGGGCTGGTTTTGTATTGGGTTGGATTATTCCTTCCTGCCGTACTAAACCCAGGTGTGTTCTGGATTGGAGAGTCGGGACCGGTCCAGTTGTACTTCACCCTGGCCCGGCTTGTGCGCAAGCTATGCCTTAGCCCAACATGATCACGTTTTGAAATTGTGGTGGACGAATTCTTTATAAACGACTGTCGCAGATAAGTATGCTACAAATATGTATTGAACTAGTTTGCGGTGCTTTAAATGAGTAAATATCTGAACAAAAAGAAAAAGATGATAAAGATGGACTTAAAGAGGATAGACACAAGGAAGAAAAGAGGTAAAACACTTCGGCAAGTCAATCAGGCTTTTGGCCTGCGGAAATATGTCGAAGGAAACTAAATAAAAAAGGAGACAATACTCCCTCAATGCGGCTAACTTCTCTGAAGAGAAATTAGTGACTTTGAAGGAATGGTCCTAGATGACCTTTGTTCCGAGTATGAGTCCATAGAGAATGTGGTTTCTCGAGAGGGAGAAAGGAGTCAACAACCTATCTTGGTGCATGCCTATTTTTCCCCTCTTCACTCTGTTTTTTTTCTTTCTTTCTTACTCTGTTTTTCTGTTCTTTCTTTTTTTCTTCCCTTTTGGTTTCGTCCCCCCTCTCCGTGCACAGGGAGCACCTTATATAGCATTTTGTGATGCGTTATATTTACCCTTTTACCCCTGTAACCATCTTTGTCTGATGTGTGTACCTACCCGACCATCACTGGTTGGTCAGGCACCCGGCCAGCGCCACGTTCTTGCGCTGGCCGCGGCGCACTACATCTCCAGACAAATATAAGGGTATTTTGTTTGTTAGTTCGCCGTGGCATTCTCTCCTACCACGGCAGAGCACTCTTCCTCTCTCATGGCATGCACCAGAAGGCTCCAACTCAGTTTTGCCATTTTCGGGTGCTATGTCATCCCAGTAGGACACTCACCCGAAAGTGGCCTGAGTGGAAGCCCCGAAATGGGTCGCCCCCTCTCCCCTCCGCCAAACCACACCCTCCTTACCTCTGACCCGTGGCCCACCTTTGCCTGTATTGGCTGGGTACAGGCTGGTGAACCTGGGCCTTGCGCGTGCCTATGTCCGTCCAAAATTCCTTCGTCAGTTAGTCGCCCGCCATGGCTTGAGTATTTACTTTTCCCGCCTCTGTGCAAATCATCGGCTCTCTGTCTGCGATTTGGGCTCATCCTGGCTATTGGCCTTCCGTTTGCTTCCTGCCGTATTGAAATGGTTACACCCTTTAGGCTCACCGATTCCTTTCTCAATGGCTTAGTTAGCCCACTGGGCTTTTATTGCCTCTTAAGTCTGCGGGCTCCTGTGTCCCATTCATCCTTCTTTGGGGCATCCTTGGCCCCTTACAATCTCACGTTTTCCATGGGCCTTTATTACCTTGTTGGGCTTCCGCGGCCCAACCATTCTTTATTTTCTCTAGAGCTCATAAACTATGGCTCCGTATTCTTGCTTTACTTTGGGCCTGCCACAATGGGCATGGCCCATACTTACTTTCCTACAACCACGGCCCATGGTTCTTATCTTTTCGGGCCTTTTCAGGCCCGCTTACCTCTTCAAGACCCGTTTGCGTGCTTTACGGACCTATTACTGCCGCTCAGATTTAATTGGGCTTATTCTTTGACTATGGGCTCTTTCTTCTTTCTAGGTTTTATTACAAAAATGAGCCTCAACAATGGGTTAAAAATATTATCAACCCGAACCCGACCTGACGCAAAACTTAAATTAAAATTCTAATTCAACCAAACCCACCAACCCAAAAAAACCTAACTTTGTTGAGTCATTTTGGTGGGTTTGATGCAGCCCATGGTGTAGGGTACACATGTTTGGATTTGTTAGTCAGTTTAAACCTTAACAGCTATACATGTCAGTCTGTCAGAAAATCCATTGATTGTAAAAATTTGTTAATATAAAAAGAAATAAATAAATTTATAAAAAGGGTAGCCTCAGTTTTGAAGTTACAAAGAATACTTTATTTTAGTTGGAACTTGAAATCAGTTCGTCTAGAAAAGTAGGGAAAAGAATACAACTGGCAGATTTCAACTTTTCATATTGTATGATGACCTTTATCAACCTTAAACGAAAGAAAATTTGAAAAAGAAAAAAGCCATTTGTAGATCCTTAAAGTAAATATTCACAAAACTTTTCTGTGTACAAACTCTTTTATTTATTTATTTTTTTTTTTTTTGGAGAATCCTGTGTACAAACTCTCTTTATAAAGGTTTTGTTGAATGTTTAAGAAAATATATGTACTCTACATTTCTTCTTACCAGGCTAATATAGGCACAATTGAACTGCCATATGGGTTAATATTATTATATCTGTTGAGTGTATAATTTATATCAGATAACTAGTTAAAGTGACAATACTCTAGTTCCATAGTTTTTTACTATTTTATTTGGGTGCTTCTAATAAAGGTTTTTCGACATATATTCGCAAAAAGCTTTTGATTAGGTTCTTTTAGTTTAATTTAAAATTTTGAAAGGAAAAGTTTAGAAAAATTAGTGACCCAAAAAGAAAAGGACATTCAGTTACCTATTTAAGTTTTGCAATATCCATTATAACTCTTATAGGCTAATGTACGAAACTTGGAATTTGTTTGTTATATATATATATATTTTTTGTTACAGCCAAATATTATTGGATAATTTTTAGACATGAAATAAGTAATAGTTGAAAAGTCTTGAAGATATTAATGATTTTAGAGAACTAAGTTTTACTTTTTTTTTTTTTTTTTTTTTAAAATAGAGTTTCAACCTATGGCGTCCTCTTCTGATGATATTTCTTTATCATGAAATTTCTTTATCTTGAGATTTCTTTATCATTAGATCAAGATACTAATCGATTTTTGATGTTGGTAGATTTATCACCCCAAATGACCATAGGATTAATCTAGTTTAATTACAGAAACCATATAACTCCAACCCTCTATATGGATATTTTCAATATGCACCCTAAACTTCAAAATTTTTCAATCAACACCTTAATTTAATGTTAATAATTTGCAATATTCAACCCTAGCTAAGTCTAAATTAGTGTAAAAATTAATATATTAAAAGGATTATAGTCAAATACTAAAATTTAGAATATTTTTACCAGTATTAGTTACTTTTATATGGTTGAGAAATACATGGTTAGCTCCAAAGGAACAGTTCTCAAAAAAAAAAAAAAAAAAAAAAAAGGTAGGATTTGTGGTTTTCCCAAGTTGCAGATGTGATTTTCTTTTTAATAGTGCTTTACGTTGCATCAAGTAAAGGTCCCCTACTTTATAGAAAGGAAAAAAAGGAAGTTCCTTTGGTTTTAATTTCTTTGACATTTCTGTTAATCTTTACCTTTTGTATCCATTATATATTCGAAAGGAATCAGATTCAATATTATTCCTTTCTTTTTGTTAACGTTTAACAACAATGATATATGGGTATTATATATTAGATTGAACCCCCAAGAGTTTCGTACTAGATGGCTCTTTTCTTTTCTTTTTTTCCTTTTTTCTTTTTTTGATGGGATAGTTGGTTCTTTTCTAGTGATTGCAAATTATATATGAAAAAGGAATTAGAGGGTCGTTGAAAGCTTTGTTGGATCTATCATAATATGCTTATCTTAAACTGTTAATTATATATACATATACCCAAAACTGAATGGCCAAATTAAACTATGACAAGTCAAAAACATCATCCTTATAAATATAGACGAAAATGGTTATTCATGTGCAAGGAATAATTGTTGTTGTTACATGTCGAAGTTCTGCTCCGTGCATTTGTCTCTCCTCATCATTTTCTAGTAACTGATATTATTCCTTTCTCATTCTCGTTATTAGTAAGATTTTGATGGATCATGGAAGCTTTGAATCAATTCTTTTTTGATTCCCATCAGGTCATATATATAATCATTACGTAATTCATTTCATTTTGTTGCTTGATTTATTTTAGGGGGCAAAAATACTGTGCTGATATGCCATGAGAAGAAAATATGATAAATATAAACTTATCAATTTCCAACTTATATTTGGGGACCAAAAAATATTTTCAGCTTATGATTTATAAATTATTAGCTTGGCCAAAAAGGGGGGAGAAAAGTCCTCTAATTTGATGATATTTTGTGGAGTATGTAGATTAGGGTCCGGCTCCCTTTCAGTTTGAATTCCCTTATGTTCTCTCCCTTTTTACACGGATGAAAAATGCGTGGCAAACGCTTAAAAATTAATCACATCACAACATAATTTCCTCCCCCTCTTTCTCAACTCCTATTAGCAAGCTCCTTTAGAAAAACCACCGCCCATAAACCAATTTATTTTGCTCTTCAATGATCTGAAGTCGGCATAGGAGCTCATGGTCATTTTGTTCGTGGAGGTGTGACTTCATCGGATTCCTTGATTGTGTCATTGTGGGGTTAACGATGAAACCCAAATCTAGAAGTTTCCCAAATTTTTTTATTTGAGTTATGAATCCTAATTCATTTTTTTGCTTAAAATCACCAAACCCATGGCTTAAAATTAAATTATGCGGACACAACAAAGAAAGAGAAAATAAAATAAAATAAAAGATTGAAATTATAAGTTGGGAATCAGTTTAAGATTGGTAAAAATCGAATGGGTTTAACAAATTAAGAAAGAGAAAAGAAAACACTAGAGATTGTTAAAAACCAAATAGGTTTGTCGCAAAAGCTTTAAAGACTTTCTCTTTCATGCTTAAAATCACAAACCCATGTCTCAAAATTTTTTTTTTTCAGAAATAACAAAGAGAGAATATGATATTAATGTGGTTGAGATTCTAAGTTTGGGAATGGGAGGGAGAGAAAGCAGGAAATTTTGGTTAAGTGGGTTTGTGATTATGTCGCTAGTAATGGTTCCTAGACTTCGTTGGAGTCTCCGGAATTAATTCCAACCAATCCTTGTACTTGAGATGTCTGTTGTCGAAGGCATTGGTGTAGAGGCTATGAGTGTTGAAGCTTGAAGATGTGAAGAAGTGAGAAATTAATTATCTTGTGATGTGGTTTAATTTTTGAGCACGACATTTTTCTTTGTTACATGTTCTTCATCAGTGTAAAAAATGGAGAGAACAGGAAGAATTTAAACTTGGGGGGAGCTGAACCCTGTAAATTATTCATTTTTTGTTCCTCTTTTTATTATTAAAAAATAAAAGATGTTTTTTAAACTCCATATATATATAGGTTATTTTTTACTTAACATAATTTTTTTATTGTGACGTAATAAATTTATTTAATATTTGATATTTTCAAATATGTTATGAAAATTGATTTATGATGAAAATGTAATGAAAAGGATGAATTTTTTTTTTAATAAAAAAATGTGGTTGAATTTTTCATTGAAACTTATATATACTTGAATTAATAGTAAATTTTGGTTCTATATATAAAGAAAGTTTTGGCAAGAAAATTTAGTTTTAAATAATTTGAACAATTTTTAAATTTTAAATGTATTGAACATTATTTTAAATGGACTAGAAGCACTTGAGATAAAATTAGAGCTTGTGAAATCTACTTGGAATGAAATCACAAAGTTAGAATATAATTAGAATCTAATTTAAGCCTTTATTGAGTTTTTACTTAATAATAATAATAATAATAATAATAATAATAATAATTGTAGGTGCATTGGGCCAGAAACTCCTTATTTACACACTAGATGGGCCTAGAGCTTAAGCCGAGGACTATATTTGTCCAAGGATGATTAAACTTTGTCAGGGGAGCCTGTGTTGAAAGATAGGGAAGTTAGTTGTGAGCTTAGTGGTCCAGGAGATGGTGCCGAGGATGATTGTCACCTCGGATAACTAGAGCCGAGGCCCTTTTTGGTGGTCTGTCACCCAGGAAAACACTTCAGAGAGTTTTGTTGGAACGGATAAGTATTGCAGAAATGTGCACCAAAGAAAGATCTTGAAATATCAAGGGAGAAAGCTACTGCCACTGCATTGAATGTTCTGCAGCTAATTTTCTGGCCGCATTAATGTGGAGGTGAAATCTGAAAGTGACCATCAGCTTTACAACTACTACATAAAGACTTCTGAAAAAGGTAGATGAGACAAGTATCAACACCAACCACCTAGACAGCACGTGGAAGGCAAAGAAGAGATGAGGGAGGAGTATAAATGGAGAAAGACACCCAGAAGGAAGGGGATCGAGAAATAGAGAAAGAAACGCTGTAGACACTAAGAACTAAACGTGTAACCAAATTTAGAACAATATATATCATAGCTGACCTCCTCGGACATTGGCTGAGGACAACTTCCTGAGGTTAAGCTTATCTACTTCATTCTTCTTATTATCTAAACTCATCCTATTGGTTATCTAATTCGAGTTAGCCTAGTTTTCTTTACATACTCTTTACAAATTTATTATTTTTGGGCCTTTTGGACTGGTCCATCCACTGTTTGGGCTAGAAAACTAAATCTATGTCCTAATAATAATAATAATAATAATAATTGATGGTGGGCTAAATCAAACTCCATTTGTCCATGGTGATTGTCCATGACCAAACTACGTCCAAATCTATTCACAAGAAAGGAAGTCGAATAAAGAGGTATCACAGGTAATGAATATGCTTCATCCAGAAACTTTATGATTGTCCAAAGTGATTTTGTTGTCCACGCCACAAGAAGGCATTGACGACCAAATGACACTTAGTAAATTTCAGAGGATTTTCTACAAACACCAAATAATTAGACCACGTTCTACCATTCTGAGATGTGAGGAGGATTCCCTAAAATCCGCTTCAATTTTTCCACTAATCCCACACATCTACCATGATGGTAGTAGTCCAAACAAGTAGACCCATTAAAAACTCTCTATAAAAGGGACCTAACTCTATCAGCTCAGGGTACGTTTTTACTATTGATCCACTCATTATCCTTGTAATCTAGAGAGAAAACTGACTTAACCGTCGGATGGTCCTTAGCCGGTTTACCCCGGTCACCTTTGATAGTTTTTTTCTTCCTTCTTAGGTCATCCAACCGCCATTGAAGCCTGGAGCATCTAAACTATTGATTTTTGTGCATCAATAATAATAATAGTTGTTGTTGTTGTTGTTGTTATAGGGGGCTATAAACAACCATTCTTTCATAGTACATAAACTCCACGTAGATGTGAGCTCCGCAAACTTTAAGGGATGGCTGCATATAGTTGTTGCACGAGAGACACCCTTGAATTGAAAAGAATAAGTCTTAGGAGACAACAAATTCAATAATTTGTTGAGGTGACAAGTTGTGATTAGTGTATAACAAAAGTGATATGGATGGTGGTCCCAATTAAAATGATGTTGCACTTATAATGACTCATTGCAATATGAGCCTAAGGCAACCATGTTAAGCGGGACTTTTTTAATATTTAAATATAAGTTAAATAATATTTATCTTAATTTCTATATTTTCATTAATTTTCTTGCTTTTTGAGATGAAAATTATTAATTAAATTTTGTATTCAAATTTTACTAATTGAGATCCTATTTAAGATTCAATTAAATTTTCTCTTCTTGTTTCTCTCTCTCACGGATACAAAAATTTTGTACTAATGGATGCTAAAAACTATTTTTAGGAGAAAGCAACGAAATAGAAAAATACTAATGGATACTAAGTGTCTATTTGGTAAAGATTATTTTTCCTAACTTATTTTACTATTCAAAAAAAAAAAAAAAACTTATATTTCTACTATTCATGAGTCCTACTGCACTTTTTGATATTATTTATGGGTTTCACTGTACTATTTTAGCTAACTTTTACCTTTATCTGCAATTTTTTCAGTAAAAAGTTTTCAGTTTGAGCAAAATAAACGAATCCCAAACAGATCTTAAATTTTTTGTAAAATGAATGGCAAGAATGAGCTTCAAAAATCTCCTCATTGTCTTGAAGAATATACCAATAACCAATAAGTGTTTATTTATATATATACCCAAAAATGAACGGCCAAAACTATGATAAGTCAAAAACATCAGCCTTGTAAATTTACAAGAAAATGGTTATTCATGTGCAAGGAATAATTGTTGTTTCTGTACATGTCGAAGTTTTGCTCCGTGCATTTGTCTCTCCTCATCATTTTCTCTACGGAATAGAAACTAATATTATTCCTTTCTCGATTCTCATTATTAGTAAGATTGAGATGGATGATGGATCATGGAAGCCTTTGAATCAATTCTTTTTTGATTTTCATCAGGTCATCACATTTATATAATCATTACGTAATTCATTTCATTTTGTTGCTTGATTTATAACATTTTTGGGGGGGCAAAAATATTGTGCTGGCATTTATGATATGCCATGCGAAGAAAATATAATAAATATCAATTTCCCAATTTCCAACTTCTATTTGTATTTTGTGGACCAAAATTTATTTTCAGCTTATATAAATTATTAGCTTGGCCAAAAAGGAAAAAAAAAAGTCTTTTGATTCGATTATATTTAATTAACTAAGAGTTTTGTAATTCAACTGACATTTCCTATTATTTTTAAAGAAGACAATAAATGTTCAAATTTTTCCACCTTAATATAACTATCGAATTATCCAAAAGAAAAAAAAATTTGAAGATATTTCATGAAGTAGATTATTCATTTGTTTGTTCCTCTTTTTATTAATAAAATAATGGATGTTTGTTAACCTCTATATAGGTTATTTTTTACTTAACACTGTGATGTAATAAATTTATTTAATATTTAATAATTTTAAATATGTTATGCAAATTGAGTAATGATGAAAATAAAAAGAAAAAAGACGGATTTTTTTTAAGAATATGGTACAAATTTTCATTGCAAATTATACTCAAATTAATAGTAAGTTCTGGTTCTATTAAAAAAAAATTAAGTTCTAGCAAGAAAATTTAATTTTAAATAAGTTGGAAGTAGTTTTAAATAGATTGAAAATTGTTTTAAATGGACTAGAAGTAATTTAAATTGTAGCCTTGTAGGAGCTCTTGAGATAAAAGTAGAGTTAGTGAAATCTACTCAGTATGAAATCGCAAAGTTAGAATATAACTAAGTCTTTATTAAGTTTTCACTTAATAATAATAATAATAATAATAATAATAATAATAATAATGTATAATTTTATTATTATTAATTTTTATTTAATTAGCTTGAAATTTGTAGATTGAATAAAAGGAAAAATTATCTTATAGAGGGGGGTGTAGACAAACATTCTCTCATAATACATAAACTCCACATAATTGCGAGCCCCAAATGTCTTTAGACTCATTGTTGTAGTAGAGACGCCCCTGAATGGAAAAAATGAGTCTAAAGATACAACAAATTCAATAATTTGTTGGTGTGACATGTTGTGATTAGTGTATAATAAAAGTAATATTGGTAATGGTTGCAGCAAAAATAATGTTACTCTAATTATTGTATCTCGTTCTAATTTGGGCCCAAGGCAAGAATGTAGAGTGGGACTTTTTTAATATTTCAATATAAATTAATAATATTTATTTTAGTTTCTATATTTTAATTTTTTTTATTTAAAATTCTATCTTCTTATTTTTTGAGATGAAAAATTATTAATTAGATTTTACTAATTGAGATCCTATATATTAATTTTTCTATTCTTTTTTTTTTTCTCTCTCGTGGATACGAAAATTTTGTACTAATGGACACTGAAAATTGTTTTTAGGAGAAAGCTACGAAATAGAAAAATACTAATGGACACTAAAAATTTTGTACCATGAATGGCAAGAATGAGCTTCAAATGTCTCTTCATTGTCTTGAAGAATCTACCAATAACCCATTAGTGTTTATTTATATGGATGTACATATAATATAATCTTGGACAATTACTTTCATATACTTGGTGGCCATTTTACTGGTTCATGTGAATTAGATTCCGAATTTTCCACTATGTATACCTTTTCATATCACTCCTTTTTAACCATTGTGTCCATGTAAAAACCATGTAAAATGGGTGCTTCCTCTAATACATTGCAACCATTCAATTTTATCTTTTAAATTATTCATTCTGATGGCGATCGACCAACATAACTATCTAAAACATTATGAACATATAACTTTTGCATAAAGTAACATTTTCATTTGAAGCAAATTTTGTCCATTTTCAAGAAAAATTGATAGGCAAGCACAACTTGCATATTTTCAAAGAGGCGATTTTACCCCCTTTTTTTATATGAATGAGGAGACGTATTTTGTTTTTGTCTAATAACTCATGCATATAAAAGGGAAAAATTAGAGTTAGTAAGTTACACACGCGTCTTAACTTAATTATGACCTTACCCTTATAAGAAGAATAGGTGTCAATTGAACTAGAACTCATCAACAAGAGAAAGCGGAGAATCATGGAGGCAAATCGTATAAAGAGACAAGTTTTGATGATTGTGGCTTTTATGCTCATGCTGCATGTATTAGAAGCTGATGTCTCTCAGCCTCACCCTCCCTCTTCAATACTTCATTGTGCTTTCACATACGATACTAAAGGCTATGACGAATGCTTTGAAGGGCACTGTAAACATAAAGAAGGGAAGTTTACTAAATACGTGTATTCTCCGTTGTATCTTAAGCAATGTCATAAATCCTGAACATCATTGAACACGAATGTTAGATGTGGTATAAAGTTCTCAACTCTAAAATCTCTTATCTTTCTATCTCCATACATATGCATGTGTACATGAATACATCCATATGTCCATAATTACATACCTATATCTTAGCCTCTTAGGATATTTTTGTCCCATTCTTTCTTTTTTGTTTTTATTCACCATGATAAGTCTTTGAAAGCAGTGTTCATACATGAGTTTCTATTATCTGAACGCTTACAATAGAAATTCATGTTTGATATGTTGAATTTCCAACAAAAATGAATGCTTCTCTCATTGAAAATTAGAAATTTTGGCGGAGTAGGAAATATTACAATGAAGGGAGAAGGAAAAAAAGTTTGTCTACTATTTTCATTTCACCATATATATTATATGACACATTGCTGGCATAATTTATATGAATTTCTTTCGATTATAGATTCTGATATTCATTCTTAAATGTGGCAGATACATATTATATGAAGCAGAAGAATAATTTTTAGCTCAATTATCAAAATGAGCTGAACATAATTCCTGGAGAGATTTTCAAGCATGAGGAATAATGAAACATGTGATCGCCGAATGCAAACTTTAAAATATAGATCATGCGTTCATGAACATATTATAGGAACCCTTTTAATTTTCAACTTTTATTTTTCTCAAGTATATAATTCTATTCCTATTTCCTAGAGATAATTTAATCTATACTTTTTTTTGGTTGAATGAGATATATTATATAAAACAAAGAATCTTTACATAAAAAGCATGCAGCTAACAGGCTGCAAAGACCTTGAAAGCACAACTAAGGCATATAATATGGTTAGTAATATATGAGATCGATGGAATATATATCATTATGATGATTGCGATCTTTATCATCATCCTTGGCTTCCTTCCACGGACTACCTAAAAATCCAATCCCCAGTGGATTCGAATTATGCTGAGGCTTCAGCTAGCTCTCTCGTTGATTCGATATCTAATAGTTGGGATGAAACCTTGATCACTCTGCTATTCTCTACCCAAGAAGTCCAACTTATCCAGTCTATTCCCCTAGGCCAACCCAATACTGAAGATAGACTAACCTGGTCCTTTGTTCAATCTGGATTCAATTTCCTTTCAAGCGATGATGTCTGTGACCATTGTAAACAACTCCCTGAGGATATTATTCATGCTGTATGGTCATGTCCTTGCATTTCGATGGTGTGGGATTCAGATGTTAGGTGGAATTTTCGTTGGACAAAGTTTTTTCCAGGTTTGTTGAGTTGGTAAAGCATGTTATTGACGAAGGGAAGGATCTTGCTGTTTTTGCTATGCTTGGGTGGAAGCTTTGGTGTCAGCGGAACCAATTGAGAACAACTACAAGCACCTTCCCCATTCATCATCAGGTTATCAGTTATCTAGATGGCTCAGGAGTCTCTGACTACTATTCCTCAAAGTCAAAGCTAACTTTGATGGAGCTGTGTTTAGGGAACTTGGTGAGGCAAGTATTGGGGTAGTTATTCGAGATTATAAGCGGATGGTTTTAGCTTCAATGTCTGAAAGAATAATTCTTCCACCATCGGTTGCTACTTGCTAATTTAGAGGCTCTAGCGGTTGTACGTGCTTTAAACTTTGCTCATGACCTTGGTTTTCCGAAAATTATACTTTGGAGAGATTTAGAAGTAGTAATCAAAGCTTTGAGAAGTGAAGAAGAGTCTTTTGCTTCTTCTGATCACCTTATTGCTGAAGCTAAATTTCTATTAGAGACCTTCAGTATTGTTAATTTTTCTTATACTAGTAGACAGGATAACTCTGTAGCACATAACCTTGATAAGCATGCAAGACATGTTAATATAGTTTATCGATGTAGATGGAGAATGTTACTCCACACCTCCTTAATATAACTTTAAACAACTTGGCTGCGTTATCTTAATAATACTTCCAAGTATTTCTTCTCAAAAAAAAAAAAAAAAAAAAAAAAAAAACACACACACACACACACACAAAACAAAACAAAACAAAAAGGCTTTAGATGTATGTAAGATTTAAACCCCAAATTTCTTATTCAACGATAAGAAACTTTACTAGTTAAGCTAACTAGAACTCACTGTCATATTCTAATTTAGTAGAATAGTTATGTTATCTTAATATAACTCAGTGAAATACTATTAAAAAAATCAAATAATTAAGCATTTAATATATTAGTGTGTATACGTGCAAGTTTAGATTTTGGAGATTATATTGTAAAGATCTCAAAAACCTTAACAGTATATTTAGACATCATCTTTGTCAAAAATGGTGTCTGTGTTTGTAAGAAAATGAAGAACGTGAGAGTAAAGTTGTAAAAGAAATATACACAGGTTTTTTTAACATGGAAACCCTCTATGTTGGAAGAGGGAGAAAATCACGGGCACAAGCCAATCAAATATTCCACTATATTCTGAAAATGGTTACAATGGAGGTATTGTGTTATAATAGAGAAAGAAAGAAGGAAAACAATGGAGATAGGAGAGAAAGAAGAGGTGGGAAGAAGGCTTCCACCGTAGTGTCAAAAAGTTTCTCTTTTGTCTATCCCCTTTTTCATTGAGTCCTTTATCCTTCTTTAATAATGATGGAACTGGGCACATGTCACTTTCCTAATAGGTAAGGTAAGGTGTTGCCTTTCTATTGGAGAAGGACAAGATAAATTCTTAAAAAAATGGGACCATATGCATTTGGTGCTTCTTTGACAAGTGTGTTTGTGCTTGTGCTTGTACTACACGTAATAATGCTTCCTCAACAAGTTGGCCCTCTATTATAATATTCCCAAAACTTGTAGCATGCAGCTGTAATAGTCCATGACTGATCTTGCTATCACCCTCATCTACTATCTTGGACACTTGGACCACAACTAATGACTACATGCTTGCTATGCCTTGGACACGTGGTTATGGCAGATTGACTCATTATAAAGCAAATTCAATATGCCCAACTTTTAGGGTCCGTTCGGTTGGAGGAGTGGAAAAGTGAGAGGATGGAAAATTGTGGGAGGATGGAAAAGTAGAAGGATGGAAAATATTTAGTTTTTCCTCTTGTGTGTTCGGTTGGGGGAGTGGAAAAGTGGGAGGATGGAAAACTCTTATGTTCGGTTGGAGAGAAAAAGGAAAGGATGGAAAATGTAATTTATATAAATTGACTATTAAACCCTTATTGCATAATATGTAAGAAATAGATTTATTTCTAATCATTAAATAATATAAAATTTATCACATCATATATATAAATTTATATTATTATAATGTAAAAATTAGATCAGGTCACGTTGAAAAAAAAATAACAACATTCAGTAACGTTGAAAAAAAAAAAACATTGTTCAGTAAAGTTGAAAAGAAAAGAAAAGAAAAGAAAAAAAAAAAACAAAAACAAAGTTGTTCAGTAACGTTGAAAAAAAAAACGTTGTTCAGTTAAAGTTGAAAAGAAAAAAAAAAAACAATAACAAAAACAAAAACAATGTTTGTTCAGTATAACGTTGAAGAAAAAAAAAACCAACGTTAATTCAGTAACGTTGAAAAGAAAAGAAAAGAAAAAAGAAAAAGAAAAACAACAACAACAACGTTGTTAACGTTGAAAAGAAAAGAAAAAAAAAAGCTTTCAGGTCAACTTTGAAAGAAAAAGAAAAAAAAAGAAGAAAAAAAAAAAACGTTGAAAAAAATAGGTAGGAAGAGGGTATTTTTGTAAAAGTACTATTATAAAACTTTTCTCTTCAAATTTTCCTTCCGATTTGGAAGGAAAAAAAAAAAAGTGGGTCCGGAGAGAAAACTTTCTCTCGAATTTTTCATCCTCTCTATTTTCCTTCCCCAAACGAACAGTGGAAAACAGTATTTTCCACCCTATTTTCCATTCTCTATTTTCCATCCTCTCTATTTTCCTTCGAAACGAACGCACTCTTAGGGTTGGTGACCGTACAGTGCGTATATAAATCTAGTTAAAATATAGATGATATTTCATATATTCTCTTTATTCACTTAGCCAAAAATAAAGAGAAGAAGATAAAAAAAAATTATTTATTTATTTATTAATTATATTATTATAATTGAAATGATTTTTATATAAAATCTAATATGTGTACATACTACATATTATAAATGGGCAATAAGATCTATTCATTCAATTAAAGAAAACCTTGTTAAGGTGAATTTTGATGGCGCTACCTTCAAAGATTAGTGAGAGGCCGGGCTTGGAGTTGTGATATGTGATAGTAGGGGAATGGTCAAAGCATCTCTCTCGGAAAAAGTCCAGCACGCTCCCTCCACAGATGATGTTGAAGCTTTGGTAGTAGCATGTGCAATATCCTTTACTCGACACTTGGGATTTTCTGCCATGATCTTAGAGTGGGACCCCAGGTGGTTATTAATGCCTTAAAGAATGAAGATAAATCTTTTGCATCTTTTGGCCATCTCTTAGACTCCGTAAAACCTACTATAATTGCCTTTAGATGTTTAGCAGCATTTCTTTCTCTCGGGCTTGTAAATTAGGCAATTTTATAGCTTACAATCTAGTTAAATATGCAAAACATGTTAGACGTTTATATGTGTGGTTAGAGGTTATTCCTTCCCACCTACATGATGTTTTTGTAGCCGACTATGACTACTTTTTTTTTTTTTTCCCCAATAAAAGTAGCTTGTAGTGTTTCTTTTATTAAAATTTTTCTAAAAAAAAAAAAAATCTTAATAGATAAAAATAAAGATTATACTAAAAATATGAAAATTTTGACGTTTAATAATAAATAGTAAAACAAGAACTGAAAAGATTGATTTTGATAATTTCATTGTTGTATCTAAGGACACAACTTAACAATAAAAACAACTACATTGTTAATGAAAGTATTAAAGTTAAGTCAAGTTGAATTTTTTATACAAGTATAATACAATAAACGCAAAAATACATTTTTGGTTTTTACATTTTGGGCCAATTCTTATTTTGGTACTTAAATTGATTTTGTGCATACCCCAATCCCTACAAACAAAAAATCATTTCTATCTTGGTTCTTACCATCAACCTACTAATAAAAAAGTCCTACATGGCAGACGGAGTGCCCTATTTGCACAATAAATGTTAACATGGCTAATAACATAATAATAATAATAATAATAATAATAATAATAATAATAATAATAAAATTTTATTTGGCATTTTTTAAATGCCACATTAGCATTTTAATTTTTTTTTAAAAAGCCATGTTTGGAAATTTAAACCAAAAAAGAAAATAAAATAAAATACAAACCTTAAATCTAATTTAATTATGTCCTTTTTTTTTTTTTTTACTTTCATTATTTATTTATTTATTTATTTTGTAAGAACGTAAGAACTGAACTTGTTCTTCCCAAATCCAAGAAATAAATCAATCTCCAGCAAACCTCAAATCCAATTCCAGCAACCAAATCTAATCTCCATCACATCTAAAAACACAAGAAATAAATTCAAGAAACCAAATCAAACCATAAATAAACTGAAGAAACAAACCCATAAACCCAGTAACCAACTCAATCTCCAGCAAACCCATAAACCCATAATTTTTCTTGGAAATCAAACACACAAAAATACCCATAAAAACAAACAACTCCACGTTCTCTCAAAAAAAAAAAAAAAAAAAAAAAAAAAACACACACACACACACACACACAAACAAACCCAAAATAAGAGCAATGATACCCAGATCTGAACAAACTCAGTCACACAAGTTTCAAACAAACCTAGATACCCACTTATGCAAGTTTCAAACAAACCCAGATACCCACTCATGGGCAACTGATTCTCTTCTTGCTACATGCCACCGCCACCACCAGTGATGTTCACATTTTCCATATCCAGACACCGTCCTTCACCAAAACCTCCAACAAATCAAACCCATATACCTAGAAAAATCATCAAACTCACATGAAAAAAAAAAAAAAAAACCTAGAAATTTAAAACAAACCAACACCCAAATGGGAAAACAAACCCATGTCAGAGAGAGCATGACCAACACTAATTGATCTGTGACCTACACGCCTCGACCTAGCGACGGAGCTCCACGCATGGTGATGCTGATCCTGAGCGACAGGATTTGACCTCTGGTGACCGAAGCAGTGGAGCAAACCGATTCAGTACGATAAGGTTGTCGTGGAGAAGCTCAAGGTTTGGCCATAGGGGCCTTGCCAGTTTGTGAATATCGAAGGATTAGAGAGAGTGAAATCGTGAGGATAGAGGTTGGGAGAAAAACCACCGCCGGTGGTGGCTCATGGTAGCCATGGAATAGCTTAGAGAGAGAGAGAGAGAGAGAGAGAGAGAGAGAGAGAGAGAGAGAGAGAGAGAGAGAGAGAGAGAGAGAGAAATTGATATGATTTGAGATTTGGGAAGCTCTAGCTTAAAACTAAATCTTTTGTATTTTTGTGTTTGGTTAAGAAAAATTAAAATGCATGAAAATATGATAATTGAGAAATTTAATTTTCAGTTTAAATTAAAATTAAGAAATTAAATAAAAAAAATTAAAATGATGATGTCACATTTAAAAAATTCCAAATAAAATTTATTATTATTATTTTATTAGCCACGTCAGCATTTATTGTGCAAACAGAGCATTCCATCTGCTATGTAAGACTTTTCTGTTAGTGAGTTGACGGCATGGACCAAACGGAATCGATTTTCTGTTTTCAAGAACTGGGTAAGCGCAAAATCAATTTAGGGACCAAAATGAGAATTGACCCAAAATGTAGGGACTAAAAATGTATTTTTACCTACAATAAATATGTGAAGAATGTATTTTATATAATTGCAGGAATAGTGTATATTTTCAAAATATTTTTGATTTACACAATAAATAAGGTTATTATTTATTTATATTTATATACTTTTAAGTATAGTATACGGTATAATAGATGAAATATAAAATGAAATACAAAAAATAGTACAAATAATTTGCGTTTGTAATAAGGCATATTTTATTACAATATAATTTATATTATATTCGTAATAACCCATGAAGGCTTTCAAACCATAGCAATAGAACAGATCGTCCTAGGCTTCCAAAAAATTAGTTGCAGCTCTTACTACGCAGCAAAATTCTGTATGGCACGAAAGGAAATGTGTCATTTACAGCACAGAGCTCTATTTAGGATAGATTTAAGAGTAGCCTTCTTAGCCTCCACTCTTACTTTCACTTGTCTAACTAGTTTGAACAATTCTTTTCCCTGTATTCCACCACAATGAAAAACTTTGTTTTTTTGGGTGTGTGTGAGAAATGAAACAGACTTGGCTTCACTGTTTTTGTGCATTGGACTCATTGAGATTTGGACAACTTTCAAATAATTGTTACGTGTTCACATTTTAACAGATTTAGTGCACTAGACCCAACTCTTATCCATGCGAAATGTGGTATACGACACCTCGATCCAAAGCCATTTGACAAATTAAACATGAGACAGAAGCACATTAGTTCCCTCCAAATTCTGTTGGTAAAGGAACATTCAAACTATAAATGGCTTCTACTTTCCAAGCTATTCCTGGATAGAAAACACATGCTGAATCACCTTTGCAATCCCATTGGATCATTTTGTCATAACTCATAAGTAGTCAGCCTTTTTCTCAACAACAAACGAAGGAAAGAAAACATGTCTTGGTATAGGCAATTATCCACAAGATAATTAAAATTGATTCCTCGATTTTGCTAAAGGGTGTTTAGCTAAGATAATTAAAATTGATTCCTGGAACTTTACTCAGGTTTCATCCTTATCTCTTTCCTAAACTTAACTAAGATAATTAAATATTTACAGTTAAACTATATATTTGATCCCTAGCCTTTTAATTATATCAATTTGATCCCCAACCTTTCAGCGCCGTGTCAATTTAGCCATTGCCATTATCTTTTGAATAGAAAAGTCTTACATTTTAGACGGCCTTTTGACACGTTAAACTTTTCCATTCAAAAGATAACGCCAAGAACTAAATTGACATGGCACTGAAAGGTTAGAAACCGAATTGATACCATTAAAAGGTTAGGGATTAAATTGAAATATAATGTAAAAGATAAGGACCAATTAATTAAGTAGTTTACCCGTTTTCTTTTTATCAAAATTATAACTTCTTAAATTCTTAAATTCAAAATTAAGCCAAAGGCTCCTCACACGCTCTTTGAGGCTAGACTACTATTAAATACTCCTACATAAATCTATGCATTTAACATATTTAAAAAAAAAAAAAAAAATTCAAACAATCATATAGATGTGTTGATTTTAATCTTCAATTATCATGATATTTGATGAGCATACATAATGTAACGGTGGATTTAAAGAAATACTAAACCAATAAAAAAATATTAAATTTATACATTAATTGAAAATTACACTAGATATAACTTAAACTCAAAATCACATGTATCTGTATAATCATTGAACTGTGTTTCAGGATAATCTTTCATATATTACTAATTCGTACATCAAAATTAATCTGTAATTTGCTTGGAACTCTTACAACGAATTTCAGCTCATATAAATTAAAAATTAAAATGCTATGTTCCAAAACGGGTTCTAGTTACAAGCACTGTGTCACATGACTTTATTCACTTTCAAGTTAGATTTTTTAAAATAAATTTTCACTCAAATTTCAAGTCTATAAAGAAATCAAAAAAAAAAAAAAAAACTTTATTGAAATGAAATCCAAGAAATTATTGTTTAAATATTATCCTAAATTTTTTTTCCATAGCAGCTCGGCCCAATTCGTATTGTTGGTGGCGAGGCAGCCTATTCCAGTGGGTGACGTTATATCGTTGTCCAGGTCAAAGGATCTAGTAGTAGTGCCATAGAATGTGGTGGGCCTGGTCACTATCCTTATCCTTGGTGCTACTGCAACATGGTTTGACTGTGTCATGTCCTCAAAAAAATGTATGGAATTTTTTTTTTTGGGTGCAATGTTACATTCATACAAAATTAGTACCGTAAATGATACAAGTTATTTATCAACAACTCGAACTTGATTAGAGAAAAAAATTTGTTCATGTTCGTTTGTTTAGAAAACAAGCCAAGTTCAAGCATTAAATTTAAGCTCGATTATTAATCAAGTCATACTCAAACATAATAATGTGTTCATGAATAAGCTCGTAAATATAAGGGTTCTATTTAACTATATATAATATTATTTTATATATATATATATACTTGTCTAAAAATATATTTATATAAACTTGAAATTAGATTTAACAATAGGTTCATATGATATTAAATTATTATTTATAGTAAAAATTCATAAAATCATAAAGAGGTAAAACATTTTAGTCATGGTTTTACAATATATAGGAAACGAATAAATTAATTAAGTAGCTTGTGAAAAAGCTCGAGCTTGCTCGACAAGAAAATAAACTAAGCTTGAACGAAAAATCTTGTTTGATGATGAGTTCGAGCTCGGCTCATGTTAGAAAAAAATTTAAATTAAAAATCTTGAATTTTTAATACTTTTACAGCCCTAGACAAAATTTTAATGGTTGAGTTGACAAATTTTCATTGATACTCATCTAAAGCCACCATTGACATCTATTTTTTTACCTACCATTGGCAATCTACAATATCAATAATTGTGAAAAGTTTTAAATTTCTTGTATCTATAAACTCTCTTTTTTGGGAGGTTTTGCTTGATTTTTTTTTGAGTTATTTTAGGGACACCTTTCGCATTACTTTGCTACGACTTGTATTAACATCACTTAGGCAAAGGTCCACCACTTAAAATACTCCAATCCAATAGGCAAAATGCGCACCCCAGGTATCCCTTTGGAATTTGAGGGAGCTTGGTTTTGGAAGTGGTACAGATCCTATTAATAACAATGCTGTCATGTCCATGAATTATTTATAGATTTGGCCTCATTAATTTGAATTTAACTCCTTGAACAAAAAATATTACTCATGTTACACCCAAAGCTAATTAAACTCTGGAGATAAAACAGGCTCACACTGTTGTCCCTAATTCGTCTCAACAATGAGAGTTTTTATTATTATTTGATGATGCATCCCTTTTGTAGGCTAGACGTAAAAAAAAAAAAAAAAAAAAAAAAAAAAAAAAAAACAAAAGTTCTACTATTCTTAGTATTCTAACCCAATGAAAAGAATCTGGTAGCATCAATTATTTGGCAATGCATATAAGAAATCCTAGCAACATCCATAGTTCCAACAGATGACCCAGCCTGTGTCTATATAATCACAGTTAAGGATTCTATCTCAAACGTTGCAAAAGCAACATCCACAAAAACTAAGGACCAATCAAAAACAAACAGAACACAAAGCTTTTGAATTCTGAAAGCTGTGGTGTATACTGGAAATTGTCTTGTCATCTCCCTGAATTTTATTCCAGCACCAAAAATTGAAGGCTGCATTTAGTGATGATCATCATCATCGCCATGTCCATCTGGAGGTCCTCCAGGTCCCACCACTTCCAGCTGTGAAACATCAGATGAATGATTAGGGAAAAATCCTGCAATGCTGAAAGCAACTAACTTTTTCTGTACTGAGCCACAACAATAGCTAATTCAATCGGCATATGGTTTTGAGAATAAAGCCGAATTAGAAGATGATAAAAGAAATTAAGGGAAATCAGCGAGCTAAATTTAAGCTATGGAAATGGACAAGTTTAACTACATTCAATCCCTAAAAGAAGGGAAGAGAAAAGGACACATTGGCTGGAATTTCATTCAATAATTGTCTTTAAATAGCTATTGATACAACTTAAGATATCCTTCATAAGAGGATAGAATATTGCCTTTGCAAAGGTGCAATCACAACCACTAATTCAAATATGATCCAAGGTCATAACTCTATCATATAGCAGTCACATGCCTATTCATAAGGTCACATGAATTATCAGTGGTCACAACTAATTGAAAGTCACATGATTTATTACATATAAAAATTATAAGACTTGCATACGATCCACATTGATCCTATAAAGGAAAGTGGAAAATGCAGAAAGACTCTCTGAACTTTAGATCATAATCAAACTAATCCTCAGTTCATCTAATATGAAAATTTGATTCCCTAAAGTTACAGAAATAACCAAATTGATCCTTCTGTTACATTTCCTGAAGCTATGGAAAACACATTTCTCTCTCCAGTGGCCAAGAACCACCACTTTACCACCATACTGCGCTTAGTATCACCCAATCCATCCTCTGGCCTCTCCTAACAAAAAACACCACTCTGAAACTCATAGCTGGCTACCAGGACCACAGCTACTCCATACCTCCACAATTTCTCTCCACTAACCTCAATCATGAGGAATTCTTCAACTCCCATTAGAAATTGTGTAAGCCCATGCTCCCCAATCACCACATAACCTAAGCCCCATGGCCTCAAGGCCTAAACAACTGACAACCACCTTTAGAAAAAATTGCAATCTACTACACCCATTGCCAATCCAACCTTTGTCCAAGCCAACCACCATCCTTGGTCGACGTCCCTTTCATCATCTCCCATGGCAAGGGGTTTGGCTAGCCCACTCAATCTCACCACCCCTTGTCCAAACTCCAAACTGAGAATCAAACCCATGAAACCAATTTTTACCCAAAACCATAAACAACCACCCAGAACCCAAATCACTGATGCTATTGCCAAATCCTGATGCAAATTAACCCATGGCTGAACACCCACAAGTCCATTCTAATTGCCCAAGCCTTCAATCTTTGCTACAAACCAAAAAAAAAAAAAAAATCAAACACCGCCACTATTTGCTGCTCCCTAAAGCCCAACCAACCACTTCAAACCCCAACAACATCCACAAGAATTATATACCCAAACACCACCTTTAGGTCACACTGGCGACCAAATCGCAGTCCAAAAAGTGAGGCGAGAGTATGAGTATTTTAGAGAGAACTGGTCAAGTGTGAAAGAGGAGGAGAAAAACTAAAAAAGAAAGCAATTTTTATTACATTATATATATATATATATATATGCTATCACGAATAACGCACACGACAACATTTTCTGTAACGGAAGGACCAAGTTGGTCATATTTGTAATTATAGAGACTAAAATTTTAAATTAGCAGAATGGACAGTCCATTTGATTTTTGAACCAAAGTTCCAAGGGTAATATATGCCAAATTTGAAACCCCAAGAGAGGAACTGCATGGAATATAAAACAGATTAGATGACAGCATGCTCATGCTATAATCAACACCTTGAATTTTCTTTTTTCCTCCACAAAGATAATGACTTAAATGTTGCAAATATTTTGGCCTCTGTTTCAACCAGATTTATAATTAGTGTGAATCTTTGCTCAAATATGGGTCATCTATGTATTTAACATGGAGCAAACATAAAAAATATAATTTTAATTGATTGGCCATGCCCTGTTCAGGACATGTATGTGAAGCTAACTGTAGCAAAGTTGATGGCCAACCATAGTCATAATGAGCCTTTGGGACTCAGCTTGTGGAATAATCTGCCAAGTAAATGGTTAGCTGTTGTATAAGAATCCTAACTTGTGTACATTAAAGTATTTGTTGTGTGTGTCCCTGTCTATCTATTTAGCCCTGGATCCACATTTAGACATACAGCTTCATGTTCAAATTTGAATCACCTCCATGCACTCCAGATCAGACCCTTGACAAGCTACTCCAGATTAGGACTTAACAATAAACAGTCAATCCAAGTTTAACCATTTACTTACCTCAAAGTACTGTGTACACACTGGACATTCATGTGGCTTGCCTTTCTCCAGCCAAAACCAGACAACATCATGTTCATCCTCTGCCATTCAAAGGCAAGAAAATCACACAAGAGCATTAATAAAATCACACAAGAACAGTAAAAATAGAGAGAGATAAAGAGGCACCCACCGCCTTCACCACCAGGGCATCCAACTATTCTCTTGTCATAGTAGGACTTAATAATTGCGGGTTCTTCCTAAAGGCCAAAAACAGAAAGAAAATATACATATATTAAACAGATTAAATCCTGTTGTCAAAATCATTATAGATTTAGGCAAAAACCAAAGATAAATTAGTTTCTCACAAGAAGGCACAGTAATAAGTAATAACAACTTCAGAGTCATTTAAACAAGTAGTCCTTATCCACATTGACTAAAAATGTAGATACTGTAGAAAAATAAGGGCTCCTTTTCTCTCTTCATGAAGATAGATTATTATCCATTGAAAATCATAAGGACATGAAAATATAAAACTATAATTCTGAACGAGACCATTGAAGTTGTTCTAGTCATCAAGAAGATGATATGATATCATTTTTCTAATTTCATGACAAATCACCATTTCAACTTTCTTCTACTAAGCATATGAATGGTTTCCATCTCATAATAGACCATGATATGAAAAGAGACATTTCTAATAAAATTTTACAAGATAGAATGGAGACTAGCCCAAGTAAACTGGCATCATACAAGAGAAATTCTGATAAATCAAAATCTAATAATTTATAGAACCAAACAAAGAAGAAAAGAGGAACCACTGCAAGCCCTCATCCACTCAGAAAGATATTTCAAGAACTAAGGCCTCAACTAGGCAAAGAAAGCTCAATGCCATCAAATTTTTAAACGCATCTCTCTCTCCAAAGGCACCACAACAAATAATATTAATAAATACCTCATCTCTCTCTTTAAAAATATTGCGATATTGCTACCTTTGACATTTTAAATTTATTTTTTTGCAAGAACTATACAATGATGGTTTGAAGCAATGGCCAAAGTATAAGCTAACACCCTTTTTCATATTTTATATAATTTTTCCAGAGGAATCATAAACAATAAAGGAGTATCAGATGATAACCATACAACAGAAATGAGGTAAGAAGAGAGAGAGAGAGGCTAAACGGAAAACTAAGTCTAAGAAACTATAATCTGAAAGTTAGACAAAAGCATTTGTGATTCATAACAGATTCCTTAACCTTTTTATTTTCATTTTTATTATTATTACTTGGTAAGATATAACAATTTTACTTAGGAAGCAACCAAGGTTATGAGCTACATAAGCCACAAACAAACAAGTAAACAACACCAATACATAGCTATTATCCTCAAATCAAAGTTTCATGCTGTAAAACTCAATTCTTTCCCTAAGATACAAACAATTATCGTCAATGCAATCAGAAAAAATATGATATACCAAGTAGTGGGTTTATTAATTTGAGAGCTTCTCTGCTGCTGGAGAATCTTGTTTCTTTTCCACCCCCCCCTTTTTTTTTTTTCATTTCTTAGAATCTTAATGATGAAGTTATCTACTTGTTTGCAAAAAAAAAAAAAAAAAAAAAAAAAACTTCTTCGAGGTGCGCCATACACATACATATTTAAGCAAGTTATCCTTGCCATGGTCCAAACAAATGACAGAATCAATCGCAAGATCAAAGCATTTCTCTTTCTTGTGTATGTGTGTGTGTGTGTATTGAAATAATAACTAATATCTATGCCTTAAAACACTAGTTTGAATCCATGACTTTTAATTTATCAATCGTCTGTTATCATTTGTGCATTTGGGGTTCAATGGGTATGTCCACGAGTGTCGTTTAGCTATGTTTTGGGAAGCATTCATCTGGGCTTGGAACTTAGTCCTGTTAAGCCTATTGCGGACATTATCAAGGGTGAGGAATCAGCGTACTTCGAGAATGTAAAAGCCTTAGTTATTCTTTTATAAGAACATTGTTTGAGTGGTATCATTGAGAAATCAATCCTTTTTGCCAATTTCGTAATACGAACACTAGCAATGAATATTACCAATCAACACACGCAGAAACATCATTTTCACAACTCAAGCAAGTTATCAATAATTAAAAAACTGGGAAACCAAGTTAAGCAATGCAGTAAGTACTAACCTTAGTGCCGAAAGGACCAACGGGATAGTCAATATCAAGAATTTTCTTCCCCTGCACAAACCAAAACGAATCAAATCCACTCTCACTTAAAAAAAAAAAAAAAAAAAAAGAATCGAATTTAAACCAAAATTAAAAAAAAAGAAGTATTCATTTAGTTCTTAATCATTTGCTAATGTTATTATTATTATTTTTTCACAGCAACCAAACAGGACGTTAGATAAAGAAACGGTTAAGTAATGAGATGAAATCAGAGAAAGACCTGAAGCTCGGCTTCAAGCTCCTCACGCTCGTGTCCAGTGGCAATGGGCATTACATCTTCAACTCTCTTCTTCACCACACCATCAGCTGCACAAAAAAAGAAATGAAAAACAAAACCAAATCAATCACACACTAAAATACAAAAAAAAAAAAAAAAAAAAAGAGAGAGAGAGACTTGAGTGAAAGATCTAGTACCGGAATCAGCGGTGAAATGGCGGAGGTTGAAGAGAGAAGCGGAGGCGGAAGGGGAAATGAGGGATCGGGTGTGTGTGGAGGTGGATCGGGTGGTGGCGGCTAGGGTTTTGAGATTGGAAGAGAGGAGTCTCCGCCACATAGTGAGTGTGTATGAGAGAGAGTGAATATGGGTGAAATTGAGATCTCAGGTCACGCCCTTTTGTTATGTTATGAGACTGAGTTCTTTCTGTTTTTCCGGCTTTGAATTGGTATTTGCCAAGTAATGAGAAATATGGTGGTAAAAGGATCAGGGAGAATGGGGCGACTTGTCTACTACTACCGTGCAGAGGAGCGGTTTGTTTGTGAGTGTGTGAGTGGATTTTTGACTCTCTCTCTCTCGCACGTGAGACTGCTTGGTTTTGCACGTGCGAGAGCAGGAACGGCGAATTACATTTTTACTTTACACACGAGGGAATTGAATTGGAAATTTCACGTGTAATGAGGGACCGTTGACGATTTTGGGTCTTCTTCTTCATGATTACCAATGTATAGAAATGGGCCTCAGGGAGCGAACGTACACTTTTAGCCCATTTGGTTGTTCGGTTTGCAAAGTTGGGTCTTTATTACATATTGGTAAATGGGTACTTTTTTTGTTGGACAGTAAGGACACTGGAATGGGCCTTGAGTGAAAAAAATTTGCAAGCCCATTTGTTAATAAAACATGGATTTAAAAAAAAAAAAAAATTCAATTGGACCTCAATAATAAATACCATTTTTCTTTTTTGGGGAACGACCTATAATTAAATACAATTTTAGGATGGGAATTGGAGGTGAAATTAATAGGGATATTTAAATGAGACATGCTTGGTACAATATAAAGTTGTGTTCTTAGTAAGTGTCTTTTCCTTGTTTTTAATAAATACCAGTAAATTGTGTTTTTGTTGGAATAATGATTGTTACTACTATTTTAACTTCAAAAACTTAAGACTACTATTGTTTTAGTTAAATTTTTTTTTATTACTGTTGTTTTAGTTGATTAGGTCTAAAGGCAGGTTTGCAAAGCAGACAACAAAATGGTAAAAATATTATGGATAAATAATTAAATATAACGCTGGGGAAGTTGTACAACAACTTATTGCATTATTTTTTTTTTCATTTAGGCTTTGGCTTGCCTTTCTCCAGCCAAAACCAGACAACATCATGTTCATCCTCTGCCATTCAAAAGCAAGAAAACCACACGAGCATTAATAAAATGAAACATATTTATTTTTCTATAAAGGGTGAAGTATGTATGCACATCGAAGAGAACAGTAAAATTAGAGAAAGATAAAGAGGCACCCACCGCCTTCACCACCAGGGCATCCAACTATTCTCTTGTCATAGTAGGACTTAATAATTGCAGGTTCTTCCTACAGGCCAAAAACAGAAAGAAAATATACATATATTAAACAGATTAAATCCTGTTGTCAAAATCATTATAGATTTAGGCAAAAACCAAAGACAAATTAGTTTCTCACAAGAAGGCATAGTAATAACAACTTCAGAGTCATTTAAACAAGTAGTCCTTATCCACATTGACTAAAAATGTAGATGCTATAGAAAAATAAGGGCTTCTTTTCTCTCTTCATGAAGATAGATTATTATCCATTGAAAATCATAAGGACGTGAAAATATAAAACTATAATTCTGAACGAGACCATTGGAGTTTTTCTAGTCATCAAGAAGATGGTATGATATCATTTTTCTGATTTCATGACAAGTCACCATTTCAACTTTCTTCTACTAAGCATATGAATGGTTTCCGTCTCATAATAGACCATGATATGAAAAGAGACATTTCTAATAAAATTTTACAAGATAGAATGTGTTAAAGATATATTAGACATATTAGCCTAATGTAATAGGTCCAAGCCCAGTCCTACTTGTACTAGTAATCTAGGGTTTAGTCGCCTATATATACTCATGTTAGGGTTCATAGTAACACAGGTTATTGTACTACACTCTTATACAATAAAGATGTAGCCCTTAAGGGATTCCTCCGTGGATGTAGGCCGACAAAGCTGAACCACGTAACCCTCGTTTTCTTGATGTTCCTATTCTATGCTTCTACTTCCGCGTCTACTCTAACATATACAACATGGTATAACACATCGCGTTGCTAATAATGTATTTTAACATAATGGAGACTGGTGTAGGGAATTAAATCGAAATTCTCAACCTGTGAGAAACAAAAAAAATAGAGAAAACACACGCCAAAGAAAAAAAACAATCACACGCACAAGACAATATTTACGTGGTTCGGCAATTTGCCTACGTTCACGGAGTTGCAGGGATTTCACTATTATCAGGGAAAAATTACAGAGTGCGGCCGTACAGTTTCTCTAAAAAACTACAACAAGACAAAACCCTAATCACCAAAAAATGGTTTTTATATCCTGCGCACAGAAGCTACAAAAACGGGCCCAAAAAAATTTTTCCGGGGGCGTTGCCCCCGAACTCCCAAGAGGCTTGTCTATGAGCGCTCCGGCTTGGGCCTATCGGCCCAAGCCTCCACTTCATAAACTAAGCCTTAGAAAATTTCACATTAAAAAACCACACAACATTATTCAAGTCGGGTCAGGTCGTCAATCGGATCAAATATAAACTAGTCTCCATAAAGCTCAACAATTGGCCCAAGTAAACTAGCAGCATACAAGAGAAATTCTGATAAATCAAAATCTAATAATTTATAGAACCAAATAAAGAAGAAAAGAGGAACCACTGCAAGCCCTCATCCACTCAGAGAGATATTTCAAGAACTAAAGCCTCAACTAGGCAAAGAAAGCTCAATGCCATCAAATGTTTAAACACATCTCTCTCTCCAAAGGCACCACAACAAATAATATTAATAAAGACCTCATCTCTCTCTCAAAATATATTGTGATATTCCTACCTTCGACCTTTTAAATTTATTTTTTTGCAAGAACTATACAATGATGGTTTGAAGCAATGGCCAAACTATAAGCTAACACCCTTTTTTCATATGTTATACAATTTCACCAGAGGAATCATAAAGGAGTATCAGATGATAAGCATACAACAGAAATGAGGTAAGAAGAGAGAGAGAGAGAGAGAGGCTAAATGGAAAACTAAGTCTAAGAAACTATAATCCGAAAGTTAGACAAAAGCATATCTGATTCATAACAGATTCCTTAATCTTTTTATTTTCATTTTTATTATTATTACTTAGTAAGATATAAGAATTTTACTTAGGAAGCAACCGAGGTTATGAGCTACATAAGCCACAAATAAACAAGTAAACAACACCAATACAGAGCTATTATCCTCAAATCAAAGTTTCATGCTATAAAACTCAATTCTTTCCGAAAGATACAAAAAATTATCGTCACTGCAGTCAGAAAAAATATGATATACCAAGTAGTGGTTTTATTAATTTGAGAGCTTCTCTGCTGCTGGAGAATCTTGTTTCTTTTCCACCCCCCCCCCCCCCCCCTTTTTTTTTAATTTCTTAGAATCTTAATGATGAAGTTATCTACTTGTTTGCGAAAAAAAAAAAAAAAAAAATCTTCTTCAAAGTGCGCTATACACATTCATATTTAAGCAAGTGATCCTTGCCATGGTCCAAACCAATGACAGAATCAATTGCAAGATCAAAGCATTGCTCTTTCTCGTGTATATGTGTGTGTGTGTATTGAAATAATAAGTAAAATCTATGCCTTAAAACACTAGTTTGAATCCATGACTTTTAATTTATCAATCGTCTGTTATCATTTGTGCATTTGGGGTTCAATGGGTATGTCCACAGGTGTCGTTTAGCTATGTTTTGGGAAGCATTCATTTGTGCTTGGAACCTAGTCCTGTTATGCCTATTGCGGACATTCTCAAGGGTGAGGAATCAGTGTACTTTGAGAATTTAAAAGCCTTATTAGTTATTCTTTTATAAGAACATTGTTTGAGTGGTATCATTGAGCCAATAATCCTTTTTGCCAATTTCATAATACGAACACTGGCAGTGAATATTACCAATCAACACACGCAGAAACATCATTTTCACAACTCAAGCAAGTTATCAATAATTAAAAAACTGTGAAACCAAGTTAAGCAATGCAGTAAGTACTAACCTTAGTGCCGAAAGGACCGACGGGATAGTTAATATCAAGAAGTTTCTTTCCCTACACAAACCAAAACGAATTAAATCCACTCTCACTCGGTCCAGAAACGGTTAAGTAATGAGATGAAATCAGAGAAAGACCTGAAGCTCGGCTTCAAGCTCCTCACGCTCGTGTCCAGTGGCAATGGGCATTACATCTTCAGCTCTCTTCTTCACCGCACCATCAGCTGCACAAAAAAGAAATGAAAAACAAAACCAAATCAATCACACACACACGCACTAGTGAGTGCTGTGAGTGTGTATGAGAGAGAGAGAGAGAGTGAATATGAGTGAAATTGAGATCTCAGGTCACGCCCTTTTGTTGTGGTGGGGGTTGTTATGTTATGAGACGAGTTCTTTCTGTTTTTCCGGCTTTGAATTGGTATTTGCCTAGTAATGTTTGAAATGTGGTGGTAAAAGGACCAAAGGGGAGTTGTCTACTACTACTGTGCAGATGAGTGGTTTGTTTGTGAGCGTGTGAGTGGATTTTTTGACTCTCTCTCTCTCTCGCACGTGAGACTGCTTGGTTTGCACGTGCGAGTGGAGGAACGACCAATTACATTTTTACTTTACACATGAGGGAATTGAATTGGAAATTTCATGTGTAATAAGGGACCGTTGACGGTGAAAAATCCAATTCACTGGTATTTGTTTTTAACAAATGCCAGTGAATTGTGTTTTTGTTGGAATAATGATTGTCACTATTTTAACTTCAAAAACTTAATACTATTGTTTTAGTTAATTTTTTTTTTATTACTATTGTTTTAGTTAATTAGGTCTAAAGGCAGGTTTACAAAGCAGACAACAAAATGGTAAATATATTATGGATAAATAATTAAATATAATGCTGGGGAGGTTGTACAACAACTTATTGCAGGTGTATGGGATGGACATGGACATGAACTCACATTCATACTCAAAACACCAGAAGAAGAAAAGAGAAAAACATTATATCAAGGTTGTGCTACACTACAGTGAGAGAGATAAGGTATTGGATAGAGCTGGAATGTGCAACTGTATTTCTGTGATGAAAGTAAAGAATGCAAGAGAGTTGAGCACCTGGATCTGGAAGTATTTATGACAAAATAGAAAGTTTGAAGTGAAAGGCTATGCCTACGTTCCTCCAAGGCTTCGGAAACTCTTTATCTTATAGTCAATGACTGTTGCATAGTAAAGTGGCAGTACATGAAAGTACAAGAGAGAGAGAGAGAGAGAGAGCAGTACATGACTGCATCCATGCACAAGTGTACTATTGTACTAAGTTCCTGACTATATAGTACATGAATTATTTTTCATTACAAACAGGAAGCATAGAGAAAATGAAGATTTCCACTCACCTTTAGTAAATTCATACTTCTAGAAGTAGCTGTTCTTGAGAGCATTCACGTTAAGGTGATGTTTGGTTTAGGTGTTTTCGTAACTCAATACTCAGTTTTCATCACTTAATACTCAGTTTTCATCACTCAATTGCAAGATGTTTTGTTTGGATGAGTTTTGAGTTATAGTTTTCATCACTCAGTTCTCTGATTTTTGAGTAATAAGTTATGAAAACTGAAAACACATTTTATCTGTTTTCAGTTTTCATAACTCATAACTTAATGGCATTTTTGTAATTAAACATAAAACTTTACACTGTGCAGCCATCATTGTTGACTTTTGGGGTTTTTTTTTTTTTTTTTCTTCTTTGTTCGGTGATTGGTTTCTTTTTTTTCTTTTTTTTTTTCTTTTTCTTTTCTTCTTTTGCGTGTGATCTGGTTCCTTTTTTTTTTTTTTTTTTTTTTCCTTTTTCTTTTCTTCTTCTTCGTGTGATCTGGTTTCTTTTTTTTTTTTTTTTTTTTTATCCAGTTCGTCTTCTTCCTTTTTTTTTTTTTTTTTTCTTTCTGATCTAGTCTTCTTCGTTCTTCCTTCTTTCTTCTTCTTTTTTTTTTTTTTTTTCCACTAGTTCGGGTGATCTGGGTATTGGGTAAAAAAAAAAAAAAAAAACTAAACTGTACCAATGACAAATATAAGACCCACAAATAGTGTGAAAATATTGAGTGATGGTAACTGAGTGATGATGTTGTTTGGATGTGATATTTTAGAGTGATGAGTAATGAGTAATGAGTAATGAGTGATGAGTGATGGATGATGAGTGATGAAAATTGAGTGATGAGTGATGAGTGACCATTTTTTTAAACCAAACAAGGCCTTAAAGCTCTCAAAAGTTAAAAATGTTATTTTCTAGCATCTTATTCCAAAAAAACGCACTACAACAAAGGTGTTAGTGTTAAAATTTTTAGCATCTGAGCTACAGTGGACTGCTATGTATGACAGTCCACTGTAGCTCAAATATTATAAATATAATAATATTTTAATACTATTTTAGTTAAAATATCTTTTCTCTCTCTCTCACTTTTCCTCTTTTCTTCTCAGTGGACTCTCTCACTATCTTTAATTAATGAAGTGGTAAAAAATATAAAATCTTTGATGTTGAGTGTATTGTAAAGTGGGTTGTTTTTGAAATGTTTTGAGATCCTTGATAAGAATGCTCTAAGAGCGTTAAAAAAAAAAAATGAAAGTAAGAACAAAAAATTATGTGTAAAAACTAATGGATTCTTGATGCAACAAGTGGTTCTAGATTTCTATGTGAGAAGCTTGTAAATGTTTTAATTCATTGGCTTTTATAATTTAGTATGCAAACTCAATTGATTCTTTTAGTCCTCTTGGATTTAGACAACTCACAATCTCTCTCTCATTCTATCAATTTTCAAGTGAAAATTGAAATCTTTCAAGCTTGTAACAATCAATGGGTTCCTCATTTTTTTTTTCTTGGTCACCTCAAAATTCATTTGCCATGTACGTAACATTAATCACAGTCTCTCTTTTATTCATTGGTAAGGAGGACCACTTCAGCAATCCTTTTGATGAACCTAATAATTTTCCACTTACTTGGAGGTAAAACCGTAAAAGTATATGTAAGGCAGATTTATAATTATTCTTATTTAAGTATTACTCATTGTAATTATATTGTAAATAAATAAAAGAACATTTGTTTTAATTACTGAAGTTTGTTTTCATATAATAGGAGGATAGGCCAATGAATCTTAAATTTGGTATCTACCATAAAATGCACATAAATTGAACAAACGACCCGCAACTGTTTAGAAGATTCATAAAGTTTAAACTTTAAATTCAGCACCTATAACATATTTCCCGTCCTTGGCTAGGCACCGTATGAAATTCTTAACAATACACTCATGAAAATGAGTGCTTCCAGGCTCAAATTTAGTTTTACAATTTGGAAGTATTTTGTCAAGGCACTTGTATATAAATGGGTAATAATCAATTTGGGAAGGGTGAGGAAAGTGGATGGAGAATGAAAAATGATGGAAAGGAGACATAAGGTCTTTAGCTTGCACAAAAAGTATGAGGATGATCAACTCCATCATCACGATCATAAGTTTTATGACATATTTTATAGCCATTAATAATTTCTCCAACACTAAAATTTTTCTTATTTGGATGTTAAATGCAAAACAACTATTTAAAGGAAATAAATCCTCCATCACAATTAAACGACTTCACAATGGATATACAAAATATTTTAGTTTGTATATTTATTTTACGGCAAGTAACGTCCTTTGGCTAGGGACATGAGATTTCATAAGACTTTTTTTTTTGGAAAATAATATGAGATTCTTAGTTCAAATATATTGTTTATAAGAATAAATATTCAAATATACTTATAAAAATGAAGATATTGTGTGTGAAATTAAAACAACATAAGTGCATGGGATATGTTTTTTGAAATTTATTAGATCAAACTTAGTGTAGAGGTTCAAAAGAAATTATTGGTGCAAAAAAAACAGAGATCATGTCATATTTGAATATATGAAGTCCAAATCGTTATACATTTCTTAATAAAAAAGCACTATAAATGGCGAAAACTTATATAAGATAAGAAGTGACTTCTCAAGAATTATATTAAGTGATATTAGCAAGTACAAAATTTATGTAAAGTACCTTAAGTGCTATTGTTTAGGTTCTTTTCTTAAGATTCTGTCATATGCCTACTTAACTAAAAAATATACTTCTATCTCATGAGAAAAAAGTCACACAGTAAAATCTTAAAAAAGGAACCTAAGAAACACCACCTAAGTACTATACCTAAGTCTTATCCTATTAGCAATATGTTAATCACATTATCATTTTTAATGAGACAAATGGTGGCAAAGATAAAATTGAAATTGTCTTGAAAAATCTAGGGACTAAAAAAAAGGGAAAAGAAAATCAAGAACTAAAACAAAAACACCCCATATTTATAGGGACGAAAAGTGATTTTTTGTCTTAAGATTTATGGTTGTGTTTGCATCATTAATTAGAATGAATTTTACAAATTTCTACTCACACGGTGCAATTTCAAAAGGGTTGGCATGCTTTGTTGGTACTTTAAAACGTGTGAAATATATTTTGCCAAAAATGCATTTTTTAGAGCAAAAGTCATAATTAGAGGTGTGTAGCCAACTCATCGATCTGCCAAAACCGGCCCAATCTAATCCAACCCAATAGGTTGGGTTGGTTTTTAGGGTTGGGTTATCAAAATTTTTTTTTTTTTAACAACAAGTTGGGTTGGGTGTAGGTCAACAAATTTACAAATCCACCTAATCCAACCCGACACACCTCTATTTAATATGTATTCAAAATATATATTATATGGTTTTATTACTTACTCTACTTACTCTTTTGCCCCTCTTCCGAATAAAAAAAAAATCCTAACCTATTTTTTCATTTCATTTTAATCTCAGATTATTTGTGTTGGTTTGATGCTAGCCGAGGTTTGTAAGGTTATAAATTTGTTGTTATTTGTGTTAGTTTGGTGGTATGCTAAGATTTTATTAGTGAATCAAACCAACGCAAATAAGATTATAAATTTGTTATTGTAAGGACACAATTTTGAAGGCTAGGCCCACGAGTTGGATAGATTCGGGCCTAAAAAATCCTTGCAATGAATTTGTAGAGTGTGGATTAGAAGGATTGGGCTTTAAGTGAGTTTAAGAATTATCCAGACAAATGCAATAAAACAGTAAGATAGAAATAGAATTATGATGTTATAGAAAACCGTCCTCGGCTCGGTTCGAGGAGGATAGTTTTATAATTTCTTGTATGTTTACAACTTTTTGTCTTTCTTTCTCTCTTTCTTTCTTTACAACTTCTATTTTTTCTCCCCAAGATTCTTCGATCCCCTTTTCTCATTGCCTCCCTCTCTCTTTATACTCCTTTTTTATCCCACGTGCCGGTCAGATGATTTTCCTTTGATACTTCACCCATTAACCTCACCTTGAAGTCTTCAGACGGCAGCTGTAAAGGTTGAAAATCACTATTCAGATATCTTTTCCTCATTAATGCGGTCAGAGAGTTAGCTGCAAGACAATTAATGCGGTGATAGCAACTTTCTCTATAATATCCCTCAGCTTCCACTTGTCTTATGTGCTTATAAGATGCTTCAATGCCATAATACATATCCTAGCCCTCTCTTTGACTATCCAAGGATGTAATCTCCCTCGGACAACTCTTCTCAGTTTACACACCTGCCAAATACTTACGAGATTTGTTGCTATGCCTTTTCTTCGTTATTTATTGTCCTCAGATAGTTGTGACTTCTCGGAAAAGCCCACGGTCCAACATCTTTATTTGGACCTTTGGTCCCTACAGTTATAATTTGTGTTGATAATCTTATAAATTTGTTGTTCTAATACTTAATTTTTTTATATATATAAAAAATATTTTTCAATCCGATCCACATGGGTTGGATTGAGTTGGGTTGGCCTCTGATGTGTTGGATTTTTTCCAACTCGACTATGGTGAGTTAGATTGAAAAAACTCCAGAATCTAACCCATACACACTCTAGTTAGAATTTACAAAAATGGAGATTAAACTTATGCATTTTGCTCCCTTTTTGGCTAGTGGGACCCACTAACTCTCTTTAGTTTATCGCCTAACATCTTATCCTCTTATTTATTTCCATTTCTTCTTTCTATCTCCTCTGATTTATTTTTCTCCATTTTCTTCTCACTTTCATTTCTACTTCAGCATCAATAAGGCCCTGTTTGGTTTTTTTTTTTTCATCACTCATCACTCATCACTTCTCACTTGATTTTCGTCACTCATTACTCATCACTTAAAATACCCCCAATTTCCGCAAACCCACCAAAATGCACTCATCATTTAGTTCTTTTGTTTCAAAAAAAAAAAAAAAGGGGGAAAAGCCAAAGATTACGGCAAATTGTGGCAACAGAGGTGTTTCAAAAAAAAATAAAAAAAAAATAAAAAAAGAGTCAAACATTGCAGCTAAAAAGTTAAAAATTGTGAGTATAATTACGAAAATGCCATTGAAAACTAAGTTATGGAAACTGAAAACATGTAAGATATGTTTTCAGTTTCCATAACTTATCACTCAAAAATCAGAGAATTGAGTGATGGAAACAGAGTTATGGTGCTCCCAAACGGACTTCTCGCTATGGGTCCTACCATTTTTGAGTTATGAGTTATGGAAACTAGAAATCCAAACACCCCCTAAATTTCTCTCTCTCTCTCTTAGAAACAAATACACACAAGGAAGATAAAATGAAGTTTTAACACAAAGAACACCACAAACACCACTAAAAAATTATGATAACTATTAGGGAAGGTATGATAAGTTATACTACAAAATACATTCTCTTAAATTTTATATTCAATAATGTGAAATACTTAAAGTGACCATAAATATAATATTACTTATATTTCTTTTGGTATAATTTTGGTTAATTACAATAAAGAGATATAATGAAAATTTATAAATTTATTACTTAATAATAAATAATAAAATGATTTTTGTATTTTATTTTAGATCGAAAAATATTTTTTTTTTAGGAAAAGTGTTCAAAACTAAGCATTAGCAACTTTTTTATATTTTTGTATAAGAGCATTTGCCTCAATTCGTGTAAAAAACATTAGCCACCTTTTTATATTTTAATATCAGAGTATTTGTCTTAATTCGTGCAAAAATTTCTATCAATTTTAACATAAGAATCTAATTTTTTTATTTTATACATTCATTTTTTAAAACACTCCGAATTAAATTATTTACTTTACACTACATCTTATTTAAATATTAATTTTTCTTAATTTTTTTAATTGTTTATTTTTCTTCTCACTTAATAGTCATCATCCATTTTCTCTCTTCTTCACTAAAATATGTAAAGAAATAATAAAAAAATTAAATAAAAAATGTATATTGCCCACGATTAATATAGTAATTATATATTTTTACATAATTTTATAAGAGCTAATGTAGGTAAATTTTTTGCTTGTTTGACTACAATAGTAAAATGTGATTCTTTTTCTGTATGCCAGTGCTCTCACTTATCAAATGGACGTAGGCAGCTTTGCCTAAAAAAATAAAAAATCAAAAAATCAAAACAAAAATAGGCGGTTTCAAAACAGGGTTTCCGATTCTGAAACGGATTTGGAAAACTTTGTAAGATATAAACACTAGCCGTTCGGTTTGAAAACATGGGTTGGTGTTCAAATTTGAAAACAGGGTTTCCAATTCCAAAACGGATTCCGGAAACTTTTTAAGATATATATAAAAACAAAAACAAGGGTTGTGTTTCTGGTAAAGTAATCTCAAATCTGTGCTTGAGGATTAGAGCATCTTCGCTCTGAGCAAGAAAAGCAGCAAATTGGGTAATCTCAAATCTGTGTTTGAGAAGAGAAGGGTTGGATTTTTGTTGTTGTGGATGATATATGGAGAAGATGGATATGGGTGTGGAGGTGAATGAGGATTATTTGCTAGGTGGTTCTATAGTGGAGGTGTTGTACATATTTTCATGGAAACAAGCAGTAGTGTTGGGAAAGGCAGTATCTGAATCTGATGAGGATGACAAAGACTGCTTCTTGGTTTGGTTAATTGGTGATGAAGTTGAGAACTTTTCAGTGAAGGATGTGAAAGTACATAAAACCCTTATCAGAAGTTGTACTAGGAAAGTGTCCCGCCTCTCTTTTCTGCAAAGTCTTTGTGATCAAAACCTCTTATCTGATCAACATTGTTCCACGCTTGAGGAGGAGGAGGAAAGCAGAGGAAGCAGCCAGCAGTTCTTGTTATCATTACCGCACGCAATGAGAACATGGGTATGGGATAATGAGATGGAGATTGAGGAGAAGGTGAATTTGCCCTTTGAATCTTCGCAAGAGGAGGAGGAGGAGGCTAGCTTTGCATCTTCTTCTATGGCTAGTTGTTCTGCCTCTGCCCCAAATGTTCCAAACTGTGGCTGTGTCAAAGACATTGATTTTGAAAGTGAATATTATTTTAGTGATGCTGAATCTGTTTGCGGATGAGGATTATACAGATCTGAACAACTCAACTCAATGTTCTTGTTCTCATAACACATCTAATTCCCTTCAGTAATTACTAGTTGGTCAATTTTGAACCGAAGTTGTATTTAGTGCATTTTTCTTCTTCTTTTTTGTCCTTTTTCAAGAACATTGCATAGAAGATTGTTGGCCTTATGGCTTTATGAATTAATGGTATATATCTTCTTTTCTTAAGTCCAATGATGAATTTTGCACGTCCTTTCATTTAATGTTCTGTTCATTGTAAATTTTTTTATTTTATTAAATTATTTTTAAATTCTGGCTTGTGCTCTGCTCTGGACTGGATTCTTTTTGTATGTTGTTATTTTATTCACCCTTTGGATTTAATATCAAAACCAGTAAATTTTCCAGTCAACCTCTTATATTCAGAAACTGTTGTAGTATTTACAAGATATTGAAGTTGTACAATTAAAAATCTACCCTACTGGAAATAAACCAGAGACAGAGATAGAATCCATGTTCAGAGCAAAACAGAATATTCGACTTCAAATTGGTCGCTTTTAAAATGACAGATTTCACTTTCGGAAACTTAGCCTGCAATATTTAATAATAAGCAATTCATTGCAGGGTACATGGCCGCAAATACGTGAAACAAAATTTAATCACAAATTTTGGTTTGGCAAAGAAATATTACAAAAAGGTAATGAAGTAGACAGGTTGAATAATATATAATATGGAAAAATTGCACACCTTAATGTGTGCAAAAAAAATTAAAGTAGCTTCAGTCCTAGCTCTTATATGGGACATGTATTGATTCCCTATTAGCATTAGTAACATTTTGAACAGCACATTTAGCACACTCCAAAATAGCTGCTACTTTGAACATCTTTCCCCTTGGCACATTCCAAAATAATTGATTCACTCAACTATTCTATTCTCCGATCTAAAAAGAAGAAAGAAACGAAAAAAGAAGAAGCTGCTAACTCGAAATAAAATTATGAAAAATTTTGTTGCAATTGAGATAGTAATGATAAATACTAGAAAGATTTCTAGTTACATTTCTAATCCAAGTATAGTGTTTCGTTTTTCATTTTAGTATTTTGTATGATATTGTTGATCATCCATCAATTTCCATTTCCGTTATCATTCTCTTTTTAATTATTTTAATTTGAATTACAAATTTTATTTTAATTCGAGCCCGGGCCTGAGGCTCCTACAACCTCTATTAACTTAATATCAGCTCCTCAAGCCATGTTATTTTTCTTCTTCTTCTCCTCTATTTTTAATAATGGAAATTGCTATTTTCTAAGATCAATGTAGATGAACTATTGGCACAGATACCATGGAATGGCAATGATAACCTGATAGCAGCTTGGAGGGACATTAGGATTCTTCTACATAGAAATATTGATGCCAATCAGGAACTTTCTTTGTTGTCCATCTAAGCCATATGCTTTCTTCATAATTCTATTATCATATTTAGGCAGTGCATTTGAAATCCTTACATATATGCGATGGTATCTCTGCAAGTGAGGTTGGATGCATCATCTAGCATGGCATTCAATCCACTATACAATTCAATCCTCAATCTACACTGGTTACACGTCACCCACAGAAGTCGAGTTTCTTCAATACATATGTAAGTATCAACATATAAATGTTGAAATGATCGCATTGCCATACCACATATCAAAGTCTCTCCCATTCACGCTTGCTACAACCATTGCTATCATCCATATTAAGCTAAAGTGCAAAATCACAAAAAACCATTGTTATCATCCATATTATAATACGCACAGTAAGAAAATTTATTGAGAAACAGCTCGATCACATTTGAACTTATATATTTGTGTCTTATATGTTCAAACACAATACATTTTATTGAAATATTGGTTAAAATTGACAGTCTAACGAAAACTATCAATAATTGCTTTAATGTTTAGTATGTTACACCCCATAGATATGATACATTGTCTCTTTCCTATCACCAATGCATGTTTTACTTCATTTGAACGTAAAGCATTCTCATCAAAGGTTTCAAATGCTAAATATGCTACTTTTTAACACTTGATTCTAAAAAAGCACACTACATTAAGGGTGCTATACTTAAAAGTTTTAACATCTTAGCTATAGTGGAATGTCATCTTTGACATCCTACACTTAGCTGAAATCTTAGAAAAAAAAATAGAAAAAGAAATTTATTATCACTTCAATTAAAATAAGAATCTCTCTCTCATGGGAATGCTCTAACCATGAAGAATAAAAAATGAATAAAAAAAAAGAATATTTAAATTAAGTGGTAAAAAAAATAGAAACTCTGATGTTGGATGTAATTGTAAAGTGATGTGTTAAATGAGCATAAATGTTTTTTTTTTTTTTTTTTTAAACCAGCGCATATTGCACTATTCATGGGACATGAACAGTGCATTTAGGTAATGAATAGTAACTGTAGTATGAACAGTAACTTTTTTTTTTTTTTTTTTTTTTTATGTTTTCAGTTTTCAGCAAAATAAGCGATATCTAAACGGACCCTAAATGTTTGAAAGTGACTTTTTTAGTTGCTAAATGCTAAAATTTTTAAAATTTTCGATAGGAATGCTCATGATAAATTTAAGGGTAAATTGCAAATTACATCCCTAAAGTTTGGGGATGATTGGATTTTACATCCTGAAGTTTTAAAATTTAGATTTTGTCCTCTTGAAGTAAACTGGTGTGTTTGGCTTCAAATTAAAAGCCAGCTTATTTTACTATTCAGCTTATTTTTATTACTATTCATAAGCCCCACTGCACTTTTTGGTACTATTCATGGATTTCACTGTACTATTCAGCTAATTTTTACCTTTCTTTACAGTACTTTCAGCAAAAGAAGATGATCCCAAACATGGGTATGGTAACAACTTATATAAGATAAGAAGTGACTTCTCAAGAATTATATTAAGTGATGTTAGCAATATGTTAATCACGTCATCATTTTTAATGAGACAAATGACAGCAAAGATGAAATTGAAATTGTCTTAAAAAATCAAGGGACTAAAAAAAGGGAAAAGAAAATCAAGAACTACAACAAAAACACCCTTATAGGGGCGAAAATTGATTATGTCTTAAGATTTATGGTTGTGTTTGCATCATTAATTAGAATGACTTTTACAAATTAATTTCTACACACACAATGCATTTTCAAAAGGGTTGGCATGCTTTGTGTACTTTAAAATGTGTGAAATATATTTTCCCAAAACCGACCCAATTCAACCCAACCTAGTAGGTTGAGTTGGTTTTTGGGTCGGGTTATCAATTTTTTTTAAATAGTGGGTTGGGTTGGGTACAAGTAGATTCATAAATTCACCTAATCCAACCAGATCCACCTCTATTTAATATATATTATATGGTTTTATTACTTACTCTTTTGCTCCTCTCCTTGAATTAAAAAAAAAAAAAATCATAACATATTTTCTCAATTCATTTCATTCTCAGATTATTTGTGTCGGTTTGACACACTAACCAATCTAATCAAATAGTTTGTGTTGGTTTGGTGTTATACTCAAGTTTATAAGAATATAAATTTGTTGTTATTTGTGTTAGTTTGGTGGTATACTCAAATTTGATTAGTGTATCAAACCAACACAAATAAGATTATAAATCATTATTATTTGTGTTGATAATCTTATAAATCTATTGTCCAATCTAATCCATGTGAGTTGGATTGGGTTGGGTTGAGTTGGACTCCTACGATGGGTTGGATTTTTTTTCCAATCTCAAACTACTTAATCCGACCTATGCACACTCTACTTAGAATCCACAAAAATGACAATTAAACTTATGTATTTTGGCTAGTGTGTGGGACACACTAACTCTCTTTAGTTTAACGCCCAACATCTTCTCCTCTTATTTATTTCCCTATCTTTTTATTTTCTTCTTTTTATCTCCTTGTTTGCTTTATTTTTCTCCCTTTTCTTCTTCCTATTATTTCCACTTCAACATCAATAAATCTCTCTCTCTCTCTCTCTCTCTCTCTCTCTCAATGAAGTCCACATCCAAATACTATTTTTTAATAAAAATAAAACTTTTCACTTTTTTTATTAATCTAATAGGAGCATGTCAGTAATTTACACAAACTACATTTTCTATCCTCTCATTTTTCTTCTCAACCAAACAAATACGTTTTTTTTTCTCGCCACTTTTCCACTCTCTCAACCAAACACAAATGAGGAAAAATAAAATCTCTTCTATCCTCCCAATCTCATAAAATTTTCATTTTTGTGGTGAAACTATTCTCAATTATGAATATTTCTTAGAGTGTAAATTAGAGATCATAACTCATGTCTTCATATCCTCTCCGCATTCTGAGTTTTTTTATTTTTATTTTTAAAGAAAATAATTATTTATCATGCAATAGCAAACAACAGCCTTTAGAGAGATTTCTTTAAAATATAAAATGATATACAAATTACAGTGGAAGAATTAGGCTGAACTAACCTTTGAATTTGACCAATTAATTATTTTTGCAGAAATCTCATCGGTGATTGACCCTACAACTCTTCAATCTTTAATGTTTTTTTGTGAAAGGAAGGGGGATAATATAGGTTTTTTTTTTTATAAATTTTTTTTAGAGGAAATGAGGGTTGACAACCAAACATATTATAGAAATGGGATAAGTAGTGTTGGTGGCTTGGTGCACAAACTATTTTAAAAATTAAAAAAAAAATTTCATGAAGAAAATTTTTACTGGTTCTTATTTGTGTCCACCACTAATATCTTTTTATTTTTTTTATTTTTTTTATACAAGATAAAATTTCTATTTTAGCATAATATAAGTGTATATGCGTGTGAAACTCTCTTTTGGAGATTTGAACCTCGACCCTTGCCCTCCACAGTTATACTTGTAGAGTGACCACCGCACCAAGGGTGCATGGTAACTAATATCATTTTTTTACTTACCAATAACCATGCACTACGTCAGTGGTTTGTAAAAAATAGTTTACGACTTATTTTCCATTTTTGAGTAATGATATAATAACAAATTATTTTACACACATTTTTACAAACGACTGATGCGACATTTTTACTGGACTTCATCTGGACCCACTAATAATATAATTTTTTTACTTTTTAATAAACATTCACCACATCATCAATTTGTAAAAAAAAAAAAAAAATTTAAAATAGTTTGTGGCTTAGCATTTTTCTTATTGTAAACAATGGAATTGCGTATGAATACTTATGTTCGATGGGCTGAACAGGTACATTTGATATGCTACATGGTAGAACGGGAGGGAGTTGAGAAATTGTCTTTTGCAAATTATATATAATTAGTAGGGAAAATTACACTTTATCCATCTGTGGTTTGCCTGAAAAACACTTTACCTACTGACTAATATGAGATGAATCTGATAACTAAACTTACTAGGTTAAGTTCACATGAAACGCCATATTCTTTCAAAGCAGATTTAACAATTGGCCAAATCTCTTGCAAGTACTTTTCTGAAGAAAGCAATTAAAAAAAAAAAAAAAAATCAAAACCCAAAACCAAGAGCAAAACACCCAGATAGAAAAAAATTTCAAAAATTGAAACTTTACCTCTGTATTGTGGGAAGAGAGTGGAGAAGGAGTTGACTTCGAGCATTCCGGATTCATTCCAAGAAGGATCGAATTTTTTGATGGTTCAATGATTGATGTTGGCATCGTCATCTAGCTTCAAAGGTTAGAGAAAAAAAAAAGGTCTAAAAGCTAGGTTTTAAATTTTTCAAAAATTAACTTTTAGATCTTCTTTTCTTTTGATTTTTTTAGTTTTTTATGTTTTAAAAGGAGAGAGACATAAAAGGATAGTAAAAATACAAATTTATTCATGTTTTTAATCGAAGTGGGTAACAAAATACAAACAGAGTTTACCTTGGGTAGGTAAAATGCTAATTTTTAAATCACAGGTAGGCAAAGTGTTTTTCAGGCAAACCACGAGTATGCAAAGTGTAGTTTTTCCTAATTAGTTTGTAACCTCATGCATATACAAGAGATACATTTATAAATAAACATAATGAAACGTGTATTAAAATTTTACCAAATTTATATATAATATATATAATGTTTGTATATTTGAAAATATAAAATAGCTACTAATAAAATAAATATAAGTTTATTTGAAAAGAATGAAAAAAAAATTAAATTGTTATGCAATAAATTCTCAATTTTAGTGTGTCCAAACACTATTTGTAGAATAATAATAATAGTATAATTTTCTATTAAAAAAAAATACTATAATCTTTTGTGTGCCCTTAGTTCATCTGTTAATGGACTATTTTAAGAAACTTTTGATGGATTTTTTAGGAAAATTTTGATGCCCCATTAACAGAAAATATAAAAAAAAATTATCCAAAAAATTAATTTTTTTTTACATATTGGTTTTAAAAATATTTTCTAGCTCAATTTCTTTAACTTCTCACCGTATACTGATAGAGTAGACGGAAGATATAGCTGGCTTTGCTTAAAGAAAAAAAAGAAAAGAAAAAAAGACATTTTGGGCGCCTTGGATAGCCGCTGGGTTTCAAAACAGGGATCCCAATTCCGAAACGGATTTGGAAAACTTTGTAAGACATAAACTAGCCGTTCGGTTTCAAAACATGGGTTGATATTCAAATTCGAGAACAGGGTTTCCTATTCCAAAACGGATTCGGAAAACTTCCTTTTTAAGATACATAAAAACAAAAACAAGGGTTGTGTTTCTGGTTAAGTAGTCTCCAATCTGTGTTTGTGGAATAGAGCATCTTCGCTCTGAGAAAGAAAAGCAGCAAATTGGGTAATCTCAAATTTGTGTTTGAGAAAAGAAGGGTTGGATTTTTTTTTTTTGGTTGTGGATGATATATGGAGAAGATGGATAGGGGTGTGGAGGTGAATGAGGATTATTTGTTGGGTGGTTCTATAGTGGAGGTGTTGTACATATTTTCATGGAAACAAGGAGTAGTGTTAGGAAAGGCAGTATCTGAATCTGATGAGGATGACAAAGACTACTTCTTGGTTTGGCTAATTGGCGATGAAGTTGAGAACTTTTCAGTGAAGGATGTGAAAGTACATAAAACCCTTATTAGAAGGTGTACTAGGAAAGTGTCCCGCCTCTCTTTTCTGCAAAGTCTTTGTGATCAAAACCTCTTATCTGATCAACATTGTTCCACGCTTGAGGAGGAGGAGGAAAGAAGAGGGAGCAGCCAGCAGTTCTTGTTATCATTACCGCCCGCAATGAGAACATGGGTATGGGACAGTGAGATTGAGATTGAGGAGAAGGAGAAGTTGCCCTTTGAATCTTCACAAGAGGAGGAGGCTAGCTTTGCATCTTCTTCTATGGCTAGTTGTTCTGCCTCTACCCCATATGTTCCAACCTGTGGCTGTGTCAAAGACATTGACTTTGAAAGTGAATATTATTTTAGTGATGCTGAATCTGTTTGCGGATGAGGATTATAGATATCTGAACAACTCAACTCATTGTACATGCTCTCATAACATGTCTAATTTCTTTCAGTAGTTACTCGTTAGTAAATCTTGAACCGAAGTTGTATTTAGTGAATTTTATTCAGCTTCTTGTTTTTTTTTTTGTCCTTTTTCAAGAACATTGCACAGAAGATTGTGCCTTATGGGTTTATGTATTAATGGTATATATCTTCTTTTCTTAGATCTAATGATGAATTTTGCCTGTCTTTTCATTTAATATTCTGTTCATATAAAATTTTTCATTTTATTTAATTTAAAATTTTTCATTTTATTTATTTTTAAATTCTGGCTTGTGCTCTGGACTGGATTCTTTTTGTAGGTTGTTAAATACACCCTTTAGATTTTATATCAAAACCAATAAATTCTCCAGTCAACTTCTTATATACAGAAACTATTGTATTATTTTCACCAGGAAAAAAAAAATTAAAGATTTAGATTTAAAAACCTATTGTACTGAAAATAAACTAGAGATAGATCCCTGTTCATTTGCACAAAACACATAAACAGAAATCAAAGGGCAAAAGCAGCCCCACCTCCAAAACAAAATCACCAAAACAGATTTTATCACCACCTTCAATCAGCATATACGCCTTCGAATTGGTTGGTTTTGAAATGACAGATTTCACTTCTGGAATCTTAGCCTGCAATAATTAATCAAAAGCAGGCTACAAGGCATCAAAGAAAAGAAACAAATTATAGTCGCAAATTTTGTTTGGCAAAGAAATATTATGAAAAGGTAATGAATTAGAAAAGTTAAATGGTATATAATAAAAAAAAATTGCACACCTTAATCCGTGGAAGGAAAAAATTTTATTAGCTTCAGGCCTAGCTCTTACAAGGGACATGTATTATGGCTACAGCCATTGTTAACTTAAAGATATCAGTTCCTCAAGCCACGTTATCTTTCTTCTTTCTCCTCTAATTTTAATAATGGAAATTTTTGTCTTCTAAGAAAAATGTAGATGACATATTGGCGCAGATACCATGGAATGGCAATGATAACTTGATATCTGCTTGAAGGGTTACTAGGATAGAATAACCTTGGGACTGATGAAATTATGGTTTAGGTTAGGTCTGTGGTATCCTTCTTCAACATAGAAATATTGATACCAATCAAGAAATTGCTTTGTTATCTGTCTAAGTCATATGCTTTCTTTCTAATTCTATTATCATATTTAGGCAATGTATTTGAAATCCTTAACATATTTGTGATGGTAGCTCTGCAAGTGAGGTTGGATCATGGATGAATCATCTAGCATGGCATTTTGTGGCCTTTTTTTAACTAGTGACCATCTGGTAACATGGCTTATTTTCCCTGCTATTCATTTTTGTTGCTGATAACATTTATTGGGTAAAAGGACATGAAGTTTTCCAAAGACTTCCGATTGACTCAAATTGGGCAATCAACAATGGAAACTAGCTATGGCTTTCATGTTCTTCATTTTTTAAACAGGTATGAAGCATATGTGTTTTCTGTTATTTACAAGTTCTTATATTGGTGTTTCCTATTAGTGGGAAGTGATTACCATCTCAGCATCGATCCGCAGATATAATCTATAGAATCATTCACCATCATGATTTCAGCTCATGTCAACTAGAAAATGGGTCTATTATTAATTTATTATGAGACCATGAATGCCTGAAAACATCATGTTTGATTTGGATAACTGGATTATCTTTTCTGGACTTTCCATGGCTTAATGTGAATTTTTTAAAGTGGTAAAAATCAGATTTTCCAAATTTTGTCATTCCTAAAACAGTTTTGAGGCCAGTGTAGTTGACGGTTCAGTCTTGTATTTCATTACTAGCATGCATAAGAAAGTTGCATGGATAGAGCTGATTTGAATTTAGTTATTTGCATTTTGGACTCTGTAAGGCAATTGAATTTAGTGACGCTTAGCTGTAGATTTTTTTTTTATTACATACTGATAATGTCAATGCTGACCAATATAACCGTATCTACTCCCTTAACTCATTTGGAAAGAATTAAGATCCCAATGATGATTATATGAGTCATTTTCTTCCCATTCCGAAAGGTATGTTCCAGCACCCTAATTTCCTATTCTTTTGGTTAGCTTTTTCAATCAAAGGTCAATGAACAAGTATGCCAAAGGAGTACATTTATGAGCCCAGAATCCCAGATATCTCCTCTGAGTTATCAGACAAAATCAAGTACATAATTGGAAGAGATTATCCAAAGCCAGGCCAATTCCATCACTGTGCTTATTTGAGTTGTTTGTGTTTCCTTTCATTCAGTGCTCATAGAAATAGTCACATATTTTTTTCTGCTTTGAACCATGGAGTCACTAATTAATCTATCGAATGAGTTTGTTAAAAACCTTCCCTTTTCTCTCCATCTAATTAAATGTGTTGGAATTGAAATTTTAATATGTTATATTGATGGACTGAAAAGCCTTTACACTTAAGTGACAAGCTTATGACAAAGGTTAACTCTGCATATATTCCTTCAATTCTAAAAACCATGAGCTTTCAGTATATAGAGATGTGATACCTATTTACTACTGCAATTTCTTATATTAGCGTATTACAAAGACTTTTGACTAACAAGTTTGTGGAATTATATGATTGCTTAACTGGCTTGGAAATATTTGCTTTCATATTCCTGGCAGAAGAAGAGCTGATAATATATCACAACTGAGGAACTAGCAAGAAGTCATGACTTAATGGGATTATTTGATTCCACTGTCTATTGCTTTTCACTTTCACCTGAAGGGAATATTGGAGGTTGTGAGATTTCAGAAGCTCTGACGATCAAAGAACTTGGCTATGGACAGGTATTGAACAAATGTCATTTCATAAAGTGCCTTTTCTTAGTATACTTCGTTAGAAGAAGTTTTACGCTGGATGAGTTTTCAACTTCAGAGGTGGTGGATCAGAAGCCTTGAAGACGTTGAAAGAATCAATAATATCAATTAACAAGAAGTTGCTTATGGTTAATTTAGCTTTGTGCTCGTACTTAATAAGGAAAAAGCAATAATTTTTAATTTATGTTTAAAAAGTTGCTCCTGCTTTTTGGAGATGCAACTACTAGTTAGAGGACCCCTCACAATCTGCCTCACCACTCAACACTAGAAAGAAGTCCAGTACTAAATTCAGTAAATTGTGCTATTTATGGCATCTAAAGGTGGGATTTAGGCCCTTAGTTGATGGACTACGTTACACTTTTTTCCTAGTTTCTGAGCATGTTATACTTCGATATTCTTTCTGCAAAATTTAATTTGCTGCTATAGTATAAAACTGTTTGGTACATTTTGTACAGGATACATGGGCAGGACTTGTAGGGGTCACCAGGTCTACCAACAAGTTTGTTGATGGGGCTAATGATGAGGGTGACATGCTCACTCACCCTGGCAAGCTAAGTAATCATTTTCCTCAGCCATATGCAAATGAACAAGCAGCTAGATTTGCTAATGGAGGGGAATATTGTCCTGATATTAGTTTTATCACTAAGGTATTTCTCTTCTTCTAAACTTGTTTGTAGAAGTAAAATATTCTCTCTCTGCTGTGTTTTTGACCCTTTTAAGAAATTACTAGCTCGTAACTTCATGCATATACATGGATACACTTAAAAATATACAATAAGATGCATAATATAATTTATATATATATATAATTTAAATACTATTGATAGTTATTTTTATATTTTGTTAACTCTTTAAAAAATTTTGTAAGGATATTCTTAGGTATAAAATGTAAATTTTCCATTTTTTTTTAAAATTATTGTAAAGCACTTTTTTTATTTTTTATTTTTTTTATTTTATGATGCATTTATTTTAAACTTTTTGGTTTTTGTTTTTAATAACTCATTTGAATGAATATTTATGATGTGGTCCAACATTTGATTCTAAAATTAAGAAATAAAACTTTTTAAGAATAAATAATTAAGAACACATAGCGCAAAATTAAAACTCTAATTTAAAATTCTAATAAATAATTAAGAACACATAGCGCAAAATTAAAACTCTAATTTAAAATTCTAATTTAAGTTTCTCTCAGTTTCACCTATTATATATATATATATATATATATATATAGATTTGTGTGTGCCCACTTGCATGCACATGTAAATGCGTTCATGGGTAAATGATTAGGATTGAGAATATAAGCACAAACTTATATTTTATATGATTAGAACTGAGAATACAAACTGTAGGAGTATTGGGCTCAGGAGCTCATTATCTATGTATATACTACGCTTTAGGCCCAAGCTGAGGACTAGAAATTGTCTGAGGATGGATAAATTCTATCAAGGGAGTCTATGTTAGTAGATAAAGAAGTTAGTTTTGGTCATGATGGCCCAGGAGGGAGTGTTGAGGACGAATGCCACCTCGGCTAACCAAAGCCGAGGTTCGTGTAGGTGGTCTGCTGTTCAAGGGAACGTTCCAAAAAGTTCTATTGGTACGGATAAGCATGGCAGAAACGTATAGCAGGGGAGAGTCCTAAAATATCAAAGGAGAAAGCTGCTACCACTGCATTAAATACTCTGCAGCTAACTCTCTGAACGCATTAATATAAAAGTGATACCTGAACAGTGGTTTTTAGTCTTACAGTTACTACATAAAGACTTCAAGAAGGAGCTGATAGGACAAGTATTAACACCAGCCATCTGGTCTGCACGTGGCAGGTAGAGATGAAAGTAGGAGGTAGTATAAAGGAAGTAGAGGGCAGTGAAAGCGGAGGGAGGAGAAAAAGAAAAAGAAGAATAGTTGATAGCGATCAAGAATTGTCTTTGTAACCAAATTCAGGCAAAATATATATAAGAACTAAACTCCTCGGATTGGCCGAGGACGATTTTTTTTCAGTATAAATTTGTTTATCTTCATTCTCTTAAAATCCAAATCTACCTTATTTGTTACCTGATTCACTAACGCTCCGTTTGTTTTGATGTAAAATATTTTCCTTTTACAGTGTTTGGGTTTGTACTTGAAAATTCATTTGCAAGTGTCAAATGTAAAAAAAAAAAAAAAAATTCAATTAGAAACAACAAAACTCAAAATTCTCATCATCCTAAGTTGAAATTATCAAATTTCAATAAGAAACACAGCCATGAATCAAACCACCTAAACTCATATTAGCTATATAAAAAAAAAAAAAAAAATACAGATTTGCAACCCAAAAAAAGAAAAAAAGAAAAAATCAAATCTGCAAAAAGCCAAAAAACATACATTTGCATGACAGAGGTGGAGATCTATAGAATTTTTGTATGACAGGGTCTAGCAGCAGAGATTTGTATAAAAGATACCCAGATCTACGAGCCTTAGGAAAAAAAAAAAAAAAAACCAGATCAGTAAACAACACAAATAGCAATTTTGATGCTTGACTTGTAGTGGAGAGACGCCATCTTTGGTGTTGAAGATTGTGTTGCTAGTGGGTGCTCTCCCTGTCAGGCTTGGGAGAGAGTTAGGAGTGGCTGGTCTGTCAACGTGATCTCCACGCGTGAGAGATTGTAAAATGTAAAATGTTTTACCAAAATTTCAAGCGTAAAATATTTTACTTCTTTTTGCCTTAATTTTACAGTTTGACCGGAAAATATTTTACAGTTGACCAAATTTTACAACAAAACAAACATGGAAAAATATGTAAAATATTTTCCTGAAAATATTTTACTTCAAAACAAACGGAGTGTAAAGCCCAGTTTTCTAATCCATTCTCTACAAATTTACTGTTTTGGGCTTTTTGGGACTTAGTTCATCCATCTTGCGGGCTAGAGAACCAATTCGGGTCCTTACACAAACTGTGTGTAATATTAGTTAGGCGTTTCTCTCCATCTCTGCGTGTCATGTTCACCTTTATCTTCTCTATTTTTCTATTATGTACTTCTTGACAAATAGTTTTTCTTTTTCTTGAGAATATAAGCACAGTCGTATATCTGTTGTAAATAACATCATAGTAAACGATTAGGATTCTAACTTTATTTTAATTATAAAATAAAGTTATAACTCTACTTACGAATTGAAAGGTTTTTAGTCGGTAGATTGACATGAAGTATAACTTACGTAAATTTCTATTATTTTTGTAAAACTATATGTAATAGGTCTATTTATTTTAGCTTAACATGCAAACTTATTTTTATCTTTAACAAATGTATAATTTTTTTAGAAGTTCTCACTTTTTCTAAATATACCTTATACTTGTACACAATTTATTTTTTATACAAAATATAAGTCAACGAAAATAGTTTGTATAGTGAAAAGCCGTCCCCTATATCAAGAGGGTTTTCGTTTTGGACAAAACTTAAGTACAGTACCTTAGATGCTGTTCCTTAGAATTTCCTCTTAAGATTCAGTTATATGGCTACTTAATTAAAAAAATACACTTCCATCCTATGAGAAAAAAATCTACATGACAAAATCTTAAGAGGAGAATCTAAGTAACAGCACCTAAGTACTGTATCTAAATCTTGTCTTTTGGTTTTGGTTTAAAAAACCACCCTATTTATCAACTATTTATTTATACTATAATACAAGAAATGGATTTAAAAAGTCACCAAAGAAAAAGAGGAGAAAAATCAAACAATATTAGGTTATAAGTCATATATATATGTATATTTATATGCATCAAGGTATCTGTTTGTTTTGTTTTATTATTATTATTTTTTAATAGAATTGGGTTATGTTTGATGGTGAACTAAAAATCGGACTATCTCCAATTCGTCCATAGAGTCGTCCAAGACCAGAAGGGTCGTCCAAGCCCAGAAAGGTTGTCCAAGACTAGAACGGTGGTCCAAGACCAGAAAGGTCGTCCGAGACCAGAAGGGTCGTCCAAGACCAGAAGGGTCGTCCAAGACCAGAAAGGTCGTCTAAGACCAGAGGGTCGTCTGAGACCAGAAAGGTCGTCCGAGACCAGAAAGGTTGTCTGAGACCAGAAGGGTCGTCCGAGACTAGAAGAGTCGTCCGAAACCAGAAAGGTCGTCTAAGACCAAAAGGTTGTTCGAGACCAGAAAGGTCGTCCAAGACTAGAAGGATCGTCCAAGACCAGAAAGGTCATCAGGTTGTCCAGGACCAAAAAGGTTGTCCAAGACCAGAAGGGTCGTTCAGAACCAAAAGCTCGTCCAAGACTAGAAAGGTCATCCGAGATCAGAAGGGTCGTCCAAGACTAGAAGGGTTGTCCAAGACCAGAAGGGTCGTCTGAGACCAGAAAGGTCATCCGAGACCAGGAGGGTCGTCCAAGACCAGGAAGGTTGTTCGAGACTAGAAGGGTCGTCCGAGACCAGGAGGGTTGTCCTAGACCAAAAAGGTCATCCAAGACCATAAGGGTCGTCCATGAGAGTCGTCCAGAGTAGAAGGTCATCCTAACACAAGAAGGTCATCTATATTAAGACGGTTGTCCATGGATATGAGGGTCGTCTATGTGGGAAAGCACTTGAACAACCCCCCAACACTTGTGAACTTGTAATTCGGACATGTTACCGAATCCTTGTTCATCGCTATTAAGCACTCAACTTCCAATGGCACTTGTAAAGGATAAGATTGAACATTCTAACTTCTATAGCAGTTATAGAAATTAAGTCTGAACCTTCTAACTTCCACAAATATTGGGGAAGTTACTAGACAAGTAACTGCTCTAAGAATTTACTATATAAGGACTCATCCACATCAAATAAAGGTAAGTTTTCACTACTCCTAAAAAAGTTGGAATACATGAGTTTTAGAGGGAAAACTAACTTAAGCATCAGAGGGTTCTTGGCCGGTTCACCCCGGTCACCTTTGATCTTGTGTTTTCCTTTCTTTTCAGGCCTTCCAAGCAACCACTAGCCTATTGAAGTCCGGAGCAATCAGCCTATTGATTTTCTGTGCATCATCAATGTTAATATTGGATGGGCTTATATTTTAAGATGGCATAAGTGGGCTATGCTCCCAATCCTCCCATGCAAGCAGTTGGTTATATTGTATATGATTTTATAACTTTTCATTAATAATGGTTCTATCCTTTACATCAAATGCTTCTATGGTATCAAATGCCAAACTAAGCAAAAAAAAGGAAAATCGAAAGAATAGGAAGAAGAAGAGAGAGAGAGAGAGAGAGAATTATGATTAAATTAGTAACTAATTGAGAAGGGAGAAGGGAACAAATGGAAGATTGTCCCAAGTAATAGCTGAAGTGCTAGTACTTCAATTGTTGTGTGATTTCTCTTAGAACAAGAAATTAACGACAAGGGAGAGTAATCAAGTATGCCAAACAAACAGAAATTGAATGACAAAATAAATTATCTCAAACAAGCCAAAGAGAAGATTAAACTATTTTCTTTGCAGTTCTATGGGAAATCTCCTAAGGTTGGACTCGGTATGCTTTGGGGTTTGGAGACCCCTAAAAGTATGTTTAAGCATCATCTTGTATTGTACATCTAAAATTTATCAAGAAACAAGCTTAATCACAAAATATCAGAGTGCTATAAACGGTGGCAGAAATGAAGATAAACTTCCTAGTAAAGTGAGCCTCAACACACACACACACACACACACACACACACACACATACACTCCCCCCTTCCCCCCCCCCCCCCTCCCCAAAATGATATATTTTGGGACAAAATTGGCCAATGCGCTTTTTTAAAAAATAATCCAGCATTTTGTCTCATTTTCCAAACTAATTAGGGAAATACTCCTCTTTTGAAACTCGATTTTCTCAAAATCGAGTTAAGCCCTATAGTGGCGTTTTTAAGGAGCTTATAGTGACGTTTTCAGGACCTATAGTGGCGTTTTGGAACTCGAGCTTCATGAACTTGAGTTATAGGTAAAAAAAATAAAAAAAATTTGCCTATAAATCAAGTTTATGGAGATCGAGTTTCAAAACGTCACTATAGGTCCTGAAAACGTCACTATAGGCTCCTTAAAACGTCGCTATAGGACTCCAAATTTTTTTTTTTTAAAACTCGATTTTTAGAAAATCGAGTTACAAAAAACGAATATTTTCCTAATTAGTTTGGGAAAGGGGGCAAAATGCCACTTTTTTTTGCACGAAAAGGGCATTTGCCTATTTTGTCCATATATTTTGATATATCAATTTTTTTTTAGTATATGTTTTTATTAAAAAGATACAGAAGAAAATTGATACTCACTTCTAGTCACATGCATATATTTTGCAAATTTTTCTATATGGAGAGAGAGAGAGAGATAAAAACATCATACCAGATATATATAGAATCGATCTTTATAATTAAGCGTAAACAATGAAGAGCACAATTAGTGTCGACTTCTCCTTTGTGAAAATTGTTGAAGAGCAAAACATGACACATTTTGGAATTTCCTTCTTCCACACTTTTCCATGTCTAACAAGTAGTGTCCAGTACAATTCAAAGCATATTAGAATTGAATGATTGCTTCGGTCACTGCCTTTATACTGCCTTTATAATAAAAAATATCTATAATTTTAAATTGTAGATATTTTTTATTATTCGAGAAATATTGTTGGGTAATATACATGTTTGCATCGAATACAAAACATACGCACCGGAAAATAAACGGATCTATTTCATTCGCAATTGATAACATGCACTATGTAGGTTTCAGAATATAAGAACAAGAGAGTGTACCTTGATGCGGTGAAATTCAAAACCGAAATGAAGAAGTACTCGGGAACACTTTCAATCTTCACTCCAATTCCACTTGATGCCCAAGATGTGTGGTCTCTCAATCAGTTCTATATTTTCTAGAGAGAATATGAAAGAGTATCTCTTTCTCTTATATCATATATTATTACTCTTATTAAACATACAAACCATTTTATTCTATATAAAATTCTGTATGTTTCTCTCCACATAACTGATTATCTAATTGGGCTAGCCTTTTGGGCCTTCCCAATTGGGCTATAGTGTGTGGCTTGGAGTGGGACCAAAAGGGAACAAATAAGACACTAGCTCCAATGAGCCTTGAGCTTTTCTGTCAACTCTTGACAAGTCCAAAGTTACCATTAATTATATTTAATACCACTATATAAATATAATTGCACTCTAGGCCTCATTAATAAATTATATCCCAAGACTTTATTATACATGCAACCCCTTCATAAAATATTCGTAGTAATATAAAGTCATGAATATAGACTGCCACTTTGTAAATTACTACATCTTAATCCTTGAGTACCCGGTTTAATCCTTTTGTGTTATTCACCATATATTTATGAAATCCAATTTCATAAATATATACTTTAGTCTTACTAAAGTGGTTAGGCCTAACTCTCTGAATAACTGTACCCATTAAACTTATCTCAAGGGAATATTTTATATCTCCGTTAAGAGACTATGAATTCCATCTTGAGAATATATGTTCCATCAACACTAAATGTGACTGCCCAACATACTGAGGTTTTGACCGTTACTTTAGATCTCATTCCTGATATATCAAAGCAACCTACATTTCATGATCAGGTCCATTATTCTCTCAGGATTAAGAGTTCATGTGAATACAAGTCGTAAGATTTATTATTCAATTGACAGTCGTTAGGAGAATAATAAATCTCACAGCGGTCCAATTCAATGTCTTAACTCTTAAAACATATCAACATATTAACTAGAAGTCACCACTTCCATGATCAAGACAAATCATCGTAGTTAATATGTTATAGTCTTCGCAAATGAAATGCCCAATTTCATCACCAACTACGAACCAAAATTCTGAGTTTACAAAGAACTTGTGATTTATATCTTCTGTGACTTTTCACATAAATCACATACTATGCATCTCATGGACTATTTGATAATGTTCGAATATTCATGTTACCATTACTTTAGATAAGAATAAAACTTCTTTATTAAACACAATATTAAGTCATACATCATTTCTCACATAATGTCATACATAATATCATACATAGTATCATACAATAGGATTTAAGGGCACATATCCTAACAATCTCCCAATTGCCCTAAAGACTATTGTGCACTAATCTAACTCCCATTCTCTCCAAATGTGACTCGAAGGTCCTTTGAGGCAAGACTTTGGTAAAGGGATCTGTTAGATTATTTGCACTTTCAATCTTTGCCACCACCACATCTCCACGAGCAACAATGTCTCGAATGATGTGGTACTTCCTTTCAATGTGCTTTCTATTCTTGTGATTCCTTGGATCTTTGAATTGTGCAACCACTCCACTATTGTCACAAAACAATATAATAGGAACTTGCTCCATTCTCACTACACCAAGATCAGAAAGGAATTTCTTGAGCCAAACAGCTTCCTTTGCCGCCTCACAAGCAGCAACATATTCAGCTTCCATGGTAGAGTCCGCAATACAAGATTGCTTAACACTCCTCGAACTTATGGCTCCACCTCTCAAGGTGAATACACATCCTGACGTGGACTTTCTGAAATCTAGATTTGATTGAAAATCTGAATCTGTATAGCCAATGGGAATCAAATTCTCACAATGGTAAACAAGCATATAATCTCTTGTTCTCCGTAGATACTTGAGAATATGCTTTACAACTTGCCAATGTTGTGGTCCTGGATTTGATTGATATCGGCTGACCATGCCAACTGAAAAACAGATATCTGGTCTAGTACAAAGCATGGCATACATGAGACTTCCTACTGCAGAAGTATAAGGAACTTGTCTCATCATATCTTCTTCCTCTTGAGTCTTAGGCCTTTGGTCATCAGATAGAGGAACTCCATGTCTGAAAGGAAATAATCCTTTCTTGGAGTGTTGCATGCTAAACCGTTCCAGAACCTTATCTATATATCCAACTTGTGATAAGCCTAACATCTTATTCTTACGATCTCGCCAAAGCTTGATCCCTAGAATAAAATTAGTCTCACCCAAGTCCTTCATATCAAATTGGCTTGACAACCAAACCTTTACTGATGACATGACCCCTACCTCATTTCCAATGAGTAGAATATCATCAACATAAAGCACTAGGAACATTACTACTTTGTCTTGATGTCTTTTGTACACACATGGTTCATCAAGATTTTGTTCAAAACCAAATGATTTGATTGCTTGATCAAATCTAATGTTCCATGACCTAGATGCTTGCTTAAGTCCATAAATGGACCTATTCAACTTGCATACCATATGCTCTTAGTTTTTTGCTATGAAACCTTCTGGTTGCTTCATATAGATTTTCTCTTCAAGATTACCATTAAGAAATGCAGTCTTGACATCCATTTGCCAAATCTCATAATCATAATGAGCAGCAATGGATAAGAGAATTCTGATAGATTTAAGCATTGCTACTGGTGAAAAGGTTTCCTCATAATCAATACCTTCTTTTTAAGTATACCCTTTTGCCACTAGCCTTGCTTTAAAAGTTTCAACCTTTCCATCTATCCCTTTCTTCCTCTTGTAAACTCATTTGCAACCAACAGGTTTAATGCCGTTAGGCGCCTTTACAAGATTCCAAACTTGATTGGAATACATGAAATTTAATTCTGATTTCATAGCTTGGACTCAATGATGTGCATCTATATCATTCATTGCTTCTTCATAAGTGTAAGGATTAGTTTCGGCCTCCTTTGAGATAGCCTCATAAGTCTCTCCAAGACCTATGAATCTTATAGGTGGCCTAACATTCCTCCCACTACGACGAGGCAACTGTGTATTAGACATCTCATGAGTAGTATCTTGTGGTGTATTCAATACAGCCACATCATCCCTAGTTTCAACCATTGGTTCTTCAATTACAAGTTCATTCATTTCAGCCAAGACAACTCTACTTCTAGGAGTGAAATCATTCATATAGTCATTTTCCAAGAATTTGGCATTTGTACTAACAAACACTTTATTATCTTTATGACTATAGAATAAACCTCCAGCAGTTCCTTTTGGATACCCTACAAAGAATACCACTTCTGTTTTAGACTGTAACTTGTCAGACTTTCCTTTTAACACATGTACTGGACAACCCCAAATATGGAGATGTCTCATACTAGGCTTACGCCCATTCCACAACTCTACAGGTGTTTTAGGAACAGACTTCGAAGGTACTAAATTCAGAAGATACATTGCAGTATTTAAGGCATATCCCCAAAAAGAAGTTGGTAGAGTCGAATAACTCATCATGGACCTAACCATATCTAAAAGAGTCCTATTCCTTCTTTCCGCTACACTATTTTGTTGTGGAGTTCCAGGTGCAGTCAATTGAGAGAAAATCCCATTTTCAGTTAAGTAATCCTTAAAATCCCCAAGAAGGTATTCGCCACCACGATCAGATCGAATAGCCTTTATGCGTTTACCCAATTGATTCTCAACTTCAGCCCCAAACTCTTTGAACTTTTCAAAGGCTTCGGACTTCCGTTTCATTAGGTACACATAACCAAATCTAGAGTAATCATCAGTGAATGTAATGAAATACTCATAGCCACCTCTTGCTTGGATTGACATAGGACCACAAACATCCGTATGAACTAATTCTAGCAACTCTTGGGCTCTTTTACCTTTTGCATTAAAAGGTCGTTTGGTCATTTTGCCTTCCAAACAAGATTCACAAACTGGAAATTCATCAAAGTCCAATGGTTCTAAGAGACCATCTTTGATCAGCCTTTGAATTCTGTTTGGATTAATATGACCCAAACGCAAGTGCCAAAGATATGCATCATTAGTAGAAGGAAACTTTCTCTTTAATGATTTTACATGAGAGTTATTATCTAATTCAGAATTATATAATTCATGCTTATCAGGAGTTAAAATATAAAGACCATCCACAATATTGCCAGAACAGATAAATGTTTTACCTTTTTTTATTACAACATTGTCTTTAAGGATAACACAATATCCACTTTTACCTAAATAAGTTGCAGAAATTAAATTCCTACGAACATTAGGTACATATAGATAGTCTTGCAATATTAAAACTCTAGTTTCAAAGCATAAATTAAACACTCCAATAGCTACAACTGGAATCCTACTCCCATCAGCCAAGGTCAGAAACAACTCTTCTTCTTTAAGTCTTTTGGTCTTCTGGAACCCCTGCAAAGAATTGCAGATATGATTGGTACAACCTGAATCCACACACCAGGAATTCGTGGGATTTTGTACCAAACATATTTCAAGAAGGAATGAAATTTTCATACCCTTATTGGCAGCCTTGAACTTTGGACAATTTCTCTTCCAATGTCCTTTCTCACTACAATGGAAACATTTTCCTTTCAGCTTCTTTCCTTTGTCGGCAACCCCTAAGACAATTTGTTTACCAACCTGCTTAGTGAAGTCCTTCTTCGTCTTCTTCTTACCCTTACCTTTTGACTTAGGTTGAGAAGTAGAAGCTTCACCCACATTAGCTTCAACATTAGAAGTACCTAGGATGCCTTCCGCCGCTACCAACTCATTCATTAATTCAGACAAAGAATAAATCTTTTTGTTCATGTTATAATTAAGTCTGAATTCCTTGAATGATTCCGGTAGTGACTGGAGTATCATATCCACTTGGGATTCTCCATCAATGTCGGCACCCAAAACTTTTAAAGTATTCAGATTAGAGATCATTGTAAGACAATGCTCTCTCACTGAACTACCTTCAGCCATTTTGGTATTATAAATTTGCCTCATGGTTTCTTGCCTTGCAGAACGGCCTTGCTCACTAAACATCTCCTTCAGACTTAGCATAATGTCCGAAACTAGTTCTACATCCTGCATTTGATGCTGTAGAACATTTGAGATGGACGCTAGGATGTAGCACTTGGCCATTTCATTAGATTTCTGCCAACGATCATATCGTTGTTTTTCCCCAGGAGGAGCATCTAATGAAGGAAAGCTAGGACATGGTTGAGTAAGCACATATTTGTGCTCTTCAGCTGTGAGAACTATGTCCAAGTTTCTTTTCCAGTCAACATAATTGGTTCCAGTCAGTTTGTTTTGATTAAGAATGCTAACAAGTGGGCTAAATGATGCCATGTTCAAATCTGAAAATAATAAACATGAATATAATAAGTAAACTGGACATTATCAATTTAGCATATAAACATATAGTATGGAACCTTAATAAAACCATAATATAATATATGCAACGACAACCCAATCCCATACTCAATATCCCTCAGCATAGAGTGAACATTAAATACTATGATTGATTGAGAACTATTCTCATTATTAGTGCTATCATGATAACTGTTATCAAACACTTAATAATATGCCGTTATACATTTGGCCTCTAAATGATTATAGCAAGAACTCAGCATAGATGATACTATAATATTTAGTCTAGTGTATACCATTGTCTAGAATCATGTGTAGCCACATTTCATCCCCTTAACAGGCTTATCATGTAGTACCATGATACAAAACACCCTCCGCATGGAATGCAAAGCTTGAAGCTAAGACAAGGTGTTTGATCAAACCACTATAAACCAAGAAATTCAATCTTGTAGGACCATGAAATACATATTCTCCGCATGGAATGCAAAGCTCGAAGGTAAGACAAAATATATATTTCATACTACTATGAACCAACAATGAAGACCATGAGATCCAACCCTTGTATCTCTCTCCCACTAGATATCTTAATTAAAGGTTTTTATCTTTTAAATATGCATAAACTAATTATACACAACCTTGCACTTTTTCTTACGAAAAAGGCGTAAGAAAAAATAGCAAAAATACAAAATTTAAGTTTGAAAACACTTAGAAAAAATTCAGATTTTCTTTCTTTCGATCGATCGAATGTGCCCCTCGATCGATCGAAAAAATTAAACAATTCGAACTAAACCTTCTGTCTGATTCGATTGATACTCGATCGCCTCTTGATCGATCGAAAAGAAAATTCGATCGATCGACTATCAATCGAATATTAATCGATTTAAAAGATTGATCACTGTTTCACTCGATCGATCGAAAGTAAATTTCGATCGATCGAAACTCGTGAAACTCAAATTTCCAGAATTTCTCTAAGACAGTTTTCAACGGTTTTGCATGAATTAACAACAATCATACGAATATGATAGACAGAGATTGATATCAAAACTGAAATCTATTGATGTTATAGCCTTAAAGATCAATTTAACATTCTTAAATTCATATTTAAACAACATCATAACATCAATATCAGTTTTTATCAAATCATAGTTTCAACAACCATGCAGAAAATTAAATGTATAATCCTCTATCAACTTGAAACTATTATCTCTAATTCCAAAACGCACAAAACATGTTATACAGATTCGAAATGAAGACCGCGCTCTGATACCAATGTTGGGTAATATACATGTTTGCATCGAATACAAAACATACGCAGCGGAAAATAAACGGATCTACTTCATTCGCAATTGATAACATGCACTATGTAGGTTTCAGAATATAAGAACAAGAGAGTGTACCTTGATGCGGTGAAATTCAAAACCGAAATGAAGAAGTACTCGGGAACACTTTCAATCTTCACTCCAATTCCACTTGATGCCCAAGATGTGTGGTCTCTCAATCAGTTCTATGTTTTCTAGAGAGAATATAAAAGAGTATCTCTCTCTCTTATATCATATATTATTACTCTTATTAAACATACAAACCATTTTATTCTATATAAAATTCTGTATGTTTCTCTCCACATAACTGATTATCTAATTGGGCTAGCCTTTTGGGCCTTCCCAATTGGACTATAGTGTGTGGCTTGGAGTGGGACCAAAAGGGAACAAATAAGACACTAGCTCCAATGGGCCTTGGGCTTTTCTGTCAACTCTTGACAAGTCCAAAGTTATCATTAATTATATTTAATACCACTATATAAATATAATTGCACTCTAGGTCTCATTAATAAATTATATCCCAAGACTTTATTATACATGCAACCCCTTCATAAAATATTCGTAGTAATACAAAGTCATGAATATAGACTGCCACTTTGTAAATTACTACATCTTAATCCTTGAGTACCCGGTTTAATCCTTTTGTGTTATTCACCATATATTTATGAAATCCAATTTCATAACTATATACTTTAGTCTTACTAAAGTGGTTAGGCCTAACTCTCTGAATAACTGTACCCATTAAACTTATCTCAAGGGAATATTTTATATCTCCGTTAAGAAACTATGAATTCCATCTTGAGAATATATATTCCATCAACACTAAATGTGGCTGCCCAACATACTGAGGTTTTGACCGTTACTTTAGATCTCACTCCTGATATATCAAAGCAACCTACATTTCATGATCATGTCCATTATTCTCTCAGGATTAAGAGTTCATGTGAATACAAGTCGTGAGATTTATTATTCAATTGACAGTCGTTAGGAGAATAATAAATCTCACAGCAGTCCAGTTCAATATGTCTTAACTCTTAAAACATATCAACATATTAACTAGAAGTCACCACTTCCATGATCAAGACAAATTATCGTAGTTAATATGCTATAGTTTTCGCAGATGAAATGCCCAATTTCATCACCAACTACGAACCAAAATTCTGAGTTTACAAAGAACTTGTGATTTATATCTTCTGTGACTTTTCATATAAATCACATACTATGCATCTCATGGACTATTTGATAATGTCTGAATATTCATGTTACCATTACTTTAGATAAGAATAAAACAACTTTATTAAACACAATATTAAGTCATACATCATTTCTCACATAATGTCATACATAATATCATACATAGCATCATACAATAGGATTTAAGGGCACATATCCTAACAAATATATACTCTCACAGTGCTCCAATGAAATTGAATTCATTAATTCAGTCATTCACCACATCACCCCTAGTCCAATGGTGGGGAGATATTCATTCCTGAAATTTATCAACTAAATAGTTGCATAAAAATGATAAATTATGATCATGTCTCTTGAGTCTTGACTATGGTCATTGGTTATTAGTTTTTACCAGAGTTAATATTGTGAAATTATATTCTTTTAAAAGAATATATTGTCTCTACTTCTATAGTAAAATTTACATTCACATCCCATTACGTTATCGATTCATTAAGTTTATGGGAATAAGTAGAAATCGAGTGGAATAATCTGGCCATAGATTGAAATAAATAATATATATATATATATATATATACACAAGTTGGATTTAAGTTACACTTACTATAGTTTTAAGCAATATTACACCAATCAATAATTTTTATAAATTGGATACAAATTTTGACAAATCTACCGTTAGATTAGATTACATCATCTTCGTATATTCTATATGCTTGCCAAATTTCAAGGTAATAAAAAATTAATAGTCATGTCATCAATCAATTGTTTAAATTTAAGTTTTTGTAGTTTGAAATAATGCATAAAATATTAGTTTATGAATCGAATAGTAAATTACATCTGATTGGTATGAAATTTGGCATGTTTGTTTAAAACATATAGAACATGTAATTCAATGGTAATATTTTCAAAATATGAATTCAATAATAAATTATTGAGTGGTGTCATATTATTTAGAGTTACACAATATATATATATATATATATATATATTTATACACATACTCTAAACTATAGATAAGTACAAAATGATTAAAATCTAATAGCCATATTGATATACTCTAGCGAGATAGCAAAATCACTTATTATTTTGAACTCTTTAGGTTTAGTATAAAAAAATCACATTCGGCATAATGGTCATTTCACAAGTATAAATGCTTGTGGGGTATGAAAGGCAAAAATTAAGTTTTTAAGTCTTTAGAAGGAGTTTCACACACATATACTTAAATTAGGCTAAAGGACTAGCAGGCTGGGGATATATTGATAAGAGTAGAATTCTATCTCTAAAACCATAGTAGAATTCTATCTTAGATAAAGAAAAAGTATAAAAAATCACTTATTGCATTGTAATTTGACCCATTAATTAAATTAATAGTGAAATTCACAATTCTTGTGAGAGAAGGAAGAACAATTTCATTTTACTTTGCATTTTTTTTAATAGATTTCTTCTCTAAAATTTGGAATTTTATAAAATCATAAGAATTCCATCTAAATTAATAGATTTTTTTTTGTAGACAAATTTACTCCTTAATTTCTTAATAAGATAATTAAAATTTATTGCATTATCGTTTGGCCCCATCATAATTTAGTACACAAACAATTAAATGCTATGCTTGACTCCCTCAAGTTTGGATTAAAAGGTAAAATCTTCAGGGGGTGATATGCCCACACTAGGGAAAAATGCTTATTTTAGACTGAATACTAACAATATCATTTTAGTCCAAACCGTAAAGTATCAAATTAATGTAATAATTAGAAGTCTATGAACTAAATTGTGATAGGAGCAAGTAATATAGAAGTAGTTTACCCTAAAAAAAAAAAAAAATAGTCATATTGTATGAAAAAAAAAAAAGAAAAAGTGCACAGCACACCGGCGCACCCACCTAAAAAATAGAGAGCCAATGCCTAAAAGGGGCAGTTGCTTGTTTGCCCACCTTGAAGATTTGTTTATATATGCTGGCATGCTCAAAATAATGTCTCCCACGAGTCATTGAAGTTGCATGCCTCCTCCAACCATGCCACAAGTCAGGACAAACACAATATTTCTTTTTTCCCAGAAACAAACACAAACACACATATGGGAGAGGACATAGGTTTCTAATATAAAAGCATACTACAAATTCTATCCAAAAGTCATATAAGGCCTTAGCTTTAGCCATTATCCATGAATCAGTCATTAATAGTGTCCTAAGCTTGCTATAAAACCCTCCCATCAAATCTATGAATGGAACTCGAGTTTTAGAATTTTTTTTTTTAATTTTCATTTCACTATAACTCGATTGTCCAAAAATCGAGTTATAAATTGAAACTCGATTTTTAGAAAATCTAGTTTCAAAATAGGGGCATTTCCCTAAATAATTTTAGACAGAGGGCATTTTGTTAGAAAGTTTTGGCAAAAAGGGCAAATGCCCATTTTTGCCTAAAAATCATTTTAGTCCTTTAAGTTTGAAGTTGATTATTTTAATCCAATAACTTTGCTCAAAAATCATTTTAGTCATTTAAGTTTGAAGTTAGTTATTTTAGTTTGGTAACTTTTCCTAGAAATTATTTTAGTCCTCTAAGTTTGAAGTCGATCATTTTAGTCCTTTTAAGTCTTGCATAATGTGTATTATATATTAGTACAAAGTAGAGTTAAAATTTAGCCTAAACCGTTTTTCTGATAAAAATCTTTTTTTTTTTTTTTTTTTTTGCACCGCAATTTTTCTTGACTGGTGCTGATTCTTGCTCAACCGGAATCCTCGGATTCAACAGGTTTGTGTCATTTTCAAATGATCTGTCCTTATGGTACAAAAGATATGGGCAAAAGAATATCAATTCCTTCTCTTGAGTATATTGCAACATTGTTGTTTTGGAGCAATTTCTGACACAAACTCAACCCTATTTTACAATGCATTTATGTCAATAAAATTGAAATTTATTACAAGCAAATGCCGTGGAATGAGCCAAAACTTAAAAATAAATAAATAACCCCAACAAAAGTCTCAAATTTATGAAATTATTTTAATTTGAAATCTCTTTCTATCTCCATTATTCATTTATGTTATCACGGGTAATAACATAGTAGAGAAAAGTGGAAGACGCTAGTTATTTAAGGCTAACAGAGTTTTATTAACTATATCTCATTTTTCATGTTTTGTTACTATCAAGAATAATGGAGATGGATAGAAGTTTCAAATTGAAACAGCCTCATAAGTTGAAACTTTAATTAAAAAAATTTTGAACTTAGGATTTATATGAAATAAGGTTTACACTTTGGACTGCCTTTTTATGCAATTTTCCAGAAAAAGAAATTTTCAACACCGCCATTTCTTATGGTATGAGTTTGAGTTTATGGTGTGGAAAAAAAAAAAAAAAAATCATCTACACACTTGGTTTTTGCCTAACAATAGGAAGATGACATGTTTTTTTGTCACGTGCAACTCTCATTTAAAATGATTGTATGCAATTATTTAAGTTTGATTTAATAAGTCGTGTGCAATGCATACAGCAGGAACACATATCATCTTCTTAGTGTTGGTAGTAAGCAACATCTATCTTTCCAAAACCAATTCTGCTAATCCAAGAATGTAAATTTACTTGATGAGAATTATTAAATGATACATGAATGGAATATTGTAAACCCACATTAAACCCTCTTGCTCCAATCACAAGTAACCTGTAGTATATATTAAGCTAATTGAAATGGATCAAATATCAAGCACCAATGCGGTTCGCATAAAGCAATGCGGTCAAGCACGTCGTGGTTTATGAACACGAACACTAAGCAACTTCACATCATCTAATACCGGTCCACATAAAGAACCTGAATTGTCACTTGTCATGGTGTAAAATGAGCTTAGGAACATAATACGTGTGCGTAGTGACACTGCTTTGAACAAAAGACTGGCTCGCTTGAACCCTCCATTGCCCTTTGATTCATATGAAACCTTGACACTGTCTTTGCCTGCATATGCCTCTACACCCAGGGAACCTACACATGAATCGTTAGCGTCACCAACAGCAAATGTGAGGGCATAAGTCTTTCCGGGCATTGTATACACAACTTGTGCAAGGGCGCTTTCTTTTCCGGCCATGAGTTCAACTGCTCGTTTGCCTTCCGGGACAAAGTAGTGATCGGAATCAATGTATTTCACAGCCTTAAGAGACTCAATAATCCAGCCAGGTAAAGGACTGTGATCGTCTTCAATGTGTGGTGGAATTAGGACACCCCATGATGTATTGGGGGATAGATATGGACCTTCTTCAACATTTCCATTTTTCAAAAGGTTGACTGCAGCAAAGTGCATACAAACATATTAATGAAACAAATGATTTCAAATGTATTGAAATTTAAGATAGTTCAATTGGAGCACAAAAAAAAAAAGTCCTTGTGAAATGAAATACTCTGGAGCTTATTCGAACTGTTGTCGCTTGTCAATCTTTATAAGTTTTATCATATGTTTAAAAGTTGATACATTAATTTGTAACGTCAATATAGTAAAATTTGTTGAAATGAGGGAAGAGAGAATGAGAGAGAGTAATTTTACCTCTAGTGCGTTTGGGAAGATCCAAAACCTTCAAAGCAACAGCATAAATAAGCGGGCCACAAGCTGGATCATCAGCCGCACCAGGGTTATGGATCGAAATTTCAACTTCCGAAAAGTCAGCTTGGAAACCCCATGCATATGAATCCCAACCATTGCTACTATATATAGTCTGGATTGGCAAAATACCCCAATCATTTTTCTCCGAATTAGGAGTCACTGACACGTTCAATTGCTCCTCTTGTGCGCAGGTTCGAGCTGCAGTGAATGTTACTGAGTAAAACAAGCCCTTTGTGACATTCACTTTTTGCTTGACTGAAGCCTCATTGCCAAGCCTTACAGCACAGGCACCCTCAGGCACTACTAGCAACATGTCACCTTGTTTTTGACCTGGTTTTATGTACTCCACATACCCTGAAATTTCCCAAAAGGGAATGGCATTGGGGCTGGTCACTACTGTGCCTTTTAGCTGTGTTGGCTTTGGGCCCTGCTTGAACTCTCCATTGGGCAATAAACCTAAAATGAATGAATAAACAAGCATTTGTCATTACAATATTTATTTGTAAAATAAATTTTGTTTTCAATCATTGACTTTATAATATATACTCTTAAATTGAAATTCTGACTAGTCACTGCTCCTCCCATGTGACAAGCACTGTCTTGGATTTAGCAAACATGGGTTACATAATATGATCCCTAAATCTAGCTAAATAACAGAGTTGAGATGTCACTTATTTTCATCATATCCTTTTTATATCGTAATTTCTTCCTACCCTTTGTACAGACACTGCCAATCACAGCCACCATGGGTAATTCCTTCATTCTTTTTTATTTTATTTTATATAATTACACAGCTACATGATCTGCTTATATCATGGACAAATTATTCAGTACATATCTGTATGATAGACTTTGGTTTCTTATACATTAATAGTAAAATAAAAATGATGTTAAAATATCTAAAAGCAAATATAGTATTAAAATATTTTTATATTTTAATTTATTTAGTAAAATGATGTTTTTGACGGCTTGATATTATTCATATTATTGTATAAACACAAAAGTTTTCCTTCTTACAAAACATAGGAACAACTTGTTAAGTCTTGTAATTTTGATTCTCAAATTAAATTTAATCACATAATTTTTTATTTTTTGGGAGAATGAATCACATAATTGTAAGTTTTTAACAATTAATACAATGTAGGTAGTGGTACCCAACAAAAAAAGAAAAAAAAAAGTTTTAAAATTACTTACTCCATTAAAAAAGAGAAATATAACTATATAAGTTTTAACTTTTATACTCTCATTTCCCTTCAATTTCAAACCCAAAACCATCATTAATTGCCTAGGAATTTTCTAATAAATATTAATGTCCAGAATTACTGAAAGCAGAAGTTATAATGCTGATTATAAGACTATATTGCAAATGCGCCAAGATTTTTTTCAGAAAACATTATCTTCAAAATTAAAGCAATTTATTTGAAGGATTGGATCAGCAAAAACATCCCTAAATTTCAATTTTCAATTAAGTCATGAGAAATCTCAAACTCACTGCCACTACAATTTCCTTAAATATATGAAATAGGGTGGCGGATTTAAGGTTTATAGCACGTGTATGTCTGACTCTGAGATTCTCTTAAGAATAAGAGAGATCAGAGATTAAATCCCATTAATTAATTTCATTATTGTTTGCTGTTCTCGATCAACAACCAAACCAATTAAGCACATGAAGTCCAAGCAACTGCAATGACGTAAATGCCCCCCCCCCACCGAATTGAAAACAAAAATACATATAAACATTCAAGGGCATACATACTTCATTATTAAAATGCAAATTGCTAATAACAGTATCTTAATCTGATGCGATCGAAGACTCGTTAGCCAGCACAAACCGACCAGGATTTCACGTGGCTAAGGCTGCTGCATAAGCATATATATATATATATATATATATATATATGCAATGATCGATGCAACTCTTCTTAAAGTCTAAACTCTTACAATTTCTCTTGTATCTGCTAATAATTAAGAAGTTTAGCCATGTGTCTTTGAGTATGTTATTTTAGTAATACGATCAATACTTTTTTAACCAAATGATCAATCACCCAAAGAAAATTTATGGTTTTCTTAAATTAGGCCAAGTATGTCAAAACTCAAAACTAAACAAAACTTGTCAAAGAGAGTAGGTATCTTTTTCGATGTTCACATAGTTGAAATCTTAATCAAATGCAATCAATAAGGGCACATCCATAGTTCATATTAATTATTTGATGAGAAGTTATAAGAAAAAATTGATGAGAAGCTGAATTTTACTGCTGTAGCACCAGGCAAATAGTGAAGTAAAAACAACCTTTCCATATAAAACTACCACAGTAAAGCAGCCAAAACTAGAGCATAAAACAAAAGCTGAAAATTTAAGAATAGCGGAGTAAATGTGGTCTTCCTTTTAATAAATGTTCTCAACCTCTCATCTTCATGTACCATACTCCTACAGTCCATGGTTGATCACATTCATGATGAAGCAGTATACCTCTAATAGCATATGTTAAAACATATAAGCATGCATTTAAATGATCCTATAAGAAGTTCCTCTGGATTTTCAGCTAGACATGTCCCATATTCAAGACTTAAAAGAAAAAACGAGTGTGGATAATTCACAAAGACAAGAATACTTTTGATGAGTGAAGATCATGATGAGTAGAGAAACTGATATGCCCTAAATGCTATCTCTTTATAATTTAACCACGAATTAACAATGTGGTTGCTAAGCATGTGACCAACAAAAAATGTGCTTTGTAGTTGATAATATGTGAGCTTAAATGGAGCCCTGTTTAGATCTATCATAGAGTAAAAGCAAGAGTGAAATAAGAATAGCAACAACATATATCTAAGCATTAACAATAATATTGTAGCTAGTAGCTAGCCAAATTTACTACCTAAACGCAGCTACAAATGCATACATAATTCATCATGTTTGTAACAAGAAAGAGTTTGAGAGTTTAGTTGCTTACCATCAGAGACAGAGATGGATAATGCGGTGTGCAAGGTAGCACAAAGTAGCACCAGCAACACGGTGAGCCTATGCATCATCATTACCCTGTGTGTGTTTCTGTGTGTGTGTGTGTGTGTGTGTGTGAGAGAGAGAGAGAGAGAGAGAGAGAGAGAGAGAGAGAGATTTGCGTTGAGATCACACTGAGGCTGACAGGGTTTTAAGTGTTACGTTCAATGAGAAAGCCCCTAAGTATATGAGAAAACCACATGAATGCCACTTGAAAGTATCCTAGTATTATTCAATTCATATACTAAAATGAAGATATTACCAAACTATATATTAGTCCAAAAAAAGAACAATGCTAGTGCAATATTGTAAACGTAATGTTCACAAAAGACAAGGCAAAAACTCGATTGATTCAAAATTTTGTCCTTCTATGATGATTGTATGCATGATCCTCCGGAATTAGTTTGAAAAAAATTGCCAAAATTTTCATTTTCTTGGTGTTATTCTCTCAAGACACTTAAAACTTACTACCCTTGTAAATAAAGCTCCAAAATTACTAATGAATACAGATCATTGGTTGGGTCTGAGAATGGAATTTCTTGGCTTAAGTACATATAATGACACATAATTTTAAATGAAAAACGTGCATGTGCATGGCTTCTTGATTATAAACCTAATAGTATTTAATTAATAACTTTTTTCTTTTTTTCTTTTTTTTGGTAGTGTATAATAAATTTCCTTTAACTTGACGGATGGACATGGCTTTCTGGGGAAGGTTAAGGACAAAGCTATTCAAGACCACATGGAAATTTCGGCGAGCTGTTACACTGTCGGTTGGAGGGCAGCGTTGTCCATTTCAAAATACGAACTATTTTCCTTTTGTTTTATTTTTTTTTTCTTCTAATTAATGAATTTATATATACCTTGTTGTAAAGAATAATAGAATGTAGAAACAATAATAGTAGTTATATAATTCTTCAATCTGATTTAACAAATCAATTAGTGAAAATGGAAAGGGTTTTAGTTAATTAGCTTAATAGGTAAAGTCACTTGTCATCGAATAAGATATTTAATTAAAAATTATGTTTATACTAAAAACTAGCTAGTATCTTAAAGAGTAATTATTATAGAATAGACACTCTAAATTTATATTTTATAGTATTTATTAAAAAAATAGTAAAAGTAGATAACTAAATGACTAAAATGACCTTGAATTCTAGTGAAAATAGATAGCTAAATTAGTGAAAATAGGGGCCCGTTTGGTTTAGTAATATCTCAGTTTTCATAACTCAACTCTCAAAACTCATAACTCAAACCCAAAACTCATATCTTAGTTCTCAAACCTAACCTTCACTCAAAAATTGCAAAACACTTGTTTGGACTCAGTTCTCAGTTATATATCTCTACAACTTTTCCCCAAAACCGTGGACCCCACCACTGACACTACCCACTGTTGCTACCCGCGTCTCTCCATCTCTATCTCTCTATCTTCTCCCTCCCTTCAATCCACAGCCACTCACCGGCGCTATCAACCACTACCAATCCACAACCACAAACCCAGCAACCATCAACAAAACCCATTTATCAACCATCGACAAAATCAAAACCCTTTCATCAAAATAAAAATAAAACCCAGCACCGGCGACAAAATCATGGCAACAAAATCAAAACTCAGCACCGGCGATCATGTTCTTGGTGTTTCGAGGCTCTCGCTTTGATGGTGGCAGTGGAAATGGGCTGAACTAGCATCGGAGATCATGGTCTCGTGGTTTTCCTTTTCTGGGTCATTGGCTTTAGACGGCAAAATTGGGCTAAACCAGCAAAAGCGTCAAAAGCTAGAAGGCTATTACACGATGTCGTTTTCTCGTGACTGCAAGAATGCCATAGAGACCTCTTTTACGAACGATGAGAAGAAAGAACAGGGGGTAGTAAAAAACGAGAGAGAAACCGGAGAAAGAAAGAAAGAAAGATCCAGACAAAGAACTAGACAAAGGAAGAAAGAAAGAAAAAACAGAGAGAGAGAGAGAGAGAGAGAGAGAGAGAGAGAGAGAGAGAGAGAGAGAGAGAGAGAGAAAAGTGGGAGAAGAAAGAGAGAGGATAAAGTAAGAGAGATGTAATGCCATCAATACATTTGGGCCCCACAGAGGTAAAAAATTTACCATTCTACCACTGAGTTATATATCTCAGAAACTGAAAACACCACTTTGGTGTTTTCAGTTTTCATCACTCTCACTAAAAAATTTTGAGTTTGAGTGATTGAAAACAAGATTAGGAAATCAAGCCAAACAAAAAAAATTATGTGGGTCTCACGTTTTTCAATCACTGAGTTATGAGTTTTCAGTGATATCACTCAAAACGGGCCTAAACCAAACAGGCCCTAGATAGCTGAATGACTAAAATCAGCTGATATGGTTATTTGTCGTCAAATAAGAGATTTGAGTTTAAAACTCTGCTTATACTAAAATTAATTGATGTCTTAGTCTAACAATAAGAGCAATTGTTTCGAATAGACGCTATAACTTTAAATTATATTGTATTTATAAAATTTAAAAAAAAAAAGAAAAAAAGAAGAAGAAGAAGAAGAAGAGTGCACATGGCTTTCATAATGTGATTGTTTGTATGGATCTTCTGAGAACGTGATTGATAGGTCCAAGATCTCAGACGAAAATGGCAGATGTAGCCTTCAATTACTTCAATTTCATTGTGAACCAAAAATATTTAATCATGTGTTTTCTGAGGAATCATAGCTTGTGGGGATCAACAAGAAAACATTGGGAAATCAAAGTGAGCAAAAAATAAATCAAAAAGATTGTTGAAATGTGATTGGATCGAATCCTAGCAAGCCCATGTGCCACTGAGGTTTTTGATTATAATTAATCTTAAATTTCTTAATATAATTATTAACCAAATCAGTACCAAATAATTTCTTAATTGCTTCTATTTCTTTTTGGTCGGCAATAATTCTATATAGTTTATGGCATGTGCAGTGATTGAATTGAAATTGGAAAAGGGATGGCGTCAACCTTGGGACTAACTGCGTATATATGTATTAGTTTTTGGAAACAATCAACATGGATGCATGTGTGATTGAGTGTGGGGAACTCAGCTTGTAGTTTAGTCTGTGTGAGGCATCTGACAACAGCCTAGGAAATATGTTTTGAACTTGGACTTATTAATTGCTTCACACACGACAATGTTCACAATCTTTTACATCGTGTCTACACTCTTTCACATCATATAAAAATGTAAATATTTAGTGTAAAGGTGTGGACACTGTATAAAACATTACACTACTGAGACTTTGAAACCATAATTTTCCTTTAAACTTTGGTATGTTTGGAAATGACTCTCCTGATTTAAAAAAAAAAAAAAAATGGAATGACTCTCCTCTCCGGTCTTCTTCCTCCATCCAATCATAGGAGCAGTTGTGTCAAATATGTTCCAATACTCTTTGTGAGCTACACCCATAGTGAGGGACCTGAATAGGTAAAGGAGATCTAATAGCTCTAAGTTGATTCTTAGCATAGTTGTCAATATCATACGACATATAATACGTATTATACGCTATGTATCTTATCATGTATAAAAAGTTTCGCATCACAAGGGCATATGTATCGTATTGTGTGCAAAAAATTTCACATCATAAGGACATATTGTAAGTGCTCATGAATTGTATGATATAATGGTGCATGCATATCGTATAAATTGTATTGTATCATAAAAATCATACATATCATACGATACATAAATATGTGCTTTAAAATGAGATTTTTTTGGTTAAAATTTGTGCTTTTAATTTAATCCAACAAGTTGTCAGACTTTTTTTAACACAAATTTATTAGGTTACTTAATTTAGCCCAATAAAATAACATGTACATAAATTTTTTTTTCTTCTTTCTCCTACAAAATTTGGACTACACACTTACACTTCACTTTCATATTTGCAAAATTCTTTTTTATACTATGAATAAGGTATTAACTGATAATGTAATTATTTTTTATTTTTTTTTATAAGCCTAAGAAGCTAGAATGCCTAAAAGAAATATTAAAATAAAAGAAGAAGAAGAGATAAAAAAAAAATGTTGATGATGATAAAGAAAATTTAAATGAAGAAATACATTTGCAAAAATGATGATAACACTTATTTAGATGGAGTTGATTAGACAAAATGATGAATATAATCAAATTAATTATTATTTTGGTCATTTGTCATGTATTATCATTTTTGAGTTTAATTAATTTGAATATGTATATTATAAACAAATGTTAATTTGATTTATTTAGTTAGCTTGTTAAATATTATTACATAAATTATATTAAATCAGCCATTAGTTGAATATATTTCAAATTTATAATAAATATATACTTTATATATGTATATTTATAATTTTTTTTTATAAATTTTATTAAATGTTTGTGCATTTTAGGATACACAATAAAATACGATACATGATACAAAAAAATAAAAAATCAATTCTCATTTTGACAACTATACTTCCTATGGAAACTAACTTGAGTAATTGACACCTTTGCAATATTTCCCTACTTATTATTAATGTTATAGATTATGATTTTTCTTTTTAGAGTTGTGGATTATGAATTTTTCATTTAGACTGTTTGATACATAGGATACCTCCTGGTGTTTCTAAGAGAGATATCCAAAACTCAAATTCTCACCCCAACTATATATATATATATATATATATATATATGGTAGACCGTCAATAAATTTTTCTTTCCAATAAGGCTTTTTGCAGTCCTTCCGGGTCATGACTTTGGAAAGGAAAATATCTTGATACCATCTGTAATCAGACATAGTAGGACATCTCAAGTTATTTAAAAAATCAGAAACACGAGATTATATATATATATATATATATATCTCATTTTGAAACATTGCAAAATTAACGTGGACCAACTATGTATTTTGGGTAATAATTAATTAACAAATTTGTCTCACATTTGTAGAAAGTTGTTTGATTATCATTTCAAAAGATAGCCTACCTATATAGCTCATATCATAGTTATTAAACCTGGATAGACCCAGCTAGTAGGACCAAAAACCTAGTGACCTGAAACCTAGACCGGTCCAAGTGTTTAAATGGACCGTTTATGTATATAACCTGGTCAAACCTAGTCAAATCCAATGGGTTTGTGGCAACCCAAATGGATTTATATAACCTAGTTGGGTTTGTAAAATTACATCTATAGGTCCATTTTATTGACTTTTTTACTATTTAATGTGTTATATGGTAATTTAAATAGGAGAAAACTTAAAGAATATTTTTTAAACACTTATTTTTCTATCTACTTACCTCCAAGACTCACATTCTATCAAAAGACTACTCTGTTATTGTGAAACCTTGATTTTGAATTATAATTATAAATTTTGATAGTGTATTGAAAATTATCCAACTCCATGCTCGTCCGTAGAGGTTGTCCAAAGAAGAGAGAAAGATGCCTTGGCCCAGGAAGCTCATCCATGTCAGAGTTGTCCATCCTGGAAGACCCTTGGACGGCCTATAATGACTTCAAACGTGGTCACCGCACAGTCCCTAGACGAGGTTTATACATGTTTCAGGACACATGCCAAAAACATTACCACGAAACCACCTCCAATGACTGTTACGAAACGTACGACCTAATAAAATAACCTCCATAGCAGTTATGGAAGTTATTTCTGAACCTTCTGACATCGTCCAATTTAGGAGAAGTTATCAAATAAATAACTGCTTCTGGCATGCACTATATAAGAACGACGATCGCCAAACGAAAAGGTACGAAAATCATTTTCCAAGTATTTGGGAATTCTAAAAGTTAAGAGAGACACTGACTTTGTCATCGGAGGGTTTCTGGTTGGTCCACCCTGGTTACCTCTGATATTTTGTTCATCTCTTTAGGTTTTTAATCCGAAGCATCCAGCCTACTGATTTTGTTGCACATCATCAAATTTAATTTAAGCATATGTTTTTTTTTTTTTTTTTTTTAAACTTTACATATTTATGTTATGATTTCGCAAACTTATTTTTAATTTTTTCATTTGACCCTGCAGTTTGACCAGTAACTCATAGGTTGAACTAATGACCAGTGACCCAACTCATAAACTTGGTCATTATTCGGGCCGGGTTTAATAAATATGCCACATATAATCAAAATTTAGTACCAAATCAATTACTATTACAAACTTTAAGTTTGAGATTGCTCTTAAATGAGCTCATTAATAGGGAAAAAGTTATAATTTCCTCTATCAATTATTTCCACATTATCAATATCCCTTTCATCATCACCCTTTACACTCTTTCATCAACTCACAAACTATATACATATATATATATATATATATATATAATAATCAATTAGGATAAAAAAAATGGAGAAGAAATGTTATTTTTTTTTTGGATGAGAAGAGAAGAAATGTTTTTAAGGTAGGTTAATAGTGAAAATGCGACCAACCATAGCGGAGAATAGGCACATTCACATTGTTATAATAATCAACTAGGTATTTTACAAGTTGAATGTGGCAAAAGAGTGGTTTATGTAAAGTAAAAATGGATAAAGCACTTAATGTGGAATGCACCAATATGACATCATGTTTCAATGTGTTTAGAGAGAGAGAGAGAGAGAGAGAGAGAGAGAGAGAAAAGAAAAAAGAAAAAAGAAAAAAAAAGAAGAGCAATACCACTTAAAAGAAAAATAATTATAAAAAATGGCGCAAAAGAGAGAGGCAGAGAGGGAAAAGGGCGTTGTAAGTTTTAATTACATAGGGTTCTATGCGAAATGAAATCATCAGTTAAGAGAAGAACCTAGCGCACTGACTGGTTAAATCTAGTCAGATCAATTCTGGTACTCTACTACTAATGTCAACCTCCAAAGTAATCTCAGAGGCCTTATTTAAGAGCCCATCCGGCTTAAACTTGGAGTAATGGAGTTGGGAGCCTGTTGGGCTCGTCCGGCATTGGATTAAAAGTGGCATAGGCGCATATGTCCATTTGGCAAAGATTATTTTTGCCAGCTTATTTTACTATTCAGTTTATTTTTACTAATATTAATGGGTCTCATTACTCTTTTTGGTACTATTCATAGATCTCACTGTATTATTTTAGCTAACTTTTATATTTGTCTAAAGTATTTCAGCAAAAAATTTTCAGTTTCAGAAAAATAAGCGGATCTCAAATGAACCCTTAGGTATAAAGCACAAAACTTAAATGCTGATTGAAGTAAAACACACATTTTTTGTAAATAAAGTAATAAATTTGTAATTAATTATCAACGGATCAAGTGATTATCAAACCAAGTAATCATATAAAAATAAGACATAACATATTGTATAATTCTTGTTCTTTACAAATATGCACAAATATTATACTTGATAGTCATTATCAAAATAAAGACATGAAATATATATATATATATATATAAATTTCTTTTTTAATAGTACTATAATTTATCTGAGTGGGAGTCCAAATTCCTGAATGGAAACAGACAATCTGTTCTAAAGAATTGGGACTGACACGTTGGAGAAGAATGCCACCATAACCTATGTCAGAAGCATATGTCTGGACAATCTTGAAGGAATTGACTGAGAGAATTCCCAAACAAGGAAGTGTCTTGACATATTTTTTAATTTCTTGGGCAATTGAGGTATGAGCTGGAGTCCAAGGGGATGGATTGATTTGAAGTCTATCAAAAAGAGGTTTGTATTGCTGCCTAAGATTTTGATAGAATTCTAAAATATAATTGAGAGATTCTAGAAATCTCTGAAGGTGGGTTTTGTCTAGGATTTCATCTGGAAACTTATCCGCAAACTGGATGGCTCTGTCTATGGGTTTGATGACACCATGTCTTATATCAAAACTTAAGAATTGCACACTAGTTTGGAAAAGTTTGATTTTGGGGGCTGAAACAATAAGACCATTGAGCTTGATGGTATGGAGAAAAGCTTGTAGGTGCTTCCAATGTTGATCCAGGGACTTGAAAAAAATAAGTACATCATCGATGTACACAATAGCATGATTGGAGAATGGATTAAAAATCTCATTTATGATATTTTGGAATTCAGAAGGTGCATTTTTGAAACCAAAGGGCATTACGTTCCATTTGTAATGACGAAAAGGTGTGGTGAAGGTTGTCTTGTACCTATCAGACTCTCTGATCTGTATCTGCCAAAAACCACTCTTCATATTAAACTTACTGAAAACTACTGCCTTACTAAGTCTATTGACTAAGTCTTTTTTGTTGGGTATTGGGTACCTTACCCATTCTAAGACTTTGTTAAGGGGCTTGTAATTGATAACTAATCTGGGTATACCTCTCTCAATCTCAGCATTTTTCTAGACACAAAAGGCTGGACAAGACCATGGTGACCTAGACTTTCTGATAATTCTTTTCTGAAGGAGATCCTCTATCTCAGCTCTACAAACATCCATAAGTACTTGGTTCATTTGGATAGGTCAAGCTTTGGTTGGGATATCCTTTTCATGAAAATCTTTGATATATAGGAGAGCTACCTCGTGTCTCTTTCTATACCAAAAAGCTGTAGGTAGATCAGAGTAGACTTCCTGCTTGAGTTTTTCTTCAAACTCTCTGATCTTTGCTTGGATGTTTTTACAAGTTAGTCTGTCCTCGACTTTCTTGTGTTTCAAATCATCCTCAAGGTACCTAAGGTGGTTAGTTTTTGCACTAATAAGGTTAAGGGTCTTGGAGACGAAGACTTTCTGGAGGCTACTGATGTATCTAGGTTCCGAGCTCCTAAGAAACTTAAACTTAACTAGCTAGCCAAAGGGTTGGGTAGTGATTCTTTCACTATCCGTGATAAAAGGATACAACAGACATATGAACGGGTTTCCTAAAATGACCTTATCTGTTATATTATTGACTAGGACAAATGTGGTTTTGAAACATATGTTGTCCTAGCACACATGTGTTTTTAGGATTTTGAATTCAATCTGCATCTTACCGCCACTTATGGATGTCAATCTTTCCCTGGTCTTTTTGAAGTTCTTGGAGGGAATGATTCCTTCTTGAATGCAGTTGAGATCAACACCTGAGTCTATCAAGGTTATAACCTTAAATTCAAAATCTTTGCTAATGACAATCCTAACTTTGGAATGCCATTTTTGGAAGTTAATCCTGCTGATAGTTTCTAAGAAATTCTGACTGGGTTGTTCTCTCAAACCATATCTGCTGTTGGGTTAACTGTTTCATTTTCGTCATCTGAAGGTTTCTAAAATGAGGGACCTTCCTTATTACCTTGATGAGAAGTACTTTCCAAATTCTTAGCTCTTTGATTAAGGAGACTGTTATCAACCCTAAGAATGGTTAGTTCTTGCTTAAGGGTTCTAACTTCAGACTTGGTTTCCTTGATTTCCTTTTGAAGGTCGTTGACTGTAACTTCCTTCTTAGATTTGGAAAACCTATCATAGATTTTCTCTAGGTCAACTTTGGGTTCGCGAATCCTTGGTTCGGGTTTACTAGTTTCCCTAACTAAAGTTGAATGAAATGCGCTAAGCTTTTGGGCTTTAACTATTGGGTCTTCGATTTGTTTTATGAGATTTAGGAGTAGTTCTTTTTGCTTGCTAAGCACATTGATTTGTTTACTGAGAACATTGATAGTCTTATTCCTACAACAACTATCTTTACATGCTAAACCAATATCTGGGCCACTAGAGAAATCTAAGGCTCTAAAGGGTTCTAAAGATGATGACTGGTTTAACTGGTGGATCTCGTGGTCACTAGAACTACTGGCTGACTCACTTTCTATATGATCAAGCTCTAGGAGTTTAAAGATCTCATCTTTGCTGGTTTGGTCACTGACTAAAGTGTTGATAAGGGATTTGGCCTTGAATCTACACTCTTTTTTGAAATGACCTCTCTTACCACAGTTGAAGCATTTTCCTAATGCTTTTGATGTGGATATCTCATATTTGTTTGTGGACTTGGATCTAGATGGTTTTCCTTTCTTATAGAAATCATTGTTTTTGAAGTTGCTGTACTTATGTTTTCTATAATATTTGGAAGCTATTCTTTTTCTATGGAATTTTTTAGGGGATTCTTTCCCTCTAAACTTGGATTTTCTCTTGGAGGGGGCTATGGGAGGTAAACTATACTATGTACAAAAGTTTCCTACTTCGTACTTGGCTTTGCTCTTGCTAGCTTGGCTTTGGATTTTGAAATCTCTGCATATCTTTATTCCTTCACTGCGAATTGTCCTAGAGATATCTCCATAGGTTAAGTTATCATAATCAATGACACCTAAAAGGTTACAAAGGGTTTCTTTCAGCTTTTCACCAAATAACCTAGGTAAGCCATTGATGAACTTCTCCTTCCAAAATGGAGAGTTACAATCACTTCTGTGCATGACATGGGTGGTGAACACATCTTCATACCACCTGTAGTCGCCAAGGGTTTTACATCTAAGGTTACTTAACTGGTCGTAAATCCTAGATGTGATATTGCTAGGTTTTCCTACGAAGTGTTTCATGATCGTATAGATCAAAGTATTGACTCCATCAGGAATACCTTTTCCTATGCGTTCGTCAAAGATGGAGAGTCCTTCCTCATCTTTTTGGACAGCATGTTTGATATCTTCTTTGGATTCTTTTGTTAGGCAGTTGTTCCACCATTGCAAAAATTTCCCTGTGAATCTTAAAGCTATAAGCTCTATGACTTCTGTGTGGGGACGTCTTTCGTCTAGGTATTTATTGGCTACCATGGTTATATGCTGGATTTTGTTTAGGATTTTCTGTTATGATAAATCATCTATGTTCCACTCATAGAATTTACCAGAGGACACTGAGAATTGGTTACTAACATTCCTTTCCTCAAACTGGAGGTTAGGGGGTGTTGGTCTGGGATACCAATTCTTGGTTAGGCTAGTTGAGGTTGGGTGATGAAGCTTATTCATCTGTAGACCTTGAAACTGATTTTCTATGTGTTTTGTCTCCTTTTTATTTTTTGAGGAGGTTCTGCTAGAGGCTGTATGAATGTCTAAAGCTGCAAGCTGGGGATCTTTATTGGGTGAAAGGGTGACCGGTTCCTTCTTCACAAGTTCCTCGAGCTTCTGGGTGACAATTTCTAAGGCTGTTTTATCCTTAGACCTAAGGTCTGGATGGGTTTATTAGGGTTTCCTAGCTGGAGGACAACCTTGTTTTCCATCTTATTTACCCTATCAAGCTGTTTTCCTAGAACATCAAAACACTAGTTGGTATAGCTGTTCTACTCAATCACCTTTTTAACAAGTTTTTCTTCTCCCGAAGGGATCCTAAAAAGGGTGGCAAGGACATCCTGTCCTTTGTACTTGACAGTGATGGCTACTAGGGGTGGATGACTAGACCTAACGACTTCTTTAGTCTCTTCTTTGGTCCAGTTGGTTTTGGTGATGACACAAGACTTTTTGTGCCATTCAAAATGGTTTTCAAAATATTCAAAGAAAGGAACATTGTTGGATATCTCTTTCATGAATTCTTGCCATTTCTCTAGAACTTCTTTCTTTTGTTTTAGAGTATGGTTGGCTCTATAAGCTTCTCTTTTGACTCTGTTTTCTTCAGAATCAAACTCCTTTCCTAAGGCTACTAGGTCAGGAGTGAAGTCCTTTTTCATAACCATAATTTCATGGTTAACTTGGGGTTCATGGGCTTCATACTGGTATGGATCTTCCATATCAGTTTTAGATGAAGATGGTGTGTTTTGACTGTTGTCTTCATCCTGATTGACAATTGAGTCTTGTTTAGCTGTGCAACAAGGGGTGCTAACCTGAGATTTGGTCTTGACTCCTTGGAGCTCTACACCTAAGTCTCTCCTAGACCTTGGGAAGGGTGCAAGGGGTCTAGAGGAACTAGCCTTGGATGCAAGTCTATCTCTGAGGAGAATAGGGGACTGCCAACTGGATTGGTGAAGATCGATTGGAGATCTAAACTTGGATTCATTATAGTCTAAAGGTGTTCTAAACCTAGACTGGTTAAAACTAAGTCTAACAATTCCATCAGCTAACTGCTGGACAAAGTCTAAATCTGGATTTTGGTTTGGGTTTTGGATCTGGAGAGGATAATTTTCATTCTCTAGAGTCCAACTTAAAGGGAAATCAACTTCAGACCATTTTAGGGTTCTAGGAACCTGAATCTTGGAACTAACATTGGTCTGGATAAGAAGAGTCTCTCCTATCTTCTTTTTATCAAGTGCTCCAACATTTAAGTTAGTTCTGCAGCACTTGTAATAAACTCTGTATATCAAGGCTATCTGGTTGGTTCCTTGCACCATGAGGGTATTATGGGTCTTGATATTAAGGGTGAGTACCTTCATGACATGCGGATCATGGAGGTAGATTGTGAAATCTGGAAAACAGTCGAAATGGATTGGTCTATTGCTTAAACTGGTTTCAACGGTTCCTAAGAGGTTGTCATTGAACCTGATATGATGAGTGTCTCTAAGGGCTATAAGGATTGAATTGTTCAACCCTTTTCTGATGAAAGTTTTAACTCCTACCTGGACTAAACCTATGTGCAAGAATTTGTGTCCTTGCTTCTTGTGAGTTGACGCTGTTATACTCAGTTTTGACCAGTTTAGGTTTAAAACACCTTTAGACTATAATGAATCCAGGTTTAGATCTCTAATCGATCTTCACTAACCCAGTAGGCAGTCCCCTATTCTTCTCAAAGATAGACCTGCATTCCAGGCTAGCTCCTCTAGACCCCTTGCACCCTTCCCAAGGTCTAGGAGAGACATAGGTGTAGAGCTCCAAAGAGTCAAGACCAAATCCCATGTTAGCATTCCTTGCTACACAGCTAAATAAGACTCAGTTGTCAATCAAGATAAAGACAACAGTCAAAACACACCATCCCCGTCTAAAACTGATATGGAAGATCCATACCAATATAAAGCCTATGAACCACAAGTTAACAATGAAATAATGATTATGAAAAAGGACTTCACCCCTGACTTAGTAGCCTTAGGAAATGAATTTGATTTTGAAGAAAACAAAGTCAAAAGAGAAGCTTATAGAGCCAACCATACTCTAGAACAAAATAAAGAAATTCTAGAAAAATAGCAAGAATTCATGAAAGAGATATTCGGCAATGTCCCTTTCTTTGAATATTTTGAAAACCATTTTGATTGGCACAAAAAGTCTTGTGTCATCACCAAAACCAACTGAACCAAAGAAGAGACTAAAGAAGTCAATAGGTCTAGTCATCCAATCCTAGCAGCCATCACCGTCAAGTACAAAGAACAGGATGTCCTTGCCACCCCTTGTAGAATCCCTTTAAGAGAAGAGAAACTTGTCAAGAAGGTGATTGAGCAGAACAACTATACTAACCAGTGTTTAGATGTTCTAGGAAAACAGTTTAATAGAGTAGAAGATAAGATGGAAAATAAGGTTGTCCTCCAGCCAGAAAACCCTACATATATATATATATATATATGTATATATATATATAGTTGAACCACAGAATATCTAAAAGGCTTTTAGATAAATTGGTAAAAATCACTAGAACATTAAGTAATAATTTTTTATGCCTAACAAAAGCAATGCTATGCAATCCTAAAGTATATGAAATGGGTTTTTACTTTCTAGAATTTGTAAAGGCATTAAAGGGTAGACTTATGTGTGTGATCTATTATTATAAAATTGACTTTGGTATAACAAACTCATGGCGTATATAATATAAGCAACATTAAGATTAGATGGCTACATTTCACTTTTTTTTTTTTTTGTTAAAAGATAAAAAGTTCCAACAGTTTCGATTATATATATAAATATATATATATATATATATATATATTAAGGATCATGTTAACAAATGCCTTTAAAGTAATGGTTAATAATCTATTTTAGAAAAATTTTGACATCATTTTTACAAGAAATAGAAAAAGTTGTCAAAATAATAATTGTTTTTTTTTTCTCATAAAAATTTTCTAAACAAATAATTTGTTAACAATTGTCCTAAGAGCATCTGTTAACATTCTCATATATTAATCTTGGAATCTATAAATCTGTAATAATGCAAAGTTCACTGAGGAGTGAGGCCAGTTGGATCGTATAAGGAGAATATTTCTAAAACCATGAGTGTTTTTCTTTTCATCTCAATAAATAATACAAAGTATCAAAGTCATTGGATTTATCCCAAGAGATACCAATATAACAGTTTTTCCAAAGTCATATTCTTGTGATTTCCAAAAAAAAAAAAAAATATATATATATATATATATATATATTCTTGTCATTTTTGAATGAGGTATAATAATTCTGTTTTTTTCCCCATTATCTTGTGTATGAGATAGGAGACTATCCACATCTAAGAGAGAAGGAAAATGCTAGAATTGCAAATTATTTTACAAAAAAGTTTAAGTGAGTAGTTATTGAGAAATAAAAATGTGATGTTAGTAATATATCCAAATAAAAATTAGCAAAAATTTTGTCATAATTTTTTTTTTAATCCATGGCTTAGTAATTGTACTAATAATTATTGGAAGAAACCATGCCACACTGCGTCCCATTAAAATGGGACAATACCCTTGTATGGTAGTTGTATTAATGAGATAACAACCTTTTTTCAACGTAATAATTAAGTTTTACACTATTTTTCACCATTCAATCTATATATATAATAATAGGTAAAGCAGAGAGAAAATCTAATTAGATTTCAAATTGGAATTAAATTAGAGTCTAATTTTACGCCAGGTATCCCATCTAATTTAAGTTTTTAAAATTTTGGGCCAAGTGAATTAATTCAATGTAAAAATTGGATTTCAATTAAAGTTTAATTTTGTGCCATGTGTCTCATCTAATCTAAGTTTTTTAATCTTTGTGTCAAATGAGTTAATTTAGTGTAAAAAACGAGAAGTCCAATATAAGTAAACTATAAAAAATATAATTTTTGAATGATTTTATATTTATGAGCTTTTTTTTTATAACTAAAAACAATTCAAGTTTATAAGTCAATATATATATATATATATATATATATATATATAGCCAAAGTTAAGAGAAATCCCAATTAAATTTCAAATTGGAGTCTAATTTTGCGTCATATGTGTCATCTAATTTTTAAATTTATATGTCAAGTGAATTATTAGGTGCAAAAATTAAAGAGTCTAAATTCAATTAAATTCTAATTTAAATTTTAATTGGAGTTCAATTTTGCGCATGTGTTTTATCAATTTTTTTAATTTTTGCGGCAAATAAATTATGGAATGCAAAAACAAAAGAGTTTAGATCTAATTAGATTCTAAATTATATATATGTAATTGTGATTGTTTTTAAATCCATGCATATGTACGAGATTATACATTAATATATATATATATATATATATATTAATAACTAAAACGGAGAGAAAATTTAATTAAATTCTAAATTAGAATCTAATTTTGTGTCATGTGTCATTTAATTTTTAAATTTTTGTGTCAAGTGAATTATTAGGTGCAAAAATCAATAGGTCTAAATTTAATTAGATTTTAGATTGAATTTTAATTGGAGTTCAATTTTGCGTTATGTATCTCATCTAATTTGTTAATTTTTGTGGCAAGTGAATTATTGGGGGCAAAAGCCGAAGAGTCTAGATCCAATTAAATTTCAAATTATATATATATCATATTTAATTTTGATTGTTTTTAAATGGACTCGTGCATATGCACGAGATTATACACTAGTTAAGCATAATGCATATTTTATGTGAAAATTACAAATTGAACACTTTCACATTTATTAAACAAATACAGGTTTTTTTTTTTTTAGCTCATTCATACAAGGGAAATGTCACCGTAAGAATGATAAAATTGATAAATTGGTATAAAAAATTGATAAAATGACTAAAAATAGTATAGCCAAGTGAAATTCAAAAAAACAACTCTATTAATTCTACACCTTATAAAATTTATAAAATTAGTAAAAAATCTAATATAAAACAAAATAAACTGACATAAAGGTCTTTCTTAACAGGCAGCGTAAGGTGCCTGTTAACCCTATAAATATGCAATACACTTAACACATGCATGTAAATTCATATACATACTTTATTAGTGAAATTCACAAATTGATTACCCTCCTAAAGTTCTGGTAAATCACTGATTCAATTTAATGTTAATGTATAATTCTTTTTATTTTTTTTTTGGTGAAAAATGTTAATGTATAATTCATTTCTACTGGATAGAAAATTTATGATGTCCAATGTCAGATTCAGCAAAGATAGATATATAATTCGTGTATATTGGGTGTACTCAATGTGTCAGAATTTGTCCCACTTTTTTCGACAGTTTAAATTTATAAACAATATAATAATTATTGTATAATAACTATTACTCAAAAATGTAATAAAGAGTCTAGCACTAATAAAAAGAAAAGAATCTCAACTTTTACACACTTTTGATTTACGCTGTCATACCCAGTCTTCCCTCTTTCAAAAATGAATAATAGATCCAAACTAAGTTAATCATATCATCAAATTCAATATGTTTTAGTCACTCTGTTTTTTTTTTTTTTTTTTTTTTTTTTAATTTTATTTCTAATTTCTTAATTGATAATATTCTAAAGCAAACAACAATCACAGTCAATAAACGACCAAACGTCCCGAATCGAAAGTACACATCAAATAAAAATTGTCCTTTAATCTCACTCACAAAACAGAAACATTAAAATATTCCAAATACCCAAAAATAAAAACAAGTTTTTTTTTTTTTAATCCATAATTTTCATTTCGACAAATTGCACGCCAAAGGCGACATGGATCTTGACCCGGACATCACAACCCGAACCGTAACCAAAATAAACGGACTTACCGGAGACGATACATTAGTTCTCCGAAATATCGGAAGCAAGCCGAGACGCGATCGCCGAGTGGTACATTACATCGTGGAACGCAGAGCTCTCCATCATCTTCTTCCTCAGCTGCTTCGCCTTTTCTTCAGTAAAGCACACACGCGAGAATCGGGTCCTGTTTCGGCCCGTTTCGGATTCCAGATCCGAAACACAAGAAACGTTCTTCGCCGAACCTGTGGTGGCGGTGGAAGTGGATGTGGGGTCCATGTAATCCGGTTCCGAGGACCACCCGAAAATGGGTACCCACCAGTTGGCCGAAGCGGGTTTTCTGCGATCCGGGTCAGGTTTGTTTGTTGAAGTGGAGGCCCGAATCGTTCCGGGTCGGAAAGAAGTAAGAGTGGTTGCCATTTTTGAGAGAGAAACTGAGAGAGAGTCTATAGCTTTGAAAGATTTGGTTGAGAAATGAAAACTGGAAACTAAACGCAAAAGCAAAAGGTTTTTGATGAAGTTGAGTTTAATCAGTGCGGTTAAGAATTCTACGTAGCCATGAAATTTCTTGCTTTCTAGGTGTTGTACTTTTTGACTGATAAGCTTTTGACTTGAACAGAAGGGTAATTTTGGTAAAAAGGTACAATGAATAGTAGGTTGGAGTACCGTCGGTGATGTGGAGGGAAACGGATAAGGTAGTACACGTGGAAGGGCATCGAAGAATGTGTTGACTGTTCAGTGGTCTATTCGGGTAAGTGCTTTTTTTATTGCTTTTTGTGACTCTTATGATTTTTTTGTGCACTTTTTGTAAGGTTCTTAGGTACAATTCTTTTTATTTTATTTTTTTAAATTTTGATATTTTGGGCGAGGAAGAGGATTTTTTATTTATTTTTTTATTTGATAAGAACGAGGAAGAGGATTAGGTGATAGGAGTGGAGGGGAAGTCATATTGATGACGGAACTTGGTAGGTGCGATGGACACCTCAAGGTTAATGGCCATTGGCTATTGGGATTTATGAATAACAATGCGGAGGAGTAAGACTGACGTAAGCCCTGAGACTAATCCAATAGCTAACATATATTGTTAACATAATGATCACGTCGTTTTCTTCTTTTTAGAGATGCAAAATGTTCTAAGTTTATTGGATAAGACTTGGTTCAAATGTTATGGTACATTGAATCCATTGAGAGGTGGATCCCTCACAAGTGTTTGGTGGGTGCTTATATCCCAACGAGTCCTAGCGATTTTGGAGCTATTTGGTAACGTTGTTTTAGTACCGTTATTTATATTTTTTAGAAGTATGTATGAGTGAAAAAATGTATGAAAATATGTGTAATATTATTTAAAAATTAAAAATATGTGTTTAAACACATATACCAAACAACTCCGAATCACTCCTGAAGACAAGACTTGGGTCCAAACACCAATGCTCTTGTTTTGACCATAGTTAAAGTCTTATTGCAATATATTGCAAATAATTAACTTATATATTATATAATATATACATATATGATATATATAATGAAGAAATCATTGTAATAACATGATATCAATTATTTCATAATCTATCGTATTGACAAAATGAAGTAATTATCTATTACAATGATGATATCATTGGCCTTCAAAAAATATATATATATATATATATCACTGCAATCATTTAATCCAACTTATTTTGGTTAATTATTTGCAATATATTGCAATAAGATTCGTGTAATAGCCAATAAATACAAGATATTCAAAACAGTAAATTGTTCATTGCAACAATATATATATATATATATATATATCATTTTATCAAAGTTCTCATTAAAATATTTTGAGTTTATTGCAACAAATATTTTTGTTACACAAACCTATTACCTCAAATTTTATTGCAACACATTATATTAGCTATTGCAATGACTCTAATGTTATTGCAATGATTTTTTTTCATTACAATAAATATTTTTTCTTATAGTGAATGTATTCAAATATTTGAAGAGAATGAATGGAAATTAATGCCAATTTAGAATTAAAGATTTGGAGTGATAAGGAAAATTTAATTTAGTAGATGAGGGATTTGAATCATATTGCCTTCCATTTTCAAAATCATACAAAAATTAGTATTAGTGCACGTGTTAGAAGAAATGAAATTGAGTCAGTCTTCATTATTAATGAATATTTAGGAACATGAAAGAAAAAAACTAACGTTCAATGCCGGCTATTTCTTCTTTAAACTTCTTTGATGTTTTTTTTTTTTTAATTTTTTTTATCATTATAATTCTAGTAGAAATAATGATCAGCACTACTCTGCTTTAGTCGGTTGTGGATTTCATGTTGGGGTGCACGACTGCACCTAGGAGTCCAGCCCATATGGGATTCCAATTTCTTATTTAATGAATCCTATTTTAATATGAAATAGGTGAACTTGGGGTACAAGACTTCTATTCAATTAAGAATAGGAATGTTCGGTAGGAGTGACAAAATTGGACACGACTAGCAAACTCGACACGACATGAAATTAGTAGGTTATAGGTTGAGACTTAATGGGTTCATGTCATACTTAGGTTGACACAACTGACATGTTTAATAAATGGGTTGCGTTAGTGTCCATCACATGGAATCTGTTTGACCTGTTTGACTAGTTTAATTAAATAACATTTTACTAATATACCCTTTAAACCCTAGGTATATAAACTTCTTAATTGTTGTGGTTTATTTTATTTGACATATTATGATTGATTATATGTGATATTGAGATATGGTTTAGTTTTGAATTATTATTTTTAATGCAGTTACTTATTAGTTCTAATTTTTATATAAAAATATTTATTTGTTTGTGTTTTCATAATTCATATCAATTTGTTTAATACTAAAATTATTATTATTATTTTCGTTTTGATAAAATCTAATAACTAAGTTGACACAACTGACTCGTTTAATAAATGAGTTGTGTTAGGGTAGAGGAATATTGACTTGTTTAATAAACATGTCGAGTTAGGGTTGACCCATATAGTCTAATACTCATAACTCGACACGACACGAACCCGACACGTGAACACAAATTGCCATCCCTAGTGTTAGGCGACAAAGCTTTTATATAAAACTTATGCATGTGCTTTCACATATAGAGAAAAAAGAGATATTTAAAGAGACTAAAGAGTGAAACACAGATTTAAAGCCGATTGAAGGAAAAATATTAGTGCTTTGTGTTGCACTGAGGGAAGAAAGAAAATGTGATTTTTTTTTTTTGCTCAAGACACACAAGGAAAATAAATTGGGGGTTTTCTCTAGGATGATTGTTTGGGTGCTACAATCATAAGAGAATTGAAGTATTTAGAGTGAAAGATCTTGCTACCGGGTTTTGTGGTGAGGTTGTATTTGTTCCTAGATGTGTTATTATATTTTTCTAATTTATTGTGAACTCAGGTTTTTAGGTATAACTTGAGTGTTGTAATCTCTATTTTATTATGGTGGATTTATCGGATTTGCCTCGTGGTTTTTCTCTCTACACTGGAGGGTTTTCCACGTAATTTCTTGGTGTTCTTATTGGTTGATTTTTTTTTTTATCACTTCTGTAGATTTCTATTTTCTTTGTTGTGTGGGTTATATTTAATTTAATTCACACATAGACTGGGATTTATCCCAACAAGTGGTATCAGAGCATTGGTTGTTGGACGTGATTGTCTTGTGTTGAATTAAATGGAAAATATGAATATGAATATGAGCACTATGATTAAACTCTCGGCGTCAAATTATTTGATTTGGAAGCCAATGATGGAGGATGTCCTTCACTATAAGGATTTGCATGGCCTTATTAAGGGTGATATTGCTAAGCCAAGCGAGATGTCTGATAAAGACAGGGAGAAGTCAAATAGAAAAACCATTGGATGTATTAGACAATGCATCGATGTGAGAGTGTTTCATCATGTATCTCAAAAGACTAATGCAGAAGCTTTTTGGGAAAAATTGAAGGGTCTTTATGAAAGAAGGATAGCTCAAAATAAAGCTTTTGTGGCTAGAAAGCCTGTGAGCTTGAAGCTTAAGGAAGGGAGATCCATTGCTGAGCATTTAAGTGAGTTCCAAGACTTGGTGAATCAGATGGTCACAATGAAGCTGATAATTGATGATGAGCTTCAATCTTTATTACTTCTGAGTTCCTTACCTGACAGTTGGGAGACTTTGGTGGTGTCACTTAGTAACTCTGCTCCAAATGGTGTGCTACAACTTGCAATGGTCAAGGATAGCTTGTTCAATGAAGAAACAAGAAGAAAAGATATAGGCAAGGATAATGTACAGGCTCTTGTCATAGAGAATAGGGGAGGAGTAAGACTAGAAATTCTAAGGGGCGTGGTAAATCCAGAAGTCAGTCAAAATCAAAAGGAAAATTCAAGTGTTTCTACTGTGACAAAGAATGTCACATAAGAAGAAACTACAAGGCTTGGAAGAATAAACAGAAAGATGAGAAAAATCAGAATAAGGCAGAAGAACAGAATACCACTGCCGTCTCGACAATTGAAGATGTGGTGATCTGTGTAGGAGAGGATGAATGTTCCAATGTTTCACATCCTTATGTTGAATGGGTATGACTCAGCCTCTTCCTGTCATGTCACTCCAAGAAAGGAGCTCTTTACTTCATACAAAACAGGAGACTTTGGGAGAGTGAAGATGGGTAATAACAGTTATGCTGACATTGTGGGAATTGGAGATATTTGTGTTAAGACTAACACCGGATACACCTTGGAATTGAAGAATGTGCGACATGTGCCTGATATGCGCTTGAATCTGATTTCTACTTATATTTTGGATAAAGAAGGCCATGGCAACTATTTTGGAGATGGTAAATGGAGACTCTCCAAAGGATCATTGGTGCTTGCTGGAGAGAAGATTTGTTGTGCACTTTACAAGACACAAGTAAAGGTGTGCAAAGATGTTGTTAGTGCAACTCAGGAAGATCCTATGCCTAACTTGTGGCATAGGAGGCTAGCTCACGTGAGCGAAAAAGGGTTGCAAATTTTGGCAAAGAAGTCTCTTATTCCTTTTGCCAAAGGTATGTCACTAATACCTTGTGATTATTATTTATTTGGAAAACAACATAGAGTGTCTTTTCGCATACCCTCTACTAGAAAGCCCAATGTGTTAGATCTTGTTTATTCTAATGTATGTGGTCTCATTGATGTGGAGTCCTTAGGTGGTAATAAGTATTTTGTTACTTTTATTGATGATGCTTTACGAAAGGTGTTGGTATATTTTTTGAAAACTAAAGACCAGGTATTTGCGCACTTCAAGAAATTCCATGACATGGTGGAAAGAGAGAAAGAGAAGCCTATGAAGTGTATCCGTACTGAAAACAGAGGTGAATATACGTCTAATAAGTTCAAGAGTTATTGCTTCGAGAAAGGTATTAGACATGAGCAGGTAATTGTTGGTATTCCACAGCAAAATGGGGTGGCAGAGAGGATGAATCGCACTATTGATGAGAAGGTCAGATGTATGTTGAAAATGACTAATCTGCCTAAGTCATTCTGGTGTGAAACTGTTCAAACTGCGTGCTACCTAATTAATCGGTCTCCATCAGTTCCATAAGAGTTTGATATTCCAGAGAGAGTTTGGACTGGGAAAGATGTTTCTTACTCTCACTTGATGGTATTCGGGTGCAAGTCATTTGCACATGTGCCTAAGGAACAAAGATTGAAGCTTGATAGTAAAGCCACTCCTTGTATATTTGTTGGATATGGAGATGCAAAATTTGGCTACAAGTTAGAGGATCTTGAGAAAGAGAAGATGATCAGAAGTCAAGATGTGATTTTTCATGAGAATGAAAATTTGGCAAACCTTAAGAAAACTAAAAAGACAAAGGATGCTGTTGTAGGTGTTTCTGACCTTATACCTACCTTTTCTTCCTCCGATCGTGTCATAATTAGGGAAAAGTTGCAAGATGAGAATCTTGGTGATGATCCAATAGCAGTTGATGGTGATGAGCCAGCAAGAGTTGATGGTGATGATGCTCAAGCTATTGAAGATGTTGAACAAGGGGAGCAACTTGTTCCACCCTAGATTGAAGAACCTCAAGTGAGGAGGTCTACTAGGGAGCGTCATCCATCAACTAGACATCCCTCTTCTGAGTATATTTTGCTTACTGATGAGGAGGAGCCAGAATGCTTTCAAGAAGTAGAGTTTCATAAGGATAAGCAGAGTTAGATGAAGGCTATGCAAGAAGAGATGAATTCTTTGCATAAGAATAAAACATATGAGTTGGTTGAACTTCCTGAAGGTAAGAACACATTAAGAAATAAATGAGTGTTCAAGTTAAAGAAAGATAGTGAAAAGTTAGTGAAGTACAAAGCTCGATTGGTGGTCAAGGGTTTTAGTCAGAAACATAGGGTTGATTTTGATGAAATATTCTCTCCAGTAGTAAAGATGAGTTCCATTCAAGTAGTTCTAGGATTAGTAGCTAGCTTGGATCTTGAGCTTGAGCTTGAGCAATTAGATGTGAAGACTGCTTTCCTCTATGGTGATTTGGAGGAAAAGATCTACATGGTACAGCTAGAGGGATTTGAAGTGAAAGGAAAAGAACACAGGGTGTGTAGATTGAAGAAGAGTTTGTATGGCTTGAAGCAAGCTCCAAAACAGTGGTACAAGAAGTTTGACTCATTCATGATGGGTCACGGGTACACAAAGACAAATGCAGATCATTGTGTGTATGTCAAAAAGTTTCTTGATGGTAAATTTCTTATTCTTTTGTTATATGTAGATGATATGTTGATAGTAGGGCAAGATGCTAGTATGATTGGTGATTTGAAAAAGGATTTGTTCAAGGCCTTTGATATGAAAGACTTAGGTCTAGCACGACAAATTCTAGACATGGAAATTACACATGATAGGAAAGCCAAGAAGTTATGGTTGTCACAAGAAAAATATGTTGAGTGGATACTTGAAAGGTTCAACATGAAGCATGCCAAACTAGTCGGTACACCTCTTAGTGGTCATTTCAAGCTAAGTAAGAAATCTTGTCCATCATCCATGAAAGAGAAAGTGAACATGGCATCAGTTCCTTATTCCTCTGCAGTTGGGAGTTTGATGTATGCTATGGTTTGTACACGACTAGATATTGCTCATGCAGTTGTTGTTGTCAGTAGGTTTATGGTTAATCCTCGTAAAGGTCACTGGGAAGTAGTGAAATGGATCTTCAGATATTTGAGAGGTAGCTCTAAGTCTTGCATGAGTTTTAGTAGCTCTAAACCAGTTTTGGAGGGTTATATAGACGCAGATATGGTTAGTGACCTTGACGGTTGAAAATCTACTTCTAAGTATTTATTTACTTTTGCAAGGGGAGCTGTATCATGGCAGTCAAAATTGCAAAAGTGTGTTGCCTTATCTACAACTGAGGCTGAGTATATTGCAGCAAATGAAGCAGGTAAATAAATGCTTTGGATGAAACAATTTCTCCAAGAATTGGGTTTGATGCAAGACAAGTATGTAGTTCATTGTGATAGTCAAAGTGCAATAGACTTGAGCAAGAATGCTACGTTTCATTCTCACTCAAAACACATTGAAGTGAGTTACGATTGGATAAGACTAGTTGTTGAAAAATGATTGATGCAATTGAGAAAGATTCATACTGAGAAGAATCCAGCTGACATGTTGTCTAAGGTTGTGACCAAAGAAAAGCTTGAGCTTTATGTCGGAATGGTCTGCATGAATTCTAACTGAAAAGTTGGGATGAAGTTCTCTTTCCTAAATGGGCTGGAGGGGGAGATTGTTGGGGTACATAGCTGCACCTAGGAGTCCAGCCTATATGGGATTCTAATTTCTTATTTAATGAATCCTATTTCAACATGAAATAGGTGAGCTTGGTGTACAAGACTTCTATTCAATTAAGAACAGGAGTGTTAGGTGGCAAAGCTTTTATATAAAGCTTGTGCATGTGCTTTCACGTATAGAGAAAAAAGAGAGATTTAGAGAGACTGAAGAGTGAAACATAGATTTGAAGTCAACTGAAGGAAAAAGATTAGTGCTTTGTGAGGCATTGAGGGAAGAAATAAAATGTTATTTTTCTTTTGCTCAAGACACACAAGGAAGATAAATTGGGGGTTTTCTCTAAAACAATTATTTGGGTGCTACAATCACAGAGAATTGAAGTACTCAAAGTGGAAGATCTTACTACCGGGTTTTTTGGTGAGGTTGTATTTATTCCTAGATGTAGTAATGTATTTTCCCAATTTATTGTGAACTCAGGTTTTTGGGTATAACTTGAGTATTGTAATCTCTATTTTATTATAGTGGATTGATCGGATTTACCCCGTGATTTTTCCCTCTACACTGGATGGTTTTCCACGTAATTTCTTAGTGTTTTTGTTGGTTGATTTTTTTTTATCGCTTCCGTAGATTTCTATTTTCTTTATTGCTTGGGTTATATTTAATTTAATTCACACATAGACGGGGATTTATCCCAACATTTCGCATGTCCATTGATATGCAAATGACTCTGCACTTTCCCACATGTACCTCCTGAAATAAGGAAAAAAAATGGGCATGATATTACGTTGTTCAGAGTACCAAAAGTGCAAATGAACATAGAAGTCATTCATATTCATTCTTCATGGCAGGACCTTCTCAACTCCCCTCATTTCGCCACCTATTAACCACCAATCAAATGGTATAAACTCAGTTCTAAATGTAAAGCTGTTGAAGAAACCATCAACTTATCTTTCTCCTTGACTTGCAAAATAGTAAGTGTAATCAATAGTGTTAATAAATTGACCCTATTATCAGATTCTTTAAATGATATACTAGCTTTTGTTTTTTCATTAATTAATAAAATATTAAAAACTAATGAATATTAGTAGCTCCTATCCAAATCTCACTATCAATCACCCCAAGTAGCTACCAAGACTATTTAATAGAACATCCATACAAGTGGCTAACTTCACTTATGATAGGTAGGTTCTCTTCTAACCATAAGAGAACATTCTTTTTGTATATAAATGCATCGCTAGAGTCTCTGTTTCACCACTAAGGCCTTCTACAATAAAAATCCAAAATAATGACAGAAAACGAATTAAGGATACGAAAGAAAACTAATTTAATAGAGGATTGATGCAAAATGGTTTGGCTACACATGACAAAAACATCTCGTTCCAATGAGGCATGTGATCAATTGGACGGGAAAAACGAACACTGTTCACTCCCTTTTCATGTAGCAGAGTTTTATACATTTGAACAAGCTTGCAAATGAATGTTTCTGTCTCCCATTTGCAGTACACGTAGACACAATAATAGAGGTTATATTGTACATCTTTGTAGGTGAAAGAACCATAAATTTGATTGCCCTCATCTTTTAGCCTATCACTATCTTCCTATTCCATCTAAAGTTAACGGTATCATCCACGTTAGTCACTCCAAGATGTAACATACTGCTTCAAATAGAAACATGAAACTAAGTTATATTTAACTATCACCCAAAAGTCAATTATGGTTTGGCAAGGAAGGAATAAAAGAGTAGTAGTGATTAGTGAAGGACTAATGCAAGAAACTATATATTTTCACCTTTTTCACACTATTCATTATCACAAGCGTGATCGCAGAGCAGCAATAGATCTTTCTCCTGAATCTTTCCCATCTCTTTGAGCTTGTGAATTACCTACTCTGATTTGCTAAAACAAATAAGGGAAATATTCATGGTTTATTTCTACATAAAGAAGAAGAAAATTAAGAAATAATGATAAAACCTTTGTTGACACCTACTATTCATTTGGATCTATCAAGATCATGCTCTCTTGCAAGTCTAGCACATAATTCACAACATTTTTTCTTGTGCAATCGCTCATTCCTGGAGTTGCACAATGAGTCTTATTGTAGATGTTTATGATCCCAATATTTTTTGTTATTAGTTTCATCAAATATTTCAATAACTTTCCTTACCAAAATTTGCAATATTCCAAGATCTATTTTGTTGTTATTAGTTTCCTCCAATATTTCAATAATTTTCTTTACAATTTTTTTTTCAATATTTTAATAATTTTCCTTAAAAAAAATTATAATCTTCTATGCAAAATTTTATAAAAAAAATAAAAAGACAATTAGAGTGGTGTAGTTATCTGATCATATTATATGTATTTATAAATTTGTAAATTGCATGATATGGGGCTAATATAGATAGGCAAGTTTCATGCCTACTCAAAAATGCCAGTATCATTTTTTTTTAAATGCAAATGTTTTTTTGATAAAAAATAAAAATGTAAATATTCTTCAATTATTTTCTTTACGTTCTTGATTGTGTGTGTTAATATATATGTATATATATATATATATATATATTTATATATATAAACATTGTTGGACTTGTTTCAGTGGTTGCAAAAGTAACTAAATTTGAATAAGAATATCATGTTTCAAATTAATGGTTTCTCATACAAATCTTTGAAAAATGACATTAAAATTTATTAATATTTAAGTAATTAAAGCATCACTTAACATAATTAATATAACAAAATAAACATATTTTTCTATTAGAAATCACAAAAAATAGTTTCTCATAGAAAACTTATATAAATAATTATATAAATTCCTCTAATATAAATAACTAATGCACAACTATAGATAATTAATATGGTAATGTAGGGGTATTGGGCCCAGGGCCACATTATCTATGTGTACATTGGACCTAGGGCCCAATCTGAGGATGTGAAGTCGTCCGAGGAGGAGTAAATATTGTCAGGGGAGTCTATATTAGTAAATGAAGAGGTTAATTTTGGTCATAAGGGCCTATGAGGGTGGTATGAGGATGAATGTCTCCTCGGCTAACCAAAGTTGAGGTCTGAAGGGGTGGTCTGCCGTCTAGGGGAACGTTTTGAAAAATTCTGTTGATATGGATAAGCATTACAGAAATTTAGGGTAAGGTGGAGTCCTAAAATATCTAAGAAGAAAGCTACTACTTCCGCATTGAATGCTCTGTAGCTAACCCTCTGGCCGCATTAATGTGGAAGTGATACCTGAACAGTTTTTTTCAGCCTTACAACTACTACACAAAGACTTCAGAAAGGGGCTGATGAGACAAGTATCAACACCAACCGTCTGGCTTGCACATGGAGGGGAGAGATGAAAGGGGAAGATAGTATAAAAGAAGAAGGCACGCCAAAAAATTGGGGGGGGGGGGATTGGGTCAGTCAATAGTTAAACTTGTAATCACATTTGAGAGAAATATATAAGAATTAATCTCCTTGGATTGTGCCGAGGATGATTTCTTTGAGATTAAACCAGTCTATCTTCATTTTCTTGTCATCTGGATACACTTTGATTGTTGTCTAATTCACTAAAGCCCAGTTTTCTAACCCACTTTCTACAAATTCATTGTATTGGGCTTTTTGGGCCTAAGTCCGTTCGTCCTTTAGGCAAGGGACTCAAATCTGGTCCTTACAATTGGCGCTGTCTATGGGGAGCTCTGGTGTGGTAGTGAGTCTAACGTTCAACTATGGTAGGTTCAGGTCCAAACTAGGCAGAGTCTAGGGGTTCCCAACATCATGATCACTTTCTCCATCTTGAAAGAGAAAGGGACCGTGAGGGAAGTGTGCATACCACTCATACTAGCAGGAGCTAATCTCAAAATGGGAGTCATGTCTCTCATGAGGAAAATGCTAGGAACATGCAATAGGAGATAGATCATTTAAGTAGAAAGTTATGTCGTAGGTAGAGGAGGAGGACTCCCCTAAGCTCAGCATCTCCCTCTGATGATGATGATGATAGTTATAGGCCCAGATCAAGGACTCCCCTTAGTGAGTCTTTCTCGTGTGATAACGATTACCACCTTGGGTGCAGGGACAAACGCCCATCCTGCATGGGTGTAGGAAGTGATGCAATGAGTAGGGCGCTCAACCAGATTTCCAGATCACCTTTCACGCGCAGGATTGAGGGAAGGAGACTTCCTCGGTGGTTCACTTAGCCAACATTTACCATGTACAATAGGCAAACAGACCCTATAAAGCACGTGAGCCATTTCAACCAGAGGATGGCTGTGCACTCCAAAAATGAGGCCTTGATGTGCAAGGTGTTTCCCTCTAGTTTGGGGCCTGTAGCCATGAGGTGGTTTGATGGTCTGGGCATAGGTATTATTGATTCCTTTAAAGAGCTCACCTAAGCGTTTGGGTCTCGTTTTATTACATGCAGTAGGGTTCCTTGGCCATTGGATTCCATATTGTCCATGTCTATGCGAGAAGGGGAGACCCCAAAAATGTACTCGGACAGATACTGGGAGATGTTTAACGAGATTGATAGGGATTTTAATGATGTGGCCATCAGGGCCTTCAAGGTCGACCTACCTGCCGAGCATGATTTAAGAAAATCCTTGATCGAGAAGTCGGTAAGAAGTGTACGTCGGCTTATGGACCGCATTGATGAATATAAGATGGTCGAGGAAGACCAACAGCAAGGCAAGGGTAAGGGTAAGGTTATCCTTCAAGAGAGGAGGGATTTCAGGTCAAACCGTTACAACAATAACAGACCCCAAATGGATTTTGTTGGACAATCTAGATCTACGGCTCCTTAAGTGGTTAACACTGTATTCTAAGAACCAGTGCATCAGGTCTTAGAGAAGATCAAGAACGAGCCATACTTCAAATGGCCAAAAAAAATGGGAGGAGACCTCTTGAGGCGCAACCAGAGCCTTCATTGCTAATACCACTGAGAGCAGGGGCATACCACTGAGGACTACAGAACTCTGTGGAACCATCTGGAGCAACTGGTCAGAAAGGAAAGGTTACAGCGTTTTGTGTATCAGGGAGATCAATTAAGGTCAGGGGCTTAGGGGGACATTTCTTTAAGGCCCTCGTTAGGCACAATCAATGTCATCTTTGCTGCACCTAGGAGAACTGGTTCTCATCCTTCCAAGATAATGTTTGTAGCTTGGCTACCAGCCGAGGACTCTAATTCTGGGCCGAAGAAGGCTAAAGTGGAGATTTGACTGGTGCTAAGTTTTTTGGACGAGGACAAGTTGGAACCATCCAACCACACGATGATGCTTTGGTGGTCACCCTTAGAATAGGAAGGTATGATGTGAAGAGGGTGATGGTAGACCAGGGCAATGGTGTAGAGATTATTTACCCTTACTTGTAAAGAGGGCTGAACTTAAAGCCTGAGGATCTGACAACCTATGATTCACCTTTGGTGAGTTTTGATGGGAAAGTCATCGTCCCAAGGGGTCAGATTAGGTTGCCCGTGCAGGTAGGTTTAGAGGTGGTTGAGGTAGACTTCATTGTGGTGGATGCATACTCTCCCTACATGGCCATTGTGGCTATACCCTGGCTTCATGCCCTAGGAGCCGTTTCTTCAACTCTGCCTTTGAATGTGAAGTATCCCTCAGGGGACCGGATTGAGAAGCTTGTGGGGAGTCAATCCATGGCTAGGCAATACTTCGTGGCTACCATTATGCATCAACCTGCAGTTGAGTCCTCGGCCTCTGCTGAAGGGGGCTTATAGCAATCAAGGGTTTCGGTCCTATCTAAGGATGCGGTGTCAGGAGAGGCGAAGTGTGAAAGGTTGGAGGAAATTGCTATAGATGGCGATCCGGACAAGTTCTTCCAGATTGGAACTCAGTTGCCTCCTCAGAAAAAGGAGAAACTGTTAATGTTTCTTAGGAGGAATATTGATGTGTTTGCCTGGAATGTCTATGAAGCTCCTGGAGTAGATCTAGAATTAATTTGCCATCATTTGAATGTTAACCCGGCTGTCCTCCCTAGAAATCAACCACCTTGGTGCTCATCTAAGGAGTATTCTGATGCTGTCAAGGAAGATGTGAATAAGTTTAAGTAGGCTAGGGCTATTAAAGAAGTGTTTTACGCTAAATGGTTGGCTAATATAGTGGTAGTGAAGAAGAAGAATGGAAAGTGGCGGGTATGTATAGACTTCACAGACTTGAACAAAGCCCATCCAAAGGACCCCTTCCCCATGCTCCGGATTGATCAGTTAGTGGATGCAACTGTGGGCCATCCTCAAATGAGCTTCTTGGATGCCTTTCAGGGGTACCATCAGATACCTTTAGCCTTGGATGATCAAGAGAAAACAACTTTTGTCACTTCTATTGGGAATTACCACTACAAGATGATGCCCTTTAGTCTGAAGAATGCGGGGTCCACCTATCAGAGGATAATGAACAGGATGTTTGAGCCACAGCTAGGGAAAAATATTGAGATTTATATAGATGACATGGTGGTCAAGAGCAAGTTGGAATTGGAGCACATCAATGAACTCAAGAATATCTTTAAGATCTTGAAGAGACACAAGCTGCGATGTAATGTTTCTAAGTGTTCTTTTGGTTTCGGATCAGGGAAATTCTTGGGGTACATGGTTACAAATCGTGGAATTGAAGTCAACTTTGACCAGATTAAGGCAATCAACAGTTTACAGCCACCTCGGAATCCCAAAAAGGTCCAGAAGCTAATAGGGATGTTCGCTGCTCTAAACCGATTCATCTCTCGATCAGCAGACAGGTGTAGGCCTTTCTTTTAGTTGTTGAACAAGTGGAAGAAATTTGAATGGACCGAGGAGTGCGTCATGGCTTTCCAGCAGTTGAAGGAGTATCTTTCTCGCCCACTCATAATGTCCAGACTTGAGGTGGATGAGGTCTTGTTTGCTTACATTGTAGTGGCCTCCCACGCGGAGAGCTTAGTGCTGGTACGAGTTAATAGTAGGGTACAGAGACTGGTTTATTACGTGAGCAAGTCATTACATAAGGCCGAGGTCCGCTACCTACCATTGGAGAGGGTCATTTTGGTAGTGGTGCATGCTACACGTAAGCTCCCCCACTACTTTCAGTCATACACAGTTGTTGTCCTAACCCAACTTTCGCTTAAGTCTCTACTTCGGAGCGCTGATTACACAGGGAGAGTTGCCAAGTGGGGAACGATCTTAGGGGCTTTCGATACCAGGTACATGCCTCACACCTCTATCAAGGGTCAGGTCCTCGCTGACCTAGTGGTCGAGTTTGTTGAAATCCCATTTAAAGAAAAAGTTGAGGGGAAAAACATGGATGAAAAATTAGTTGGCATGGTATCACTGCAGGGACCTTTATCTTGGAAGGTGTATGTAGATGGTGCAGCAAATCAAAAGGGATCCAAAGTGGGGTTAGTTTTAGTATCTCCTGAAAGGATCACTATCGAGAAATCCTTGAGATTGGGATTTTCAGCCACAAACAATGAGACTGAGTATGAAGGTCTGTTGGTAGGGATGACCATGGTTCAGAAAATGGGTCGAAAAGTAGTGGAAATCGTCTTTGATTCAAGGCTGGTTGTGGGCCAAGTTCAAGGAGATTTGGAAACTAAAGATCTGAAAATGCAGGAATATTTGAACCAGGTTAGACACTTACAGTCTGGATTTGAATCTTTTAATTTGTCACAAATCCCTAGAAGTAGAAATACACATGCTGACTCTCTTGCCACACTGGCAACCTCCTCGGCGCAAAGTTTACCTCGGGTGATCCTTGTGGAAGACTTATGTAAACCCACTGAGGTAGGGAGAGATGTGGTTCATGTTCATCAAATAAGGGTGAGTCCCAGCTGGATAGACTCTATTGTGCTATTCCTTAGAGAAGACACTTTGCCTGAAAGCAAATTTGAGGCTGATAAGATACGGAGAAAAGCTCCTTGTTTTTGGCTGTTCGAGGACCAAAAATTGTACATGAGATCTTTTTCTGGCCTATATGTGCTATGCATACACCCTGAAGCCGTTGGGTTACTACTAGAAGAATTACACAAAGGGATTTATGGAAGCCATACAGGAGGCAGATTTTTGTCTCACAGGACCTTCACCTAAGGCTATTGGTGGCCAAATGTGCAGAAGGAAGTACAAGAGTATGTGAAGAAGTGTGACAAATGCCAAAGATTTGCACCAAACTTCATCAACATGAAGGGGTCCTTAATCCTTTGTCTATTCCTTGGCCCTTTGCTCAATGAGGCTTGGATATTGTAGGGTCTTTCCTTAAGGCAGCAAGGAATAAGAGATATTTACTGGTTAGCATGGATTACTTCACCAAGTGGGTTGAAACTAAACCATTGGCAAACATCAGGGACGTGGATGCCTAGAGATTTATTTGAAAAACATTGTCACGCGGTTTGGGATCCCTCATACACTTGTCTTGGACAATGGACTTTAGTTTAACAGTAAAGCCTTCAGGAGGTATTACTGCGATCTGGGAATTACAAATAGGTATTCCACCTCGGCTTATCCTCAGGGGAATAGACAGGTCGAAGCTGTCAATAAGGTCATAATACGTGGACTCAAGAAGAGATTGGATGATGCGAAGGGAAAATGGGTAGAAGAGCTATCACACTTCCTTTGGACATACCGGATTATACCTCGTAGGTCCACGAGGGAGACGCTCTTTTCAATGACTTATGGGGCCGAAACTGTTGTTCCTCTGGAGACTAGATTCCCCATATTGAGAACGAGTTCTTTCACTCCAAGTTGCAATGATGGGCTATTGGAGAAGAGCTTAGATTTAATTGAAGAATAAAGAGAAAATGCTATGGTCCAACTAGCCTATTATCAACATAAGCTCAAGCAAAGGTATGATGCCAACGTGAAGCTAAGGCCACTAGCGCCTGGAGACTTGGTGTTAAGAAAGGTCATGGGTACTGCAAAGAACCCAACCTAGAGAAAGCTAGGGCCCAACTAGGAAGGACCATATCGTATCGCATCAGTGGCTGGAATAGGTGCATATTATCTTGAAGATCTAGAGGAAAAAACTGTACCACACCTCTAGAATGTAAATAACTTGAGAATGTATTATTATTATTAATGAAAGCTTTCCTCGCCATGTTTGAATCTATTGTATTGTGCGTCATGTTTTCTACCATTTGCTTGAATATTAAACAAAACCTCGGTCATGTCGGTCTCTTCGGACCACATACCTTGGGTAAATTGATATTTCAAATTATTCTTCCTAAGTGTCAAACAGAACTTCGGTCATGCCTGGCTCCCCGAACCATATATCTTGGGTAAATTGATATTTTGGGTTATTAATCTAAGTATTAAACAGAACCTTAGTTATGTCTGGTTCCTCGGACCATTTACTTTGGGTAAATTAATACTTTCTGTTATTTTCATAAGTATCAAATAGAACCTTGGTCATGATTGGTTCCTTGGACCAAATACTTTGGGTAAATTGATATCTTTTAATGAATTTCTCTAAGTATTAAACAGAATCTTAGCTATGTCTCGCTCCTCAAACCACATGTTTTGAGTAAATTAATACTCCATGACATTTATCTAAGTATTAAACAGAACCTTAGTTATGTCTGGTTCCTCAGACCATCTACTTTGGGTAAATTAATACTTCCTGTTATTTTCATAAGTATCAAACAGAACCTAGGTCATGTCTGGCTCCTCGGACCACATACTTTGGGTAAATTGATATCTTTTAATGTATTTTCTAAGTATTAAACAAAACTTCAATTGTGTCTGGTTCCTTAAACCATCTACTCTGAGTAAATTAATGCTTCCTATCACTCTATTAAAATATCAAAACAAAGTCTTGGCCATACCCGAATCCTCGAACCATGTACTTGAGGTAAATTAGTACTTTCTATTAACTATATAAAATGTCAAATAAAATCAGCCATTCTGAACGGCAGAGATCCTTACTGTAGTGACATGTTTAATTGCATGATCGTAAGCATCACTTAAAGCATTTACAGGAATACCTACATCTGTTTAAGAATTAGTTGTCCTTTAAATCCTATAAACCTATTAATAATTGGGAGATTGAGCAGAATCAGACGGATACAGATACTACACCATTTGTGTATGTTTTTAAAATTCAAAGTTATGTCTTGTCGAGATTGTGGACTTGGTGAGTTTAGCATGTCTTGCTACTAATCATGTGATGGGTAATAATTATACTGCCATCTATGCATACCAATAAGTCCAATTACACCTCATTATCACATTTCCTCAAATGTTTAATGAAACAGAGACTATGTTTGCATTAACATAAACATCACAAGCATAATGGAAAGACTTGAAATTTTCATTAACATTAATCCTTTAAAGAAAACCATTGGATTACAAAAGATTGAGTACATTAAAAAAAAAAAAAAAAAAAAAAAAAAAAAAAAAAAAAGGAAAGAGGACAGCTTAAGGTTTCATCTTTATCACAAGCTTGTCCTTTTGAGTCTTGGGAGGCTGGGTGGAGGCCACCGTGGTAGATGCGAGACCTTTGCCTTTGAGGTCTTCCTTGGAGGGCAAGGGTAGAGTTGCCAACATAATCTCCGTAGTTTGGGAAGCCTCTTTCTCCTTGGAGAGCTCTTTGGAGGCATTTTGGGCCACTTCCTTAGAGGCGTCAGCTCCCTTCATAGCATCCTCGGATTGCTCTACCACCTCGGAAGGGATGTTGGCTGCGAGAATGGCTTTTCTTGGACTTTCCTTGCCTTCATCTACCTCTTTTGAGACCAAGTTAGCCTTGGAGCCTGAGGAGCCCGAGTCACGAATAGCTGAAGGGTAATACACACTCTTTGCTCTCTAAAGGCCAGAGGAGGCCTCAACTCCAAATTGGTCAAGGGCCTCATTCCACACTTAGAGGCAATAAAACCTGCACACCTCTGAGACTTCTGCCCTGAGGGCTTCCTCGGTCTTTGCCACGCCTATGTCGTAGCCTTCTTGCTCAGCTTGCTCCTTGGCCTTCTTGGCCTCCTCCAGTTTCTTTGTCAAAGTTTTGATTTAACCTTTGGCGACAGCGAGCTCGTCCTCAGCCTGGTGGAATTGCTTTCGTTAAGCCTTTGTTTGCCTCTCAACCATGTCCAGGGCAGCCTCAGTGCTCTTCTTGTCACGATCGGCCTAGACTAGTTTAGAAGCGAGGTCTTGAGACTTCTTTTCTAATACCTCAAAGGATTTCACGGCGACAATGCTTCTACCCTCCTCATCCTTGGGTAGCTTGTGGGAGCTAAAAACTATCTCTTCGGCTCTATGGGCAGCCTGGACGGCCTTTTAAAAGAAAAAAAAAAGGGAAGAAATGAGAAGAAATACCAATAAAATCAACAAAGTATAAGTATTAGTAAAAAATAAAAAATAAAACAAAGGGATGGTAGATAGAAGACTTACCAGTTCGAGGTCTCTTTTTAAGCTGAGGAAGACCTCGTGCTTCCTCATTGACCGCCAATTGGCCATGTCTTCAGGAAGCAGTAGAGCTTGCTCCACTACGTCGGTCACGTAGCTGGCCTTCCCATCCTGGAAGTTTCTGATCGAAGCATCCGTTGGCAATGGGGCTCCGTCCAGTACTAAAGTGGGCGTCCATGCAGGAGAGCTAACCTGGGATCCACCTCTTTTCTCAGCCAAATTTTGTGCTACTTTGGCTTGTTTAGCCCCCTTTTGGGCTCAGCATCCTTGGGAAGAGGACCTTTGTTTCCTTCCCCCACGACTTGGCTTTTTTGATCCCTTTTCCTTTTAAGGTCAGCAGGATCAACTCGGAGAGGTTGAGTGGGAGGGGGCGGTGGGAGTTTGGCTTGGGTATTCTTCTCGGGCGCCTTGCTCCCCGAGGTAGCCTCCATCATGTCTAAAAGGCCAGTCCTTTGCTTTCCTTTTAATCCTGTGGTGTCTGAAATGGGGGAATCCATTACGTCAAAGTCGTCCTCGGAATCGGATACTTCAACTATTTCTTCTTCTTTTTCTTCTTCGTCCACTTCCTTGATTAAAGGGTGGGAAAAGGAGACCTCCATCTTAGGTATGCCTTTTGGTATGGGATTGGTGGTATGAATGCCCTTTGGTATGGGACCGACGATGAGAAAGCCTGGGGTGGCAACACTGATTCGATGTAAGCAGGGGTCATTTTCCTTGATGACGTACTTCGGTACCTGGATGGTTTTGGATATAGGAACATAGTCGAGAATCAAGTGTGCTGCTTGGAGCTAACCATCACTGTGGATAAAAACCTTAGCCTTGAGTATTTTGTCTAGGCTTTCCTTGTTAACTAGGTTGAAGTTTGGCTCAGCAACGTATCTGTCTGCAAGATTATCAAGAAAAAAAGAAAAAAAAAAAAAAACTGTCAGAAACAGGAGTGGCACAAATCAAAGGGAAGGGAGTAACTATAAAATAATCAGCCTAGACCTAAAACCCCACCTGGTTGCCCCTTTCTTGTCGACTAATGGAGGCCGTTGTACCATGCCCTTGACACAATCAAGAAATCCTTATTCAGGCCTTTGTTGGCGTTGGGGAGGCATTGAATGAGCCTAATCTTGGGATACCTAGATTTTAGGTAATACCCCTACCCTTTGAGGTGGTGGAGGTTATAGACCCAGTTAACATCATGGTGGGTCAACCTTAAACCCATTTTTTCATTAAGGGCGTCTACACTCCCTAAAATTCTGAACTTGTTTAGGGCACACTGGGTGGGAGCTAACCTATGAACCCTAAGGTAGTCCTTGGTTATGGTACCTATAGGAATCCTCATCCTACCCTCTATGAAGGCAATCATTGGGATTACCACTTCTCCGTCTTACTTTTTTTTGTGTCATTCTCCTTCCTTACAGTCTAATGAACACTTTTGGAGGAATCCTATACAGAGCTCTAAAACTTTCTATTCCCTCCTCGGAGTCTACCAAATGAGCAAACCTACCCATTCCTAAGAAAGACTTGAAGACACTAAAAAGATAATGGGAAGAAAGAGGAGCGGAGGAGGAAAAGACACAAAGGAAAGAAAAGTATATGGAAAAATAAAGTGAAGAGATTTATGAAGACTTACAAAAAGAAGAAAGTTTCCTCGGACAGGCTTTTGGTATTTGTAAGGGCACGAGTGAGTTGGGAAAGTTGGCAAGTTCAGTGTATGTGTGCTAGTGCGAAATGAATACTAAAGTGAGATGAGTGATTGATTTGAGTGGTATTTATATCAAAGAGAAAGATACAGATGGGAAAATTCCCAACCATGCTCCATCAGGATCCTCAACTATTGGATCTGCATTGCGCTGTAGAACGTGGGGAACATGGAGCCGTAAAAATTTAATGAGGAAGAGTCTCGAATGCCGAAACGCCAGGAGTGTGCCTTAGGCAGTTAAAAAGATACCTACGTAATCAGAGGTGATGAATAATGAGCACAGGGTATAGTGACATCAAAATCCTCCTTTCTTCTCGAGGAGCCAGAAAGAAGAATCTCGAAGGGCTATTGTAGGGGTATTCGGCCCAGGGGCATATTATCTATGTGTACATTGGGCCTGGGGCCCAATCTGAGGATGTGAAGTCGTTCGAGGAGGAGTAGACATTGTCAGGGGAGTTTGTGTTAGTAAATGAAGAGGTTAATTTTGGTCATAAGGGCCCATGAAGGTGGTCTAAGGATGAATGTCTCCTCAGCTAACCAAAGCCGAAGTCCGAAGGGGTGGTCTGCAGTCCAGGAGAACATTCCGGGAAATTCTGTTGATACGGATAAGCATTACAAAAAAATAGGGTAGGGTGGAGTCCTAAAATATCTAAGGAGAAAGTTACTACCACCGCATTGAATGCTCTGTAGCTAATCCTCTGGCCGCATTAATGTGGAAGTGATACCTGAACAGTGTTTTTTAGCCTTACAGCTACTACACAAAGACTTCAGAAAGGGGTTGATAGGACAAGTATCAACACTAACCGCTTGTCCTGCACGTGGAGGGGAGAGATGAAAGGGGAAGATAGTATAAAAGAAGAAGGCGCGCCAAAAAAATGGGGGGACGGGGTCAGTCAATAGTTAAACTTGTAATCACATTTAAGAGAAATATATAAGAATAGTGGTGGCTGTAGTGATCCATGGGAACCTAGCGGAAGCAGAGGAGTTCAAGGGATCCTCCCATCCAAGCACAGTCAGGACCCTTTAGAAGAACCCTAAATTCAAATCACTATTCAACCAATTGGGGTTTGGGCTAGAAGCAAGAAGGGTGGCTACAGAGTCCCTCATAAGTATAGCGGTAGATTCGGGGATGGGATGTTTCACAACAGAATCCCATGCTAGCCGTGCTTACTTGGAGGCAACCAATGTAATAACCTTCACTAATGAGGACATGAAGGTTGGGCATTCAGCCCATCGTAGACCCATTTACCTAATGACCACCATAAACAATGTCCAAATCAGAAGAGCATTAGTAGATACAGGGGCATTGCTCAACCTCATAGCTCTGAGTACCTTGGAAGCCGTGGGGGTGAATGGGAGAAGGATCTTGGGGGCTCCTATGGAAATAACAGGATTTGGAGGATCAACAGAATCAACTGAGGGATACGTGTAGTTAGCCTTAAGGGTAGGCCCAATAGTAGCCCTAACCAAATTTCACGTGATCAACTCAGAAGTTTCTTACCATGTTCTGTTGGGATACCCATGGCTCCCTAAGCATTGCCTTATTCCTTCCACATACCATCAATGTGTTAAAGGGAGATTGAATGGGAAGCCCGTAAGGATCCCTACCAATCCTAACCCTTTCAGCCAAGGAGAAGTGAATTTTGTGGAAACAATGTTTTATGACAAGTTGGAACTAGATGATGAAAGCCCCACAACGGGGAACCTGTCCTGGAAGAAGAAGAAGAAGAAGGAAGGGATACCCATGACCTGAGGAACCTCCTAGACAGAAACAGGCAAAGAAGGGAGCCTAGCTCCTTAGGATCCTGAGAATGCGTGGTAGTACGAGAACCTGAAGGAAGGTTAATTTATCGTTTATGAACATGTGCCGGGCCTGAATGCATCATGCAGGAAGGTCTTGGACCACCGGGTTGTATGATGGTTCAAGAAGAAATCCTAGAGGACCAAGTCAAAGAAGCATAAATCCAACCAGAGGAAGAGTTGGAAGAGATAAACTTGGAAGCTGGTCTGGGATCCCAAAGAACTGTTTTCATTAGTAGTCAGTTGGCAGCACAAGAAAAGGAGCATTTAGTGGCATTGTTCAAGAGATATGTGGACGTGTTCGCATGGACATATGATGAGATGCCTAGTCTAGACCCAAGACTGGTGGTCCATTCTCTCAATGTGGACCCATGAGTCAAGCCAATAGTTCAGTCAGCTAGGGTCTTTCACACTAATATAGAAGCTCAAATAACTCAAGAAGTCAAGAAATTGCTAGTAGCGGGGTTCATCCAGCCAATTCGGCATCCCAAGTGGCTTTCAAACGTAGTACCCGTGAAGAAAAAGAATGGCAAAATTTAGTGTTGTGTGGACTTTTGCAATCTGAACAAGGCATGTCCAAAAGATGAGTTTCCCCTACCTAACATTGACCTCGTTGTAGACTCAGCTGTAGGGAACTCTATGTTTTCATTTATAGATGGGTACAGTGGGTATAACTAAATCCGCATGGCTGCCAAAGATGTAGAAAAAACAACATTCAGAACACTAATCAGAAACTTCTATTACACTGTGATGCCCTTTGGCCTTAAAAATGAAGGGGCCACATACCAGCGAACTATGACAGCTATCTTCCATGATATGATGCATAAGGAAATGGAAGACTATGTGAATGATATTGTGGTAAAGCCAAAGACCAGGGCAGGACACTTCCAAATACTTAACAAGTTTTTGAAAGGTGCAGGAAATACAAGCTACGCATGAACCCCATGAAGTGTGCCATCGGGGTATTTGTGGGAAAATTCCTTGGGTTCCTAGTACATCACAGAGGCATAAGTGTAGATCCAGCTAAAGCCATAGCCATCGCAACAATGAAAAGGCCTACAACGATTAGAGAGCTTAAAAGTTTCCTAGGGAAGGTTTCTTACATCATGAGGTTTGTGCCAGCACTAGCTTCGGTCACAAGTGATATATCCAAACTGTTGAAAAAGGGGGACAATTTCACTTGGGGAACTGAACAGTAGGAAACCTTTTAGAGGATCCAGCAGATCATGAATCATCTTTCCACCCTATAGGCACTAGTATATGGGCAGCCCCTATTGCTATATTTAGCATCAAAATCCTAGGCTATAGGAGCCCTGCTTGCACAGGATGACAATGATGGTAATGAGCAACCCATTTATTATGTGAGTAGGACATTTAAGGATACCAAGACCAGGTACCCCGGGATAGAAAGAGCGTGTCTAGTGGTTATCTACACGTCCCAAAGGCTAAAGCAGTACTTCTCAGCCCACTAGATCCTCTTGGTAACCAAGTCACATCCCATAAAAGCACTCCTTCATCAGCCTCTATTAACGGGAAGGATAGCACAGTGGCGGGTCTTGCTTTCTCAATATGACATCAACCTTAGAACCCCCAAGGTTGTCAAAATTCAACAACAATTTCAAACGGACTGGGAATTGTATTGAGTTGCAAAGATGGGGATACCATGCCTTTATCTTTCAAGCTTGGGTTTTCCTGCTCAAATAATGCTGCTAAATACGAGGCATACTTGACTGGGTTGACCATAGCACTTAGCATGGGAGTGAAACACATGAGGGTTTTAGGAGACTCCAATCTTGTGGTTTCTCGGGTAAAGGGTGACTTCGCACTAAGAGAGCAAAGTCTGGCAGCTTACAGAACATGAGCGCAAAAGGTGGAGCAGAAATTCCAAACCTTTAGTATGGAATACGAACAAAGGAGTAAGAACAAGTTCACCGATGCACTAGCCACCCTAGATCCCAGGTATCGTTCAAAGGCAAAGGTACTCTGATAAGAGTAAGTAAGCAAAAACATTCCATCATAAGGGCCCTCAAAAAGATGTTCCTAAAGAACCAGAATAGCGGGATTGGAGAAATGAGGTAAAAGGAAAAATGGAAAGGTTGGGACATGGAGGAAGCATCAAAGAGCTAAAAGACTACACTTTGATAGAGGGAGATCTGTACAGGAAGCTACCTGAAGGGATCCTATCCAGATGTATCAACGAGAAAGAAGGGAAGCTGAAATTGGAAGAATTACACAGCTAGATTTGTGGGATTGCAGAAAAAATCAGCCTATACAGAAGGATGAAACGTATGGGATACTATTGGCCAAATATGAACAAAAAGGCTGCAACTGTACAGGAGGAATGTCAAAGGTGTCAACTTTTGGTAGACAAGGAAGAAAGCTATGCAATATTTGTTGGGGAAGATTGAAGGACCCTATTCATGGAATACTTGGCTCAAGGGATCCTACCAACTGACAGGGCATTGGCCCTCTAGCTCAGGAAACTCGTAGTCAGATATTTCTTGCAGAATGGGATCCTGCTCAAAAGGCGATACTGCGGGGATCCCCTAAGATGCCTAGGGCTAAGGGAAGCCAGAGAAGTAGTCGGGGAAGTCCATTCTAGTGATTGTGGAAGTCACCTAGGGAAAAGAAACTCTACAAGCAGTTGTTGCTGTTAGGGTATTATTGGCCAACAATGAAAAAGGATTCCGAGGAGCTGGTTAATATGTGTCATGCATGCCAAGTACTTGGAGATGCAATCCATACTCACCCAAATGTACTGCAAGATATGACAACACCGTGGCCTTTCCACACTTGGGGACTTGATTTAATAAGGTCTATAAACCCTCCTTCCAATGGCTATATATGGATCCAGGCAGCCACCAAGTATTTTACAAAATGGGTAGAGGCTATCCTTATGAAAAAGGCCACTGGAGCAACCGTGGTAAACTTCATTCGAGAACACATCATTACAAGGTTCGGGATCCCCAAGTGATTGATCAATGGCAATGGGACCTTTTTCATAAACAAAGATATGAAGAACCTGACTGAGGCATATTGCATCAAGCATGTAAAGTCTACACCATCCTACCCACAAGGAAATGGTCAAGCTAAGGCCACTAACAGGGTGATACTAAAAATTCTCAAAAAAATGAAACATGAGTATGGGGGCAAATGGAGTGACCACTTGGCAGATGTACTCTAGGCATGTAGGAGCTCTGTGAAAACAGCCACAGGGTTTTCACCATTTTCCCTGGTTTATGGGACAGAAGCCATCAGCCCCGTGGAGCTAGTTGTCCCTACGCCAAAAGTAATGCTTGAAGAAAACCAAAAAGGCATAGAGGACAAATAGTGAGGTTGGCGGATTTAGAGGGGTTAGAAGAAGAAAGAGAAGTAGCCAGAAGAAGAAGCCAGAGGTACTAGCAGAGTTAAGAGCAGCAGAGCATGTAAGGAAGAATGTCCCAAGACCCTCCAAGTTTGCCCTGAAATGGGAAGGGCCCTACATCATCAGGAAAGCCCATGGTAGCGGATATTACTACCTCACAAAGGAAGATGGGACGGCCCTGACAGGTTCTATAAATGGGAAGTGGTTGAAACAGTACTACACATGAAAAGAGAGAGATTTCAGTACACCGAGACTCTTTTTTGCCAGCACTCCAACCTGCTAAGTGTTTCATCGTTCTCTACTTTTTTATGTCATGAAATTTGTTTAAGCCTCCTTTTGTTTAGGAACCCATGGTAGAAGGACGTCCTGTAATCCTTACTATCTTTGTTAATCCTTTTATGTTCCTAGGATGGTAATTATGTTGTGTTTCAATGAAATTTCTTTTTCTTATTTTTTTTTTCTTTTTTAAGCTACAACTAAAATTATGAAGCATTACATAGCCTGAATATGGGCAGATTTGGGAGGAGTACCTGGGCCAGCAAAAAAAAAAAAAAAAAAAAAAAACCTTAGCGCATGACCTAGGACTCACACCACAATTAGTTCAAGTAGATGACCTGGGACCACGAGCAGAAGTAAGCGCCCGGGAGACCTAGCCCAGTACTTGACTAAAAGGATTTGCTTGGTTCATGACTTGGGACTTAAAAAAAAAAATCCAATGTACCCAGTTCAATACTTGCGCAGCAACACAACCACCAGGGTACCTAATCCAGGACCTACTGCAAGACTTGTAGGGACCATAGCCCAAGACTCAGTTCAAAAAAAAAAATGCAACAAAATGAGAAGAGCAGATCCACATGCTATCAAAAATTAGAAGTAATCTTAAAAGAAAAAAACACAAATCCACATTACCATAAAAAGAAAAATAAGGAAAAGTAAGAAGAAGTGTTCCAAAGGGAGATATAGAACTCATACAGCCCCAATTGTCTAAAAAGAAAACTTATACATCTGAACTGTCTAAAAAAAAGGGGGCAAGAAGCTAAGGTATGAGGCCGACTAACAAAGAACTTTTTGGGGACATGGCAGGAACAATTGAGGAATAAAGAACTCACTGCCTTTTAACTTTCAAGTTCTGCAACGCCTTATGAGCACGAGCTAAAGCCTCCTCAGCAGCAGCAATTTTGGCATCAAGATTCATGGAGGCCTGTCTTTGGAATAGCAGGTGAGCCAAGGAACGCAGATACTCCATCAAGAAGGATAGATTGAATTTAGCTTCTATGAGATTCTGCACCACCCCCTTCCATTCCAAAAGCTTCTCCTCAGATAAGGAGTCAAGAGAGGAATCCCTCAAGGAGATCAGTGCAGCAGAAACAGCTCCATCAGGATGTTGCCTAGAAAAACACCTCCCCTAAACCCACTGTTGAAGTCCCCATGAGTTTTGAACAGCCCCTCCAACAATGGCAAACCATCAATGGGCACAGAGAATCTAAGGAAATTTCCAAAGGAAGGTCCAAAACTATAAAAATGGCTCACAGGGAAGCTGTTGAACTCCAAGGAATCAAAGCGGGACAAAAAGGTAGGGAGCCCTGAGTTAGGATCTGAAATAGTCGCCCCTAGAGCCTCCCCCATTGTCGCGTCTCCACTCTCAAGAATTAAAGAACCTTCAACCCTCTGGAGATTTTGAGAGATCCTTGCCTGAACTTCAACAACTGGGACATTGGGAGCAGATTTCGTAACTACCTCAGGAACTATGGGCTCAAGATCCTTAGCACCTGTGTCAACTCCTGCAAAAGCAGAAAAAATTCAAAAAGGGGAAAGAACAAAAGAAAATATGTAAAGTGGGAAAAGTAGAAGAAAGCTAAAAAAACCAGTATCAGCTTCCTGTAGCAGGGCCTCCTCCTCTTGCCCCTCTGATTTCCTAAAGAATTCTGTGAAAGAACACATAGCACGTTGAAGAAAAGATAATGAAATTTTGGCAAAATTGCTAAAAGAAGGGAAGGATACTGGGGGCTTCGCCATAGAAGGAGAAGTTAGGAGAGAAGTATGGAAGAAAGGGATGAAGGAGGAAATATAACGATAATGAGCAATTCGCACCTTCAGAACCCTCTGACTCCAAAAAAGGGGTGGCCTCAAGGACAGACTGGGCATTGGTTTGACCTAAAGAAAAGGAGGAAAAGGAAACAAGAACTCTCAGGAAGAAAGGATAAGAGTGATAAGAGTGAGCATTAATAAAGAATGGATAAAGCTCACCTGCTTGTATGGATGAAGATGCACCCCCCAAGGACTCTTTGCCCAAAGCAGGCTCAGTTATGGGCTTAAATGGCACAGTTTTGGCAGGACTAGGAGTCTTCACAAGCTTGGGATCTTGGGGAACAGGAGGTTGAAAGGCTTCGGGGTCTTGAACAACTAGGGGAGTAGAAGGCAAAGTAGGCTGGGCATCTTTCACTGCCTGCCCTGCTTCTTTGGTCACGTTGCCACTAGGAGGCTCCTCTTCCATACCTAAGAGAACATCAGATTGAGTTGTCGTCACTTCTTTCACCAGAGCCCCACCAGTTGTGGGAGGAGATACCTCAACTTGCAGAACGTCACAAAATGCATATGAACATAACACTGGAAAAGGATCAAAACAAGCAGGTAAAGGCATAAGTGAAAGAAGGCCATACCACATCATCACTAGATGACTGACTTTTGCCTCTCTTGGGGTCTGACTTGCGTTTGGACTACAAAGAAGGAACGACAACTCATTAGTTGAAAAGAGAAAAGGGGGAGTCACAACAAGATCAATTAACTAGTAAAAAAATAATAATAATAAGAGAAGAAAGAAAGAGGCCTTTCCCTTCTCTCTCTATTTCTTTACAAATCCTCCAATGGTCTTTTGTTTATTACAGGTACGCCTAGAGGGTCCTAAGGGAGACTGGGGTATGAAATCAAGGGATCCCGAAGAACCCTGGGCTAAAGAACTCATAGGAACCTGAAAGAGAGAAGACTCTATCTTAGTCTTCACTCGGATCTTCAGGTTTAAGGGGTGACCAACTTCCTTGCCAACTATAGAGGGATCCACTGTCTCGGGCTCCTCAAAAATGACTAACTGCTTCTATGATTTTGCAGTCTTCCTCTTCTTAGTCTTAGGGCCAGCCTCAGTACCCTCCGCGCTTTCTTCAAGCTCTGTTCTTCTGATAACCTCATGTTTCATCTTTTTCTCTTTACCTTTGCCTATAGGAGTTGCAGCACCAATTGCCTCTACTGCCCCTCTCTTGATTGGCACACCAGAAGAGCTACTAGCAATGAGGTCACATCCTAACCAAGCCTCAGGAAAATCATGTGTGTAACATACCCAACCACCCCTAGAAGCATGCCACTCCATAAATCCTATCTTGCTACTTATGGCAACAAACACAATACCAGCAGTAGGGACGAACAAGTGTTTGTTGGAGGTAGGATTAGAAAGAATACTAGGATCGGGAACCCTCCCAATCTTACCAGAACCAACGTAATCCGAGAAGGACTTCTGAACTCTTCTCCAGTAACCAGCAAAGCCACTGGAAGCAAAGACTCCTCTCTAGGAGTTTGGCACCACAAACTGGGAGCTCCTCCGCAACCAATAAGAAAAAACTTGAAGCCTCAGGAATGGATCCAGAGAAGGGAGAGAAGATACTATATCTTTGAACACAGGTGGGATATCCTGATTGAGGCTATATTGCTTAAGTACTCGGTGTCCCGAGTAGTGGGTGTACCTGGGACCACTCGATGAGGGTACTGGTAGCCATCAGGGATTGATGCAAGCCAAGTATGCTAAACTGCCTTCGTCCCCACGGCGCAGATTAAAGGCATCCCCTGGAAAGTTGAGAAAAGAGGCCAACACGGAATCACAGACAAACCCAAGGCTGAACTTTGAGGGAGAACGCCAACTCAAGTGCCCTGCTTGATCAAACAACTCAACCAAATTGAGGCTGCCACCCTTCAGGTTAGCCCAACGAAAAATGATAGGGTGGCTATTAGTAGAACTACCATAAAGACCCTTAATCACATCTGGGGACTCTCGAAACTTATCTTCTACAAATTTCAAACTCCTACACTTTGCCAAAGTAACGGAAGAGCAGTCCCACATTAATACCTAGAGAATGGCATAGTGAAGGTACGAAGTAATGGCATAGCATGAATCGCCCTCGACTTCATCTCCATAAAGCAAATCTAATTGAGAGTAAACATGGCCTAAGAACATGGGGGCTAAAGGATACTGAGCACCCCGAGCCAGTCTGATCGCCAAAGGAAAGAAAACAGACTTAACTTCATACCCGGGGAACTCACTAAATAAAAACTTATTGAGCCAAAGTGCCAAGAACCCAGCTCGCCTAATTGACTTATCTTTCTCTCGAGAGAGGTTCATGACCCACTTGCCCATTCTGATAGGTTTCCCACCAGGAGAAGTAGTATGCCCGCCAAAGTGACTGAATAATCTATCTTCCACTTCGAGATCCTCGCTGGAAAGACTAATGTCGAAAGGATTCTTATCACCAAACACCGGGAGGAGGAAGTTGTTGACCACATCCTCCAAAGTGATAGTAAGCTCACCAACGAAAAAGAGGAAGGTGTGAAGAGAAGGGCACCAACGGCGTACCAGGTGTCTAAGGCCCTTGGCATCTCTAAAACCTTCAAGGTTCTTGGAGATTGCTACTGCTTTCTGAATCCCGACGCGCTCCAGACAACTAACAAATTCACCATCGAAAAGTTCCATGTCCACCCAAATAGTCCAGTCGATGATCTTCACCAGAACGAAGTCGAAGAAAATGGGAACTGCCTCTCGAGATCCCCACCTAATCTAGAGATCTAAAATCTCTCTTGGATCTGGAACTTGGGTAGAATTGGCAAACCCTGACTGGCCAGAGAACACCCAAGTGTGAGGGGAAAAAGGGGCCTCACCGTGAGACACCTGAGGAAAAAACAGGCTGGGGGTGTACCAGGGATCCTGTAAAGGGAAAGCTGGGCGTTCCGTGACCCCCTGCATCTCACCCTGTGCAAACCCAAAGGAGCTTTCACCCTCAGAAGGACTAGGAGTACGCTTCCTCATTTTTTGTGAGGAAGAAGAAGCCATAGAACGGCAAATGCGCTGGGAAATAGGGAAGTCAAAGGAATGAGGAACACAGAAGAGGAAACAGAGAAACAGAATAGTTGGAAGGAAGAAGATAAGCTTGGAAATAGAGGTCTCTGGGAAGTGAAAAGAAAGTTTGAAATGACTGCAATAATGGCGAAAAGAGCAGTTGGAGAAGACGATGTATGGAAAGATGCGCCAGTTGCCAATATTTAATTTTTTAAGGGAGGGAGTTATCAGCAGTTATTAATGGGGGTTATAGGGAACGTGAAAAGTGGGTGGGGAAGTTTTCACTTAGACACTCAACTACCACATTCCGTGTAAAAGGGGGGAAGTTACAAAAGGGGCGTAATACGCAAGAGAAGACTAGGATGCTTGAGGACAGCAAGAAGGGCAACCTTGAAGCCAATTAAAACAGTGGGGAAGGGACTCCTACAGAAAATTAAGGCTATGGTCTGCTCACGCGTGGGCTGCAGGTAACCCACAGGCTCGGGAGGCTAAATGTTGAGGTCTAAAAAGTCATAATGTTACACCAAGGCCCAAAAATGGCATAGAGAATTAAACTCTATAATAGACAAAATACTTGAGCTCGCAATAAAAGAAAAAGAAAAGGGATGGTAGGTCTAAATCCATTGAGGGTTCTCAGGAGAAACCCAAAAACACGAATGGGTAAGCTTTAGAACTCATAAAATAAAGAGAAGAAGGAAAGCCTAGCCTGCCAAGCCTAAGAAATCGCTAGAGGGCCCAGTGGTAAGAACTGGGCCGGGATACCCAAGGACTGCCAGGAGCTCAGGATCCTCGGGATGTGCAGCAAAGCCAGGATGAGATTAAGACAGCTCCAAGGGAGTGCCAAGAAACACAAGGAATAAGATCAAATATGTTCCTATCAACTCCCCGATGATACAGAAAGAAACCAGAAAGCTTGGAAACCAACAATTCATGAACAAAGGGCTGGTACCTCGGGGAATCCAGAAAGAAGAACCATGAAGGGAAGTAGTAAGGAAGACTTTCAACCTAGCAGTAAGAAATTAGCTCACCTGGGACAAAATGACAAAGGGGAAGGTAGCCAAAAGCTAAGTCTAAAAAAAAGGTGAGAACTAGAAACCTTGAAAGGAAAAAAACCCAAAGTTAGCTCTTTAAAGCACACCATAACGGAAAGGCAGTAAGAGACTTTTAAGGAAGAAGCTCCTAAAAAGAAGATAATAAGGAATGAGGAAGGAGCTAGCCTCCAATGTTGCTGACACAACATTGGGTCTGATACCCAGAGGAGCAAATGGAGGGAATCAGTGGTACCCAAGGAACCCTAGGATGACACTATAAAAAAGGAAGACAGCCAATAGTAAGGGACAATAAGCAAGAGTGAACGAGAACAAAATATTTGAGAAAACTCTGTTAGAACTCAAAGAAAGTGAGAAAAGAAAGGGAAATACCGCTCAGTATCCTAAAACAGCCACTAGAGAACACACTTGAATCCAAAGGGATTCAAACTTTGCAAGTCTTAAAGGCCTGAAGAGCCATCTAAGTCTGTGATTTTTGAACTTATTTGGACCTTGTAACACGTCCTAACGAGCATAATGTATTACACAATTAGGAAAATAATGGAATATTTCACATTATCTTAAGGACCCTTAATGTTTATATTGTATCTTTCTATATTACATTGCCCCTTTGTTTTTTTTGTTTTTTTTTTTTTTGGTTCAAATGCATATACTTCTGGTTTGCTAGCATGCATGTGTTGTAGGATTCATACTCTGTGCACCACTTGGTTCGTAATCAGCCCATTTAGTTGCTGTGAACCAAGCCCAGTCCCTTAAAACAACAACTAAAGGCCCAAGGTCCTTGCTTTTACTTGGTCCTGGATACTGTCCAAAAAAGAACCCACACAAACAGGAAAAACTTCATTAGTTTCAAAGTCGTCAAATGCACCAATGACCTAACAAACACTAACTTATAATTGTTGATATGACCGCCCACCATATACCAATGTATATCTCTATCTCTAATGAGTCTAATTTTCATGTTGGCAGGAACCATTTCTATCACCCATATCTAACTGAAGAGAAAACCACATTGAATATCAAAGGTTCAGTTACTATTTTCTTTAAGTGAAGATGTTTAAAACTAAAAGTGCTACTACAAATTTGGCAATAAGTAAATCAAATATCGATTAAAAAACAATGATGTGTGAGCAAAGTGAAAATTGGAATTGTATTTACCAAAAACAAATTGGAATTGCATCTCAACCTTCTAACTTATGAAAATGTTAGGGATACAAAAAATTTCAAAACTTTTATCATAACTTACCACATGGTGAGTTATAAATGGTGGAGGTCAAATGGTGGGTTTGCGCTTTCTCCACTCATAACTCGTCACGTAGTAAGTTGTGAGAAAAGCTGTGAGAGTTTTTGTGTTTTAGCAGTGCTCTCTAACCTAAGTACCTAACCATCTAAGCTCTGATACCTTTACTTTTAGATACCCTATGACAAAAGGAAGAAAGCATGGTACATAAAGCACAAATACGGTGATTAAAAAAAAAAGCACAAATACGGTGATATACAATAAAAATTGTATAGTCTTACCAAATATGGTCAAGGCTCTATTAATTTTTTTTTTTTTTTTATGAGAGAAACTCTAAATTTATGCTGAAATAATTTACAGAAGTGCATTGTACAGTATAAGCACGAAGAGTTTCGCATAAGCACAAAGAGTTTGAAAATAGAATTAAACAAAGATTAGCTACAAAACTGGTTGTAACGTAGGACTATAACCATACTCAATAAAACAAATATTACTACATATTTTGAACATCTAACCGTTGAATTGCATGTTCTTTATGTTCTTAATACACATGTCAACTTTTGTGTCAATCAGATATTATTTACTATATAATCTATAAGCTTATATATTATGCATAATTTTAAATTGCAAAAACTTGCAATTTAAACAATATATTGATGGCATAGTTATTGATATTTAGATCCATGTACACTTAGATTGTTTAACCTAATTAAATACCAAGTTATTACTTAGTTCATTTAAACAGATCTAGGTTAAACACAAACAATCATATCACTTAATGCGGAAAAATTAAAGAAGACAAGCAATGTGATGATCTAGGAAAACTAATGAAACTGTCCAATTTCAAGATAAAAAAACTTAGAGATGATTTAACATAAACTATCCTCAAGGTAACAAATTCACTATATAGAATGAAAGTTTTACAATAGATTTTTCTCTAAATCTAAAACTACCTCTTGTAGTACTTACTCACGTGACCATATGCAGCTCCGAATCCACGAACTCTTCTATCTGAATTTGTTACACACAAACACTCCCATTTTTGACTTTGTGATCCCACTCAAAGTTTTAGATGATTAGCAGTAGTTGATCTTGTATGCAGCAACTTCTACAACACTAGATCTTGAGTTTCTTTAAAGAATATTGTTGGTAAAAGATTTTAGAAACCTTTGGGTACAAAAACCATATATCTACAATAGGAGGCACAATATGCACTCTTCTCTCTTATAATGTCCTTTAAATACTGCAAAAAAAAAAGGATTGCAATTTTGGCTTTAAACGAACAAGTTATGGGTTTTTTACGTTTGTTGATTTTCGTTGATTTGTGGCTCTTGACCAATCAAACAGCAATCGAGAAAACTAGATTGCATCTCACTTTTTTATCCTAAACTTAAGTTTTTTTGTCTTGTACTTGAAAGTACACTGTTCTAGCTTAATGAGACTTACTTTTTGTCATGATTTGCCAACACTACAGACTCAAATCCTAACAAAGGTTATATCCTCAATTTTGTAGCTAAATTTTGTCTAATACAAATATTTTGTATTTGATTTTGTTGCTATCTATTGATATCTTGATCATTATATGTGAAAGCTCAATTAGTGTGATAACACTAATGCTTATTTAGATCCCAATTTTAAATTACAGCTTAATTTTTTTTACTCTAACTTCTTAGTACGGAACAAAGAGTACATGATGCGCAATCATCGGAACTACTCTCTAAGCCATAAGCAAGCAAGCAAGCAAGCAAGCAATAATAAATATAAAGCTTAAAGAGTAAAGGAAGAAATATGCAAACAAAAGATAACACCAAGACATGTTATCGAAGAGGAAACCGAAGAACTCATCGAAAAATCTCTCCGCGACCCTCCAAGTCGAAATCGATCTACTAGTGAATAAGTTAGAGTACACGAATAACAAAAGACTCTCCAAGCCTAGTCTACCCAATATACTTGAGCCCTTCAAGCTCCTGTTACCAATGAACTTCTCGGAGTCTTGTTTTCACTAGCTTTTCGGATCCCGCAATACCGCCCAATTGCATTCATCAAGCCTCATCGGCTTCTTTTGGCAAATCCCAAATGCTTCCTAAGCTCTAAAACACTCTCTACACTCTGAGTAGGCGTGAGTTGTGTTTAGGTACAAATCTCCTCTCAAGGTATAACAATGGGAGAGGGAAAGGAAAAGAGACTAAAAGATTAGTAGCTCTCTCTCTCTCTCTAAAAGGTGACTGTGTTGTGTTGTAGAAACCTATCTAGGGTTTTCTCTCTGAATAGTCTCCTTACACTTTTGTGGGTAATGAGGATATATATAGTATGGGTGAAGGATAAGAAAGTCATACTTAAAATCCTCCAAGCAGAGAGTTTAGTAGGTACCTCGCGAGATGGCCTCGCGAGATGGCTAATGAGGATATATATAGTACAGCCTGACACTTGACTCTTTAACTTCCAGCATGTGCTTCTCACATAACCTTTTTGCAGGTACATTTACTCGCGCTAGTCGCAAAACTGCATTAATCTTCATTGCATGCTTGATTCTTCATCAACTTAATACTAAACCCAATACAATAAAATCCCAAAAAATACAAGGAAATAATTTATTGTAATTACAACACTTTTTGTCATGGAATAAAGCTAATATAAAATATAATTGTAAATCACAACTTTCAATATGCTATATGATATACTTAACATTTTTGTTCGAAGAATCTGAAATTCTCTTATCTTGGGCAACTTTAAAAAGCCTATGGCTCTTTCCCAATAAAATCGTACGCAACCATCGACTCCAAAGCCCCATGTCTTTTATCACCACAAACTTGGCCTCAATTTTATTTTTTTCTTCCTTACACTTTTCTGGTTTGATCTGCGCCTCCGTTCAAGATCTTCCTTTATTTTCGCTCTTTTTCATTTTGTTTTTTTAATTCCATTTGTTTGGTTCTAAAGAATTAGGAACCAATGTATTAGAACTTCATTTTGTAATGTTGGCAAACTATGATCAAAACGGTTTTAGTCATGTTTAGACTCACTCAAAGTATGTGGTTTTTATGTAAAGTTGGAATCGAGTTACTGCAGAAGTTACTGTGCAAATCTGCCTGGCTCTATGGATTGAGAATTAGACTCAACCAATCGAGAGTCGTGCAGATTATTTTATTTTATTTTTTTACAAAATTTCCAACTCAGCCCAAGCCCGTTTGACTTGTAGGGTTTTATATTTTGCCCTAAGTATAAAAGGGAAAACCCTAGTCATGTTTTAGGAGAGTTCTTTATGCTGTGCGTATGAATCTTTTGTGAGATCTAGAAGGGTTTGCCTTCACATACACTTAGGATTTCCAATCTCAAGATTGATGTCTAGAGCTTGGTGATCATTCAGTTGCAGATTCAAGAACTTAAAGATATATAAGCAAGAGTGCTTGTGCTTGCTGTGAATTCAAGAAAGAAGTAGTTCGTGAACTCGGAGCTGTCACGTGGTCGTGGTAGTAAGTTTTCTACTAGAGGTAGCAATAGGATGTTACTGGTCTAAGTTACTATTGTACAAACTTCAATTCTTTCATAGTGAATTTTGTTTTACCTTGAAGATAGTTAGGTTAAATCCTCCCCAGGTTTTTTACCGGTTTAGTTTTCTTGGGTTATTATATCGTGTGTTCTTTGCTTTCCGCACTTTGCATGATATGATATATTTGTGTTAACCTAGAACTGCATAATTTACCTAAGTTAATCACTTGGCTAAATAACTAGGTTAATCTGGTTGGGTTTTAAGGAGTCTAAATTATAACAAATGGTATCAAAGCAGGTGGCTTTGTTATAGATCCTTTGATCTAAAAGCTGATCCTTGACCCCGGTTGTCATGAAAGACGGACACTCTCTTGTTATTCCACCTCATTTTGATGGGAATAATTCTGCTTATTGGAAAGTAAGGATGAAAGCATTCCTGAAATCTATCGATGAGAGAGTCTGGAACTCTGTTGAATACGGATGGGAGAAGCCCACTACTCTTGTGAGTGAGTGGCAAACTTCTTAAAAAGAAGCAGCCGCTTTTAATGGCAAAGCAATGAATGCTATTTTTAATGCTGTTTAATGGAGGAATTTAAGAGAATCTCAAATGTTGAGGTTGCTCATACTGCTTGGAATATCCTCCAGACTGTGCATGAAGGCACAAAGGCAGTTAAAATCAACAAGTTGCAGCAATTGACTACTAAGATCAACAAATCCAAATCAATGGCTCTTAAGTCTGTTGATGATGTTAATGGGAATGGATTTGATGATGAGCTCTCTACTACAGAGATTTCCTATCTTGCCAAGAACTTTAGAAACTTTCTTAGGAACATTAACAGAAGGGCAAAAGGTAAGAACACTGCTGAACCTAGAAATTTTAGGAAAAATGATCCCACTAAGGTTGATAATACTGAAAAATCCAAAGAAAAAGTTGGTCAACCTTCTAATGATTCTATGGGGCAACAATGTTTTGGATGTTAAGGGTATGGTCATGTGAAATCTGAATGTCTTACATTCTTAAGGTCTAAGGGTAAGGCTATGGTTGTAACCCTTAGTGATAAAGAAATTTCTTATAATAAGTCTGGTAGTGATGAGTATGGAAACTTCATTGCTTTCACTGCTACTGCTGCAGTCAATAAAAGTGTGTCTGTTGAAGAGAACCTTTCTGATGGGGAACTCTCTGAAGATGCAGATTTACAAGAAGCCTATAATAAACTTTGCAAAGTTGCTGCAAAGGATGCTATGAATGTTGATCTTGGCTTAAAGAAAATTGCATCTCTTGAACTTGATAAAAAAAATTTGCTTGTGAAACTGTTTGATGCTAATGAACTTTTGAATAATGTGAAGACTGAGAACACGCTTTTACTTGATAAAGTTAAAAATTTGGAACTTGAATTGTCTGTTGCTAGAGAACAAACTAAAAGGTCTGCAAGCTCCAAACTTGATCACATGCTAAGTGTTCAAAAGTCTCCCTCTGATAAAACTGGCTTAGGTTCTGTGGAAAGCATCTCTGTGCCTGAACCCCACTCCACAAACTTTGTTCCTTCTACTGAAGCCCCTATGAGTGAGGTTGTCAAACCCTCTGTGTGTGAAGCTGCTAAATCTGTAGAAGTTACACCTCCTAGGAAGATTAGGGTTGATCTTCAAAAGTCTAAACCTAAGGTTCCTAATCCTCCAAAGGGCAAGTTGCATGATAAGCCTGCATGGGTTTGTCATTTTTGTGGAAAGTCTGGACACATTCGTCCAAAATGTTTCAAGTTGCAAGCTGCTAAGCGAGCTAATAAACTAAAAGTACCTGTGCCTCAAGCACAAGATCCTATGGTACTTATTAGTGAATTGATAAAGGCGTTAAACCTTTATTCCAATCCTAGAGTTGCTTAGAATTCTAATGTGAATAATAACTCCAATGCAAGAGTTGCATCTAAAAGTTTTTGGATGCAAAAAGCTCGATCTAATTGAGTCTGTCTGACATGGTCCTTTTGCTTCATTGCTTTACTTCTTGTGACCATTTTTTTTTTTTTTTTTGTTCTACTAGGATTTATATTGCATAACATTCATGCATTTCACTCTAGGTTTTTTTTTTTAAGGGAAGGAAGCAAAAGGTGTTTTGCAGAATTTTTCTTGAATTTGAAACCAAGGTTGGTCAATCTATTTTTACATAACATGTTTTTGTACCTTATTTAGCTTGGATAAGCTTCTTTATTGCACTTTACTAGTTTGAGCTTTGTAGTGCATGTTGTGTGGGAAAGATGTTTATAGCTGTAGATCACTTTATCTTAATCTTGAAGTCACGTGTCTTTGATTGACGAACTTGAACTTTTTGAGAAAGGCATAAATAACTATCTCACCACTGTTTACTAGCCAATCATGAACACCTTAGTGCATATCATAAGATTTTGTGCTCGAGAAAGTGTAGCACATGCACAAAAAGAATATAAGGTGTAGTCTCAGTTTAAATACTAAAATTGGTGTGTACATTATTGGGCTATAATAAACTTCACAATTCAAATAAAATTGGTGTGTACATTATCCCGGCTATAAGTTTTTAATCAATTAAAATTTGTATGTACATTATGAGGTAACTCAAGAAACTTACATGATTGCAAGCTTTTACTTTAAGAGATGTAAGAGTTATATGATGTAACTCTTTAGGTGATAGTCTCTTTCAATTCTATGTGATGAATTTTGTAGATATTGTGCTTGATTTCTATTTACATATCACCTCACATGTATCTCAAGCTTTTGCTAGTTGCACACACAACACAAGTTACTCGTTGCTAAACATTATACATGTTATTGTGTGTAATTTTGGTTTGACCAACCAAGTTTGAAAATTTCTTGAATTTTATGCAAAACACGTTTGATGTTTGAGAATTTGAGGAGAATTGAGTGAAAATCTTAATGTTGGAAAACGGGGTTGAAAACGAGTGTTTTTGAAAAGCATTCCATCTCATACTCATGCATTTTATTCATAAAATTTAATGCTTTGAGGAGTGTCTGCACAAAAATTGTTTTGTTTTTCAAAAATTTGATTTTTTCATAATTTCAATTGATCGAACCTGTTTTTCGACCGATCGAAATTGTGTTTAAATCTTTTGGTTAGCTTCTGTCTGTTACAATTAAATTTATTACATAATATCAAACTAAGGATTGAATAATATTATCTAAAGTGTTTAACAAGATAATATCACAATAAAACAAAAGTATTAATATTTATGCATTTAAATACTTATTAATACAAACTAAGTTTTTAATACTAATAGAGTGGGGTGGGGTGGGTCAAGGCGGGGCAAGGAGAAATTGTCATCCCAGTACATATATCCAACAAAGTAATGACATAACTTAGTTTTTTTATTAATTACATGTCTATATTTTTATTGTTACACATCAACATTTTATTGACCCAATATGCTTCCCTAGGATGTGACCATGAAACACAACCACCGATGAGGGAGAATCCATAAATCAACGTGATGAACTCCGTTGAGCATATCTCAAAATAGGGTCATGTCAAATACAGAACTTAGAATTATTAAATAAATAAATAAATAAGGTTTTAAATGATTGTTTAATTGTGTACATAGAAATAGAGGTTATTAGAAAAGTTTACAATCAATTATAAGTAATTTTATTACAGTCAATAAATAAAATAGTTGTTTTGGGTCATGATTAATTTTTTAAATTTAAAATTTCAATTTGTTATATTACTCATACCTAGCTCGAACATGTACTTTGATGTTCTACGGCCCCAAACCAACTAAATCAACCTTGAGCCATTCATCAATATCTGGGGTTTATGACTGGTCTTTATTGCTTCATTTCAGCTAGGAGAAAAGCTTGGTTTTGAACCGTGTGTAACCTTTTTATTGTCCTCTTAACAAAAAAGAATATAACATGTTTTTCTTTACTTATTTCATCTTCCTATTTGGTACAGCATAGAGGCAAATGTGTTACATATAATAACCAAGAAGTGACAATCAATGGCAAAACTAGGGCAGCATAAGATGCATTGATTCACGGTGTAATTTGAACCGTGATGGGTGCCATGAATGAAGAGAAATCTATTAACGTATTCGATACTTCTTTGACTCTTTTTTTTTTTTTTTTTTTTTTTTGGGTGCCAAAATGACTCTTTGACTAGTCATATGTAATACATTAAACCAAAGTCTCCACGTAACCATCTTCCACGAATGCATTTAAATTAGATACTATTTTCTTCAAAAAATGAAATGAATCTCATCTTTATAAGTTCCTTCTCTTCACTTTTTCTCCCAATTTATTTCCCGTTTATTTATTGTCTTTTACTATATCTCAATTTATTTCTTGTTTCTATTGGGATGAACAAGTTCTCTTGTACTTCCTAATTACAATACAATGTACAATAGTGATTCAACATTGACTTCTGTGCATACTTTGTGGGCAAAAATTGGCAATTAACACCAATTGCTAGATTATATAGTTAGTTGGCAATGTTTCGAAACTATATTATTAACTAGCATCTCGAGTTTAAAAAACTTGATTTACGCCTTGTAACTTGAGCCTCAAAGGCTTGGTTTCCATGTTCTGATTTGGCTTTTTTCCACGTGGCATCCACCTAGAACTTAAGTCTTAGAGGCTCGAGTTCCATCTCAACCCTTCTAGCGTTGATTTCCGTGTTTTGAGAATGACGTGGTTTATTCACGTGGAATTCACCTAGATATCGGCCCTTTGAGACTTGATTTCATAAAGGGAAAATTCATAAGTCTATTACTCAGTCACAGTCACCCTCTCCACTTTCATGCACCTCCACTCTCACTCACCCTCTCCACTCTCACGCACCCTTTCCACTCTCACTCACCCTTTCCACTCTCTCTCGGTCCACAGAGACACTCTCAATTCCTCACTCTCATTCTGTCAATTCCTCGTCCTCCACCAAATTCATGTTCCACAGACTCACCGTCATTGAAACCCATGCCAGGTAATCCATTTTCTTAAATGCTTTTGTTTTATGGGTTTGATTTTTTTTTTTTTTTTTTTTTTTTGCACTTTAATCTGTTCGTGGGTTGAACTGTTGATACCAGGCAAATCAAAATGGACTCATTTCAAATTTCTATCTTGTTTTGTGATATGCATTGTTCTGGGAAAAGGCCTAAACCCAATGGTTTTTTAGATGTGCCTAGTGAAAAGACCTAAACCCATTGTTCTGCAGTGATTGTTATTTTTTTCTCTTATTTAGAAAATATGAAAATTATAGTAAATGTAGTTACTTAAATTGGTCATTTTCTGTGAGAAACTAAGAAAAAGAAAGTAATTGTAGATTGAAGTCCAAACTAGGTCTTTGTTAAATTAAATTGTTGATGTTAGGCTTTGTTAAAGTTGATGATTTAGTGTTTAATTGGATCCATGTTATGGAAAAAATTTAAGAAATTTTGAAAGTTTGATGACTTTCTTCTTGCTAAATTTGATAATGTATTTTTGATATTGTGTTTATTAATGTAATATTGTTGTAGTGTTATTTTATTTTATTTTTAATTGGTATTGCTATTAACTGATTTGTAATGTTTAATCTAAAGATTTTGAACCATGAAATGGATCCATTTCAAATGGAGAGGTAACTAATAAGTTGTTTTGGCTGTTTCTTGAAAACAATAAGTAAATAAATTCCTAAGTTTTAGCTGTTTATTTATCTGCATAAGCTTTGGCTATGGATGAGATATAGGCTTTGTTATGAACATCATTTGGTTAAGTTATGCCTGTTAGAATTTATTGGTTTATATTATTAAGAAGTAGTTTTCTATGCTTCGATGGTTGAATAATCTGTGTCATTGTTGATGAAGTGTGTGTTTTTTATTTATCAATATGCTTGGAGGAAATATGGGTTTATCATGGATTCATATGCTTATATGTTGGTTTTAAGTCATATGCAAGCAACAAATGTGTAGAGCAATATATATTTTTTTTCATATTTATTATGGTGGAAAATACAAACTGCATATTTTTCTAGATTTTTTCTAAGGCTCAAGGCACTAAGGTCTCTTTCTTTGGTGTGTGTGTGTGTGTCTGTTAGCTTTGGAGTTTTTGGATTTGCCATATAGAAAACAGAGGAAATGAACTGTTTTTTGTGATCTAGTTTGTATTCATAAGAAGTTTTGTGTGTGTGGCTAATTTAGGACATTTTCTTTCATTTAGTTGTTCTTAAGTTAGTTGGCAATGCTGTACTTAAGTGTATGCTTTTAGAAATTAATTTACATTATGCTTGCCTGACAAACATTTAAATATGGTTGTTAGTTCCCAAATGCGAAGAAAAAAAAAGCAAATGAAATTCTATGCATATTACATCACAGCTACTTTTTACAATCTGAGCATATTGTATAAAAACAGCACTTGCCTAGTTTGTAACACTATTGCTTGTCGAAGCTCCACAGGAATTGGGACATCTTCTATGGTTATGCCCCTCTTCATGACACATTCCGCATCGCTACCTTAGTTGAATCTCCCTCAAGTCCGAATCTTCCCTCCGGCTTCCCGGTTCTCGCCGTACCTCATCCATTTCATTCTTTATTCTTGACTTCACAGGACAACCTTTGGCCTGCAACATATTTAGGTCAGGCACCCACCGTGGCCCGCTAACGTCTTTCCACAATGACTCTGACTTTGGCACCACAAATTGATGTGAATATGTGTGAATGGCATTGTCCAAGCTGTAACATAGGTCAATATAGCTGGTCGGATCAACTCACAGACTCTAAAAAACTTTAATTGCATGTGAACAAGGGATCTTAATGTTTTGCTACTTTCCACAACCATATGTTCTAGCCACTATATTTATTTCATGACTGTGGTCCATAGATCCCCAAGCCATAATTACTCTACACCTTACCTTGAGAGAGATCAAAAGTAATTTCTTTATGTCGATCATGAAAATATGCAACAAGTTTGCACTAAGTGAACTCAACCATTACAGCAATGGGCAAATCACGGGCACCTTAAAGTACCCCATTAAAGCACTTAGAGATATTGGTTGTCATTGCCCCATAACATCTTCCACTATCATGTGACTGGGTCCATTTGTTCAGGTCCTTACTCACTAGATATGTGTATGGCATATAGTGTTCAGGTTCGCCATTATTTTGTTGTATCACTTGATTCCTCCTAAGTACATTAATCTCAACATTCTTAATAGTTTGTGTTATAGACTCAAATTTAGTTTCTTGAGTCGCATGTCCAGCTTTCAATGCCAATGCCTTTATAGTCAGGTCATTAAAGTGTGTGTTAAAATTGCTAGCAACATGTCAAAGGTAATACTGGTGAAATACCCGTAATCTTCCATCATCACCTCTAGGCGACTCTGCAATGGCGCATTTGATACCTTTATGTCAGTCAGAAATAATGCAAATGCCCTTGTTGGGTATCACATGCCTTATCGAAATCCTGAGGCACTCTAAAAACCACCCTCAACTAGGCCCTGACTCCTTGTTCACAATAGCAAAGGCGAAAGGCAAAACCTTGTTGTTAGCATCGATTGCTATTGCAATCAACAACACCTTTGGATATTTACCATGCAAATGAATCCCACCAATACTGATCACTAGCTTGTAATATCTGAATGCAACAATGCATGGAGCGAATGCCCTAAATACATAGCGCAGTAACGTGGTACTAGGTACGCTCTTAGGTATGGTGTGATAGTTGTACTGGGTACCCGGATCCTGATTCAAGTATGCCAATAACAACTTTTGTAACCTTTGGTAAGACTGTTCCCAATATCCGAATATCTTTGCAATTGCCTTTTGTTTCGCATCTCATACCTTATAGTAAGAAAGCTCATGATCATACTTTGTTTTAATGATGTCTCAGAGCTAATCAATACGAGCACGGTGGACCCATGTAAGACGTGAATACCCATATACCATTAAGTTTAGCCTTCATGAATGCCCTAATGTACCACTTGCATAACTCATCAATGCATGTCACACACAATTTAGTTTTGGTTGACCTCCTTATTGTAAAATTTCTATTATCCTTTATTGCGTATATTATCAATACACGCTTCACCGCCTCTTTATTTGCAAAAGTCAACCATTTACTAAAATTCATCCCATCTTCCCAAGTACAAACAAATGATATTTGAAGACATGAAGGATCAATCATATTTTCCCAAGTATTTTCATAGAATGATGAGGTAGGAGGTGTGTAGGTAATGGTTGTATTTGTAACATGCTAGACACCAATATCATCGTCTGCATCACCTTCATTATGGTACACCATATTTTCCTCTTCAAAATCGAGAGCAACTTCATTGTCATTAACATCCCTGCCAAAGTCGCCTCACTCAATCCTCTCTTCGTACTCATCCATATCATCAAGATTTTCACCATTATTGGCAGCATGATATTCGTCTTTGTCTTCCACCGCTAAATGTGTCTCTTAAGGTTGGAGTGTTTCACCAGTATTAGTAGCATGATCTTGAGATGGGAGTGTATAACCTCCCATTGTATAGCCTCTCATTGTAGTGCATCCATCATAGGGCTGTAAATTGTAAAGATGTAGTTGTTTGTTGCACCTCCTCAGCATCAACTTTTACAATCGGCTTTGAACTTACGTACAACTTAGTAGCATTTACTTGAGGCATTTTATGGATCCTATTAAACATGATCTTTACATATTTGTCTTCTTTAATTGCCATATACTTATAATTTGTTCGTTCATGAAGGACTGCTTGTAGGTAACGATAAATAATCTTTATGTCATAACAAGCAGGGTTCAAATTCAATTCTTCCATAATTTTCATCTTCAAATCATTCAACGTCTTCAACTTACGATGTATCATCATATAATAGCATTGGATACTCAGCCCTTTAAATTGGAATTCGTCAATCTCTTTAAGATTGACAAGGGGTCCATTGTAGTATATATTTCTATTAATCATCTTCAGTTGTGATTGTGAACCTATTAGAGTCAAGTGTGATATAGTAACATATTTTATCTCTTTCATTTAACATCAATTACAAAACCTTTTTATCTACTTTATCTACTCAAAGTACAAAAATTACAACTTGTTACATCATATGCATATACAAACACACCCCACATTTGCATATACTCACCCCATATCACGTACAAACACACTCAACCATTATCATTTCCTACTCAAAAAAAAAAATATAATAAATAAATAAATAAAGAAAAACTAAAGAAAAAATTCACCCTTATTACAAAATCATTCTAACAAAAAAAATAAGAAAAATATCAAACCAAACAACAACAAAAATAATCATGATACATACCCATGATAAAAACCTAACAATACAAATATATCAACAATACAATTATATCTTAAATATATCAATCATTATCATTCCATACTCAAAAAAAAAAAAAAAAAAAAAAAAAAAAAAAAAAAAAAAACTAAAGACAAAACTCATCCCCATTACAAAATTTCAAATCATTCTAACAAAAAAATAAAGAAAAATATCAAACCAAACAACAAAAGAAATAGTCATGATACCTGACAATACAAATATATCTTAAATATTTTTTACTTTTTATAAAAACCTAGCAAATATATCCACTAACAACTAGATACATATGAACCTAGCAAAATATATACATATAAAAACCTAGCAAATATATACACTAACAACTAGTCTACATATGAACCTAGCAAAATATATACATATAAAAACCTAGCAAAATATATACATATACACTAACAACTAGAGAGAGAGTGATAAAAACCTTACCTGACATGAGGATGTGTAAATGTGAGTGTTAGGATTGTATGAGAGTGAGAGAGAGAGTGAGAGAGAGGGAGAGCACAAGAGTGAAGAGAGACCCACAACAGAGAGAGCTGATCTGAATGTGATTTATGAGGAATAGGGACCCAAAGAAAAACCACGTAGATTAATATCCACCACAGTTTGAAAATCGAGTCTCTAAGGCTCGATTTTGCTTTTTAGAAACCGAGTCTCTAAGGCTCGATTTCCAGGTGGATTCCATGTGGATGAACCACATCTCTCAGAACACAAAACTCGAGGCTCTAAGGCTCGATATAAAACTCGAGCCTCTGAGAGTCGAGTTCTAGGTGGACTCCACGTGGAATTAAGCCAAATCAGAACGCGGAAATCGAGCTTCTAAGGCTCAAGTTTTGAGGCGTAAATCGAGTGTCTGAAACTCGAGATGCTAGTTCACTATTTTCTTTCAAAACCATGCTAACTAACTATATAGTCTAGCAATTAGTGTTAATTGCCAATTTTTGCCTACTTTGTGGTTTAGAAGGGGGTAATGTGCAGAGTAGCGGCGTGAGGGAGAGTAATATAGTAAGTTAGCAATAAAAAATTTTGATTAAGTAAAGTAGCATCTCGAGTTTTAGAAACTCGAGATCTATATTAAAACTCGAGTCTCAGAGACTCGCTTTGCGGGTCTTTGTGCTGATGAGTTGCACAGAAAATGCCACATAGATCTCGAGTTTTTAAAACTCTAATTATAAAAAGTAAAACCGAGTCGCTCGGACTCGATTTTGGAACTTTAGCAACGGCAGAACTGAAGTCCAACGTTCCTCAGTTCTTCTTCTTCTTCTCCGTCGAGAACTACAAACGCAGCTCCGACAAGAACAAACCCAGAAAAAGAAAAAAAAAACAGAAGGAAACCCAGCAGAAAAAATCTTGTTCCTCAGTTCTTCTTCTTCTTCTCCGTCGAGAACTACAAACGCAGCTTCGAAGAAGACGATCTGCAGCGCTGAAGAAGACGAAGAGGCGAAGAATGCTAGAGCGAAGAACAGAGCAAGACCGCTGGAGCGATTGGGTGGACGATCTGATCTCCAGCGTTGGTGGACGATCTGATCTCCAGGGATTGGGTGGACGATCTGATCTCCAGCGATGGTGGACGTCTGATCTCCAGCGATTGGGTGGACGAAGAGGCGAAGAACAGAGCAAGACCGCTGGAACTCTGATTGGACGCGAGGAAGAAGAAGAACGCTGGGTCATCTGCACGAAGAAGAACACGCGAGGAAGAAGAAGTGAAACTCGAGTCTTACAAACTCGAATTCCACGTGGATTTTTCTTCCACATCATGTCCCATTACCTACAAAATCGAGACTTAAAAACTCGAGTTTTAACTTGAAAATCAAGTTTTAGACACTCGAGATGCTAATTTTCAGCATTGTTTTGAAACATGTCAATTAACTAAATTTTTTAATATTTATTGTTATTTGGAAAAAAAAAATTCGTTTAGAAGTTATAAAACAAAAAGATGGACCATAGCATGAATTGTGGACTAAAAAGAAGAGTAGTAGAACATGGAAAACAACATAGCTAAACATAAATACATGTTTATCAGATATCACAATATTCTAAGAACCCCAAACTGCTATATTATCATATACGGTTATAAAGAGGTCAATGATATTTACATATGAGGGGGCCATGATTTTCCCTTTCTAAATGTTGCCAAGGATCATACAGTTGCAGTCCATGTGCACATTTTTATTGTTAGTGCTGGAATAATACCAGTATCTTGGCTGCATTCTTCAAAAGACGAACATTGCCAAGAATATTTAGAGTATGCCAAAATCAAGAAAAATAAACGAAAAAAAAAAAATATATATATTACAGCATCACATTTGAAATTCGCTATATGTGTTTTTATGTCCAGGGATTTTTCTATACTCCGTAAAAAAGTTGAACAGAAAATCTTTGTTTTGTAGTTGCTGATAATCTGCTTCGGCCACTTATTCATTTTCCTACTAATTTTTCATTGTACAAATGGAAAGACTGCCTCATTGAATCCCAACAATGTAATTTCAACATAATGCTTCACTTAGCAGCAGCTCTCTCTTTCTCTCTCTCTATCATCTATGGAATTAATATTGACATTCTACAGCTGTGTAATCTGTGATAAAAGTAATCAACATTATCGTCATTGTCAACTTTTCTAATTTCCATGGAAATCCAACCAACATTTCACTCTAATTGCTTATCCTCTGGATAAACCTGCAAAAACACAATATAAAGCAGTGATCGGTATCTAGTGTTCATGCACAAGGTTGCATACACAATTAAGTACTTAAAACATGATTTACAATAAATTCTTATTGGCCAGTTTGGATGGAGGGGGAGGGAGGGGGAGTAGGGTAAAATTGGCTAGAAATTAGCCCTAAGTGAAAGCATCAATGTTTATGACCCAATATTTGCACTGTTCTGTTTTATTGGACCTTGTCGCTAATTATAATAAGGGAGAGAGAGAGAGAGAGAGAGAGAGAGAGAGAGAGAGCAAAGCAATTCATATTTACCTGGCCGTGTTTCTCCTCACTGAAGCTAACGGTTCTAACCTTCAACTCCCCTCTGCTTGTTGTTAGTTCATCTAATATCTCAGCATCACACATTTCCACTCCCCTATCCCCATTTCCAATATGTGGTGCATCCCTTTCCTGGTATAATATATTATGAGTTTTGCAGGTTAATGAAAAATAATATTGTCAACAATGAGACATTGGATGAAACCTACATTGAAAGATAGGCTGATAGAAACTCTTGGGGCACCAGTGACTTCCTCATACTCAGCCGCATCCAGTTCCTGTAAATGATGCTTCGCAAAAAGCTTGGGGAGAATATGCTGCCTTATACTGATGAGAAGGAAGAATGGCAAAGGGAACAAGATTCCAGCTATAGGAATCCATGTTATACCGAAACAGACCAGGAAGTATACGAATTGGAAGATTGTAAACGTGGCTATGTATTTAAATGGTACCGACTCCACAAAGGAAGCATGAACTCCTTCCAAAACCCTGCAATGATCAGCACGATAGGTATTAGAAAAATTGTTGGCAGCCAATACTTATTTTACAAAATAAAGTGAAATCTCCAGCAAGAGGATGTCAGGAATTTAAAGTTTCTTTTTTTAATATTAGGAATTCAATACTTCACAGCCATACAAGAATCAGTAAAATCATTGGCAGCTATGTCTCATACATATATGCAAATAGGATGAAGAAATATTTCTACCAAGGTTCTTTTGAAAATCAGCATGTTCATTTCATCCAATCAGGGGGCAGCTGGGAATAAATAATCATCAATAAGTCTTCCCTTTTTTAGACCCAATAATTTCTACATGTCATTCAACAACTCATACCCTTCTTGAGAAATGAATCCACTAACGTTTGTGTATGCACGTGTACATTCTCAAATGATTATAAAAAAAAATTACTTTAGTTTAAATTTCACTTTGTTAAGGGACATAGATAAAGCAAATTTGGCTAAAATGTGTGCAGAAATGTAATGGATAAAAAGAACTACAACATACTTGTACCGCCGTCCAGGTGATATGAAAAGAAGGAGCATCCTTTCCCAAAACTGGTTCCCAGGAAGACTGTCTATGGCCATGAAAGCAAAGTATCCCCAAAGTACTGATGTAGGTATCTTCTTTATTGCAGGCATAGCAAAAACTGATGCTGCCACCATGAGTGACTGTAAGAGATTACTCACTCTCTGCTCTTTAACTCGGACAGGCAGGTGAGCATCAATGTGCTTCTCGGGATCAAATGTATCCTTTGCATTTTCACCTTTCATTACCGCTTCCTTCAAGTCTTCCAGCTCTTTAACCACTGAAGTAATCTGCAAAACAAGCATTTTAGGGTGCAGGAACCACTTGCATATAGAATTTTGTATGTGGATGAAGTTTTTTGGGGGTGGGGGTATTGAGCCTATACAATCATTATAAACTCAAGAGAGTGTGAGCAACTTTCTTGATAAAATAGTAATGACCATCTCAGAGAGGAAAAAATGCTGTTGAAGGAGGGATTCAAAGAAAACATGTTTCTTTCACAAGTTAGTACTAACCGGAGGAAGTATAACTTGACTGTTGTCCATTTCTATGAACACAGCTTGCATCTTGCCATAGACTTCAGAGTTGCTAGCATTCTGCCTTATGCTTTCCTTGGCGCTCTCCACCATCTTCCTTCGCATCAACTGCAACTCATGCATTAGTTAAATTACTAGTCTAATCCAGATCAATTACCAACTATCCCAAGTAAATTCCTATGACTTTCTATAAACCCACCTGCCTTTTGAGAACAGCAAGGCTTTTAGTGTGCATGGGGGACTGTGGAAGGACACCATTCGAAGGAGGTAACCCAAGCAATCCACAAAGCAAAGTCTGCAACCATGTTTTACAAATATAGAGCATAAGTCTTCATAAATTGTACAAATAAAAATAAATGCCAACACAAATTACTAGTGATACATACCATGAAAGCTAGCAATAAGATATCGTAATGATATGCAGAAGGGTTCTTAAGATTGAACTCCTTTTGTTGTGCCATCTGTGAAGCAACACTGTGGTCAAAAAAGTAAAGCCCCGCAATCATTACAGCAGGAATAAAGGCTGCAAAGATGTATGCCGGAGAAACCTTGCCCATGTCCTACAGAAGATATGAGTCAATATATTTTGGTGCATACACAGAAAGACACACTCCTATCTTATACTTTCATGGAGGTTATGAGACACACTACAAGAAGAGAGCCTATTAGCAAACGCAAAAAGGGGGGGCAAATTACAGGACATAGTTTACCTTTACTACAGTCCAATGGTGTAAAGATGTGGATTCCCAAGCAAGAGGGCTGTAGAGCCTTCTGGGAACACCAGAGGGAACTTTTCCGGGTACACCGAATGACAGAGCTGTCCACACTAGAACCATCAAAGGAACCCCGTAGTCTGCAATGAAGCTTCTAAACCACCCTGCATAACATAGTAATAACTTTCAGATTCAACATGTAACCTATTCAATGACTAGGCATAAATTTTGCTTGACAAACCTGTGCCATACCACCATGACCTTGCTTTTCTGCTCTTTAAAGCAGTGTAGAGAAGGCCAAAAGTAAATACGATTCCTAGTAATCCATTTGTGTAAAGCCACTGAAATTGATACTTCACTAACTTTGGGTCCTCAGCTTTGGGAACTTCAAACTCACTTGCCATTCCCTGTGATTCAGAATTTGTCAAGTGTTACGCATCATGCTTCTCAAGTAGATGTTGTATACTCCCTAAGTTGATTCATTTCTAGACGGAGTTACCTTGATAGCCTCTTGTATAAAGAGAACAGCAATCAGCATGCCAAACAGTTCGCCTGCAATCCTCGTAAATTTATTGATGACTGTGCAAGCATTGAATATTGCAAGAAGAAACAGCAAGAGAGCTGTCCAAACACAAACCCTGCATAATTTGTATCAATAATATCAAATTACATGAAATTCATTAAGAGCACATACTTAAAACAAATGATGGTTGATTCCTATTACCATCCAGCCCAAGCCAAGAAGAGTCCGCGTCCCAAATTTTCCCTTCCTTTAGCAAAGTTGTACAAATATGTGTACATAATAACAGTTGGTTCTGCAACTCCCAATATTAAAAGAGGTTGTCCTCCAAGAATCGCATGTATGATACCACAAATAGCAGTAGAAGCTAAAGTTTCAACGGTGCTCAAGCTACCATCTGAAAATAAAAAAATTTCCATTGCTTTCAAACTTATCAAAGAAAACAGGATAGAAAAGATTTTTCATTTAGTCCCCATTTGGTCACAAAGAAAGTGAGGCATAAGAAACAAAAATCAAAATAACAAAAAGCCTTAACATCTCAGTTCATCTTTGCCTTTCTACTAATTTATCAGCAATTGAACAAATCACTGAAGAAAAAGACTAGATGACTAACCTGTATCTCTGCTTAGTTGCTCACCAAAGGCAATGACAGGAAGAGCAGAAGCAAAGAAGATGTAGGTGGTTGGGGCCAATATCCTAAATTGAGAAATTGATGGAATTAAAAATACAAATCCATGTGACAAATTATAAAGTAGGTGTATAAAAGACAATACAAATCACTCTATTCCAGCCATAAACCTTGTAGCTCAAGTATCACTTTCTAGCGTTTACAATGAAGACATCCGGGTTTAAACCCTCCCTCCCCCCAATTGTAACTAATGAATTATCAAAAAAATAGAATACCCAATTCCAGAACGAAGACCGCTTGTCCAATCTTGTTTGTAACACTGTAATCTTCCTCTGACGTCATTTCCAATACCCCTGAAGGGAGCTCTCAAGTTCTCCATTTTTCTGATTAAGAAAAAAAAAAAAAATCCCACAATTTAATATAAAAAAGTCAGAACGCAGAAGTTCAAAATCTTATAATTTTAATGAGAAAATCCACTTTTTTTATTGACTTAACAAAAACATATATGCATTAAAAAATATATTTCAAAATAAAAGCAAATATCAAATGACAATTAAATAAAAACCAGCAAACCAAAACAGAGCAGAGTTAAAAACTAAAAAATCATGAAGAATAACTTCCATAAAAAAGAAAATAATTCCATGCAATGATTATATCAAGCAACAAAATTTTTCTTTGTTGTGAATGAAAAAATCACTCTTGTACTCCTCCAAGTCATTTGACTGGACAACAAGATTTACGAATAGTCTGTTTGGTAGAAGAGAGAACAGGAAAAATGGCAAGACATAAATAAAAGCCTTTTCTTTTTCATCATTCTGCTTTCCAAAACAATCAAAAACTCAACAAAACAGAGAAAGATAACTACTTGTATTAGTTTCGGTTGGGTCAATTTCTTTTCTTTACCTGCTTGCCTTTCTCATCAAAATCAACAAATTCGAAGAAAGAAGAAAAAAAAAGAAAGACAAAAGAACTCAAATTGTTATTTCCTTAATTTCCGAGCATTTCTTGGCAACCAAACATGTAAATCATTAAACAAAATCTTTTGCATTTATTTTGACATTCATAAATTAAGGAAAACCCCGGACACCATATAAAACCACCATGCACAAAACATGGTTTATATCACAAAAAAAAAAAAAAAAAAAAAAAAAAAAAAAAAAAAAGGAAAAAGGTAGAGAGATATTACATAAGGAAAAAAAAAAAAACATTAAATGAAACAAAATAAATAAGCAGCAGCATTCATTCTCAGAAGACTGAACAAACATAAAAGTGATATTTACATTGCTGTAGAACTCACCGGAAAACTTGTTAAAGATGAAGAAAGTGTGTCCTTGTGTTCTTGACTTCCTTCCCTTTCCCTTGAGTCCACACTCGGGGGCTGCTGCTTTGTTATTTGTAAGTAAGGAAGGGACGAAGAAAGGAGGCAAAGTCCAATGCCTTTTAAACGTACCCCAAGAGTCATATGTTTATGTGGGGTCCCACTTACTTCCTCTACGGGAATGAATGACTGCAACTTTTGCAATTCACCAAGTGTCACCAAGAATTTTCTTTTTTTATTTTTATTTTTATGGATGAAGTTTTTGTTTTGTTCATTCCTAATAATGAGTCTAATAGGACCGAATTAGTGGAGACCTACTTAGACTTGTTGATGTTAATAGGATCAAATGATAAAGACTCCATCTTGTTAATGAGTATCTTAGTGCCGAGTAATTACATGGGAAAAGTTCAGAAACAACCCCATAGTTTTACCATTGGGAGATATTAAATTCCAAACTTTTAAGGACTTTTACAGATGTACATTTCATGTGTAATGGGTGGGATTTGCTTGGATGCATTTATGATAGTTTGGAGTTTTAAGAGTCCCATTTGATGTGTCCCAATAATAAAAGAGAAATGCTACGTCCACAACATTTCTCACAACATTCTCACAACAAATCTTAGTTGGCAGGTTGTTACAGGTTTTAAATTTAAATCTAACACTAAAATTACTTTCTTACCCACTAGTAATAGCAAATAACAACTTGCCAACTAGGATTTGTTGTAAGAATGTTGTGAGAAATGTTGTGGACGTAGCATTTCTCATAATAAAATTATGGTTTTTTTTTTTTTGGGTACTTTCCCCCTTAATTATTTAGAACTCCATTTGGATAATAACATAATTAATATTCATTTTTCTTGCATAATTGTGGATCTTTATTGATTAAATTCTTGATACAAGTTAAAGAATGATTAATATTCAATTATGAGTTGTAATATACTTGCCAGTAATTTATCGATTTGCGCCATAAGTCTTTGGAATGTATTTAATAAGTAATGGGCAGGTAATGATAAGAAAAGAATGGATGATATTAAGTAATCTTATTTGAATGTTTTAAAATAAAAGAATTGGAAAGAATAAAATGTAATAAGTTAACAACATTGTTATTATACCCTTATTTTAAAATAAAATGATGAACATATAAGGGTATTTTGAGAGTTTTAATGAAAATTTATTAAATATAATTTCATTTCTTCATATTCTTCTCGATTTTGGAATAAAAATTTGAGAGTTTGAGAGAAAATGGAAAAATGGGGTGCTCCCTTCTTTCCTTCTAATTCCATTTCCTCCCACTTGAATTCCTAAATATGAGAATGATTTTTCTTCATTAGAACTCCCAAACAAGGGAATTAATTGAAGAAATATTTCCAAATAATTCTTTTCTTTCCATTTCTTTCTCTCTTCCCAAAAGGAGTGTTAGAAAATGTATGAAAATATCATTTATTGGATTTTTTTTTAATAATTTGATAGTTAAAAGTGGGAGAATTTACAACTTAAAAACATTAAAATGAGTCAGTTGATCTACAGTGGTCTTTTTTACTCATTTATTGGAATAATTATATGCACCTTAACCAATTCTCTTAATGCATTCGGTAACCAAAAAAAAAAAAAAAAGTACCCTCTTTTTGTAATATCTTATAGCGCCCAAACAAATATCAGTACAAGTAAGAAGTAGGTGTAGGTTGCATACAACTATTCCTTTAAGCTAGCTAAACTACTGATTAATAATAAATCACAAAATTAGATGAAGAATAGGGTTTTTCTTTTTAATAGAAAACAAACCAAACCAAACCAAATCAAACCTAACCGAAAACAGGTGATATATTAGCAATACTGAAGAAAGTACGTGTTCGTTTGGTTCCGAATTAAAAAAACCAGTTTATTTTACTATTCAGCTTATTTTTGTTACTATTCATGGGTCCTACTACACTTTTTGGTACTATTCATGAGCTCCACTATACTATTTCAGCTAATTTTTACCTTTATCTACAGTACTTTCAACAAAAAATTTTCAGTTTCAACAAAATAAGCAGATTTCAAACAAACCCTACATGTGGTAATTTGGGTCGGTGAACACAAAGGAGAACTGTATTCTTTGGCAATTTGGCTAGTCAATCATTTAAAAGAAGCCAATTAATTATTTGATGACAATTAGATATTAATGTACAGCCCATAAGGTATTACTCTTTTGAAAAATAGGTAGAAAATCTTCTCATTTTCTTTACAATCACAACATATTGCACAACAAATTTTTATTATTGTCAATATGATAAGTAGTTTAATAATAAATAATAAGTTAAGAACCTTGTAACTCAATTAATTGACACTTTCTAGTATTCCTAACCGAAATATTTATTCGGAAATCCCCCTTACCCCTAATTATCAAATAATAATAATAATAATGATAAATGATAAAGCGGTGTCAATTTATAGTAAGTATCATGTGAAAATCAATAATAGCATGTCAATTTAAACAATTGTAAAATTTATTGTGAAAATTAAAAAAAAAAAATTGTGTCTATACATTACTCTTCCTAATATGTGTGTGTGTGTGTGTGTGTGTGTGTATATATATATATATATATATATATTGAAAACACTCTTCCTAATAAATTGATGAAAGTATAAAGTGACTAAGTGAGTGTGGTATACTAGTAACGTTAGTAGAAAATTTGTAGTATGCTATGCTGTGAAATTTCTATGGAAGTGATTTTTTTTTCTGCATAATTTGATAATTGAAGTGATGTATGATGTTTGATTTTTTTTTTTTTTTTTTTATTTATGGGAAGTGATGTTTGATAATTGATTCGTGAATGGACCATTATTATTCTAGCTGGATTTTGGCTTTTCTTAACTTGATTCAAGGTATATAAGCATATAGACAGAATTCGTATAGGTTGGATCAAACTTTGGCAATTAAGTTCATCTTAATTTAAGTTAGACTAGCTCTTAATCTTAGGTTTCTTTTCCCCCTACCAAATTAGTATTTTTTACATTAAATAAATAAATTATATATTTGAAGAAATTTTCCCAAAAAAAAAATTTGCCAATGTCAATATATCGTATACTTGCATAGTTATGTTTAAATTGATATATATCACATTCTCAAAAAAAAAAAAATTTGAAATATATCCATTCTTTTTTTTTATCTTGTTTTGTTATTCTTTACTTTACTATATTTATTAAAAATAATTAATGATTTTTTTTGAGAAAGAAAAATAATTAATGATTAATTCAATGGAGTCAATGTTTGAATTAGTGAACCATGATATTAGTGTATCACTCCCTTAGGATACGTTTGGCAAGAGGATTTTTGTTTTTGTTTTTAAAACAGTATAAAAATAATTTTCAAAAAAATTGAATGTGAAACTAGTTTTCAAAGAATCATTTTTACATTATATGTGTTTGGCTCACACTTTTAAGAAAAAAATTTCAAAATATTGAAAAAAAATTGATGTTTGGATGATAAGTTTCAAATTTGAAATATGAACTCGTGATAAAGATAAGTTTCTTAATTTTAAGAGATAGAAGAGTTTGGACAAATTTATGGACTCTACTATTTTCAATTTATTTATAGTTATGCCTTTAAAATTATTTTATGTATCTTGAAAACATCCTCTCAAGTATTTTCAAAATCTTTTTTTTTTTTTTTTTGAAACTAAAGAAAGAAAATTTTATTGATGTAAAAGAAAACGTGTACAAATAAAGATATACAGCAACTTTGCATATCACAGTGGTAGGAAATTAACTTGAAATTCCTAACTTATGAGAAACAAAAAATAAAGAAAACACACACTAAAGAAACAATCATACGCATAAGATAATATTTACGTGCACTACAAAAAACGCGGGATTAAGCTGCGTTTTTGAGCTGCGTTTTTTACTATTATCAAGGAAAAAATACAAAGTACGGCTACAGTGTTTTCACTCTATCAAAAAACAACAACAAGAAAAAACCTTAATCACCAAAAACGGTTTCTATATCCTGCGCACAAGATTCACAATGAGCTACAAAATGGGCCAAAAAAAAATTTCCCAAGGGCAACCCAAGCTTCCGCTCCATGGACTAAGTCTCAGAAAATCTCTCATTAAAAAACCACACAATATTATTCAGGTCGGGTTGTCAACCAGATCAAACATAACTAGGTTCTACAAAAGCCGAACAACGGTAAAACAAACCAAATAAAGAAACACCTTCAAAAAAAAAAAAAAAAAAAAAACACAACTTAAAAGTTCTCTTGAGTAGCTGAAACCCGCTAGTATGTCTCCAGAACTGCTACGGCCCCCTCTAGAATCACCTTTGGTTGTGTTTGAATTTTCCCAAAATAGAACTTGTTTCTCGCATTTCAAATTGTTCAATACAAAATTGCCCATAGGAAATAATTTTTTAAAAACTGTATTTTAAAAGCATCAACGAAACAGTAGATTCAAATGTGGGACTCATCATTTTATGGTTTCCAAAATAAAAAATTTTATTTAAATCTTCTTACCAAATAGGCACTTAACAATTCGATACTCAAAAAATATTTGATGCATGTCTATCAGTCTATTGGAGGAATATACACTTCTCAAAGAAAACAGAAGCTTACATGCAGATATCTGAATATTTGAGATCCAAACATATATGATGCAATTTAATTACGAAAATGTTATTGACATTATCTAAGAGATTAATAATTATTATCTAAGTGATTTTTAATTTCTTGACCATTATTTTTTCAAACTTCATGCCTCCACCGTCCACTCTCATTTTTATAAGTTGACAACAATTCCTTATAGTTGTTGTCCTCCTATTGATATTCGACCAATTTGTCCTCTAGCTATATCATGGGTTTTTTTATGGCAATTGTTGTCGGTGAATAATTTATAAGGTGACGTTTGAATAACTACATTTGATGACAGTCTTATATGATGCATGATTAATTTGTATCATGACTCATGAGAGCAAATTACTTTTAAGCATGGCAGTTAAAAGTTATTACACAGATAATCAATAATTTGTAATAAATTGCAGTCATATTAGTTGTCTGAAGCAAACACAAAATATAATTATTTATTTCTCAAATGATTATTGCGTTGATTAATTTCACATGCTGAGCACATTTCTTCTTCTTCTTTTTTCTCCAAAAAATAAGAAAATTTTGTTTTATGCTAATATGGGGATGTCTTTAAAATTTGTCCTATCTTTTGCTGGTTTTTGAGACTAATAGACTATAATTAATTTTATTAATATGATAAGTAATAATAATGCTACAATTAATGATATCATATTATTGACCAAGTTGCTTATCTTTCACTCTCATCATTAATGGCTGTATTTTAAGAAGTGACCTAACTTTCGTACACATGAGAGGAGGAGTGAGGATCTTATATTACACAATACACACCACAAACTTCACCAAAAAACAAAAAAAACAAAAAAGCCATTGAAACTTTTTAAAAAGTGTAAGGCAAATTATACTACATAGTGCATACAAATACTCTTTTAAACAAGATGAGATAATCATTTTTTTTTTATACCCCATTAATTGCTACTGTCAACGAAAGTTGGTGCCACAATGACGGAGTTTATATTTGTCATGGAAGCACTAGGTTGTCACAGAACTTTAGCCGTATCCAAACATAATATTCCAAATTAATCAGGCTATTAGGCTAATGTGTTTAGAACTTTAGATCCTAATGGAAAGATACGTACGTACTGACCTTGTAGCCCCGCTAAAAAAAACGTACCTAATATTCTGCTTAGTTCACAGCACACCTAGCTAACTAATATACTTCAAAAGTATATGTTCAATTTTCTTTGAAATGGAATCCACAAACTAATATTCAGGAACAGCCAATCTGTCAAGGTTTAGGTTTTCATATCCTTTTCATTTTCTCTAGTTGTAAATTACTAAATTTCACCAATATGATCCACTAAAATTAGCTTAGACCTAGCAGGTCAAAATTGTAATTTACCATAGGTAGAGTTTAAAACTTTAAATGCAACATTGCAAAACTCTTTTGATAAACCTGTTTATCTTTTCCAAGGGGGAATACTAATTTTTAAAAAATAAAAAAAAATAAAAAAAAACTCTATACGTACACTTCCTAGTCTTGCCCAATGCAAAACCCATCTTTCTTTTTTTTTTTTCTTTTTTTTTTTTGATAAACAACAAAACTAATACCATTAACTACTAGAGGCTAAATCAGTTGTAGTACAAGAGAAATGTATAGCGATACACTTTGCATCCAGACGAATAAATCAGAGGATAAAAGTACAGCTAACTATATAGTCTAGATTCCTAAAAGAAATGAGTGTTTGAGACTATGAAAAGTTTTATACAAGCTTAAATAAAAAGACCCTATGACTATGGGTATTAATATATAGTAGAGTTTTGTACTCAAGTCGATGTCATATACGCATGCATCGTGTGTGAAACTGAAAGTAGATGAAGATTGCTATGATCTCTTAGTCTTATAAGGAGTAGGAGAGTCAGAGACACTCCTCGATCGTATCTTTGAAGTATATTTCTTCGTATAAATTAAAGCATCCATTGAAGAAAAAAAAGTATTGAGATCGATCATGATATATAGATGACAGCCACAGGTAGGTATAATTCTCAATCTCATGCATGCATGCATGCAAAATATGTGACAAAATTTCGTGTGCAAATTGGTTTCCTGTTTGTCCAATAAAGTAACGCGGCATGTCCAGTGTGAAAAAGATCAATTTGATCACTTCTTTAGACTTCTCGACACTTTTTCCGACATATATGCCCAGACTCCAGAGAAAAAGAAAGATTTCTTTCCACATGTGATCTTAAAATATATGTAGTGCATATAAATATATATATATATATATATATATATACATATATATTATTTGAATTTTTAGTTGTCACTAGTCACTACCTGTTTTTTGCATGCATTAGCTACGAAATTAACTTTAGACCCTAACAAACCAAAACCTATGAGCATTCGAGAATGTGAGTTGGTTTTTTCGGTAAATGCGAGTCTGAGTCATTCGACACAGAATTTAGCAAACTCCACTATTTACATATTCACGCTGATCAGCTTTACTTGAAAACAATTAATTTAATACTTCACACTTGACATGGTAGCCTCGTAGGTAATTATGCATCCATTTTTTAAAAAGCAAATTATACATATAATATTTAATTATATATTTTAATTACCCAAAAAAAATTTAGGTCAATAAATTGCATTAAAAAGCCTCATTGTATCATAAATTGCAGAAGATTAAAAAGTGAAAAAAATAAAAATAATCAAACTTCAGCTAACAAAATTAAATTTTAGGAGACAAATTCATTAATTCATTCTTAAAATATACTAAAATCAAAATTAATACCAGATAAATTCATTAATAATACAACGTAATTGTCTTGAAATATGCTAAAATAGAAATTATAAATTTCTAAAACAAAAGAAAAAATCTCTCATCTCTCTATCTCTTTGCCTTTCCATCTATATTCTCACCTTTCTTTTCTACATCTTGATTCTTGATTTTTTTATATAAGCTTAGTCTAGCAAAATCAATCTTTGTTCATTCCCTTCAATTCACAGTAAACTCAAAATTGAAGAGGTGCAGTGTGGGTTGTGGGCATAGCAGAGGTAACCTTCTCTCCCTCTCTATCTTTCCGAAAATTAAGATTGAGGAGTTTGCTTTTTATTCAATTTAAATATTTTAAATTATACTTTTTTTAATCTACTTCACTGCTTGATTCATAGGACAGCACATCTTGCACAGGCTGCATAAACCATAGCACTGCACAATGACAGTGCACACAAGCTATGGGCTATGCCGACAAGACTGCACGGTCTACCCATAGGCCACAGCACATCACAGCTAGCCCCACCACACACTAATTAATAAGTGGGTTTTACTAACGTGTGTCTTAGGGTATACATTAGTAAACCATTTTAGAAAATTTTTTATGGAAAAATGAAAAAAAGATTTACTGTCTTGACAGCTTTTTCAATTCCCCACAAAAACTTTCCCAAAATGAATGATTAATGTATACTCTAAGGGCATACATTAATTGGACCCTTAATAATTTATCACATCTTTTTTTTTTTTTAAATGCAAACTCTTACTTTATCAATTATTATAAATTATCACACCAATTAATAATTTAATGTATATCATATCAACTAATTTGTATTATAATGATACTAATTTATTGAACTATGTAATAAATTAATTTTTATTTGTGCAGGTTTAGACTTTAAAGTGGTCAAGCTTTAGAAAAATTGTACCAACTCTAACAGGGATTTTTGCATCTCAATTCACATCTTCCTCATCTGTAGTCTCTGCGCTTGAAAAAAAAAAGTTCTTAATCGAAGAGGGATATGAAAAGAATGAAGTAATGAAAGAGGAAATCATTGCTAGTAGTAACGACTTGTCACGATCCATTGGTTCATATAAGCAGGTTCTATTATTTTATACTTTAAATTTTATTTTTAGTTAAATTATCATTTTTAATTATAAATCTTGTTTTATTTATCTATAAATACTTCCTCATTATAAATATCTACTAGAAAATATTTATTTGTTAGAGGAATTTAAATACAAAAACTTAATTGGTAATTTTACATCTCAAAAAGTAAGAAAAACAGATTTTAAATTAAAAAATTCAATAAATATTATTTGATTAATATTTAAATATAAAAAAGGCTTTACTTAAAATTTTCGCTTAAGGCCCCCAAAGTTGTTGAGCCGGCCCTGTCATTAAGTTACAACACCAATTTTCTTATTGAAAAAAAAAAAGTCAAAATAAAAAATTTTACTAGTTAAAGTAATTAGAACTCATTATTATTAGAAATATTTAAATCATATCTTCATAAAAATATATAAGTATTAATGCTTGGGCCACTTCATACTATTAAAAAAAAAAAAAATTGTACTCACGCTCAATTAATGTCTTTTTCTCTTCTCAAAAAAAAAAAAAAATTAGTGTCTTTTTCTACTTCATACTATAATGTCTTTTCCTTTTCCTTTTTTAATTCTAATATTTCACTCTTGTTTTGTCATGTACTCGTGTATAACACATTTAATTTAGGAGCAGTTAGACTTAGAGCATCTATTCAAGAAAAGATATAATTAAGTAAATTTTTTTAGTAAGAGTTAATTTTAATATTTTTCAAAAATAATCTCTCTATATTTTTTGCTTACGTATCTTTTTAATTTTACATTTAGAGTTAGAGATATACGAATGCATTCTCCCCCCCACCCCCTTTGAAGATAAATTTATTTTTGGCTCTGTCACTGTCAGTACAAAAAGTATTACTCTTTACACTCATGTGAATGTTGAATCTTCTCATTCGGTGTCATCTTAATCAGACATGCATTTTATGTGAATACAAATAGTCTTGCTCTTTTTAGTCTCTACACTCATGTAAATGATGGATCCCATCATTGGGTATCAACCTAGCTAGGATTCGTTTTTATTTTTAATAAGTAGGAATCGGATTTATGTGAGTATAAAAAGTATTATTTTCTCTAAAATTAGGGATATAGGAAGGTTCTAGGGATCATACCAAAGTTAGGGAAAACACCAAAAAAAATTAGTTAAAATTTTTAGATGATAGCCTCTATATATATATATATATATATATATATTAAATGGGTTCAAATTACACTTGGTGTAACTCTACAAAAGTTATACCTTTTCTAAACCGTAGATTTATGAGAGATCCAACGGATAAAAACAAAACATTATTATTCATTACAACATTAAATACTTACCTAATTAATAGTCTCCTCATTATCTCTCTCCTCATTAAATATTTCTTATGTCTATTTTTTTCTCTCCTTATTAAGTCTTTCTTTCCATTTTCTTTGCAATTTCTCCCATGTTTAATTTCTATGTTCCAAAATAAAGAAGAAGAAAAAAACATTCACATTAGCAACTGAAATGAAGCAAGACATAAATTTTGAAACTTTTAAAATTAAGAGAGAAAATTTAACCTATGTTTTGTTTCATTAAGCTATTCAAGGAGAGGTAGGGTAGATACTTGTGTCATAGCTACCGAACATGCTCAGTACGTAGTGCCATCTCCACCATAATCCTTTTTCTCTCTCCTTGACAGTACGATGAAGTTGATATTCAGGGATTAAGCAACTGAAATGAAGCAAGACATATAACCTATGTTTTGTTTTTAGAAAAATTGTGATGCCGATGCAATTCCCTTCTTCTGTCACAGGTCATTGTTAAAATCCCTATGTTTTTGCATAAGATTCAGTATAAATATTATATGCAATTATTGAATTTGAATGGAATTTTGCCAAATTCTTTTGATTGCTAATGTTCATTTACTTCAATTGCCTGTACATTTTTATTCTCTCTATCACGAAGACTGTGTTTGTGACACCAAATCACCATATTGCTTCAATAATATCTTTGCGTTTAGTGAAATATATGGAACCTATATTTTACTAAAACATATACATTTAATTTTTACTAATTCTTTTCCATTTTTCCTTTTCCTTTTTTTATTTATATAATCGGTCAAAAACAAAGGATTATGGTGGAGATGGCACTACGTAATGAGCTTGTCCAGTAGCTATGACACAAGTATCTATCCTACCTCTCCTTAAATGGCTTAATGAAACAAAACTTAGGTTAAAATTTTCTCTCTTAATTTAAAAGTTTCAAAATTTATATGTCTTGCTTCATTTTAGTTGCTAATGTGAATGGTTTTTTTTTTTTTTTTTCTTTATTTTGGAACGAAGAAACATAGGAGAAATTGCAAAGAAAATGGAAAGAAAGACTTATTAAGGGGAGAGAAAAAGAGACATAAAAAATATTTGATGAGGAGAGAGATAATGAGGAGACTATTAATTAGGTAAGTATTTAATGTTGCAATGGATAATGGTGTTTTGTTTTTATCCGTTGGATCTCTCATAAATCTACAGCTTAAAAAATGTGTAACTCTTATGGAGTTACACTAGGTGTAAGTTGAACCCATCTCTCTCTCTCTCTCTCTCTCTATATATATATATATATATATATATATATATAACTCAACTTACACCTGGTGTAACTCTAAGCAATGTTATACCATTCAACATTTTTTAATTGTATGCAAATATTAACAAATCCACTATTAGATTACATTATATTCGTATATTCTTCATGCTTGCAAAATTTCAAGGTGATTAAAGATTAATAGACATGTCATCAATCAATTGTTAAAATTCAATTTTTTGTAATTTAAAATAATGCATAAAAGATGAATTTGTGAATCAAATGGTAAATAATATCCGATTAATATGAAAATTGGCGTGCATGTTAAGAACATATAGAACATATAATTCAACGGTTGGATTTTCAAAAAATTAATTCAATAACAAGTTATTGAGTCGTGTAACATTATTTAGAGTTATATCAGGTGTAATTTAAACCCAACCCATATATATATATATATATATATATATATATATATATATATATATATACACGCGCGCGCAAAGGTTTTTCTTTAGAAAAGAAAGTAACTAAGGACCTTAACTTTTTCTACGCAATAACGTGACTAGCTTCTTCTTCCCTATGTGCTATGCAACTGCATGTGCATCACTTGAAAGAAAATTCAAAGAAAATGAAATGTAGAAGAGTTTCCAAAAGTTGGGCTTTGGAAATTGCAAGAGCTTTGATGAAAAACCATTCACAAATAAGGTGAGGATCAAATGATAATTTCCATGTAGTGGAAATTTATTTTTTTTTAGACAAACACGTGTTCTCCTCAACCCGGTGACGGCTCTAAAAAATTTTTTTAGGACGGTCACTAAGAAATTTAAATTACCACAATATTTTTATTAGTAACATTTTTTAAAGAAAAATGAAATTAGAAATTATTTTTATTAAATAGGTTGAACGAGTTACAAATTTTATCTTTTTGCTTTATAATAGGCTTTTTGTTGAATAATTTTTTCATTTGTTGTTATTTGGTCTTGTCTTGTTTTTGTTTGATTTATGTTTGTTGTTATTTAAGCTTTAAAAAAAAAAACAGGGATTAAATATTATGTTTGGAGGCAAAATTAATTTTAGAGTAATGCTACGTCCACAACATTTTTATAATAAATCTTATGCAAAAAGCTGTTATTAGTGGGTAAAAAAAAATATTAGTATTTAGCTCAAATTAGAATCAGTAACAGCTTACTACATTAGATTTGTTGTAAAATTATTGTAAAAATATTGTGAATGTAGTAACACTACTCTTATTTTTGTTAAACTCAAATTTTTGTAATTGCGGCCACTGGCCATTGGACACAAGCCAGACCCCACGTGGATTCTAGTCGGTAAAGTCTTTTTTTTTTTTTTTTTTTTTTTTTGAGAATTTCAACATATCTCTTATACAACCATCAAAGATTTTACCAGTTAAGCTAACTGGAACCCACTAGTCGGTAAAGTCTTTGAATTATCATTTAAACTATAAATAATAATTTTGAAAACAACAGTATTGGTTGGAAATACTATCTATTTATTATGAAAACAAAAAGATAATGAAAAGGGTAGTGAGCAATTTTTTGAGAAGATTTTTATTTTTAATTTTATTGGTCAGCTTGATTGGAATTTTAACATTTTTTTTTTTTTTGGGTAAAATGGAAATTTAACATTAAGGAAGGCGGATTGTCTATAGAGACAAAAGAAGACGTACGAGATTGAAGCTCAAGTTTGAGCGAAAATGACTGAAGTTTTGGTTTCTATGGTCAATGGTTGGTCTGATTTGGGCAAAAAATTAATTTGGCAAGTCGACATTGGATTTGGACCTTTGTGATATCGTTCTCTTGCAAAACTATTGGCAAATTATATATGTTTTAAAGAGCAAATTATATATATATATATATATAAAATTTAAAATTATTTTTCATGTTCTATGATAATTCATCTTTATCATTTAAAACACCAATTTTTCTCATTAAAAAAAAGTTTAGATAAAAAATTTTACCAGAAAAAAAGTTTAGGTAAAAAATTTTACCAGTTAAAGTAATTAGAACTTATTATTTTTTGTTCTCAAAAAAAAAAAAACTCATTATTTTTAGAAATGTTTAAATCATATCTTCAGAAAAACATATAAGTATTAATGTCTAGCCCACTTCATACTATTAAAAAAAGAAATTGTTCTCACACTCAATTAATGTCTTTTTCTCTTCTTCAAAAAAAAAAAAAAAAAAAAAAAAGAAATTGTTCTCACACTCAATTAATGTCTTTTTCTACTTCATACTATTAATGTCTTTTCCTTTTCCTTTTTTAATTCTAATATTCTTCACTGTTTTTTTTTTTTTTGAGAAAAATAATATTCTTCACTCTTGATTTGTCATTTACTCATGTATAACACATTTATTTTAGTAATTAGACTTAGAGCATCTATTCAAGAAAATATATAATTAAGTAAATTTTTTTAGTAAGAGTCTCTTTTTCTTTTTTTGCTTACATATCTTTTTCATTTTACATTTAGAGTTTTTTTTTTTAAGTGAATTTCAACCTATGACATCCACTCCTGATAATAACTCTTTATTATCAGACCAAAACATTAATCAGTCTTTGGTATAAGCAGGGATTGAACCATAGATCTCTTACTCAACTGTCAGAGATTTTACCAATTAAGCTAATTACTAGAATTCACATTTTACATTTAGAATTAGGAATATACAAATGCTTACTCCCCCCCCCCCCCCCCCCCCTCCTAAGAAGAAAACGTATGATTTTAATGGTTAAAAATTCTGGACATTTCCACTTTTGTAGTTGATAAAAAAAAATCACATAGTTTTGTTAATAATATTTTATATATTACATCCTATAAGTTAAGGTATATCAAAGTGACGTAGATGGGCCTCCCATAAATATATTTTTGGCTGTGTCACTGTCAGTACAAAAATTATTCTCATTCGGTGTCATCTTGATCAGACTTGCATTTTATGTGAATACAAATAGTATTGCTCTCTTTAGTCTCTACACTCGTGTAAATGATGGATCCCATCATTGGGTATCAACCTAGCTAGGATTCGTTTTTTATTTTTAATAATTAGGAATCGGATTTATGTGAGTATAAAAAGAATTATTCACCTTTCCCGACAAGATATCTTTAAATATTGTCACAAAATTAGGGATATAGGAAGGTTTAGGGATCTTACCAAAGTTAGGTTAAACACTAAAAAATTAGTTAAAATTTTTGGATGACGTGGCTAGCTCCCTCCCAATGTGGTACGCAACTGCATGTGCATCGCTTGAAAGAAATTTCAAAGAAAATGAAATGTAGAAGAGTTTCCAAAAAGTTGGGCTTTGAAAATTGCAAGAGCTTTGAAGAATAACCATTCACAAATAATTTCCATGTGGTGGAAATTAATTTTCTTTAGATAAACGCGTGTTCTCTTCTAGCTCCTCAACCAATATGGGCAAGTTATTGAGACATCGAATTTTCAAATAAGCAGACAAAATAGACAGTAACTATCACAATTATTACTGGCTGCTTCAAAGTGGCAATTTGGCAAATGAGAATATATGTATACGGGGTAGTGTGGATATATTCTGTAGGTTCTAATTAACTTAACTAGTAAAATTTTTTATGGTTAAATAAGCGATTTGGGGTTCAATTTCTGTCTACACCAAAAACCGATTAGTGTTTTGGTCTTATGATAAAGATTATTTATAATGAAAAAAATTAAAGATAATGGAAAGGGTAGTGAGCAATTTTTTTTTTTAATTTTTTTTTTAGAAGATTTTTTTTTTTTTAAATTTATTGGTCAGCATGATGGGAATTTTAACATTTTTTTTTTTTTTTGTTAGAAAGGAATTTTAACATTGAGGAATGGGGATTGTCTAGAGACAAAAGAAGACGTACAAGATTGAAGCTGAAGTGAGTTTTCGGTTGGGTGAAAATGACTGTGTTTGAAAACATGTGTTTTATTATTTGGAAACATGTGGAAATACGTATCGGTAAAAAAGTGTATGAAAATGCATATAATGTTTTTTAAAAACTGAAAATGTGTGTTTGAGTAGATATACCAAACGCATGAAGTTTTGGTTTCTTTGGTCAATGGTTAGGTTTGATTTGGGCAAAAAATTAATTTGGCAAGTCGACATTGGATTTGGACCTTTGCGATATAGTTCTCTTGCAAAACTATTGGCCCTTATTATTTTTTTTTTTAATGGGCGTTCATTTTAAATATCTGGCATATTGCAAAACACAACACAAGGTTTCAAAGACACAACACATGATGGACCAACCAATAGCCAGGCAAAAAATAGATACAGCTTGCAAGACGTGTTTTTTTTGGTGAAATACAGCTACGCAAACCTACTAATCCACACGCACACACTAAAAAAAAAAAGTTTAAAATTGGTGGAAACAAAAAAACATAAAATCATACGCACAACTTCTCTTTTAACTTTATGAAATGTATCTCTGTTGGATAATCTTAAAATCACGTCCGAACTATTAATCTAAAAAGGGAAAAAATTCGGTACTAGATGCAATCTATGAAAAGAAAGAATGCAATGCTTCATTTACTAGTTACGATCTAGAAAGAAAGCAAACTTACATCGACATGGAATCGGTTTATAAACCCAAGATTTAAGTTTAGAAACTAGGTAATAGAATGGATGTAGGCCTTTAAAACCAAACCATGTTAATTCTCTCTCTCTCTCTCTCTCTCTCTCATTTCAAATCGTTTATGTGGATAATTAGACCTCCTTTTGTTTCCAACGAAAACGTTCAAGGTTCAAATCTTCTCCCCTGTTGTAATTATTATTGTGTGTGTGTGTGTGTGTGTGTGTGTAAAATCTCTTTTTATGTTTCTTTGCTTTAGGTCAGAAGCCCTATCAATTTCGTAATCTAGCTGATCGATATGTAACATAATGTTGCATACGCACTACACAACAATGAACCTTGTGTATGTAACATTATAATTTTTTTTTTTTTTAATAAATATTTTGACATTTTTCTGCCTTTTTGGCTGATACTCTTTTTAATGTTTTCATTGACAATTAGAGGTTTAAGTCATTGGGGGTACAAAGTAGGGTGTTTATATATAGTTAGCCTTGTGGGCCAAATCACATTAAAACTTTGATTTGTGTCTCTCTGCGTCTACTTTCTCACAAAATTGACCTCAAAATTTCATCTTAAATTGGAGGGTTTTGTTAGAAATATTTATATTGGTTTATTGTGCAAACCTAACTAGTGGTAGACCTTAAGATCATTACTATCTGAATATTTTAGGGCCTAGCTAATTGACACATTGGATAATATAGATCTCAATAGTAAAGATGTAGCATTTGAAGGGTTTTCTATACTTGGATGTGAGCCTTCAAGGCCGAACCATGCTAATGACTTAACTTTCTCTCTCTTTCTCTCTTTCTATGTGTGATAATTAGGAAAACAAATTGCACTGTGCAAGTGAGAATTGTTACTTTCGAAGTCCATATCACTGCATAACTGTAGCCTGTACATTCATATGGCCAAACTCTCTATTAGAAGTAAAGCCCAAGTTGTGGGGCTAAGTTAATTCTAGCAAGGTATTGCTAATTTGTATCCTTCCCAACTTCCAAGCAAGCTCGCAGTCAAAAGTGGTGATAGTCATATGCCTTGAGCATCTCTTGAAAGCAAAGTTCATAAAAAATGACAGGTTTATAAGAAATCAGGCTTGAAAATTGTTGAATCCTATTAAGGAAAAAAAAAATGTAATGACTAATAATGAGCACAATCACATGCAACAAGGATGTGGAAAATGTGGTGTGATGATTTCTAAGTGATAGAAAATAGCTTAGAATAACAATATTTCGTGTGTTCTCCTCTACCAATAGAACCAATGAGGACACCAAGTGTGAGAGTTTCTAAGCCATACCAAATTTAAGAACAAACAAGAAAGCAAGATTTTAAACATCACACACTACTGATGGCTTAGTATTATCGCAAATTGGCAAGAAGAGGAACATATTCATGTAGCCATCAAAATTTATAATTGACTTGTGCAAGGCTCCAAACGAACACTAGCTAAAGTATGTTATATATACTGTCAAGAAAACTGGCAAAAAAAGACTGACATGGGGCTTTCACTATCTTTTTCCTTGGACTTAGATTGCTTTGTGTGAAGAGATATTCGGACCTCATTGCAGAAGTCTCCAAGTACACACATGAATAGCCCTATTCTTATTGCCATATAATTGGATTTGGCCCCCCACATAACTTTTTATGGTGTGCGAGTGAACACATATGTTGCAATTCAGGTGGCAAAGTGCCTGGCTTGGTAACCAAGTAAACAAAAAGGAAAAATGTTTTAAGGTATTGCAAATTGACATAATTTTTTTTTTAATTAATAAATATGATAAGATTTAAACCACAACCCACAATTAACATTGTTATTGAGTTGTCACTTCTCGTTATGTTATCATATATATAAACCAATCCATAAATTGGAATATACAGTATGACCTTCTTACACATTACACCCTATATATAACTGTAATTTCCTATATACAAATTATCTTGCTCACATTTTGTGCTCCACTAAGATTTGTATTATAATCTTTTGATCTGCACTCCTTCGTAACAGGAAATACTTATCGATAACAATTGAATTCAATAAGTAACATAATTTAAAACAAACACATAAGTTACAGTAAATAAATTACTGATTTTTGTGTGAGGAACCACTGCCCTTTAGATTAATTGGGATCTTTGAAAAACTTAATACTAAGAAAAAAATATAAAATATATATATATATATATATATATATATTGAAGCACACCTTATGACCTATTTGGATTGAGGAGGGAGAATGAGAAGTAGAGTAGAATTGACTAAAAATTATGTTAATTTTCAATCAACTCTACTCTGCTACTTTCTACTCCTCATCCTTCTCCCTCAATGCAAACGGACCACTAATTTCCTGTTGTTTCATTCATATAATCTCTAAGACTGTTAAACATGCTTTCAACTCAAGGCTGATTTTTTACCAAGTTCGTGTTTTGCTGTACAACTCTTTTAATAGACGTAAAATGCAAAGATAAATGGCTCATATCTTTTCCTTTCCTAATGTTGGATTCCATATTTCCAAGGATCAGCAAGCAAACATTGAAGATAAAATCAAGCACAAAGTCCAAAATTTAGGAAAAAAAAAGTCTTAAGTAATGAAACACTTCAATTTTTTGTGGTGAATAAGAGGATTCGTTGAAGAAAAAAAATAATAATAAAATATTAAATAAAAGTGTACAAAAGACCTGGGAACCTTGCCCATCTACACACTGGGCCTGATGCTTCCCACCTTCTCATACAAAAGGGCCCAGCGGGCCAAATAATGGGCTAATCCATGAGCCTCTCTGAAAACATGATTTACAAACACGTCCGTTACAATTAATTGGATTAGTTAGAAAAAAACTAAAGTGGAACACTTCAATTTTTAAACCTGTTGAACTGGCACATGTCCAACAATGGACACATGGCATTATCCGGAGGGTCCACTATAATTGGGGACTCTAGACTCAATTCTTATCATTAATAATATACGAGATTGAATAAGGCTTAATGCTTAAGCCAATTGTTAAATAAAAGCAAATTAACGAGTTTTGATTTAGTTTCATCAAAAAAAACATTAAAACAACTAAAGAAGCAACCTCTTTACTTTGGTCGCTAAAATCTCAGTATCTTCCTGCATCGCTTCTGTGCAAATTGCCTCCAAAGCCCCTTACAACTTCAAGATACAGTTTTCTAATAACAAATTTCTTTTTATTTTTTGTTTGGTCTCACACTTGTAGGCAAAATCAAATAAAGAACAAAAGCAGCATAACACCAAAGGAAGCATGTAAACAAGAAGTACCTGCTAATTTGGATTAGAATCTAGAAAACTTAGAAAATTTCAGATTTATTTAGCATTTTGTCGAGGACTCTTTTTCCGGCCTACATGGCACTACTTCATTGGCAACCCACGCCACATCAACATATTATTGATTTTAAAAAAAAATCTATTTAAAGCTCAAAATAAGCTCATATTCCATTCAACTACATGAATTGGGCTCACATGGCCCATGAGATCCTTACTTCAAGAGGCGAATTCATGGTCCACATCTCCTTTTCATCAATTGGGATCATAACCCCATGACATCATCAACATCAACATATGGAACGAGCTTAAGCAATGAATCAAAGCTCACGACCCATATTACCTATCTTACACTCATGGCAAGCAGCTTCTTGAACATGAGTCCATATTTACACAAAATGACAACAAAACCCGAGGTATGTCATCTCATTTTCGGCTTATGATCTAAGCTCATAAGTCTTTTTGGGAAAACTTTGGGAGTTATGGTTTAGAGGGCCAGGAGGTATGTTCAATAAAACTCAGCGGTTCAAAGTTAATAAAAAAAAACACATTGCTTGGCATGTCTTCTCCAACTCCCTGAACTCTGACGAGTCTGTGTGTAGTAGGTAACATATGGTAAGCATCTCTTATCACATAGCACTTAAAATGATATGATTCCCCATTGCTTTTTTCCTAAAACTTGATATATATCATGTGACAAATGTTCAATATCTCTAGCCATCTAACTGCTGAGAAAATAACTGTTCATTCAATCCCCAGCTGTTGCTATTCAAATCTAGAAACTTCATTATATTATTCTACATAAATCTCATTACTACTTTCAGCTAAAATCCAACTCAAACACATGGCCTAATCTGATTGGCTATCTTTTATCTCTCTCTATATATAAAATATTTATGATATCTTTGATACCCAACTGCTGTCTGCCACAATTAGACCATATATTTCTCTGTCAGCTGCCAGAGCAGAGCATTAAATACTCTTCTTGCTCACCAAGATTATGTCACAACACAATGAGACCTTAACTAAATTTCAAAAACTTCAGTCAATCCTTCTATTACTTGCTAGAAATGTGTTGTAATGAAACCTTGAACCAAAACACAAACACCCAAAAAGGAAACATTTCCAGCAGAATCCCAGCAGTGTATTCAGCACTTGACACCTAGCTGAAAGTGATATCACCAGTTATTTAATCCTGAAATCCCAGCAGCCAGCTGTTATACCTAAAAAAGCAAGATACCATTCAAAGAGATTTTATCATTTTTCAGCCAAATCTAAGAAATAAATGTTGAATGACCTCTTCAGCAATCAGAAATCACCCAGCTGACCTCATTTGCTTCTACCTAAAGCAATGGCTGTCATAGCTTTTCTTGACAGCTGGAACAGCCTTTTCAGAACAGCTATGACAGCTGACCTAGCAGCCTAAGCATTACCTTTTTTTTTCCTCATTTGGCTAAAACCAAAACCAACTAAGAAACTACCTTTTTCTTGCTAAAATACTTTCCTTTTCCGCTACTCTTTTCCCAGTAGCTCTTACCCAAAACAGCAAGAATACCTTAAAGCTAAACATACCATTTTTGGCCAAATCTTAAGATAGATTCTCTGAAGATTTATTACTATTTGGGACAGATTTTGGCTGAGATTCTTTGCTAAAAATACCCCCTAAAACTCAGCTAAATAGAACCTTTCATCAACACCTCAAGGGGGACACAAAAGGGAGAAAAAGAACTCTCTCATGAACTTATCTATTCTCTCTCCCTCTAAGCTCTTAATAAAGTTCTAAGCTCCTGAGTATTTAGTTTCCAAATCAAGAATTAAACTCTTCAACCCTTAGCTCAAAAATGCTCTTCATAAGCCTTCACACATCTTCTAGCAAAAAATCCCAGTAGCAAATCCCAGCAACACTGCTAAACATACTACAGCACTATTACCTCTCTTATACTTATTCTCTCACTCTCCATATTCAGAAAATACACATATCTTACTGCTCCTATCTCCAAATACCTAAACACATCTCCATACTCTTCTCTTACAAAATCTATCCTCTTGGAAAGCAATCTCTACAATTTCTCCAGCAGTTATAATCTCATATCTTTACTATCCTTAACCTCCATATCTCACATACTTCCACATATCATACATACTACAAACACTACATCTCACAAAACATCTATATCTTTTACCATCTTCATACTTCTCAAGAGATACCAATGCTCATACTAAAAGCCCTTCTAATGGAAGGCATAAACTTTTAATGCTAAAACCCTTCTCTTAGAAGGCACCAAGATCTCATATCAAAGCCCTTCTCTTAGAAGGCATAACTATTTCTTGCATAAAGCCCTTCTCTTAGAAGGCACAAATACTCCATACAAAAGCTTTTCTCATGAAAAGCAACACTATTCATAATTTCACAACAACTAAAAGAGCATTGTCAAGGAAAAAACTCATTTAAGTGCATGATAAGAGGGGCAAGCTTAACCAGCCCATACACACAGCTAGGCATACTCTCTCTCCCTCCAGTTGCACCCATTTTTCCCTCTCAATCTTGGAGTTATCAAGGCAAATTGCCTCACTACCACTGAGGTCACTCTGCTGGGATATTATCAACTCACAGAAGCTGTACAGCTGGAACTGCAAATCAGAGATAAGTGACTCAAATTTTATATCTTTAAATTTACTTCATTGAATACATGATTACCTCACATTTAAAATACATATTATGTCATTCCAACTACTATTACAACTATTAACAAGGCTTAAACTCATTTAAATGCATGATAAAAGGGGCAAGCTTAACTAGACTCTACCGCTGACATTCTGCTGAAATCCTATCTGCTCACTGATGCTACACAGCTGGAGCTATAAACTATACAAAGATAAGTAACTTTGCTCCAATATCTTTAAATTTACGTCATTAAGTACTTGATTACTTTACCTCTAAATAAATAAAATATTACTTTATTTCAACTGTTATTACAACTACTAATCAAAACTATCATATCAAACGCATATTACATATTTATTCGACCATTATCGTGATTCTTAGACTTTGGCTTTAATAGTTTTGTAGGCTTAAAAGTACGCTGGTAGCCGTTGGACCACGTGGCCCAATGTTGAGTTCCGGACGCAACTCCCCAAAAAGAATTCGGGTCTAACAAGGTCACCCCTCCAAAGAACCACGCGTGGTTGGGCAACCGAAAAAGGGCCCCGAACACATTTTAAAGTAAAGTAGCATGGAATTGGAATACTATAAAATGGTGCCCCTTGCACTCTTTACCTTTGGGCAGTGATTTGAGTGAAATTGAATGAAACCAACAAATGAATCTTTGTTCTCCTCCCCCAAATGGCTCTTGCTTACCAAGTTTTTACGTTTTCATTGACACTCTTTCCACATTCTTCTTGAGAGATTTTTAAGTAACACAATACAATATTAGCTTGACTAAAATAATTCCCTAGTAGAGCCAAGGGGCTTGATAGCTGATAAAACAGCTGGTATTTATTTATATTTTCTTCAATCATATCCTTCAATATATGCCACATTTCATATTACGTTCAATGTCAGATTAGATTTTGAGTTCAAATTCTTTTCGTGCGACTTATGGTAGTATGGTACTGACAATTTGATAAACTTTCTTCTTGCAACGAAAAATTTACAATTTACTAAGATAATTATTTTTTTGATAATTCACCCATCAATTCATTGATATTATTTTTAGGTTAAATTACAAACTACACTCCTAAAATTTGAAAGTATTTATATTTTATGGTAAAGTTCAAAATCTAAGGGTGAAAAATCCAAACACCTTCAAATTTTAAAGGATAAAATCTAAATTCTGAAACTTCAAAGTATAAAATTTAAACACCTTAAAACTTTAAGAGGTAAAATCTAAATTCAAAAATTTCAAGACGTAAAAATTGTGAAATATTATATGATAAACAAAGGATTGTTAATTTGTTATATAGTTATCTAGCAATAAATAAATAAATAAACAAGGGATGTTATTGGAGTCTTTTTTTTCTTTTCTTTTCTGGGAGCATTTTTGCACTACTATCACCATGACAGAAAACTGAAATTATGTCAATGTACAAACATCTTTACAAGGAGATCCCAACAAGAAGGATTTTTTTTCAAAATAACAATAAAACCCCAATTAGTAAACTAAGGTTTGAAACAATATTGGTTTATAACAATTCGAGTCCGCTGGACTCGATTTCACTGTAGCAAATCGAGTTCAAGACACTTAATTTCAGTATGCTAGCAGAGCTGACATGGAAAAATAATCCACGTGGAAATCGAGTCCTTAAGACTCGATTTCACAGTTCATCATCTCCTACCTCCCTCTTTTCTTTTTCTTTTCCCCTCCATCTGCCGTCCTGCCTCCATCTGCCGTTCGTCCCAACTTCTTCCTAGACCCAAACCTTCCTCCTGTAGCTGCAGTGAAACCCAAAACAAACACCAAAAGACATAAGACAACTGTAAACCCCTTTTAAACAATATGCTATCATCACCCACGAAGGATTGGGTTTCACTGCAGATGGAGGAAGGTTTGGGTCTGGGAAGATTCACTGCAGATGGAGGAAGTTTGGGTCTGGGAAGATTCACTGCAACTACGAGAGGAAGGTTTGGGTCTGGGAAGAAGTTGGGACGGACGGCAGATGGAGGCAGGACGGCAGATGGAGGAAAAAAAAAAAAGCAGGTAGGAGATGATGAACAGTGAAATCGAGTCTTAAGGACTCGATTTTCACGTGGATTATCTTTCCATGTCAGCTCTGCTACCATACTGAAATCGAGTGTCTTAAACTCGATTTGCTACAGTAAAATCGAGTCCAAAGGATTCGAATTGTTATAAACTAAAATTGTTTCAAATCTTAGTTTACTAACTATATAGTTAAGGTTTTATTGTTATTTTGAAAAAAAATTCCAAAAAAAACCTAAAAAACGTTTTCTTTCACGCTTATAAAAACCAGGTCTCTTCCGTAATAGCCTCTCTGCTCTTCAGCCCAACACACTATAGCAACGATACATAGCTCTGACTTAGTCTCTGTCTCTGTCTCTTCCTATTTTCATTTTATTTTAGTTTTCCCTATCTTACTTTCATTTCCTATGCACCATTAGATTGATATGCTATAGGAACTAAAATTTCCTTCCCAAAAAAAAAAAATCACATTTATCAAACCGTTTACTCATATAATTCCTCACTATCACTGTGTATAAAAAAAAAAAAAAAAAAAAAACCCAAAAAAATAATAATAAATAAATAAAAGAAAATAAAGAAAACCCTTTTCTTCAAATTTCAATACAGCTTTTGACAAATTTTTGTGTAGCTAAGCTGTGAATTTGTGATTCTCGTTTCCTTTAGAGTTCTTGAATTGGAACCCATTGTTTTTATTAGCAAGAAGATTGTGTTTTTCTATTTTCTTTTGTGGGTTAAAATATTCTGTAACGTTTTTGGGATTGTTGAACTTTATCTCTGAGAGACTAAAAGAGATGGAGAAGAAGAAGGTGGCGGTACCGCTTGTGTGCCATGGCCATTCACGACCTGTCGTCGACTTGTTCTACAGTCCGATCACTCCGGATGGGTTCTTTCTCATCAGTGCCAGCAAAGGTTTTTAAGTCTCATTTTGCAATCTCTGACTGTGATTTTTGGATTCAAACAATTTTTCTCATCTGGGTTTTCTTTGACTTTCCGTTTTTCTGTGTGTAACTGCAAATTTGGATTGAAACCCATTGTTCTGAAATGGGTTTTCTTCAAAAAGGCTGTTCTTTTAGTAATCACTGACTTTTTGATGGATTAGGACTGTAACATTTTCTTAATTTGATTTGTGGTGAACTTGGTTTTGTTTTGTAGCACTTTTTTTGAATTGGGTTGTCTCTTTTGTGTGGTATTGAATTGTTACTTTAAATTGTAACACATTGTTATGAAAATGGGTTTGCTTTATATTTATTTGTATTTGTATAATTAATTACTTCCTATTGTGTTGGTTTATGACTGTAAACTTTCATGACTGGCTAGTAGTGTACTTAATTTTGGTTAGTTATAGAGCTCATGATTCTTCAACTGAAATTGGTGCTGATTTTGAAATTTAGATGGTAGTCCAATGTTGAGAAATGGGGAGACTGGGGATTGGATTGGGACCTTTGAAGGACATAAAGGTGCAGTGTGGAGCTGCTGCCTGGATACTAATGGTCTACGAGCTGCATCTGGCTCTGCAGATTTTACAGCGTATGTAATTGTGCTTATTCATATTGAAATATGTTATCCTTTTCATTAGCGACATGCCTGCTCAATTTTGGTAGTTTATATATATATATATATATATATATATATATATATAGCCAAAACTATGTTAGCAATAGATTCTATTTGAAAAGTTTGTGTAAATTTAGGTTGCGCAGAATAGTTATTGATGTTATGTGGTACTTGATATATAACTCAAAGTGTTACTCAATATCATTCTGAATGATGGTGCTACATATCAGTATGCAATATTCATTGTACTGAATGACACATTGCAATATGTACATGAAAAAATGTTTTTTTTTTTAATTAAACTTTTTCCCTAGACAATGTAATTCTTTAAATTTAAATTAAAGTATTTGACTTGTCATGCATGGTACAGTATAATAAACAATATAGAAAATACATATAGATACACGGCATTACAATTATGACATACCATCTGGCAACAACATACCTCTGAATTATATATGTGGACAGAAATCTCATTTTTCAAGTCTGTTGTTTGCCTATGAACATTGTTATTTCACAAGTGTGCTTATTTAAATGGCATCACTAGGTAGATTTAATTTCTCTATTAGGAGACATCAAGATGTTTTACAATTAAGATCATTATCACACCCCTTCCACCCCCTCTCCTCTTTGTCTCTCGCTTGTTATCTTGCTTCCTTGCAGCAGCAATTGTTAATATGTTAGCATTTGTAGCAATATGGAGATTCCTTACGCTTATATTATACATGCAGGAAATTATGGGATGCATTGACCGGGGATGTATTGCATTCTTTTGAACACAAGCACATTGTTCGGGCATGTGCATTTTCAGAGGTAGACTTAAATTTTGATTTTTCCCCTGTATAGATTATCTCTGTTTGTATTTGATCTCTGGAGAGTATTCCTTTTTGCTTCTTTATGATTTTCAGAAGGGGAAATTTTGCGCAACTTCTTAAATGACTACAAAGATGGATTTTTAAAGATCAATTCAATATAAGGCACCAAAGGGATATGAGAAGGGTTGTTATTATTCTAAAGGTTTTTTTTTTGGCGGTGGGTGGGGGGGGGGGGGGGAATCAGTGAGGGAGGATTTAGGGAAACAGAGCATGATTTTGTAAATGCTTTGATAATGACTAAAATGCGGACATATTGGTAAGGATATTTATACAGCTAATAGGAGCAACTGTGCCTTCTCCCTCAATGTTTAGTCTGGTCTAGAATTCAACTGAGTTGCTTTTGTACAGGATACACACCTTCTACTCACTGGTGGATTTGAGAAGACACTGCGTATTTTTGATTTGAATCGTCCTGATGCACCACCAAGAGAAGTTGATGATTCTCCTGGTTCAGTTAGAACCGTTGCATGGCTTCATAGTGACCAGACAATATTAAGTTCTTGTACTGATAGTGGCGGTGTCCGGTATGCCCAGTTGTTAATGATTGATCAATGTTAACACATTTCAATTTGTGTCTGTTCTTTATTTCCTAGATTGCTTAGCGTGAAGTTAAGAGATGCTTATATGTAAAGAAATGGATCTAATACATGTCATATATCAGAAAATTTTTAAGTTCTGAAATTGGTGCTTTGTAAATCAAGACAAATAAGTGAGATGACATATAATGTTTAAAATGTAAGTCAGTTCTTTATTATAAAATGGAATTCTTTAGATTATATACTATTTAGAAGTAAATCTTGGATAATTGAAGAGTTTATGTCAAATAGACTTCGTTTGAAAGTGTTCATAAAATTCACTAACCTCCTTGACACATATTTGACTGTGTATCTATGATATAAAGGAAGCTACCAATGTATGTGTGCATCATAGAGAAGGTCATCAAACAATGCGTAACTGAAACATAAGGGAGGAGCAGTTTAAGCAATTTTCTCTTTGAATTTGAGTTGGCTGTGGAACTCCAGCAAGACTCCCAGCCATGGTTCTTTCAGTTGGGTGTGGAAACCTCAGCTATACTTTTATAAATAATTCTTTATGTAGGCACAATGAGACCTTTTGTTCTAAATTGCAGAACCTGTAATTTGTCATGCTTGGTTTCTAGCTAATGGAATTTATCCTCGTCTACTGCCTTGATCTTTATTTGTCTCAAATCCTTACCCATATAATAATGGTAGAAGACAACCACCACATGCTGTTTCAATTGTTGACTAATTTGATTGCAGTTGCAGTTCATTTGCAACATCTAGTCTTGCAGAGATAACATTAGTTTGAGATTATACTCTTCTTCTGTTTGAGTTGGATCTGTGTTTTAATTTTTGTATCACTGACATTATCATCTTTATCTGGCTCTACAGGTTATGGGATGTAAGAAGTGACAAAATAGTTCAATTACTTGAGACCAAGTCACCCGTAACTAGCGTTGAAGTGAGTCGGGATGGCCGCTATATAACTACCGCTGATGGGTCGACTGTTAGGTTTTGGGATGCAAATCAGTAAGTTTTAAATTGGGTATTTAAATTTTTGTAATGCTTGTGATTCTACATACTTGCCTGATAACTTCTTTGCTTGTTAATCCATCAGTTTTGGATTAGTTAAGAGCTACAACATGCCATTCAATGTGGAATCAGCTTCATTGGAACCAAAGCTTAGCAACAAATTCATTGCTGGAGGAGAAGACATGTGGATTCATATGTTTGATTTTCATACAGGAGAGGAGATTGGTAGGTTATAAATACCTTTATTCAAGTTCTATTGTCTATCGTCTTTGTGTTATTACTGAGAAGGCTATACATCATGCCTTGTCCAAACCTTTTCAACTTGTCGATTTCATTTTGCTTCTGATTTATGCGTTCTATTCCTAATTTCTGCTGCATCCACTTGGGAACATGCATATCTAATTGTAACGAGGGTGTTTGGATACTGTGTGAAAGTGCCTAATATGCTTTTTCTTTTCTTTTTTTCTTTTTTTCATTTTATAGAAGTATCATGCTCTTGCAGAACAATATTTCATAAACCACACATATTTTGTTGGCTGTGAAAAACAGATAATTAAGATTTGTAAGTAATAATTTTTTTTTCCACCAAATAGCCGGGGCTATTGTCAATTTAAGGGTAGTGATATTTGTTAATTTTCCGGTGTTCAAAGTAATGGTCTCCATTTATAATGAGCCTTTTCACTAATTTAGGATTTGCATTGTGGTTGTAGGATGCAACAAGGGTCATCATGGTCCTGTCCATTGTGTTCGCTTCTCACCTGGAGGGGAATCTTATGCTTCTGGATCTGAAGATGGAACCATTAGAATATGGCAAACAGGCCCGCACGCAAATCATGATGAGAATGATGCACTTCCTGGGAATGGCCCAGCTGGGAAAGTGAAGGTTGGGGATGATGAGGTTACTAGTAAAATTGAAGGCTTTCATATTAACAACGAAGGGAAGAATGAAGAGGAAAAGGCGATTGATATCTGACTTAGCCTCAAGATTGTCTGGAGCATTTACCATGTGTTACAGCATTTTGCCATGATTCTATATGCATTTCAGTTTTTGGTTCTTGACCAATGTACGCTGCATGTCATTTCCATTGTAAGCTACATGTGGTTTCCATGTAAAGTATATGTTGTTTTCCTGTTTGGTCAGTTCCATTTCAGTTTTGGTCATTGTGAACCTTATATCAATTTTTGTGTAAAACGTGCATGTTTTCGCCTTTTGAATACGTGATACATGCAGGTCCTTATTTTTGAACTACTTGTCAATCTTATCTGGTTGGTGATTATAAACCGCCTATTGGAAGAAGTGTGGCTTATAAAGGGGAGGGGTGTACTGATTGCTATATATACTAGAGTTCAAATTAGCAATAACAACTGATGTCAAGTTAGTGACAAGTCTTTTAGGCAATTGAGGGTGGACTTCCATGTGTTGCCAGTAACTGTATAGTCCTAAAGCAAAAAGTTACATATCCTAGACTGATTCTTCTTTGTTTTGTCGCTTGTAATTCACTAGTTTTGGGTTTTGTATTAGGTGTTAATGCAAAGATGTTGATTTCTAGCTGTATTTTTCTTGCTTATATCTTTAGCTGTTATATTTACTTTTAGGGGAAAAAACATTTTTTTTTCCCCTCTATGTTTGGGGTAGTGTACAACTTCTCTCATTATCTTTGAAACCAATCAATTGCTTCCTCTATGTTTGGAAAATGAGCAAATACCTCCAATCTGTTACTTTTTTTAGTTAGATCTAATGAAATTACAAATGCAATTTAAGAAAACAACAGTGCAATCATCAATTTTTTCTCTTATGGTGTATAGCTAATAATTTCTTCAAAAAATTTATTTCTCAAACATAGAGGAGGAAATTAGTTGGTTTAAAAAATAAATGAGGGAATTGTGAACTACCCAAATATAAAGGGGTGGAAAATGCTTTTTCCCTTTACTTTTTTATGTATAGAAATGGTAGTGATAGTTTCATTAATTAGATGACTATTTCATTAATTATATCCTAGCACAGTTTGAGTTTTCTCTCAAGTTTAGTTGTTACGTGCTGCTCATCTTCATAATTGACAGAGTACTTGTTGATAATCTTTTTTTCTTTTTCTTTTTTGAAAACCCAACAGCAGGAAGAAGCCAAACAATATGGGCAGAAAGGAGTTAGTGGATTGATAGAAAAATCATTAAGCCCGAAGATGAGTGGAATATGAAAGGGGTGGAAAATGCTTTTTCCCTTTACTTTTTTATGTATAGAAATGGTAGTGATAGTTTTGAATTTTAGCATTCCATAAATTAGATGACTATCTCATTAATTATATCCTAGCATAGTTTGAGTTTTCTCTCGAGTTTAGTTGTTACGTGGTGCTCATCTTCATAATTGACAGAGTACTTGTTGATGCTCTTTTTTTCTTTTTCTTTTTTGAAAACCCAGCAGCAGGAAGAAGCCAAACAATATGGGCAGAAAGGAGTTAGTGGATTGATAGAAAAATTATTAAGCCCGAATGACAAGAATAATGAATCATAGGCCCATAAAGTAAATAAAAGAGCCTTGAGGAAAGCAAATGGGCCTAAAGGAGCTCTTAGAAAGAAGTAATAAACTCATGGGCATTGTGTGATATAGAAAAGTAAGAATGAGCCACAACAAGCCCGAAGTAATGAAGTAAGAAAGTAAAAGGTTGATGGAAAGCCCATGAACCCCAAGGATGAAGGATAAGGTAATTGGGCCAAGGAAGGCCAAGAGAGTTAGTAAAAGTCCATGGGAATGTAGAATTAGAAAATGGGCCGAAGATGCCCAAGGAAAGCAAATGAGCCAAGGATGCCCAAGGAGAAAAAAATGGGCCAAAAGAGCCCACAAGCAATGTAATGGGTCGTGAAAGCCCAAAGTAGCATGAGTATAAATCCAATAGTTATACTGGGTAACACCACAGCAGGAATAGCAGAGTGGTATGGCAGGAATGGCAACAAGATTACGGAAGAAGCAAAGAATGGGCTCAAGAAGGGAAAACACACAATCAAGCAAGGCCTAGCCCTTGAAAGGACCAAGTCAATAAAGAATGGAAAATCAAAAGACAGTTCACACTATAAGAGGTCAAGGATGAGCGTCATGGCAAACACATGAGCAGCAAACAAGCTTTTGATGTACACGGAAGTGGAGTACAAGCAAGGCCCAAGCACTGCCAACCTATACCCAGCCAATACAGGGGTGGTGGGTCATGGGTCAGAGATAAGAGAGGGTATGATCAGGTGATGAGGAGAAGGGAAAGCCTATTCTGGGGTTTCCACTCAAACTCTTTTTAGGGAAATGTCCTGCTGGGATGACATACCGAGAGAGAATGAACTGGAACCACTAAGTACATGCCATGGGGGATAGCAAGAGCAAATACCCACACTGCGGAGGATAAGAATGCCACGGTGAGCAAGCAAACAAAAGATTTTCTTTGTCTGGTAATAAAGAGTGGCACAGCCAGCACAGGTAAGTGGTGGTGGCTGGGCAGCTAACAAACCAGTGGATGGTTGGAAAGGACACCCAAATCTAGACAAAAATAGTTAAAGAGTAAAAACCAGTCATGGCAGGCAGTATATATAGGGTTCTCGTCGTGCACCAAAAAAAAAAAAAAAAAAACAACAACAACAACCATTAGGAAAGAATCACAGTATCACCATCACCACAATACTACACAAGTAAACATTAAGAAAGAAAAGAAAAACACAAATCAGATAAAAAAGGGAAAGTGTAGAATGGCAGGCATGCATCAGTAGGCTAATCCCTTCTCTTCCTCTAAAAGCCTACCCTCTATTAAGGAAAAAGGATTTGCTTAGGCATAAACCATTCAGACCCATTCCCTCAAAGTGGATAATTTCTGCAGCAGGATTTCCCTGCGAGGTTGTCCACATTGAGGAAGTGGTTCCCTCTTTGGTCTTAGTTCCATAACACAATTTAACATAACAGACTAATTTTTTCCTTCTTTAATTTAATTATCATTATCATTTCCTTTCTTATTTCTGCCATTCCATTTACGATGCGTTTCCTATTATTACGCTCTTCATTTTAATTAAGGATCCTTTATTTACTTTATCTAACAGCAAACGTATTACTTTTATTATTTTTCTTCCTATTATAGCTCTGTTGTAACAGCTACGCCTGCTATGAGCATGTGATCAAAATTTCAGCAAAAAAGGGGCATAGTTTTTGCACAAGCCCGACCAAGGTGAGTTACAATTGAACCGGTCCTGACTCTCCTACTCAGAGTATTTGGGCCTCAGTGCAGCAGAAGGCAGCCCAATTGAACATCTCAAAAAGGCCCACCACATTTAAATTGGCGACTTCATTGGGGAGTTAGGAAACAAATAAGGACAAAAGATAGAAACCCTCGCAAGCAAATGCCCCCAAAATCTAGAACAACCCAAAACATGAGTGTTGTGCCCTCGTAGGCAGAATCGAGACCAACAATGCCTCACCAACCATAGCCTAACTAGGCAGAAGGTATCAACAGAATGGGGGTTGAACCCCAACCGCAACCAAGGATCCCCACTGACAATACCAACATTTTTATTGAAGTGTTGTAATCGTTGCAACACTCACAGCAGCAAATGATGGAAGAAATCCGTCAGCTGAAAACATACAAGACGAAGGAGAAAGAGAGCCAGCATGACCCAGAGCATGCGGCAAACAAAGAAGAGACGCCAGTAGGAGGTGCTTCGCAAAATGCGGAACAACATTTCATCACTATGGCCGAAGTAGCAGCCTTTCTAGAGCAGGAGAGGGCTAGAGCATCTAAGGAGAGATTCTATGCATGAAGGCCTCCATACCCATTGAGGATACTCAGTAAACCATACCCCGAGAGGTATGAGCCACAAATTTTCACATAGTACGATGGCAGGAAGGGAAGTGCTGTCGAGCACGTAAGCAAGTATATTGATACTCTTGCCCCTTATGCGGCAGACGAGGACTTATGTCTTCGAGAATTTTCTAAATCACTATATAACCGTGCGTATACTTGGTACATCGATCTAAAGCCAGGATCAATCCTAACTTGGGATGACATGGTGGATGTATTTTGCACTAAATACTTCTATGGAAAGGAAACAGTAACACTTGCGACCTTACAAGCAACCAAGCAAAGGAATGGTGAGAATTTAATGGAATACATTAAAAGATTCAAAGACATAGCACTTGATTGCTATGATCATTGTGAAGGAAAGACATTGGTAGAAATGTGTATGACAAATATGATCAGGGAATACAGAGTCGTCTTGGAGATCTCCCAATTTGCACAGTTGCGCAGAAGGCCAGAAAGATTGCTCAATTAGTGAGACCGAGCTCGGACAAAAGAAACACTCCACAGGCTATAACAATATCCACTAGTGAAAGAAAGAGGAAAACTGATGGAAGGGAATATAATACCCCTCCACCACTACCATGCACTCCAAAAGAGCTAGATGTGCTCCTAGACAAATGGATAACAAACGGAGTCTTTAAGCCTAATCAAGTCTTCAAAGAACCCACAGAGGAAGAGCGGAAAGACCACGCTTCTACCGCCTACATAACTACATGCAGCATCCTAACGCAGAATGTTTGGCGCTCCGCAGATTGGTACACTACAGAATCAAGGAAGGGACTCTGGAGCTGTCCTAGCCAGAAGTTCAAAGAAACTCACTCCCAAACCACAAAAGGAAGGGTATAGCTGTTAGAATTAGTGCCCTTAAATCCTATTGTATGATGCTATATATGTTATAATGTATGAATTAAAGTTGTGATTAATAAAGTTGTTTTATTATTATCTAAAACGATGGTAACATGAATATTCGGACATTATCATATAGTCCATGAGATGCATAGTATGTGATTTATGTGAAAAGTCACAGAAGATATAAATCACAAGTTCTTTGTAAACTCAGAATTTTAATTTATAGTCGGTGATAAAATTGGGCATTTTATCTACGAAAACTATAACATATCAACTAAGATGATTAGTCTTGTTCATGAAAGTGGAGACTTTTAGTTGATATGTTTTAAGAGTTAAGACATATTGAACTGGACCGCTGTGAGATTTATTATTCTCCTAACGATTGTCAAATGAATAATAAATCTCATGACTTCTATTTACATGAACTCTTAATCCTGAGAGAATAATGGACCTAATCATGAAGTGTAGGTTGCTTTGTTATATCAAGAGTGAAATCTAAAGTTACGGTCAAAACTTCAGTATGTTAGACAGCCACATTTAGTGTTGATGGAACATATATTCTCAAGATGGAATTCATAGTCTCTTAACGGAGATACAAAATATTCCCTTGAAATAAGTTTAATGGGTTTATTATTCAGAACGTAAGGCCTAACTACTTTAGTAATTAGTTACTAAAGTATATATTTATGAAATTGGATTTCATAAATATATGATAAATAACTTAAAAGATTAAACCGGGTACTCAAGGAATAAGATGTAGTAATTTATAAAGTGACAGTCTACATCAATGACTTTGTATTACTACGAATATTTTACGACGGGATTGCATGTACAATAAAGTCTTGGGATATAATGTATTAATAAGGCATAGAGTGCAATTATATTTATATAGTGATATTAAATATAATTAATAGTAATTTTGAACTTGCCAAGAGTTGACAAAAAAGCCCAAGACCCATTGGAGTTAGAGTTTTATTTGTTCCCTTTTGATCCCACTCTAAGCCACATACTAAAGCCCAATTGGAAAGGCTCAAATGGCTAGCCCAATTAGATAATCAGTTATAAGGAGAGAAACATACAGAATTTTGTAAGATAATGAAATGGTTTGTATGTGAGTGTTGGACACTCTCTAATTCTCTCTTGAACAAATTCATATAACTGATTGAGAGACCACACTTCTTGCACATTAGTGAAATTGGATTGAAAATTAAAAGTGTTCCCAAGTACTTCTAATCTTTGTTCTGAAATTCACCACACCAAGGTACACTCTCTTGTTCTTGTATTCTAAAATTTATATAGTACATGTTATCAATTATGAATAAAGTAGATCCGTTAATTTTCTGCTGCGTATGTTTTGTATGCGATGCAAACATCTATTTTTCCATCAGTCGCAGTAGTTGTGATCTGTGCAGATCCAGGGGAGGATGAAAAAGAGAGTCCAGCCCTGCCTGCCACAGCAATTACCACCTTACAAAAAAGTTTCAAGTTCAAGAATTTGCTTGACCAATTGGGGCTCACAGTAAAAGAGCGAACGATAGCAACAGAAGCCCTAGTGAGCATTGTCTCTGGAGTAGGGATAAAATGTCTAACAGCTGAGGTCGCAGGAGACAGAGCTCTCCTGCAAGAGTCAAGTGAGATCACTTTTAGTGCTAAGGATATGGAGATGGAGTACTTAGATCACCAAAGGCCCCTTTACTTGGCAGCATCTATAAATTAGATTCTCATCAAGAGAGACTTGGTGGATACAGGCACTTCCATAAATCTTATTCCACTAAGCACTCTCCAAGCGGTAGGAATTTCGAAGAGGAAGATTTATGGATGCCCAATGGAAGTGACAAGATTCGAGGGAAAAGGCGAGTACACCACAAGCCATTCAGCTATGGCTAAAGGTAGGTCCAAATAGCCTCCCTAGCCCACTTCTATGTGGTAAAAACGGAAGTCTAGTACCACGTGCTTCTGGGAAGACCATGGTTACATAAGCATCGATTAGTCTCGTCCACCTATCATTAGTGTGTGAAGGGAAGGTTGAATGGCAAAATGATACGCATAGCAACAAATCCATCGCCATTTGAGCAGGCAGAAGCTCATCTAGTAGAAACTATGTGCTATGACCAATGGGCACGATCTGAGGAGAGCTCAGTATGAAAACCACAAGGTACCTTCATACCTAGGTAGGAGGACATCCAAAGTGATCCGGAACTTGATCTGAGGAAGTTGCTATCACAGAAGAAGAAAAGGAAGGAAGCACCCACTTTGGAGCCAAATGACACACCACAATGTGTCAGGGTTCAAGGCCCTAATGGCAGGATCGTATACAAATTATGAAGGTGCGCGGAGCCCACATGTGATATGCAAGCGGGCCCTAGACAAGAATGGCAGCATAAAAACTTGGTGTGCTACGTGGCGCAAGAAGGTTCGGAGGAAGGAATTAGTGAGGAAAAAAAGAAGGAATTTGCGACAGAAAAGGATGTGCAAGTTATGGTAGAAAAATAATTGGAGGAAATTAACCTGGGGTTTAACCCACAGGAACCAAGACCCATCTCAATTAGTTCAAGGCTGTCAGAAAAAGAGAAATCAAAATTGATGTTGTTGCTAAAAGAATTCAAAGATGTCTTTACATGAGATTACAGCGAAATGCTAGGATTGGATCTTAGGTTAATGGTGCACACATTGAATATGGACCCTGAGCCCAAGCCAATGGCCCAGCTTGCTAGAATTTTCCACATTGAGATAGAGGAACAGATAGTCAAGGAGGTGCAGAAATTGCTAGCCGCAGGCTTCATTAAGCCCATCAAACACCCGCGATGGTTATCCAACATAGTGCTAGTAAAGAAGAAGAATTAGCAGATAAAGTGTTGTGTAGACTTCAGAAATCTCAACAAAGTTTGCCCAAAGGATGAATTCTCACTACCAAACATGGACTTGTTGATAAATTCTGCGGCAGGGAATGCCATGTTTTCATTCATGGACGAATTCAGCGAGTATAATCAGATCAGAATGGCGCCAAGAGATGTGGAGAAAACTGCTTTCAGAACACCCATAGGCAACTTTTACTATACTGTGATGCCTTTGGGGTTGAAAAATGCAGGCGCAACTTACCAACAGACCATGACAACTATATTTCATGACATGATGCACCAGGAATTGGATGACTACGTGGATGACATAGTCGTAAAGTCAAGGAAGCAAAAAGAGCATGTCCACGTATTAAGAAGAATACTTGAAAGATGTAGAGCCTTCAAATTAAGGGTGAATCCCCTCAAGTGTGCATTTAGGGCATCCTCTGAAAACTTCCTAGGTCTCTTGGTTCACAGCAGAGGGATAGATGTAGATCCAGCCAAAGCTACGGCCATAGCAATCATGAAATCGCCAACCACAATGAAGGAGTTGAAGAGTTTCTTAGGGAAGGTCTCATACATTCGGAGATTCATCCCTAGTTTAGCATCAATTACTTCAGCCTTCGCCAGATTGCTCAAGAAGGGGCAAAGCTTTGAGTGGGGAGGAGCACAGTAGACGGCCTTCAAAAGGCTACAGCAAATTATGATGAACCTCCCTACCGTGCAAGCCCTGATTTGCAAAAAGTCATTGCTGCTCTACTGAGCTACCAACTAGTATACTATAGGTGCATTAATTGCCCAAGAGAATGGAGGTGGCGTGGAACAACTAGTTTATTACATCAGCTGTGCCTTAAAGGACACAGAGACTCACTACCCAAGAACAGAAAGAGCATGCTTGTCTATAGTATATGCTTCACAAAGGCTACGCCATTATTTTTTGGCCTGCGAGGTATGGCTGATAACTAAGTCCCATGCAATCAAAGTCTTATTGTGGTAGCAAATTCTTTCTGGAAGGATATCCCAGTGGTTACTTCAGTTATCACAGTATGACCTGAAGGCAGGATGCCCAAAGCAGTGACGAGCCAGGCTATAGTAGACTTGTTGGCACAGTTTCCAGGAGAAGAAGAATTCCCGTTGGACGATGAAGTCCTAAGGGAGGTAGCCATGGTAGAAGAAGTCAGAGAGCAGTAGGTGATGAAGTTTGATGGATCTTCTACCACCCAATCAAGGGGAGTGGGAGTGGTTTTATATCATGAGGAAGACAAGGCTGTGGCGCTTTCATTCAAATTAAAATTCTCCTGTTCAAACAATACGGCAAAATATGAGGCCTATTTAACCAGGCTAGCTATGGCCCTTGAAATGGGGGTCGAGCATCTAAAGTAATGGGTGATTTAAACCTGGTGGTCTACCAGGCCAAGGGAAGCTTCTCCTTGAAAGAACCCAGCTTAGCCTCGTGTAGAACGATGGCCCAAAAGAGGGAAGGAAAGTTTTCAACGATTAAGATAGAGCACGCCCTAAGGAATGAGAACTGGTATGCGGATGCGCTGGCCGCGTTAGGCTCGCAGATAATTTTTGAAGCAGATAGCACTAGGATAGAAGTCAGCAAGAGGAAGGAGTCTATTGTCGAGACGTTGAAGGAAAGGTTCCAAGAGAAACAATGTGAAGAATTTGGAGGATTCCTATAAAGGAAGCTTTGATGAAGGAAGAAGACACGGCAGAATTGAAGGCTCTAAAAGACTACGCCTTAGTAAAAGGAGAATTGTACCGCAATATGCCAGATGGGGTCCTGTCAAGGTGCGTGGGGCAAGAAGAGACCCGAAGAAAGTTAAAGGAAGTACATGATAAGACTTGCAGATTCTGCGGAGAAGTCAATCTTTACCGCAAACTCCAAAGGGAAGGTTTTTATTGGTCAAGTATGAGTAAAGACGCAGATTAAGTCCAAACCCAATGTGAAACCTGCCAGCTTGTGACAGACAGAGAGGAAAGTTACGATGTATTCGTCAGGAAAGACTGGAGGAGTCCATTCACACAATACCCGACAGAAGGTATCCTATCACAAAAGCACAGTGAAAGATACAAGCTAAAGAGGTTGGCGACATGATATTTTTTGCATGACGAAGTCCTTTTCAAGAAAGGATATGATGGGACCCACTACGATGTTTGGGTCCCGAGGAAGCAAGTGAGATGATGAAGGAAGTACATGCAAGAGAGTGTGGTAAACACTAGGGGAAGAAAAAGTTGTATAGGTGCCTACTATAAATGGGTTACTACTAGCCCACCATGAAGAGAGACATAGCAGAATTTGTGAAAAAATACCACAGTTGCCAAGTGCAAGCCAACCTAATTCACACTCATCAGCAAAACCTACATAACATGGTCACCCTATGCCCTTCCATACTTAGGGACTTGATTTGGTGGGACCAGTTATTCCACCATCGCACGGATACATATGGATCCTGGTGACCACGGAGTATTTCACCAAATAGGTGGAGGTAGTGCCACTCCGTAAAGCTACGGGAGGAGCAGTAGCAAACTTCATCAAGGAGAAAATAATTGTCAGGTTTAATGTACCCCATAGGATTATCAGTGACAATGGCACACCCTTTGTTAACAGTGATGTAAGGAAGATGCTAGAGTTCTACCAAGTTAAGCACCATCGGTCATCACCCTATTACCCTCAAGGGAATGGGCAGGCAGATGCGACAAACAAGACCCTCATAAAAATTATCAGCAAAATGAGCCAAGAGTATATGGGAGGATGGGCAACGCATCTACCAAACGCTCTTTAGGCTTACAAAAATTCACCAAAGTCAATCACAGGGTTTTCACCCTTCTCTTTGGTCTACGGGACAGAGGTAATAAGCTCGGCGAAAGTGATGACTCCCTCTTTGAGAGTTATGCAGATGCGAAAGAAAGAAAAAGAAAAAGAAATCTTTATGACAGAAATGTGTGAGGACCTAGAAGGGCTTGACGAAAAGAGGGAAGAAGCTTAAGAGTGCAGCCGCAGATATAGACAAAGGATGACTAAAGCCTATGGTAGAATGACTAAAGAAAGAGTGTTTGCAAAAGGACAGCTCGTGTTAAAGGTAGCAGACCACGTCAGGTGAGGTATGGAAGGACCATCTAAGTTTTCACCAAAATAGGAAGGACCCCTTTTGATAAGAGAGGTGCATGCAAGTAGGTATCATCGTTTAACCCAGATAGATGGCAAAGATCTAATGGATCCCATCAATGGCAAGTGGTTAAAACATTATTATGCTTAAAAGAAAAAAGTTATGTAGTTATCCCTTTTGTTTAATGAGTTCTATGTTTCCTTTTCCTTCAAGTGACTATGTCACAATACAAGATTGTGCCATGCTTTTATTAGTATGTAATGAAAAAGTATGAAGTATTATTAAAACATGTTGTATCATGGTCATAGCAAAAGCATTAACAAAGTATAGCATCATAGTTACAAACCCAAACTATGGAAGTCATATCAGACTTGCCAAATAAGTGCTATAGGAAACATAAATGTGCTAGATAGGGGAATAAGGGAAGAAAAATAAAGGAGAAACTACATCATCAACGAAGCTCAGAAATAAAAGACTAATCTCCAAAGCGGTTGGATCCACCAATGCTAGAAAGAAGACAGTTACGACGGCCCTCCAAGTTTGCCACCTCCTTCCTCAAAGCCTCAATGCGTCTGTTAATGGCATCAACAGCAGGCTAAACCTTCTTCATAAAGAAGGCCTAGGTAATCTCATGAAGGTGGTCAAGAATGAACTCCACAGCAAAGCCCACGATAACAAGCTCTTGTACCGCAGCCTTCCATTGTAGGATCCTCTCGGCAGAAATAGTGTCAACAAAATTGTGCTCTATGTCGTTCATCACACTCCCCAACAACTTCAAAAAGTGCTCCCTAGCGGAACGGCCAAGGCACAATCCCTGCATAAAGTCACCACAACTGCTATAGACTGCCTCCAAGTGAGAAGCACCATCCTCAAGAATTCTGAAGCCATGGAAGTCAACATAGGGAGGCCCAGAACCCCAGAAGTCTGTAGGATCAAGGTCATTAACCTTAGGCTGATCAAAACGAGTGAAGAAGGCTGCAACCTCACTCACTAGGTCTAGAACTGTAGCAAAACTGCTGCCCACCTCAAATTGAGAAGGGGCAGTGAGAACCGGACCTGATAAGGGACATGTAACGTGGTGTGAGAAACCATGAAGCAAGAAGGATAAACTCCTAGTGAAGAAATGAAAAAGATGATGAGAGGAAGAAAACATACCAGGACCTGTGAGAATGGGAGCTGTGGGGATAGCAGGAACTGGTGCTGGTACTGTAGGAACGACAAAAACTGGTGCTGAAAGTATGGCAGAAACTGGTACTAAAGGCATAGTAGAAGCAGGTGCTACAGGTGCAGCAGAAGGAGTAACTGTAGGAATTGTTGTGTCTGCTGTAACCTCTAGCTCCTAAAAAGTCTGTGATCAGAAGAGTAGACGTACAAAATGAATGGGGATTACATCAGGAGGTTATGCAGATACATATAAAAAGAAGAAGAAGGCAATGATAAAGAGTGAAGAGAAAAACTTTGAGAGATACATACCTATAGCCTTGGCCCCATGCTCATTACCCTCCTCCTCATCAGAATCAGAGATCCTCTTTTTAACAGTGGGTTCGTCATTAGAATCCTCAAGAACCTCCTCTGATCCCTCAGAATACAAGTCTGCATCAGGCCTACGTGTGGCAGAGCTAGGGATGGAAGAAGGGGTAACCACCAAAGATGAGCCGTCCTTCATGGCTTGAGATAAAGCCTCGAAAGGATCACTAGTAAAGATAACGAGAGGTATGGTAGGAAAGGCAACCTTAGTCTGGGAAGAAGCCGGAGGAGTAGCTCCTTTTTGGGGAGTAAGGGTCTTAGTAGAAGTGGGAGCAAGCTCACTAACCCTCTCGGTAGAATTACCCTCATCTACAGGTACCGACTCGGTGGAAAGGATAGAAGCCTCAGCAGGAACTCCCTGTGCAACAGCAAGAGTGGCAGTAGCCATCGCCTCAGCCACCACATCAGCCCCATCAAAGAAACCTTCCATGGGTATGCTTATGGCGGCAAAAATCTCCTCAACCATGGGGTGATATATGGAGATAGGCTCAGGCTTGGCCTGAGGAACACAAAAAAAAAAATAAATAAATAAAAAAGAGGGGAATGCATAATCATTGATGATGCAAGAAGAAGAAGAAGAAGAAGAGAGAGAGATGGGGCAACCAATGACACGTGGCAAGTGAAATGTATGCAAAAGAGAACAAGAAGAAAAAGGGAAGGAGGGAGACATACCTCAAACTCGAGCTCATCAAGCAATATAGGATGGGTAGCAGACGTATCCTCCTTGTGCTTAGACTACAAAAGAAAAGAAAAGACAAAAAGAAGGAAATTAGTCAACAAGTATATGGAGTTAGCTGCAGAAAAGCCCTATACAAAAATAACGAAGATAAAGAAAAATTAGAAATAACATACTCTCCTCTCAGTAGTGGTGGATGCAAGAGGAAGGGACGTCTTCCTCTTGCTACCTCGGGTCCTATTAGAAGGAGGAGCATTAACAGATGGCCGCGAAACAGCAGGCTAAGACTTGCCTGCAGTAGGGTGCCTACTGGAATAGGTACGAGCAGAAAGGGGAGGAGAGCTCTTTAAAACTATGTTGCCTACGGAAGGAAAGTCACCCTCAAAAGGTACAATGTCTAAACAGGTCTTAGAGGAGTCATCACCTTTCTTGGCAGACTTAGCCTTGGCAGAACTCTTCTTCACGGGCACGGAGATATTTGTCACTTTCACTCTCTTCTCCCAACCCGTGGGATACGGAGGAAAGTCACCCTCAAAAGGCACAATGTCTGAACAGGTCTCAGAGGTGTCATCACCCTTCTTGGCAAACTTAGCCTTAGCAGAACTCTTCTTCACGGGCACGAAGATGTTTTTCATCTTCACTCTCTTCTTCCAACTCGTAGGGTAGTCACCAACATACCAAAACCACCCCCTCTCCTCCTCAACCCACTCAAATATAGCAGACCGACTCTGTTTCTTAGCATACGCCACCACAAAATTTGTGGGAAGGAGCAATCGAGGGTTAGCAGAAATAACTGCGCTAATGCCATCAAGAGGAATGAAAGAAAACCCACGGCTGCCCAACAACTCCTACTCAAACGAGGTTATCACGGCCTGCCAATACCCATGCACTAAAACGTCTACTCCAAAACTCAATAGTAGTGTGCCGTAGGAATGGCGGAACAGAAGCAGAGGACTCCATAAGGGCAGAAAAGTCATCAAGAATATCCTGATCCTGGCCAAATTGCCTCCTCACCCTATCAGCAGAATAGTGCACAAATCTAATACCCTCATCAGCCAAATAAGGCAACTACCCAGCATTAGTGGCCGCCAAGTAAGTGATACCCTTCTCCTAAAAGCCAGTCAACGGGGTAGTGCTCCTAGCAGTGTCAACAAAGGGACCCATGGTAGAATCAACACATGTATAACCTGTACCCAAGCTCTTATATGCTCTCCAAGAAAACCCAACTCCTTTATCGAAAAACTCAATGGCAAGATGCCCAATCGGCTTCAAACTAACGCAACGAAAAGCCAACGGAAAATCAGACTCAAACCGACCACGGAAATCAGTAATAACTCTCGGACATGACTGGTATCTCTCCTTAGCAAAGCGAACGGGCCCACACTTTGCCAAATGCCTAGCACAACTCTCATACAACAGATGCTGCAGAATAGTACTAAGAACGGAGGAAGTAAGTATATAGCAGGAATTTGCCTAATCCTTATCACCCCGCAAGATATCCAACTGAACATATAGATGTCCCAAGAACATGGGTGCCAACGGCAAACTCACCCCAGCAAATATCTTAATGGTTAACCAAAAATACAAAGGCTTCACAACAAAGTGAGGTTGGGAGCCAAAAATGAACTTACAAAGCCAAAACATGATGAGGGCCGCATGGAGAGCAGTGACTGAGGCCTTAGACAAAGAATCGACCTAATATGATAACTTTGCAGTGCCACTCATCCCTTTCCTCAACTCAGCCTCTTCTTCCGGAAAGAGCTCTAAGACACTAGGGTCAACATCACCAAGAATAGGCAAAAGCAACTGGTTCGCCATGTCTTCCAAGGTCACGGTGATCTCACCGTAAGAAAGAAAGAAGGTGTGAGTGGCAGTGCACCACCGATGGACTAAATAGCAGAGATTAAACAAGTCTCTGTAGTTAGACAAGCAGCGTGACAAGACAATGGCCTTCAACACACCGGCCCGCTGTAACGCCTCCATAAAACCCGTGTTGGACAACTCAATGTCCACCCATTCTTCCAACCAAAAGTAGTACCCAATCCAAATTTGAAAAGAATGGGCAGTGGGAGCAAAGTACCTTGGCGAATGATAACATCTGGAATCGAGGAAGCCAACGGAGCCCAAGATGTGTCCGTATTGTGACGGAAAAGGGCAAGCCACACACGGCTCGGCGGCGGTGGCGTGTACTCACCAGGAACTTTCGGAAAATGGGCATGGGTATCATACCAAGGGTCTATGAAAGGAGCACACTCGCTATCGAATTTGCGCCGTGCCTCCTCCTCATCGAAATGGTCCAATTCGGAATGGGCAGCCTCTTCGCCTACATCTCGCATGGCAGGATCAACAATCTCTTTTCCCTTACGGCGAGAAGAACCTTGACTTTTCGCCGGCATCATGATGAGGTGGTTGATCGGAGTAGATGGGTGATAGTGTTTGAAAGAGAAGACACGGTGAAGAAATGGAAAAGGAGAAGGTGTTTGTGTTTGGAATAGAAAGGGAATCTCTCTTAAGTACCAATGTCATTAACATTGACACGAAAGGATGCGATGGGCCAGCCATCAGATAAGGGATGGAATTAATGAAGCAGAGGCTGTGTTTCAGAATAACTATTAAACTTGGGAATGCGAAGAGATAACACTGTTCATGGCAAGAAGAAAAAAGAAATACAATAATAAGGGGCCCACTGTTTGAAAAAGCCCGCGAAGAAAAAGAAGAAGGAAAGACAGAAGACAGAGAAAAGAAGAAAGTCTTTTGTTCGCATATGAACCGCAAGAGCACTTCATATGCTCAGGGGGCTAAATGTTGATGCTCATTTGTTTTTGAAAAAGCCCAGTAGCAGGAAGAAGCCCAACAATATGGGCGGAAAGGATTTAGTGGATTGATAGAAAAACCATTAATCCCGAATGACAGGAATAATGAATCATAGGCCCATAAAGTAAATAAATGGGCCTTGAGAAAAGCAAATGGGCCTAGAGGAGCCCTTAGAAAGAAGTAGTAAACTCATAGGCATTGTGTGATGTAGAAAAGTAAGAATAGGCCACAGTAGGCCCAAAGTAATGAAGTAAGAAAGTAAGGGGTTGATGAAAAACCCATAAACCAAAGATGAAGGATAAGGTAATTAGGTTAAGGAAGTCCAAGAGAGTTAGTAAAAGCCCATGAGAGTGTAGAATTAGAAAATGAGCTGAAGATGCCCAAGGAAAGCAAATGGGCCAAGGATGCCCAAGGAGAAAGAAATGGGCCAAATGAGCCCACAAGCAATGTAATGGGTCAAGAAAGCCCAAAGTAACATGAGTATAAATCCAATGGTCATACTGAGTCATTGCAACCAATTGAGAGAAGAACGTGCAGCAAGCACGAAAGAGGCCTAGCAGGCACGGGTCAAATAACACTATAGCTGAAATAGTAGAGCGATATGGCAAGAATGGCAGGAATCGCAACAAGATTACGGAAAAAGCAAAGAATTGGCTCAAGAGGGGAAAACTCACAATCAAGCAAGGCTCAGCCCTTGAAAGGACTAAGTCAATAAAAAATGGAAAATCAGAAGACAGTTCTCGCCATAAGGGATCAAGGATGAGCAGCATAGTGCATAGATGAACCTCTAGACCATGGAAAACACATGAGCAACAAACAAGCTTTTGATGTACATGGAAATGAAGCACGCGCAAGGCCTAAGCACTACCAACTTGTACCTAGCCAATACATGGGTGGTGGGTCATGGGTCAAAGGTAAGAGAGAGAATGGTCTAGTAAAGGGGAGAAGGGAAAGCCTATTATAGGGTTCCCGCTCAAACTCTTTTTGGGAAAATGTCCTGTTAGGATGACATACCACCCAAAAGAGGGAAGATGAGAGAATACCTACACTACGGAGGATAAGAATGCCATGGTGAGCAAGCAAACAAAGAGTTTTCTTTGTCTGGTAATGGGGAATGCCATAGCCAACACAAATAAGTGGTGGTGGCTGGACAGTTGACAAACCAGTGGGTGGTCGGGAAGGATAGCCAAATCCAGACAAAAATAGTTAAAGGTAAAAAGGTAAAAATCAGTCACAACAGGCTGTATATATAGGGTCCTCCCCGTGCACAGTAAGGAAAAAAAAAACAGTAACAACCACTAGGAGAGAATCACAGTATCACCATCACCACAATATTGCACGAGTAAACACTAAGAAAGAAAATAAAAACAAGAATTAGAGAAAAAAATGAGAGTGTAGAATGACAAGCATGCACCAGTAGGCTAATCCCTTCTCTCCCTCTAAAAGCCTATCCTTTGTTAAGGAAAAATGATTTGCTTGGGCATAAACCATTCAGGCCCGTTCTCTCAAAGTGGATAATTTCTGCAGCAGGATTTCCCTGCGAGGTTGTCCACATTGAGTAAGTGGTTCCCTCTTTGGTCTTAGTCCCGTAACACAATTTAACATGGTAGACTAATCTTTTCCTTCTTTGATTTAATTATCATTATCATTTCCTTTTTTATTTCTGCCATTCTATTTACGATGCGTTTCCTGTTATTACGCTCTTCATTTTAATTAAGGATCTTTTATTTACTTTGTCTAATAGCAAATGTATTACTTTTATTATTTTTCTACCTGTCATAGCTCTATTGTAACAGCTACGCCTGCCACAGGGATGTGATCAAAGTTTCAGTAAAAAAGGGGCATAGTTTGTGTACAAGCCGGATCAATGTGAGTTGCAATTAGACCGGTCCTGACTCTCCTACCCAGAATACGTGGGCCTCAATGCAACAAAAGACAGCCCAGCCCAACCTAACATCTCAAAAAGGCCCACCACAATACTTAACGTAATTACCATTAATAAAAGTCCTATCTGTTGAGGCAAAATAAACTCGTATAGCTTTAGAGATGAAGTCAATCATGAAATCAAAGGCTCAACAATTAGGAGCATGGAAACATAGAAAGCATTGAGCAATGAAGCTCAAAATGAAGGCTTAACAACTCGTATACTCTTGCAAACTAATGCCTCCTCAGAGCGTTGGCAAATTAGTTGGAGCGAGGTGGATTCCAAGTAATGCTATGATCACATGGATGATGTTTTGAATTCATATTTTCTATGTTTTTATGACATGACTTAAAAAAGAATATTAATTTCTAGAAGATGGACTTAAGTGGGGGCAAAATGGGTGCCTAAGGGTCTCTTTGGTTTCAAAAAGTGGTATATCCACTTTTCATTTTCTGTATTCTATATTCAAATCCTAAATCTGAATATAGAAAAAAGCACTTATTTTCACATTTGGTAGTGTTTGCCTGTTTGGTAAGTTGTTTAGAATACTGAATACATAATTTGAGTATAGAATATATCATACTCGAATTTGGTCATTATTTTCTATTAACAAAAAAAAGCAACTTTTCTCACTTACATACATCACATCACTAAAAAAAAAAATTAACATTGTGTTTTCATAATAATTACGAATATACCACTGTATTCGTATTCACAAAAAACGAAAAAGTTGAAAAGTTATTTTCATTTTTTGTATTCAAATCCAACTTTCAGAATATTGTGTGTTTGGCAAAAATAGTTTTTACCAACTTATTTTACTATTCAACTTATTTTTGTTACTATTCATGAGTCTCACTGCACTTTTTGATACTATTCATGAGTCTCACAGTACTATTTCAGCTAACTTTTACATTTATCTACAATATTTTCAGCAAAAAAATTTCAGTTTCAGCAAAATAAGCAGGTCTCAAATAGACCCTAAAAATGAAAACGGAATACAAATACTTTTAGTGGTGAGACCCACTTAAACTGAAAATGAAAACAAAAAACTATGTTTTTTCCAAACAAGCCCTTAATTCTTTCCCATGTTTTTTTTTCCAAACAAGCCCTAATTCTCTCCCATTTTGTAATTTAGTCTCCAAGCACAAATCATTGATTATAGACTAGTAAACTATACAACGTAATTTTACATTTGTTTAGAATGATATTCAAAACCAAGGCGTTGTACTTTTTCTTTGATTATACTAGAAACGCCGCTTTGTAATTTCTTTTTCTCACTCTAAAATCTGTAATTTGATTTTCTATTTACCATTTTCTAGGGTTTTTTTTTTTTTTTTTGTCTTAATAAAAGAGGAGCAACTCCAATAATGTAAAAATCTCAATTTAGGAGGTAAAATATATATATTGCTAGTAATTTACAAGGCTACAATTCTAGTAAATCTAAGGGGAGTCACTACTGAATTTCAAAATGGCACGTGAGTACTAGTTAAATTGTCAAATGCCACTCAAAAAATTAAGTGTAAAATTACCTACCAATCACCTCTTTTGAAATAAAAGTTTTGTACATTAGGTACAATCTACTATTGTTTTAAGTTATCATTACATATTCCAGCCTACTTATAATCACACAATAAGAAGGCTTTCATCAAGAAAATTCGAGGATGAGAACAAAATAAGAAAATGCGAACATGGTATCATTCTATAATTCAATACTTTCATTTCTTTATAACCAAAGATTTAATAAGACCTGATCATATGAAAGAGTAAATTTACACCAAAAATAGAAGCTCCAATTCATTTTAACTTATGCACGTGAGGGCTCCTGTATCTGTATGTTGTCCAAAAGGACAAAACTTAAGTACAGTACTTTAGATGCTGTTTCTCAGGTTCTCCTCTTAAGATTCAATTATGTGTCCCATGAGAAAAAATCTACATGACAAAATCTTAAAAGAAAAACCTAAGAAACTGCACATAAGTACTTTATCTAAGTCTTACTCTATCCAAAATATATTAGAGCATTATCCTTTTGTGGCTCTCACAATTTACAAATACAAAAATTTCCTCAAAAAGATTATTCTGTTCATGTAAGTTCATTGATTTCAGTTGATTTCAGCTGGCTCCTAAGCTCTTGCATCTCCTTCGCTTGAGCCTGCATAAACAGAAGGGAAAATTTTTAAATCTGAAGACAACATACAGGGGGAAAATAAAAAAGAAAAAGATAAGTTACATAAAAAAAAAATGATCATCTGCAATATATTGTAAGACTTTTCAAATTGGGACTTGCATCCCCAAGGTTTGTTCCATTGCATTTTACTGTGAAAAATTTCACTGTGAAAATAGATGAAATGTGCAATCTACCTTTGCAATGCAACAGCATTTCTCATGCACATTTATTCTAGATTAACAGAAATGACAAAATTTGACTACAAACTTTGTTTTGTGTAAGGCTACAAGTCTCACTAAAAAAATTATCATGTCTATATATCTTGAAAATCAAACCGTTTGATTACATATTCTTTATATTTTTAATATATATATATATCAAATTTCATGTCAATCCGATATTATTTATTACTCGATCCGTAAACTTATTTTTTATACATAATTTTAAACTACAAAAAATTTAAACATTTATTAATTAATGACATAACTATTGATTTTTGATCTTTTGAAAATTCTGTAAGCATGTAGGTTATAAAAATAAAATGTAACCCAATAATAGATTTCCTAAACCACATTGAAATTAAACCGTACAATATGGCATGATAATATAGTTGAAAATTTGATTGAGATAGATTTTCTACGTGCATGCACCCAAGTATATTCTAAATCTTCTCACATTTCATAGTATAGAGAAATGTCCCTTAATGTGTTGGTGTCTCAGAAAGGAGTGTGTGAAAGAGAAATAACAAATTGTGGATCCTTAAGTACAAAGGCATAGGCTATAAAATTCCTTAACTTTCTTAATTAGTAAAAATGTGTGTGAACTGAAGCAGGTCATGCTTTTCCACTTCCATATATCTATATCCATACCGTTTAGTATGTCAAAATTCCTTGACACAAGCAGTGAATCCTCAATGACTTAAAGGAGTAAAACTTCTAAATAAGAATATTCTTGTTATTTAAAAAGAAGGAAAAGAATCATCATAGTAACTTATCATACCAAATGAAAAACAGTTTAATATAATTAATCCATTAAAATAATTTTATATATATATATATATTTTCCTAAATAAGAATTTAAGAATTTGTAAGTAGACGAGGAGCAACAAGCCATTGGTTGAATAAAAAATTAACTTTATTGGGAGTATTATGGATAAAATGCAAAACACCCCTTAATTTTGGGTCAAAATCAATTTGACCCCAATGCTTCTAATTTGAGAAATAATTAAATTGATCATTCTGTCTAAATTTTTGTCTCTCTATGTTTCCCTTTGAAATAAAAATAAAATAAAAATAAAAAAACTTCATACTAGAATTTATTTTAATAAAAAAATCTGTTTAAATTATAATTTAATTAAAGGTTTCTTTTTTTTATTTCTTGTGCTTTTTTCTCAATGAAGGGAATAAATTCAAACCAAATGATCAATTTGGATATTTATCAAAGTTCAGGAACTTCTAATTCAAATTAGAAGTTCAGGAATTTTTTTTCATTTTTCATTTTACTCTTATATTCTATATATGAATTACCACTATGAAACATAAATTATCAACACACAATGATCCACCAGTGACACACATGCTCTAAAACATAAAGTAGCAAAACACAATAAAAAGAGTTTATGACAATAAAGCACCTCAAATAATAACCTCCAGCAAATATCTGTCCATTCCTGTAGGCAACGCCACTCCATGGCAAAATCATACTCAATTGTATTTGGCTGCGCAGAGTGTGATGTTGATACTGCATTTCTCTTTGGAAAAGAATAAAAAATCCACACATAAAAATCATGTACCTAGTGCACTAACTCCCACACACACATATAATGTTTGAATCGAAGAGAAAAAGAAATGCACAATCAAAAGAAATTGGTACGTAGGATTAAGTCACCTTCTCATCATGTTGCCTTTGACGCTTGTTTACGTCAAGAACCAGATGGCCAAAAAATTTGGCTGGTTCTCCCTGCTGTGTTAGAGTTCCTTTGCAACCAACAACAGGCCTGGGGTCAAACAAAGCAACAAGAATATTAGATTCATGTAAAATTGATCTGCATAGAGTTTCATAATATTCTTCATCCATAGCAAGTTATTCATGTTCCTTTGTATTGGTATAAGAATCCTTTTGAGTTAATATAATTAACGTACTCCAACAGATAAGTTTTAGTTCTTTGAAATACTAGAACTTCCTGACTTTCTTGTCTGGGGAGAAGAGACTTCATGGTGATGGATCATAAATGGTATTTTGAGAACCATGGAAAGTAAAGCAATCATTATATATTAAGTTATTAGTATTTTACTTTACTAGTAAAGGTTATTTTTGTAATCCAATAATTAAGAATTTCTCGTCATTAGAATTAGGTTTCATAAATCAATTGGAATTAGGGTTTACTATGTCAGTCATAATTAGGATTCAGTAGTCTATAAGAGCATAGTATTGTACTCCTATGGAGACATTATTTTTGATGATGAATAATATTTAACTTGGAATACTCTCAATGGTATGGTACTGACTCCAACCAACCTTAGGTCATCACTCCTACATCATCTATCCTTTATTTTTCCATTCTTCAATTTTATTGTTCCATTGTTTTGGTCTGTCATGTGCCAAGTATATATTAAAAGGGATAATTACAGTAAACCCACCTGTGGTTAGGCCCGTTTTCACTTTGCCTACCCGTGGTTTAAAACTTTACACTTTGCCCACTTGAATTTCAATCCGTTACTCATCCGTTACCCACCTTTCCCTTTGCCGTTAGAAAAACAAATTTTTAAGAAAAAACAAACATAACAAAAATCAAAAAGTTAGGGTTTTTGATTGTTGAAAAACTTCTACGAGAATGAAGTGGAGGACATTGTTGTATTCTTTTTGGGTGGATAAAAACTTGGTATTTTCCCATAACAAAGCTGAGAGTCTGAGTAGGACACGTTAACCTGACTATCTTTGCCATATAGGAAGCCCACATACGAATTTGGGTTCTCAGCTTTTACAACCACAAGGAATTCGGTGAAGAGGCTCATATCAGATTAGAGTTCAAAAGCATGAACACCGAAGCTCTCATCGACTCTCTCTCACTCACTCCATCGTCTCTCTCTCTCTCTAAAACTCAGATTTACCCCTTTGTTCCACTGCACTGAAAGTCAATTTGGGTTGTTGATCTAAGTAAATTAGCTGATCTCTCTCTCTCTCTCTCTCTCTCCTTTCTTCGATGGTGGAGTTGACGAGGCCGATTAGCCACCACAACAAAAACCCAGATCGACCACTATCTTTGCTTCATGGGTTTTCTTTTTTTCTTTTCTTTTTTTGCTTTTGGGTTATGGGTTTGATAATGATTTGATTATGGTGGTGTTATGGGTTGTGGCTTGTGGTGGTTGTGGATTGTGGGCGAGGTGGTGGTGCTGCTGAGTTGCGGGTTCTGATAGTGGTGGTGGTGGAGTGGGTTCTGATAATGATCTGACTGCAACGCTTCGTAGGTTTCTTTTTTTTTTTTTTTTTGTGGGTTTTACTTGATTTTGGCTTGCTAGTGGTGGTTGGCCGCCGTTACCACCACTACGAGCCACCGCCACACAGCCAAGCCGCCGTACAAGCCACCATCAAACTTTAGGTCGAAGCACTCAACCACCACCATTGGCAGGATGAACAATCGTGCTGTTTGTCTTTCCCTTTCTTTTTTATTATATTTTTCCCTTTCCATTTTTGTATTTCCCTCTTGTTTGATTTATTTTGCATGTGATTGAAATTCTCTCTTTAGTTTGTTTCTATTTTCTGTTTAATCTATGATTGGGTTCTAAAACTTTTTTTTTATTACGGTTTGAGTTTGAAAAATGAGAGGGATTTTTGGTATGGATTTTAGGGTTCGAACTATATTTACAAATGTTGTGTTCTTGTGTTCGTGAGGAAAAGATTCGATAGTTCTTGTTTTTGATCCGTGTTATGTTTGATTTTTAATAAAATTGTGTTTTTCTAACGTCTGAGGGTGAGGTGGATAACGGATTGAAGTTCAAGTGGGCAAAGTGTAAAGTTTTAAACCACGGGTAGGCAAAGTAAAAACGGGCCTAACCACAGGTGGGTTTACTGTAATTATCCCATATTAAAATCTAAAGTGATTTTGATTCCCTTGTGAATCTCCAATTTACAATATTCATGGTATAACTACTCTTATTAGTATACAAAATACCATCTTAAGTTCCAAAATGTAGTTGTACACTTGGCTATAAAGGACCAGAAACTCTTAAGTCTCCAAAAGAAAATTCTAAATGCATCAACACTAGAATAATTAGTACAATGCACAAACATAGAAAATAGAGATATTGATGGTATAAGTACCTTCCATCTTCTAGAATCAGACATTCGCTCTGCAACTTAGATATTGCAGCCTCGGCTGCATCCTTTGATTTGAATATAACCAAAGCCTTACCTGTGAGCACATGAAAATTTATACAATAAGCATTGGAGTTTATGAGTTTGACTTTTCACCGCACGCCAATCAAAGATCCAATACTAAATAAAATCTGTGACTATTTGGTGAATGCAAAAGGATAAAGCCAGAACAAGCTCCCATACCATAATGTGGGTGTGAAAAAGTACCCTGTTGTATCATCTTTGCCTCAACCCTCCTATTAAATGCATGCCAGACTAAATCCTAAGGAGGAAAGGTAAAAAATGATAAGCATCAAATAGGATGCTATAGACTAGGCTGCATAAATTCCATGAATGTAGCAAACATATCGAGAGTAACTATCACTTTATTCAGGATTTATTCAAGAAGAAATAAATTGTCACTCCCTTTGTTCAATCAGATGATCAATTGGGTGATCTACTCACAAAGCCGTTATCATTGGGTGATTTTCTCACAAAGTTGTTATCTTGTGACTCATTTCAAATGGAATGTACAGTGGAGATACGGTTCAAACTCAAGACCATCTGCTCTAATATTAATGACAAATTACCAATTATCCCAAAACCTTCAAGTACTAGGAAATAGTGAATTTAATCATTCAACCACTATTCTAACAAATTTAATTGGGGAATCTAAGGTACAATACTTAAAAGAACTATACCTGAATTTTACCCTTTAATTATTTATATTAGTTAACAGTGCTAGAAATAATGTTCTATTAGTGAGGAATAGGTCTGTAAGCTTTTCTTTCCTATTAAAGTACATCCTGTAATGTAAAGTATGAGATGTACTAGATTACCACATGTGCATCTATCATTCAATTTTAAGGATTGGTTTAAAGCAATATTATCTTTGAAATACAGTTAGGTACGATATTTCTTCAAGGATATATTATAATGCTAGGTTTAAATTTGAATAGATTCCTCACATAGCTTGTCTGGTATTCTGTATAAACATGTCACAATTTGCATTTGAATGTAATAATAATAATATAAGGTTGGAGTTGGACAAGTTTGCTTCGTTGTAATCAAGTCCCATATCATTAACTCCTATAAAAATCCTAATTTTTGTCATATTTGGGAATCTCTTTTCCAAGCATGGGCCAATTCTTCTCTAAGATCAAGGAAAACATGTGAAATATGTGGGCAATATGCAGCTCATATGCAGAGAATTAATTTTGCAAAATCATACAGCAAGGTTTTGTCTTTTTCCCCCTTTTTGAGGAGGAGAGAAGAAAACAGGAGTTATGAACCTGGAGAACTATTAGATGTACCTCTACTTCTAGTGATGTATATGATGGATCTAGATTATCCAGTAGGACCAAGGTGCCCATTTCTTCAGCCGTCTGCAGTCTTTGATCCCAAGGCTGAGAAAGTCAAAAAGAAAAAAATATTGTTAAGATATGGTAGTATCATTTTTGCATATCGTAAACTATATTTTCATTTTTCTTCAATTTGTAGATCATTCCTAAGGTATCTATGAATGAAATGATGATAAGCTCTTCTAATGAACTAATAACTAGTTTATCTACTCCCCATAGCTAGGTGGGGAGTACAGGAAATATATTAGAGATCCTGTTACTGCACATGGAGGACATAGATCTACAGACACCCAAGAATGGAGCAAGGTCCTTTATGTATGTACACAGTATATCATGTTGGACCTAGCACCCAGGTCCCACCCACAAGAAGTTTAGTTTAATAAGCTTGTCCACCAATCAGGTTCCTTGTTTTAGTTAAAACAGGAAAATTTGTTTCCAAAGAAGGAAAAGTGAGGCAGTATTACTAACTCGGAGAAGAAAATACATTTATGACTTGGAGAAGAAACTGTAGGCAGCATGGGTTTTTTATATAAACTAGTGCATATGTGGGAATTTAGCAGACAGTCCAGGTTCAAGAGTCGACCTGCCAATCAGTGAAAAGAAATAAGTGTGACAGTCAGTGCGTGAGAGCTATCAAAGAGAAAAGAAAAAAAATCCTGCGTGTGAAAGCAACAAAAGTACAAGTTTTTTGTGAAAGGTTTTTACACATAAATTTTAGTGTTCTAGTGTGGTTGATTTATTTTCTTATTGGTTTGTGGTATTTGCTTGGTAGTTAATTGGCCCAACATCTCACAACATTCCAACAACAAACTCTGTCAAGCATTTTCTTGAGTTAAAAGTTGTCTAAGTTAAAAGTTGTCTAAATGAATTACCTGAAAGCAAGGATATATTTAAAAGGTGCAATGTAGGGAAGAGGGAACCAAGTAATATATTGGAATAGGTATGTGATTGTCGCTCTTTGCAATATTGATAGAAGGTGGTCTACTAAGACCAATGACAGAAGGCCAATTGAGAAACAATCTATGCAACATTCTCACGCTACAAAACCAAGGGAAGATTAGGATGTTTCACGCATTATTGAGATGGATGGCTACCAGGAAAAATAAAACCATTTAAACCAATGAAGGAAGCTGCATAAAAAGAAAAGTCTCATTTCAAAATACAGGAGAATTATTCTATTCCTACAGAATATCCAGATTCCCCTGACTGACAACTTATTGTAAAGGTTGAATATAGGTTGAAATCATCAAATAGAATATTTGATCTTAAATCAAGTACCAGAATCTTCATTCTTTTATCCGCATTAGAAGTTTAAAGCAGCTTCCCAGAAACAAAAAAAAAAAAAAAAAAAAAAAAAAAAAAAAAAACTCAATGCAATATTGATTCGTGTAAGCAAACACACTGTAAACTAGCAATTTCATGGTAAAATAGAAATATGGAAACTCACTAGTTTCTTGAACCAAGTGCTTCTATCCTGCAAGCAAGAATAGAATAGAAATTAGAATAGTACTTAACCTCAGAATACAAAACTCAATTGAATGTGCTCTTGTTTGCAAACAACTTCCATATTGTGGATTTGGAGACCATCCAACACCAAAACATAAGATTCCAAGTCACACCGTTATATACATCAGACAGTTATCAAATTTCTCTAGAGTTTTTTACTCAATGTTAATGAGTCACACATGACCCTTCATCTTCTTACGAATAATTGAAATTGAAAAAAATAAAATAAAATAAAATAAAAATAAAAAACTAAATTATGAAAAGTATATATCTTTATCAACCTTTGTCTATTTAAGAAATACAACATTAACTTAAAACACTCAAGACTTACAGCATCTGGCCTTCTAGTAACCTCCAAGAATTGGGCATGAGTTTTGGCACCCTTATTCCCAGCAAGTTCAGGAACCATTTTATCAGAAGCATTGCCTGCCTTCCCATCAATATCCTCCCCCTTTTTGGGTACCTTTTTCTGGCCATCCAGAAGAAGCTTCCTCTTTTTATTAGGCCTGGTATCTGATTCGTTCATAGGTAATAAACTATCAGAAGATCTCACATTAGCTTTATCCTGATCTTGTCTGAATGATATTTGACCAGGTTCAGTCCCATCTTTGTTGATAGAAGCCTTTGGCCTTAATGTGGAATTCTCATTTGACATGCGTCTGTTCTCACCCATACTAGTCATGGCCCTTTTGGATTCTGCTCGTACCATAAACAAGTTTATTTCATCCAATAAGTTAAATTCAGATGTAACACATACAAAGTAGGTATAGAATAAGGATTAAGTGATCAAATTCACCATTTTCTATTAGGTTAAGCATTTGGGACAATTGTTAATTTATCATGTGATCAAAGTATGTGATATTAAGTTCGAAACCTGTCTCCACCACCCAACCTTCCATTTAAAAGTCAAAACTTTCACATGTTGGGCCCCACTTATTGAGGTCAGAGTTTGGGTCTACACACGAGAGGGAGTGTCAAAATAATTGCAGTGAGGAATCACCTAGCAGCACTGGGCTTACTCCATTGCCAGACTTGTCAGCGTTTACAGCACCACCCCCCTTCTCAACCAAATCAATCTTTGATGACAAAATTGATCTCCCAGCTTCCGTTTTTATATTCCTTTTAAGATTGGAAGGACTAATGAGCTTTGGATCTTTCCTCTTGTTAAAAAAGTACTCCACTGCAATGCATACAAATATTTGAAGAGAATGAATGAAAATTAATGTCAATTCAGAATTAAAGAGATAAGGAAAATTTAGTTATCAGAACACATGAAATTCTAGTGTATTAGGGATTTGGATCATATTGCCTTCCAGTTTCGAAATCAAAGGAAAATCATTATTAGTGCACATTTTAGAAGAAATGAAATTGAGCCACTCCTAATTATTAATGAATGTGGAAACAAGTCATATTTTAGAAGAAATGAAATTCTAGGGGATTTTTTTTTTTACCAGATAGTAGATTAGGGATTTAAATCAAATTGCCTTCCAGTTTTGAATCATAGGAAAATTATTATTAGTGCACATTTTAGAAGAAATGAAATTGAGCCACTCCTAATTATTAATGATTATGTGTAGGAACAAGATATATATTTAGATGAACATATACAGAAGCATTCTACAGCAAGACTCATTGTGCAACTCAAGACTGTTGTCCATTTAAATTCCATAAGAATTGGTCAAAATTTCAAGGGATCAACAGGAAAAATAACTCACAAGAAAGATGAAACATTTCTTAGTCTCAAACGACAAGATCAAGATATTTGCCTGATCATAATCCTATATCTTATAAAAAGCATCATTATCAATATTTGTACCTTTAATTCCATCTATTTCATCATTAAACTTCTCTGATATTACACACTTTTCAACATCAACAGTACGGTAAAAGAAGTAGTCAGCCCATTTCAACTCTATTTTAGATGCATGAGGATTTCTCTCATCCTTCGATGTACAAACAACACTGCACTTTCCCACAATAACTTCCTGAAATAAGGGAAAGAAAGAAAATGGACAGACAGCTCTGTTCAATGAATTTTGAGATAAGAGATGCAGTGATTAAATAAGGACAAAAGATGCCAACAGTTAATCAAAATGATACAAACTCATTTCTATTATTTAAAATCAGGAAAAGGAGAGAGTTTATATAATAATATTAGAAGTCACACCTTCACTAAAAGCATGGAACATAATCTATAAGGTTAGTAACTCTATTTATGCCTCTTTCTGGCTTTCTGCCCCTACCTAGCCAACCCGTCCCACCTAAAATCCATATAAACAAATAACCCTTCATTCTACATGGCAGGACCCCTTCAACTCCCCTTATTTCACCACCTATTAGGCACTAATCCAAGCAACTCTACTCTGAAATACTGAAAATCACACCTTTTCCGAGTTACAAGATTTTGTCCCCAAAAATAAAGTTAGACTCTCTTTGAACAATGTATGGTCCACCAACACTAAACTTCAAAATTTTCTATATTATACTCTTTTTTTAATTCAATAGTGACAACCAGTTGAGATACAAGGCTCTTGGCAACTTCTATATTATATACTAGAGCTACCTTTGATATGACAATACATACAGTTGTCAGGTAAAGAGTTGGTCAAATTCCCCTAACCAGAATAACAAAGTCAAGAAGATAATGTGAATACTACATCTACGTACAAGAGAATTCTCTAACCTGAATCATGATTCATGAAGTCAATATGACGTTATATAGTGTAAATGTAATGGGTATTATATATAACAATAAAATACTAAGAATGAAACCATGACTGAAAAATTTTCGAATGCCTGATAAAGATGAATTCTTGAATATTTAATAGATGAATAGAAAACTTATTAAACGGTACAAATTCAATGCTAGATGTAAAACTGTTGAAGAACACTTCAACTTATCTTTCCACTTTTTCTCATGCTAATAATATTTAAATTTGGTTCCCTGATTTGACTGGCTGTTGATGTTACTTGCAAAATTATAGCTGTAATCGAGAGTGTTAATATATAAACCTGTTTACAGATTTCTTAACCTAATGATATAGCTTTTTTTTTGTTCATTATTTAATAAAGTCCTAAATACTTACGAGTATTGGTAGCTCCTACCCAGATCTCACCATCAATCACTTCAACTAGCTTCCAAGACTGTTTCTTCTAATCTTTCACAGAACTTTTCCAAGTCTAAAAGAAAGATTTTCTGCAATATGCAGAATGACAGCATAGAACATCTATACAAACCTCTGTGTTAAAAGAAAATCATAAATATAAAATTAATTAAATAGTAGTGAGTAGCTAACTATGCCCATGATACTTTATTGCCAAATCCTTTTACGTTGGGTTGACTGCCAATGTAAAACTTTTTTCACATCTCATGAACATTGATTTGGTCCTAAAAGGATATACCATGTAGCCTAGTTTTAATTCTTAGTTGAAAATGTGATACAATAACAGTGAGTGACCAGGTCACCAACTTCAATTGGTTAATTTTAACAGAATGGCTCATAATCTACGTTGGAAAATGGCTATAAGGTGAAACTTGTATTGAACTGCTCTTTCCTAAGATAAGTCTTAACTTATCCTACTTATCCTATTATTGTTGAGCACATTTCTTTAGTAATATAAAATCAGACAAACATCATACTACTACAGCATATGAATAATAATACCCGTAGTTGCAATGCACAATTGCCAACTTGGCCTGTGTATGCAATAAAATTGACAGGATGCAGTATTAGAGATATATAACTTTACTCACAATATCTTAGCTCTCTTAAGGTATATTTTAACCATAAGAGCCCTTCTTTTTGTATAAAGCCCAACTAAATGCATCACTAAAGTTCCAAAGCAAGAAAAAATTAGAGGACATGAAAGAAGTATGACTTACCAGAGGATTGATATAATCCCGACAACCTACACCCTGACCAGATGCTAGAAATAGCTCATTCCATTGTGGATTATGATTTCCCAAAATATCACGTATGTCAATAGGACGACGAAACCGCACAACCTTCACTCTCTTTACATGAGTTGGAGTCTCAAACATTTTGACAAGCTTACAAATAGAGGTTTCAGTGTCACCTTTGCAGTAAATGTAAGCACAGTCATAAACGAAGTATTCCACATCCTCGTAAGTAAATGACTCATAGAATTGAATGCGCTCATCTGTCTTGCTAACTCCCTTCTTCCTACCCCATTTAAATTTCATGTTATCTTCAATTCTTGTCACTCGAAGATGTGACATACTGTATTTTCTCCAAATATTAATGATGCTCAGCACAATCCATCTTTAAAAACCTTGAAACCAAAAGAAAGTAATTATATTGCTATAAATTAGATAAAACCAAAACAAACGACCTCAAAGAAATAATCCACTATAAACTATATTTAGACACCAAAAAGTCAATTACAGCTTTGGTAGGGAAAGACTAAAAAAGTAGTTTTGAAGGATTAACGCAAGATAATATGAAAGGAAACAATGACATAGGACTTCCAGCTGAAATTCACACATCAATAGTAACAAAAAGTGCGATGAATAAAAACTGCTTGGTTAACTCCAGGAAAGACCAGTATCTTTATCAAAGCAACAGCTAATTACACACCATTTTAAGTGTACATATTGTTGTAAAACTAAATGTTAAACTAGCTATGTTTTATTCTTATAACTTATAGTCTTATACCATCTTGGAACACATGGCTTCCAAAATGTTACGCTATTCAACATAACCCAAAATCTAAAGAGAGAGAGAGAGAAATCTAAGATCAAACTCGTAGTAGCTGCATAATTTCAGAAATTATCCACGAATAAATAAAAATCTCATTTTTACCAAACATCAAACGTAATATACCAACCAGAAAAGTTCAACGAAAACAGTGTTATACAGAGGATTAGTTTAAAACCTTTAACCAGACCCAAAAAAGTGTGGTGGTGGTGGCAAAAGCCAAAAGGTGACTATCATGGAGAAGGGCTTAAAAATTAGACTCATACACCATATTGGCCAAACTAAACCTTAGTTCCAAAATTTTGGGATCAGCTATGGAACTAGTCAGGCACCACGCACTAAGGTACTAACCCACCAAAACTAGAGTTAAACAGAAATCCCATAAACCGCATTTGTAAATGGGAATTCAAGAGTCAAGAGTCAAGACATAAATGTTACAGTATAAGCAATCATAAATCAATGCATTTGGACTCGAATACATAACAACATGTCCATATTTATGTTCCTATTCAAACCCATTTTTTGCTTTTTCGAATACATAAACAAAGTTGGTATTGCTACAAACTATGATTGCAATTTAAGGGTACCATTTTTTATACATAATCGACCATAGTAGTGAGAGAGAGAGAGAGAGAGAGGGGCTTATGAACTCACCATTTGTTCTGGGCCGTTGGATTCGCTGAGACAGTGAGGTGCAGAGGTAGAAGTAGAAGAAAGAAGAAGAGCAAAAACAGAGCAGAGTATGTATGTTGTGTGTATATATATCTGGTTTATATAAAAATTACAGAGGAAGAGAAGGAAAATAAGAGTCAATGTAAAGTGTGGTAGTAGGCATAAGAACAGAGAAATGAATGGGAACAGAGTTTTGTAGCACAAAAATGGGAAAATGCTCAGTGAGTCAGTAATGCTATATGTGTAGAGAGAGAGAGAGAGAGAGAGAGAGAATATTGAGGTGAGGTGTGAGAGACAGGTTTGATTTGGCTTGGCGGGGCTGGGTAGACGTGCAGTAGTGTAGCAGAGGTGAGGTGCTAAAAGGAAGGAAGCTGGGTCTGGCAGTGTAGAGATGATGTGAAGCGCGTGTGGTTTTCTTTTTAAATTTTGGCCACCTTTTTGCTTTTCTCTCTTTTTTTATTTTTTTTATTTTAGTAATGTTTGCACATATAATCATTTTTATAATATTTAATTAAAAAAATACTAATACTTTTACCAATTTTATTATATAAAATTTATAAAGTTACATGCTAATAAATATGGCTTCAACTATTTAATAAATATTTTATATAAAAAATCACTTAAGAGATAAATAAAAAAATTTTTTTTTTTTTGTATTTGGTAATAGATCAATTTTTAAACTTATGTAAGAAATATTTTTAATATAACTTGTGGGAAGACTTTTGTCTCGACTTCCAAACAGGTATTGTCCTCTTCGGAAATAGTTTTAAGCCTTGGTTCACAAGGTTTTATTCAATCTTACATTAGAGAGAGACGCCTCTCATTCATGTCTTATAAGTCTTTGGCTTAAGGATGAGTATGCCACTACTACATAAGAGACGTCTCCCACTTATACCTTATAAACCTTTGGCCTAAGGATGAGTATATCACTACTACACACGTGTCATGTGAGCAAGTTTCAAAAACTTCACAACGCATGCCTGTAAGCCTTAGTCCCACAAAACTCTTTTACTAGTTTTTATTATATCACATTTTTACCTAACATTAACGATTAGTCACCTCAACAATTTTAAAATATTTTGTGAAATTTTTTTACTCTATATTGTTCTTTTGTTTTAGTAAAATAACATCATGGTTTGAAAAAGGAAAAAGAAAAGAGAAAGAAAAAATTATGTCTCTTACAATGATTATAGTGAATAATAATAGGAAAAAAAAATCAAATTATTGTTGAGATGGTGTGTCTTGATTGATTTCTTTTTCTTTTATTTTTTTAATAAAGGTGTCCAGAATTCTCTAAACTAAAGGTTAAGATTTTTGGATTCATGAAGGCCTTAGAAATGACTTGGCCAACATTAGGGTTTAATTAAAACTTATTGTATTTTTCAAGTATATAAACAGGTCAATATTTACCTAATTATTTCTTTCTAAAAGTTAAAACTAACCAAAAATTATGAATAAAAATAATTTTCATACTCTAGTAAATTTTTGTTCCTTACAAAATTAAATTTCTTTTAATAATTGGCCAAAATTAAAAATGAACATTCACGATTTTAAACATAGATACAAACTATATATATATATATATATATCTTCTAATTATTATTATTATTATTATTATTATTATTACTGGTTCATCTGGATTGGTCTAGCTTTAGTTGGGATATCCTTTTCATCAAAACCTTTGACATAAGGGAGGGCTACCTCGTGCCTTTTTCTATGCCAAAATGTTGTGGGTAAATCAGAATAGATTTCTTATTTAAGTTTGTCTTCAAACTTTGTGATCTCTTTTTGGATGTTTTTACAAGCCAGTCGTTCTTCAACTTTCTTGTATCTTAAATCATCCTCAAGGTATTTGACTTGCTGTTTTTGGCCCTAATAAGATTTAAGGTTTTAGAGATGGAGTTTTCCTGGAGACAACTGATATCTCTTGGTTCCAGGCTTCTAAGAATCTTAAACTTAACTGGATGGCCAAAAGGGTGGGTAGTGATTCCTTCACTATCCGTAATAAAGGGGTACAAAAGATACATGAACGGATTTCCTTAGATAACTTTGTCTGCCATATTTTTTACTAAGATAAATGTGGTTTTGAAGCATGTATTACCTTGGCAAACATGTGCCTTTGGAATTTTGTACTTAATCTGCATCTTTCCACCAGTTGCAGATGTCAATCGTTCCCTAGTTTTCTCAAAATATTTAGAGGGAATGATTCCTTCCTGGATACAGTTGAGATCAGCACTTGAGTCAATTAAGGCTACTCCTTAAACTCAAAATCTTTACTGATCACAATTCTGACTATAGAATGCCATTTTTGAAAGTTAATCCTACTCATAGTTTCTAAGAACTTTTTATTACTAGGTTGTCCTTCTTGAACCATATCTGCTGTAGGGTTGATTGTTTCATCTTCATCATCAGAAGGGTTCTGGGATGAGGGACCTTCCTCATTGCCTTGATGAGAAGTATCTTCCAAAATTTGAACTCTTTGGTCAAGGAGACTGTTATCTACCCTAAGAATGGTCAATTCTTACTTAAGAGTTCTAACCCCAGATTTGGTTTCTTTGATCTCATGCTAGAGGTCGTTAACAGTAATTTCCTTTTTGGTAAATCTATTGTAAATTTTTTCTAAATCAACTTTAGGTTCCTAGATCCTTGGTTCAGGTTTACTGGTTGCCCTAACTAAGGTTTCATGGAACATACTAAGTTTTTGGGCTTTAAGGGTCGAGTCCTTGATTTCTTCTATAAGATCAAGGAGGAGTTCTTCTTACTTACTAAGAACTTTGACCTCACAAGGGGTTTTCTTTTCAACAGGGGTTGGGTGGCTAGTTCCGACAACTTTTTTCGTGTTATCTTGGGTCCAGTTGGTCTTAGTGAGGACGCAAGATTTCTTGTGCCATTCAAAATGATTTTCAAAATATTCAAAGAAAGGGATATTGTTGGATATCTCTTTTATGAATGTTTTCCAAGCATTAAGAACTTCAACCTTTTGTTCTCTGGTATGGTTCGCTCTATAGGTTTCTCTTTTGACTCGATTCTTTTCTAAGTCAAATTCTTTACCTAAGGCATCCATATCGGGTTCAAAATCTCTTTTTAAAACTTTGAGATCAAAATCTTGATATGGGTCCTCCATATCAATTCCTGAAGGAAATTCTATTTTTTGACTGTTGTCGTCATCCTGATCAACAACTGAGTCCTGTTTGGCTGTGTAGCAAGGTGTACTAACTTGGGATCTAGTCCTAACTCAGTGAAGTTCAAGGCCTAAATCTCTTCAGGACCTTGGAAAAGGGACAAAAGGTCTAGAAGAACTACACTGGGATGCAGGCTTATCTTTAAGAAAGATAGGTGACTGCCTAAGGGTGTGAATAGGCTGGAGATCTATTGGGGATCTGGGCCTGTAATCATGTAAAGGTGTCCTAAACCTAGATTGGTCAAAACTAAGCCTAACAGAACCATCTGCTAGCTGTTGGACGAAATATAAGTCTTCTGGTCTGGGTTTTGGATCTAAAGAGGATAATTCTCATTTTTCAGAGTCCAATTGGATGGAAAATCTACTTTTGACCATTTCAGGGTTCTAGGTACCTGAATCTTAGCATTAACATTGGCCTGGATAAGTAAGGTTTCTCCTAGTTTTTTCCTATCAAGTGCCCCAACATTCAGGTTGGTTCTACAACACTTATGATAGATTCTGTATATCAAGGCGATCTAGCTGGCTCCCTGCACCATGAGGGTACCATGAGACTTGATATTGAGGGTAAGAACCTTCATGATATGCTTGTCATGGAGGTCAACTGTGAAATTGGGGAAACAGTTGAAATGAACCGGTCTACCATTTAGACTGGTTTCAATGGTTCCTAAGAGGCTGTCATTAAATCTTATATGACGAGTATCTCTAAGGGCTAGAAGGATTGAACTATTTAACCCTTCTCTAATGAGCGGTTTAACTTCAACCTGGACTAAACCTATGTGAAGGAATTTGTGTCCTTGCTTCTTGTGAGCTTTAATCTTTTCTGAGCTAAACAGGTAGAATGTTTCATATGGCTTTCTAAGACCATAAACTTGTTCTATGGTTCTAACATGGTAATCTGTCTTAAAGGCCTTCTTCAAGTTCCATGAGGACCTATAGATTTCATTGGTTGAAACTTTAGGGATATTCCAATCTCCTAACTTTAGATCTAGATCAGATAACTCATACTCTTCACTATTAATGGTTCCATTTTCTTGTGGAATCTCAAGGAGTGATGATGATCTACTATACAAGCTGGTAGAGAAGTTACTTCTAAACAATCTATTCATCATTCTGTAAATGCTGATTAAACCAAACAATTATAACCTAGTTCTCTCTATCTCCAAATAACTGGATCTAACCTTTGATCTGAAACAGGGTATTCTAACCAGAGACAAGATGCCTTCTCAATGCAAAGTATAACCTCCAACTGCCACTATCCTTTCCACTGAGGGACCACCCTAAACGCCTCACTCCGGCTAAAACGGGCTAACTAACACAATCCAGATTGGATACCGTGGTCTAACTGGGCTATAGGACAACATCGATTGGGTTTTATGCATCTCAAACAGTCCATACCTGCAACTGACTTTGGGGCTAAACACAGAGATAAGAAAACACAGATAATTTTGGTGGTAACTGGTCAATTCAAGCAATTAACACAGAGGGATAAATAAAATGAAAGAAGAAGCTCAAGGCCAACAGCATATATAATAGAAGATCACGAAATAGTAACAAACGAAGAAATAAATGAATGGGAATGAAAGAGTTATCAAGAAATAAATCCAGAAGATAATTTGAATATCACAATTTAACATAAATATAATGAAAATAATGTTGTTATGATTGATAACTATGGTGGTATGACCTGCCAACTTATGATTGAAAATAGAATGTAACTTACAAACTAAACGGCCAAACTTGGCTCTGATACCAAAAGGGGGTAAGTTACAAACAGAAGGGGGTCAGATGCCGACTGGGGCTATCTGGTTACAAAACTGAGACCGACTGGGGCCATATGGTTACAATTGTAAGACTGACTGGGGAATTACAAGTGTAAATTGAGGTTTCCATTTGATTACAAGTATTGGGTTGTAATGGAAATGGGAGGTAACTAAGATTCTTCCTTAGAATTAGACCTCTGAGGTAGTTACCCTAACTGGACCTGCTGAAGAATGGATCTGAAATCTCCTTATATAGACTGGAGGAGAGCTTTGGATTCCCTGGTGATTGCTGAAAATCTGGAAGGTAAAATGCTTTTTCTAAGGTGAAAACCTTTTCCACCGAAAGCAAATAGTACTTTTGAATTATTATGTCGGGTACTGTTCATGAATAGTGTTTTGTCTTTTGTCGGTTTCTGTCAGCTGAGTGCGGTACTGTTCATCAATAGTGACTGGTGCTGTAGATGAATAGTAACCGGTCCTTTTGAACTATTCTGAATAGTGACTGGTGCTATCCAGAATGCCTTTATTCACTATCTAGCCTGTAAGTATCATTCGGATCCTGGGAATCCTGGAACAGTGGATCATTTGAATCGAAATTAGCTGAGGCTTCTGAAGAGGTAGGAGAACCTTTCTCTTATGATTCTAATTCTTCTGATTGAAAGAGTAATTGCTAGGCAAGATCTTTTAGTTCCTTGCTAGATTTTCTGGCTATCTGGATGGAGTCTAGACTAGATTGTGATCTTGTGACAGGAGTAATAGTTTGGATGATCTTTGGGACTGTATGGGGCCAAAGGGGTCATCTGCTGTATATGGGGTGATTGCTCTAGGAGCTGGTGTGGCTAAGGCTGAGCTATAACTGGGTTGGATTGGCCTTTCGTAGCTTGGTCTTGGGACGGTGGAAACAATAAAACGGTTGGCTATTGATGCTGGGGAGGCTGGTACTAATTAGCCAGGGTTCTTTGCCTGACTAGTACTACCTGTGGTTTGCTGTAGTTTGATAATCGAAACAATCTTAAGATTATCCCACCATTTTACTGAGAATTCCTTGTTTAACAGATTTTCTTTGATGTCATAATTCCACATGCTAATCCAATGAATTTTGTACATGACCGTCATATGCAGAATAGCTGGAAACTGACCACCATGATGTGAAACTTGGCATCTTGAACTGAAATACCTGAGAGCATCCTGTAGGGGCTCTGGAAAGATCTGGGGTACTGATCCAAACAAGTTTTCTTATTTCAAGAAGTCCTTTGTCCAGCATATCTCTTATATTGAACCCCACATAGTTCATATAAAAGATCCTCTAGCTCTTGCAATGGAAGTACTGCTAGAAGAATGGCACTACCTCCCAAAACACCCGGAAAAGAACATCAAGTATTACAGATAAATCAAATCTTTGAAGCTGGGTTCTATCTAGGATTTCGTCAGGAAATTTATCTGCAAACTGAATGGCTCTATCTATGGGTTTGATGACACCATGTCTTATATCAAATCCTAAGAATCGCACACTAGTTTGGAAGAGTTTGACTTTGAGGGCTGAAATAACAAGACCATTGTATTTGATAGTATGGAGGAAAGCACGTAGGTGCTTCCAATGTTGTTCTAAGAATTCTGAAAAGATAAGTACACCATCCATGTACACAATTGCATGATTGGAGAATGGATTAAAAATCTCATTCATGATGTTCTGGAATTCAAAAGGAGCATTTTTGAGACCAAAGGGTATTACATTCTATTCGTAATGACCACCAAAAGGGGGTAAGTTACAAGCGAAAGGGGGTCAGATGCCGACTGGGGCTATCTAATTACAAAACTGAGGCCGATTGGGGCCATATGGTTACAACTGAAGAATTACAGGTGTAAACAAAGGTTTCCATTACAATTGGGAGGTGACTCAAATTCTTTCTTTGAATTAGACCTCTGAGGTAGTTACCCTAACTGGACCTGCTGAAGAATGAATCTGAAGCTTCCTTATATAGGCTAGAGGAGAGCTTTGGATTCCCTGATGATTGCTAAAAATCCGGAAGGTAAAATGCTTTTACTGAGGTGAAAACCTTTTCCACCAAAAGTAAATAGTACTTCTAGATTATTGTGTCAGGTACTGTTTATGAATAGCGACTGGTACTGTTCATGAATAATGTCTTGTCTTTTGTCTGTTTCTGTCGGCTGGGTGCGGGTACTGTTCATCAAAAGAGATTGGTACTATAGAAGAATAGTAACCGGTCTGGAGGAACTGTTCTGAATAGTGACTGGTGCTATCCAGGAAATTACCAATTAAAACTATCATCATCTGGAGATTCCCTTGGAGGATCATTATTGTAGGCGTGCTCATGAAAGGTGGTAAACTGTTCACAAAGTCTGCAATAGATCAATGGTTCATAAATTAGATCTGTTCCAAGAATCATGAACCTTCTGGGGTCGCTATTGTGGACCCATGAAAGTTGAGGAGTGGACTTATAGTATGGCCTGGTGGAGAAAACCGAAATTCTTCCCGTGTTGCCAATGAAATGGTAATTCTTCCATAATTCTTTGGTAACATTAAGAATTTCATTGTTGAAGTAGTTTCTCCAACATTCAGTAAGAGCTTGGCGATTCTTGTAAGAAAGGAAGGAGTTCCCTTCAAACCAAGGACCTTGATGGGAATATCCCCCTATAAGAACAAGATGCTTTGAGGGTTGTACTGTTGCCCAATTATCCATCTCCCATTTTGGGATTGTGCTCCAGCATCTGATAGCAACAAAAGGACTCTTGATTGTAGTGATAGTTTCTTTGATAATCAACGGGAGCTGGCTAACTTGGTTGTGGCCGGTTAATTTTATGAACCTGACAAAACCATATCCGAACATCTGAGAAAGCCAGTGGGGATTCATTTGATTATCTTCTTCTTCATATTTTGAAACACCACTAAAGTTGATTAACAATCCAGGAAAGGGGTGCCTTGCCTTTTCATAGACTCTGAGACTGCTTCCAAAATATGCTTCCCAAGGAGCTTGAGACAGAGCGTCATTAACATAATCTGAGTCATCAGGATCTGGATGCCTAGTAGTGACCAATATTCTGAAGTGTCTGAACCATTGGTCAAGTGATTCAATCATAGCCTTACTTCCTAAAATACTGACTTGTATCTCAGGAGGTAAGTTGGCAAATGCACTTCTTACTGAGACTTGGGTCTTAAGACTTAGCTTGGCAAAATTAATGCCCATTAGAACAGTCTTATCCTTTGAACGGATTTCCTCTTTGCCAGAGAGTAGATTGATGATGGTTTCATTTCTTGCCTCAAGGTTAGCTAGATGTATCTCTAGATTTTTTAAGGTTCTTTGGAAAAGGCCATTATCCTGCACTATATAGGCTGAGTGGAGGAGGTTAAGAGTGGTTGTTGTGGAGTATGGGTTACCACTGGAATGTGCCACTGCGGCAGATTCCTGAAGAGATATTGAATCTCTATGGTTTCCCTTAGAAGATTCGCCTTCATGCTTTGCAAAAGACTTTCCTGATCTCTTGTTTTGAGAAGAGCTCCGTGCGGGTGTTTTTCCCTTGTTCTTCCTATCTGAAGAAGACATTTTCCACTTTTGGATAGTATTGTAAAATTTGTGTTTTTGTTCCTGTCATAATTTGTTTAAATAAGCAAAACAGATTTTCTTTAAATGCATGCTTAAAGCAATGTTTTTAAAAACAAGTGTTGAATGAGAACAAATGTTTATATACTGTTGATTGGAACATGACCAAATTGGAGAAACATCTGGTGGATGGAGGGAAATTTGGTACTGTGATCTTGGTTTAGTTTGGTCAATCCAGGGTTCTTTGCTTGGCCCGTTTTGAAGGGAATGATAGATAAACGTGAACTAGATTCAGGATATTTAGGATCGACAAGGATTCCGTCTTGCACCTCAAAAATATCTAGATCCTAGCTAAGGGTTCTGTCCTTAGGTTTAAACTGACATTTAGCTTTGTTGAACTGGGTAAGCTTTTGGGCTTTGATGGATGGATTTTCAATCTGTTCTATGAGATTGAAGAGGGACTCTTTTTCCCTATTGAGTGTGTTGATACACTTATTTCTACAGCAACTATCCCTGCGGGCTAAATCAATTCTAGGTTCACTAGAAGAGCTGTAGTTTCTAGAGGGTTCTGATGATGATGACTAGTAGACTTCATGGTCATTGGAACTGCTGATTGACATATGTTTTAGAGGGAATGTGCAGAGTAGACACTGGTGCGGATTGTATATAGTAAGTTAGCAACTTTTATGAAGTATCAACAGATTTCGAGTGTTAAAAACTCGATCTCAACCAATATCGAGTCTTACAAAATCGATTTCAACCAATATCGAGTCTTACAAACTCGATTTCTACGTGGCCAAATCTCCTCCACGTGGGAAAAATTGTCCACGTTAGGATTTTTAGAAAACACCCTAAATCGAGTTTCTAAAACTCGATTTCTAATAAAATCTCGAGTTTTAGAAACTCGAGATGCTAGTTTTAAAAATTTTTTTGAAACCGGCCAACTTACTAATATGTTGGATATTTAATGTTATATGAAAAGGGTGTCCTAGTAAAGAAAAGATCTTTAAATTTCTAGAACTTGACCATATAAAACATAGGACACCCTTTTCATATAACATTAAATATCCAACATATTAGTAAGTTGGCCGGTTTCAAAAAAATTTTTAAAACTAGCATCTCGAGTTTCTAAAACTCGAGATTTTATTAGAAATCGAGTTTTAGAAACTCGATTTAGGGTGTTTTCTAAAAATCCTAACGTGGACAATTTTTCCCACGTGGAGGAGATTTGGCCACGTAGAAATCGAGTTTGTAAGACTCGATATTGGTTGAAATCGATTTTGTAAGACTCGATATTGGTTGAGATCGAGTTTTTAACACTCGAAATCTGTTGATACTTCCAATTTCAAACCCGCTCAAATACACTTGTCTCTCTCACTCTCTCAAACACTCAAACACTCAAACACTTGTCTCTCTCACTCTCTCACTCTCTCAAACACTCGCACCTCCTCTCAGTCTCTCCGTCTCTCACTCTCTCAAACACTCTCACTTCTCTCAGTCTCTCCGTCTCTCACTCTCTCAGACTCTCCGTCTCTCACTCTCTCAAACACTCTCAGTGGCAGAAATCACCCTCGCCTTCAAACCCACAATCGACTGAAATCACCGTCAAGCTCACCGGCAAGGTCACCGCCGGTCTCACTCACTGTCCTCTCCTACGCTCACTCACCCTCAAGCTCACCGCCGGCAAAACTCCGCTGCCCTAAAAATTCAGGTTCGCTTTTTTGCTTTTGCCTTTGCTTGCTCTTGCTTGCGATCTTCAAATTTGGAGTCTTGGTTTTGTTTGCAAATTGATTTTGGTTTTTGAGACTGTGTGAAGTACTATTAGGTAATCGATTTTAGATGCTTGCATTGCTGAAATTATCTTCGTGCTTTTACATGTGCTTACTTCATCTTCGAATTTAGTAGTTTTATCGCAAATTTGTTCTGGTTTTTAGCTAAGGAGCATAATTTGGTAGAGGCCATGTGGTATTCGGTAGTCGGATTTTGAGACTTAATTTTAATGGTTCTTGAAACGGAATTTTTGTTTTTTTGTGATTTTACGTGTGCTTATTTGATCTTCAAATTTAGTTGTTTTATCGCAAATTGGTCTCAGTTTTTAGAGTAAGGAGCTGGAAATTTGGTACAGGCAGTGGGGATTTCAAGACGTAATTAGAATGCTTATGTTGCTGCAGTTTTTGTTTATAATTGTTAAGTAAGGAATTGAAAATTAGGTAGAGGCCGTGTGAAATGGGGGTGTGATATTCGGTAATGGAATTGAGGCACAATGCTGTAATGACACATTTGTTTATGCTTTTACGTGTGGTACTGTGATCTTCAAGTTTAGTTGTTTTATCGGAAATTGAGTCTCCTTTTCAGGGTAAGGAGTTGAAAATCTGGTAGTGGCTATGTGAAAAGGGAAAGGTATTATTAGGTTAATGCTTAAAATGACACATTTGGTTCATGCTTTTACCCGTGCTTCTTTGATCTTCGATTTTAGTTGTTTGTCATTGCAAATTGATTCTGGTTTTTAGCATAAGGAGCTGAAAATTTGGTAGAGACCATGTGGAAAGGTTGTTTGATATTTGGCAATGGATTTGAGACTCAAGGCTGACAGTGCCATATTTGGTTCATTCTTTTATGTGTGCTTTAATCTTCGAACTTAGTTGTTTTGTTGGAAATTATATACACTTGTTAGCATAAGGAATTGAAAGTTTGCTTGTTATTATATGAAGGGGTGCGTGACATTAGGCAATGGAGTTGGAAGTTAATTTTAATGCATATATTGTGGCGTTTTCAGTGTAATTTTTATATCAAGTCTTGGAATTGGACATGCAATGATTTGAATTGACAGATTTGTAGTTTTTTGTTAGATTAAATCGTAGTTTCAACTGGGACACTATGTAGTCCATACTTTATGAATTTTGATGCCCTAGATGAGTGGATGATGTGGAAGAGAGAGAGAGAGAGAGAGAGAGAGAGAGAGAGAGGCTTGGTTATCAAAGAGTTGATACTAACTAATTTTTAATGTAACAACATTGTGACTGGGAATTGGATTCTTTGATGACCTCCATGGATACCAGCTATGGTATGGTTATTAGGGGGTTTTGGAAGACATCGTAGTGTTGGTATCTAGGGTTTTCAAATTTTTTTTCTTTCCCCTCTTTCGCTTTCTTGTGTACACAACTATTGTATTGGGATTGCTTTTTACCTATAATAAATTTATTTACTTATAAAAAAAAAAGTGCATAATGTGGACTATTTGGAGAGATTGCAACAATTGTACAGGTGAAGGGATAAAAAGATCTCCTTAGGAGTTAAAATGTTTTTCTTACGCTCTATGTATGATTGGATGGTTGATTTAAGTGGTCACTTTTTTTTTCTAATTCAGTGGAATTTCTGGATTTATGTAACTGTAGACAATTTTGTAGCAACTCCGGTGCACTTCCTGTGTACATGGGTTGTGATGTTTATCATTTCAGTAAAAAATTTTCTGTTATATACATATAAAAAAAAGCGTTGACGGTTTGAGCAATCCCTTTTGTCCCTATTGTATGATCTCACAATTGCTGTGTTTGCAGTATGGATCCTCGGATCGATGAGGAGCCAGAGATCGTGCGCCCTGGTCCAGAAGATCATTCATTGTTGACGCGCCAACGAAATCATCGATCAGAGGACATTTGGAATGGCGAGGTGAAATATCTAGTTCTAACCGCTTTAATTTTCACGTTGTCTTTGACTTCTAGCAAGTTCTTTCAAAATTGTATATGTAGTTCTAACAGCTATAATTTTTTTCGATTTTGCAGGACCCGGGCCCACTTAAGTGCCGTGGTCGAGCGAAGGAGATGGAACACATAACGATGCAAGATAATCGGGTGATTAACATTATCAAGTTGGTGGGGCTAGAAGGATTGTTTAGGGCCCCTTCCAGAGAGATAGATCATTGCCTAATATCGGCCCTAGTTGAGCGATGGCGGCCGGAGACGCATACGTTCCATCTTCCACATGGTGAGATGTCAATCACCCTTGAAGATGTGGAGGTCATTTTGGGACTTCCTATAGACGGTGAGGTCTTGGTTGGGCCGACTGCTGTGGTGGATGGGGATTGGAGGCAACTGTGCATGGCATTGCTTGGTTTTGAAGTTCCGGCAAATGACAACAAAATTTTGGTGGGTCAAAGAATTCTCATTAGCCGCCTTGTTGAGCGCATTGCAGAGCCACTGCCTCATGACGCAACAGAGATTCAGATACATCAGTATGCCCGGTGCTATATTTTAGCGCTACTAGGAGATAAAATTTTCATGGACAAGTCGGGAGATAGGGTTCATCTGATGTTCTTGGAGTTCCTACGGAACCTTCGTGATCCGCCACAGTATAGTTGGGGTAGTGGTTGCCTGGCCTGGTTGTATAGAGAGTTGTGCCGAGCAAGCGAGAAAGACGCATCGCAGATTGGTGGGGCTTTGCAATTGGTCCAGTATTGGGCGTGGGCAAGGTTGCCATTCTTATGCCCGAGGATAGAGCCCCCACCTGGATGTGATTATGGCCCATGGCCAAAAGCTCCACTTGCATTTAAGTAAGTATTTTCCTGATACTTGTGTGTTATGCAATGTACTCTTCTTAGTAAGTAAGTGTCATTATCTTATCTTATGTTATTCGCTTGTAACTGTAGGTGGGTGAGAGTGCCAAGCCCGAAGAGTAGGCCATCCGCCACGGCATTGATTCACTATCGCGAGCAATTAGTTAGAATGCAGCCGGGCCAGGTAATAATATCCACATATTCTGTTTTGTTATGTTAATGTTCATTAAGAGTATCTTAAAGTCATTGTTCTACCATATCTGATGCTAAGCAGTTATGATAACTGTTTCTTGTTTCTATTGTAGATAATGTGGCAGCCATATGAGGCAGACTTCGGCCACCTTCCTGACTTCTGCGTCGCAGGGAGGGATGTGTGGACGGCAAGGGTGCCACTTGTGTGTTTTTGCATAGTGGAGACACACCACCCAGACCGTGTCGTTCGCCAATTTGGGTTGGCGCAAGAGCGGCCCGACCATGTTGTGTACGACGATAGACTGCATAGAATAGACTTGCGTGGGAAGGTGGAAAAGAATTGGAGGGAGGAGCATGGACCGTATATCCTTACATGGGATATGAGACAACAACGACTTTGCCATGCACCTGTTCAAACTGGTGAGATGCCCCGTGATCATGCTTATTACCGCTGGTATCGCCCGGTCACTCGAAAGTATGTCGACCGCAACAGCGCTAAATTAGATATAATGGTAATGTGTTCTAATTAGATTTTATTGCCAGCTTTGTTTTTTCTTCAGTACATGTACGAACGTAGAGAAATTTACTTCTTTTTTCATGAAATCTGGTTTGATTTGACTGACATCCAATTAAAAATACTTTACGAAAAACATACAGTATTCTAATAAAACTTTTAGTTGTTAGTTTAGTATTTCAGTAGAGTAATAAGTACTATCTTCTCCATTGTATAGTTGATACATAAATGTCTCAAATCTGATTGTACTGGTTCTTTCTTCGTTTCAGATTGAAAGCCATTTAGCGTTGTTGGCGATGCTTCCTATAGGCAGCCGAGAGCACAACCATGTCCAACGTGTCCTAAGTAATGTGGTTGGGCTTGGTGGTGTTCCTGCACCAAATGCAGAGGCAAACAATGGGGAGGAAAACAATGGGCAGGGGACTGAACCAGCAGCTACTGCAACCCCAAGCACAAGCGCAGCACTCTTAATTCCACCGACCCGTGGCCGGCGTGCTACCGCAAGCCCAAGCACAAGCGCAGCTAGGGGCCGTGGTCGGCCTGCTATAGCAAGCCCAAGCACAAGTGCATCTACGGGCCGTGGTCGGCGTGCAACAACCCGAGGGGTTGTAGTTAGTCCTGAAATACCTGCACCCATCCCGCACGCATCTCCTCAGCCCGATGTACATCCACCCATCCCAGATGCATCTCCTCAGTTCGAGGTCCCTCCACCCATGGTAGATGCATCTCCTCAGCCCGAGGTCCCTTCACCCACCCCACCTTCACAGCCCAGTTGTGATCTCGGTATTCCATTTCATTTGACCCCTCCTACACACCCCGAGACACCCTCATACCCACCCATTAGCTCTAGTGCACCCACTTTGCCCATAGACCCACCTCGTACTGAACCCATGACAATGATCCCCACTCCTGGCCTGTACACAGAGCATCATTACCCACCAACCTCATCCTCCTCTGACCCTCTAGGACCTCAGGTTGGGATTGGCACTGTACAGCCAGATGCGTGTGTACCAGACGAGCATCCTCCTCCTCAGCCCTCACCCCCACGAGGTAGACCGCAACGTGCTAGAAGAGCACCCACTTGTGGGACAGGTGGACACAAAATAGGACACAAAGGCAGCTCTATGGTATGATAACATTAATTACAATGTCATGATATATTTTGCTATTCACTTTATTCTTATCATTGCACTGACTATTGATTGTATGCATCTACTGTCTTTGCAGCACGATGATGAGCCTACTTGTGATGCCCCGCAGCCTCCTCCCCCACCTAAACAGTACACGAGGGTTAAAAAACGCAAAATTGGTTAGTCTACCATTTAGCATCATTTTACACCAACTACGTTCATTCTATTCATATTTCCCTACTTTTGAAGAGCTGCGTTCTGTTTGCAGGTAATTGACATGGTAAAAACAGTTTCCATGTCTTTAATCTTGAATGGAGATTGGTAACTGAATGTATGGGATGAGAATTTCAAACACCAAACGTTGAGGTCAATTCTTGGTTCAAGTAATAAATCAGCTTTCCGAAGTTAATTTTCAGTTATAAACGCAAAAAAAAGGAAAATTCATTTTGAAGTTAGCAGATTTTTTTATTGTTTTGGTTTTCCCTTTAGTTTCAAGTTATGTTTATTCCAATATCCTCCTGTAATAGCTGCTTCTTGAAATTACTAGCATTGGTTTTCATACACAGGTTTTTTAGCATACTTTGTATATCTTGTGAGAAATGGTGAACATAGTTGACCAAGTTTTTAAAATATGTTAACAGCCGCTGCACATGAGGCAGTAGATGAATTTAAGATTTTTTAGATCTTGAAATGGATGATACATTTATGCATTACATACTAAAAAAACATGATGGATAGTATGGACTATGGAGTGGGTTTCAGACTTAGTTTACGGGCCTCCTCCTGCCTTCATTTCTTTTCAAATTACTTTGCAAAAAACGTATGCTGGACTGGATTGTAGTAGAAAATATGGTAGCTAATTGGGCTACATTTGAACGGTTAATTGTTGACTTATATTGGATTTATGTGACTTTCTGGATTTGACCCTTTTCTTGGTTTTCTGTAGATGGAGCTTATTTCTAAACTACGAAATCCCTTTATTGTGGAGTACAAGGATTCCTGGGTAGAGAAGGTATGTTCCTGTAATTATAGATTGCCTATTTACTTATCCAAAAAAAAAAATATATATATATATATATATACCTTTCGTATTTGTGTTTGTTCTGAATTGGTGTACTATTGCCATTTTTCTGCTGCCTGATTGGTTTGATGGAGCTTTTGTTTTTCTTCTTCCCCTAACGCCGAAATGTGTCCAGATTCTCTGCTGTTGGTGCTTGTTAAATTGATGATCCTAAAAAAATTTTAAATTTATATAGAATGTACTAAACTATATGAAATTGCAAAATATGTCTTAATTCTTAGGTTTTAGATTGCACATTCCCTCCCCAAAATGAGCTGAAACCCACAGAGACTTCTCAGCTTCACCACAAAAAGAAAAAAGAAATGTTGAGAAGAAGACTGTCTTCCATCCTCTCCAACTCAATCCTGTCACTCCGCGCCAATACCAATCCCAATCTCATACTCCAACCTTTACGCTTCACACAATGCCTTGATTCTACTACTTCCATATTGACTGTCCAGAAAGTACCCACAGTTTTTGAGAGCATTAGGTGGTACAGCCTTTTGAGTCTGAACGATCTGAGAGACAAGGTCCCGAGGAAGCAGAAGACAAGGAAGGGCAGAGGAATTGGGTCAGGGAAAGGCAAGACTGCTGGGAGGGGTCACAAGGGACAGAGAGCCAGAGGCTCTGGGAAGCTCGGCTTTGAAGGGGGTCAGACCCCACTTCGTCATCGCTTGCCCAAGCGTGGCTTCCATAATCCATTTAGTCTCACTTTTCAGGTACCCTTTTTTTTTCTTTTTTTGAAAAATAAAAATAGGGTCTTTGTTGTGTTGGTTGGTTGTTGAGAAAGTGCAAGAAAATTGGAGTTTTGGGTTTGTGTTCGATGTGTTTGATGATTTGTCTGTGTTTTGGGAACAGATAGTTAGATTGGAATCTTAGTAATTTTTTAGATTATGCATCTTAATAGGATTGTTTTTGGGTGTTCTCATATATACTTCCCGTGTACATGGATTGTGCCCCTTTTGCAATATAAATCAATTTCTTACTTAAGAGAAAAAAGGAAAAAGAAAAAACCAGTGAAGCAATCTGTTTTCATTAACCACATGATAGATGTAATTTCTTGTTAACTGCTAGTTCTGTCATTGTATAATTCATTGCGGATAGAAGTCAATGTCTGATTTCTAAGTAAGGACAATAGAGCAAATACTGTAACAGCATATTTGTCTTGGTTGGTAGATTCAAGTACTTCATTAGAGGGTCCTGGGTTGGCTCTACTGGCTTCAAGTTATCATTCATATTCTAATCACTATCGACATGAAAATAATCTAACTTGTTTCTAATAAAACTTATAATTGTCAGGAAAAGAGGGCTTCTAACTTGTTCATCACTAAAAGTGCATCAAGTTTTGAAATTAGTGGGTTATTGTATTATTTGATTAATGATTATGCCTTTGAACCACCAATCAAAAAAATGCTTATGCACTTAAACTACAAGCTTAGATTGTTTACCATGTTCTAATATTCTATAACATTTTGGATGGATTTAAAAGTCGTTGCAGTAAAGTTCTTGCTGAAGTTGGTGCAGTAACAGTTTTGACATAATCTCTGTATGTACGAGGGGAGTGCCAATTGGTCATTGGGGTTTGGCTTGGTAGACAAGTGGGGTGAGGTTTGGATGTGTCAAGTAATTTTGTTTTTTTGTATGTCAGTTGTAATCTTTCCAAGCTGAGTAATAATGGAGGCCCAAACTTAAAAGGTCCCACCTAGAGGATAAATTGAAAATTAAGTGAATAGAGATTTTGGTACATGACCCAGCAAAAGTAGTGGGCTGATCAAACATTATGTGGACGGCCATTTTAGGAGATGATCACTTGAACCTGTGAATCTGGGGTGGCTAGTCTTACACGAGATGATGAGATTTTGCAATTTAGGCGTAGAATTTTCCTAAAATTTGGGAGTTTGCTCCAATATTGCTGCTAGATATTGGCTGTGGAATATTTTTTCTAAGTTGCATGAAACCTGGACACCTATCCTTATTCTGTAGAAGTAATGCTTTGGGGTCATATCTACACTTAAGGAATCTGACATATCTGTGGATCCTAAGGATCATATATTAAGAGTAGTAATTAGTTACTGGGAGGCAAATACATAGTATAACAATCTTGCCAACTTCGTAAGCTTGTTGCATGCTAAAATTTCAATAATTTGGCGATGATGGGCACCTAGATCACAACCCTGCTACAGCCTCCACCACACAGCCCACCTCAACCATCAAACAACCACCATCGCATGCGAACTCACCTTGATATGAATCATAAAAAATCAAACCCATTTTCAATGAATTGAATTAACAAACCCACTTGCAAATCCTGAGTACTTCGAGACTGTCACCAACGGAGATCTAAGGCGAGTTTGGGTATTTGGAGTGATGCCACTTAGATTATGCTGACGCTGGGTTGTCTTTCAGAATATGCTGAGCTGGGTTGAGTTCTTGGAGAAAAAGGGGATGCTAGACATGAAATCCCAAATAAAGGGGAGAGAGAGAGAGAGAGAGAGAGAGAGATAGAGAGAGAGAGAGGGAAAAAAAATGTTGTGTGTGTATGTGTGTGTGAGAGAGAGAGAGAGTGAGAGGGTTCAGGTGGTGCTGTATTATTTATATGTGCCTCTACTTATATTTTGGTGCTGTATTATTTATAATCCACACTCCACAGTGTAGGTTCAGGTGGTTTCATTATATTCTCAGTGGGTCATAAAAGTTAACATTCATCAACAGTTCAAAATGTTCAATTATGTTATTGAATAATTTATATGTATGATGTATAGGGATGAGAAGAACATATATTTATTTGCAGAACTTCATAGCTAATAGTTAATTTGGTAACTCTTGCCTTCTACCACAAAAACTCATGTTAGGCACCTTTGCTATGTTTTTTTTTTTTTTTTAATCTTTTATTATGGGTTTAAACATTACTATGTTCATTTAGAAGCTTTGACTAAAAGAACTTATTGTTTATTTAATTTGTTTATCACTGATTTGCATCTAAATAAAAAAAGTTAGTTTATTTTTTTTTGTTTGGATCTCGATATTTTGTTGCAGAATTAATGGCTATGGCAGGAGCTCCTATCTCTCTCTCTCTCAATATTTAGGATAGATTGATCTACTTGGCCTTTCTTGTTGAAGAGAGTGTTCTGATTGTGTTACCTTTCATTAAATTTACTTCCTAATAACTACTTGAGTATAAATGCTAAATTTATAAATCGTCATCTTTTCTGGCAGCCAGTAGGCTTGGGAAAAATTGCCAAACTTATAAATGCTGGGAAGATAGATTCTTCTGAATTGATTTCAATGAAAACACTCAAGGTACATTTACTTCCTTCTCTAGTTTCCAAATTTGAACCATTTCCTTTCCTTCATTTGTTTTGGCTCATTCTGGCTATAAATATTGCAATAGGATACAGGGGCAATAGGAAAGCAAATAAAAGATGGAGTAAGATTGATGGGACGAGGTGCTGAACAAATCAAGTGGCCAATTCATCTGGAGGTGAATCTTTATCTTAGGTCTTTCTGCATTATATACTGACCACACCTTTTCTTCCATATAATCAAGGCATCATTCATGCTTCATATATCAACCTGGTGGTTTGAGACTTGAGAGTGCTGCTGCAAGAGAGCAGCACTCATGTATGGTTTGGGATCCTCTACTTTATTATTGATTTTCCCATAATGTAGTTATCCAAGAGTCAGAATAATTGAAGTTGAGCGTGTTGAACTTTTTATGCAGTATGCTTACTCTAGCACTAGATCTGAAAGCCAGGAACAGTTGGACGGTCACTCCTTTCCATTGTGTGCCAAAATAGTTGAAGCTTTGTTCACAAGACCAGAGAATTTTCATGTTCAGACTCTCTTTGTTCTAGGGCATAACACCAGAAGGGATTCCGAAGGGAATGCATACCCCATTTTCCATGGTTTAGTGGTCAGCTTCAACTCTATGATTCCTATATCTTAAATGTTTTGTCTGTGTTTAGTTCATGCAAATAAATTAAAACCTGCCTGAAAGAAATAGAGCCAGATCTTTCTTTCAAACTCGGAATATCGAACTTGTATTAGCAAAATACTAGTTGGTTTCTGCTGTGGACAAGGTGGTAGAGGAAAAAATGATTTACCCAGCCCATATATACTGCCTTAGCTTCAATCCTGGACTTATAAATTAAAAACAAGGCCATAGAAGCAAGGCCAAAAGATTTATTTGATATGCATTCTGATTCTAGTATTGATTTCTAGCAAAGTATTACTAGTATGGATCAAATAGTTTCGGTTCATCAAGAAGTATAGATATATATATATATATATATATATATATATAATACCATTTGGGACAGATTCTAGTTTGGATCTGTTTAATGGCAAGGCAAAGACATCTGGTGAGTAGACTAGTTACATGTGTCAGACAGATTCTTGTATGGACTGACTTAATGGCACATAGCAAGACGCATAATCACTAAACCAGTAACTTGTGCGGTCTTCATAATTTAATGACATGTTTGCCTTTAAATCTGACGCCATTCAATGGGCTTGGCAACCTCCATAAGCCTCGTTTATTACTATTTATTTGGAACTTCCATTCAAACCTTTCTTTCGTTCTTAGGTTTATAAACTACCTAAAGATCGCTTCTATAGGTTGGGAAAAATAGTCTTCTCCATTTACTTTCATTCAAATTGTGTGCCATATAAACCAGATTTTTTATTAAAAATAAACCTAAATGGTTCATTGTTTTTGTTTCGTTGTACAGGACAATTTCTGGGAGATGGGTGATACAGCTCCTTGTGGACCTTGCACTGAAATACATTATGATACAATTTACTTGATTTGAGGTACTCGCCTTCCAGAAGAAGAAGATACGGAATTGACGAGTTTGCATCAACAAAAGCTCAAGATTGTCTCGTTACCCAACTAAGTAATTGTACAACAAATAGTGACTAACTAACAAACTATTCTTGGGGTTGTCTTGCTCTTTGTTCCTGATATTATCCATGCATACACATGCTTTGGTATTTCCACATATGTCCTCAGTTGGGTTGAGCTAGACTTGTTGCACTCGCTTTGGGTTAATTGTACAGGTCTAACATATTATAGACAATTTCGGCCCTTACTTTGTTTTGATTTCCTTCTTTTTGTTAGCTTCCCCTAACATTTTTAGAAATGGACTGTAAGGACACAATTTCAAATGATAATTGTAATCTTGACTCGGTATTCCAATTATGAGACAAGCAAGTTGTTTAAGAGATGATTGAGACAAGCAATTTCATATGTGGGTTTCACTTGTTATGTTAGAGATGATTGAAACCAAACATGATTGCTGAGATTATTATCAGAGTTCTGTTTGGTTTTATTTTAAGACACAGTTTGTTAACAATGATGATCCTACGTGCATTGAGATTTGGAACCTTTTCTTTATTCAGGTATAACTTTGCCACCGTGTCTTGAGGATTTCCATTCAGCATATTTATTTTGCCACCCACAACCTCCCCATTATTCTCTATTTTATTCTTCTTGATTTTTTCTCCTTCAGACAGTAACCCACCCAACTAATATTACTAATTAGTCATATGGCATTATGGACATTAGAGATTTAATTTAAGAAAGAATATTACATGGAAGCACTGACCCTCTAGCTGATCCAAAGAAATAAAAGGAATTGACTTGCAATTTTTCCCTTAAAATTGCAAAAGTAATGTTATATGAATTATACATAAAATTTTATTCACATGTGTAGAGATAATCGAGTGTTTGAAACTCGATTACTTACAGGTGATCCGAGATTTAATGGGAAAAAAATATGAAAGAAATCGACTGTTTGAAACTCGATTTGCTTAAAGATAATCTGAATATGAGGCTTTCAAACTCGAGATTTAATGGGACTTTTTTCAGTAGAACTCGAGTTTATGAAACTCGAATTTCATGTGAAACTCGAGTTTTTCAAACTCGAGTTCCACTGAGCATTTTTTTCCCTACTTTGTTGAGCATGCTCTGTTTCAGGCAGATTGAACACTCTGTTTCGGGAGTGTTCACACTAGTGGAACTCGAGTTTATGAAAGTCGAGTTCCACTGCAAAATTTTTTTCATCCTTTTGTTGAGCATGCTCTGTTTCAGGCAGATTGAACACTCTGTTTCGGGAGTGTTCACACTAGTGGAACTCGAGTTTTTGAAAGTCGAATTCCTAATGGAACTCGACTTTCAGAAACTCGAGTTTCACTGGGAATTTTTTTTTTTTTTTCCTGGGCATGTAGGCAAACCAGAAACAACAACGTGCACCTGCTGAGAAACTAGAGAAGCTGAAAATGTAATCCACAAATACTTGGTGAGAGGCAGAGAAGCAAAGGAACCCAAATGCACTTCAAGCACGTCCAAAGACGTTCTCAATACACACCAAACTATGGAAACTGTTACGCTATCTGCGGAAACATACTTTTACGGTGGAAATGCACTTAAATCACAGCTAAAGCCATTTTCAATATATCGACATTCTAAACATGCACAACCACGCTTAATTTGCAGTTCTAACCATATTACTCAAATTACAATCAATATTCATAGAAGTACAATGGATAGAGAATTACAAGTACAGTCAACAAAAACCAAAAAGACAATTGTGCCGATACAACGTAGCCACTTTTCCTACGATCGGCAATCCGCATAATGAAACGTCGTCCATGTAAGCATCCCTGAAAAACATAAACAATGGTTGTTAGGAGACAAGGTAGTAAATATTACGTAAACATAGAATGAACACCCGAATCCAAAACATTTTGCCTTTCGTCACCTACCTAGTTTGGAACATGACCGCTTGTGGAAGCGCCACGGGACTGCGGACATTTTCGGCGGTTATGCCCGGAAGCATGACACAGTCCACATGTATGCTTGGGTTGACTCTCTATCAAATCTGCATCCTCCCTCCGCCATCCCGGTTCTCGATCTTTATTCCTCACTCCATCCATCTCATTCCTTATTCTGGATTTCACTGGTCGACCTTTGCCCCGTACCAATGCTGGATTAGGCAACCACTTTGGCCCCATGGGTTCCCTCCACAATGACTGTGACTTAGGAACCACAAATGCGTGTGAGTAAGTGCTACGAGCGTAGTTCAAACTATAACATGGGTGAATATATATGGTCGAATCAATTTGTGTCGCATCACATACTCGAATTACATGTGAACACGGGATCCCAATGTTTTGCCATTTTCCACAACTACATGTTCTTTCCAGTAACCGAACTTCATAACTGTGGTTTCCCCCTCCTGCGCTGCATGTGTTGTGTGAAGTAACTACCTGATATCGCATCTCTTGTGCGCTAAATGCCTTGACATAGTGTTTCTCAGATTTACGCCTATTTCCCTCCCACGTGGAGAAGGCATATGTACTCCATTTTTTACCCTCCATCAACTCATTCGTAATTTCTTTGTCTCGGTCGTGGAAATATTCAACAAGTTTGGACCAAGTGAACTCAACCATTGCGGCAATAGGAAGGCCCCGTGCACCTTTCAATACACCATTGAAGCACTCTGATATATTGGTTGTCATTGCCCCAAAACGTCTCCCACCATCATGTGACTGGGTCCACATATCCACAGACTCACTCATTAGGTATGTGTATGGAAGAAAATCCTTTTCCCTGCCATCCTTCCCCGTCACCTTCTTCTTCTTCCTAATGGCCTCAATTTCCACCTGCTTAATGGAGTCCATTATGGCATAAAATTTTACTGCCTGAGTAGCATATCCCGCTTTCAACGCCGCTGACTTTAGAGTGGAGTTCTGATAATGTGTGTTGAAGTTGCTAGCAACATGTCTCAGGCAATATCTATGAAATACTCGTGGTTGTCCATCATCCCCTCTAGGCCAGTTTGCAATGGCGTTTTTGATACCGAGATGTCGGTCAGAAATTATACAAATGCCTTCCTCAGGTATCACGTGGCCAATCGTATCTCTGAGACATTTTAAAAACCAACTCCAACTAGACCCTGACTCACAATCCACAACAGCGAAGGCGAGAGGGAATACCTTGTTGTTAGCGTCGGTTGCCATTGCGACCAACAACTTCCCCTGATATTTACCATAGAGATGGGTCCCATCAATACTAATAACCGGCTTGCAATATTTGAATCCATTAATGCTTGGACCGAAAGACCAAAACACATAATGCAAAATTAATGTGTCATCTTCACCGGTGGGTTTGGTACGATAGAACACCTGGGTAGTCGAATCCTGATCAATATATGCCATTAGCAACTTTTGCAACCTTTGGTAAGACTCTTCCCAATTCCCAAACATCTTCCCAATCGCCTTCTGTTTCGCATCCCATACCTTGTAGTAAGAAGGCTTCTGGCCATTATATTTTGACTCTATCATAGACCTGAGATGCTTAATTGGGGTAGTGTGATCCTCACATAACTTCTTAAGGATGTCTGATGCAATAAAATTACAAGTCATCATTCTACCATCATTCCGCACCCCAGTCGGTATACATGTGTGAGGACCCACATACACGGTGATCATCCAAAGTCCGTGGAGATTGGGCCTCATGACCGCACAGACATACCACTTGCATGACTCATCCACGCATTTGGCACAGAGTTTTGTCTTCGTCGACCTACTGATCAGAAAATGTTTGTTTTCATTCATAGCAGAACTTATTAATACGCGCTGCACCTCTGCTTTATTAGCAAAAGTCAACCCTTTGTACAAATTCATCCCCTCTCTCCAAGTAGACACAAATGGTATCTCAACATGTGAAGGATCAACCATGTTTTCCCAAGTATTTGCAGAAAATGACAAGGCAGGAGGTGCGTAGGCAGGGATTGTATTCTCCATGTTTAGGACACTAATAACATTGTCAGCATTAGGTCCACTACCGTCCAATGTCTCATCATCATCAATGTCCCTCTCGAAGTCCCCAAAGTCCCTCTCAAAGTCCCCAAAGTCCCTCTCAAAGTCCCCAAAGTCCCCTCGATCAATCTGCTCTTCAAAGTCATCTCTATCGGGAAAGTCTTCACCGTTAATGGCAGTAGTCTCATCAACGTAGTCGTCGTCATCATCGTCATCATCGTCATCATCATCATAATCACCATCATCATCATCGTCATCATCATCATCATCGGCATTAACATCATTATTGGCATGAACATCATCGTCCTCTACATGTGTAGAATACCCATATTGAGCATCCGGAACTGTAACCTGTAAACTTGTGGCTGTTTGTTGGATTTCAACATCTGCACGTGGCTCCAACTGTATGTACAACTCAATACCACTGACTTCAGGTATTCTCTCCAACTTGTCAAACATGATCTTTACATGTTTATTTGTTTCTATCACCATATACTTGTAATTAATCCGGTGCTTCAAGACTTCATGCGGCATACGATATGTAATTTGTATGTTGTGTACTGCAGGATTCGCATACAATTCTTCCATAACTATCATCTTCAATTCATCGAGGGTCTTCAACCTACGATCAATTTGGGTATAACATAACTTTATACCCGGTCCTTCAAATGGCAATCCTTTGTTCGCATTGGCATTCTTAAGCGGACCACCGTAGTATAGGATTAAATCAATTTCAGGCATTGTAAACCTGTTAGAGTCAAGTTACTATGTTAGTTAACAAACATTTTATCTATTCAAACTACACAACGTAGAAATTCCAATTCATTCAACTGGTATGAATTTCATACATCTTAGTAACATTTCATACTCAAATCATTTTTCTGTCATGCTAAGATTATCCACTTCATACCCAATACAAACAAAATAAGGCAAAATCCTTGTGAAAGTAATAAGAGTTTTATCATGTTACATATTTGCCACATTTACATACCCATTTCATACCCAATGCAAAAAAAATAATTTCATTACACATTCAAAGGCATGAATGACATACCCATTTCATACCCAATGCAAAAAAAATAATTTCATTACACATTCAAAGGCATGAATGACATACCCATTTTAGTACAATTCAAAGAGGGGGTAGTCACTCATTCCATTTCATACCCATTCCTCATAATTCATTCACTACCCATTTCATACCCATTCATCACAAAAACCATTCACTACCCATCATACCCATTCATCACAAAAACCATTCACTACCCATCATACCCATTCATCACAAAAACCATGTCATTTCATACCCATTCATCACAATTCAATCACTACTCATTTCATACCCATTCATCACAAAAACCATGCAAATAAATACTTGAAAATAACACTAACAAAACAAAGTTTGATAATTGACAATATTGGTAAGAAACTAAGTTATTAACACTATCTACAAAATAAATAGTCAAATTCACCCACACCCAACAACCAATACCTAAAACTACAATGACATTCAAATCTTCACATGTGCTTACCTGAGATATGAATTTGTTGAGGGAGAAGAGCAGTGAGAGATGCAATGGAGTTGTGAGAGCTAATGTGGTGTGGGGATAGATGCAATGTGGTGAGTTGTGATAGGCAATGTGGTGTGGGGTGAGCCTTACAATCAGTTAGGTCAGTGTGTGTGTGTGTTTGTATCTCAGACTGAATTGATCTGGTGCGTGTAATATAGCATTTTTCCCAGTAGAACTCGAGTCTATAAGACTCGAGTTCTATTTTTTACATTTAAGAGGATATCGACTTTCTAATACTCGATATCCTTTACCATTTCTGGACTAAACTCGAGTCTGAAAGACTCGATTTTTATTTTGGAGAAATCGAGTTTTTCACACTCGAGATCTGTGTGGCAGTTTTTTAAGTCCAGTCAGCAAGTGCGTGCAACGGCGATGGAGGTTTTTTAAAATAGAATCTCGAGTTTGTAAAACTCGAGATGCTATTTTCCATTATAATTCATAAAAGTTGCTAACTTACTATATACAATCCGCACCGGTGTCTACTCTGCACATTCCCTCTTCTTTACTAACATAGGATTCAGATCCGCATAAATATGGGCCATACATTTGAGCATACAAAGAGCATACATAGGTTTACATGCAAAGGTGGGTTTTTTTAAGTCAAAATGGGAGAGTGACTGCACGTCCTGTTGGTGCAAATGGTGCAGGGTTTAGTCTGAGTTCGAATGTACGATAGAGAGATAGTGAATAAGGATGCACCGCCATGTAGTTGTGTTTACTGTTCAGTAGAGCGTGGCTTACACAGGTTCATCATTAAAAGATTGTGATTTGAAGATCTGCAAGTGTCTTTTCATTTATTTATTTTTTGGTAAAAGTCTTTTCATTTATTGCAAACGTTTATGGTTCATTAAGATTTTTTTTTTCAAAAAATCCTTTTTGTTATCTCACCCCTAGAAAAGAAAAAAAGTGATTATTAATACCCTTAAGTCTATGGTCTAGGACCCCAATATTTTGTACAACCTTCTTTCTTTCTTTTTTTTGGAACTTGGTACAACCTTCTTTCGTAAAAATATCATTTTGGCTCAAGATATTAGGTTCACTTTTAATTTGTGATTTGAAGATCTGCAAGTGTCTCTTCCATCTGTTTCTCTAAAATAAAATTGTTTTTTTCCTTTCTTTTTTTTTTTTCTTCTTGATAATCAATTGTATTTTTCATTTATTGCGAACGTATATGGTTCACTAAGATTTTTTTTTTTTTTTTTCAAAAAATCCTTTTTCTTATTCCACCCCTAGAAAAGAAGAAAGTGATTATTAATACCCAAATGCTAAAAATACAAAGATAGGATTAGGATGCTATCTAGTTCAACACATTTTCACATTTGGGTTAACTATAACTTTGTTTGGTTTGAAAGGAAGAAAAGGGGAAGGAAGAGAAATTAAATCTAAGTATGTTAAAGATTAGATTGTTTATAAGACCAATATTCTAATGTCCTTCTGTTCAATGCTAATTGAATTATTAATGCACACAACACATTAAATCACTTTGTATTTTAAGAAAAGTGCAATTTGTTTCCCTTTTCTCTTTCAAGAAAGCTTTTCGTAATTAAGGGTTTTGGGAAAAAAATTTACCTCAAGTCTAATGCTTTAGTGTATTGAATTCGTCACGATGATGACATATAACTACTTTTGACCATATGTCACTGACATGACAAATACAATATATTAGAACAAAGTACTAGATCTAATCTTTACTTTTGAAAAAATGATATTATATCAGTTACTTTTAGGTTGTAACCCTATAAAAAAGATTGATTTCAAGATAAGCACTTTTTATTTTTTAAATTACTCCTCTTGAAATCAGTCAATTTAAGACCAATTTTAAGTTTTTTCTTTCACTAATCTTTATTTCAACTTTATTTATTTTATTGAATTTTTAGTGAAAATGCTTGAAATTTCAAACCTTCTTATATAATTTTTTTAAATTACTCGTCTTGAAATCTGTTTATATAGATCCAATTTCAAGTTTTCTCTCTTCTTTTTTAATTGTTATTGCAAATTTTTATTGTTTTATATATATCAATGAAAAGCTTGAAATTGGTGAGACCATTTCGCGATTTTTTTTCATTGTCTTTAATCTTCATTCAATTTTAAAAAAATAAAAATAATAATCATATTTTATTTTTCAATAAATGAGCAATTATATTTCAAAAAAAAAATGTTTCAGCAAGTTATTACAGAAACCACTTCACAAATCTTGTTGGGATAGCCAACACCACCCAAAAAAAAAAAAAAAAAAAAAAAAAAAAAAAAAAAAAAAAAAAAAAACACACAGCAGGATGCAAAGAAAAAAACCTACGCCTACGCCAACGCCAATTGCTAACAACAAGGAGAATTTCTAAGGCTTGCAAGAGAAATGCCCCAAGAGCAGCACAATGCTCCGTTCAAAACAGAAATGCAGAAATAGCCCCTGCTTTCCTCCTTATTTATATTATAATAACTTCTCATTTGATAGTTCTAATAATAGCCTCTCCAGACTGTTTTTTTTTTTTTACCCTAAAATAGTTACAATATATTGTTAACCTTATTTTTTCCTAGAGCTCCAAACACTTGTGCACAGAGAGGTGCCATAGCTACAACCTACAAGGCTCTTAACAATCTCTTCAGACTTGATACTACCTTAATGAGTCACACTAATTACATGGCTTGAGAAAAAACCCACAAAATTTTATCTAGTTTTATTGATTCAATTACATAAGTGGTCTAATTAAACAATTAGACTGGCTTGAATACTTGTTCATTAGGTTATCGATTCGATTGGCCGGGCTAAAATGGGTTTATTTAATCGGTATAGAAAACTTACACTAAATTTTTTTTGAAGAGCATAACTTTAACTTTCAAATTCGAACATGTGATCTATTAGTTTATTCATTCAATAATTGTCTTACATGTTAAAACTAAGGAATAAATAACTAGTAAAGGTTTGGGTTTAAAACAATAGACAAATGACATGCGTCCTGTCATGTGCAATGCACATGACTCACTTGATTGGTTGGATTAAGTGAGTCGTGCAATGACAAGATCAAATGTCATCTTTCTATTGATGGTTAGAGCCAAACTTGGTCCCTACTAGGCCTGAACTGGCTCAGCCAACCTTGTGAATTCTAAGCCTTTGGTTAAAACCATACTCATTTTCAAGGTGACCAAACCAGCTTCAGCTCAATTTCCCACCACCTTCATTGCAATCCCAACGCCATATTTGCTCCTACACCGTCTCTTTTATGGAAATATGCCACTTCTTCCCAGTTAGCCATTCTGAATTCTAGTCCTATATATAACTAAAAGCCAATTGTTGGGCTTCGAGGACAAAGGAATCCAGCATGCATTGGAAAAACCAAAAATAATTAAGAGTGAATTTTTTGGGACAAAAACCATGCCCAATTGCATGAGTTCCCAATTTTATAGTAGATACATGTACAAATATATGCTATTTTCCACTTTTTTAGTAGAAGATAACAATCTCTTTTAGCAAGTATTTTTGAAATGAAAACCTGGAAAAGAAAATAAAAAAGAAAACCAATGAAAAATACAAGTGAGAGAGCTTTACAACACTGGAGAATAAGGATTAGTGTAAGGCTCCACACTAGCAAATCAAAATGCCCAAAAGAAAGAGATGGCATTTGTCTCTTTCTATTGAGTAAATTGATTGAGAGAAAAGAAAACGATTAGAGAGAGAGACAAAAAAAAGGAGGTAAAGCAAAACAAAAGGAAAGTCCCCTACCCTATTTATAAGTTAAACAAATGAATGCCCCCTATTGGTTTTGCAACTCTGGGTTAAATAAATGTCTGCTTATGAAGGGTAATATAGCTGCAAGTAATGCCTTGGGGCACTCCTCGTGTGGAAGATGGCCACATCCAGATATAGCAACTAGTCTCTGCATCGCAAAATAAATCGTGGTAAAGATTAGATCAATTAGAGTAGAGAGGAAATTACTTTTTCATATCCTATCCTTGTGAAATAATATTTATGATATTCAAGTGTTTTCTAAGAAGCAAGGACTCTATTTCAATGTTTTTTCTCCAAGAGAACCAGAAAAGAGAAGGGTCTTTTGCTTAGGATTTTTGGGATGGAACCAAGGTTTTTTCTCCATGTGTAACAACATTGAGAGACTAAAAGAGACGGGAATAATTGTCTCTTAGCTGCCTGGATTTTCCACACAATCATCAAGCATTTGCTACCGCAATGGGAATTGATACAACAAGATTTATCATCCCCACTCCCATATAACATTACCTCAATAAGTTTGGTTAAGTCCCCAGACTTTACTATGAGTAAGTAATAGAAAAAGGAAATCGTAGAACAATACTTACAGAATTTACAAATTTTGAAGACATGGCTTGAGAAGAGTTAAGAGAAACAAGGGCATCTTCAGCTCCGGTAATAATCAACATCGGCATGTCTTCAACTGCTTTTACTAATGATTCTGCATTTTGTGGGGAAAGGACCGTCTCAGATGACAATTTACCTATCTCATGGAGTGCTTCATCCCAACCTTCTACACATAGGGGCGCCTGATTGCATTACACAACAGTGATCCAACTTACTTTTAACATACTGATATATTTATAAAACTGTCTATGATTTAAGGAGGTGCAGGTGTACCTTATAAAGCCTTAGAGTCTCTGCTGTTAGCTTGGAAGCGTCATACCATGTCCGACGATTTATCACATGAGTGATTTCTGTTCGCAGTAGAGGACGAACCAAGTGCTTCTTCCCAAGTGAAGTATGCAGAAGAATCCTTGCAAAGGCTGGAACCACTTCTCTTGACAAACTAACACTTAGCAATACTACTCCTCGAATTGCAAACTGAATGATACACAAATAAATAAGGTGAAAATTTTGGAATTTGTTGGAAACATTTGCACAAAATGACTGAACAAAAAGTTCTTTATACAACTTTTCTGACTCTTAGACATTATGTTAGAATTAGTTTGAGTCTATAAATTGTTAATTAGCTTAAATCTGAAATTCAAGAACCCAAAAGCTGGAGTAGCACTCTCAACATAATAGTGCAAATAAAATTCATAGATGAGTAAGGAACGAAATAAAACTCTTATCCTTTGTTTGGGTAAGGTTGCAGGCTGAATTTTAGTGCATCAAAGAATTCCTTGTTTGGCTTGAGCAAGGGAAGAAATTTCAAATATCTATATAGGAAAATTTTGGCAGGAATTCAAGAACTTCCATCTACCGATGCTTTATTTCCAAAACCCTCCCAATAAAATGCACACACCCTGTGCTAAACCTGCCCAAAAATTGCCATTTACATAGAACACCATCACCATTATCTGCCGACTATCATATATCCAATAATATCAAACAGCACTAGGCAAAGTGAACATTGCCAACTAGAGCCATGCCTCTGGACAAAATGTCCATTACAATTATTACAAAGTCCTCTCTCCACTTTCATTCTGCTTAAGAGTAGTTGAAGAATGTGCTCAACAAAGGATGCAAATTTACAGTCCCAAGAGCCTATATTATTGATCTAGTTTCCATCTTGATTTCTCAAATCTTATAATAGAATTTCCAGAAAATGGAATTTCAATGCTGAGAGATTGAGAAAAATGGAAATTTCCTTCAAATGGAGTTACACCCAATTTAATTGGAAGAAGTCTGCACAGAACTGGTATCGACCAAAAAACCCAGTTGCTTCGTTGATACCCAACAAGCAAATAATTATATTTTAATACCAATGCTAAAAGGAATGAAAGCCAGTACAGTGGTTTTCCATGGATCAGACTACAGAGAGAAATATTGTGAAGCTCAAGATCATAACTGGCTATGGTCAAATCCAGTTAATCATTTACTTGTAAAGTCGGATGGAATTTTTGGTGATTTAGATGAATGAGATTTCTTTATTTATGCCAAACAATGATTACTAGGCAGGATTTACCTTTTCAATTCTCCATGAAAATATTAATTACTTCATCCAAACCCAAACACAGTGTTAAGGTATTTGTATTTTGACATTTTAGATCTTACACCAAATGATATGATCTCTTTTCTGCCTGAAAGGTGAAATTTAAAATATTCGTTTTTTCCCCTTTTCCTTTGGTGTGTAAAGATTTAATCGGCATAGAAAAAGAAGATGGTTACTCACGTTGTAAGAATTCATTGATGTTTGAACCCTTTGTGCTGCCCTTAAAGCAAGTAGGCCTCCATCATCATGACCAACAAGAATTACTGAAGTAAACCCCATCTCTGAGCAGAAAGAAAGAAGCAAGTCTACCTGAAACATCAGATAAAATATTCAGACCTAAATCTAAATTTGTTCCAGACAGAAAGGGTGAAGATAATGAATACATAAAATGAGTGGGAGAAAGACACACACCCCCCCCCCCCCAAAAAAAAAAAAGAGCAACCACAACAGGATCATGAGATCAACAAATGTGGAAATTCCCCCAGTACATGTTAAATGTGCTTTGGATTTACAAATGGATCACTCAGTTTGTCACACTTGATGCTGCATTTGGCAGCGGAAATTGCGCTTTGGATTTGAAACTGGACTCCTATCTAAAAACCATGAAGTGAGGACTCCGACTTCAATCTAAGTCCAATTCCAAAACTCCAAATATGTTGACAAATCAAGTATTAGGGACATTTAATTTCACTTCCCATCCTTCCATACAACACTATTAATATCTCTTCACCTTCCCAACAAGAGAGACAGAAATTCAATTTTGTTGAGAATTAAAAGAGAGATACACACGAGTGGGGGATCTTTTCCATTTCCTTTGAAATGTAGATAGTCCATTTCACAATTAAGATTTTACCCTAGATCTAACAAAGTACAAAATGCCATATCATTTAAAATTGTAATTGATGTGGCACTGGATGCACCTTTAAATTATATTTAATCTAAACCATAAGATAAATCCATTTCAAATGGAGAGGATCATTTTCTAGGTAATTTTTAGGAATATGATTATAACAATCAAATCTTAGTCCCAATTACCTGAGTATCAAGTTTATAAGGATTAGGCAATTCTTTTTCCTCCCAATCTTCCCGACGCATTCTTGAAGTTAATCCCCAACCAGGACGATCAAAAGCAGCAACAGTACAACCCACTTGCCGAGCTAGCACCCCCATCACATGCCTCCATGAAAAGACTCCACCCCCAAATCCATGCACCAGAACAACACCGAACAGGCAATTTGCCTCCAAGTCCCTCTCTAAAGCCCCAGAGTTCACTTTACCAACTTCACCCTGCTCACCAGCATCATCTAAGCTCAAGACAGGGATTTCTTCAGGAAGAACAGGAGGAGTTGTGGAACCATCCAATAACGGAGCATATAGTGAAGAGCTGTGAAATTGATTGCTATAGCTCCTGTGCATTTGATATTGGCTTTTTGACAACACACTTAACGCATGCCTCTCAAATTTTGGCCTTCCCACAGCTTTTTTTGGGGAGCTGCAACTAGGACTGGGTTCAAGAAAGACAGTGGAGGACAATGAACGAGGTGAAGAACCAGGAAAGCTGAGCTTGTAATGGAGAGTAAGCCCTCGACACGTTATGAATAAACTATCAATGTCGGCAAGTAAACTGACAGGGAGTTCCCCTTCATCACGAGGTGACCCTAAAGGCTTTCGCCTCATTTCACTGTCACTTTTTGGGGTTTTTCCTCCACAAGGAGTGGGAGATCGTGGGACCTTCTGGAAGCCAGACAAAACACTTTTGCATGAAAGGACCTGTTAATTTGATTGAAAGAGTAGTCAGTAAAAAGAGTAGACATTATGACCATATAAATCCATATAGTGCTACCAAAGAAACTGACAACAATTAAGTGAATATAGTTGCATAACCAAGTTTTATAAGATCAAGAACTTGCACCAACTTCAAGGTCTAATTGGAAGAAAAACATCCTCATGTAATTGAAAAGAGCACATTCAGTCTTAAACGAATAGGCATTGACAACATCTACAAGCATCTCACTTTTTGATAAGCAAACATGTAATTCGAAATTTGCAAAAAGCACAAGACAAAAACTATGCAAACTTACAGTATCTGCATCAACTCGGTGAAACAAGAGCTTTCTCCGTGCTCTGCAGCTCGTTCTATACGCAACAACAGTATGGCCTAGAGCAAAGACTACAGACGAGAGAAACAAGACAGGCATACCCCACGACTTCTTCAAATGGAGCTTCTGCCTTGAGAGGGAATATGAAGCTTCAGCCTCAATTTGAGAATTTACAGTGAAAACACAAGCCTTAACTGAAAGAAGAAGAATTGAGAGAAATGAACACAAGGTCACAGTTCCAAGGTATGGACCATGTGAGAGAGCAGGGGCATCACACATTGAATAAACACCTGCAGTCAAAAGAAATTGGATCAGATTCAGCAAATATTTGAAATTGAAAATAACCAAGCCCAGATGATAAAATTTTGAATACGATATGAGGTCCATCAATTTCTGTAACATTCTGCCTACAAAATTCTAAAGAAATCTTCAACGGAACACCTTGGTAAAATTACATTGATAAAGTGGAAGAGTAATGTTGCAGACACAAATTTTTTTACAATACTTTTACAAACCCAAAACAGAACATCACTTTTTTACTTTTCCAATTATCCCTCGCTGTATTAGCAGTTTGTAAAATAGTTTTGTAGTTTTAGCATTTTCCAAAATTGAATAACGGCATGAGAAAAAATCAGGTTTCATAAACATTAAATTCTCTTTCATAATGTGAATGGAATCATACACCATATACTATTTTGAATTTAAAAGAATAACAAAAAGAAAAAAGAATACTAAAAATTCAGCGCAGCAAAGTGGGAGTTCGTGTTTCTTAGGTTCCACATGCAATTGAGAGAACTTGATTCCTATTTTTTCCCTAAAAACAGAGCATCCACACTTTCTAGATTTCAACGCATAAAAGCAGTTGCCCACCTTAAAAAGAACGAAACTTGTACTGTAAGCTACAAAAAATGGAATCTTATAATTTCAGATTTTACAACCTCAAAATTTTCATTGTTTAGGAACTATAAGAAGAACAAAAAGCTCCAGCTAGCTGAGCCAAAATACAGCAAGTTTTAGATTCATAAAGGACTTTACTTTTTAAGCTTCTCAGTAATCAAAACAACGATGAAAAAAAAAATTCAAAAAAAAAAATGTACAGACTGTAATCTCCTTTATCTAAACGTAAAATTCAAATATAGAAAACGAAGAAGATTAACAAAATTAATAAGTATTTTCCATAAAAGCATAGAAGTTATTATGGGAAAAAAAACAATTAACAGTGATAAAAGCAGTTTTATCTCACTGTAAATTTATTTTTGCCTTATTTTTGGATCAAACACCACCTGAAAAAAAAAGGTTGTTTATAAAAGTCTTTTTTTTCCTGTACTTTCTCAGCAACCAAACATAGGTTGCAATTCACCCAAAAAAAAAAAAACTTTAAATAAACATAATTTTACGAGGACAAAAACATATTCATAAAATATAGTTTTGAATTTTGATTCCTTGAAGAATCGGCAAGTAGAAGATCAAAATGTATTCAAAAGCAACAAAATTTTAAAATTTAAATTACAAAAAATAAAATAAAATAAAAGTCGAAGAAAAGATACAAGACAAAAAAAAATCCGTACAATTTTCCATTTGAAAAAAAAAATCAATATATTTTAAATTTTGATTTCTCGAAGAGTTAGCAATAAGAAGATGCCAATCCTTCAAAAACAACAAAAAATAAACAAAAGCTAAAAGCCAAAAATAAATAAATAAAAATCAATACGGTTCTGAATTTCGATTCGTTCAGGAACCAGAAAATATAAAACTTCAACCAAAAAAATTCAAAAGCTTAAAAAAAAATAGTAATAAAATCAATATTGTTTTGAATTTTGATTCCTTAAAGAACCAGCGAAACGAAGATTACAATTCAAGAGCGAAAAATCAGAGAACGTACAAATAATGATGAGAGATCTAACAACGGAGACGAGAGGAATATCGGTCAAGGAGCTTTTGAAAGCGTATCGTCGCAAATGCTCTTTGAGACCGTAGCATCCGATGCAGGTGAAGCTCGAGATGAGTACGAATGGCACGAGCACGTCACCAACGGCGACGAGCAAAGGCAGCGACGACACAAGCAGCGACACCACCATCGCCACCATGAAAAACAACGTCCGCACGATCCTCCTTACTCTCTCTCCCACAGGACCTCCCTTCGCCATACTTTCAATCAAATCAAAATCAAAATCAAAATCAACCAATCAACGAATGTACGTTATTGGATTGAATTTTGTTAATTTTTCAAATTCAATGCACGAGTGTCTCGCTCTATATCTCTCTCTCTCTCTTTCTGTCTCTCTTCGCGTGAGGGTTTTATGTGGGACTTGATGATGAAACCACCGGTGATGGTGGCGGAGGAGGCTCCTCGGGCATTTCTGTGATGTTTCCGGCGGGGGGTAAAATGGTAATCTCTCGCTCAAAGCTTCATGGAGAGGCTAGGGTTTGAGAGAGCGAGAGAGTGAGAGGAAAGGAGAGGAGAGGAGCTTTGAAATCAAAAAATTTCAAAGGCCCTTTGCTTTGTTGCTGTTGGGAAGGTTTTTGAATTCGCTTCCTTTTTTTTTTTTTTTTTTTTTTTTTTTTTTCCTCTCTCTCTCTCTGTTTTTTGTGTTTTCTTTATTTTTATTTATTTGTTTATTTATTTATATTTGCTTAGTTTTCATCGTGTAAACAAAAAAGGTAGAATTGGCAGAGGGGGAAATCCATCGCTAATCACAATAATGTATCTGACACCACTTGATTTTTTTGTTGCAACCCTGTGCACTTTTTTTTCTTGACAGAACTACCCTTTTATTACGGGTTAACACTATTATTAATTATTATTTCTGTCTTCTCAATTCACCAGATTACCCTTCCTCTTTTCTCTCTCTCTCTCAAATTTTTTTTTTTACCTTCTTGAGAAACAAATTTTTTTTTTTTTTTTTTTTTAGCTTTATGGGAAACAAACTTTTTCAGGTTAATGCTACATGATTAACATGATTACCAAATATAGACTTTTGAAAAAATAATTTGCTAAATTTCAAATTACATTCTTAAAATTTAAAAGTACTTAAAGTTATATTCTGTTTGTATTAGCAGTTATTCCATCCGTATTTTATGTTAAATGCCACATGAATTTGCTACGCATATTTAGTTTTTTTTTTTTTTCGAAATTGTTAATAAAATGATGTCACGTTATTTTTATTATGCCATGTCATTTTAATATTTTTTTAGGCTACAAATATAATGTGGCATCATTTTATTAGATGAACTAAGGCCTTTTTGGAGATACATCACTGTAAGTTTCTTTAAAAAAATATTCTCTCCTCTTCCCGTGTGTGTATGTATGTTAATACTTAGTATTCTAAAAAAAAAAAAAAACTAAACCTGCTTGACAAGTTTATGTGGTATTTAATAGAAAATATAGATGGAGAGGTTGTTGCAAACGAAATAGAACTTCAAATAGTAAAATCTAAACTTAAGCGTGTAAAATCTAAACACCCCTAAATTTTAGATGTGTAGTTTGCAATTTAACCAGATTAATTTTACAACACATGTTTTACCCCTTTAAGTAACTCATGTGATATGTTTAATGGACAAAAAAATTACACAATCATCACGTGATTACATTAAGAAAACTCGTCAATTGATTTGTGTTATTGGTCACGTACGTAATGATCACATGATTCTTTCGTTTATAAGAGATAACGAAAGTTAGTTTCAAGGGTCAATTTGATGGATATGGAAATCTCAATGAGTTATAAGAAAGAATAAAATCCTAATGGTTGTTTTTGCATACAAAATTAATAATAATTGTACTTATACTTAAATTTTATCCTTGTAACAAAATTTTAGTGATTTTTTCATTTTCCTTTCCTTCTTGAGTTGGCTCGTGAGTAATGACCAAGGAAATTACTTTCTTTCCTTTTCTTTGATTTTTTTAAAATATATTTTAATATAAGATATATTCTGAATTTGGAATCATAAGCTTGCAAAAGCTGACTACTTCTTTCTACCGCCATAATTCTAACTCATTTTCTACTACAAATTTAAAGTCTAAACCCTTGACCCAATTATTATAAATCTGAAAAGGTTGGTAATAATCAAAAAGTAATCCAACCCTTTATTTATTTATTTTAGTATCCTTTTCTTGAAGCTAAAAAAAAAAAATAATAATAAAGAGAGAGAGAGAGAATTGAGTGATGTATCAAATAAACTTTACCAGCTTATTTATCATTTATTTACAATACCTTTAAGCTATTCTTGTTAGTTTTCTTTTTCCCTTCTAAAAGCAATTGATTTTAGATGACAACTCAACTTTTTTTTTTTTCTTTTTTTGAGAAGAAAGATGACAACACAATTTTAATTGTTCATTAACTAGCCTATTTGATTTTTTAAATAATATGATTAGTGATTTATCTTAGAGTTATTTGAAAAGTTTGGAAATAGTAGTGGTTTAGTATCTCTTACGAAATGTAATAAATTAGCTAGCTAGCAAAATCGAATAAAATTAGAACCTTTTATATAAATATTTCGATAATTAGAGAATGAGAGATTTGAAATCTAAATGTATTAATTAAGAAAAGTAAGAAGTGTCAACCAATTATTTAATTACTATATAGGATTCCCCCCTGCCCCCCCCCCCCCCAAAAAAAAAAAAAAAAAAAAGGAAAAAGCAACGATTTTGACACTTTTGGTTATTGCTTTAGAGCAACTTAAAATGGCCAACAGTCATGGTTGTGGGTCAAAACTCAAAATGTACTCGTTCATTTTGTGCTTCATGCAAAAGATGATATCTGTGGGTAATCCCGGTCTGGCTGGTGGGGGTGGTCTTATTAGAAGCAAGAAAGGTGAATGGGTTAAGGGCTTTGCTCGTGCTATCGGGAATACAACTAGTGTAGCAGCTGAACTTTGGGCTCTTAGAGATGGCATCAGATTATGTATTGCTCTCAAGCTTCCAGCAGTGGTGATTGAACTTGACTCCAAGCTAGTTGTTGACCTCTTGAAGAAAGAATTGAATAATCCTAATGATATTGATATATTGGTGGCTGACTGTAGGAATAGCCTGAGAAGTATTCCCTCAGTTAGGATCCAGCATTGTTATAGAGAGAGTATCAAATGTGCGAATGCCCTTGCTAGACGGGGTGCACTCTTAAGGCAAATTTTTTCTATTTTTCTTGAACCCCCTTCTGATGTAGCTCTTCTTCTCAGCCTTGATGCGGCTGGAGTTTTGTATGACCGGGTTGTTTCCTCTATTTTAGAGGCCGGTTAGTTTTTGTTCAATGATATTTCCTTTTAAACCAAAAAAAAAAAAAAAAACATCTGTGATGCATTACTTAATTTCCTTTTCTATTGGCCACTATTGGGCTATTGGCTATTCCATCTATTAGAAAATTGTAGTTATAAACTAACCAACATTAACCTCGTATATATATTTCGTAATATTTAAGTATAAAGTACACAAATTTCTAACTTTTTATAATAAAAAAAAAAAGGTACAAGTACACAAAATTTAAATGGATGAGGTCAATAGGTTAATAAACATTCTTGGGGTTGTCTTTCTTGTATCTTGGTACAGGTGCCATTGCCTAGGTTAATCAAATTGCGATTTGATTAGACAGAGATTCAAACTACTGGTTTGTTTATTCCGCACATGTATTTTATTTCATGTATGCAACTAGGATAATTTCATGATTAGTTAAATAAAAAATAGAGTAAATTTGTATAAATTAACAAAATTGACTAAACAAAATTTTTAAATACATTTACACAACTTTCAAGATGTATTTTTACAAATTTTATAAGATAAAAAAAATAATAAAGGGAAAAAGTTAATAGATGCCCAAAAACATTAGTTTAAGAAATATTTTTAAAAACATTACCTTGCTTGAAGATTGAGATATGGCCATGTGGTTTGAGCTTGACAATGTGATTTGTGATCTCATGGCGACATTGCATGCTTTTATGGTAGCATGATGATTTGCCATCTAGGTGAAGAATGACTACTTTGCGGTGCTTAGATAGCTAAGATTGGCCAAATTTGACACAATAAATTGGCCATTGAATCATTTGAACAATACAATTTTGTTGGACTAGTAGATCTGACTGCAATTCAAATGACCCGTAAAAAAATTTGCAAAAATTGGACTAACAATCAATTCTCAATTAACCCAATTCAATCAACTAATCTGGCCTAATTCTCAAAACCATGGTCATCACCCCATCATACTCTATCTACTAAAATTAAAATATAACCACATTAGAAGTAAAATAAAAGCATTACATGGTATTACTCAAACAAATGCACTATAATTTGTTAGACTAATTATTTGTTGCATTCCAAATTTGTTAGTTTGATTTCTTTATTATTATATTTAGATCAAATTGAAATGCTAAGCTAAATTATATAAATTGTAATTAGTTATTGAGTTATGAGCTTAAATAGTTGAATACATATCTACCTTTTTTCATTAGAACTAACAAAATGTCCCCAAATGACCCCAATAGTTAGGTTGGGTTTTTAAAAATACCTTAAACCCAACCTTATCAGGACCATTGTCCCCAAAAATAAAAATGAATTATTTTTTAGCCTAAATTGCAAATTACTTTCTCTAACAAAATTCTTAAAATTTAGATAACTAAATTGAAAAAAATGAACTTACATGATTAAATTGAATTTTAGAAAAAGAGCACAATTTATAATTTAGTACCCGTTTGGATTGCGTTTCTGGTCCTCAGCATCTGCGTTTTGCGTTCTTTTTTTATTTTATTTTTTTAAAGCGCGTTTCAGCAAGCAAAATGCTTTTTCAATGGGTCCTGTATACTGTTTACGGGATCCACAAATTTCTCTTTTCAACCAAATTTTTCATTAAAATGAATCTCACAGCACTATTTACATATTTAAAAATTATTTTGTTATAATATTTTTAGTTTTTAATTTTCAATTTTCAGTAAAATAAAAACAGTATATAATCGTACTCTTAATCTCACTTTTATTTTACTTGATCCAAAAAAAGAAAAGATAAAGGAAATTACTTTCAAAGAAAGGAAGGGTAATTTGGGGAAGAAACAAAGGAAGCAATATTATATTAGTTAACTAATTGAAATTGGTTAGATAGGGGCGGCCAGGCCACCAACAAAGTACAACGAATTTAAAGGAAGCGAGATCCCCAAGAACGTGACCGTTAGACGGAGTAGAAGATCGTGGTCGGGACCATAAATTAAAGTATTTTACTATTTTTTAATAAAAAATAATCGTAAAATAAAAAATAATAAGAAATAAAAATCACACCCCCCACCCAATCAGCGACCCCTACTCTGTCACCCGCAGGTCACGTCACCGTCACCACCACCATTTCTCCTCGTACAGCGAGCCAATGGGTCCCATTTTCTGTCCCTCCCACTCTGTGTTATTTAATCCCTGAATGCCACGTGGCAATTCTGCGCAGCCTGTAAAAGTTATATACCTTGCAGTGTCATTTCTTGGGACCCAATCAGAATGGAGTACGCAACGGTCAGATTGAAAATTAAAAAAGGATTGAAAATTTAAAAAATTAAAAAAAAAAAAAAAAACTAGCTTGAGGTTTGCCAAACATTATCGTTAACACCTGCACGTTTTAAAAATGAAAAGTGTTACAGCTAAATTTATAATTTAAATTATTTTTTCCCCCTTATAATAGTATTTGTTGAAAAAATATTATATGCATAATTTTTTTCTTTTAAAATTTCTATTTTGCTTCCTAAATGGAAGCGCAGACAACTCTTATAATCCTACTATTTTTTTTTTCCATGTAAAAAACTATTTTTTGATCGGTTTATTAAGTAATAACTCTCAATTACAAGGGTTAAAATCACAAAAATATAGCATGAGGTATGGATTGATGCCAAACATTATCAACCCCTTTTAAAAATGTCTAATTTGCTATCTTAAGTGACTCTTAAAGCTCAATACAAGTTTATATATATTTTTGTATAGTGTGCATTTGGAAACCTTGTAATTTCCATTAACTTATTTATATAGTGTTTATCAAAGATACAATTTTAATATTAAATGTGTGAAAAAAAAATAAAAAAACTAGTTTATTTTCAAAAAAATTTAATTTTGTTTTTTTTTTTTTTTTGTATAAAAAAAGGGAGGTAAGAAAAAAAGCTAAAAGCTTTTTAGAGCATTCATATCTATTCATGCAAAAATTCATGTCTATTTTAACATAAAAACATTTTTTTCCTATTTTACATGCTTACTTTTTGAACACCACACATCAAAATATCTATTTTTACACTACATTTTATTAAAATTTCATTTTTTTTTAATTTTTTTATCTTTCTTTATACACAATAACCATCATCCACTCTTTTTATTTATTCTAGGAATATGTAAGGGAAAAAAAAAACTAAATGCAAATTGAAAAGTGCTAATGTGAATTTACACCGTTACCAAATTAGCAACTATGTATTTTATACAACTTTGCATGACTTGATATAGATGAATTTTGGGTAGCTAAAATGTGATATTTGTTCTGTTATATAAGAACTGATGCGAGTGCTCTTAGTGTAACAACTTTGAGTTTGGTTAGCTAAAATGTAGTACTTTTTCTATTGTACAAGCAGTGCTCTTAGCCAAATAGACTCTAATTGTGTTGTTCCTTTTTTTTTTTTGCTAAACCTAATTGTGCTGTTCCTTGCATCATGACATCCTGTCTTTAAGGTTGATCTTAAAAGATTGAATCTTATAAATAAAATAAAAAAACATAGACACCTTTGGACATGCTCAATAATAATATATAGTTAATTAAACTGCACTAATCTCAATATATATATATATATATATTTATATATATATATATATATATATATTCCTTTTCTTTCTAAGGCTCTCACAACAAATTTATTTTAGTATAATTATATGAACGAGAGAGTGTTCGAGTAACAAATGGTAAATAGACAACAATCAAAGATGTAGAATGAAACAAATAAAATTTTAATCAACGATAATATCTTAGACCTCTTCGAGTGTCTAATTATTCTCTTGAGCATATATAATTCTCTGTTTACACACATAATAAGGGCATGTTTGGTAGACTGTAATAAACGCTGTAATGTAATAGTTATTCCTATGATTTAGTTATTCTTTAGTATGGTTATGTTTTTATTATAATAAATAATAATTCCTTATGAATAGCTATCTTTCAAAATAAAGAATAATTATTCATCTTTAAAAGGTTGTATTAGCTATTTCTTAGTAATGTAATAGTTTCAAAACTTAATATATTTTCAAATAAAAAACTTTTCATATACATCTAACAATTAAAAAAAAACACGTATCTCTTTTAAATTTAAAAATAACAATTTTTAAAAAGATATAATTGTATAAGTAAGAAATTTCTTAAAATAAATGTTAAGTTTCATTTTAATGTTATAACTCACAATCAAACTAATGAATATGTTTAATTATTACATTACAACAACACATTTTATTCTATTCCTAGTAATAAATATTACAATTCCTGTCGTAATCTATATTCAGTGTACCAAACGTATCCTAAATTATTAGAGAGATGTATTTCTTGAAAGTGGTTCCAAAATGCTTACAAAAAATTTTGAAACCAAAATCTCATAAATATCAAATAAAATAGAAAATGAATACAACTTTTTTATCATTTTTATGTTCAACCAAAATGAAACAGAGAACTTGAAAGAGAAGGAAAACATTCAAATAGTATTTGAGTATTCTATGTCGTTATTAGTAATAAATTTAATATTTTTGGAAAGTCTTAACATGAGTCCAACACATTAATTTGTTTTTTTTCGTATCTTATCGAATTAAAAAAAAAAAAGGGAAATAACTTCTTGCCCTTTTGTATGCAGTAGCTGACAATAGGTTTCGGTTCGGCCGAAAATATACAGGTATCGATGAAACAAGAAATTTCACGAGAGTAGAAAATGTCGTCGTTTTAGCGTAGAAAAGAAAAAGAAAGATCCCGAAACATTTTTCGAATGAAATAAAGTATAGTAACAGTAAAAAAAAGTTAAAAAAACAGAGGTGGTAACTAGTACTGTCAGTTTCTGTGACGTTGTCAGATTACACAGGCAACCACTTTTTCACTTTTGTCTTATAAGTTGGTGAGTTACTAGTACCACAGCATGCGCAAAGTGAAAGAAAAAAATAAAAAGGTTTTTTAATTTTTTGTCTTTTCCCGATTCCTTTTTTTAAATTACTTTTGAAACATACTGTGCATGTTTTTTTTTTTTTTTTTTACAATTTAAAATTTGGGTTTTTGATAGGATCGATATTAAAGGGTCAAAAATAAAAAGTCAGTCAAGAACATGCGAGTTTGATTGCATATGTGTGTTTTTTTCTCCCATGACCTAAGGGATTTTCACATGGACCTAGCTAGCTAGCAGAGTACTCTTTTAGTTTGTCTTTTGTGTGATTTTTGAGAAGCTTCAACGTTTTCTTGGAATTTGGAAAGCATGATGTCAAAGTGAAGAAAATAGAAAATTAGGGGAGGATTCTATATATCTTTATGTCCTCGAATTATTTGAAATTTTCAATGCTTTTTTTGATACCATTCCAGAAAAAAGGAAACATTACAAGAGGTTCGGATTTACAGAAGAGCAGTTGATTGGCATTTTCGTTGCTAATTTAGCTAGAGAAAAAACACTACTAGTTACAACCCTTGGGACAAACACAGAGTGATATACAAAATCAGCAGCTAAGAGATGAGACCAATCAGACATGAGGCTCTTCTCTTGCCAACTAGAGGTGATTTGGCTGTTATTGACTTGCACAGCCCTCCTACAATCACTGAGAAACAAAACGTGCTTAAAACCCAAGACCCTAGCCTTGATTGCAGCCTCCAGCATTGCTCGCTGGATGATGACTGGAATAGGTTGATCTCTACAGCTAGATATGCCTTGTAGGATGGGATTTCCATGAGCAGTCTTGGCTACATGACTGAAATTTTCAATGCTATTAAAAAGGTATGTATAAATAAATGATACTTTATCTCTCTCTCTCTCTCTCTCTCTCTCTGACACACGCGTATATATTTTGGTTAAAATGCAAAACTCATTCTTTAACTTTTTTTCAAATTTCATTTCAATTCTCTAATTTTGCATTCGTTCATTTCAGTACTCTAAATTTCAGATTTATTCAATTTAGGCATTTCTGTTAGCTTTTGTTAAAATTTTTTGAAAAAAAAAAATCTGGAAAATATTTTTCAATCATTAATTGAATTTTTTTAATTTAAAAAATTTGAAGAAAAATTTATAAATTGAAAAATTAGTCACAACATATAACAAAAGTTGATGGAAAAGCCTTAATTCAATAAACTTGAAAGTTAGAGGACTGAAATAAACAAACGCAAAATTAGAGGACTGAAATAAAATCTGAAAAAATTTAGAGGACCAGTTTTACATTTTACCCTATTTTTTTAAAAGGTGATACATTGTCAATGTCTAATAAACATAGATGTAAAAGTTTTCAAAGGAACTCATACTAAATGTTTAATGATTTTATAAATTTGCACCCTCTAAATTTGTGGTCGCTTTTATAGTTCTAATTTAATTATTTAATTATTATTTTTGAATAGAATTTAATTATTTATTTGACTTTCAAAACTTATAATTCACATCATTGGCTATTATAAACGCTAATGTGTCATTTCCATTATAGTCTGATACATTTTTGCAATTTAATCCACCTAAAAAAAATTATGTTTTTATTAATATATATTTTTTATTTTAAGTTCAAAACGATGTTGTATTTGGCTGAGTTGACGAAATGGACATATTGAGATTGTTGAAATATATGAGGATCGAGGGTATAAATTAAGGACAAATATATGAGGATCGAGAGTTCAATGGTATTTTATGTTGCAGAAAGCTTTAAGGTTAGGGCAACGACATTAAATCAAAAGAATTTCATGTACATTATAGATTTGCGACTAGTACTAAAAAAAAAAAAAAAAAATACAAGTTTGATTTCAAAAACTGTGCAATAGTTTAGCATTAGGTCTATATACTGACAATGATAACTTTGAAATTTGCACATATTATGATAACATGTAGGAAAAAAAATAAAAGAAAAAGAATAGATGACAAATTAAAAGGAAGAGTCAATATACCAACTGACCACAATCATATGAATATATATATAAATTTGACTTCTAAATTCTAATAATATATATATATATATATTTTTTTTTTTGGGTTTGGTGGGAGAAAGTAACGTTTACATACATCATTCAAGAGTTACCGGCTTTTATATGTTATGAGTTGTATGATATTAAACTCAGTTCCCACTGGGCCACTCCCCTGTGTGTGTGTGTGTGTTTAGTCTGTATCTTTCTAAAAAAAAAAGCAATCAAGTGGGTTTGTTCCACATCGCCCAAGTGTGTGTCTTCCTATGAGTTTAAAGCCTTCACATAGCATTTAAAAGTTACTGGTTTTTATATGTTGTGAGTTGTGTGATATTAAACTTGGGTTCTCACTTCCCTGTGTGTGTGTTCAATTCGTGTCTTTCTCAAAAAAAAAAAAAAAAAAAAAACCTTGTAGACTTGATGCCGGTCAAGGCGTGATGATATATAAGTTGCATATTCGATTTCATAAACTAACAAAAATTGTTGTGTTCAATGTGTTTCCTAATCAAAGTAATTTTGTCACTAGTGATTCCCAACATGTAGTTTAATGTAAAAGAGATAAATATATATATATATATATATTTTAGTTTCTCTCTCATACACATAGTTGCACTCGGAAATTGACAAAAATAAGCATATATGAAACGGTTTGGCCATTTGGGTATTTACAAGTCCCAAATTCAAAATGTCTGGTGCCATATATATATATATATAAACTATAGCATTAATTTGATAGTCAAATTTTTTTAAAATTATCATGGCTTGTACTGAAGGTCATACAGGACAGTCACATGCTTAATATTTAATTGTTTATTAGTAAGTAAGAAAAATGAGGCTATAGTTTGAAAATTTGTCTTTCACATTACTAAAAGACTGAGAGTTTATCAATAATGGTGAGGTAACACGAAATCTTAACTAAAATATTAGTTAACAATTAAATCACGTAATTTCATGATTCCTTAATTAATCTTTTTTCTTACCGTCTCATTTGAAAGTTGAAACATTGAGATCGAGAAGAACATTTTAAAAAAAGAAAAAGAAAAGAAAAAGAAAGAGATTGAGAAGAATAGGAAAATGGAGTATATGGTGCAATGAAATGGTTCTTGGTTAACTTTTTTATATAAAATAATTGAGCATTCACATTAGTTTGTGCAAAACTTTTAGTCTATTTTAGCATAAAAACTTATTTTTTTTATTTTACGTACCCACTTTTCAAAACACGCCACATCAGATTGTTTATCTTACACAACATTTCATTAAAATATCAAATTTTCTTAATTTTTTTAATTGTTTGTTTTTTTTCACATACAACAAACACTATACACTCTCTTATTTTGTATTTGAGATATGTAAAGAAAGAACAAATAACTAAATGCAAAATAAATAATATTAATATAAATTTACACGATTATTATAATAAACTTGTAAATATATAATTATGCCTGACTGATGTGAGTTATTTTTAGGCCTAGAAATTAAAGTTGGAAAGTTATGAAAATCCATTTTCCCATAAAAAAAAATGACAGACATAAAGTTTGGATAGAGATAGGTAATCTGGTATGGCATTGGTGGTTGAGTCTTTTCATTGCTTGAAGAAAGCAATTAATAGAACATAGGGATAGGGGTGTGTCTCCCAAGTTATTGCCTAAATAAAGGTTATTGATCTTCTTCTTTACATAGTTTGTTGGGAAAGTCAAAAGAATTGAAAGGTTTTTCCCGCTGGTGCAAGGGACAAAAGGGTGACCTAATTAAACATGAAAATGGGACACAAAGACAACCCATAAGCGCATGATATTGAGTCACCATGTCAATTCATCTATGCTGCTGATGTTGCATGGGCCCCAAATGTTCCTTCCCAACCAGATATTCACTTTATCCTTTTCTTTTGTTTGAAGGTTATTGAGAAAGTGGCAAGTTTTTTTATTGACAATGGAACCTTGCCTACTAGACAGTTTGGACTATACATGGCCACTTTGAACGCAATACTTTGTGCGCAATCATCAATGATCAATCACTAAAAAGAAGAAGAAAAATGCTACATATCTTTTTTTTTTTTAACTTAAATTTTATTTTTGTGATTCATTGAGCGTGTGAGTTCTACTAATTAAATTAATAATCACTCATATTTTGATAGTTGACAATTACTTAGCGGTTTCATTTTAATCCCAAAATGCGTAAAAGATGATCATGTCAAGCATCAACACTTACTAAATAATCAGTGTTCAACTATTGCATTATAAAAAAAAAAATGAAAGAAAGCAAAATCAATGTTTGAGGGAAATAGATAAGAATGAGGTGTTAAACACTTCTTTATTATGTAAAAAAAAAAAAAAAAAAATGTAAGAAAGGACAAATATAAAATTTTAACATCATTTTCTTACATATACATTTTATAAGCTTTAGGTGAAAATATTCATGTAAAAAATCAAAATTTTAAAAGCTCATTTTTGGAGGGTGTTTGCATTTGAAATAATGAAATTAAAAGCTTGGATTTTCATGGAAATGCAGCTTTTTTTTTTTTTTTTTTTTGAGAAAAATAAATGGTAGGAGAGGGCATGTGGGATTTGAATTAGAGACTTAGGAGGACCCTATAAACTATAAAGGATGTCATTAGATTTTGAATTAGTTTTCTAAACGAAAAATGCATCAAACTTAAAGCAATTAAAATCAGTTATATTGTTCCTAAACAGTATATATGTAGGAATATAATCCGAGATGCTCCTGTTTTTTTGTTCTGTTTTTTGTTTTGTTTTTTGTTTTGTTTTGTTTTGTTTTTTTTTTTTAACGGAGGGAAATGCTCATGGTTTTTACTTTTTACTCTCTTTGATTTGATATGATGGGAGTTAATTTAATCTTTGCACCTACTTGTTAATGATGGACATTTGAATTTTTATTGAGCACTAATTCATTTATTGACCATTTAGTTCTTTTCAAATGTCAAAATCCAATTTATTGGGCAAGGATCATGTTTTATGAAGCATCCTCGTGGCCACCATAAATGGTTGATAATGTTTACGAGGTGACTAATAATTATTGCGAGATCTACATGGATTTCTCTGTGATGATTTCTTGATAATAATAGGATAATTCAGCAACATAGAGTGACCCATTTCACCCTATAAGAGCATTCTCATTAAAAATACTAAATGCTATAAATACTAAATTTTAATATCAAGTTTGTAAAAAGCACTAAAAAGCAAGCTACAACAAATATGCTAAATTTAAAAAAAAATAGCAACTGAGCTATAGTGAGCTTTCATCTTTGAAAGCTCCAATCTTAAAAAAAAAAATATTAGTATTATTTTAATGCTTGTGGTGGAAAAAGTGGTTTGTGTAGTTGTTTTTTATAATTTTAATGAGTAGTTTTATTATTTTAAACGAAATGGTAAAAAAATAGAACCTTTGATGTTAGGTGTATTGTAAAATGAGTTATTAAAATTAATAAAGTAACTTTTTGAAATGTTGAATGCTATAATTTTTAAAAGTTTTGATAGGAGTGCTCTATTTTATTCTTTTACTTTTTTTTTTTTTGAAAGAGAATTTAATTCTTTTACTTGTTATTCTTTTTGGAAAAGTTACCGACTATAAGCATTATAGAGATATACCAAAGTGAATTCGACATAATTAAAAAAAAATAATAATATTTTTTTGGCACAAAAATATATAATCTTTGTCAAGATTGATTGATACTTTTTGATATTTTCAACAAAGATATCTAAATTCAAAATTTCTAATTATTGAAATTTGTAGCTAAAGAATCGTATATTAAAAAAAAAAAGAAAAAAGAAGCAAATAATTCAATTTTGAGTAAAAGAGAGATGATATTGTCTTAAGTTGATAGCTCTCAAAGATCTAATTTGAGACAACTTTCTATGAGACCTTTTGAGGCCATGTGATTGAGCCTAACAACCTATTTTTTGTCACCTCATCCTAACAACTTCAATTTTATTGCCTCATTGTAAACTCAATTAGTATATGATAAGCAAAGTTTAGGGTATATTTTTTATTTCATGCATCGTTAAGGAAATAAATTAATAATTAGAATAATATCAATCTTACATGTATCAATTGCGGCTTGTGTTATTATTACATATGTATCAATCACAATGTATCATATTAAAAATTGTAAAGGAAGTTGGGAAAACTTTAGTTAAGTTGCGCATTACACCTTTTAATTTTGATAGGTTTTCGAATCAGTCCTCTAATTTTATATATTTTTTCATTAATGAAGTGGACAGCAATTATTGAATTGACAAGAAATAAAAGTTAAATAATTAAAATGAACAAGTACCGACAAAACTTTTATCTATGAACATGGGTAAATGGTTGGAGTTGTACCATGCATTTCCCCAACAACTATGGTACCATCATCCAAGCTACCCCGCCTGTTAAGAGAAAAGGTTTTTCAGAAACGATAACACAAGTCGTTTTATTGAAAAAAACGATCATGTCACATGTCGTTTAGTATAAATAGTACCATTAATTGTTCAGCAAAACGTATGGTAGAACTTAGAAGTCTTTCCAGACAAAGTTTTGTTATTATACAATTCAACTAGTAAAGATTATTCGGTGTAGACATGTCATGTGTTACAACTGACAATTCGTATAGAACCATATATGTGCTAGATATTGTTTATTTATGTGTATATATATGGTGCTAGTGCTACAGCCTACAAAACTTTATATAAGATTTTTGGAAACTTTCAGTTTTCCCTTATCCTTCATCTTTTACAAGTATGAGATTTTCATATGAAAGTTTGTACACCTAATTACTAAGTGCTGATTTAGACTTCCAAATTTTGATTACGGTTTTGATTAATTAAGACTAATAAACTATTAATATAGAATTTACGTAATTAACTGATTAATCGACTGAACTACCAAACAATAGCATGGAAAACATAAATGAACAATGCAATAATGTAAAGGGTAGCAAGCCAGTAAGTAAATAGGATGCAAACCAAAGATAAAATGCAATGTGTTATAAAAGAGGAAAACTAAAGAATTTAATAAAAAACTTTTCTGTGGCCCTCCAAGTTAGAAATGATCCATTAGCGAATAAGTTGGAATACAAGAATACACAAAAACCTTCCAAGCTTATGCTATTCAATGTACTTGAGCCCTTGAAGCTGTAGATACCAATAGACTTAACAAAAGTATTGTCTTCACTAACTTTTCGGATCCCGATTCCTGTAACATTGCTTAGTTATACCACCAAGCCTCCATGGCTGAAAATGCATTCAAGCTCCAATGCTTTCCAAAAGTCCAAACAACAGTCTACACTCAGTATGGTGAAGAAGGTAAATGCATGGAATTACACTACCAAGCCACCCACAACATTGCTTAGTTACTCTTGGGTTTCACTAATCTGGCCATTCTTCATCAGCTTTAAACCTAACCTGAAAACATTAAAATCCTACAAAATACAAATAAATAAATGTATGGAATTCCAACAAAATTTGGTATAGATTAAAGCCAACAAAGCGCACTAGAAAATTCACAACTTAACGTCTCCTAAAATTTTTTGGATTAAAAGCATGCAGGCAACTAAATCCATGGGAATCATATAGTTAATGGTCCCCTTGGTACTCTTTCCAGCTACCAACTGTGATAACAACCCTGCAGGAACATCTCTGTAAAGTCTCTCATCTGTTTGGAATTTTCTCTTTGAACTAACTATCGATTTTAATAATTAATCTTTATAGAAACGAAGAAAATGATCTGGTTTTGGTAATGAAACTCGTATACAAAGTCCAACTTTTTACAACTTGGGACAAAGATGTATTTCAAAATTCAAGATTGTTGTACGGAAATATCATATAGTATATATTACTCTTCTGTGCTATATATATACACATTCTTATGCTATGGTGGCTCCATAATGATGATTAAAACTTAGTAGTAAATAAGCTGCTAATCTGGCACTTTGTGTCTTCATCACACACAGTGCATCTAAACCTAATGACCATATTACTTTTACATTATTTTATTTTTCGTGCTTAGCTCAGCATGACTTATTTTAGTCAATTTTGTCATCTTAAATTAGTCTTATAGATAACAATACAGCCGTTACAATTGAAATTTGAAACGTCCATTCTAGAAGCTGACAAAAGCACCTAAATGACGGCTCAAGGCATCTACATTTCATGTTATTAGGGAATGGTCGGACTTTTTTGCTTTCTTGTTAAGCCAAACTCAAATTAACCACACTATTAAGAGTAAGATCCGGAGGTTCTCAAGGTGCAGTACGTAAGGTTGTAAATGAATTGAGATGTTTATAAATAACAAATAGACTGAGCTAGGCTTGGAAAGAAATTTGTCAATGTTTGATTACTTAATAAACAAGTCAAACTCAAATTTATGTTTAAGCTCAATAATTAAATAAGTTAATTTCATACATAATAATGTGTTTGTGAACAATTTTGTTAGTATGAGAATCGGTTAAGTATATAATATATAATACTATATGTTTATATATTATATATGTATACATGTATATATAAAAATGTATTTCTATAAATTTGAGATTGGGTTGTATAAATTTATATATGTATACAAGTATATATATAAAAATATATTTATATAAATTTGAGATTGGATTGTATAAATTTATAAATAAATTAATAAAATATCAAATTACTGTTTATAGTTTATTGAGAATATCAATAATCCATTTCATAGGATAAATTATACATAATTTGTAACACTAAAAACTTGGTAATCTACATTTTATAAAATTTTTAAACGAAAATAATTTTATCTAATTAAGTCAAATAATACAATTCAACTCTAATATAGTTATTAACATTTGTATAATTTTTTGAAAGGGTAAAATTTGTATTCATGGTGTTTTACTATATAGAGAAACGCCATATTTACAATATTTTTATAATATTTTTACAACAAATCTTAAGTGGCAGGTTATTATTTGTTGTTATTGGTGGGTAAAAAATTAATTCAAGTCAAGAGTTCAAATTGGAAGTAATAACAACTTATCACCTATATATGATTTTTTGTGAAATATTGTGGATATAACACTTCTTTTACTATATATATATGAGGAAAGAATAAATTAATCAAATACGGAGTAACTTGTACACAATCTCGAGTTTGTTTGACAAGAAATGAACAAACCTTAAACATGTAGTCTAACTTGATAATGAACTCTAATTTGACTTATGTTTAAAATAAAATTAAATAAACCATTTAAAATTCTCATTTAAAGGCCTAGTAGAGCTCGAGCTTGTTTGACAAGAAATGAACAAACCTTAAACATGTAATCTAACTTGATAATGAACTCTAATTTGACTTGTGTTTAAAATAAAATTAAATAAACTATTTAAAATTCTCATTTAAAGGCCTAGATAGAGAAATGTTATATCTACAGTATTTTTATAATATTTTTACAGCAAATCTTAAGTGGCTGATTATTTTTTGTTGTTATTGGGGGTAAAAAAGTAATTCAAGTCGAGAGTTCAAATTGGAAGCAATAACAACCTATTACCTATATATAATTTCTTATGAAATATTGTGGATGTAACACTTTTTTTACTATATATATGAGAAAAAAATAAATTAATCAAATATGGAGTAACTTGTAAACAAACTCGAGCTTGTTTGACAAGAAATGAACAAACCTTAAACATGCAATCTAACTTGATAATGAACTTTAATTTGACTTGTGTTTAAAATAAAATTAAATAAACCATTTAAAATTCTCATTTAAAGGCCTAGTAGACCTGTTTAGAGGCCTGATAGTAGGTTGCTTATCATACTTATCATACGATGTATGGGAGATTCTTAGTAACTTTAGAAGAATTCTATTGCTTTTATTTTCCCTTAAAGTATTAGACTAAGAAATTTTTACTGTTAATAGACTTGTATCTCAACTAACACCTTTTGGTATTTCTAATAAAAACATTTAGGATTCAAATTTTCTCACCCTAATTATCAATAAATTAAAAAAAACAAGTTTTTTACTTCCTTCCAAGGAAAACAAAAGGTTAAAAATGTCGAAATACCCAAAAAAAAAAAAAAAACAGAGAGAGAGAGAGAGAGAGAGAGAGAGAGAGAGAGAGAGAGAGAGAGAGATTATCAATAAAGTGAAAATAATTAATAAAAATAAAATTTTCTTGGCTCATTATGATTCTCCCCAATAAGGGCCCTAACTAGATGGGCCATTTTGATTTTGATAGAAGTAGATAGTTTCCGAAATGAATGGTTTCAATGGCTTTTGGGCCACAGAATCACTGTCCAGACGTCCACTACAAAAATCAATGTCAAAACGTAGCTAATGGTTGCTTTAGACCTTAATTAATTATTTATTGTTTGAGATAAAAAGATTCAAATCTTAGTTACGATCTCTGTGTTACATATTTAATCTGAGTTATTGTATATCTAATTATAGTTGTAGTATGTAAGTGTAACCATCAAATTATAAATAAATAGATAATGAATTAATTATAGTTTTTTTTTTGAGAAACAAATATACACACACAGGAGAAAGAGAAAAGTGTTCTAATACAAATACATATCACAACTCTATTAAAAAACAATGATAACTTTTTCTCTCCTTCCTTTCTTGATCATATTTACTCGTACACTTTATCTCGATGTTAAGACTATGTCAAACTTTTCTAACATAATATTAAAGTTAAGTTTTACTTTTTCCATTATCGTATTAAAGTTAGATTTTTTGTGGCCTATATTAGTCCATATCTTAAATCCCTTGATCTACGTTCCTTTTCACATCATCACTGCTGGACACTTTGCAAGCTGATCCTAATATGTTTTATGTCATGGACAACATCAAACCCTATATATAAGATCAAAGACCCAGGGATTAAGCCATTGCATCACAATGCACATGCAATAGTGCTTCTCCACGAAAGCGAACAAAAGGAAATACGAACGGAGCTTCTTTCGAATCCTGGCCAAACAAAACAAGCTAGAGTAGAAAACTAGTGCCAAACAAAGCAAGTGGTTTTTTCTTTTGAGTTGGGAAAAATGGGTATTGAGAACAAAAAAATAAAAAGAAAGTTTTGAAAATGAAAACTGAAAACAAAGATACAATTGAACCAAACAGGCCCTAAAATATGTTGGATTAGCAAATTCCCTTGCCCCGACCAAGCGAGGAATTTGACAAAAAATATATATTCACTACAAGAAAAAAGACTTAATACAACAAAAAAAGTTTTTGCAATAACAACTAATGTTGTTGTGATAGGTGTTATTGCAACGACAAAAAAATCGATGCATGCCATTGTAATAAACTCCGAGGCAATAAGTTTATGCAACACTAGATTTTCGTTGCAATAAATTCCATATATTGCAATGATTTATTTTGAAAATCTCGTTGCAATAAGTTGATTTTTTTATTAATTTTTTTTAAAATTTAAAAAATAAATAAATCATTTTTTTAAATAATAACTTTTTCATTAACCTGTTTTACAATTCAAAAACCATATCTAGGTACGATACTAACAAATTAAAGGTATGCATAAAAGATAAAAAATTTGAAATACTTCATTTCAATATATATGTCAAAAAACACATATATACACAACTTGTTGAATTTACATTCAAACACAGTTTCAAAAAGTATGCAAAAATCAATACAACACGAAAGAAAAGTTTCTTCCCAAAGGTGTTATCCAATCATGCTTCATGACCATTTCATTGACTTGCCACCTATTTTACAAAAAATGAAAAGAAAATAAGTATAAAGTTGAAAAACATCATATATATACAACACAATGCTACCATATTCGATATATTCATATCATATTGAATTAATAGCAACCGTCGAATGACAGAAATGTTGTTTACTCCAACAAATGTAAAATGCCAATCAGCTAGAAAACGAACAAGGGATATGGTGCATTTTGTATCTGGAATATGAGACAGGAGGGGCCTATGCATATATATAGAGTATGGACACTATGATCGGTCATGCGTGCCTGCAAGCTCACAATTCCACGCTGGTTGCAGCCATGGTGCACGTAGTAACACTACAAGCAAAAAGACTTAATATAACAAAAAAAGTTTTTGCAATAACAACTAATGTCGTTGTAATAGGTGTTATTGCAATGAAAAAAAAGTCGATACATGCTGTTGTAATAAACTTCGAGGCAATAGGTTTATGCAACACTAGATTTTCGTTGCAATAAATTCCATATATTGCAATGATTTACTTTGAAAATCTCGTTGTAATAGGTTGATTTTTTTATTAATTTTTTTTAAAATTTAAAAAATAAATAAATCATTTTTTTTTAAATAATTTTTTCATTAACCTGTTTTGCAATTCAAAAATCATATCTAGGTACTATACTAACAAATTAAAGATATGCATAAAAGATGAAAAATTCAAAATACTTCATTTCAATACATATGTCAAAAAACACATATATACACAACTTGTTGAATTTACATTCAAACACATAGTTTCAAAAAGTATGCAAAAATCAATACAACGTGAAAGAAAAGTTTCTTCCCGAAAGTGTTATCCAAGCATGCTTCATGACCATTTCATTGACTTGCCACCTATTTTAGAAAAAATGAAAAGAAGATAAGTACAAAGTTGAAAAACATCATTTATTTACAACACAATGCTACCCTATTCCATATATTCATATCATATTGAATTAATAGCAATCGTCGAATGACAGAAATGTTGTTTACTCCAACAAATGTAAAATGCCAATCAGCTAGAAAAAGAACAAGGGATATGGTGCATTTTGTATATGGAATATGAGACAGAAGGGGCCTATGCATATATGCAGAGTATGCACCCTATGATCGGTCATGCGTGCCTGCAAGCTCACAATTCCATGCTGGTTGCGGCCATGGTGCATATAATAACACTATAAGAAAAAAGACTTAATACAACGAAAAAATTTGTTGCAATTACAACTAATGTCGTTGTAATAATTTCACGTTGGCTGCGGCCATGGTGCACGTAGTAACATTACAAGAAAAAAAACTTAATACAACGAAAAAAGTTGTTGCAATAACAACTAATGTCGTTATAATAGGTGTTATTGCAACAACAAAAAAGTCGATGCATACCGTTGTAATAAACTCCGAGGCAACAGGTTTATGTAACATTAGATTTTCGTTGCAATAAATTCCATATACTACAATGATTTACTTTGAAAATCTCATTGCAATAGGCTGATTTTTTATTAAATTTTTTTTTTTAATTTTAAAATGTAAATAAATCATTTTTTTAAATAATAATTTTTTCATTAACTTGTTTTGCAATTCAAAAGCCATATCTAGGTACTATACTAACAAATTAAAGATATGCATAAAAGATGAAAAATTCAAAATACTTCATTTCAATACATATGTCAAAAACACATATATACACAACTTGTTGAATTTACATTCAAACACATAGTTTCAAAAAGTATGCAAAAATCAATACAACATGAAAGAAAAATTTCTTCCCGGAGGTGTTATCCAAGTATGCTTCACGACCATTTCATTGACTTGCCACCTATTTTAGAAAAAATGAAAAGAAAATAAGTATAAAGTTTAAAACATCATATATATATATATATATACACACACAACACAATGACACCAATATACACCATCATTGATTCTAAAAAAAAAAAAAATATTTACAAAACAATACGACTTGAAGACTGTGCAATTACACAAAGAAAAATTAAATTAAAATTTAAAGAGACCCAAAAGATTACCTGAAAGGTAGAGAGAAAATCTTTAAACTGAGAAAGAGTATCTCCAAGGAGACTTTGAATTAAGAGAGACTGAAATTTGAGAGAGAAAATTTAGAGTTAGTAGATATGAGAGTGAGATGGAAATTTGAGAGATAAGTTTTGTAGTTAGTAGATAAATTTGAATTTTAAGATATGCTTAAGAAAGAGGGAAAGTGAAGTGAAAAAAAGAGAAAAAAAAGAAGAAGAGAGAGGCGTGGGAAGAGAGAGAGAGATTGAGATGAGAAAAATATGGAGATAAATGTGGGTGAGAGAAAGGGAAACAAAGTTGAAAAAAGAAAAAAAAAAAGAAAAAAAAAAGAGAGGTTAAAAAAAAAAAGGAGAAAAATGTGGGTGAGATAAAGAGGGAAACTAAGATTAAAAAAAGAAAAAAAAAAGAAAAAAAAAAAAAGAAATAGGCGTGTGTGAGTTAATTTTGAGATGAGAAAAAAATAGGAAGATGGATGTGGTGAGAGAGTGAGATGGAAATTTGAGAGATAAGTTTTGTAGATAGTAGATAAATTTGAATTTTGAGATACGCTTAAAAATGAGGGAAAGTGGAATGAAAAAGAAAAAGAAAAAGAAAAAAGAGAGGCGTGGGAAGAGAGAGAGAGAGAGAGAGAGAGAGAGAGAGATTGAGATGAAAAAAACATGGAGATAAATGTGGGTGAGAGAAAGGGAAACTAAGATGAAAATAGAAAAAAAAAAAAAAAAAGAGGCAAGTGTGAGATAGAGAGAGAATTTGAGATTAAAAAAAAAACAAAAAAATAGGAGATAGAGATGGGTGAGATAAAGAGGGAAACTAAGGTGAAAAAAAAAAGAAAAAAAGAAAAGAAATATGCGTGTGTGAGTTAATTTTGAGATGAGAAAGAATAGGAAGATGGATGTGGTGAGAGATAGTGGAAAATTGAGATGAGAAAAGAAAAAGGGAAGGCATGTGTGGTGAGAGAGAAATATTGAGATGAGAAAAAAAGGGGATATACATGGGTGTGAGAGAGGAAATTAATGAAAAAAAAAAATAGCACAAATTTCTCAAATTTTCCTGCTACTCAATTACTCACCTCTATTACATTAACAAAATTTGATGTGAAATAAAGATTTAACTTATTACAACAATATAATTTGATGTGAAATAAAAAATTACCTATTGCAACAACATATCTCAATGTAAAATAAGAGTTACCTATTACAACAATACATTTCAATGTAATATAATAATTATTGCTATAATCTCATATTGATGTAATAAATTTAAGTTACACTTACAACAAAAAACAACCTAGAGATGTAATAGTATATATTACATCCATTATTTTTTTTTTTTGGCAATAATACTTGTTGTATTATGTCTTTTTTCTTGTAGTGTAATCGATTACGAAGTAGAACAACCTCAGCCAATCTGCCACCATCACCGCCGAGCAAGTGACTATGGTCAACATGCGACATTGGTCGAATCTCACTAAGTAGAGGCTGCTTAAATTGGTTTGGTGAATTTGGACAATAGACCTATCCATGACCAGCAAGAAAAGCAAGAGCAAGAGAAATTTAGAAAGCAATACATACATAAAAAAAAGCATATATATATATATATATATATATATTTAGCAAGTAATACATATCAGTTATGAAAAACAATGAACAACACAAACAAGAAACACTTTATTTATATGCATGGCTGAATGAACCTGGGATGCACGGACGCGGAAAAATGGCCACTACACCGTCTGACGCTGCGATGCATGAGGGACGCTGCGATGCGTGAGCGACGCAGCGGCCTGCGCATCGAACCGCGTCTAGTTTTTTTTTTTTTTTTTTTTTTTTTTTTTTTTTTTTTCAGTTTCCGAATTAGCGTCGACTCGCTCTGATTCGACTTTGACGCGTGCCAATTCGCGTTGAACCGGGTCGATTTGCTCCAATTCGGGCCAAATTGGATCGTATCGGCCAAATACTGGTGTGTTTTGGCCAAAAAAAGGAAATTGGCCGGTAAAAAAAAAAAAAAAAAACTTAAACCAAAAATACTGGTGGATATTGATACAAGATAGCCACTGTCGCCGTCACAATTTCATTGGCCTTAACCCCTCTCTTCTTCTTCATTGCTTCTTCATCTTCTTCTTCCTTGTTTTTTGTCAGAGCCTAGCAATCTGTTTTTTTTTTTTTTTTTTTGATAAGTTTTGTTAAATGCCTTTCAACCTTGTTAACGAACACGTGAACCACATCTTCCCTTTATTTTGTTTTTTGTGCCTTTCTGATCAAACACGTGAGCCACATCATTTTTTTTTAATGGGAAGCTACACCTATTTTAATACCTGTCACATATATCCTTTATTTTGTTGTTGGGTTGACCAAACACGTGAGCCACTAAGCCCATCTTTTTTTATTTATTTATTTATGGGAAGCCTCATCTATTTTAATACTTCTGTCAATAATTCAAGTATCAAAAACTTTTGCGTACTTATTACAATCTATCTATTTATTATTATTATTATTATTATTATTATTATTATTATTATTATTATTATTATATGAGTTTTCTAATATTATTATATAAAAAAGCACGCTTAGCAATATATAAAATATATAAATAAAAATATTTTTAATAATTTTTTAATTACCGCACCCCGCCACACCCGCACCCTATTTTTTCAAAAATTGCCGAGTCCCGCACCCGCACCCGCACCCGCACCCGAATCTAGAAATGCACCCGTGCTTCATAGGAATGAACAACACAATAAATATGTTTCAATTATGAAAAAATCATTAAAGAAAAGATTCGGAATCGTTACCGTAAGATCAATGGTATTGTTCTTCTGATCTACGTACGGCTCAATAAGAAATGGAACAAAAAGATTGTAAAGAAGAGATTTTACAATCTAAAAAGGAAGTTGGTGGAGAGTGGAGTGGCTTAAGAAGCGTAAACGTGAAAAAGGAATCAAGAAATGAAAAAGTAAAAACAAGAGACAAAGATTGTGAAAAGAAAGAGTCCTATATATATGTGCATGAATGTATGCGTAAACACTACAAGAAATCTGGGTTTAGGGGCGTTTTTTTTAGCAACGTTTCTAAAAACGCCACTAAAAGAACTCTATTGAGACGTTTTAAAAAAGCGCCGCTATAAATGGGAGATATAGCGACTTTTAGTAGCACTTTTATGAACTATAGTGACGATTTTTAAAACGTCGCTATATGTCCATTCTTTATTGCATTTAGTTACAGTAGTGATATTGAAGTGAGCTATTTTTAACTCTATAGCGATGTTTCTACCCAAACCTTTAGTGACGCTTTCATAACCGTCGCCATAGAGCTCAAATTTCAGCAAAATTTTTTTTTGCCTTTCCCACATAAAGTTTCACTTTTCCCACTCTCTTAAGTTAAAACTTCACCCACTTCAATTTTTTTAGCCACTCTCATCTCCCTCACACAAAACCCTTTCTATCTCTTCTTCTTCTTCTTCTTCTTCTTCTTCTCTCTCTCTCATGCTACTCTTACTCTCTCTCTCTCTCTCTCTCTCTCTCTCTCAGCCCAGCCTAGCCACTTGCCAATGCTGATGTCAACACCTAGCCCAGCACTTTCATCATACCCATTTGAAAGATCATCTCTCTAAGTTTGGTTAATTCAATAGATGAGGTAAAAGTCTAAGTTTTCTATCATTTTATTTTATGAAATCCTTTGGGCTTTGTTGTTTTATGATGTTTATGGTAATAACTTAATGGGTTTGAGGGTTGTATTTCTTGGACAACCATATGGGTTTTAATCCATGAGGAAGATTGAGATGAATTTTTGAAATTGAGTTTCTTTATGTTTTTGGAATGATTTTGATATATGTGAAAAGTTGATAGCACTAACTATGAAAATTGCTTGAGTTGTGGGCTTGTGTTTGTTGCATGTCAAGTGTTTGATATTTTTCCTCAATGAGTTATGAGGTTAGGTTTAATTGCTTGTAGTTGTTCATTAAACTTGAAGTTAGACTATGCAACACACACACACACACACACACACACAACCATATGGGTTTCAATCTATGAGGAAGATTGAGATGGATTTTTGAAATTGAGTTTCTTTATGTCTTTGAAATGATTTTGATATATGTGAAAAGTTGATAGCGCTAACTATGAAAGTTGCTTGAGTTGTGGGCTTGTGTTTGTTGTATGTCAAGTGTTTGATATTTTACATCAATGAGTTATGAGGTTAGGTTTAATTTCTTGTAGTTGTTTATTAAACTTAAAGTTGGACTATGCAACATATATATATATGCAACTATATGGGTTTCAACTTTATACTTATTTTCTTTTCATTTTTTGTAAAATAGGTGGCAAGTCAATGAAATGGTCATGAAGCATGCTTGGATAACACCTTTGGGAAGAAACTTTTTTTTCATGTTGTATTGATTTTTGCATACTTTTTGAAACTATGTGTTTGAATGTAAATTCAATAAGTTGTGTATATATGTGTTTTTTGACATATGTATTGGAATGAAGTATTTCGAATTTTTCATCTTTTATGCATACCTTTAATTTGTTAGTATAGTACCTAAATATGGTTTTTGAATTGCAAAACAGGTTAAAGAAAAAGTTATAATTTTAAAAAATGATTTATTTATTTTTTAAATTTAAAAAAAATTAATAAAAAAATCAACCTATTGCAACGAGATTTTCAAAGTAAATCATTGCAATATATGGATTTTATTGCAACGAAAATCTAATGTTGCATAAACCTATTGCCTTGGAGTTTATTACAATGGTATGCATCGACTTTTTTGTCATTGTAATAACACCTATTACAACAACATTAGTTGTTATTGCAAAAACTTTTTTTCGTTGTATTAAGTCTTTTTTTTTTTTTTTTTGTAGAGATTGTATCATGCAATGTCATCACAATCACAAACATATGACTTTGGCAGCCATTTAAAAGGCTTTTACCTTAGGAATTCTTGACCTCCTCAAGCCTGGACTCAAGGAACAATATAGACACATGACCAAGAATGGAGGCCAAAGCCTAATAAGTTGAGTTGAAGTGGATGTTTACAAGTACTCGTGTGAGTCGAAATCTCCTGTGCCACTTTTCTTACTTCATTTTATACTTCACTAATAAGATTTGGCCATATGCCCGCCTAATTAATTAAATCTTACCATTATGACCTTTTTTTTTTTCTTTTGCCTAACTAAAAAAAAAAAAAATCCAAACACCTCCCTATGGACCCTACCACCACCGCCAAACTTGGCAGTTGCAGCCCTCAAAGTCGCCAGTCATGGAAATCATCATTGCCCAATCTACACCACGTCGGACATCCAAGCCAATCCCATCAACCACCAAAAAAACCCAACGGATTTGGAATCCATAAACAATCTAACACATTCAGTACCAACAATTCCAAAATTAATATTCTTTAACAAATTAACAAGAAAGAGAGAGATTTGAGAGATTTGGATTTGAGAAAGGGCAAAGTCTTTTTCTCTCTCTATAGTCGATGTCGGCCAAGTTTGGTGGGGTGAAGGTTGGGGGTGGTGGTAGGGAGGTGTTTGGGTTTTTTTTTTTTTTTTTTTCTTAATTTTATTTTAGGTAGGTAAAATAAAAAAGTCATAAAGATAGAATTTAATTAAGTAAGTATATATGTGGCAAGATTTTATTGGTGGTTTAATTAAGCAAGTAAATATGTGGTAAGATTTTATTGGTGGAGTATAAAGTGAAACTAAAAAAGTGAGACAGAATATTTGCACTCGCACTTGAGCCTAAACATGATATCAAAGGAATAATTAACCCCTTTTATGAGATTCACGAATTACATGCCTAAAATCTTGGTATATATAGTTACACCCCCTCATTATAGACCCATTATGACACAATAACAAAATGTCTACAATTAACAGAAATTCCACTAGAGCGTGTCTATGGAAAGTGAAATTCAAACCTTGAACAAGTATGAGAAAAATTACTTTACTTTCACTAGATTTGGTCTACTAGAATACTCCATTTGCTTCATCATCGAAGTAATTAGGCTGGTTCTGCGTCAGTAACCTTCCAAGCTCTCCTATGTTTTTGTAGACATTCACCCAATCCACCCGCCATTTAACCAATGGATTCATCAGTGTTGTCTAATCAACGTCTCTGATTTCATCAACCTAAGAGACGTTTTACTTCTAACTTCCAAGTCTTCTCAACACGATTACCCTAAAAAAGATTAAGGATCATAATAATTTAGAATCACTTACAACACTAAACCACCCAGCAAAAAGAGGAAAGTTTTAGGCTTTATGTCTTTGTTCATAACTTTCGCCGTTAATCCTCTTAACATTAAGAAGGACAAAATTTAGTTACAAACTTGGATGTAGCCAATGATTACAACTTAACTTAATATTTTTTTTTATTGGATGTAAATTTTGAAAATTACAAAGTTTGGTTACAAATTTAGTTGTAACTATTGGCTGCAACTCTACCTAATTTTTTTTATTAGATATGAATTTTAACAAATTCACAATTGGATAACATTTTCTTCTTATTTTTTTCATACTTGCAAAATTTATAGAATATAAAAAATCAGTAGTTATGTCATCAATTAAATATTTAAATTTTAAGTTTTTGTTGTTTAAAATTATAAATAAAAAATAAGTTTATAGATCAAATAGTGAATAATATCTGGTTGACACAAAATTTAATATGTATGTTAATAACATAAAGAATATGCAATTTAACGATTAGATTTTTAAAATATGTATTCATGTTAATATTTTTAGTAGAAATTGTAGTTATTGATTATAACCAAACTTTGTCCCATTAACAATAAGATTTTTTACTTTTTTTTGTTTTGTTGTTGTTGTTGTTGTTTTTTTTTTTTTTTTTGGTTTTAGAACTCTACTTAAAGCAATCAATTTTCAAGTACTACATTGATTGATTTAAGCATTAAAAAAAAAAAAAATTGCATCGTAGTTCAACTATTCAGAAAAAAGGAAGCTAAGTACTGCATAGAACAACCTTCCAATGCGTCTACCTGGAATTGGAAGTCCAGTGGTGCAAATATATTATCTATGAGGTAGACTTTAGATAACGTAGGCTTGAAATTGCCTAGTATATCATTTGTGGTAATGCATATCAGAATAATAATAATAATGTCCACAGCATGTGATTGCATTTAGGGACCATGGCCAACTTTTGCTTTTGTGTTTCTGAGAGCAAACATGCACGGTTAGTATGCCATACCGTTCTGGCCGTATATGAGGGACGGAATCTGTAAAGGCGGTGGTCTCCTTCAAATATTAATGTTGCATGCATGGTTTTGAGCTATCAGACATTACAAAATGCATGTTCTTATCTGTTGAGCCTCAACACTCTTTAAGAAGAACGTGGATAAAAACACTCTGAATTTTGCTGTACCCCCTCTTATATATGAGCTTGAAAGTTCATTGTCTAAAAGTTCATGGTAGAAATAGTATTGGGATGGGTGATTATGTAAGAAATACTTGTGTTGAAACCTTTTTCTTAGGTGACATATCAGTAATGAAAGATTATGATTAATATTGAAGTGGGTATCACTGATGTGTGTAGACCAGGTTTATTGCTTCATGTTGGCCATAATAGCACTTTACATATATTCTCATATTTATGGTGTCACACTATCAGAAAAGTACTTCGAGATCTTTAAAGTTCTTTTAGCAGAAATTTTCACTGATAAGTTTTAAGGGGCTATATAAAGCTAATAAACAACTTTAATGTTAACGTTGAATTTTAGAGCTTTTTAAGAAGAAAAATCTCTACAATTCACTGTTTATGTTTTATAAATCCATAATTTTAAAACGCTAGTCATCCTAATTTGCCAAACATTCAAAACGTTAAAGTGCTTTTCAATTAAAGTGCAATATATAGAGTGTGTTTGGCAAAAATTGTTAAATGTTTAGCTAGCTAAAGAGTTTTGAGTGGGTTCCTAAAGTTGAAATTCGAAAGCTCTACAATTTAGTATTTATGCTTTTTAAATTCAGAATTTTAAAACACAGTTTATCGTAATTTTCCAAACACTTGAGTTACATTAAAAGGTTTTCAATTAAAACTCTATATTGTAAAAGCTTTACAATTAAACCTTTACCTTTTACAACAATGCCTAATAGACACATATATGATATATATCACAAGTAAATCTACTGTTAAAACTCTATAGATAAAACTCTATTTCCCACATCAATGCCAAATAGGCACTTAGATCTACTTAAAATGAAAGGCATATATTATTTGTGATGGTCCTTTTCTCTCCCCCTTATTAGGCCTCTGTGTGTATGTAGTTAAGTGTTTATCGTCTAGCTCGCGATAAAGGACTGAATTACATGAATTGATACATATAAGCAATTTTACCTTAACTATAAATTTTCATATTTTTCCTATTCATAATGCTAATACATAACACTTTAATTAGAGATCTTGAGAATCTGTTTTTGTATTTTTTTTTTTTTTGGGATGGATAAAATACACTTTACACCCTTAAAGTTTGAGATTGCTTTGAAATTGGTTTTTCAATTTTCAAAACTTACAATTTATGCGATTGAGTATCACAACAATGCAGGTCTTTCATTCCGTCATATTTTTGCCTTTAACCCATCCAAAACAGCGTCACTTAAAAAAAATGAATAATGAATTTTTTTTTTTTAAATATCAAAGTAATAAAACAAACAAACGATTTTTTTCTTCTTCTTTGTAGTTGACTTGCCCCAAAGAAGGATCATTGCTGCACTCCTTCAACATTTGTTGGGACTTTTTAGCTGAAAAAACCTTGTTTTCTCAACTCAAAATATAAGCAGATGTTATATTCAAATTCAATTCTTCTAGTACCATATCATTCATCACAATTTGATAACATATATTGTGATTATATTGGTGAACAATTAATTCTACATAGACCCTCTATATTTTCTCCATTATTTATAATTGTACATGTCATAATTGTGGCAAAAATTATAGTCGAAAAGTTGTATTCACAAATTTCTCATTCAAATTTTAAAGGAACCCGTCAAAGAGGTCCTCCAAACCGATATCCCTAGAAAATAGAAATCCAAAACCCAAAAGCACCAATAAAAGAGAATAGAACTTTCTACCAAAAAAAAAAAAAAAGAGGATAGAACTCGTCATCATCCTCAACAACAAGCTTTATTTGCTTTAGATCTGACAACATGACTCATCATCATCATCCTCACCAACCAACAATGACTGTACCCATATCTCCATGGCTGATTTCACCTCACTAATCCTCCTTTCCTTCCTTTTCTTTTCCTCAATATGATAAGTTGAACTACGAACTTGTCATCATTCTCTTAAGGGGCATGTCATCAATATACCCCTAATACTAAGAGTAGATAAATATACATATAAAAACATGCATGCATATTTATGTAGATCCCTTATATCAAGTTCGTAAGTACCAATTTAATTACAGGATTTTTTTTTCCCTGGCAAAAAGCCTTTTGCTTTGCACTTTTTTGACAAATGTTATGTACACTCATCTGCAACAACTTCGTCCTTAATTAGATGAGTGTCATATTCCCTTCGGCCTCTCTCTCTCTCTCACTTTCACTTTGGCATTTGACTATGTATATTGTGTAATTTGTCTTCGCATGATGTCCTTACTGTGTGTGTGTGTGTGTGTCTGTGAGAGAGAGAGAGAGAGAGAGAGAGCCCTTACTGAAAATAGCAATGAAACCTGGGTGGTAGTAGTGTACTAGATCACTAGTGAAATAAGTAATACACAAATCAGGGGAAGAAGCCATGCATGTGGGTTGAACAATCAAAGGACCTAAACATAATTTTAGAACTTGAGCACCATTAATACTCCATAAATCCCATGTCTAGGGCTCCCAGATTGAAGAAAGATTAGGCGTTGATAGAAATTGGCACCTTTGTAGTGGTGGCAACAATGATGCTGTCAATGATGATGGTGATGGTAATAAACATGATGATGGCGATGGTGATATGATGGCATCAGTGTACTCCATTTGGGTGGATTGAACTTGTGAATGATCAAACGAAAAAGACCACGGAGAAAACGAGAGTCTAGCTGGTGGATGTAGTAATTGTGGTAAAGGAGGTGCAAATGACATGAATTTGGATGCAAATTCTGGATTATCATAAGGTGTTTCTTTGATACTTGGATTAATCATAGGGACACTTGTATCATGTGGATTGACTCCCTTGCTGAAATTTTGATCATGTGGATTGGGAGCAAGTTGATGGGGTTGGTCATAGCCCAGCGATGACCAAGTGGCATAAGAAGATGAATCTGATAGTATTGGTGGGATTAGAGGTGGGAAATTAACCAAAGTGGGACAACAGTTGGTATGTTGTAATTCAAGATCACCAAGAACTAAACCTTGTAGTATTGTGATTGGAGCTGGATGGTGTAGCTGATCTTGTTGAGAGTGTAGGATCAAATTAGGGTTTGCATTCAGAGGGGAGAAACCTTCCTCTGAACTAATAGGCTGGTCAATTTCAGGACAGTTTGCTAAAGCCCCAGGAATCTTAACTGCGTGGAACATGAGTTTCTTCTTTAGGTGTGAATGCCAAAAATTCTTAATCTCATTATCTGTTCTTCCAGGTAGGTGCTTGGCTATCTGAGACCACTTGTTTCCAAGAATGTTATGGAGTTCCTTGATGATAGCTGCTTCCTCGAAAGAGAAACTTCCTCGTTTTAAGCCAGGTCTCAGATAATTTATCCATCTTAGTCTGCAGCTCTTTCCACATCTTTGTAGACCTACAACATAAATCCAGGAAAGGGGAAATAAAGGGGTGAAGAACCTAGGAAATAAATATTATACAGGTTAACCTTGTAGATCTATATATGATATTCCCAGATCTCCTATTAAGGAGAACCTAGGTTCAAACTCCTTCTTTTCACTTATTGTAACAATAAAAAAATTTCTAAGGGTTAGATGGCCTGCAAATTTAGGTCTAAAGGAAGCAAATATATGAGAGTTAGAGCAACTTAATTAGATTATCACCATAGAAAGTATATAGAAGTGAACAAGTTAATTACCAGCATGTTTTGGAACTGAGGTCCAATTACTATGGCCATGGGTTGAAATATAGTTCATGAGTTTCTCATCCTCTTCTGGAGACCATAGCCCCCTCCTCACCTTTTGCTTATCGCAACATGAGTGACTTCTCATCCCCACTTTCTCTAAATCAGTAGTATATGATCCAAAGGCACAAGAAGTTCAACTTTGAGTATTACCTTCCAAAAAGAAAATTAAAGTGATAGAAAGGAAGAATATATAAAAGAAATTAAGCAAGGAGAATCTAGATCTAGCTAGCCCAAGGAGTGAAAACTAATGTGGAGACTGTGAATAGAAGAGATCATACACATAGAAATGGATCATATATATGTAGGTCTGAATTGGTATATTAGGGTTTATGGCAAAAGGGAAAAGAGTTTGTTGCATCTTTCTGTGTAAGAGTTGCATGGCTTAATAATGGATCTTTATTCTAACTCAGAGATGGGTGGCTGGTGCACATTGCACACATGTAGGGTGGTGGGCTTTTGTGTCCTGCCAGGTCCCACTTTGGACATATCTAGGATTATTGATCAAAGCATTAAACACTTTTGGATATAAGTGTTTGTTGTGGATGGACTTTTATCATGCTGGGCTATTTGAGGATGGCAATGATGAATTTCCGGATGATTGGAATTTCAATTTGCTGTGATATATTGTTTTAACCCCCACTTCTTGAGAATTTTCTCGGTGATGGCAATGACGAATTAATTAAGTGTGAAGTCAACTTATAATTAAACGGTTGTGATTGCTTGAAATTGAGGACTTGTTGTAGATTATTGAATATTGACACAATGAAAGTTACCACACCTTTTTAATGTGTGTTTAGTCTGTTTAGATTAGCTATTTCTTTAAGAACCATGCTTTCAGTAAAGTGGCGATCCTCCCATCCTAATCTTATCTGAACCGCGAGAATAACTGATTAAGACATGCCATTAACAAAAATATACCAAAAGTTTTACAGTTCAATCGATATTTTCTGGAGATTTTAAACGTTAATATGAATTGAAAATGGCTTCAAAATACTGGGATTTGGTTAAAATATAATTAAATGAGTTCTGTAATATTTAAGTTGGAATCTTGTAAAAAAAAAGGTAAAGATAATATACGTTCAAACACGTCCTATATAATTATGATATTGGAATCTAACATATGATAGGTCCTAGTCATTGTGCGGAAACAATTTGTCAATAATATAGGGGCAGCCAAAAAATTCTCGAAGTCCCATAATATTTTTAATAATTGAAGAAGAGGAAAGATACAACATATACGGAGGTTTCAGTAAAATAAATGATTGCAGCTTACTTCTACAAAATCTTCACAGTGTGTTTTCAAAGATTGGCTTTAAAGTTAACATGCAGTTGTGGGTTTCAGTTTCCTAGTTTTAGAAAGAAAGTAAAAGCAAAGTTTTCTGAGTAATGTTATCTTCACTAATAATTTATAGGAATTTTTTCCTTTTTTTAATTAGAAAACATGAATTTTGATGATAAGTGTTAGAGTCAAGCATTGTTAAGTTAACGTTAAATGCAAATCACATAGATAACACCGCTGAGATTGAAATTAAACAGGTAGAAATGGGAATATATAAGCTAAGGTGGAGATCTGATCTCTGAAAAATAGCAACTATTTTGTTTGTCTGCATAGTTAGCGTGTTTGTAACAATTATTTCCCATTGACAAAATCGGTACAATCAAAATCAACTCTGAGAAATAGCAACCATTTTATTCGACTACATAGTTAGCGTGTGCGTAAAAGTTATTTTACTTTGATATGATCGGTACAATTAAAAATGATAGGGAATATTTTCACCAGCCAGAAAATTTTTCTAACACCCTAAAGTCTTCAGTCACTAAAAGCATCTTGAGCTTACCAAAAGAGTCTTTGATCACCAAAAGCATCATTGGTCACAAAGGGACTGTGGCACCATGCGCCATACGTATCAAGGATTTGTTAGGTACCTTTCTTGACACAAGGCAACACACTTCATCTTGATGGACGTCACATATCAATGGGTCGTCAGGTACCCAGGAGTTGTCAAGTACCTTCCTTGACACTAGGCGACACACTCTGCTCTGACGGTCGTCACGTATTAATGGGTCGTCAAGTATCCAAGGGTTGTCAGGTACTTTCCCTAACACCACGTGACATATTTTTCCCCGACAGTTGTCACGTATTAAGGGGTTGTCTGGGATCTAGGGGTCATCAGGTACCTTCCCTGACACCATGCGACACACTCCGCCCTAACAGTCATCACGTATCAGTGAGTCATCAGGTACCTTTTTTGACACCATTCGACACATTCCACCCTGACGGACGTCACATATCAAGGGGTTGCTAGGGACCTATGGGTTGCCAGGTACTTTTCCTGACACCATGCAACACACTCCGCCCTGATGGTTGTCATGTATCAATGGGTCGTCAGGGACCAAGGGATCATCAAGGACCTAGGGTCATCAGGTACCTTCCTTGACATCACACGACACATTCCGTCCTAATGGTCATCATGTATCAAGGGGTCATTAGGTACCCTACTCATCGCCTAGAACATGCAGACACTAACTCGTCTAAACCGATAAGACACTTTTGATAGATGACCCACTATACTCGTCCAATCAACAGACCAACTTGCACATTGATAAGGGTATTTTTGTCCAATAAAGTCCTTTGATCACTTTGACCCATTATGATGGAATACTTCGCCACTGACTCGTCAGGGTACGTGCCTCTTTTGGTGGGACTAGCCAACTACGGACCTGTTGGGATGAACTCCTCATTTGACTTCCTTGAAGTCTCTACGAATTAGTTCTCCACGTATGGTTGCATATGTACCCGACGGATGGTCATGTCTTATCCTTCGTATTCATATCGACAGACGGATGTTCATACCGATGGTTGAGTAACTGGGTCTCACAAACTTTTACATATTCTTCACTCATGCATCCCTATATGGAAAGAACTTGCGCGCCACGCCCAAAGACCCTACTCCACGCTCATGTCTTTCTTATATAGGAAGTAAAGTCCAAGATCTTGGGGTCTTAGCTTCAAATCTTCTTTACAAGGAAAAACCCTACATTTAAGAGATTTTGGTTAGCTCTACACCACTATATAAGCACTGGGCCTCTTCTTCCTTGAGGTATGTACAATTTCCTAACTCTTATACTTTTGAGTCATTGAAGATTTTTTTATCACTGACTTAACTTTCAGAGGGTCTTTGGTTGGCACCCCACCGGTGCTCTCTGTAGGTTCTTCATCTTCTTTGCTCTTTAGGTACCTTATTCGATGCTTGTGTGGACGATCAACTCACTGAAAATTTTATGCATCATCAAAAAACTACTAGATAAACAATATATAATTTTATCGATCTTTATTTTATTTGCTTTTTTTTTTTTTTTGCCTTCTTTTCACCCTTAACTTCAGTCTTCGCATGCGCACACACACACTCTCTCTTTTGTTCTTTTTCATAATCTTTGAGCTTCCATCTTCTTCAACAATCTAATCTTCTTTGCACTCCAATCTCCTCTAAGGTTTTAAGTAATCTCAGTAGCCCTTCATTTCTTACTTCTGCTTGCTATGGAAAATACAGGCCCTCAAAATAGCGACTAGGTGCTTTTTTATTACGCTTTATTTTCTCCAACTTTTTTTCTTTTTTGAAAAACGATAGCAGTTTCACTAGTGTCAAATAAACTTCGGTGGAGAATCTTTCTCCTAGCTAGTACATGTACATTACATCATTATAGTTCCTGGCCTTTTTTGCAAGCCTTTGAGCTGGTTTATTAGAAGAAGAATAACACCACATAAAGCTTGCTGCACTGATACCACGAGTCAACACATGTATGTCCTGCAACAACAGACCAATCCGCAAGTGTAAGGGAGGCTGGGAATTAAGTTCCACCATTGATAAACGAGTCCAAGTTTCAACCTCCAAATCTTGAAGCCCCAAGTCAATTGCAAAATGATCATTACCTCCAGTAAGCTAATAATTTCTCCAAACTTATTTCAATATAGTACTTTTAGCACTTTCACTTTTTTTTCTAAGTATAACTTATTAAAACTTTATTTTTTAAATTAATGGAGAACCACTTTAAAAAATAATTAAGATACTTTAAATAAGCAAACCATGCAAATGCTTAAGAATAAAATCACACACAAATCATAAAAATTAAATGGAAAGGATATTCATTCACACTTATTCACACCCACTATTTCACACATACACATATAGTGAGAATGCCAAAATTTTAACATATAAAAGTGAACGCAAAATATAGAACAAAAAATATGGAACAAAAAATATAGAACAAAAATATTTATTGTTGTGGCTCAAAGCCATTACCGATTCTTCCATAAAGAAGAACTTGAGTTTGAATTCCCGTCTTCTATATTGTTGTAAGTAAAAAAAAGAAAAAAAAAAAAAAAGAAAGTACAAACAAGATATAGCTAGATAGAAAACTAAAGTACCATAAGGGACTATGACTAATTACGTTATTAACCTGAGAGTTTGATTCATAAAATTAAAAATAAAAATAAAAAACTAAACCTGAGAGATTGATTTAATTACGAATTAAATCTTGGAAGTTTCAATTGTATCTAAATTAAAATTTAAAAGCCCTTAGTTACCAATGAAACCCTTGGTTAGTCACTGTAAACTAAAAGTTAAAAAAAAAAAAATCTTGATTTAGACCCTAATTAAAGAACTAAGCAGCGACTCAATTCATTAAGTATCGATTGACTTTGAATAGATAGCACAAACAAATGTTTCAATCTTAGCTATTAATTACCAAATTTAAAAACAACAATAAAAAAGTTAGTAAAAGTCATACAAATTTTGATGATGAAGTGGAAAACCTATGAAAAATATTTTCAAAGGAAAAGAAAAACCATCCCTTGAAATCCAATTTTGTAGAAAATCCATGATAAAAGAAATAGTTATGATAATCTTACAAAACCTTAACATCTCGATTCTTTATGAGATCTCAACAAAAATGTCTCACTTAGGCTTCATTTGGGAAGCGCGTTTGCGCTTCCTATGTTTGCGTTTCTCCCATTTTCATTTTTTTTTTCAACTCAGCGCTTGTTACACTATTCATTGACCATGAACAGTGAAAATAGGGCAATGAACAGTGTTAAACAGTAACTAAAAAAATATTTTTTTATTCTTTTTAGTTTTCAGCAAAATAAGCAGTATCCAAATGCATACTTATACTACAAAAAATAAAGGTTATAGTAGCGTTTGAAAAATGTCACTATATGTCCTAAAAACGCCATCATAAGTCTTTTTGGACTATAGTGGCATTTTCAATAGTGACACCACAAAACACCATTATTTTATAGTAACTATAGACCTATAGCGGAGTTTTACAAAAATGGTACTACAGGTCCATATCTTATAGTGGTGTTTTTAAAATGTTGTTATAGATCCTTTTATATATATATATATATATATATATATATATATATATCAAATGGCTATAACAACGTTTCAAAATGTCACTATAGTGAACAGCCACCAAAAAAAAAAAAAAAAAAAAAAATACGAAACATAAAATTAAATGCTTTCAAATTTTAAAAATTAAAATTTCAAATTTAAAAATTAAAATTTCAATTTTAATTAAATTAAGAAATACAAAACAGAATTAAAACAGAAAACAAAAAAATAAACAAAATACAAACACAAACCTAGAAACCATGCTCCAAAATACAAGAACACATGCCCGCAATACAAACACAACATGCTCCAAAATACAAGAACACAAACTCATTAAATTTCATCTCCTTCAACGAAACCAACCCAAATCCAACACCAAATCCATTTAAGGAACACAAAAGCACAAGCTCAAAAACACAAGAGCACAAATCCAAGAACACAAACCTAGATTTCAACATAAGCACAAGATTAGAAACACGAGCACATATCCAAAAAATTCAAAATCAAAACCCAAATCCAAATCAAGACATAGACATAGACATAATAGAATATCCACTTCATTCAAAATGTTCATCATTTCCTCCATTTTCTTACTTGCCAAACTAGAAAGAACCAAAAAAACACAAAAAAGCAGAGAGAGAGAGAGAGAGAGAGAGAGATAAAGGAAGGGGAATGGGAGGGTCTAATTGGCGTCAGTCTAGGTTGATCGGAGCCTGATCGGTGTCGATGGGTCATGAAGGGAGGGCTGGGCTTCACGGCTCAGTGTCAGTGGCCTAGGTAGTGGTGGGATTGGTGTTGGGGTGGGTCATTCCAAGTGTGGATGGGCGGCGACGTGGATGGGCTAGGTGGGTTGGTGGCTTGGGTGTTGAGAGAGAGTGACATAGTGAAAGATGAGAGATGAGAGTGAGCGAGTTAGAAAGTGAGAGATAGATATTTCGTATTTTTCATTTTTTTTTTGGTGCTGGACCTATAGTGGCGTTTGAAAATGCCGCCATAGGTCCCTTATATTATTATTATTTTGGGTTGGGCTATGGTGGCACTTTCCTAATGCCGCTATAGGCCCTTGTAAGACCAGGACCTAAAGTGGCATTTGAAAAATGTCACCATAGGTCTCTCAAATTTTTTTTGGTCTGGACCTATGGTAACGCTTTCCAAATGCCGCTATAGGCCCTTGAAAGACCAGGTACTATAGCGGTGTTTGAGAAACAGCGTTATAAGTCCTTCAATATATATATATATATATACATATATTTTTTTTCATGTTGGACTATAGTGGCGCTTTCTAAATAACGCTATAGACTCTTATAAGATCAGGACTTATAGTAGCGTTTGAAAAACACCTCTATAGACACTTCCAAACGCTGCTATAAGCCAGTGTTTTAAAACACCATTATGGACTCAAGAAAATGCGGCTATAGAAAACCTATAACAGCGTTTTTCATAAAGGCTACTATAGGGTACCTATAGTGGCATTTTTTATAATTGCCATTAAAAAAAAAAAAAACACCACTATAGGCCCTCTTTTTTGTAGTGTATTACCTTCCCACCACAATGATTGAAGTATAGAGTTCTTTTACACAAACTTCCTCAACGAAAAATCCTTTTTTGCAATTAGTTTGGAACTTCAGAAGGCAATAATAGTGAACTCACTAAGAATTAATATTAGTTTAAGCTCAACAATGAATAATCATATAAAGGATTTTTCAATTTTGGCTCAAGGAGAATGGCTCTCAAGAGTTACTTTGTAGGGCAGCCTTATGCTCTAGAAAATCATGCTTTGGAAGATTTATATAGATAAGTTAAGGTTTGGTAGAAATTAGACTACAAAAAGAAATAGAAAATAGCTAGGTTTACACAATCTCACTCAAATGGGTGTAAGTTTCTACCTGTTAGAGATATATTAGCTCATCAGCATAGGCCCAAGCCTAATTCTATTTTGTGTACAAGCCAAGTCTTGTACTTGTACTAGAAGTCTATTAGTCTAGGGTTTAGTCTATTATATATACACATGTTATGGTTCATTGTAACACAGGATTTATACTACACTCTAATATATTATTGATATAACCCTTTAGGGTATCCTCCGTAGATGTAGGTCGTTAGGCTGAACCATGTAATCCTCGTGTATTGTTGTGTTCTATATGCTTTCGTTTCCATACTAGCAAATTCAACATGGTGTATCAACGTTAATATTTAACTTAGTATCAGATTCACCTTTCTGTAGCCATGGTTTTTTGTCCTTACGGTGTATTTAAGAGCAATTTTTGTCTTTCTCGGTGTTTCTTCGCTACGTTCATCTTTTTTGCCTTCCCATTGCTACCGTCAAAACTCTCCGGTATAGCCATGCCACCGTCAGAAGTCACATCAACACTACAAGACCATTGCCTTCCCCAAACCACCGTCACAGAACCAAACTTCATTCAGGAGATCTTCTCAACCTTATCAAATCTCAATGTTTCATCAAGCTTCTATCTTGAGTTTGAGAGGGGGTGTTAGAGATATATTAGTCCGTTAGTATAGGCCCAAGCCTAATTCTACTTTGTGTGCAAGCCAAGTCTCCTACTTTTATTAGAAGTCTATTAGTCTAGGGTTTAGTCTACTATATATATATATATATATATGTTATGATTCATTGTAACACATGATTTATACTACATTCTAATATATTATTGATATAGCCCTTTAGGGTATCCTCCGTAGATGTAAGTCGTTAAGTTGAACTACGTAAATCTCGCGTGTTATTGTGTTCTATACTTTATGCTTTTACTTCCGCATCCATACTAGTATATTTAATATGGTGTATCAATGATAATATTTAACTTTGCCTAACTTTGAACAAATTCAACTTTTGTTTGAACAAAAATGTCTACAAATTCTTTGAACCACTTTTACAAATCATACCAAACATATTACATTAATTATAATCCTCTTGACACAGATTTTGTCACATGAAATTTGCCAGTCCTAAAACCTAACAAAGGTATGAAAAACACTATACCTCTAATTGACACAATTGATAGTTTTAACACATAATTCAAAGATTAAAATAATAGTTTGTCCATGATTTTTTAGTCTCTATAGGTCTCATTTGCTGTTTATGAGGATTCTATTAGTTTTTGGCAACAAAGAGAGTCATCAAACGTCCCGGTAACAAGGACTTTTACATTACAGCCTGAACATTGATGTAATAGAAATTTTTAAAATTTTAATTTATATCAACATAAACTCAGAGGTTTATAACATAATATAAGTTAGTAAAGCCAACTGATAAAAAAAACTATATTCGTTTTGTTAGCTTAGGTAATTTCAAATTCTGTAAAACTTCCTCTAATAATTATTCTTGTTCATTTCTCTAAACTTAAAATGCTAATTTTCACTTGCATATATATATATATATATATATATATATATATATAACATTAATTTGATTGTGATCTTGAACTCTTGGTTCAAACTAATATTAATTAATTTCAGTTGACCATATCAAGCAAGGGTTCAAATGGCCAAAAAAAAAAAAAAAAAAAACTTCATTATAAACTACGTACCAAAGATATTCCTTCCTATGGGTGCAATATACGTAAGATAAAGAAAAAGGTGATTCTCTCATTTCTCTTGAGGTGTAGCTATCTGTGGCCTGAACTGCATCTGTATGCTTAGATGGAGTGTCCAAAAAAAAATCAACACGTACGAATTGAAAGGTGTTGATTCAAACATTACATTGATTTTATGAGACTTCATGTTCATTTTCATGTATGGTCTTTTCTTGTGTCTCATACACTAGTTAGAAAAAGTTTTAAAAACTCTTCTGTCATGAAGAACAAGGACGTCAAATAAAGTTAGTTTGTCACACATATACATTCCTGTTTATCTTCTGAAATTTAATGTACTGCCCTTCTTGCCGTACGTAGCAAATCTCTTCACTGTGGCTTAAAAGGACTTCTGAGGCCATCTCAATGACAACGACGAGTCAGCCTTTTTCGTGACTTTGTAAGTGGCAAATTGTAATCAATGACAATGAAAAAGCTCAGCTCCAAATTGATATCATGCTCTCGAATTCATTACGTGGAAATTGAAAAGATTATTTGTGTAATTTTAGTTACATAACTCTTTTAATGTGATAAAGTTTAGTTTCAAACATGTTTCGAGCTATCATATTCAATTTATAACGTAACGATTATAAGAATACTAATATGTATTATTCAAATGGTTAGTCAAAACTACACATGTACGGTATTTTTAACTGCCATATATATTAGGTTGGAGCTATAATCTAACTCCAAATATGTTTGTAATAAAAAAAAAATTTTTCCATTTTCTAATGAGTTGTTTAAATATCCACGTTAATAGTTTTATAAATTACTAGGTAGTGAGTTGTAGAAGATTTCTCCAAACTAATTTGAAGCTAATCTTTGTCTGGCACCAAAATTTTCTAGGGCAATGTTCTAGCTAGGTCTTCCCTTTTTTTTTTTTTTTTTGAGATGAGTGTTCAAACTTCAAATAGCCTCTCTGTCTCTCTCTCTCTCTCTGTCTCTCTCTCTCTCTCTCTATATATATATATATATTAAACTATAAAAACAGTACCTTAAATTAGAATTGCACTTTCTTTATAATGATAATTTGATTAAAAAAAGAAGAAGAGGAAAAAGAAGAAGCTAAATTACACTAGTATCCTTTAATTGTATAGTTCAAATGGTTGAACAGGATTGTTTTTAATTCCCTTTCCCTTTCCCTTTTCTTCGTCATATGACCGCTTAGATAGGGGGCAATTAACAAATAACATCATTTAATAATTATTTGGTAAAAATTGCATTTTTAATTTTTAAAGCAAAATATTCTCTCTACAAAATAAGTTAGGTTAGAGGATGCTGGCTATCTTTTTTTAATTTATAATTTAATAGTTAGAATGAGAGAATTCAAACCCTAAATTTAGATGTTTTCGTTAAAAATACCAAAAAATGCCAACAAGTCAAGTTATAAAACTTTTGACAATAATGAATTGACTAAAATTCATATTGAAATTGTTTTTATATTTTTGTTACATAGAAAGTAGAAGAGGGGAGATTAACAAATGTAAGGTATCATAAAAGATGCTATTATCTCTAGACTTTCCCTTAAACTCCCCAGTGATATTGTCTTTTCGGAAAGAAAATTTCAATCTTAAACACTAAAAAATTATCTTTGAAAATACATTCAACGTTAAAATATAATTAAAAAAAAAAAAGATTAAAATCATCTTTTCCAAAAAACGATTTGTTGACTTTAAAATAATCCTCTCGTTGGGAAGAGAATTTTTGAATGTCAACAATACGAAAGCCCTTTAGGATAGTGATAGACAGTTTATACTTAAAAAGAAAAGCCATGTAATTAAGCTAATAAAGATAGGATATAACCTGTTAAACTAATGAGAAAATAAACAAGCCAGGGAGAACTGCCTAGTTATTATCATTGCTTTCTGTAGTTCAATTAATTTGCTTACCTCTCTTGTGATGGAAAAGTCATGTAAAGTTGGATAAATTTGTTTATATTTAAATTTCAATGGTCCTTTTTCTTTTGGGTGAAGTTATTAGTATTTTCATTGAGATCTCAGGAAAATTATCCTAGTTTATGAAGTTATTAGTATTTTCATTAAGATCTCAGGAAAATTATTCTAGTTTATTACTAGTTATGCCTTACCATGTAAGTAAACTATGATTTGGTAATGAGTTCAAATGTGGGTACCAAATAACATGGGAATAAAATCCAATAAATTTAATTACACTTTTTTGTCCTCAAATTTTTCATCATATTTTAAAATGATCCCTAATCTATTCACTATAAAAGAATATTCTTATATTAGAATATGGAAAATTCTGAGTTGTCAAACTAAAACCAATAAATTTTTTTGCACTGACATTAATATGGAGCCAATGGTAAATTGACAAAGAGAAGGGGAGGAGGAGTAGAGGGAGATCAAAGGTAGAACTATACATTGCTACAACTTAAGAAGATTCAATAATCTGTCAAGAGCATTGTGACTCAATTGGTACTTCTTAGAGTTTTTAACAGAGTCATTCAAGGTTAAAATCTCCCTTTCTCCCATTATCGAAATATAAAAAATCTCTCTCTCTCTCTCTCTACCTTGTTGATTTTTAGTTTTTAGGCTAATTTTGAGTCATGTTTTTGTACCCCAGTTGAGAACCACACTCCTCATACACCAAATTAACTTGCAACATAGTACCACCCCTTTGCAGGAGTAGGCAACTACCTCTTTGATGTAGTACAAAAGGTATGATAGGGGCTAGATCTTGTTTTAATTAGATGCAAAGACTTAAATCCATAAGGCGCTCCTTGAATGATCCACAAAAACTAACTCTAGAATCAATCAGAAAGAAAAATGAGAAAACCACTTTGAAAATATTGCTGATCAAATTTTGAATTAAAATTTTCATTTTTTTATATATTGCAAGTCTATTTTTCGTTTTCTTCTCAATCAATTCCTTATTTTCCCCTTTATCTGTTTCAACAAATTCTTGCAAAGCATTATATTTGTATTCAATCTTGACTTGTGGTGGGATTTCATCACGTTCAGTGCCTTCAATATCTTTTTCTTCACAAGTACGGCTTGATGTTTTTCAACTCTAAACTTAGCTCTTCACTTGATGATTGGACATCAGAATTCTTGTTAATATCCATACTATATGAATTTATTCCCTTATAATTATGACTCCAATGATACAATATTTCATCAAAATCATAGAGAAAGAAAAAGTTTACCATCATCTTCTTCATTCTTGGCCTTGAGGAATTTCTAGGCTTAACCCTTTGCATCCTAAAATACTCTGTATCATTCCACCAATCTGCTTCATCACTCGCAAAGTTACTCAATAATAGTTGCATGTTAAAACATTCAATGATTTTTATGCAAGCAAAATAATCTTCAAGATTCAAAATATGATCTATAAAGTCTTCTAAGTATGAAATGAAATCAAAGCATGGAATATCATTAAACTTAAAACCATAACAACGGATAGGTTAACCATGATCAGCATAGTTCCTGGCATGATTATCTCCATTTCCTTTTGTCTGGCATTCAAACCCAAATCAATAGGCATGTCGGGAATCTCTTAGATTCCACAAGTCATCCTCTTATCATGAGCTTGAATCATCTCCTTAAAGGTCTTCACCCCATGATCACCATCAGTGGTGTGGTTACTTTCTTAATCGCCTTTTGCCATATCAAAATGTTAAAGAGTTTTGATACCAATCGACAATGAATAGAATGCGTGATAGAGGTTGGATCTCGTTCTAGTTATATGCAAGCCCTTAAATCCCTAATGAGCTCCTTCAATCCACAACAAATAATTTTGAAATATTATTGATCAAATTTTGAATTGAATTAATGTTTTACGACCTATCTAAAGGCTCAAAAAAAAAAAAAAAAAAAATTTTCAAATAAAAATTTTCTTAAACATGTCTTAATTAATATAGTACCGGATTTAGTGCTTGTTTGAGATGCACTTATAACTATAAGCCAACTTATTTCTTATATTTTCTACCATTTGTTGGTCTTATGTGAGTCACCTACTTATTTATTTAATTTTTGCTTATTTTTTCTATTATTTGTGAGTTCCACGTTCATTACCTGCTTATTTTATTTAACTTTTACTTTTATTTACAGTACTTTTAACAAAAAGTTAGATAAAGTACTCTCAAACAGAAATTAAAACTCTAAATTAACTAATTATAAAGCTCTTAAAAACTTTTAAAACAAGAAAATAAAATCCTAAATATTAATATAAAAAATTACATAAAAATATCAAATCTTCTAATTACCTAGATCACTACATCACTCTTTGTATTTGTCCTTTCGTTAACTTTAGAATAGTCTCCTTCTTCTGTGCTCCTTCTCACTTCTTCCCATTTGGTCTCCTCATGTATTTGTCTCTGTTAGGTTGTTAAAAGTCTTGTCCTTGCATTTTAATGCAACTTCCAAAAGAAGGAATCTTAATTTGATTATTAGTTGATTTGCAATAAAAATTTGTGTGATCTTGAAGGGAATGTCAATAGGGAAGAGACTTAATTTTATGTTGGACAAGGTACTCTGCATGCTCGATCTGCTTCTCCGTTTCTTTGTTTACAAAACTTTTCCTTTTCTTTTAATTATCTCTGTGAAATGCCATGCTTTACTCCTAACTTTTGTTCTATTCATCAGAGCAGTTACTTCTTCAACTATCTAATTCTCAAATCTTACATCTGAATTTACTTTAAAGCCAGAATTTATTTTGACTGCTGCTGGCCATGGGTACTGTTCCATGATTCAGACTTTCTTTTGCGTGTTTTTTTTTTTTTTTTTTTTTAAATTTTATTATTTTATTATTATTACCGTGGTGTCCTCAATGACTAAAAATGCATTTCTTCTGTCCACCATTTAATTTGCACCTACATGGCAATTATATGTGGGCTTAAATTCATAGCTTTTCCACATGAATTATGACTCCTTGTTATCAACTATGTATGGTTCAGTTGGACCTTCAATCTCCCAATTTGTCCCTCCGCTAGAAAAAGGTATCTCATGAGACCTCTTTTTCATGTAAATTTCACACTAATGAAAGCTAGACATGGTATGAGAGAAATGTCTCATAAAATATTTTTTCTTCAGCTAGTGACTTTACACGTGTGTGTTTGGCATGGATTGTTTTTGCTAATTTATTTTACTATTCAGCTTATTTTTGCTACTATTTATGGATCTCACTGTACTATTTTAGCTAACTTTTACTTTGTTTATAGAGTATTTGTACGTTTTTTAGACCCCTTAAAACATAATCAGATTAACCTAGTTATTTAGTCAAGTGATTAACTTAGGTATATTATGCAGATCTAGGTTAACATAGATAAATCATATTATTGCAAAGTGCAGAAAATAAAGAACACAACAATATGATAACCCAAGAAAACCAAACCGGTAAAAAACCTGAAGATGATTTAACCTAGCTATCCTCAAGCTAAAACAAATCCACTATGAAAGAATTGAAGTTTACACAATAGCGACCTAGACCATTAACATTCTATTGCTACCTCGAGTAAGAAACTTATTACCACGATCACGTGACAGCTCCGAGTCCATGGACTACTTCTTTCTTGGATTCACAGCAAGCACAAGCACTCCTACTTGTATATCTTTAAGCTCTTGAAACAGCAACTGAATTGATCACCAAGCTCTTGACATCAATCTTGAGATTGGAAACCCTAAGTGAATGTGAAGGCAAACACCTCTAGATCTCATATAAGATTCACATACACAGCATAATAAGCAACCTCAAAACGTGGCTAGGATTTTCCCTTTTATACCTAGGGCAAAACATAAAACCCTACATGTCAAATGGGCTTAGGCTGAGTTGAAAAATTCTACAGAAAAATAATCTACACGACTTTCGATCGATCGAGTCTAATTTTCGATCGATTGAGCCAAGCAGATTTACACAGTAAATCTTGTAATACACTCGATTCCAACTTTCCACTTAAACATACTTTGAGCAAGTCTAAAACAAAACTAAATGTTTTGATCATGGTTTGCCAACATTACAAATTGAATTTCTAATACATTTAACCTAAAGTCTTAGAATCTAACAAACTCCCCCTTTGGCAATTTGTGACAAAACACAAACTAAACAAATTGCTCAAAGTTTACAAAAAATCAGCCCAATACAATATCATTGCCCAATGCACAAATTCAACCTAACTATTATCTATCAGTTGCAAGTGTAGACAACAGTACGACTGAATCAACCTGTATATTCTTAAAACACTTAACAAACACATAAACGCATGTATGAAAAATACAAGTAACACAAAAAAAAAAAAACTTCTTAATTTCACATAATATAAACTACAAGACATATATCATGAATAGCCTCATAAATATAAATTAATAATTAATGTAGCATAATGTGAAACAAGAAACAAATACAAATACATCGTAGTAACTCACCCTATCATGAACAATCCAAAACAAAAACAAAACTACATCATGAGCCAAAAAAGTAGATACACAATGAAACACCTAGATACAATCTAAAGCTCCACAGCTCAAAACAATAAAATCTCCCCTAACAACAAAAACTCCCCTACAAATATAAATGTACTCCTTTTTATGACGAATTGCCAAAGGGCACTCACTCATCATCAAAAGAAGGTGGCGAAGGTGATCGTCTAATGCTTTCCAAATCCGCTCGTAAAGCACAAAGCTCATCAAGCATGTCTACTAAAAGCTGACCATGAGCCACCTGAATGGTCATAACAGTCTCCAACATACGACGAATGTCTGAATCATCCGAAGTAGAAGGTAGAGGAATAGCAGCAGCAGCAGCAGGATCAACAGACGCCTCAGTTGAAGTAGCACTTGTAGTAGAAGGAGGAGGAGGAGGAACACCACCAGACGACTCAATCCTATGGCGTTTAGAGTTTGCTCTCATCTGAGCAGCCCTCTACCGAAGAAAGGTGGCATCTATGGGAGCTATGATGTGAACGGGCTCAGACGTAGGAAACTACTCTAATCCTAAATGCAAAAGAATCCGATGAATAAAAACCGAAAAGAAAAGAGCATGAGAAACAGAACTACTCCGATGAACCTCAATCAAAGAACGAATGAACAGAAGAGGAAAACTCATAGGAGCATCTGTGACAAAGGCATACAAAAATGCACAACACTTAATAGGGATGGTGTGCAGATGAGAGATAGGCTACAAAGATTGACAAGCAATCCGAAAGAAAAGATAATGAATCTCAATCAACTCAGCAGAAGTCATTCGAGGATCTGAACCCCACTGGATAGAAGTACCAGTAATATATGACATGATATCATTAAGCAGAGGAGACTTATCATAAGGTTAGACAGGATGCTGGACTAGTGGCATCCTAAGAGCATCAGCCACTACTGAAGGAGTAATGATGAACTCATCACCCCATAGCCAACTCTTGACTTGAGCGTTGGAATCATAGGCGTGGACAGAGAGATTCGAGTAGAACTCTCTTATCAAGGTAGTCGGAGGAGGATGAGCAACATCCAACAAAGGCAACCAGCCACGACGGTCAAAGTTTCTCCTAATCTCACCATCTAACTCATCTAACAAAACTTTCTTCTCAACCTAGACAGTCCTACGAATGTTTAACTTCTCATAAGTTTTCAGGTTTTTCTCACTCTGAAACCTAGAGCTATCAAAGTAGGAGAAGAAGAAGAGGAGGACATCCTATGAGCTCTAGTCTTCCTAACCATGATTCTAAAGAGCAAAAGAATAGACACAAAAAAGACAGAGAAAAAAAAAAAAAAAAAACCAAGGACAGACTGCAAGTTAGCACATAAATATATAGAAATAACAATCTATATGATGCATGAACAATTTCAACACATGATGCATGCTCTAATGCAATGAGAAGTAGTTCAATTTTACTTAAAAAACACAAAATTGGTTTGAGCATAGAGTTTATACCAAAAACCCCAAATTTTGAAAAGCCACTTTCAAAAAACCAATAAATTGACCAAATTGATCATTACACAAGATAGATAACACATAAGAATGATCAAATAAATCAATCTAACAAGCCAATTTCATCAAATTAAGCACAATTGAACAAAATCCCCAAATCGGGTAGTTTCAAGTCCTAGAATTTTCAATTTTTCCCAATTCAACAAATTGATCAAATTAAACACCAAAGAACAGTTTAATAACATCCTATAACAAAAACCCATTGATCAATTTCCAAAGAAAAGATTGAAATCAACAAAAATCCCAATTTCTCATAGGTTCAAAATTTACCCTAAAAATGCATGAAACATGAAAATAATTGAAAAAGGAAGGGTATAAAGGTCTTACCGGCCTTAGATGAGAAAAACCTTGCAAGAAATTCGAAGGAAAATGACAAAAATTAGTTTTGACTCCTTAACCGATCGAATTAGAGAGAAAGAGTTTTGAAATAGTGTTTGAACACATGAAAACTAAAGTTTTTAAAAAACTCTCCACGCGATTTTTAATTGATTGAAATTTTGATTCGATCGATCGAAAATGCTTTTGATTGATCCAACAGCGATCGAGCACCAATCGAAACAGACAAAACCAAACCAAATTTTTAATCGCAATTTCGATCGGTCAAGAAATAGGTTCAATCGATCGAAATTTTGGAAAAAATAATTTTTTGAAAAAACCAAGCAATTTTATACAGAAACTCTTCAAAGCATATTATTTTATGAATAAAATGCATGAGTATGAGATGAAATGCTTTTCAAAAACACTCGTTTTGAACCTAGTTTTCCCAAAAATGAGATTTTCAATCAATTCTCCTTAAATTCTCAAACTTCAAACACATTTTGCATAAAAATCAAGGAATTCTTCAACCTTGGTTGGCCAAACCATAATAACACACAATAACATGTACAAGGTTTAGCAAAAAGTAATTTGTGTTATGTGTGCAACTAGCAAAAACTTGAGTACATGTGAGGTGATATGTGAATATTAAGCAATCACAATTTCTACAAAATTCATCACATACAATTGAAGGAGACTATCACCTAAAGAGTTACATCATATAACTCACATCTCCTAGAATAAAAGCTTGCAATCATGTAAGTTTCTTGATTTACCTCATAATGTACACACCAATTTTATTTGAATGTGAAGTTATTATAGCCCAATATTGTACACAAAAATTTTAGCATTTAAACCAAGGCTACACTCTATGTTCTTTTTTTGAATGTGCTACACTTTCTCGAGTACAAAATCTTACGATATACACTAAGGTGTTCATGATTAGCTAATAACCAGTGGTGAGATGATTATTTATGAATTTCTCAATAGGTTCAAGTTCGACAATCAAAGGCATATGACTTCAAGATCAAGATCATATGATCAAAAACTATAAACATCTTCTCACACAACATGCACTACAAAATTTCAACTAGTAAAGTGCAATAAATAAGCTTATCCAAGCTAAATAAGGTACATAAACATATTATGTAAAGATAAAGTGGCCAACCTTGATATCAAATCCAAGAAAAATAATGCAAAATACATTTTGTTTCCCTTTTTTTTATTATAAAAAAAATCCAAGAATGAAATGCATGAATGTTATGCAATGCAAATTCTAGAGAAAACACAGAAAGCAAAAACAACAAAGAAAAAAAAATGGTCATAAAGAGTAGATCAATGAAGCACAGGGACCATGTCAGAAAGACTCAATTAGATCGAGCCTTTTGCATCCAAAACTTTTTAGATGCAACTCTTGCATTGGAGTTATTATTCACATTAGAATTCTGAGCAACTCCGGGATTGGAATTAAGGTTTAAAGTCTTTACCAACTTACCAATAAGTATCATAGGATCTTGTGCTTGAGACACAGGTACTTTTAGCTTATTTGCTCGCTTAGCAACTTGCAATTTGAAACAGTTTGGACGAATGTGCCCAGACTTTCCACAAAAACCATGCAGACTTATCATGCAACTTGCCTTTTGGAAGATTAGGAGCCTTAGGTTTAGATTCTTGAAGATTAACCCTAATCTTCCTAGAAGGTATAACTTCTACAGGTTTGACAACCTCACTCACAGGGGGCTCAGAAGAAGAAATAAAGTTTGTGGAACATGATTCAGGCACAGAGATGTTTTCTACAAAACCTAAACCAGTTTTGTCAGAGGGAGACTTTTGAGTACTCAACATGTGATCAAGTTTGGAGCTTGCAGACCTATTAGTTTTTTCTCCAACAACAGATAATTCAAGTTTCAAATTCTTAACTTTATCAAGCAAAAGCATGTTCTCAGTCTTCACATTATTCAACAATTCATTAGCATCAAACAGTTTCACAAGCAAATTTTTCTTATCAAGTTCAAGAGATGCAATTTTCTTTAAGCCTAAATCAACACTCATAACATCCTTTGCAACAACTTGTCAAAGTTTGTTATAGGCTTCTTGTAAATCTGCATCATTAGAGAGTTCCCCATTAGAAGGGTTCTCCTCAATAGCAACACTTTCATCAACTACAACAGTAGCAGTGAAAGCAATGAAGTTTCCATTCTCATCACTTCCAGACTCATTGTCAGAAACTTCATCATCACTAAGAGTTACAGCCATAGCCTTACCCCTTAGACCTCAAGGATGTAGGACATTTTGATTTCACATGACCATACCCTTGACAACCAAAACATTGTTGACCTATAGAATTAGTAGAAGGTTGACCAACTTTCTCTTTAGGTTTTTCAGTGTTATTCACTTTAATGGGATCATTCCTCCTAAAATCTAGGTTCAGCATTGTTTTTACCTCTTATCCTTTTGTTGTTGTTCCTAAGGGTCCGTTTGTTTTGACTGAAAAGCATTTCAGGAAATCATTTTACACCTAGCTGTGCGTTTGGTTGCACATGAAAAATTTGGTCAAACGGAAAATCATTTCCGTTGACCGTAAAATATACCCCTCAGACCCGGAAATCATTTGCAGGAGTTATTTTACCTTCAAATGAATTACACCTCTCCAAGCTTCTCACACGCACACGCAGTCTGGCTTCAAGCATCTCACACGCAGTCCGGCCTCAAGCATCTCACACGCAGTCCAGCCTCAAGCTTTTCACAGGCACTCTCCAAGCTCAGTTGTGATCGAGCTCCACCTTCGAGACGACGAGATCGCACCCCAACCCGAGACGGGCTGGCGAGATCGCGCCTCGCAACCCCAGATCGTGCCTGCGCGATCGCCCCTTGCAACCCCAGATCGTGCCTCGCAACCCCAGATCGGGCCGGCGCGATCGCCCCTCGCAACCCCAGATCGTGCCGGCGCGATCGCGCCTCGCAACCCCAGATCGCTCCGGTGAGATCGCACCTCGCAACCCCAGATCGCCGCCCTTTAAATCGCATCGTCCTCCTCTGGGTCACATCTCGTCGCCGCCACTCGCTGATCTTTGATTTTGTTGTTGTTGTTGTGGTGGTGCGGGTGGTGGTGATTTGGTGGTTTTTGTGTTGTGTGGTGGTGGGTTTTGTGTATGGTGTATTTTTTGTGGGTTCTGGAACGTGGGTGGCAGTGGATTTTTTGATATAAAGTTTGTTTGGAAGTTAAGAAAATGGCCGAGAAAATGTGAAAATTTTGTAAGAATATAGCATTTTCAGATTGTTACCAAACACTGAAAATCGTTTTCTGGACTACTTTCCATTGCACACCCAAACACTCGGATTTTAATTTCCTTACGGGAATTCATTTTCTCCTGCATTCATTTTATACTTGGAATTCGATTTATATCGAACCAAACACAGCCTAAGAAAGTTTCTAAAGTTCTTGGCAAGATAGGCAGAAAGCTCATCATCATCAAATCTATAGCAGAAAGCTCATCATCAAATCCACTCACATCAATATCATCAACAGACTTAAGAGCCATTGATTTGAATTTGCTAGTCTTAGGTGGGTCCAACTCATAGGACTGAAGAGATCCTACAAGTTCATCAACAGGGATGGAGTCCACATTCTTGCTTTCAGTGATGACGGTCACTTTGGATGTAAAATCCTCAGTTAAAGATCTAAGAATCTTTCTAACAATTTTAGGTTGATCATAGATTTTACCCAAATTATATAAAGAATTAATAATATCATTAAGCTTAGCATAGAATTCATCAAAAGATTCATCATCAGACATCCTAATGCTTTCAAATCTAGTAGTTAATTACTGCAACTTGTTGATTTTAACTGCCTTTGTGCCTTCATGCACAGTCTGGAGGATATTCCAACAGGGATGGAGTCCACATCCTTGCTTTCAGTGATGACAGTCACTTTGGGTCTAAAATCCTCAATTAAAGATCTAAGAATCTTTCTAACAATTTTAGGTTGATCATAGATTTCACCCAAATTATATGTAGAATTAATAATATCATCAAGCTTAGCATATAATTCATCAAAAGATTCATCATCAGACATCCTAATGCTTTTAAATCTAGTAGTTAATTGCTACAACTTGTTGATTTTAACTGCCTTTGTGCCTTCATGCACAGTCTAGAGGATATTCCAAGCAGTATGAGTAATCTCAACATTAGAGATTCTCTTAAATTCCTCCATAGAGCAGCATTAAAGATAGCATTCATAGTTTTGCTATTAAAAGCGGCTGCTTCTTTCTGAGAAGTTTGCCGCTCACTAACAGGAGTAGTAGGCTTCTCCCATCCGTATTCAACGGAATTCCAAACTCTCTCATTAATAGATTTCAGAAATGCTTCCATCCTTACTTTCCAGTAGGCATAGTTGTTCCCATTAAAGTGAAGTGGGATCCCAAGAGAGTGACCGTGTTTCATAACAACATGGGTCAAGGATCAGCTCTTAGATCAAAGGATCTACAGCAAAAGAACTACCTGCTTTGATACCACTTGTACGTTTTTTAGACCCCTTAAAACACAACCAGATTAACCTAGTTATTTAGCCAAGTGATTAACTTAGGTAAATTATGCAGATCTAGGTTGACACAAATAAATCATATCATTGCAAAGTGTGGAAAATAAGGAACACAACAATATGATAACCTAGGAAAACCAAACCGGTAAAAAACCTGAGGAGGATTTAACCTAGCTATTCTCAAGGTAAAACGAATCTACTATGAAAGAATTGAAGTTTACACAATAGCGACTTAGACCACTAGCATCCTATTGCTACCTCAAGTAGGAAACTTACTACCACGACCACGTGATAGCTCCGAGTCCACGAACTACTTTTTTCTTGGATTCACAGCAAGCACAAGCACTCCCACTTCTATATCATTAAGCTCTTGAAACAGTAACTGAATTGATCACCAAGCTCTTGACATCAATCTTGAGATTGGAAACCCTAAGTGTATACGAAGGCAAACACCTTTAGATCTCACATAAGATTCACACACACAACATAAAGAGCAACCTCAAAACGTGGCTAGGGTTTTCCCTTTTATACCTAAGATAAAACATAAAACACTATACGTTAAACAGGCTTGGGCTGAGTTGGAAAATTTTGCAGAAAAACAATCTACATGACTTTCGATCGATTGAGTCTAATTTTCGATTGATCGAGCCAACTAGATTTACACAGTTAATCCTGCAGTACACTCAATTCCAACTTTACACTTAAACATACTTTGAGCAAGTCTAAAATAAGACTAAACGTTTTGATCATGGTTTACTAATATTACAAATTGAAGTTCTAATACGTTTAACCTAAAGTCTTAGAACCTAACAGTATTTACAGTAAAAAAAATTTAGTTTTAGCAAAATAAGCGAATCCCAAATGGACACGTAGTACATTTTTGTTAATAGATTAATGTTAACAAGAATGTACTCACATTTAACTAGTAAACTAATATTAATGTTTTTGTCTCAGCTTCTCGTTAACAAATTGATGCTTTATTTCTTCTCAAAAAATAGATTGGTGTTTTCTATTTTATTAAGGTTTTTGAAAGATTAGGAAAAAAGTGCAACTAATTAAATTAAAGAAAGTAGGCATTGACAATCTCAAACTAGCCAAAGGGACAATTGCTTTTAAACAAAATGATCTTTTTGATTTTGTTATATCATTTTCTTTGTGTCACAATATCTTAAATAAAGTATCCTAACCCGCAAATACGATGGAATAAAATCCCAAAAATGAAAGTACACATTTGATAATGTGAAAGTGGCCAAGGGGATAATTACTTTCAAACAATCACAGTATAAAACGACAATCGATTGAAATAGTTCACTTTCCTTGATTAAGATATTTGCATTGCTATGTCATTTTCTTTGTGTCACAGTATTATAAACACAATATGCCAAACCCCAAAGGAATAAAATCTCATAAATGAAAGTACGTACACATTTGACAATGTGGAAATGGCCAAGGGGATCAAACAATCAGAGTATAAAAGGACAATTGATTGAATTTAGTTCAAAGTGATGCAAAATTGATGGGTTTGTGTCGGTTAATCAATTAAGTATATTAATTATATTTAGTTTGTCAAAATTGGATTGGTGGTTGATTAGGAGCACATTCATCATGGGTGACTGATTAATTGTTCATCAATTTGGTATTTAATATTGATCCAGTGGATCCATGGACATATCTAATTATCAGTGGGAAGCTGGAGCAACTTCATCTTCGTATTGAATGTGGATAATATTTTGTTAATTAGCAGTAAGTTAAAGTTATTGCATGCGGCTAAACATTTTCACTCCACTATTGAAATATGAAAGATAGGGAATGCTTCTCTTCTGCTCTTACTGAAAATCAGCCTCATCTTTTTTTTTTTTTTTTTTTTGGTGATGTGGAATTTTTGATTCATTTAAATTTTTTATGTTGGGGTGTGTTAATTGTGTGGTTTACTGGCTTTTCCTTGGCTATTGTGTTGATATTATGGATTGTAAAGTTTGTGGATGGGACGATGTAGAAAAAAGGGGAAGGGATAGGGAAAGGTATGGTTGGGTGGAGGGTAGATTAATTATGGTGTGGGTGGAGGCTACTCGAAAGGAGGAATTTGGCGATTTGACTAAAATGTACTTAACTTTGGTATATTACTATATTATGGTCACATTTCCCTCTGCACTCCTTTCGTTTCCCTTCGTTCCAAACATACACATAATTTTATCATTCGGCTTAGGGTTGAAGACTCCATTTCTAAGCCATTAAGACTTAGACTATGAAAATTCTATCAGTCTTCGTTAGTAAAAACAAGAAGAGTTCGGATGGTTCTAAGCATGTTAGAATTAAATATGATATTGGGATAGAAGCTTAGAGTTTCAAATTTTTATCGAGCATATTAACACTAAACATATGACAGTTGATCCAGATAGACTAACCAAGAGGTTAACTCCAAATGTGTTTAAGAAGCATGTGACTAATTAATATGAAGTGCCTGAAAATTTTGGTGTTAATGGTTTGTGATGTTTATATAACCATGAATTATGGATTATCATTTCTTAATTTCTTATTTGGTTTCATGGTTATCTCTCTTATTATCATTTCATTTATATAGCTGTTGTAAATGTGATTATTTTTCATGGCAGTTGTAACCTCATAAGATATTAAGGCCCGATGAATGTCTACCATATAAAGACATTCACGTACAAAAAATTTGGTTTTTTTCAAGGGTCAAAACCCTGGGAAAAAATATAAAAAGTAGGCTTAATAATCACTAGAAATAAGTCATTTTTAGTCTATTTGAGAACAACTTATTTAGCTAAAACTGAAAACTTTTTTGCTGAAAGTACTATATATAAAGTTAAAAAATAGTTAAAATAGTACGGTGGGTACATTCCACCTTATGCAACACTTCACTTTGATTGTCCCCCCCAAAACCGAAACTTAAACTTACACTATAATGAACCCATATGCTTTGATGGGTTTAGTGGTAATTTTTTATTGGAGTCGGCCGTTAGCAGTAGATCTATTCTAGTAGCTTGGGGTTTAGGTGGATTCTTGATTGACGGTAGTTTAGGCTATTGAGTGTGGTGGCATGAGAATAAAACCGACGATTGGTGCTAGGAGGGAAGGAGAGGAGCAATTTTTTTTTTTTTTTAGGTTTTTGTTTTTTTTTGTTTTTTTGTTTTTTTGTTTTGCTTAATTGGTGAATGAGTTTGATTTCTTTTTTCATGGAAAGATTTATATTACACTTTTTTGTTAGTAGATTGATGACATGACATAATGATTATTTCATAATCTTAACCTTTTATTTATGTGAAACGTTAGCAAGCACCTTAAGTTCTATTAGAATACGTTATTGTAGGTCAGGCTAATAAAAAATAAATAAAAATTTGGCAAAAATTAATAAAAAAAAAAAAGCTAAAAATACTGCTGAAATAATAAATGAAATTCAAAAATTTGGTTTCATTGACTCTACATCCTACAAAGTTGGTAAAAAATTTAAAATAAAACAATTTCTTAATGGCGTTAACACTAATAAAAAAAAAAAAAAAAGGATTTAAAGAACCCTACGAAATGTAGTTCCCTAAGAACGGTAGAGGATCTTGCTCCTACTACTATCATGATGGTAGTCTATTGTGTCAGTATGATTACTAATACAGTAATACTCATAAAATGATGGTCATAATGTCAAATGTCTAGAAAAGAGAAATATAGATTTTCCAGATTTGATGTTGTTGGTCTACTGGACTTGATCCTTTGGTAAGCTCATTAAAACAAAGAAAAGACTTAACATTCCAGTAACAATTCAATCTAGAGAGTCTTTCTGTAAACAAAAAACAAAAAATTCAAATAACCCAAATTATTTATATGACTCAAAAGGTAGCATGTTAGAATCATATTGGATAAACGTTACTTTGAATCATATAGTTTAAGGGTAGTCTAAATTAAATCTTATAGTTTCAAAAGTATCAAATTAACCCTAAACTTTTGAACGATAGCATATTAAACCTTAGGATTAAAATACGTGTAACACCATCAACAAAACGTTAACTATCAAGAGAGAGAGAGAGAGGTCTTCTATGCTTTTGATTTTTAATCACTAAATTATAGGGTTTAAAAGTGAAAATTTCCAATTTTTTATCCTATGGGGCAATGACTATTGTTGTAATTTTGTCAAAACTGGATGGGTGGTTGCTTCATTTATTAGGGATGCCTGTAAACCCATCAAACAACGAGTGATCATAAATTTGATAGAGAAAGTGATTAGCATACTTATTACGGTTTGTTGTATAAAGACCGAACAAGAATTTACTTTTTGGGGGGCCAAAATGAGCTTTTGCGCGCGCGCGCTCTCTCTCTCTCTCTCTCTCTCTCTCTCTCTCTCTCTCTCTCTCTCTCTCTCTCTCTCTCTCTCTCTCTCTCTAGAACAAAGTTTGGAGAGAAATTTTTTAAACTTCTCATATATCTCTTTTTTTGTTGTAAATTTTAAAAATTTAACCGTTGAATTTCATGTTCTTTATGTTCTTAACATGCATATTAAATTTCATTCAAATTGGATATTATTTACTATTTGATCAATAAACTTTTTTTTTATACACAACTTTAGATCATAAAAATTTGAAATTTTAACATTTGTTTGATGAGATAGCAATTGATCTTTGATTTTCTTGAAATTTTACATGCATGAAGAATATGATAACAACATGCAATCTAACGGTTAGATTTTCAAAATTCACACTCAACATAGAGATATATGAGGAGTTTGTAGAGTTTCTCTCTAAACTAGTTTAGAGAGAAACTTTGTTCTTGTTTTAATATCTAGCAAAATGTCCCATGTTTGAAACTAATTAGAGAAATGCCCCTGTTTTGAAACTCGATTTTCTAAAAATCGAATTTCAAATGTATAACTCTATTTTTGGAACATCGAGCTATAGCGAACGTGAATTTAGAATTTTTTTTTTTTTGGAACACAAATTCTATGAACTCGAGTACTTCGCATGGGACTTGAGTTCCAGAATTTTTTATTTATTTATTTTCAGTTCGCTATAATTTGATTTTTAGTTTCAAAACAGAAACATTTCCCTAAATAGTTTCAGATATGGGGCATTTTGCTGAAAAGTTTTGACGAAAGGGAAAAATGCTCATTTTCTCCATTTTTTGGGGTTGGGGCACCAAAATATCACCATATAAGAAAAAGAACTAGCAATTATTTTTATTTTTATTCTTTTATATAAACAAGCAACTATTAAGTGTGAAGAATAAATAAAAGAAAATACATAAGAATTGTGTCTTAATACATTTTAATTTAATCATTTATCTAGATGAAACTCAATTTATTTTAAATCTCAAAAATCATATATGATTAATTATATATTAAATTTCACAATAATTTTCCTTGACTCTAAAGTTAGAGGATGTACTAAATTTTATTATATAACCAAATTTATGTTATCATATCTTATATGGTACCTAATCCAAACATTAAAAATGTTGAAACTTTTTGGAGAAAAAAAATGATGAATTAATGTAAATGACAATGAGAAAAAAATATAACTTTATTATAAGTAAAAAACTAAATACTTTGACACAAAAATAGTACTTTCAATTTGACTCCATAGAAAGTACTTAACATTATGTTTTGCTCACCATAATTATGGGGGAAAAAAAGATTTTCAAGTCATACTTTGTTCATGTTATATTAACCATATCAACTCCAAAACATATCGTAATTCATAATTAGCTTCAATTTATTTTTAAATGTTTATTCTTATAATTAAAATTAGCAAATTAACTAGAAAAAATAAATGATATACTTTCTAATCCCAAAGTCACAGCATTTTTTAATAAAAAGAATAATCATTAATAATGATCAATTCAAAATTTTCATTTTTTTTTTCGAAGTAATTTGAGAGAGAGAGAGAGAGAGAGAGATGTGTTGGTAGTACTTCTTTAGGTAATTGACGCTTTTTATATGGCAGTACAACTAAAGTTTAGATATTTAAAAACTAAAAAGTTTTTTTTTTTTTTTTTTTTTTTTTTGGGTTTAAGAGGGACTGTACGAATGAGCTAGTTGGTTATTAATATTTTTTTTAGGTATCTTCAGAACAATTTAATTCTTGAGGGGGAGTTACAACAAGTTTTGGAAGTGTGAACTTCAAATTTTAACTATATACCCTATATGTATAAAAGGTCTAACTATAGAGTATAGATACTAAAACATTGAGTGGGCTTTCACAAAAAGAGGCCTGGTCTCCAATTTTATAGTATAAATTCTAAAAAATTAGCTTGTATTGCCATTGATGGGTTGGACTCTAGTTTTTGGGCTTAGAAATAGATGGCCGAAGTCTACTCTAACATAAATGTTGGGCAGCTTCTCCTACCCAACAAGGAAGCCATAAAATAATATGGTCTGGAAAAGGGTAGAAATCCTTTTTTTTTTTTTTTTTTTAGTATTAATTAGTCTCATCATCTACATGAAGTATGGTGTAGGTGTATATTTTTAATATTATTTTCTGTGGCTCACCATTTTGCTAAAACAATTGGTGTATAAGAATCAAGAATGTTACTAACATTGTATAACAGTTTTTTTTAGGTCACTTTATTGATTAACGATATTTCATCGAATCAAGTCAAGGGTTTTGTAATTTAATTATTTGACATTTTTTAATATTTTCATTCATTTAGGTTCAAATTTTCTTATACTCAAGTATCAATTAGCAAACAAAACAAAAAAACATTATTTTATCAAGGTCGCTCTTTTTATGGCCTTTTTATTTGGAAAAGAAAAGTCCAACAAATACAATAAATTGTAGCAAAAACTGCTCATAGAAACCTTTTTTTTTTTTCAACTTATGAGCCTTCCAACAAATGTGACTCCTTCTGTCAAAAAAAAAAAAAAATGTGACTCCTAAATTAGATTTGCATATACCGACTGGCACATGCCCATATTATTGTAGTAATTATTTCTTTGTTTTCGGTCAACTCCTCTAGCTTGTAACTTCTTTTTAGCATAGTCTTTTTAATTAATAACGTGGACAAAATACATTATCAACTACTTACATTAATGATACATTACGGCAGGTCCTAAAAATAATACACCACCATGTAGATAATAGTGATTGAATCGAACAGATCACTGAGAGAAGGGATAATAAATTTAATAATTGATTTAGTCTAATCACTCTAAGATTCTTCTTTTTTCTTTTTTCTTTTTTTCTTTTCTTTTTTCCTGGGAACTTTAATCCATTTGAAAAAAAACGTTTGTAGGTTTTTTTAGTCTTTTGGTACAGAAGGGATAATAATTTTTTTTATTTAAAAAAGATCTAGCACTTCAAATATTATGTGATGTTGTTGTTAAGTTATGGTTTCTCATATAAGCAAGATTTAGGTACAGTACTTAGATTTTGTTCCTTAGGTTTTCTTTTTAAAATTTTGCCATGTGAATTTTTTCTCATGGGATGGAAGTATATTTTTTAGTTAAATAGCCGTATGGCTGAATCTTAAGAAAAGAACGTAAAGAATAGCACCTAAGATACTGTACGTAAATTTTGTCATTTTTACATAACATTTATGTTGGTTTTATTCCATGACAAAAAGTGTTGTAATTTCATTAATTTATTTCATTGTATTTTGTGGATTTAATTGTAATGAGTTTAAACTTAAGTGGTGAAGATTTGATCAAGACAGTTAAAAATCACATGAGGAGCACATGTCGGAAGCTGAAAAGTCAGTGTATCTCACGAGTAATCTCGCAATTTGGCCAACTCGCGAGATGACCCGTGAGATGCGCTGATAGTTGGGATTTTAAGTATGACTCTTGATGATGGAGAAATCATCACTCAAGTGGACTCATCCAGATGAGCCAGCAACCTCGTCAACTGTGTTTACAATTGTTGTTAAGGGCCTTCCATAGGTGGTCACTGGTGTGGTGCCTTCCACAGAGTCTCCGATGATAAAGTCAGTGTGTGAAGGCTTTTTCAGAAAATATTAGAGCAATAGCGTATGGGAATATTGAAATGTGTTCCTTTTTTGGTCTTAGGGGGTGCTTATATATGGCTTCATTGCTCCTAGCCATTGTGGCCTTTATTATGGCTTTAGTGCCTCTTTGTAACGCCTCCAAGCTCAATGATGTAGATTTTAATGAGCTTCCAATGGTCTGATAGCCTCTCTTGTAACTGCCCGAGGCATTAAACCCTTTATTGAATGGCTTGTCTTACTTCGTTCGTGACGTGGCAAGATGGACGAAGGTGACTTATATTATCGTTTGGGCAAGAAGGTTCGTTGGTCCCATCAGTTTCCCCCCAGGTTCTGTGGTCGTCCTTACAGGTCATGATGATCACTAGAAGGTGAAAAGGTTTCTTGCTCAGGCGTGGCTCTTAGGGTTCTGTACCACATTTAGTGTGTAGTGGTGGCGTTTCCACATTTAGTTCGTAGTGGCAGCGCTACACATGTTGTGGCCACGTGGCGTGTTTTGAGTGGTGGATTTTAATGCTCCACTTTTGGTGCCCCTTAGGTTTCTCGCTGTTTTTTTCAATTTTCTGTGCCTAGTTTTTAAAACTCCCTTCCTCTTCTCTTCCTTCTTTATTTTTCATCTTTCCTACGCTTTTATTGCCCTACGATTTCTTTCTTCTCCGAGCTACTTTCCTTGCAATTGTCTGCATTTGGTCCTTTTTGGGGTTGCCTTTCTGAGGTACGATTTCTTCTTTCTTTCTTTGTTCTTCCTACCACAGTAATTTCACAAAAGTTTCTAATTTCCTCCCCCCCTCCTTTTTTTTTCCTGTGTTTTTGGTTTTCTTAGGGCTTTTCCCCTCTTTTATTGTTTTTTTGAGTTCCATGCTTAGTAGTTCTGAGGTTAGGGCACTTTGTCCTTCTGTCTCTTTCCTTTTTGCGCGTTTAAGGGCTTCTCGGAGGATTCCTCACAATTTCTGCCCTTTAGTTGAGGATTTTGTGTGTAGGGGAAATAGCTTAAGTTTAGTGTTAACCGATTTGTTCCCTTTACTGTGTCAATCTGTTGGTTGGTTTGAGGACCTAGTGAGCGATCAGAAAGCTTTGTCGGAGGTAAGGTCAGTGAGTTAAAGACGGGGTTGTCTACTAGTGACGACCCTGTGGAGGAAGATACTGCCATCTCTACTCCGAGAGTGGTTAGGGCTTTTTTTGGTCTGGATGAGGAGTGTGGCTAGGACGCTGAAACCCTTTCCCGATTTAGGGATCGATTTTAGTTTCTTGAGAGGGTTAGGATCCGTCTTCCTCGCAAAGAGGAATGAGCTTGCCATTTTTCGCTCGGAGAGGTGTGTTTTTATGAGGCCACGTTCCAAAGTGGGCTTAGATTTCCCGTCCACCCCTTTATCATGGAGCTCCTAAATCACTTCAATATTGCTCCCGGGCAACTTATGCCTAACTTGTGGAGGATCATAGTTAGCTATATAGAGATTTAGCTGTCGTCCACAAATGGAGAAATGATTAAGGTGGAAGAGTTTGCCTATTTGTACCGTTTGAAGGAGTCCAAGGAATACGGGTACTATGAGCTCGTGCCCTGGGATAGGAAGGCTAGGATCGTCATTGACCTACCCTCGTCCTTCAGATACTGGAAGTCCCAGTTTTTCTTTGTGTCCGGGGATGATTGGGAGACCCTTTTTGATGAAGTTTGAGGCGACGTCCCTAGGTTACTCCGTCGGTGGAGAGCCCAAGTCTAGGTGCGTCATTTTTTCTGCAAGTCCTTTCGTTGTCCTTTATATGCCCCTTCTTCTGTGTTTTTCTTTCTTTTTCATCGTCACTAATTTTCCTGTTCGTTATGTGTAGTTATGAAGCGTCCAAGGCTCAAGAGCAGATACAAGGACGGTGTGGAGGCTGCTGTGAAGTACGTGAAGACAATAGATAGCTTTGACGACCTGGTTGACCCTTGAACTTTAGCTCATCACTGTCTCGGTCCAAAACCTACTGCCTTTGTTCTTCAAGCTATAGCAATTGAAGAGAAGAGTGAGTGTTGTCATACTTCGCTATCCTTATTTTTCCTTTTTTTCTAAAAAAAAGTGTTTCCATTCTTTTATTTTGTAGAGATGACGACAAAATTCAATCAAGACATGTACGCAAAAATAAGGGCGAAGAAGAACGAGCCTCTTTCTGCTCTTAGGAAGAGCGTGGTTCGCATCATGGATCAGGGGAGTCCTACTGCCCCAGCTACCACCATTCCTGGCTTGACGAGGGTGGCTTCCCCAGCTACTTCAGTGGAAGAAATCACGCCACTTAGGAAGAAGGCTCGCATGGCGAACAAAGGGAAAAAGAAGGCCTCTTTGCGATTGTCCAGCGTTTGGGACGACGCTGATCTTACACAGACGAGGGCGCAGGAGGTCTTTTCAAATGACGAGCTCAAGGCCCTTTCTAGGGTGTCGCCTAACGAGAAAATGGGCCATCATGTCCACAAACTTGTTCAAGTAATATGTTCGTCCAGCCTGTCCTTTGTTTTTTTTTTTTTTTTGAAAGTTGGATCTTCCTTTCAGGTTTTGGGGGAAACTATTCAAATAACCTCGGAGTACTTAAGCCAGGAGGCTAGGGCTTCGTTTGTGGAGGCCAAGGCTAAAGGTCTGGAGGTGGAACTGTTGAAGCTGAGGAAGGACCTTAATGCAGCCATGGACGAGGCCAATACTGCTATAGAAAAGGAAAAGGTTTTGTCTGATGACTTGAGAGCGGAAAGGCAGCTAACCCTTGAGAAGGACGAGTAGCTTCAGGCTACTAAGGAAAGGGTGAAGACGATTGCTGTCAAGTTTGTTGAGGCCTTCCAACAGACTGACGAGTACAATACCGTGCTCTTTAATTGGTATTACAAAGGCTTCGAGCTCTTGCGGCGCTTCCTAGTCAAGCATCCCATCGGCGTAGACCTGGAGGAATTGGACTTTGAAGCTATGGATAAGGAGATGGTTGCAGGTGAGGCTGCCTAGGCGTCTGAAGATGCCTAAGCTATAGTCGTTGCTCCCGAGAGAAGTACCTCAGAGCCTGCTGAGATTGATGGAGGAGAGGCCGGTGTTTAGCCCTACATATGCTTATGCTTTTTTTTTGGGTGCCTAGTGTGTTTTTTGGGCTATTTATTTCAATGCTAGAACAATATCTTTTGCCCAGTGTTCTTGGGTCTTTAACTCTAATGTTGGAACGATATTGGTTGCCCGGTGTTTTTGGGCTTTTAATTCTATTGACTACTTTATGTTTTACTTGTTTTACTTCCCTGCATCGTTGTGCCTGATATATTTTGTGTCTGTATATGATCTCTGCCTGCCTCGTTGCTTGTTTACCCTTAGCTCTTGGCTAACTAGGAAATGACTTGCATTTGTCAGTAGTTTATATCCATCGTCAATAACTTATATCTGTCTAGGCAAAGGTAGAGGTGGCAAAATTGGACACGACCCGCGAACCCGACACGACACGACACGAAATTAGCAGGTTATGGATTGAGGCTTAATGGGTTCGTGTCATATTCGGGTTGACACGACGGACCCGTTTGATAAACGGGTTGGGTTAGGGTTCAACCTATGGAACCCGTTTAACCCATCTGACCCGTTTAATTAAATAAAATTTTACCAATATACCATTCAAACCCTAGCTATATAAACTTATTAGTTGTTGTAGTTTATTTTCTTTGACATATTGTGATTGATTATTTATAATATTGAGATATACTTTAGTTTTGAATGATTATTTGTAATGCAGTTACTCATTAATTTTGAATTTTATATTTAAAATATTTATTTGTTTTTTTTTTTCATAAATGTTTTTCTTTATTTTGATAAAATTAGATAAACAGGTCGACACGACTGACCCGTTTAATAAATAGGTTGTGTTAGGGTTGAGGAATCTTGACCCGTTTAATAAACAGGTCGGGTTAGTGTTGACCCATATAGTCGGATACGTATGAGTTGACACGACACGAACCCGACACGCGAACACGAATTGCCACCCCTAGGCAGAGGTTGGTTACTTAGCCAATTTTTGGTAGACTTACCCCCATTTAAGGGATCTCATTATTTGGCTTCGTCAATAACTTACATCTGTCTAGGCGGAATCTTATTACTTAGCCAATTTTTGGTTGACTTACATCCATTTAAAGGATCATGTCATTTGGCTTCGTCAGTAACTTACATCCGTCTAGGCGGAATCTTGTTACTTAGCTAATTTTTGGTTTTTAGGTTTCTAGATTTGTTTGCATTATATTGGACCATTGGTTGAATAGTTCTTTTATTGCTTTCAAATACAACGAGTACAATTGTCTGTTACATCTATTGATGGTACTTCTTCAAATGCTCAATGTTTCATGGTTGTGGCAGCTTCTTTCAGTCTACAGTCTCCAGGTGATAGCTACCTTGTCTAAAGTAATGGGTGACCCTATAAGGTTCTTCCCAGGTTGGGCCAAGTTTCCTTTCGATTGGATCTTTGGTTGCCGAGGTGACTTTGCATAGGACAAGGTCACCTATGTCGAGTCGTCTGAGCTTCACTCTCTTGTTGTAGTACTCGACCATCTTTTGTTGATACTTTGCCATCTTATGAGAAGCTCCATCTCTAACTTCGTTCAAGCAATCGAGGTTGACCTTCAGCTGATTGTCGTTGTTTTCTTCGTGGAAGACCTCTCGTTTTACGCTGGTGATTCCTACTTCGACCGGGATGACTGCCTCGGTGCCATAGGTGATTCTAAAAGGGGTTTCTCACGTCAGGGTTCTCGCTGTAGTCTTGTTCGCTCATAAGACATTGGGTAATTCTTCCGGCTAGGCGCCCTTAGCATCGTCCAACTGACATTGGGTAATTCTTCCGGTTCGTCATTTCCATCTGTCCATTTGCTTGAGTAGCCTCTCTTATACAGGGTGTCATTCAAGATTGTGAACTTAGTTGCTCTTTTCCTGACTTTCCTGGCTTCCTCAACGTCCTGTGGAAGCTGTCCATCCTGGAGGAATGACAGGATTGGGGTCATCCAGCTACTTACACTCTGGATTGCGAAGGTGGAGACTTTTTCAATGCTGGGGCGCTTCTGGACTTCCATCTTCAAGTCTATACTCGTTGGTCCCGCTTCTGATGACGCCTGCTTTGCGATCTTGTCTGCCACTATATTTTGGCTTCTTAGGATCTGTGTGAATTCCAACCGATTAAATTCCTGTGCTTAATGCTTCGTTAGCCTAAGGTATTTCTGCATTCTCTCCTCCTTTACTTCATATTCCTTTTTTATCTACCCCACTACCAATTTTGAATCACTCTAAAGGAGCAAGTTTTTGGCTCTTAGTGCCTTCCCAACCCTCAACCCCATCAGTATTCCTTCATACTTAACTTCATTGTTGGTGGCTAAGAAATTTAGTTGAACTCTGTATTTAAGCACTTCTCATTTTGGGGTGACGATGATGACCCCTACTTAGCCCCTTTTTCGGGCTAACGAATCATCAGTTTGAACCATCCATCTTTCTGCTTCATCAAGTGCATCGTTCCCGTCTGGGATAGTAAATTTGGCGATGAAGTCTGCTAATGCCTACACCTTAATAGCTGTCTTGAGGTGGTACTCAATGTCAAACTGGCTAAGCTTGATTGCCCACTGGACCATCCTTCTCGCAGCCTCAGGCTTGTTTATGGACTTCTTGATGGGTTGGTCCGTCTTCACCAAGATAGGGTTCGCCTGGAAGTAGGGTCGTAACTTGCGCAAGGCTACGATCAATGCAAATGCAATCTTCTCGATCTATGGGTACTTGGCTTCTGCCCCTTGGAAGGCTTGACTAACGTAGTACATTGAGAGCTACATCTTGTCCTCTTCTCAAATCAAGGCTGCGCTCACAGCTGTAGCTGACACTGCCAAATATAAATACAGGTTTTCTCCCTCCTTGGACGAACTTAGGAGGGTTGGATTGCTCAGGTAGTGCTTGATTTCTTGGAAAGCTTTCTCAATTTCGTCGGTCTAGGCGAAGACCTGTTTTATTATTTTGAAGAAGGGCAAGCATTTTTTCGTTGCTTTAGAGACAAACCTGTTAAGTGTTGCTATCCTTCATGTGAGCTTCTAGACTTCCTTTACGGTCTTAGGCGACGTCATGTCAAGTATGGTTCGCATCTTCTCTGGGTTTGCTTCTATCCTTCTTTGGGATACCAAGAACCCTAAAAACTTCCGTGATGCTACCCCAAAAGCGCACTTACTAGGGTTCAACTTCATTTGGTACTGCCTAAGTATGGTGAACGTCTCTTGGAGATCATTTAGGTGAGTAGACTCTTCCTAACTCTTGACGAGCATGTCATCCACATACATTTTCATGTTCCTCCTGATTTTCTTATTGAACATTTTATTTACTAACCTTTTGTAGGTTGCTCTTGCGTTCTTCAATCCGAAGGACATTACCTTGTAGCAGTAGAGCCCTTGGCTCGTGATGAAGGCAATTTTTCTCTTGATCCTCTTCCACCATTTTTATTTAATTGTATACCGAGAATGCATCTATGAACGTCAGTAGATTATGTACTAGTGTGGAATCCACCAACTGATCAATCCTCGGCAGTGGGAAATTGTCCTTCGGGCAGGCTTTGTTTAAGTCCATAAAGTCTACGCATATCCTTCATTTCCCATTTGCTTTCTTTACCAGGACGACATTGGCGAGCCAATCTGGGTAGTAGACCTCCCGAATAAAGTCAGCTGCTAATAGCTTGTTGACCTCATCTGTGATAGCTTGGTTTCATTTTGGAGCAAAGACTCTTCGTCTTTGCTGGATGGGCTTTCTCTCGGGGTCCATGTTCAGCCTATGTTGGATGACCTTTGTGGATATGCCTGGCATGTCCTCGTGGCTCCATGCGAAGACGTCCAGGTTTTTTTTGAGGAATTGGACTAGTCTCGTCCTTATCTCAGGACTCAAGGTCGTCCCTATCCTGGTCGTCTTTGTTAGTTCTCTGTCTACCAACTCCACAGTTTCCAGGGCTTCCACCTTCTCTTATTCTTTTTCCTCTATCATCCACGTATGGTTTTCTTTTGCAGCTAACATCACTTGGTACCATTCCCTGGCCAACACTTGATCTCCTTTTACCTCGCCTACACCATTTTCTGTAGGGAATTTTATTTTCAGGCAATAGGTGGACATGGTTGCCTTCCAACAATTGAGTGTGGGCCCCCCGATAATCACATTGTAAAAGGAGGGACAGTCTACCACCAGGAAATCCAACTGACGAGTCAATTGTTTCGAGTAAGCCCCTATTGTGATAGTTAGTGTCACTCTATACCTTTGAGATACACTCTGTCTCCACTGAAGTTGGCAAGTGGGGAGTCAAAAGGATGCAACCTTTCGGGGGCCACCTTTAACTGTTGAAAGGTAGAAAGGTAGATGATGTCTGCAGAGCTGCTGTTGTCTACAAGGATTCTCCTGATATTGAACCCTTCTATCATAAGCATGATTATTAGGGGATCGTCATGCAGCTACTTCACTCCTCTGACATCTTCCTCTAAGAATATGATATCCCTGTTTGTCCGTTTTTGCTTCAGAGGTGGTACCCTATGGATGTTGTTCACCTGCCTCTGGTATGACTTCTTGAGGGATCTGAACGACCCCCTCGTGGATGGCCTTCTTGTTATCTTTTTTATTACCTCTATTGCACTTTGCTAACGATGTGGCTTGTGGCCTTCATCTCCTGGAGAGGCTTTAGGCTTGTCTCTGCTATCATCTCTGGGCCTGTTAGAATCTCCCTTCTTTACAAATTTTTGCAGCTTCCCTCTCCGTATGAGTTCCTCTATTTGCTCCTTCAAGTCTTTGCAGTCTTCTGTGTAATAGCCGTGATCTTTGTGGAAACTATAGTATTTCCTCTTGTTACGAACATTGGGTGACGAGTGTAGTGGCCTTGGCCACTTGAGGTAATGCTCATTTTTAATCTGTGCCAGAATTTTATCAACAAGCATAATTAAAGGAGTGAATCTTACTGTCCGAGGGGTTTTATCGTCTTTCCTTTTGTTCCAATCAATATTTTGACGATTTACCCACTCCCTTTTTCGTCCTCTTCAATCGTCTCCCTTTCTTTCCCTTTCATTAGGCTTTTCTACCTCTTCAATTGCTACTAGAGCGTCCTCAACGTTCATGTACTTCTGCACCTTCAGGAGCATTTTCGCCATCGACCATGGGGGATTCTTCGCGAGCAAGACCATGAACTCCCTGGACTTCAACCTGGCTTTAAAGGCCGTCAGCTACACTTTGTCATCCGCTTCTTCCACCTTTAAAGTTTCTCGGGTGAAACGCTTCACGTACGACCTTAAGGTTTCCTTTTCTCCTTGTTTAATTGTAAGTAGGTGGTCTGCCGGCCTTTTTGGCCATTGTCCTCCGACAAAGTGGCGTAAAAAGGGGTTGCTCAGCTGCTCAAAGTCATCGATGGACGAAGTTGGTAACTTCATGAACCACTCCCTCACAGCTCCTTTAAGGGAAGTTGGGAAGAAACAACATAATATCTCGTCAGGGAGCTACTGAAGACCCAGGGTGGTCTTAAAGGTGTTAAGGTCATCCAATGGATCCTTCAATCTGTCAAATGGTTTGAGCTATGGTAGGCAAAACTTTGAGGGCATTGGGCATTTTAGGACTGCCGTGGTGAAGGGTGAATCTGTCCTCCTGACCATATAGTCTAAGCTTTGGTCTGTTTTTTCCTTGATTGCACTCCTCAGCTCGTCCATCTCCTTTCTCATTTCCCTGAGAAGGTCCGAGCTCAGTTCTTGTGGAGTGGCAGGTCGTCGGTGTTTGTCCTTTCTTTGGCTGTCCCCATCGTCATCCTGGTTTGTCCCAGACCGGTTCTCCTCTTGCTGCAGCCACAATCTAATTTCTTGGTTTTGTTGGGTAAGCTCTTCTACACTGGCTGTGAGTGTTTGGATTTGCAGAGCCAATGCTGCAGAATCCTAGGGAGTGTTGGGCTCCATCTAGACTTATGAGTTGATGGAACTACATTCTCGAACCTAGGTATGAAAATATCGTCCCCACAGACGGCGCCAAACTGATGATGGAGAAATCGTCAGTTAAGTGGACTCGTCCAGATGAGCCAACAACCTCGTTAACTGAGTCTTCAATTGTTGTTAAGGGCCTTCCTTAGGTGGTTACCGGTGTGGTGCCTGCCACAGAGTCTCCGATGATAAAGTTAGTGTGTGAAGGCTTTTTTAGAAAATATTAGGGCAATAACGTATGGGAATATCAGAATTTGTACCTTTTTTGGTCTTGGGGGGTGCTTATATATTTCTTCATTACTCCTAGCCATTGTGGCCTTTATTGTGGCTTTAGTGCCTCTTTGTAACGCCTCCAAACTCAGTGATGTAGGTTTTAATAAGCTTCCAAGGGTCTGACAGCCTGTCTTGTAACTGCCTAGGGCATTAAACCCTTCATTGAATGGCTTCTCTTACTTCGTCCGTGACGTGGCAGGATGGATGAAGGTGACTTATATTTTCGTCTAGGCAAGAAGGTTCGTTGGTCCCATCAACTCTTATACCCTTCACACATACTATATATACCATCATTACTCACAAAATTGTAAGGAGGCTACTCAAAAGAAAACCCTAGAGAGGTTTTTACAACACCTACCATTTTAGAGAAAGCTACTCATCTTCAAGAGAGAAATCATTGTAGTGTCTTCTCCTTCCCCTCTCCCATTGTCATACATTGAGAGGAAATTTGTACCTAAACACAACCCACACACATTCAAAGTGTTAAGAGTTGTTTTGGTGCCTATGGGAAGTATTGGGTATTTGCCAAAATAAGCTGATGAGGCATGGCGGTGCAATCAAGCGGTATTGCGGGATCTGAGAAGCTAGAAAAGACAAGACTTTGAGAAGTCCATTGGTAGCTAGAGCTTGGAGGACTTAAGTACTTTGGGTAAATTAGGCTTGGAGGGTCTTTTTGGTATTCTTGTCCTTCAACTTATTCACTAGTAGATCATTTCGGCTTGGAAGGCCGGGGAGAGGTTTTTACGCCGAGTTCTTTAGTTTTCCTCTTCGATAACATATCACAATGTTATCTTATGTTTGCTATCCTTTTCCCTAATTCCCTTTACACATTTGCCTTGCTCTTATATGTTCATCCATGCAATTGTTGAATGCTTTAATTAATTAATTTGCTAATCACGTATATTCTTCATTAAGTGTGTTAAGCATAAAATTAATCAAGCTGCAATTAAAAATCAGGGGTCTAAACAAACTCTAGTTATTAGATTATCGAGCTTTCAGTTATGAAAAAGTATGTATTCATTAAGATGCCTAAAACTTATTCAACCAGTGATAACAAGGGTTAAGTCTTCATAAAGGTTGCATTTAAACAGCTCAATTTTATCGTTAAAAATGTAAACTTTGTTCATAAGAGCATCTACATCAGTGGATGTAAACTTTTGCAAAAAAAAAAATAATAATAATAATAAAAAAAAAAAGAACAACAACAACAAATATTACACATTTTGCCCCCAAAATTTTCCACATTAGTCCTTCTAAAATTGTGTATATTTACACATCTGCTACAGTAACCATGTAAATATACACGGTTACTGTAGCTTTGCAAATCAATATTTTATTTTATTGTCTCTCTCACTGGTCAGAGCTCTCACTTCTTCCTCATTTCACTCACTCTCTCTCTCCCCCTTTCCCTCTCTTCATCTAAAGAGCACAACCGATCAACCATCCACCCATCACTTCAACCTAGCACAACCCCACCACCACCATTACAATACATAATAATCCAACCAAAAAATCAATGGAAAATCAAACCAAAAATCAACTAAAAACCGAACCCAAAATCAATAAAAAATTAAACCAAAACTCAAACCAAAGCTACTGTCATCGGTGTCATGGAAGCTTGGGTGGAGTATTCGTTGCTGCCATGAGAGAATGAAGATTTGGACCACTGTTTGTGGTGGTGTTGCAGCTGATCTTTACTGCCACCAGTGATGTCATGGCGAAGGCTTTGGGACTTTTGGCCTTGGACGAAGCTTAAGATGAGCTCTGGCTATGGCTGATCGTGAAAGAAAAAGAGTTTTAGAGTTAGAAAGGAGAAGGATTAGCCATGGAGAAGAGAGAGTGTTGTTCTGGAAAATGAGAAAAATAGAGAGAAAGAGAGACGCTGTGTGATGGATATTGTGGGTAGTGGGCAGTGCGTAGGTGGGTAAGTTAAATAATAAAATAATAATAATAAATGATTATTTAAAGAAAACATAGTGTATAATAGATGATTTGATATGGGTGTTTTTGCGAATTATTCGTGTAAAATAGAAAAAAGTAGGTTCTTAGTGTAAAATAGACAAAAATTTTAGACAAACTGATGCGAATGCTCTAAAAAAATGTGGATAGCTACCCCCATATACTAAAGACTAAAGTGAATGTATCCTATTCCTAACATTGGATGGCCTTTTAGGCCCTCTTTAATGTCCATTAAACTTATTTTGTTTAGTGTTCTGTATATGATTTTTTTAAAATATAATTTTTAGGGTAAATTGAAAATTACATCTTTAAGCTTTGGGATATTTGAATTTTACACCCTGAAATTTCAGAATTTAGATTTTACCACTTAAAGTTTGGTGTTTGGATTTTACACCCTAACATTTCAGAATTTGGATTTTATCCCCTAAAGTTTGGGAGTGTTTAGATTTTATATCCCTAAATTCTGAAATTTTAAAGTGTAAAATCTAAACACTCCCAAACTTTAGGGAGTAAAATCCAAACACTCCTAAACTAAATGAAACAAAGATCACACCAGGTTGTTGGTGTAAAATTAAGCCCTTGAGTCCTTGACAATTAGAGCCAAAAATTGGGCATGGTTTTGGATTTTTGAACTAGTAGAAAATTGTCAATGCTTGCTAATTGTGTCCAAATTTTCAAAGCAAACAGGGGAAACTTTTATTCATTTATCAAGCCTTCTTTTACAGGATTGAGAATCTGTGCTCAAATATTTGGACAAAAATGCCCATGTTTACATGCCTTCTTCGTTGTTTTCTATTTTTTTTAATTAAATATAATTTTTGTTTTAATAACATTGGCATGATTGCTTTTATTTTTTTTAAGAAGGGCAAATAAATTAATTTATATAAATTACATTTTTCATCCTCTTACTTTTTTCTTCAATCAATAAAAGAGTTAGCTAAACTGGTAAAGTTTTTTATAGTTGAATAAGAGATCTGAGGTTTAATTCCTGCCTACACAAAAAACTGATTGGTTTCTTGGTTTGATGATAAAAAGCTATCATTAAGAGCGGATGCCATAGGGTAAACTCTCCACACAAAAAAAAGAAAAAAAAGAAAAGTTTTTTATCCATCTATTTTTCCATCCTCCCAATCAGACATCATAAGAGAAAACTAAAATCTCTTCAATATCTCCATTTTACTCACTAACTTTTTCATCATCCTACCAAATGGACCCTTAGGATTGTTAATGCTGTTGTAAAATGATAGAAATATATATAAAAAAAAAAAAAAGAAACAAGAAATATATTGATAAACTCTTATATTCAAGTGGTCATCCACAATTCTTTAAATCTCTCTTAGATGTGTACAATAACAGTAAAGTAATCCCACATAAATATATAGGACCTTAGAATGCTTGTAGACTTTATGGGATAAGATTGTAATAATGAGTACACTTATCGATATACATCTCCTCTATAGGCTTTATACATTATACATTTCACCCTTTACACATCCCAAGTAACCTTTTCATTGCCCAAAGTTTACACATTCCAATCCGACTTTATTTCTAACACTCCCCCTTGGATGATCACTTTCTAAGAATATGCCTCGTTAAAACCTTGCCAAATAAAAACCTTGTGGGAAAAAAAATTGGCTAAGGAAAAAGAGTACAATATTCTTGTATAACTTCTAGTGCCTTATGATTGCCTCATTAAGAACTTGCAAAGGAAAACCCAGTGGGAAAAAATCTTAGCGAAAGAAAAAGAGTACAATCAGCACACATCCTTTAGAAAATTTACTCCCCCTCATGAGTACATAGAATATCCTTAAGTCGACGCATACCAATGTTGTGCACCATCTTCTTAAAATTCGCAGTTGGTAATGGCTTAGTGAACATATTGGCCAAATTATCACATGATCTTATCTACTTAACATCAATATCGCCACTCTTCTGGAGCTTATGTGTATAAAAGAATTTTGGTGCAATATGCTTGTTTCTATCACCCTTGCTATATCCTCCCCTAATTTGAGTGATACAAGCAGCATTATCTTCGTATAATATCGTTGGACTATTTATGATTGATGATAATCCACAGTTCTCATGAATATGTTGAATTACCAATCTCAACCAAACACATTCATGACTCGCTTCATGAATTGCGATAATCTCTGCATGATTTGAGTAGGTAGCAGAAATTGTTTGCTTAACAGATCTCCATGAAATAGTAGTATTTTTATAAGTAAATAAATATCTTGTTTGAGATCTGCCTTTGTGTGGATCAGAAAGGTAACCTGCATCAACATATCCAACTAACTGTGGTTTTGATCCATTTGGATAAAATAATCCCAAATCAGTAGTCCCACGAAAATAACGTAAAATATGCTTAATTCCATTCCAATGTCTTCGAATTGGTGCAGAACTATACCTTGCTAGTAAGTTAACTACAAATGCTATATCAGGTCATGTGTAATTTGCAAGATACATCAAAGCACCAATTGCACTAAGATATGGTACTTCAGGACCAAGAGTTTCTTCATCATCTTCTTGTGGTCAAAACGGATCTTTCTTGACATCAAGTGACCGACCCACCATTGGAGTGCTCAAAGGATGAGCTTTATCCATGTAAAATTGCTTCAGGACTTTTTCTATGTATGTTGATTGATGAACAAGAATTCCATTTGGAAGATGTTCAATTTGTAGGCCAAGACAAAATTTTGTCTTACCAAGATCTTTAATCTCAAATTCATTCTTTAAACAATTTGTTGTTTTTGTTAACTCTTCTGGAGTCCCTACAAGATTTAAACCATCAACATATATAGCAACAATAGCAAATCCAGTTTCTAATTTTCTAATAAAAACACATGGACAAATTGGATTATTTTCAAATTCTTCTTTCAAAAGATATTCACTGAGGCGATTATACCACATGCGTCCAGATTGCTTTAACCTATATAAGGATCTTTGTAGCTTGATAGAATACATACTTCAGGATGTAAGATTATATGTTTCAAGAATTTTATATCCTTCAAGGATTTTCATGTAGATATCATTATCTAATGATCCATACAGATATGCTGTAACAACATCCATTAATCGCATATCCAAATTTTCTTTTGCTACCAAGCTAATAAAAAATCTGAATGTAATTGCGTCCATTACAGGAACATATGTTTCTTCATAATCAATACCAGGTCTCTGCAAGAAACTTTGCGCTACAAGTCGCGCTTTGTACCTTATAATTTCATTTTTCTCATTTCACTTACATACAAATACCCATTTGTATCCAACAGGCATTACACTCTTAGGTGTTCGGACTACAAGTCCAAAAACTTCACGTTTACTTAATGAATTTAATTCTGCTTGAATCGCCTCTTTCCACATTGGCCAATCATTTCTACGTTGACATTCATCAACGATGAAAGCTCGAAAATGTGTTAAAAACAAGAGCTTGTTTAGACCCCCAATTTAAATATTATGGCTAGATTGCTTTTACTCTAATTTATCTAAGTGCGGAAACAAGAGTAAAAGAAATGCAATCAACTGATACTACTCTAGTGTGTAAACATGAACAACAAACAATAAAAGTAAAGCACAAGAGTAAGGGAAGAGAGATGCAAACACAAGATAACACGCCGCTGTGTTATTGAAAAGGAAACCGAAGTACTCGGCGAAAAACCTCTACGCCGCCCTCCAAGCGGTAAATCGATCCACTAGAGAATAAAGTTGGAGTACATGAATAAAAAAAGATCCTCCAAGCCTTTATCTACCTAATGTACTTGAGCCCTCCAAGCTCCTGCTACCAACTGACTTTGCCAAGCCTTGTCTTCTCTAGCTTTCCGGATCCCGCAATACACCCGATGGGTGTGTGTATTGTAGAAAACCTATTTAGGGTTTTTCTCTCTGAATGGCCTCTTTACAATTTATGGGTAATGAGGGTATATATAGTATGGGTGAAGGGTAAGAAAGTCACACTTAAAAATCCTCTAGACAAAGAGTCTCGCGGGAATGCCTTACCCTCGAAATACTCATGAAATTGACAGCTTGGCACGACTCTTCAGCTTCTAGTTATGCGCTTCTCACATGCCCTTTTAGCAGGAACCCTTCTCGCGAACTACTCGCTAGCTAGTCGCGAAATGCACTGATCTTCAATTAAGCTTGAGTCTTCACCAACTTAATATTAAACCCAATACAATAAAATCCCACAAAATACAAGGAATAAAATTAAAACAATTACAACACTTTTGTCATGGAATAAAGCCAACATAAAACATAGTTGTAAATCACAACTTTACAATCTCCTCCTTTAGCTATTCCGTGACAAAACACCCTATAACAGACTTTAGACTTAAACGTGAGTTTGGGAATAATGGCAAAACTCACTCACACCTAAATCTAAAAGCTGTGATGAACTTGAAACATATATACCTGTAACTTGAAACACTTGCACAAAACACATTACACCCTCAAGGTAAAGCAAGTAATAAAAGGACAAGTATAATGTAACAAGTAAATTGCGATCAAGTAAATATAATGTGAAACATGTGAGCAATTTGATCATACACTAAAACAATCATATAGAAATTACTACAATGATCATATAGCAAAACAAATGATCATCTGAACATGCAACCAATAAAAAACAATAACATAAGGATGTATGCATGTTCAACACATAAGCATGATGAGATAAGAGTAACAAAGCATAGATACTAAATGAAACTCAAAGCACCATAAAGCAACGAGAAAATAAGCATAAAGTAAAACAAACAAAACAAGGTTTTCTCATAAAAGAATGTCTTCTCCTCCTTGGTATATGCATCTCCCCTATGATTTTCTCCCCCTAAGAATGTGCACACGAGTCATATAGAAATGACGAAACACACCGGTATACTCTCCGGTATACTCTCCCCCTTTTTGTCACAAATAGACAAATGAATTAAGAGGAAGGAGGGAAAGAAAATAAGATATGAGCAAGGTAGGATGCATGAGGAGTGCAAGATGTATGAGAAAATGAAGCTTAAAACAAGATAAAACATTTTAAAGACATGAAGCTACAAAACATAAAGTAAACATTACATGCTAAGGATGATGGAACATGATATAGATCTAGGGATGACTTAGACACAAGAACATGTTATATGTGCTAAAAGGTCTAAAAAGACTTAATTAGCATGAGTTAAGTGCAAAACATGTCAAGTGATCAAGTGTGTGCAGCAAAGGTGCATCTAGTGTGCAGGTGAGATGCATGACCAATGGATGAATAAGCATTCAACGTGCAAAATGTATAAAACACACAACCAATGATCAAAACATGATAAACATGCATAATCATGGTAATCCCCAAATTTTGGTACTCATCGGAGTCCAAAACGACAAGAAAATGTCATTTGGGCATTTTATCAAACACTTAGAATGCACACACTACACATGTATGTTAAACAATGCATAAATATATGAAAATCTTGCCTAAATACAGGTTATTTTTTCCGCAAGGGGCCAACATCAAAAGCAAATTATCATTTTAAAAAAACCCAATAAAAAAGATTGATACAAAATAAGTTTTCCAACTCCCATTTGAAAAAAATCCCAACTATGAACATAAAACCCCCAAAAACATAATCTAAGGATCAAAATCAATGAAAATAGTTAAAGATTACCTTAGAGATGTTGATGAAATGAAAAACAATTGAATTTAGTTGGGTTTTGATGTAGAAACATTAAAATAGGGGTTTGGGACAAGATGGGTGAAGTTTAAAACAAATGACCCACAAAATGCCTTTTAAAAGCTGATTTGGAAATTTTCGCTAGTAACTCACTGGTTAGCTTCCCGCAAAAATTTCACTGGTAAGCCTTAGTCGCGAATTAGTCGCGAAAGTCTCTGTCCAAAGTTGAAAAACTTGAGGAATTGACCATATAACTCCCAGTTGAGCTTACACATGAAATGAGTCACAAAAACACCCAGAAAACATGTTTTTCACACAAAAACAACTTGAAAAACTTTGAAAAACATGGGTGATACAAATTACTTCCCAAAGCAAACAAAAAGAACATAAATCTTTTTGGTTTGATCCACATATGGTTGAGCACACACACACCACATTTGAACATGTACAATCATACAAATGAACTAAGTATTCATTGAACATTAGACTTGTGTGTTGTATGTGAGTATCAAATGTGGAATAGTCCTTAGTCCAGAGTGAAGTTTCAATGATCAATTCAATCAAGTTATACATAACTGGTACTAGGTCAAGTGGTCTATCTCAATTATAGAAATGAACATATATGACTTCCCACAAGAAAATGATTACAAATCTTAGAAGCTTTTCATTTGGCTTCTGCACAAATCATAACATTTGATCTTTTTGAACAATACACCTTATTTTTTGGAGATCGGTGCTTGAAATTTTGATATTTCAACATTGAGAGTTAGCCTTTGGCTATTTGAGCACCATACATTTCAATTTAAAATATCGTTTTCCCTTTTTCCTAGTCAAATACTAGTATGTGCGACGACTTTTGCAGCTCATTATTTCTTTTCATTTTGAGATTTACATTTGTTGAGCTCTTTAAGCAAAAACATAAAAAAATAAAGGTGGGAAGAGATATAGGCACAAGTCTATGTAAGTGTCAAGACCAACAAGATTATTGACCAATCATTCATGACAAACTTAAAGATCTATTTACAACAAACACACATAGTTTTCAAGATTTCTCCTACAAAGATATATGTGCATACAGAACAAGCTAAACTCGTAAATGCACTACGCCATAAGTATGAAGGTACTAGGCCAAACTCACATGTGATATGTGCTCAAACATAAACGATCAAACTTTTTGAATTTTTCACCTTTTATGTGGTTTTGGATTTTTACTCACACAAAACTAAAACATAAAAGTAAGATCCAAAACAAAAACAAAATAATGCATATAAAGAGATGCATGATGCACAAATTTATGAATATAAACATCTAATGCATGAAGGGTCCTACAAAGATGAAAGAATTAGATCAAGGACCAAAAGAGCAAAAGCTCAACCATTGGAACCCTTCCTCATCCAAACTGAATGATTGTTTGGAATGAGTGTCTCATGAGAAGTGAGACGAGGGTTGGAAGAGTGAGAACCGGAGATGCACATAGACAAGGAGGTAAGAACATTAAAAACTTTCTTCAACAACTTACTATTTTCCCTCAAAACTGGTTTTCCTTTCATAGCACAACTTCCAGAAAGCTTAAGTTTCTCTTTTTTTTTTTTTTTTTTTTTTTCTTTTAAGTGCTTGAAACTTAGAGCAATGAGGTCTTAGATGACCAAAGGCACCACAATGGTGACAAACAATGTGTTTAGGTCTACTAAGCTTTTTAAAAATGGATCTAGTAACATGTTTTTGTTCTCTCTTCAACTTGGAGCATTGAGGTCTTATGTGACCGATCTCACTGCAATGGTGGCAAGTTGGAACAAACTTAGATCTATCCAAAACCATAGATTAAGACCTAAATGAAGGCTTTGGCTTAAAAGCCTTTCTCTCCACTTTTTGATTTCTTTTGTGTGGAGGAATGTACACTGATTTGTCTTTAGTGGCAAAACACACAATAGGCACAAAATCGGGTATCACAACATGATTGCAACAAATATTTTTTTCATTTTCAACAATAGGTTCAGTAATCAAAAACTTGGCATGCATCTTAATAAGAGATTCATTTTCACATTTAAGATCATCAACAAGTTTGTTAAACAAAACAAGTTTAGCATCCAAGTCCATATTCAAACATTCAAACTCTTTCAGCTTTTCACAAGAATTTTCAGCAAGTTTCTTGTACTTTTGAATCAATTTGTTGGATTCATTAAGCTTAACAATCAAATCATCCTTTTCACAAAGTAACTTGCTCAAATTCTTATGAAACTTGTTAGCCTTTTTCTTCAAGAGTTTGATATTAGGGATATCAACAACACCCATAGATTCAAGTAACATGTTATCACAATTATGAGGATTAACACTTATAAAGGCATTTTCACAAATGCATGGCATGGTACACTTAACAACATCTATAGAAGCATATAAAGTACTATCCATGGCAAATAACAAAAAGGGTCTAGGATCACAATTAGGTAATGAAACCAAAACAAGTGTACCCACTCTGATACCAATTGAAAGCTCGAAAATGTGTTAAAAACAAGAGCTTGTTTAGACCCCCCAATTTAAATATTACGGCTAGATTGCTTTTACTCTAACTTATCTAAATGCGTAAACAAGAGTAAAAGAAACGCAATCAACCGATACTACTCTAGTGCATAAACATGAACAACAAACAATAAAAGTAAAGCACAAGAGTAAGCGAAGAGAGATGCAAACACAAGATAACACGCCGATTTGTTATCGAAGAGGAAACCGAAGTACTTGGTGAAAAACCTCTCCGCCGCCCTCCAAGCTGTAAATCGATTCACTAGAGAATAAAGCGGGAGTACATAAATAATAAAAGATCCTCCAAGCCTAGTCTATCCAATGTACTTGAGCCCTCTAAGTTCCTACTTTCAACTGACTTCACTAAGTCATGTCTTCTCTAACTCTCTGGATCTCGCAATACGCCCGATGGGTGTGTGTATTGTAGAAAACCTATTTAGGGTATCTCTCTCTAAATGGCCTCTTTATAATTTATGGGTAACGAGGGTATATATAGTATGGGTAAAGGGTAAAAACGTCACACTTAAAAATCCTCTAGGCAGAGAGTCTAGCGAGAATGCCTTACCCGTGAAATATTCACGAAATTGACAGCCTGGCACGACTCTTCAGCTTCTAGTCATGTGCTTCTCACATGCCCTTTTCGCGGGAACCCTTCTCACAAAATTCTTGCGAGCTAGTCGCGAAATGCACTGATATTCAATTAAGCTTGAGTCTTCACCAACTTAATACTAAACCTAATACAATAAAATCCCACAAAATATAAGGAACAAAATTAAAGCAATTATAACACTTTTTGTCATAGAATAAAACCAACATAAAATATAGTTGTGAATCACAACTTTACAAACGGTTACTTCTGGTAATATCAAGGGCAACTTTATAGGAAAATATGTTGTCGACAACAATTTTATTTCTATCCCATATTTCTCTTATATGTACATAATGCATCGAGATCTCATTATTTTTAGGTACCTGATCCTCTTCAGAGGATAACTCTTCAAGAGGTTTATTTTCAGGAGATTTTTATTTATAAGTTTTGGATGGATCAATTATTTCTGTAACTTTTTCCCTGTGTATAGCCTCTTTATAGGTTGCAACTTGTTTTTCTTGTACTTTTCTCTTCCGAAGAATTTTATCTTTAACACCGATAGGTCTTCCAAGCTTCAGGTATGGCTTTGATTCATTTGCTGCTGTATTAACTGATTGTCCTATAGGGACTTCAATTCGTGCTGGAGTATTAGCAGCTGGAATGTGAGATTTCACTATTTTCTTATTGTTGGTGAATACATCCGGTAATTGATTTGTAATTCCTTGCAAATGAATAATCTTTTGAACTTCTAGTTCACTTTGATTTGTATGAGGATCAAGATGAGATAATGTCGAAACATTCCAAGTAATCTCACGTCGTGCTTTAGGCAACAACTTTTCTCCCCCTAATGGTGGGAAGATTATTTCATTAAAATGACAATCCTCAAAACATGCCTTAAAAACATCACCAGTTAGAGGTTCAAGATATCTAATGATAGATGGGGAATCAAAATCCGTATAAATTCCAAGTCTACATTGAGGACCCGTTTTAGTGCCTTGTAGGGGTGTAATAGCTACATATACAGCACAACCAAATGTGTGCAATTGAAATGTATTTGGTTGTTGGCCAAGTACGAGTTGCAAGGGAAAGAATTTATGATAAGCAGTTGGCCTAATGCAAACTAATGATGCAGCATGTAAAATAACATGACCTCAAGCAAAAACTGGTAATTTTGATTTCATAAGCAAAGGTCGAGCAATAATTTGAAGTCTCTTGATAAGTGATTTAGCTAAACCATTTTGAGTATGTGTATGGGCAACAGGATGTTCAACATCAATTCCAATTGACATGCAATAGTCATTAAAAGCTTGAGATGTGAATTCACTAGCATTATCTAAATGAATTTTCTTAATTAGATAATCAGGAAATTGTGCTCACAACCTAATTATTTGAGCAAGAAGCCTAGCAAATGCAACATTTCTAGTAGAAAGTAAACATACATGTGACCATCTGGTTGATGCATCAATTAAAATCATAAAATACTTGAATGGACCACAAGGTGGGTGAAAGATTCACACTCAACAACAGTCTTTGAATGTGATGGTTTGGTAATTAATTTACCTTGAGAACATGCACTACATGGATAATCACTAGATAAAAGAATTTTCTGGTTCTTTAAGGGATGCCCGTGAGAGTTTTCAATAATTCGACGCATCGTTATTGATCCTAGATGTCCAAGATGATCATGCCAAAGCATAAAAACCTTTGGGTCAGAACACTTCTGGTGTATTGCAACATTTGTTTCAACTATTCTCATTGTAGTATAATATAACTCAGAAGAGAAAATAGGCAGTTTTTCTAATATGAGCTTTTGGCCCGATACTATTAAAGTAATATAAAGAAAATTTTCACTGCCTTCGTTATTGGTTTCAATATGATAACCATTATAACATATATCCTTAAAGTTGAGTAAATTTCTGCTTGATTTAGAAGAATACAAAGCGTCATCAATACAAAGTTTTGTGCCCTTTGACAACATGATAATTGCTCTTCCAAAGCCTTCAATTAAGTTTGATGAACCTGATATGGTATTGACATTGGCTTTGCATAATTTTAAAATTTTAAAATATTTTATATCTTTAAGGATTATATGAGTTGTTGCACTGTCTGCTAGACAAAAATCTCCTCTATTCATCTTGGAATTGCTTTTACTAGTATGACCAATGCATCTTCACATATGCAAAACATAAATTAAACTTTATTACTTTAAAATAAATAAAAAAATACTTATTTCAATGCCATAATATAATGAAAGACAAATAATTAATTGGTGATGGAAACGTCCATACCACACTTATAACACTTAATTTTATGGCCCTTTGACGGTTTTCAACAACGGCTCATTATTTTGTTCAACTACTAGAAGATAAAACATTAGTTCATAACACTTTATGAACATATGCATTTGATATTGCTATTGTAGGAGCACATTCGAAACATAATATGTGTTTTCTATTATATAATTTTAATTGTGGGCTAATTTTAAAATGCTGGATTAACTCACTTGCACCTTTAGTTTACTGCAACTTTAGTCATACTGGGCTTTTAGGATGATCAAGTTCTTCTAGAACTTGTAACTCTCCTAAGGGGTCTTTCATAGTAAAGTACTCAGTTTTTATGTAAATAATGACAAATAAAAATTATTGCTTTTGAATGATCCTTCTGGGATACTCTATTGTCATCCATAATAATATTTTCAGGATTTATTACATCAACATAGATTTCATCAAGATTCATTACTTCCAGATGAATCTTAGTATCAAGGATCCATGATATCCATGGTAAGAAATTCTTGCCTAAGATGTCAAGGACAACAAATTTAAGCTTTGTAAGGTCTGAAATTTATATCAAATATATAATTATGTAAGTAATTAAATAAACAAATATTTTATCATACAAAATTCTAATGATAACGTGCATCTCATAACAATATATAACAAAAGAATAACGTAAATCTATAAAATTTTTAATCAATTAAAAATTACTAAAATTATGAGCATAAAATGTAAAGACAAATAAATAGGATAATTACTTATTCCTTAAAAAGAAAACTTACAGTGAGTTGAGAAAACTACACAAATAATCTTTGATGTTTGAAGAACAATGGGATTACAAATTCCTTTTGAAATTGGGTAGAGACTCGTGCTGATAACGTGTTGTGAAATGGTAGGAATATAAAAAACAAAGTAAAAGAAACAAGAAATAGATTGATAAACTCTTATATTCAAGTGGTCATCCACAATTCTTTAGATCTCTCTTAGATGTGTACAATAATAGTAAAGTAATCCCACATATATATAGGACCTTAGACTGCTTGTAGACTTTATGTTATAAGGTTGTTATAATGAGTACACTTATTGATATACATCTCTCCTATAGGCTTTATACATTATACATTTCACCCTTTACACAACCTAAGTAACGTTTTCATTGCCCAAAATTTACACATTGCAATCAGACTTTATTTCTAACAAATGCTCAATATTCTTAGGTCTCATTTTTATATAAAAAAGATTTAAAAATAAATACATACATAAATAAATAATGGAAAGGAATGAGGCCCAAGCCTGTAGGTGGGTAGGAAACTAGGAATATTTAGGATCCTTCCCAATCAAAATAAGCAATAATTAGCAGGTCCAAGCCTCTCTTTAACATTGAACTGCTCTATTTTAATTGGTTTCTAATATAAAAGTTGTAAAAAAAAAGTATATGTAAAAGAATTGGTGAAAGTTTTTGTTTAGTTGAAAATGAAATTTTATTAGTTGAGAGAGAGAGAGAGAGAGAGAGAGAGAGAGAGAGAGAGAGAGAGAGAGAGAGAGAGAGAGAGAGAGAGAGAGAGAGAGTTTAGCATGAGCAAATTACTTGCAATTAAGTTTCATTTCATGCAATGTGTACTGAATTAATGAATTTTGTTAATGGATGTTCTAAGTGCATTCGTTTAGGACATTCTTTTAGAAACTTTTTATGAGAAAAGAAAAAAAATAACTATTTTTTTTTTGACATTTTTTAATATTTTCTATAAAAGTGGTATTAAAAATTTCTTAAATTGATTCATTAACAAATGACTTAAGGGCAACTATTAAAAGGGCCTTAAATTAATAAGTGATGTAGAAACAATACAAGCCTTTCTGAAGCAGTAATTTTGTCAGTTTTAGTAATATTATTTTTCCTTAATAACTTTTAGTTTAAAATTCTGAATAAAGTCTCATCAATTTGTGACATTTCTTAAAGATAGTCCTTTCAATTTTCACAATTATCTTAATTTTTTCAATTTTTGTAAAAATCACTTTTTTGCCATCTAATTATGTGATTAGAGCGAATTAGGGTTTTATGGGCGTTTTCCTAGCTACCATATGATTTTTTTTTTACTAAAGAAATACATTGTAGCCTCCAAGGGAATTCAATTATCAGATTAATACAAAATCATTCTTTAGGTCTATTGTTTCTCTTTGTTGGATTCTAAGAATCTATCACCTTATGGATTCAAGAAACCCTTTGTAAATTCAAGGTTTCAATCAAAAGTTAGCATATTTAATTTTTTTTCATTTAGAAAGTAACGGATTTTTTTTTTTTGTTGCTTCTATGACATTAATAAGCCATGACGAAATCTCTGGAGGGTCTCATAGAGAGCAATTGTCCAATTAATGTGGAACGTGTCACCACGAGTTCAAGTTATTAATTTTTTTTTCTTCATAATTAAACTTGCCTCTGGGGTGAGCTCGACATTGTTTGCTGCAGATTAATAACTCTAAGGGTATGTTTGATAGACTGTAATAGACACTGTAACGTAATAGTTATTCCTATGGTTTGACTATTCAGCAGTTTGGTTATATTTTTATTATAGAGGATAGTCATTCCTTATGAATAATTATTCTTAAAAATGAGGAATAATTATTCATCTCTAAAAAGTATGTAATAGCTATTCTTTAGTAGGTGTATTAATTTCTACAATTAATATATTTCTAAATAAACAAACTTTCCATATGCACATAACAATTATGAAAATAAAAAATCATAAAAAATAACTAATCTCTCTTTCAAATTTAAAAAAATATATTATTTTTTAGGAAATATGATTATATGAGTAAGATATTTTCTAAAATATATCTTAAGTTTTATTCAAAATGCTTTCATTCCATTGTTTTTAGGGTTCTATTATTGTGTTTGTCACTAGACAAATGAACAATAATAAGCATTACATTATAGTATTTTGTATTTCTTGTAATATCTATTCCTATACATATATAATTACCGTTACAGTCTATCAAACGTGCCCTAAGACAATAAAAAGCACAAAAAAACATCAATTGATGGAGATCTCGTGTACAGTCAAATAATATACAAATCATTTTAGATTTGCTTGCATGTTTGTGTGTTTGTGTATAGCGTGTGTGTCTAGACTTAAAGTTTATTCAATTACAAAATGTTTGTCTCTTCAGGCTTTAACCATACTAGTTAGGGTAGCACGTGCAAGGCACGTGCTTGCCGTGGAAAAAAAGTAGTAATTAAGATCAATTCTAGATTTTATTTGTATCACAAAACAAAGATATGAATCATTTGATTTTTAAAGTATATAGAGATTTAAATTAATCAAAAGAGACACGAATTTTAAGAATTTTGATAATTATGTCATAAAAAGTTAATCTTATTTGCATAAGAATTTGATCAACCACAAAGTTAGGGTAGTTATTTAAGATATAATATTTATTTAACTATAATAATTTTTTAGTACCTACTTGCTAAGTATAATATATCTACTCTCTAAAAACTTCTAAGAATGATGACGAATTTCATCATCTTCCAACAATAAACAACTAAGTTTTGCTAAGAAATTAAAAAAAAAAAAAAAAAAAAAGATAACAAAAGGCATGTGTCATCGAATTTTTCATTAGATAAATTATAAGTTTTGAAAATTTAAACCTAGAAAATCAACATTTTTCATATAACAAATAAAACACTTAATATCATCATTTTAACTTTCTAAGAATTTCTATCATTTATAACTTAAAATATGTAAATAAAATTTTTAGGATGTTAAAATTTAGTGAGAGTAATTTAAACATTACACAACAAAATATTTTAAGAATCATAAGTTTTCATTAGGGTTTAACTGAGAAATAACAATATGACATATTTGCTCTTTTCCAAAATATTAAGGGAAAATTGCTTGATTTTAAAGTTTAAGGAAGAATTGTAAACTACCCCAAACATAAAGGATGAAAAATGTTTTTTTCTTAAGTTTTTGTTTTTGTGTGTAAAACTATGTGTTTTTACTTAAAATGGTGTGTAAAAAAATATACAAAAAGTCAACCCAAGAAAATTGTACATGGAATAGTGAATTTTGGCTCAACAAAGTTGATTAAACCAACAAAAAATTTCTAAAAATACAACAGAATGACGCAACATTTTCATAATACCTTTATAATTTTGTTATATTTTATTTTAACTTGTAAAGAATTGACAGCTCAGCAATTTTGAAAATATTGTGACGGCATCAAGATGTCTTAACATTTTTCACACAAAAAAATGTTATGTCCATGACATTTTCACAATAAATTATAAGTAGTAGGTTACTACAAGTTGTTATTAGTGGGCAAAAAAGTAGTTTCATTGGTAAGTTTAAATTAGAATCAATAACAAATTACCATATTTGATTTGTTATGAAAGTGTTGTGAAAATTATTGTGGATATAGCACTTCTTTTTCACAATACTTTTATTTTTAGTTGTAACTAGTTCTAGTATGATATTTTATTATGATCTATAATGAATTAGCACCTTAACAATTATGAAAATATTGTGCCAATTTGTGATGTTAATATTTTATTATAATGTGAAACAGTGTGAATTGGACAAACCAAAAATAATATAGCAAATATACTACAACTTTATGCATTGACAAAAAAAAAAAAAAACAAAAAACAAAAAACAAAAAACAAAAAACAAAAAAGCAGCTAGTAAAACAATGAAAGTTGAACAAACCAAAACTACTGCAGTGAAATTACGGTAACTTTTCCCATTCACTCTTTTTATATATAGAAATATACATTGCACTTACAATGTAAATTTATATTGTAAACACATTAAAATTGGCAAATGTTGTACACATTTACAAAATTTGTACAATTTTTTTTTTGCAAGTGTATATAATATTTGCTACATTTTGTGTGTATACAATGTATGTTTACATTATAAATAGAAAGTAAACATATAAAGATCCTTTAAAAGATAAAAAAAAATAAAAATAAAATGCTCAAACCAAGTTGGTGAACTTGAAGAAATTAAAAAAAAAAAAAAAAAGAGACAATTCACTAAACCAAAAATACTGTTCATAAGCTTATTAAATGTATATAATATTTTCTATTTTTTGTGTGTATACAATGTAAGCTTACATTACAAGTACAAAAGTACATTACAAGTACAAAAAAATAATGGATAGTACATATTGAACAAACCAAAAGTACTATAACTTTTACACATTTACCTAACAAGTGTCACAACATTTTCACAAAATATTTATTTTCAGTTGTGGTTAGTCACAGTTTCATATTTTATTATTTTATTTTGACTGATAAGAAATTGACACCTCAATAATTGTGAAAATATTATGAAATTTGTTATGTCAGTATAACAATATATATGCATGATCTTATAAATATTTAAAAGAAAAAAAAAGTACAAACAGAAGACTAAAAAAAAAAAAAAAGCCTTAGCTACTGTACCTACAGTGCCACTTAAGCAAACCAAAGTGGCATTGTAGCAACTATTCAAAACTTGGAAAAAAAGAAAAGAAAGATAAAGATTCAATAAACCAAATGTATACTATTGGGGCGTTGACGCTTTTTATATAGCTAATTGACTTACAGTTCAAACACAGTTAAAAGAGGGTTAACTGTAGACACTTCATTTTATACCCGTTAATAACCTTTGGTCTTTGGCTCCAACAATGAACTTGACATATGTTAACCAAGGGTAATTAAAGAGTTCACAATAGTTTGGAAGCAATCACAGCTCAAAAGTATTCAAATTGCTTTAAAAATGATATTGAAAAATGAATTTTGCTCACTATTTTGACTGTAAATTTTGACCCACAAAGTATTTTTGAGTGAGATTTATTTTATTGGAAAGTAAACGTCCTAGGCTTAAATTAGAATATAAATTTTGCATGATTTAGATTTATATTGAGTGAGTTATGACCGTTTAAAGTTGAACCTCAACAAATCCCCAAAAACCTTAATTTTAATGTACAAATACTCACGTTATGTATCTAAACCAAATCCTAGCTAGAGAGAATTTATTTTTTGCCTCCTTCTTTAAAACCCTAGTCCATATTTTCTAAACACACTACGGCATATTTGCACGTTTTTCTAAGTATTCAAAACCTCTCTCTAGTAGTTTTCTAGGGTAGAAATTAGTTTTTAACATTGTTATCAAAACCTTTTTCAAAACCTTTTGTTCCTGAGTTGTGATTATCCTAAACTATTGTGTTCTTTAATTCCTTTGTTTGCTCAATCTAATCTATGTGTTGTAGGCACTGAGGAGTCAGTTAAAAACTTCAAACTTGTGATCCTAAGCAAGGTTCGTGTTTTTCCTTTGAATTCATCTTTTGCTTAATATGATTCACATGAGTTCTTGATATATTTTTCCTAATTATCATATTTTTTTATTTGTTGTTTTTAATCCTTTTGGTTTGTGTTAATCTGATTTCAGCTTGTTTATAATTTGTTCTTAGTGCTTTTGTGACTTTATTTAGTTTTAATGCTATATTAACATGTTATTTGTTTTGATGTTAGTTTGATTATTTGCATGTGTTTTATTTTAGGCGAAAACCCATTTTCATCCCTATATTTTCATGCGATTCCCACTTTAGTCCGTAACTTTTTTTTCCACCACTTTTACTACCTATCCTGGAAAACGCATCTCGTTTTTATCCCTTCCGTTACATAAGAGATGGAAAATGCACACGTAGCAAATGGAGTGCATTATTGGCACATTAAAAGCTGATGTAACTATTAAAAAATACCACATCAGCATCTAAACGCATCTCGTTTTTAATTTTTTTTAAAAACATATCACTGGCTGGCACATTAAACGCATCTCGTTTTTAATTTTTTTTAATTTAGATGCTGATGTGGCATTTTTAATGCCAAATAACATTTTTTTATTATTTTAATGGCCACGTCAGCTTTTAGTGTGCCAACAGTGCACTCCGTTTGCCACGTGTGCATTTTCCGTCTTTGATGTAACAGCAAGGACAAAAAAGAGACATGTTATCCAGGAAAGGGAGTAAAAGCAGTGGAAAAAAAAGTTATGAACCAAAGTGGGAATCGTGTGAAAATGTAGGGACGAAATGAGTTTTTTGCCTTTATTTTATTGTTGTTATATTTATTTGATACATGTTAATCTAACCATGACGTAATTATTTATTCATCCTAGTGTTTATCTTGTTATCTATTTGAGTTAAACTCAAATATGCATATAATTCAATAAAATGTGATTTTTACAATTTCTGTGTTGAGGATGCATACACATCTCAAGTATGTGTGAGCATATTTTCGAACATCCGTACACATGGTTAAGTATGCGTACACACCCCAAACCTAAATTTGGGTAAAATTTATTTATTTATTAAGTTTGTTGTTTTTCACATGTTATTTGATTCTGTTTGACTCTATTTATGTTAATTATTTATATTTATTTGCTTTTCATATTTTCTTTGGTCAATCTTGCAACGTTTTTTTTATATTTTTTTCTTGAATGTTTTATTTCATTATTATTTTTTATATTAATAGTATCACTTTGATTTGGTTTTAATGTGTTTCTTATATATTGTGATATGAAGTTTTATTTTCTTAAGCCCAAAACTTGGAAGTTGGACTAGGCTTCATACAGGTCCAAAAATTCAAGAGAAGATGGAGTTAATGGAGTTGGAAGGTGGCCCAAAGAGAAAATGTGATGTTTTCGTATCTGAGAACACGTGCATAGGAAAGAAGCAGAGGTTGGACGAGGAAACCAGAAACTTAAGTATTCTTATGGTGACACACTTGGGATTGGCGGAGGCTATTGAGCAACTCCGCCAAGACCAATGAGTCTTATAAGTTGAAACTGCCAGGGGCTTGGGAACCTCCAGTCAATTAAAGCCTTGGAAAAGGTGATTAATAAAGAAGATCTCATTATCAGGGGCGTAGCCAGGAATTTTTACATGGGGGGGCCGATTCTAAGTATTGATATAAAAAACATAAATCAAAAGTCTATTGAATATAAAATTTCAATTTTGATATATCTTAAATATCAATGAACATACAAAAACTGTTGGGGAAAAATCCTAATCCCCTCAATGCCTATGTGTGAATTAAAATATATATATCTACCAAGCAATAGCAATATTATGGAAACAAAAATTCAGCAAGCACCACATAAACACAACTACACAAGAACACCAAATCTTACGTGGAAAACCCTCTAGTGTAGAGGGAAAAACCACGGGGCAGCTCCGAAAAATATCCACTATGAAATAGAGATTACAACTATCAAGTTTATGTTAAACTTAAGACCACAATAAATTGGATATACAACAAATAAATCTCAAGGAGTAAATACAATCGATGAACAAAGTCAGTAGCAAAATCTTCCTTTGAATACTCCAACTCTCCATGGTTGTAGCACTCAAAAACTCCATGAGAATTCCACCAATTTATCTTCCTTGTGTGTGGCTTGAGCAAAGAAAAATGTCTCCTTTTTCTTTTTCACTCTCTCACACTCTCACTGTGTTTCTCTCTATCTTTTTTGGACTGCACCAAGCTGAAGCTCTCTCCTTTTGTGTTTCTTGCTCACTCTGAAACTCACACACCAAAAGGGACCCAATGCTCTCTGTTTTCTTCAGCTCTCTTCAAGGCCGAATGGCCTTAGTTGCTTTTTTCTTCTTTTCTTTTCCTTCAGCGTGTCCCACACGCCTTGCTGCACTTCTCAAGAGGAGAAGTCAGACCTTCCCATACTTTGGTCATTTCTCAATAAATGGAGGAGCTAACTTTGAAGACTTTTGGAACAAGCTCATAAATGAGCTTTGACAAAATGTGTGTGCTGGAACTTAAAGGGTGTCACGTGCACCCAACAAAAACTGTCTAGTTCATTATAGACATATACAAAAATATCCACAAAAAAAACATTTCACATCAAAATCATGCCTGACGACGATTTTTCATGGAATAGAATTCATCCATAATCATTTCCATGGTGAAATTCCCAGCAATTTCCTTTTCTATATAAACTATCATATTATCTGCCAAAAATTCATCCTCCATTTTATTGCGAAGTCTTGTTTTTAATAGTTTCATAGCTGAAAAAGCTCGTTCTGTAGTTGCTGTAGAAACTGGAAGAGTCAACACAAGACGAATCAGTCTATCAATTAAATGATAAAATTTAGACTTCCCTGAAATTTCTAATCCCCTACATAGCTCAGATATTGTACCCATATTCTGAAAATCTGGATGCTTTGTCACATCAAGCTCATAATGTTGCAATTGATGCTTCAAAAGACAAATTTCATGCTCAGTGAAATCTTGAGGATAATAATTTTCAGCCAAATTGCAAATATCACCAATTTTGAATGATCTAAAAGCATCCTTAGGATTTAATGCTGAACTAAGAGTGAGAAGATCTGCTGTTAACTCACAAAATCTATTATTCAATTCTTGCAATTGAAAATCTATTGCAACTGTAAATATATCAATTCTTAAATGATGTTCTATTGTTGTCAAAGCTTCATCTTGATGACGGTATCTACCTCGAGCTTTAGTGTAACAAGCATTTAAATCAGAAATATCAATTTCATGTTGTCCACAAAATGATATAACACTAGCAAGTAAAGACTCCCATCCATCATCTCTCAACTTTTGAATAAGTGATTTTGTAGTTGAAACTAAATGCATGGCATTTAAAAGATCTTGAGAATGTTGTTGCAAAGCTTGGCAAAGAATATTAGTAATTCCCATAATCTCTTTCATCATATGCAAAATTAAAACAAATTCAAATGATGTTAATACCTGATAAGCTCCCTCGGCATCACCACGTTGTTTATAATTAGCCCCTTCTTCAGAAATTGTATTGATAACTTTACAAGTTGCATCAAACATTTTTATCAAACTACAAATAGATTGAAAATGAGATCCCCAACGTGTATCTCCAGCCCGTTGCAAAGTACCAATTTGGTTTGCTCCTCTTCCAGTCTCAATTTCATTAGAAGCAATCATATTCTCAATTTGTTCCCCTTGAGCATATTGCAATTCATCATTACGCTTACTAGAACCAACGACAATATTGATAATATTAGTCAAATGATCAAAGAATTGATGAACAACTCTTACTTCTCTAGATGCTGTAACTAAAGCCAATTGCAACCTATGAGCCATGCAATGTACATAATAAGCATATGGACATTCTTTAAGAAATAGAGCTTGTAATCCATTCCATTCACCACGCATATTACTAGCTCCATCATATCCTTGACCTCGAATATTCTCAATGTGAAGGTTGTAACGAGAAAGGACAACACATATCTCCTTCTTTAGGGTCAACGCAGTAGTATCTCTAACATGTACAACATGAAAGAAACGCTCTTTAATGAAACCATTTTTATCAACAAACCTCAAAATAATGGCCATTTGCTCTCTCTTTGACTCATCTCGGGCTTCATCAACAAGAATGCAAAATTTTGCATCTCCAATTTCTTCACGAATAGCATTTCGCACATTACTAGCAAGAATATGCAAAATCTCCTTTTGAATTGTGGGTGATGTATATTTGGCATTTCGTGGAGCATTTTCCAAGACAACACTAGCTACTTTGTCATTGAAAGTAGATGTGAATTTTATCAATTCAATAAAATTACCTCTATTTTTGGAATCAAGGCTTTCATCATGACCTCTAAAAGCACAAGCTTGGAATGCTAGCTATCGAGCACACTCTATTGAGGTTTTGAGTCGCAATCGATTATTCTCTAATTCTTTTGACGTTTGTTTCTCAATTAGCTTGTCAATATGTCTTGAATTATTCTTTAAATCCTCACAACATTTTACAGCATTTTTATGTGGGGAGTTTGGCTCTTTCCCTACATGACGAATTAAAGGACAATTCATTCCATCATTCACCTTTTTCCAATTATTAAAACCTGTTGAAATGAATGCATCTGATCCAGGACGACCTATTGGTTTCTTACTAAAAAGATAGCAAGGTAGACAATATATTGCATCCATTGAAGGTGAGTATTCCAACCAATCCTTATGTGATTCAAACCATGAAGCTTGAAATCGACGACGATAAGTATCATCGTTGTATGGATAGTCTATATTTTTAGGTTGATATGGACCTTCTTTGAGATAAGCTCGTCGGATTTCATCTTGTTTGTTGATAGGGAATTCACATATTTGTTTATGTGATCCCGGATCACGATCTATCTCTTCAAGTTGGTGTTCATCAGGCATTAAAGTATCAACATTTGTTTCTACAGCCACAGCCACAGGTGTCCTAATTTCTGAATTGCTAACATCTTTTTTCTTAAAAAATGCATCAATTGTTTTTCGTTTGCTCATAATTCTTTTAGCTTTAAGAATATGACTGAAAAATTAACCTGAAAAGAACTTTAAAAAATAAAATTTTAATTAGAAATTTTTACTTAGTTATATGGATGTTATCCATACTCAAGAAAAAAAAAATTTCCAATATAATTTAAACAGTCAACCTATCAATCATCATCATTTATTCATTCCTATTATTAAAATTTTCCTGTATTTTAATTTTTTTAATACAACTTTAATTAATAATAACCCTTCAAACAAAAATAAAAATTAAACACACAAGTATTTATACACAACATAAACCAAACAATTTAACAACTCTCACAGCCAAGTAATATCTAACTAATCAAAAATAGTTAATAAATCAAAATAATTTTACCTTAGAAATGGGTGGGCCGTGTGGCAAACTGGCAATGCTTATTGCTCAACTGTAGATATTCTTTCCTTCAAGACTCATCAGGCATCACACTGATCGGTGATCACAGATTCACAAAAAATTTCCTTATCTCCATCCCCATGCTTTCAAGGCATCAATCATAAATTTCTCTAAAAATCTATGAAAATATAAAAAGCATGTGAATATTTAGGTGTAGATTTTTTTTTTAAATCAAAAAAAGACATTAAAATAGATGAAGGTCTAGTGCTTAAATAAGAGAAGAAAACTCACCAGGTTGTCTGAGTCACCAAGTTCCAAAATCCTGAAATTTGACAATGAAGAATGTTGAGTGATTTGTTTTAAAAAGCAAGAAGAGAGAAAAAATTGGTCAGGATTTTTTTTTTTTTCGGATTGGAGGACTGATGTTGCTGAGACTGAGTTTTGGGAGCTGGTACTGGTAGGCGGTACAATGAAAAGCGTATAAGAGAAGACAAAGAAAAAGAAAAGAATAAGAAGTAAAGTGTGGGAACTGGGAAGTGTATCAGAGAAGGCAAATAAAGAAAAGAATGAGGGATTCCGTGGGACCTGGGGTGGGTTTTTGAGATGGAAAAAGTGAAACTTTGTTTTTATGTATTTGGATTTTAGTGTTTAAAGGTTAGTGGGCCAATTTTGTGAGTCTGAGAAGCCTAAACAAAAGGTGGGAAGTGTGGGAGAATTATGGGCCAAAACTAATGCTGAGAATGTAGAAATGGTGGGGGGGCCGGATGTCAAACATTGGGGGGGCCCAATCAAAAATCAATACTACTCTGCTGGACTTTTTTTTTTTTTGCAGGGGCCACGGCCCCCCCAAGGGACAACGTGGCTCCGCCCCTACTCATTATTGTCTTCCTTATGAAGACGAAGTCGAACAAAGAGTGGATGAACAATATTAAGGATAAATGTAATATGAAACATGGCTTGATTGTACCAAGTGAAGGGAAGAGTGGTGGGCTAGCTTTACTTTGGAAGGAAGGGGTAACAGTGGAGGTCTAGATGTACTCTCAATCTTATGTTGATGCTTTAGTGGATGGTGGAGCAGGTATAGGGTGGTGGCATCTCATGGGGTTTTATGGCAATCCAAATATAGCAAAACTACTTGAGTCTGGGGCAAAACTTAAACATCTGAAAGGTACCTCAACCCTACCATGGCTCACAATTGGTGATTTTAACGAAATAACAGGTGCTTCAGAGAAGGAGGGGGGCAGCGATAGACCAAGACAGTAAATAAAGAGTTTTGTTGAAGCCATTAACTACTACAGTCTACGGGATTTGGGCTTCATTGGCCCAAAGTTTACGTGGATATATCAACGTAAGGATTGATTGCAGATTTGGGAGAGGTTGGACAGAGTAATGGCAACCCCAGGGTGGATTAATATCTTCCCTGAGGCCAAAATTTTTCATCTTACATCCTCGATCTCGGACTAGTCACCTCTGGCTCTTCAAATGGTGCAAAAACGGAGGAATAAGAGGGCCAGAAAAACTTTTAGATTTGAAGCAATGTGGTTGAGAGACCAAAGGTGTGAAAAGGTGGTTCAAAAGGCATGGGAGGAGGGAAAGTTGACAGACACAGGGAGTATGCTAGGGAGTTTCTTAGAAAAGTGTCGTACCAGATTGGAAGCATGGAATAAGACGGAGTTTGGGCATGTTGGAAGGAGGGTAGCTGAGGTGCAAAAATAGCATGAATGGATTGAACTCCAACCTCCATCCCCTGAGATCAACCAAAAGCTGAAATGAGCTCGAGTTGAACTAAATTACTAGTTAGAAAAAGAGGCTGACATGTGGTGGCAACGGTTAAGGCTTAATTGGCTCTAATCAGGGGATAGAAACACTGGTTTTTTTCATGCAAAAGCCTCTGCCAAGCATAAGAAGAATTCCATAGAGGGTATCATGGATGCAAGTGAGGTGTGGCATGTAGATGATGAGTAGGTGGAGGAAGTGCTAGTGGAATATTACAAGGACTTGTTTACTACGAGTCACCCAACAGAGTTCTCGGAGTTGATCCAAACAGTCCAGCCAAAGGTGACTACTTCTATGAATCAGTTACTTACCAGAGACTTCAATGCAGTAGAGGTCAAAGTGGCTTTGAAGCAAATGTACCCATTGAAAGCACCAGGACCGAATGACATGCCTCCTCTAGTCTTCCAGCAATTTTGGACAACATGTGGTGAAGTGGTCACAACAACGGTCTTGGACTTCCTTAATCATGGTATTTGGCTTCCTGAGTTCAATAAATTCACATTATTTTAATCCCTAAAGTTAAGGTTCCAAAGAAGGTTATTGACTATAGGCCTATTAGCTTGTGCAATGTGGTGTACAAAATTGCATCAAAAACCATTGCAAATAGGCTAACAAAAATTCTACCGTCCATTATTAGTGATACCCAAAGTGCCTTTGTGCATGGTAAGTTAATTACTGATAATATACTTGTAGCTTTTGAGACTATGCACCATATTAGTAAAAAAAAGGGGTGTAAGGTTAGAGAGATGGCTCTGAAGCTTGATATGAGTAAGGTCTATGATAGAGTGGAATGGGTGTGCCTAGATAAAATAATGGAAAAATTAGGCTTTGATGTAAAGTGGAGGAATCTTATTATGCAATGTGTCACTACTATCACATTCTATAAAAATTAATGGGAGTCCTAAAGGGTAATATTGTCCCATCTAGGGGGATCCTTCAAGGAGACCCTTTATCACCTTATCTATTTATTTTATGTGCAGAAGGTCTTTCATCAATGATAAAAGCTGCAGTGGCAAATGGTGTGATGGAGGGAATTGCGATTTGTCATGGTGGCCCAAAATCGGTTTGTTGTGGAGGCCCAAAATTATCACATCTCTTCTTTGCAGACGACAACTTGATTTTTTACGAGGCCTCTCTGGCGGATTGTGATGCTCTTCAAAGAATCTTGAAAGTAAACAAACAAGCATCAGGCCAACAGTTAAACCGGGCCAAGACATCATTATTTTTCAGCAGTAACACACCAAATGTGACCCAAGAAGAGATAAAGTAAAGATTTGGAGCCCAATTTATAAAGCAACACGAGAAATATCTGGGATTGCCTTTATTGGTGGGGAGGAAAAAACAAAACACTTTCAATGAGATTAAAGAGAAGCTTAGCAAAAATTTGGCAGGTTGGAAGAAAAAGATGTTGTCTAAGGCAGGTAAAGAGGTGCTTATAAAGGCGGTGGCTCAAGCTATACATACATACACCATGAGTTGCTTCAAATTGCCAGATGCACTATGTGATGAATTGACAAGCATGATAAGGAATTTTTGGTGGGGTCAGAAGGAAGAGGATAAGAAGATAGCATTGCTAAGTTGGGAGAAAATGTGTGAGCCAAAAAGTATTAGAGGGATGGGCTTTAGGCAACTTAAACAATTTAATTTGGCTCTCCTTGCTAAGCAAGGTTGGAGGCTTCAAACAAAGCAAGATTCTTTGGTCTACAGGGTTTTCAAGGTGAAATATTTTCCGGGGTGTGAGTTCGTTGAGGCATCCCTTGGCAATAACCCATCCTTTTCTTGGCGTAGTATCATGTCTGCCCAAATTTTGGTTAGAGAGGGTATGCGGTGGAGAGTTGGTAACGGTACCAATATCCGTATTTGGGGTGATAGATGGCTACCCTCATCATCCACATATAGAGTTGCCTCACCTAGACAATTTTTGCACCAAGATACAATGGTATGTGAGTTGATTGATCATGCTACGGCATGTTGGAAAGTCAATGTCCTTGATGCCTTGTTTCTACCCTATAAAGCCGATGTAATAAAAGGAATCCCGCTTAGCTCATGCCTACTTGCAAATAAGTTGATACGGGCAGAGGCACCTAATGGAAAGTTTAGTGTAAGGAGTGCTTATAGAGTAGCAATGCGGCTATCCAAACCTGTCAACCAAGGAACAAGTTCAGAGAGAAGCCACTTACGTCTATTCTGGAAGAGGATATGGGACCTACCATTGCCACACAAAGTTCGCCATTTTGCTTGGTAGGTGTGTAGAGATATTCTTCCTACCAAGGTCAATCCCATGTGCCGAAATGTGGTAAAAGATCAGCTTTGTGATGAGTGTAAGTTGGAGTTTGAGACGATTGGTTATTTGTTTTGGATGTGCCCCAAAGCCCAAGAGGTATGGTCTTGTTCGAAATGTGGTGAAGCCGTGCCATGCAAGAGTGCATTCACTCTAGGACTTGTTGTGGGATATGGTAGTTGGGGAATGTTTTGATGCAGACGTGACAAAAAGGGTAGTTTGCATTGCATGGGCTATATGGCACAACAGGAATGAAATTCGAAATGGTGGTAGGAGAAGGAACTACAAGGAGCTAGTGAGTTGGGTTATTCAATACATAGAGGAATATAAGGCAGCCAACGAGTGCCTGGGTACCATAACAATGCGGGCTGAGGGCAGAGATACGTGGGTTCCACCTCTTGTACATGGCTTCAAAGTGAATGTTGACAGGGCGGTCTTCAAGGGTTAAAAAACAGCGGGTGTTGGTGTGATTATCCAAGATGAAAAGGTCGGCTTGAGGCTACACTGAGTACGAAGATAAAAGCTCCATGTGGTGCTGTCGAGGAAAAGGCTATGGCTTATGAAGCAGGGCTCATGTTTGCTAAGGACATAGGCATTCAAGACTTTATTGAAGGTGACTCACTTGTTATCCACCAAGCCTTATGCAGAGCATCTACTCTGCCTTCCTCCGTAGCTGCAATAGTACAAGGGATGCAAGAACTATGTAGGGAATTTTGTGGGGTTGAGTTTTCTCATGTTAGGAGATAGGGTAATAGACTGGCCCACCTACTAGCTAAACATGCTTCTGATATTGTTGACTTCATTGCTTGGATTGAAAAGAATCCTTACTTTCCAGAGTAAGCTTTTATCCATAATGTAATAAGTTCATTCTCCTATTAATATTATTTTCAGTCTTTTTATAAAAAAAAAAAGTTAAAGATCAAAGTCTTTTAATAAAGGGGTAATTACACTAAATCCATATGTGGTTTGGGCGAAAATCACTTTACCTACCCGTGGTTTGAAAAGTATCACTTAACCCACCTGTGGTATGTTCCGTTTGTTTTCCGTAACCAACCTCTGTTAAAATCAGGGATAAATAGTTATTTTTGCTCAAATTTTATGTCGTTCTCCTCCCAAAATAAAAAATAGCACAAAAATGCAAGATAAACAAGATCAAAAAGTGGTATTGGTCTCTCTCTCTCAATTCACATCAATCTTAAACATGAAGAACATACACAGTTTTCTTAGCAACCAAATAGAAGCAGAAAATAAATTTTACGCCAAAAAAAAAATTCTTATATTAACTTTTGCATAATAGAGGCAAGGTTCTAAATTCAGGTAACATAAAATCATTAAACCCAGAATTTTTTATTTTTTATTTTCACATTCCTAAGTTCTCTCAAATTTTCTCAGCAACCATGTAACTATAAAAGAAATCAAACTCTTCAATCTTAGTCTTAAACACCCATTTGGCTCAACTTTCAGTAAGTCTCTTATCTTTACAAGAACCTCAACAACATAAATCACAAAACCTAGAATTTCTTCCTCCTTCCCAGTCGAAAACAAATCAAAAGTTTCAACCTTTACACAACAATATAAAGCTCAAACAGCATAAACTACAATACCCAATATATATTTTTTCCCTTTTATTTTCTTGGAAACCAAACAAAGAGAGAAAATTGAATAATGGGTATGTGTTAAACCTCAAAAAAAAAAAAAAAAAAAAGCTTACCAACATACAAGGACGATTTGGAGAAGAATTTAGAGAAGCCAGGTGTTTGATATGGCTATGGTGAGATTGAGATTGTGAACCCATAACCAAATTCTCTAAAACCCAAAACCTCTATCTTTTGTTTCTCTCTATTGTGAACCCATAACCAAATCTACCAATAACCACAGGCCACCGTGATTTCTGCAAAAAAAAAAAAAAAAAAAAAAAAAAGCAAACCCAAATGCAAAAACCAACAAAACCCACAAACGGTGACACAAAACCACCAAATGGAGATATAAAAACATGTGTTTTCTCCCCTTAGCTTCGATGTTGCGAAATTTGTGTTTTCTCCCCCTCCAGACACTTCAAATCACGAAGAACACATTGATCTCACCATAGGTTTCTCTCTTGAAAAGTTTCTAAGTTTTGGGTGTTTTAATTTGCATTATGTTGTGTTTTGGAGTTAAAAAGTGTTTTTGTAACCGTTGGGCTTGAGGTGGGTTACGGAGGTTAATGAAAACATACCATAAGTAGGTTAAATGATACTTTTCAAATCACGAATAGACAAAATAATTTTCACTCAAATCACAGGTAAATTATGTATAATTATCCCCTTTAATATATTCTTTAACTAAATTTGGGCTGAAACCCACTCTCTCTTTTCTATTTTTTTTTTTCTTTATTTATTTGGGATAAAATCAACCCACTTTCTACTCTACATCCAAAAGAAAGAAATAATTCAAATTCAAATTCAAATTCAAATTTAAATCCGCATCACCAACTCCCAAGTGGTGGACCCCACCCAAAATGCAGAGGGAAAAAGTCATCCCACCACCAACTCTCTCAGTCTCACCCACCAAACCCCCGTAGGCCCCACAATTCGGCTTAACATCGGTAGGTGAAATCAAATGAAACTCAAACAAACCCACACCCCCAACCTCTTCAAAAACCAGACGTTTTATCATATCCACTCACCACCACCACAACCACCGCACCTTCCAAATTCAGAAACTCACCGTTTCTTTCCACGTCTCTCACCACCACCACCACCACCGCCGCCATGCCACCGGAAACGCCCTCAAACTTCTGGGGCGACATGCCCGAAGAAGAGTACTACACCTCCCAAGGCGTCAAGAACACCCAATCCTACTTCGAAACGCCGAACGGCAAACTCTTCACCCAATCCTTTTTACCGCTGAATCAAACAGTCAAAGCCACAGTCTACATGACCCACGGCTACGGTTCCGACACTGGCTGGCTCTTCCAGAAAATCTGCATCAACTTCGCCACCTGGGGCTACGCCGTCTTCGCCGCCGATCTCCTCGGCCACGGCAGATCCGACGGCCTCCGGTGCTACCTAGGCGACATGGAGAAAATCGCCGGAAGTTCCCTGTCTTTCTTCCTCCACATACGCAACAGCGAGCCGTACAAACTCCTCCCAGCTTTCCTCTTCGGCGAGTCCATGGGTGGAGCTACAGCTATGCTCATGTACTTCCAATCTCCGCCGGACGCGTGGACGGGCCTGATTTTCTCGGCCCCGCTCTTCGTCATGCCGGAAAACATGAAACCTAGTAAGGTGAGGCTCTTCATGTACGGAATGCTGTTTGGGATCGCTGACACGTGGGCGGCCATGCCCGACAACAAGATGGTCGGGAAAGCGATTAAGGATCCGGAGAAGTTGAAGATTATAGCTTCGAATCCGAGGAGGTACACTGGGAAACCAAGAGTTGGGACGATGAGAGAGCTGGCTAGGGTGTGCCAGTACATACAGGACAATTTTGAGAAAGTCACGGCGCCATTTTTGACTGTACACGGTACCTCGGATGGGGTCACGTGCCCCACATCGTCGAAGCTCTTGTACGAGAAGGCGGCGAGTGAGGATAAGAGTTTGAAGCTCTATGATGGGATGTTCCATTCGTTGATTCAAGGGGAGCCAGATGAGAATGCGAACCTTGTGTTGAAGGATATGAGGGAGTGGATTGATGAGAGAGTTGAGAGGTATGGGTCCAAAAATCTTTGATCAAATATTGCCACTTTGTAATTTTATTTCTTAATCTCTCTCTTTTTTTTTTCTTTTTTTTTTTTGGGTTTAAAAAAAATTTTAAAAAGTTAAAAGTTTTAAAGGGGTGGAGCAGATTGTGGATTTAAAAGTCAGTGGTTGGATCAAAATGTAATAATGATCAATCATGGATTACTACTAGACTTTACAGTGTTGTTGTGTTTGAATGTTTATATATAACCTTGATTGTGTGTTTGTGGGGGGTTTTCCTTTTTTAAAATCTGTCAAAACACAATTAGAACAATCCCGATTTGATGTACAAGGATAAATTATGGGGGAAATTATTATTTACTTCGTACTATAAATGTGTACTCTTTCATTTCATTTCACATGATCGATCAATAAGTTTTATTAATTAAGTTCATGATAGGACCATTCATGTGAAAGGGAGAATATACATTTATAGTAGTCCGGTACCTAATAGTCCGGTACCTAATAATTTTCCTAAATTATGATCGAAGAATTTTGATTTATTTAAGGTTAATATATCACTCTCACCCATGAATAATATCTGACTATACTCAAAAAAAGAAAAGAAAAAACAAGAACGGGTAATTGACTAATTGTGTGTGTGTTGTGATTAGCAGAGCTTGTCGTTCCCTTAAAAGTTACAACTTACCCTGATTTTTTTTTTAGAAACAAACTAATGGCTAAACACATTTTAATTATACTATTTCACCAAACTCAAATACATTACTTAACTCAAAATACTACTATAAAAAGGCTTAACTCTTGTAGTAGTAGTAGTAGAGACAGGTTTTAAGCGATAGAAAAGAGTTGCACTTAAGCGATGAAAGACAACACCCATTTTATTTATTTATTATTTTTTTTTTTTTGAGAAACAAACTAACGGCTAAACATATACACTAGTTATTATAGCTTTTGAGCAAAGTTTATAGTATACTTTTGTGTTAAATTAGAGAAGTTGTTTTGAGATTTTATCATTTGCAAGAAGATAATTTATCTATGATGGTTTCAAAATTTATTGCTTAGATTGTTTCATGGGATTAATTGTTCTGTTTTATGGATCTCGTAAAGTATTTGAATTAAATAATAAAATTTGGTAATATTTATGTGTATATGAGCTTGGCTATTAAAGTATCTGTTTTGTATAAGAAAACAAATTAAGTTAACATAAATTTAGAGAATTTAAGGGATAAAAGGTAAAGATGATTACTATGATAAAGTACTAGGCAGTAATAACTCGTGATATTCTTTGTTGTTTCTTTTAAATATAAATTTTAATAATTTTGATAGTTATTAAGAAATATTTATTAAGTGTGTTTTTATATAGAATTATCTATTTTACTATTTTTTTTTAAATAAGATGGAATAGATAAATATAAACAAAGTTTGATAGCGAATTTTTATAAAATTTAAAGTCAATTAAAACAATATATTAGAATAATGAGGTAAAAACCAAATATATAAAATAATGCAACCACTTGGTTTAATTTAGGCTTTGTTTGTTTTATCAATGATACTTTCTAGAAAATAAGTCATTTTCCAAGAAGTATATTCTATAAAACTATCTCATTTTTCAATATTTGGTAGCAATTTTAAATTAGTTGAAAAACAACGTTCTAACTTTCTTTATTTAGCTTGCTGTGAGATATAATTGTTTTCCAAAAATTTAATAGAAAACAATTTCTAAAAATAATCCAAACTTTTTATATTGATCAAAGATAGTTTTTTTTTTTTTTTATTCATCTTATTTTATGCTACCAAACACTGGAAAAAAAAAAAAAAAAACTATCTTTACACAAGATTTTCCATCGAAATAATAGGAGCATTAATTGAAAAATTAAAGATCATACAGCACTTAAATAATGAAAGAACTTATTTCAAAATGCAATATAATATTGGGGGGTGTACATCAAATTTTTTAAAATTTAGGAGGGTGGCTTTCAAATTTTAAGGGTGTAAATTTATAATTTATAATATTTAAGCTAAATACAGTTTTTTTTAATTATGTTTCCAAAGTAATGTTTATTCGATATTCCTAACACTAAGGCAGGTCAGCAGATTTTTAATTTTAGAATAGACCATGAGGAAGGAGACTTTTAGTGGGCCCAAAACTGGCCCGAAGTAAGGAGATATAGGTTAAATGGGCCTTGGGGTGGGCTATATGTCAGAGAAGAGGCTAGTGGTCCTTTGCAATATTCCTATCCTGTCTTTTGTAACTCAAAAATCTATACCATTCATTTTTTAGACGTGACTAAAAAAGAAATCAGAATAAATCTCAAGCGATGTTTATGATGATTTCAACTTTGTCATGAAACAAGCCATGTGTCATCTTGTTGAGGTACTTAAATGTGGAAAAAAAAAATATCTTAGCTATTGGGAATTTAGACCCAAGTTATTACAAGTTAGCCAATTTTAGCCGGATTTTATTTCTTAACGAATTATGCTTGCAGATGAATTTATGGTAAATCACAACACAAACCAATATTGCATAAATAAATTAATGCAGTAAGTAAATAACATAAGCGAAATGGTGACAAATAGAAAACCCCCCTTAAATGGGAAACACTTTTCGGAGCTTTACTACAAACCCTCAAACAAACAAATCCAATAGTAAAATAGAAGTCCTTATAATAGAATTAACTCTAATTTTAGTTGCTACTTCCAAAAGTGACTTCTTTTCGTGATCACACGCAGCTCCAATGCGGTTAGACTCTTTCACTCTAGATTTGTTGACACGAACACTCTAACCGTGTCTTCGAGGACCACCTTGACGCTACAACAACAGGTCTGTGTTGATACTGCAACAGCTTAGGCTAGATCACTAGTCTTTACTCTATAGATTTAATTTGGCTTGATGATAAATGAAGAAATTAGTACAAAACCATAGGCATACATATGTAGCACTTTGCAACCTCTTTCCAACGGAATAATATGTTCTCCTATGTACTCTAAGCAATATGGCAAGGAATAAAGCCTTAAGTTGATCTATGGGTTTGAATTAAAATCATGTCTGTCACATCTCGATTGATTGGGACTCGATCAAGATGGCTTTCGTTAGGAAAAAAACTTCTTTCTTCTTGAGTTGTTCTTGAAACTTGGCCTTGATCTTTGTTGCTGCGTCTTGAGTCGGTTTTGTATTGGGCTGGATTATTCCATCCTCCCGTACTAAGCCCAAGTGTGTTCTGGATTGGAGAGTTGGGACCAGCCTAGTTGTACTCCACCCTGGCCCGGCTTGTGCGCAAGCTCTGCCTTAGCCTAGCACGTTCATGTCATGAAATTGTGGCGGGCGGATCCTTTATAAACAACTACCGCAGACAAGTATGCTACAAATACGTATAAAACTAGTTTGCTGCGTTTTAAATAAACGAATATCTGAACAAAAAAACATAAAGATGATAAAGATGGACTTAAAGAGGATAGACACAAGGAAGAAAGGAGTAAGACACTTCGGCAAGTCAATCAGGCTTTTGGCCTGCGGTAATATGTCAGAGGAAACTTAAATAAAAAAGGAGACAACACTCCCTCAATGTGACTAATTTCTCTAAAGAGAAATTAGTGACCTTGAAGGAATAGTCCTAGATGACCTTTGTTCCGAGTACGAGTCCATAGAGAATGTGGTTTCTCGAGAGGGAGAGAGGAATCAACAACCCATCTTGGTGCATGCCCGTTTTCCTCCTTTTCACTCTGTTTTCTTTCTTTTCTTTCTTATTCTGTTTTTCTTTTCTTTCTTACTCTGTTTTTTCTTTTCTTCCCTACTCTGTTTTTTCTTTTCTTCCCTGGTTCCGCCCCCTTCTCTTGTGCATAAGGAACACCTTATATAGCATTTTCTAATACATTATATTTACCTTTGTACCCCTGTAACCATCTTTGTCTGATGTGTGTACCCACCCGACCATTACTGGCTGGTCAGGCACTTGGCCAGCGCCACGTTCCTGCGCTGGCCGCGGCGCACTACATCTCCAGACAAATATAAGGGTATTTTGTTTGTTACCTTGCCGTGGCATTCTCTCCTACCACAGCAGAGCACTCTTTCTCTCTCATGGCATGCACTAGAAGGCTCCAACTCAGTTTTGCCATTTTCGGGTGCTATGTCATCCCAGCAGGACACTCACCCGAAAGCGGCCTGAGTGGAAGTCCTGAAATGGATCGCCCCCTCTCCCCTCCGCCAGACCACACCCTCCTTACCTCTGACCCGTGGCCTACCTTTGCCTGTATTGGCTGGGTACAGGCTGGTGAACCTGGGCCTTACGCGTGCCTATATCCGTCCAAAATTCATTCGTCAGTTAGTCGCTCGCCATGGCTTGGGTATTTACTTTTCTCGCCTCTGTGTAGACCATCGATTCTTTACCCGTGGTTTGGGCTCGCCCCTGGCTATGGGCCTTCCCGTTTGCTTCCTGCTGTATTGAAATGGCTATACTCTTTAGGTTCACCAATTCCTTTCTCAATGGCTTGGTTAGCCCACTGGGCTCTTATTGCCTCTTAAGTCTGCGGGCTCCTGTGTCCCGTTCATTCTTCTTTGGGGCATCCTTGGCCCCTTACAATCACATGTTTTCCATGAGCCCTCATTACCTTGTTGGGCTTCCGCGGTCCAACCATTCTTTATTTTCTTTAGAGCCCATATGGCTCCGTATTCTTGCTTTACTTTGGGCTTGCCACAATGGGCATGGCCCATACTTACTTTCCTACATCCACGGCCCATGGTTCTTATCTTTCCGGGCCTTTTCAGGCCCGCTTACCTCTTCAAGACCCGTTTGCTTGCTTTACGGACCTATTCCTGCTGCTCAGATTTAATTGGGCTTATTCTTTGATTATGGGCTCTCTCCTCTTTCTGGGTTTTATTACAAAAGTGAGCCTCAACAATCTTCAAATACATGCTTTCACACTTCAAAACTCTTAACATGAGATACAAAAGGACTCTTTGACACAATTTGCCAACACACTAACAATTTATTTAAAAAAGTTCATTGTGAAAAAAAGTAAAGTTCACCCTTTCGAGTATTTTATTTAAAATGAGTTTTACTGCTCCATACCAGAAAAGTATTTTATATATGAGATATATGAAACACTTTTGTGAAGTTACATTTACCATTTACAGAACATATACACCTCTCACTAGACTAGGAAGAACATAGGAGACTGAAGTAGGTAGGTTAAAAGTGCTTGTTTGGCAAATATAACTTTTTTCAACTCTTAGTCTTTTCTAAATAAATTTTTTGTTTCAAACAACCCTATTTTTAAAAGCTGAAAAATAAAATTGTTCCAACCAAACAATGACTAAGCAGCTTTGTTCTTTATTATTTTCCTTAAATGGGATATTATTCGCAATTAATATATAATACATGCAGTGACATGTTTATATATCATATAAGGTTGTCAAATAAATAAATAAATAAATAAATATATATATAGAGAAATGCTACGTCCACAACATTTCTCACAACAAATCCTAGTTGGTAGGTTGTTACAGGTTTTAAATTTAAATCTAACACTGAAATTACTTTCTTACCCACTAGTAATAGCAAATAACAACTTGCCAACTAGGATTTGTTGTGAGAATGTTGTGAGAAATGTTGTGGACGTAGCATTTCTCATATATATTATATAAAAAAGTTAGACTTCTACAACCATAACTTTTTTCACTTCTTGTTAAAGTAGTCAACTGTGAGTAGTAAACTATCCCTTTCACATAAACTAACTACTCATAATAAAAATTGCTAAAGTGGCCAAAAATTTTAGAGTGATGGTAGGAATACTACTTATTTTACTATATAGAACTTACAAACGAATGATTATCAATTACCAAATTCAGTTCAAACATTTCTGTAATAGGTAGCTGAAAACTAGCAAGTACATTTATTGCCACATAAATTTACAAAATTTATGTAGTAAAATTTGTAGAAACTTTGTATTTATCAAAAAAAAAAAAAAATTGTAGTACCTTTACAATTTCCCAAATTTTACCACAAAAGACTTACAAAATGATATGAGAATAAGTACAATTAGTGAATTTCAAAAATATAATAAATAAATGTCTAAATTATTTTAATATGATTGGTGACACATTAGTTTGTAAAGCTTACGTAATAGAATTCGTAGTATCTCGGGTGATAAACCTCCCCACAATTTAACCATTAAACAAGAGGTATGACCAAAATGCATGGCAAAACCATTAAGTGAATTACTACAATGATCGCAAAGCAGTACACCCCCCTTAATATGGCCCAAATTATCTAAGGAAATGTCATTAGTATTGGCCTTGATTTGTCTGATGGGAGTAGTAGCACAAGAAATCTAGATAGGAGTTTTGAATGGTAATAAGGCAAGGCTAGTGGAAGACCCTAGATGGGAAACTTCTAGACGCGGTGAAAACTACATTGGTAATGTGTTGGGGGAACGAGTGCTTCGGTTTGAAATTGAGATTGATACAAGCCAACTAAAGGCTCTAAGCGGTGAATACGAATAGGAGAAGCCAAACAAAAGGGAAATGGCTAACCTAAAACTATGACACCACTGGAAGATTTGAAGGGTAAAGAAGTACGCAGAAGAATGCAAAATCAAAATTTGGTGCCAAATGTTTCAAGCCTAGAAACAATTAAAAAGGAGATTAAATATGAGTTTTAGGGAGGACATATGGCAGGTGAAGATTAGGAATCACAATAGAAGACAATAATACATCTTGTAGGTGAACTATTGTATTTGCATTTACATAAGAGAAGAGTTTTTGACAGAGCCTTAAACCACCCAAGGCAAAAAATAAAGGAAGGAGAGCAAAAGGTAAAACAGTGAATCAAAAAGTTTCAACAATCAAATGGACCCTTAAACAAAGAGTGCTAAAGTAAACTCGAATAAAGGGATTCAAACACAAATTAATTAAATTAGAGTTAATTAATCATGTATGATTCAGCCTAAATAAACATTAATCATGAAAGAGACTTGAGTTAGTAAAGTTAACTCAAGTTAATCTGTCGGTGGAAACTTGTAGAATATTGTGGAAATTACTATTGATGAGCAATGGTCTATCTGGGAATCTATCAGGTCTCTTTTCATGCATGCTAGTGAACAGTAATGACTTATGAACATCTATCTGTATTTGTCTGGATAGTTCTGTTTGGAACCTATTCACGCGTGCTGATGAATAGTGACAGATCTGTCGTAGGTGAATAGTGATCTGTCGCAGTTGTCATTTTCTTTCTGGATCTGTTTGATAGTAGTTATTCACAATTCTGTCTGATGGTAGCTATAGTAGCTATTCTGTCATTATGTCTGTTAGTCAGGCATTTCTAATAATCACCACTTGAATACATTTTCATTACTGACCTTGTATTCTTAAGGGATGTTGCCTCTATTAAGACGCCTTCATGCTCTATTTGAAATCTTCATTGAAGGTTTCTATTCTAGCAAAATTCGGTTTGAGATTTTAGCCTTAGGACGGCTATTTTGCTTGCCAGGCAATTGACCATTAATTTTAAAATTAACAAATTAATATAGTGCAAATACGCCTTAGCTGAAGGCCTTCATGCTACTGAGGGATTTTATTCAAAGGGTTCTTTCAGAAGGCTGTCTATTTCTGAGAAGGACATAAATTTTTTTGGAGAAGATTAGAGAAGGACTTAAATTGAGTAGAATCTTTGTATAAAATCTTTCTAAAAACAATCTTTAGATAAACTTTTGAAAAGAGATATATAAATCTTTTTGAAAATTTGAAAATGATATGTATATACTTAGGTGCTGCTGGCTAGAGATTATAGTATCATCTCCCTTTGGATTTGTAGTAATCTCATTATTGTCTGTTATTGGCTCATCAGAACTCATGTCCTTAAATATGGAGATTTCTTTAAGCAAATGTATATCCTTGGGGATTAGAGGTAGGATGAACTTAAAGAATACTTATGTTCCCAAAATATTAGTACATATTCCGTTGTCTGTCGTGGAGAAAGGATAAATTAAAGCCAAAAAAGGATTCCATAAAATAACTTTAGAGGACAACTCGTCTGCTAAAAAGAAAGGTGTTTTGAAATTGACTCCATTATTATATATGTATGTCTTTGTATGAGTTTGGATACCGCTTATTTTGCTGAAAACTGAAAACTGAAAAAAAAAAATATTTTTTGTACTGTTTGCTACAGTGTTATGCACTATTCATTGGCCTAAAATTACTGTTCATGGCTAGTGAACAGTGCATAACACAATGACTTTAAAAAAAAAAAATAACGCACAAAACGCCACAAACGCAATACAAACACACCCAGCCTGAGTTAATCTATTTGTTGTTGATTCATAATATTTGGAAGGTATTGATGCTTCTTGTATATAATTCATGTCAGCACCTGAATCAACAAGTGCAACAACATTTAACGAAAATTCCTTATGAACAACTAGAGTTATTTCAGTATACCATTTCTGGAATATCATTCTATCAATTATATTAAAAATTCATCTTTATAAGAACTTTTATCAATATAATCGTGTCTGTCGAGAATAGGGGAATCTGTCAAAGGTTCATTACAATATTTAGTTCTATCCTTTATACTAATTACTTGTGCGGCTATTTGCTCAACCATGTCTTTTAAAATGAGATTTTATAATTTTAATTCTTTAAGTTCTTTTCTTAGATATTAATATCTGTCTGTAAAGCTGTCATTGTAATAGGTTTACTGGGTTTAATCTGTCAGTAATTTCTGCAAAATTATAGGTTGACTTATAATCTTTCAAGTCTATTTCAAATCTGTCAGTTTGAGTTAAAGATTCTTTTAATTTAGATAAATAATCAATTTTGGACTGTAAATCCGAAAGTTTATCTATTAAATCCATTATTATATCTTCTTGTTTTGTTAAAACACTTATTTTTAGTTTTCTTTTACAATAACAATTATCAAGATTATTATAATTACATAATTTAACATTTTCACTATTTGAAGAAATTCCTATCAATTATGAAGCAATATCACAATTATCTATCTGGTGAATTTCATTATCTGATTCTTCACTGTTTGTCAGTATATTCATCAATTTATCCTTTAACTTTCCTGATATGTCAAGTTTATTTATCTTTCTTTGAAAGTTACAGTATTTACTAGTGTGTCCCTTTTTACCACATTTGAAGCAAATAATGTCATTATATCTATGTCTGGTATATTTCTTTCTTTTGGCTCTTGTTTCTTTTCTCTACTTTTATTATATCTTCTTTTATTGTTTTTGTATCTATCAACATCTTTCTTTTCTTTCCTTCTTTTCCTAGAGGGAGCAATTAATGGATCAAAGCCATATTGTTCACAAAAAGTTCCTAGCTCCTTTTTAGCATACCTTTTTTTTTTCTTTTTCTATATGATTTTTTAGTCTTAGATCATTACATAACCATAGACCTGTTTTATTGATTGAAGATATTATATCACCATAAGTTAAGCTAGGATAGTCTATAGTTCCATCATTATTGGCTATGTCAAATCTAACCTTTTGAGTAAAAAAAAAAAGGTAAACTAGCAATAAATTTTTCTTTCCAATAAAATTGTTGACAGTCATTTCTACTTAAAACCTTTAAAATAAAAACATCTTTATAACATCTAAAGTTTGAAAGTTGTGGACATCTTAGATTAATTAAAACATCTAAAGCTCTTTCTTTATATTGATTAGGATCTCCAAAAAAGTGTTTAGTTATGGCAAAAATTAAGTATTAACTGCATCTTATGAAGGCTGTCTATCTGTCATTATAACACTTTCATCTGTTTCTCTTTTAACAACTGTCAATATTTTATTTCTGTCATCATTAATTAAATAGTGATCTCACCAGCCTTTCAATTAGCCAGTAAAATCGGTGACAATTAAATGGGCTATCTAGTGGTCATATTTTCCATGATTCTTATAAACATTAGTGAGCAAAGTCATTTTATGTAAAAGATTTGTTATTTCATATTCTGTCATTCCATAAATATTCCACTCATATATCTGGCTTAATTTGAGATGGGCAGGGCTTCCATGATCACGTTCATTGATCTCATACACATACCATTCTTGTACTTTGGCTACAAAAACAAGCAAAAGGGTCACTAAAAAAAAAAAACTTGATGATGAACAAACAAAAAAGCCCTCTAATTGGTGGTACAAAATATGTGGGAATATCAAAACATGTGAAAGATATATATTTACTGGGTCTTTCAGAGCTTGAGTAAGCCATTGGTGATTCCTTTCTTTTACTTAGACAAGTATATATAAGATAAGTAGTGGAAAGAAAAGTTGAGGATATTGGTGGAGGACCAAGACTTTGTGATAGACCAGTTTTATATAGAGGGAGACAATGGGGCTTTGGGTATACGTGTGTTTTTTGAGTTGGTGCTACAATTGATGTAGAGGATAGATAGGAACTGAAGTCTGATCTTAAAGAAAAAGAAAAAAAAAAAAAAAGAAGAAAATTGAGAGAGAAAACGCTCACACTCTCTCTAGTGAGGTAAAAAATGAACTCATCCGTAGTAATAAGAAAGTTAAAGATAATCACTACAATACTACTGGGCTTGCTGCCATTGAGCCATTGGCTGCTACTGATTCTGTCCACCCACATTTGTCCTTTAAGGACAAACTTATAGGTGAGATACCAGGAGCTTTCACATAAGCTTTTGATCTGAGGGATAAAGAGGAGAACGAAATGACACCAAGCTTCAGTGAAACGGATATGGAAAGTGATGAGATAAGGGTACTGAGGGAAGGCCTTGTTGTAGGAAAAATTTCCCAGGGCTTAAAACAACACATCCGAGCACCATGGTCCAAGGCTGTAATTGTTAGGGTGTATGGGAGAACAGTGGGTTACAACTTTCTCCATGCAAAAATCCTTGCTTTATGGAAGCCAGAAGGAAGAATAGACTACATTGATCTTGGAAAGGACTTCTTCCTCATCTGTTTCCTGGTTAAGGAGGACCATGACGCGATGCTGAGGAACATACTGTGGTCCATAGGAGACAACTTCCTATCCATATGACCTTGGGTGCCAAATTTTAAACAAGCTATGGCGGTGTCTTTAGTAGCCGTATGGGTCCGACTCAATGAACTTCCAATCGAATATTACGATACTAAAGCACTTCTCATCATCGGTCAAGCCATTGGGAATGCTCTTAGAATAGACACATATACAACAACTGAGACGAGGGGTAGATATGCCAAATTATGCATTCAAGTGGATATCGAGAAACCGCTTGCAAATTCAATTTTGGTTGATAATTTTGAACAACTAGTAACATATGAAGGTCTCAATAGGTTTTGCATCTCTTGTGGACGCATTGGCCATCGGAGGGAGGAGTGCTTTTATATTGTTAAAAAGCTAGCACCAGAGAAGCCATCCACGCCAAAAGGCCGAGATAGCCCAACTAGGGAGGATAGCTGCGTTAAGGAACCCAGGTCATGCGTTACGCATGATGTGGACCCAAAGGACGACACGTATGGTCTTGGGATGGTGGTGAGCCGTAAAAGGGCAGTAACAAAAAGGACAAATGGTACAATCCAACACCCAATAGTCCCATGCATGTTATGTGGCGTGAAGGCCCTGATAAGCATATGGTCCCTAAAGGAGCGGCCAAGATGACACTTGACTCGATTAGTTTTAAAATTACTTAGGGGAAAAGGAAAGCGAATGTTGAGCTAGTGACTATTGGAGAATCATCCAAAGAGTTCTTGGGTTTTAAAGGAAAAGGGATAAATGTTGAAAGCCCAAACAAATTGGGCCTGTTTAAAGAAGGAACTACTAAAGGTTATGAAGGCCTATTATCCATCAAGGGTAAAAAAGTCTTGGCAAGACTTAGGGTAGCCCCAGCAAACTCTAGAAGCACCAATTCTAAAGAAGAAAACAAAGCCAGGAAGATTCCCAAGACTACTTGGTCTCCCACGAATGAGCACCTACCACCAATCAATAATGGAGAATTTCATTTCCTCAGCAAGTCAAGAAATGAAATGGGTAATATGCTTGAAGGGAAATTCCAACTGTGGTGATTATGTTGGAAAAATACATGTTTGTATCACATACAAAACATACGCAGTGGAAACTTAAAGAATTTACTTCATTCGCAATTGATAACATGTACTATGTAAATTTTAGAATTCAAGAATAAGAAAGTGTACTTTGTTGTGGTGAATTTCAAAACCAAAGATTAGAAGTACTCGGGAATACTTTTAATCTTTACTCCAATTCCACTAACGTCCAAGAAGTGTGGTTTCTCAATCAGTTTCTATGTATTTGTTCAAGGGAGAATGAGAGAGTGTCCAACACTCACATACAAATCATTTCATATCCTTACCAAAAATTTTGTATGTTTCTCTCCTTATAACTGATTATCTAATTGGGCTAGCCTTTTGGGCCTTTCCAATTGGGCTCTATTATGTGGCTTAGAGTGAGACCAAAAATGAACAAATAAAACACTAGCTCTAATGAGCCTTGGGCTTCTGTGTCAACTCTTGACAAATCCAAAGTTACCATTAATTATATTTAATATCACTATATAAATATAATTGTACTCTAGACCGTATTAATAAATTATATCTCAAGACTTTATTGTACGTGCAACCCCTTCATAATATATTCGTAGTAATACAAAGTCATTAATATAGACTGCTACTTTGTAGGTTACTACATCTTAATCTTTGAGTACCCGGCTTAATCCTTTTAAAGTTATTCATCATATATTTATGAAATTCAATTTCATAAATATATACTTTAGTAATTTCTTACTAAAGTGGTTAGGCCTAACTCTCTGAATAACCGAACTTATTAAACTTATCTTAAGGGAATATTTTATATCTCCGTTAAGAGACTATGAATTCCATCTTGAGAATATATGTTCCATCAACACTAAATGTGGCTGCCCAACATACTGAGGTTTTGATCATGTCTTTAGATCTCACCTGATATATCAAAGCAACATGCATTTCATGATCAGGTCTATTATCCTTTCAGGATTAAGAATTCATGTAAATAAAAGTCGTGAGATTTATTATTCATTTAATAGTCGTTTGGAGAATAATAAATCTCACAGCGGTCCAGTTTAATATGTCTTAACTCTTAAAATATATCAACATATCAACTAGAAGTCTCCACTTCCATGATCAAGACGAATCATCTTAGTTGATATGTTATAGTTTTCACAGATGAAATGCCCAATTTCATCAACGACTACGAACTAAAATTCTGAGTTTATAAAGAACTTGTGATTTATATCTTCTGTGACTTTTCACATAAATCACATACTATGCATCTCATCGATTATATGATAATTTTCGAATATTTATGTTACCATTATTTTAGATAATAATATAACAACTTTATTAATCACAACATTAAGTCATACATAATGTCAAACATAATAACGTACATAACATCATACAATAGGATTTAAAGGCACCAACCCTAACAGATCAATCACAAGCTAAAGGAAGCATGGAGATGGATTTTCCCACTAACACCTAGGAGTGCAAGGTTGGGCAGCCTTCCGCTCTCGGACCCAGCGTAGGGTGCAATGATGAACCCATGGTGGTCTCATTTGTCCGATGATCCAGAGGCAAAGGAGGAGAGAAAGCTAATTTGGGAGAACGATCCTCGGACTTCGCCAAGTCCGATGTTATGTGTGATCGATCCAAAGGTGACTCTCTCGACAAGGAGAATGATGGTCAAATAGCCGATTGCAACCAATTTCTTGGGTAACACAGTGGATCTTATGAGGAAGATAGGATGGAATTTGATGGAGGAGGCGAAGCTTCTGCCTCCCTTCCATGAATGCCCCACACCCAGTTATTGGTTAGTCATGAATATCATTGCATGGAACTGTAGGGGTGCTCTGAAACCCAAATTTCAGAACCATGTTAAGGAGTTGGTTCAAAACCATAACCCAGCTATACTTATTGTAAGGGAAACTCGTGTTGGTGGGAGCAGAGCTAAGGAGATCACAGATTGGCTTCCTTTCGACGAGGTTATCCACACAGAAACCATAGGGTATGCAGGCGGGCTGTGGCTGTTGTGGAACTCAGATAGGGTCATTCTGGCACCACTTGCCACCACTAAGCAAGAAATTCATATCTCGGTCAAGGTGAAACCCTCCGACTCTGAATGTATTCTTTCTGCTGTATATGCAAGTCCTAGATTTAATGAACATTGTGTGTTGTGGAATAACCTTGTTAATGTGGCTAGTTTGCATAGTAGTCCATGGATTATTGCAGGGGATTTTAACAAAGTTTTGGCAGATGATGAGAAATATGAAGGCAGGGTAGTGAATGCTAATTGGTCCCTTCTTTTTAAGGATTGTCTGGATGCAGGTAATATGGTGGACTTGGGTTTCTTAGGACCAAGATTCACTTGGTCTAATCGTTGAGGCTATCGAAACCTCGTCCAAGAAAGACTGGACAAATTTTTTGTGAACCCTGGGTGGTGCACCTTGTATCGTAATGCGAAGGTGTCTCATTTTACATGCGTTCATTCAGATCACTGCCTAATCTTGCTGGATTTCGAGCCGGGGGCTAGCATCAGGCTAAATAGGTCCTTTAAATTCCAAAGCTTCTGGCTCAATGACCTGTCCTTTCCTAATATAATAAGGGATGCTTGGGGTTAGTCAAACCAACTTGATGAAGTAGTGGAAAAATTTACCAGAGATGCTACTGCTTGGAATCGAAATCATTTTGGCAATATTTTTATGAAGAAGAGACGTGTTATGGCCAGATTAGACGGTGTCCAAAAAGCTTTAGCTGAAAGGCCTTCAGACTCACTAGTGGAATTAGAAAAATTTCTTCAAAGAGAGTTTAATAAGGTTCTGAATCAAGAGCAGGAAATATGGGCCCTGAAATCTAGAGTGAATTGGATGATACTTGGTGATAGGAACACGTTTTTCTTTCAGGTGTCCACCATTGTCAGAAGGAGGAATCGGATCTCTTGTTTGAAGAACAGTGTTGGTGAATGGATTCATGAGGAGGCTCAAATCATGAGTTTCATTCGAGAGGGGTTTGCCAAGTTTTACACCATAAGCCACCTTGAAGTAAAACTTCAGTCGAGTCCCACCTCCCTTTGGCAAGCGGCCCTTTCTGATATGGAGAGAGACAGTTTGTATGATCCTGTATCCGTGGAAGAAATCAAATCAGCTCTCTAGTCTATTAAGGCTTTTAAGGCCTCAGGGCCGAACGGTTTCCACACCGGGTTTTTTCAACGTTTCTGGATGATAGTTAGAGGCTCAGTTGTGGAGGAGATAAAGAAATGCTTTGAGACGAAAAAAAATTCCTGAATTCCTCATCCATACTAATGTGGCACTTATTAGCCTCTATAATACAGTGTATAAAATGATCACAAAAATTATAGTGGCCAGACTTAGACTAATGCTAAAAAAGCTTGTTTCTCCTGTTCGGTTAGCTTTTGTGCCAAGAAGAAAAGGGATCGACAATGCAATCATAGTGCAAGAGATCATCCACACTATTAGTAAAAAGAAAGGAAGAGTGGCCTACATGGCAATTAAAGTTGATCTCGAAAAGGCCTATGATAAGCTTGAATGGAGCTTTATTCGAGAAACTCTATTGAAAGCAAATCTCCATAGGGACTTGATCGATCTCATTATGAATTGTGTGTCTTCCACCACCACTTCTGTGTTATCTAATAGGGGCAATCTTGATCTGTTTTGGCCATCTGGAGATATTCGGCAAGGGGACCCATTGTCTCCTATCTCTTTATTCTGTGCATGGAAGTTTTAGGCCATTTAATTGAGGAGAAGTGTAAAGATAAGGAATGGATTCTTGTCAAAGCTTCTAGAAGCGGAATTGCTTTTCTCACCTATTCTTTGCGGATGACCTTGTATTCTTCGCAAGGGCAGATGGCAGTAACTGTTCAGCTATTAGGGAGGCTTTGGATGAGTTTTGTATCAAGTTGGGCCAATCAGTTAGTGAAGCCAAATCTAGAGTTTTTTTCTCTCCTAATGTGGATAGAGACACTCAGGAAGCTCTTTGTGACATACTGGGGTTTTCTTCAACTCCTAACCTTGACAAATACCTAGGTTTTCCTATTAGACATCGAGGATCCAGCAGCCAAGACTTCAACTTTGCCCTTGAAAGAGTCAAGCAAAAACTAGCAAGTTCAAAGGCCAATCTATTATCTTTTGCTGGTAGAACAATTCTTGTCCAGGCATCATCTTCAACCATACCAGCGTATATTATGCAATGCAATGCTTTCCCGGGCAAGCTCCTTGATAATATTGATAGAGTGAATAGGAATTTTCTGTGGGGTTCCTCTGAGTCGGTGAAGAAGATGCATTAGGTGGGTTGGCAAAGGGTCACACGCCCTAAAAGTGAAGGTGAGTTCGGCCGACACACTGCATAGGGCAGAAACCTTTCTCTCCTTGCTAAGCTTAATTGGTGATTTCATTACGAGAAGGATTCGCTATGGAGTAAGGTATTAAGAAGCAAATTAATATTGTAATAGGCAAAGACTGAATGCCAGAAATCCTGCAAAGCTGCCTTGCTCCAGAGTATGGTCAGCAATGAAAAAAGGTGAAGATATCTTTTAGAGAGGGACAAGATGGAATGTGGCCAGGAATAGTGAGTTGAGCTTCTGGTTTGATAATTGGTGCAGTGATGGGCCTCTTAGAAGTCTGGTACAAGGACCTTTGTCTTTAGAAGAGGAGAAGCTTAAAGTCAAGGAGGTGGTTACAGTAAATGGATGGGATTGGTCTAAAATCTCCATTTCTATGCCAGATAATGTCAACACTAAGCTAAAAGCCACCCCGGTTTCCCTTGCAGCCCGACTTCAAGACAGATTAACATGGGGAATGTCCACTCATGGAGGTTTTGAGCTTAAAAGTGCCTATAAACTTCCATTATGGGTGAGGACGGGACTGCTCCTTCTACTGGCCAATGGGTTTGGAAAACCAACATCCTCCCTCATATTCAAACTTTTGTGTGGATGTGCTTGCACAATAGTATTGGCGTAAAGGAGTGCCTCACAAAGAGAAGGGGGGGTATTCAGGGGATCTAGCTTGCCCTCTATGCCTTTCTCAATCTTAGTCCATAATCCATGCGCTAAGGGATTGTAGAATAGTTAAAAAATTTTGGGCTCAGCTGGAAGCAGAAGAGGTCAACACCTCTTTCAGTGGGAATCTGCAACAGTAGGTCTCTACTAATGGAAAGGCTGAACAGAAGAAGCATAAAGACCACCCCCCATGGAGAACTTCATTCCTTTTTGCAATCTGGCGCATACAGCAAAAGTTGGTTCATGAAATATTTAGAGAAGCCATGGAGTATGAACACTATGTAAAGGCTCCTAAGGCAATTACTAACCAAGCGGTGAAGAGAATCAGGTGGGAAAAACCAGAGGCAGCGTGGTTTAGACTCAATTCGGATGGTTCCTCAACGGGCAACCCAGGCTTAGCTAGTAGTGGTGGCCTCATCAGAAGTGGAGAGAGATTGGGTCTGTGGGTATGCTAGGAAGATTGGAGTCGCAACGAGTTTTGCAGCTAAACTATGGGGTCTTAGAGACGGATTACTGCAATATTTTAATCTTCAGTTACCTGCTTTTGAGATCGAGATTGACGCCAAATGTATAGTTGCTGAATAAGTCCAAGAATGCTAACAATGTCACTTCGGCTTTGGTGGATGACTGCAAGTACCTTATCACTCAGCTCCCTCAGACCTGAATTAAACACTGCTTTCGAGAAGCGATGTGCTGATACCTTAGCAAAACTAGGTTCCAACCAAATAAAGGATTTTTGTGTTTTTAGTAGTCCGCCTGTGGACATTGTTGAGCTGCTGAAAGCTGATTCTGATGGCTTGTACTTAAATAGACTTTGTACTGAGCCTATTCTGGCTAATTAGTTCTAATAAATATTCCTCTTTTACCAAAAAAAAAAAAAAAAAGATGTAGAGGATAGATCATGTTCTGACGTATAGGAATTGTCATAGAGCCTTCTTTATTGATTTTTCAGTCCATTAAAAAACAAAGTCTTCTTCATTGTCCACGTGCAAAATACGATATTTTCTTGGTCATAAAGAACGAGAAAAATAAGCGCGTACGGTACGTTGTTTGAAATTTGGAAGTGGTATGAAAAACGTTGCACTTTGTTTTGGACAAAACTGCTATTGGTATTTACTACTACTATTTTGCAGGCCACTAGTAATTTGGGATTAATGATTTGGGATTAAGAGCATCATTATCAGATGTTACAAAAAAAATGTCATTTTACAATATCAAAAGCCTACTTTATTATTTTACCACATTATTTTACAACATCACATTTATCAGATGTTTTATAATTCAATTCTACACATTAAAATAATATTTACTACCTATTAAAATAATATATCCTCTCCTCCCTCCCGGTTATCATCAACAATAGCAACAGCAACAACATCACCATCAACGCCGATCAATAACAACATCAACACCAACAACACCAACACCAACAACACCAACAAACCAACAAAATCAATAGAAACAACAGCAACAACACCAGCAAATTTCAAATCCAAAAACCTCAAAAATAGAGGAAAAAAAAAAAAAAAAAACTCAACAAACCAGAAAAGATCGGCCTAAAACCCCAAACTCAACCAACGATCGGCCTAAAACCCCAGCCCAACCGACCCACAACCCACCCAACGCCGATCCAAAACACCGACTCAAAACCCACATCGAAACCCATCCCAAATCTCACGCCCACAACCCGATTAAGAGAGAACTGAAGGTCGGAGGTGAGGGCCGTGGATGTCGGCGGCGAGGGATGAAGCATGAGGCAGTAAGATCGGCGGCGAGCTATGAAGAATGAGGCGGTGAGATCAGCGGCGAAGACTGACGAGATCGGCGGCGAGGACTGGAAAGTGAGGTGGCGAGATCGGCGGCGAGGACTGGAAAGATCGGCGGCGAGATCGGCGACAACTTTCTTGCGAGTGATCTTCAGTAAACTCTTGAGCAGGGAGGAGAGGGAAGAGATAGAGAGTGACAGAGAGACTGAAATGAGATAGACCAAGACGGAGAGAGAGAGAGATATATCCGTGAGAGAGGAGAGAGAAAAACGAAATAAAATAATATTATTTCATTTTGTAACAGCCATCCGTACCGTTCCAAATATATGAGGACACTGTAGCAAGTTGCATAAATTTTGGCATTTGCAACATCTGATAAAGCATTGTTTTTGGTGTTTGGTGTGGCAAATGTGCCAAATATTTGGGATTTGGCACATTTGCCACATCTGGTGTGGATACTCTAAGGGGCTGATTGATTTTGGTGGATTTGTGTAACCTCTAGAGTGTAAAATTTATCAAATTGTTAAAAAAAAAAAAAGAGAGTCGACTGTGTGTTCAATCCTATCTAATCATCAATCATGTCAAGTAAGCTTTTATTGCCTATTGAGTATTGATTGTGTAAAACACGTCTAACCTACTAGGATTAAGATCGATGAGATTTTGGGAATATGATTTTGATCCTTTTTTAGGTTAAAAAATTATAAAAAGCAAACAAACAAAAAATTGATCTCATCTAAAGAAAATGCAACTATATTTGTTACTTACCACATCTCTCACATGGAGAAATTGACTATCACGCCTCAACTACTTTAGAAAATTTTGACAAAGGTTGTGAAAAATGGTGTGGTTCTAAAAAAACTAATGTTGTAAATTTCAAAAAACTTAATAATTTAAGTTTCATTTGGAATATCTTTAGTTTAATTTAAGTGTCCATTTTCTTGTTGTAATTTAAATTTTGTAGTTTATTTGACTTATTTTACAATGTAAAATCTATTTTAACAAAGGAGGTTAAATAAGTTGTATCTAAAGAAAAATAAATAAACCACATTTTTAAACCAAACACAAACTAAACTCTGAAAATTTTATAGTTATAAATAAGTTAATAGTACATAAACCACATTTTAAAGTTTTAAACCATACCAAATACAAACTAAACATGTAGGATCCAATACCCATATTTGTGAATATGAGAGGATGGTTGTATACCTTTTTTTACGTTGTTAGAGACAAAAAAATTTCAATTTTTTTTTTCATCTTAAATGAAATGGTAAACTGTTATTGTTGCAACGTGGCTTTCTTGGACATGTAGCTGAACAAATTTTTATAGTATGGTAATTATAACATATCACCTTAATTAACAATTGTGGGGGAAAAAAATGTTATTCGACTTTTTTTGGGTTTTGTTATAGAGTGCCTAAAGACAATTATTAAGGTAGAATTCCTTATGCAGTCAAACCTTTTTTCCTAGGCATTCGAGTTATAGTTTTTAAATATAGGAAAAAAAATCGATTTATTAGTGACTTTTGTTAATTTTGTTGCTTCCCAATATAAGTGAGATACATTTTATTCTCCTTAACAATTACTTGAAGGAGATCCTTTAACACACTCTTTTAAATGTATATATGCAATAAAATTGAACATATAGAATCCACTCAATAATAATTAGCCTATACCATCAGACTGAAAAATCACCAATTGCTCGTTACTTGACTTACTCATGTTGTTTAGGTCCTATTGGTATACAATTAAACCACACAAATGTTTCAAATGCAATATATATATTTGAGGCCATAGTAGTAACCAATACTGCAAAACAAAACATTACAAATTATTTATCCTACTTGTTTTCTTCAAAGTCATTTGTGTTTACAAATCATCATAACACAGAAAAAAACTCATGCACTATGGTTCTTCTCCGTACAAGAAGCTAACTTCGGTTCTGGCAATGAAACACCCCTGGCCTTGAGAACAAAACGTAGAATGGGTTTCCAATAGGACACATAATAGAAAAATGGATCGAGGAGTCGATTAGGCTCCACAGGCTTATCGCCCAAAAGCTCTTCTGGCAACTCCTTGATTCCCCTCAAGTAAAATGTGTAGAAAATCTTGAAGGGGTACACAATTTGCTCCAACTTCACTTGCCCATACACACCTTCGAAGATCCCAGACCCACCAACCACAGCGAGATACGTGTCTTCATAGGTCAAATACGCTCCCCTCACAGCCATGTGACCATAGTCTCCAAAGTTAAAGCTATACATTGCCTCATAGCGGTCACCTTTCTTTTCTGGTTTGTTTTCGATTAAAACTGTGAGTCCTTGTGTGACTCCCACCTGTTTTTTCAGGTCTCCTGTAAACAACTGTGTCACAAAAACACCAAGAGTTTATTCAATGTAATAAAAAGTTACAATTGAACTCAATGATTAAAGAACTATAGAAGAAAATTACTTTGTTAGTGAAGGGGACGAGGTCACCAAGAGAGAAGACTTTCTTTTTGCTCAATCTAAGTATGGCAGGGCTTCCTCGATCAAGTTCGTTGATCTCATAAATATACAGTTTTTGAACATTGGCTACAAAAACAAAACATAAAAACCAAAAGGGTCATACTAAAACCACACAAAAAAAAGAGTATAATCTTTTGGACAAAAAGTTGTCGGCAAGTGAACAAAAGTGAAATGATTAGTGGGTCTATGAAGACTCTGATAGGTTGGCTTGGCTTTTGCCTTCTGGGCTGTGACAAAAGTAACATCATTACACACAACAATTTTGACAAAATTAGCTGCTAACCATACGCATTACACCAATATAAATAAGTTGATCTAAGATATTAAATTCCTCAAATCATTGCTTTAATAAGTTATTTTACTTCTATTGGTGGTGAATAATTTTTCCCCTTTTACTATGCAAAATTCAGATTTTTTTTTTTCCATGGCAAGGAAAATTATAATTGAATTCACAAGTGATTATATTAAACAGGTGATTATATACATTAAACAGAAAACCGAATTATACAAATTACAAAGATATAAAGCCAAAAATAAATAAATAAATAAAAAATAAAGGGTAGGAGACTCCCAAGTTGGCTGTAAAAGCAGATGGAAAAACTAAAACATAGACATAGGATCCCACCGAAAAGTGTAATTTTTGAGGTGTAAAAATTGGTGGGTGAGTGAGTAAATGTGAGAAGTACTTACTGGGCCTTGCGGAGTCTGATGGGTCAGCCTGGCTTTTACAAGTGAATGATCTTTTGGGTAGTGAAAAGCTGGGGCTTTGTGGTGAGGTTGAATGGAATTTAAGGGTCTGACTGAGAGATGGGTTTGAAAGCTTGAAGGAAAGCTGTGTGTTGTTTGCTGGTGAAGAAGTGGCGTGTGATCTTGGGTTGACTAGGTTTATAGGAGCAGAGATGGGTTTCAAAGCATAGCTTGAGCAAGCCATTGGAGAGAGAGAGAGAGAGAGAGAGAGAGTTTTGAGAGTTTTGCCTTTTGTAACGTGACGTGAGTGTTTGGCTTGAAAGAAAGTTAGAGAAATTAGTGAAAGGTAGGTGCGAGTGCTGTTTATATAGGAAAGCAAATTGGCACTAGACTTGGTAGACCAGTGAGAATTTTAATCATGTGGTTTTTTATTTGTACGGCCGGACGGTGCATGATCAAAGATATGAATTTATGGCTAGTCAATGAATTATGTTTCCATGTGATTGTTCACATGGAAAATTCGAAAGTTCCAAATATACGAAGGACTTTCTTTTTCCTGTACATAATTCATTGACAAGCCCTAAATTCATATCTTTGGGATTTGGACGGAAAATATTTGTGACGCAATTAATTTTTGGGACAGCTTTAGTGCTTTACAGGTCTACAAGTACATAGGATAGGATAGGATAGACGCTGCTTTGGTAGGTTTGTTGGGGCTGATTACAATTAATAAAAGGATGATTTTGACAGCCTCATGAGATGGACAATGAGCTGTAATGTTGATGGCAAAACATTTAATACTGACCGCAAAGCATTAAAAATAAAAAAAAATTTAGCCAGTCTTAGATGTGCCAAAAAATATGATATAATTATTTTTATTAGATAATTATTAAATTAATATATTAAATAGTATATTATTAAAAATTTAATGTGTTATTTAAAATTATGTTTTAAATTAAAAATTTTTTGTGGTGTAATAAATATATTTTGTAGTCAAATATTATATATAGTGAAATATGTATGAAAACACAATGTAATAATTGTTTTTTTTTTTTTAAATGATAATGTGAGAACTATTAAATCAAGTTGTAACCATGTATATTTTGTTTATTACTATATAGATGTATGCGATTTAACTCTTATAGATATATTTTTTTCTCCAAAACATAGATCCACGTCTCTTTCTTCTTCACAATTGAAACTTTAAGTGAAAAAGTAAATAAAAATAACTATACAATAGATCATTATTAATAAATCATATATTCTAAAGTGGAAATATAAAAACATTAATAGTGTGTGCGCCAAAAATGAGTCGTTGATGGACTAACCTTCACTTAGGCTCATAATCTATTTGAGATATGGGCTTTGGAATTTCCACTCTGGGTGGTTCCTTACACAGAGACCCAATGGCACTGCCTTCCCCCCTACTCATATTGTTACCATGTTGGTTTGATACGCTCTGGCTTTATATTCCCTCAGTTTCTTTGCAAACCTCTCAACAACCATTTTTCCTCTTTCGCATCTCATATTTATAGCCCAATAATTAGTGGGGAGTTATAATTACTCTTGTAGTTCGTGGTAGAGTAAGTCCAATGTTATTATTGCTAAGTGGATGTTCAGGTGGGAGTGGAGTATGGTATAAGTGGCCTTGGAACTAGTTCCCACCTCAATAGAGTTGCTCGGCGAAAATATGACCTAAGGCATTGCCGAGCAGCCGAGAAGTGGTACCCTCGGGCAATTGTCTTATTGTTTAGGAAGTGGTTCACCGGGCGTGATCTAGTTGACGCAGTGTGGTATGTGCTAAAGATCACTTGCCCAATGGGCTTTAGGGTGGCCTGAGGCCTGGCCTAAGGGCGATATGGGTCATACTGTTGGGTTGGAGCTCAAGGCCCAAATAGGTCTGGGTATCCCAGTGCCATACATTAGCCCCCCCTTGATTCGTGCTCGATTCTCAAGGATGAATCAAGGAATCCCAGAGGCAATATATATCTGGAAGGCTCAATTGGTAGATATTAGACGATCGAGAAACCCATTAATGAGCCTTTAAAAGGTGCGTCACATCTGACTGCTGGTTCAGCCGTCATCACTGCCTGATGGTTCGTGAACCGAGGCGAAGCGCATGTGACAATTGAGGTAGGGATTCATATGGTTTCCCGCTCCTTATTTATTAAATATCATTTATTTCCCCCCTTTTGGCCCCAATAAATAGTTCCCTCCGGAACTTTACTTTTCTTTTTTATTCTTCATTCTCCAAACTCCCTCTCTGCCGTGCATATCTCCCTTTGCATTCATCCTTCAGTCTAGAACACCCCACTTTCCTAAAGACCAAAGTAAGTTTCCTTTGTCTTTCCTCTTATTCTTTCTATTTCATTTAGCTTTCTCTTGATCGTATATTAGGGATCTAGTTCTAGAAATAGGCTTTTCTCATCTTCTTTCCTTAGAAGATACTTTGGCTACTTTTAGGGCTGCCTACAACGTCCCTAAGAATGTTGATATTGCCTACTGTCACGAGGGTGATATTGACATCCAAAGGCGCCGTGGTGTAAATACAGTTTTCTTTCCCTTGATGGAAATTCTTAAGGGTGGGGTTAGGTTCCGCGTTGACCCCCTCATCTTAGGTACCCTTAGATTTTACGAACTCTGTCCCAACCAACTCCCCCCTAACTTTTACAGAGTGGTGAGTTGCGTTAATAGGTTGAACCAGTTGTTCGGGTTGCAACTGAATTACCACGATATCAACTTCATGTATAGTTTATGTGGCAACATTAAGTCAGATTATTACTTAAAAACCAGGGACATGAGGGTACGACTCATTTCATGCCTACTTAACTCCAATAGGAACTCTGCTGGGGAGTTTGTACAGGTGAGCAGCAATTGGTTTGCCGAAGAGCTCCCCTGCGCATTCTTACCGTGCAATGTTGGTTGGTACCGAACATGCTTTGTCAACTGCATTTCATTAATTTTGATTCAATCAAGTAATTACTAACTAGTTTTTGTGTTACTTCTGTGCAAAGAGCAAAAGGTACAAGCCGGATCTTAGGGTAGTACATGTTCGGGACCAAAATTTCATGCTTAGGGCAGAAGTTTTTGTTCATTGGGACAAACAACTCCAAGCGTCCCATCTAATCCTCGGTGTTGAACCTGTGTAATCCATTTGGCAAGCATTCAGCCAAGCTCTGCTAGTTGACAATCCCCTCCTTTCTTATATTGATGTACGGCACACAAATTTCCTTCCTCCAAAACTTACAGTAGGCGAAGCTCGTGATCTTGGTTCGCGGTATACTTGCTCGGAAGAACTTGCACCCTAACGAGACAAGTCGGCTGAACGTGTGTCTCGACATTGCCGAGAACAAGCACACGTGACAGTTCGGCCTAAAGCCCCCGTTCAGCCTGAGGCTCCTGTTGAACCCGAAGCTCCTGTTCAGGTAGCCGAGGAAGAAGTTGTTGAATCTGTCAGCTCTTCAGAAACTGAATCCGATTAAGGTCACGACATGGTGACAAGAAGGACGATGACGGTAAGCCGTTTTGTGCCTGGCGCCCGGCTAGCCGCTCAGCAACAAGAACGCCAAGGCCGAGATCAAACTCCCCCTTCTCCTCTAGCTCTTTCTGGCCATTCCCAGAAGAGACAACAGGTGGCCAAACAAACCCCTGCCGAGTCAGGTGATGCACCCACAAGGACTCCGCCCCCAGCCATTAAAGGGTATTGTCATTCGGGATCCAACAGCTCAAACTGGGTTGAACGTGTCGTCCACCTCCCAAGTTGCGTCGAAATGGAGGCCTTCGTTTCAGTTGGACGACAAAACCCATCCTGTGACTGTGAGTGTACGAGTGTCGGAAAAGGGTGAGGGGGGCCGTGTTGCTCCAAGTTTGGTGCAAGGCCTTCTGCTACCTGAAGACATGCATGCTTTCGAGGATTGGACGGACAAGTCACTGGGCAGGCGGTTGCAATGGTACACCATTGCTGAAATCTCTTGTCCCCTAGTTTTCTACTAACTTTTATACATTATTTTTGTTGTCGTACTTATCACTATTGTTTCACCAGGCCACTCAATTGACTCACATCCTCGATGAACGGCTGAAGGAGCTTGCCAAGGGTGCTGAGCGGGAGAAGGCTCTTAAGGACGTGGTCGAGGTGACTGCAAAAGAGAAGACTAAGGCTGCCGCAACTGGGAGAAGAAGGCTACTGCATCTGAGAAGGCCAGGGCATCCGCGGAGAAGAGGTCCTCGGAGTTGGAGGCTAAGCTGGGTGAAACCGAGCTAAAACTAGCAAAGACTACGAGCCTGAACACTGCTCAAGCCGAGGAGTTGGCTAACTTGAAGGCAGCTCTCGAGGCCTGTGAAAATAAATGGTATAACGAGGGATTTGTGGACGCGAAAAACTCGGTAGAGCCTGTCATTCATGAAGCTCGGAGTCTTGCCTTTCAGGAAGGTTGGTTGGCTGCCCTGCAAGCTCTAGGGGTCCCCGAGGACTTTCCTTTAAGAAACCCTAGCCAAAACCCTATCCCGGGCCCTTCTACTGCTACGTAGAACCCTCCTGGTGCCTCTGCCGAGGTAGAGACCCAAGCATGAAGGAGTTAGTGGAGGCAATTGACTCTCACGTAGAGTTAGTTGACCTGGAAGTCACTAGCAACCTTTGTGCTGGCAGTCAGTCCGGTGAGGATGTTCAGCTTTAGTCCCTCTCGGCAACCCAACAGCCTCTAGAGATCACCGCTCAAATTCAGCCCACCGATTCTACAAATTAATTGCCGAACCGGATTTCCTCTGTTTTACTTTACTTTTTCCTTGTTTAAATAATTGCTCTCTTTTGAGCAAGTTTACCTATGTCACCAGACTGTGGTGATAGAACAATTATTTTTTTTGGATTTAACTTTTCTACAATCACCGAGTTATGGTGACAAAATACTGGTTTAGTTCTTATATGTTGGCTTTGTTTGATTAAGGTTTAATTACCGAACACTTATCTTAGTCATGTTTATGAATGTTTTAATACTATGCTGTTTATTTCATTATATTCTTTTATTTTCACGAGCATAGATATATAAATATATATATATATATATATATTCACCCCTAACGATTGGGTAGGGGTATGCACGGTGTCCGAGGTTGGATTGGAATGGAAAATGAGTTAGCTCCTTGACAATTGAAACTCCACTTAATATATGTCTATCCACCTGCTCTATTATATTAATCGAACCAAGAATCAGGCTTCTGCCCATAGAGAGCTTTTAGTGTAAGGTTTTCCCTTGCTCAGTAATGATGATCGAACCGAGAAGCAGGCCTCAGTCCTTTGAGAGCTTTTTAGTGTAAGGTTTCCACCTGCTCGGTGATAATGATCGAATCAAGAAGTAGGCTTCAGTCCTTAGAGGGCTTTTGGTGTAAGGTTTCAGTCCTTAGAGAGCTTTTGGTGTAAGGTTTCCACCTACTCGGTGATAACGATCGAACCGAGAAGCAAGTTTTAGTCCTTAAAGAGCTTTTGGTGTAAGGTTTCCATTTGCTCGATGATAATGATCGAACCGAGAAGCAGGCTTCAGTCCTTAGAATGGAACGAGCTACCCATCCCTATAACTTTCTATACATTCGATGTTCAACAGTGCCTTTAATGAATTGACGATAATAAAACTAAATGCACCTATAAGGATAAATACCACCTTCATATTAAATAAAACATATACACAAGATCACATTTAATTCGCACCCCCATGAATGAATAATCAGTGATAAAATTTCTTCAAGTCGTGGACATTCCATGGCTGGAGAAGCGGTCTCTCATCTAGGTCATCCAAGTAGTATGCTCCTACACCTGCAATAGCAGTAACCCTGTAAGGCCATTCCCAGGCTAGGGCCAATTTCTCAGCATTCGTATCTCACATATTCCTTACCACCTTCCGTAGCACCAGGTCCTCGGCAGCGTATTCCCTTGTCTTTACATCTCGGTTATAGCGTCAGGCAAGCTTTTGTTGATACTCCACTAGCCATACAGTCGCTGCTTCTCGGTACTCTTCCAACAAGTTCAGGCGTTCTACCAGCAACCTGTCATTTTGGGTAGGGGTAAACCCTGCAGCCCGTGCACTACATAAATTTACCTCGGTAGGTATTACAGCTTCTACCCCATATGTTAGAGAGAACAGAGTTTCTCTAGTAGACCTCCTAGAAGTTGTCCGATACGCCCACAAAACGTTGAGCAGCTCCTCGGCCCACCTACCTTTTGCACCATCTAACCTTTTCTTCAATCCGTTCACGATTGCCTTGTTGGTGGCTTCTGCTTGGCCATTGCTCTAAGGATACGCCGGGGTAGAGTACCTGTTCTTGATGTCGAGATCACTGCAAAACTTACGAAACGCCCTACTATCGAATTGCAATCCCTTATCAGATATAAGAGAGTTTGGCACCCCAAATCTCGTGACTATATTCTTCCAAACGAACTTCTTAACATCCACATCTCAAATGTTGGCTAACACCTCTACCTCCACCCACTTGGTGAAGTAATCAATAGCTACTAAAACAAACTTTCGATTGCCCATGGCCCGGGGAAATAGGCTGAGAATATCTAGCCCCCACTGCACAAAGGGTCAGAGTCTGTTGATTGGATTTAGGTGGGCAGCTGGTTGGTGGATTAAGGAAGCATGCTTTTGGCATTGTTCACACTTACGCGCATACTCTGCGGCATCCCTTTGCATCTATGGCCACCAGAACCCCTAAGTCATTGCTCGGTGTGCTAATAAACGTCCCCCCACATGACTGCCGCAGACCCCACCATGTAGCTCAGCCAAGATTTCATTAACTTTCTCAGGGTGTAAACACAAAAGCTACGGCCCCCTAAAAGACCTCCGGTACAGCGTACGATCTGCCGACAACCAATACCAAGCAACTACTCGGCAAACCCTATTAGCTTCCTTCTCATCGTCGGGGATTTGATCCTTGGCTAAGAAGTCAATGATCGGGTCCATCCAACATGGCTCATTCATTGAAATTACTGCAACGCCGACACCACCCACAACATTAATGCTCGGCTCCGCTATGAGTTCTTCCTTAATCAACCGAGGTACATCCTCTATCACTGATGATGCCAACGTGGCTAAAGAGTTAGCATGTTTGTTCTGTCCTCGGGCCACTTGGGCCAACTTTGCCATACTAAACTTGCTCATGACTTGCCTTACCACCTATAAGTACTCTTTCATTCGAGAATCACATGCTTCAAAACTGCCCTGCACCTGGCCTACTACTAACCGAGAATCTGAATAAATCTCTATATCCTGGGCACCCATGCCGAAATCGACTCTCAATCCGGCAAGCAAGGCCTCGTACTCTGCTTCATTATTAGAGGCCCTAAACCCCAACCTGAAAGAATGCTCCAACCGTATTCCTTCTGGGGTGATAATGACAATCCCAGTACCAGGCCCCATAGCATTTGATGCGCTGTCCACGAATGCCTTCCACGGGCGAAATTCCACATGACAAACCATCTCCCCTTCGCGTTTAGGAGAAAATTCTGTGACAAAATCAGCAAGAACTTGGCCCTTCACCGAACTTATCGGCCTGTACCTTATATCGAAGAATCTTAACCGAGTCCCTTATTTAGCTATCCGGCCCATAAAATCTGATCTTTTCAACAACGACTGCAAAAGGTACTCGATCAGGACATATACGGTATGAGCTTGGAAATAGAGAGGCAATTTTCTCCTAGCGTGCACTAGTGTTAGCATCAACTTCTCCAATGGTAAATACCTTGTCTCTGCATCGACCAAGGTCTTACTAATGTAATATATAAGTTGCTGCGTTCCATGATCCCTTAATAGCACGGTGCTTACAACATGATTAGACACCGAGAGGTACATGAATAAATCTTCTCCAGGTTCTGAGGCCATTAACATGGGAGCCCTCGCCAAATACTCCTTCAAATCTTGAAAAGCTCTTTCACTTTCCTCATTTCATTGGAACCCCTTCCACTTCTTCAAAAGTTGGTAGAATGGACAACAGCGATTAGTAAACTTAGAAATGAACCGATTAAGGGCAGCTAACATTCCGGTCAACACTTGCACTTTCTTCGGATTGCCCGGTGGCCTAAGGCGCTGCACGGTTTCAATCTGATCAGGATTGACTTCTATCCCTAGGTTAGTGATCAGATAACCTAAGTATTTGTCGGCCCCCACCTCAAAAGCACACTTGTCCGCGTTCAGGTGCAATTTATGTTGCCGCAGCACTTCAAATACCCCCCCAGAGATCTTCTGTATGCCGCGTCTCTTGTTTACTTTTTACCACCATGTCGTTAATGTATACTTCAACCGTAAACCTGATCTTGTTCCGAAACATTCTAGTCATCATTCGTTGATATGTTGCCCCGACATTCTTTAACCCGAAGGGCATCACGGTGTAATGGTAGTTTGTATCAAGGGAGATGAATTCCGTCTTTTCCTGGTCCTCGACAACTAGGGCGATCTGATGATAACCCTAAAAGGCGTCCAGGAAACTCATCCTCCAATGCCCATAGGTGGCATCTACCAATTGGTCTATCTTTGGCATAGGGAATAGGTCCTTTGGGCAAGTTCGGTTCAAATCCGTGAAATCTACACAAACCCTCTATTTGCCATTCTTCTTCTGGACTACCACAGTATTCGCCAGCCATTCTAGGAAGAAGATTTCCTTTATTCCTTTATTGCCCCGGCCTCTTTTTACCTCCCGACCTCCTGTCTCACTGCCTCAATGTGTTCCTTAGCCGACCTTCTCGACCTTTGCTTCTTTGGAGGAAACGACGGGTCTACGTTAAGCTTGTGAGCGATAAACTCGGGATCAACCCCGAGCACCTCATACGGTCTCCAAGCAAGCACATCCACATTCTATATGAGAAATAACAATATCTCTACCGTATCCCTGTCCCTCTACTTGTGGTTCCAATCGACCACTGCCACTAAACATTGCCTGGCCGCTTGTTGACTCCCCCTTACTATAGCAACGCCCTGCTCGATGCGAAACTTAACTTTCACATGCAGAGTGGAAGGGACTACCCCCATCGCTTGGATCCACAGCCTTCCCAGAATGGCCGTATAAGGAGAAAATGAAGTTACAACTATGAAGGCTACTGTTACTTCTTTTCCTTCCATATTCACAGGAAGTGATATTTGCCCATCCAGAATCGCACCACCTGGCCATCAAACCCAACCAAGGGCGTGTCATATTTTGAGAGGTGCTCCTTCTTTAGTCTGCGCCCTCTGAACAGATCCAAATACATTACATCGGCCCCACTTCCTTGGTCTAATGAAACCGTTTATCCGGGCCGTTACCACCAACGCATCATTATGTGGTTGAATTGTTCCTTCTAAATCGTCGTCGTTAAAAGCGATGGGTTCCCAACCAATCTTCATCTTCTTTTCAGCTGGCTGCACGCCCGAGCAGTTTCCCTTGGGTGCTATGGTCAACACTCCTCTTCTCCCGGTCACAGTAGTATCCCTCGAAGCGGCATGGATGACTTCAATTACTCCCAATGGAGGCAGGAGAGGGTTCCCTATTTGCTAAGTATCTTGCCTAGTACCTCTGTTCCCTAAATCCACCACGAACTCCTTCAGATATCCCGCCTTCACCAATTTCCCTATATGGTCTTTTAAGACTCGGCACTACTTAGTGGTATGTCCCTTATCCATATGATAGGTACAATACAAACTCTAGTTTCTCTGAGATGGGTCACCCCCCATCTTGTTCGGCCATCTGAAGTACGGCTCGTTCTTAATCCGATTTACAATCCTGTGCACCGACTCCTTAAACGTCACATTCACCTCCCCTAGTTGCAACTTTGGTTCTTGTATCCTTAAATCTTTTCGAAGTCTTGCCTGAAAATCGCTCTGCTGAGGGCAGTTAACTAACGGGGCCTTACCCTTACTCTGCAGCCGGTCATCTTCCAAGCGTTTGTACTCCTCAATACGCCTCATGAGCAACCCCACCCTAAAGGTGCTTGCCATAATCTTCTCGTTGGCCCCGTCGATCTCATTATAAAGCTTCCAATACCAACTAGCAAAACTGCGAAGAGTTTCCCCAACCCTCATCTTTATAGACAATAATGCATCTATTGGTTGTGGCACCTGGCTATAAGTTACAAACCGGGCACCGAATTCTTGGATCAGTTAGGCAAAATTATGAATGGAACCCTTTCGTAACCCATTATACCATCTCAATGTTGTGGACCCGAGGATCGAGGGAAATACTTTGCACATCAGTGTGTCATTGTGTGTATACAGAGACATCATCTGGATATAATGGCTGACGTGTTCTATCGGGTCCGTTTCCCCATCTTAGGAATGGGGGGCGTGTAAATCTGCTTGGCATTGGGGCCCGTTCAATGTCATCTAAGAACGGTGACCGAGCAGTTCTGCATAAGGCGTGGCTCATTGCATCCATGGTGGCATTATGGGGTATTCGCTCCTCTGGGGAATCTAAACCCTGATCTACATATTCTCGTGAACGTGAACGATTCCGGCGTCGACGGAACTCCCGTGAATGTGAACGTTCCTGACGTCAACGGGCACTTGACTGATTAACCCCCGAACCTTAAAAATTTCCGCCACTGTCAGATCTCCCTTCTCAGTTGTCTCGGTTCCTCCTCCGATGCCTACCCCTTGCTTCCAACTCTAAATCTCTCACCAGTCAGCATAACCGCTCTAGTTCTCGACCTCTCTCATCAAATTACCCGTCTCTGAAGCACCCGATATTGTCCGGTAGGTTTGGTACGACCCCTCTCCAAGGCCGAACTGTTCTTCCTCTTATTCACGGTCCCTATCTTCACGCCTCTTGTGCCTCTGCTCTCATCAAGTGGATCCCCAAAATGATCCCACCGAATCGCTTTCGGCATAACTCCTTGAACGATTTCCAAACAATTTCCCGAGCATGAGTCTCAGTCAAACCACAGCTTCGTAGGAGATTCCCACAGACGGCACCAACTGTGCGCGGCAAAAAGGAGTCGTCGATGGACCAACCTTTACTTGGGCTCACAATCTATTTGTGATATGGGCTTTGGATTTCTTACTTTAGGTGGTTCCTTACACAAAGACCCAATGACACTGCCTCCCCCCCTACTCCTATTGTTACCGTGTTGGTTTGAGTAAAAGCCTACCAAAAAAGTTCAAATTAACTAAAAATTTGATGGTGGAGATGCAAATTATTTGTAATAAAATGACCAAAATAAAAATAACAAATAAATTTGAGAAAAACACATAAGATTTCTAAAAGAAATTTTACCAAATGCATGAAATGCAACAATACAAAATTACTATCCTAAATATTTTGTTTTTTACTTTTTTGATACTCTACAAATAAAAAAACTTTGTTCACTTTTTGTCACTGTATAGACTATAGAACGATTACAAAATAACAAAAAGTCAAGAAACTTATAGCAAAAAGCTTTCTATATAAAATTCCAGTTGAAGGAAGACTAATAGGCCCTCCACTTTTTTTAAGACATAGGGGATTATGAAAGACCATACATCATTTGCTTACCCTTTTCTCTTTCTTAAATTCACATCACCAAAGAAGTATATGAAGCTAAAAACATTGTGAATACATCTCTGTTTAGTGGAAGTCCATTGGTAGGCACATTCAAATTCGTATCCATGTATATTTGGTTTTGATATAAACTCAAATTTCTTTAAAAAAAAAAAAAAAAACTACATATTAACCCAAACCAAAATTCAACCAAAGCTATAAGAGTAATTTGAGATGGGAAATTTAAAAAATACAAAACAAAAAAAAATTAAATAAAAAACCATCAAACTAAATTAGAATTATAAGAAAGAACAAAAATCAAGCGAAAGAGAGAGAGAGAGTGTGAGAGAGAGTGCTCACAGTTTTTGTGTGTAGAAAAAAAAATGGCTTGAATCGAATAAATGATATCAAATTTATACAAAATAAGATAGAGAGAAGAAAAGTTAAAATATAAGAAAGAGGAAATTATGAAGGAAGTTTAATGGTAAAGTAAAGAGTAGTAGGGGATAAAGAGGGAGGGGAAAGGTTGGAGGAAGAGAAGAAGAGTTTTTTTTTTTTTTTTTTTAGAATAGGAAGGTGAAAATTTTAAATATTTAAATTTAACAATTACTTGAAATTAGAAAGAAAAAAACGAAAAGTTAAAATCAATTGGATGGTTGAATATACTCAAAAATTTGCATCTAATGAATGGTAATGTTTGTAATGAATGGTAAACATGTGCATATATCTACTAAATGATAATGAATTATTCAATTTTAACAATTACTTGAAACTAGAAAGAAGAAAAAAAAAAAAATTTGGATAGCTGAATATACTCAAACATTTGCATCTAATAAATAGTAATCATGTGCATATATCCACTAAATGATAATGAATTATTCAATTTTAACAATTACTTGATATTAGAAAGAAGAAAATGAAAAGTTGAAATCAATTTGGATAGTTGAATAGTTAAATATTTGCATTTAAAATAAATGAATAGTGACATGTTGAATCGAATAAATGGAGTGAATTAACAGGTTTGTCCATTAACTATATTTGATTATTTTATATAAAATAAAATAGAAAAATCATAATAAAAAATTTAAAAAAAAAGTATGACATAGCTGATGAGGTGGCTTAATTGGAGTACAACAACATTAAAGTCTACGTTTTAGCTTTTAGATATATATAGATATAAATGAGTTTTTTTTTTTTTTTTCTATGTTGTGATGTTGATGCAATTCTTATCATTATGAACACACAGAGGAAATAGGATGCACCATCTAAATGTTTATCTGCTTAATTTAGAAAAAATAAATAAATGTTGATCTGCTTATGTAGTCAAAGGATTTTGCTTTCCTTTCTAAAATATAAATATAGCAAAGGCAATTATGAAGAAGGAGGTCCTAAAGGAAAAACAATAAAATAAATAAATAAAGATGATCTCAAAAAATAATTTATGTAATATGTGCTAATGAAAAAGAAATAATTTACTCAAAAAAACACATTCAGGTTTCTCTTCCATCATAATTAACTAGTTACGGATAAAACTTTTTCTTCAAACCACTTTCTAAAAAAGTTCTTATAACTCGTTAGAAATGACGGTTTAAATGAATATTTACATGTACTTTTAATCACATTATTATTTAATAACCATGAAGCACATTTAAATTACTTAATAATCAAATTATTATTTAATAACCATGTAGCACATTTAAATTACTTAATAGGTCGTTTGATCAAAATACACTTAGATAATTATTTGAGTCGTCTATGTAATGGGTTGGAGTGAATTTGGAAAATGTTTACTTATGATTTAGTCGTTTATATATATATATATATATATATATATTTCCAATTTAATTTATTGAAATCCACACAACTTAGTTCCCTAATCATCTTTAAGAGATAGAAATTTGTAAACAATCACATGTTGTCATATCACTAATTATAGGTAGTATATTCCAAATGGCGAATTATATAAGTAAGTAAATACCAAATATCTATCAACAAATAAGTAATGGGAAATAGTGTCCAAGTTCCAATGTCCAAATTCCAAATCCATAATAAGTTAGCAATTAAAAAACGAAATCGAAAGAAATATGAAAGGAAAAATTACACAAATCCCTCTATGTTTTATCCATTAAATACAGATCCAGCCTGAAATTTTGAGTATAACATTTAAAATATTAATTGGCATTTTTTTTAAATGTAATCTATTAATTGTGTTATATTTAATCCCCATTGGTTTTTGCGCAAAACAATAAAATAAAATAAAAACTTATAGTGGTTTTGGTTAATTTAACAATTTATAACTGCCTTTTCACATAAAAAGACAATATTATGGGGAGATTTTGTGTTTTATACTCAAAATCCACAAGGGGACTAAGTATGATACAATTAATGGGGACAAAACGGGCAAATGTCCTTTTCGCGAAAACAAAGTAGCATTCTGCCCCTTTTTTCAAACTAATTAGGAAAATGTCCTTTTTTTGTGACTTGATTTTCTCAAAATCGAGTTAAGCCCTATAGTGGCGTTTTTAAGAAGCCTATAGTGACATTTTAAGGATCTACAGTGGTATTTTGGAACTCAAGCTCCATCAACCCGAGTTATAGGTAAAAAAATATATATAAAAAAAAATTGCCTATAACTCGAGTTCATGAAGCTTCAGCAATAATTATAATACCACAACCTATTTCACACACTTTGTCACAATTATCCTATATGACATATTATGATTGGTTGCTTATAATTTTCACATAGACTTACCATTTTTTGCTCCAACCTACCACATAAAAGAGTTGTGACTAAGTTTACGTAATGAGTTGTGGTCCCATAATTTTTACCTAATTAAATCTCACATAGTCCTTTTTTTTAAAAGTAATCTCCCTTAATCCTAGTTCAATAAATCCTTAGCAAAGTATAATGGACAATCTCTTTCATCAGTGTTTTGCAATTAAATAAATTGATTCACAATCTCTCTTTTTTGGGAATATTCATTCACTGTCTAAACTCTAGAGTACCATCAAAGGATATAAACAATTAGGTTATGTTTCGTAATCATTTTTGTTTTCTAAAACTTGATGTAATGATGCAATTTGAGTCCCTAGCCTAAAGGGTGAATGAACTTGGGCCCAAAAGCCCAATACAATGAATTTGTAGAGAGTTGATTGTAAAACTGGATTTTAGTGAATCATACAACAATCAAAATGTACTCGAATGACAAGAAAATGAAGATACACTAGCTTAATTCAAAGAAAATTGTCCTCGACATAGTCAGAGGAGATCAGTTCTTATATATTTCTCTCAAATATGATTACAAGTTTCAATTACTAATTGCTATAGTATTTTTCTCTTAATTTCTCGATCCCTTTCTCTCAGGGTGTCTCCCCTATTTTATACTATCTTCACCTTGTATCTCCACCCTCTGAGTGCAGATCAGATTGTTCGTATTGATCCTTGTCCCATCAGCACCTTCAAGAAATCTTTGGATAGTAGCTGTAAGGCTGAAAGTTACTGTTCAGACATCACTTCCTCATTAATGTGGCGAGAGAGTTAGCTATAGAGCATTCAATGCGGTGGTAGCAGCTTTTCCTTAAATATTTCTCAGCTCCCATTTGTCCAATATGTTTACAGAATATATCCTTACCAATAGAGCTTCCTGGTATGTTATCCCAGATGACAAGACCCACACATCTTGACCTTTGCTTCATTTAGCTGAAGGGATATTCCTCCTCGAACCACCTCCCTCAACCTTTACAGTCACAACTTGCTTGTAAAACTCACAGTCTTACATTTTTTATACTATTGATTCACCCTTGGACAGTTAAGCCTCCTCGGATAAGGCCTAAGGCCCAATATACATATTTGGGCCTCTTATATCCTTAGACAAGATATTCTCCTTAAGGAATAGCACTATAGGGTCCATCCAGCTGGGCCCTACCTTGATTTGATGGATACGGGCCATCTCTCCCTTCACCTCAATGGGCCTGCACAAGTTTTCAACAAGGATGATTCGAGGCAAGCCCTGCGCTGAGGAGGTTGGGAGAGTGGCCAGAGAATCAGCATGTGTGTTTCCACTCCTCGGGATATACAGCAAGCTAAAAGATTCAAACCTTGACTGCAGGCGCTTAACATTATTCAAATATTCTTGCATTCTCCCATCCCTGGCTTCTAACTCCCATTTTACTAAGCCCACAACCAATCTTGAATCCAAGAATATTTCCCCTACTTTTCCGCCCATTTTTTGAACCATGGCCATCCCTACCAACAGTGCCCCATACTCAGCCTTGTTGTTTGTGGCTAAGAAGCCTAGTTTTAAGGATTTCTCAATAATGATCTTCTCAGGAGACATTAAAACTAGCCCTACCCTAAATCCTCTTTGATTCGCCGCACCGTCAACGTACACCTTCCACATCAGAGGTTCCTTTAGGGAGATCATGTCAACTGACTTTTCATCTATATCCGGCCTCTCGGCACTCTCTTCTAATGAGGGCTCAGTGAACTCAGCCACGAGGTCAACGAGGACTTGACCCTTGACAGAGGTACGGGGCATGTATTTGATATCAAAAGCCCTAAAGATCGTACCTCACTTTGCAATTCTCCCTATGTAATTAGCACTCCGAAGTAGAGATTTAAGCGGAAGTTGGGTTAAGACAACAACTGTGTGTAATTGGAAATAGTGGGAGAGCTTGCATGTGACATGTACTACAACCAAAATGGCCTTTTCCAGTGGTAGGTAGCGGACCTCAGCCTCATGTAGCGACTTACTCACATAGTAAACTAGTCTCTGCATGCCACTATCAACCCATATAAGCACTAAGCTTATCGCATGGGGAGCCACATCAATATAAGCAGATAAAACCTCATTTACCTCGAGCCTGGACATAATGGGTGGCCGAGATAGGTATTCCTTCAACTGATGGAAGGCTAGGACGCACTCCTCGGTCCATTCAAATCCCTTCCACTTGTTCAATAATTGGAAGAAAGGCCTACATCTGTCTGCTGATCGAGAAATGAATCGGTTTAGGGCAGCAGTCATTTCTATTAACTTCTAAACCTCTTTGGGATTCTGAGGTAGCTGTAGATTGTTAATTGCTCTAATTTGGTCTGGATTGACTTCAATTTCACGGTGTGTCACCACGTAACCCAAGAACTTCCCTGATCTGACACCAAAAGAGCACTTAAAGCATTAAGTCACATCTTGTGTGTCCTCAAGATCTCAAAGATATTCCCAAGATCGTTGATATGCTCGAATTCCAACTTGCTCTTAACCACCATGTCAACTATATAAATCTCAATGTTTTTTTCCTAGTTGTGATTCAAACATTCTAGTCATCATCCTTTGATAAGTAGACCCTGAATTCTTCAAACTGAAAGGCATTACCTTGTAGTGGTAATTTCCTATATGAGTGACAAAGGCCGTCTTTTCCTAATCGCCCAAGGCCAGTGGTATTTGGTGATATACCTAGAAGGCATTTAAAAAACTCATTCGAGGATGGCCTACAGTCGCATCCACCAACTGGTCTATTCGAGGCATAGGGAAAGAGTATTTTGGACAAGCCTTTTTTAAATCTGTGAAGTCCAGCACACTCACAACTTCCCATTTTTCTTTTTCACTACTACAATGTTGGCCAGCCACTTAGGATAAAATACTTCTTTAATAGCTCCGGCCTGTTTAAGCTTCATCACATCGCCTTTGACAGCATCAGAATGGTCTTTAGATGAGTGTCGAGGTGGTTGCTTTTTAGGGGTGACAGATGGATTGACATTCAAATGATGACAGATGAAGCTCGGATCTACCCCAGGAGCTTCGTAAGCATTCCATGTGAACACGTCGATGTTCCTTCTGAGAAACTCTATCAACTCTTCCTTCTTATGAGGAAGCAGCTGAGCTCTGACCTGAAAAAACTTCTTTGGATCATCACCTATAACAACTTTCTCTAAATCCTCAAACTTCACCTCTTTGGCTATCCCATCTAAGGGTAAAACCAGAGTCCTTGATTGCTATAAATCCCTATCAATAAAGGCCAAGGAACCGATCTTAGGCTGATGCATAATTGCAGCTACCAAGCATTGTTTAGCCACAAACTGTCTCTCAACTAGCTCCTCAATCAGATCTCTAGTGGATACTTCACCAGGGCATCATCATGTGGTTGTATGGTCCCGGCCTTATCATCGACTGAGAAGCTTAGTGCTGGTTGAAACCCTACTCTGGCCCTCTTCGACTCGTGTTTAGAATCCTCGGTAGATGGCCGAGCCACGGACATCACCCTAGACGGATGAGAACCTATTCTCCCCGGAGCAGCGAGGATAACGTAGATTGTGCCCAAAGGGGGTCTTGAAGAAGCATTCCCCTGAGCCCTCGACCCTGCTTGGCTTCCTTGCTCGTTGGGCCAGTACAAAAAATGCTTTAGCCTGCCATTTCGTACTAGTTACTCCAAATGATTCCACAAAGTTCTGCATTCCTTAGTGGTATGTCCTCATTCCCAGTGGTATGATTACGCCTCATGGGATCTCCTTCTATCTTGTTTGGCCAATTGAAGTATGGTTCATTCTTGATCTTTTCCAAAACCTGATATACTAGCTTCCAGAATACCGTGTTCACCACCTGAGGAGCAAAAAGCCCAAATTGCCTGGAAAAATCCCTTCAGGGTCTGTTATTGTTGTAACGATCCAACTTGAAATCCCTCCTCTCCTGAGGGATAGCCTTAGCCATACCTTTCCCTTGCTGTTGGTCTTCCTCCACCCATTTGTATTCATTGATACGGTCCATAAGCCGACGCATACTCCTTACCGGTTTTTGGTCAAAGACTTTCTCCAATCGTGCTCAGCAGACAGGCCGACCTTGAAAGTCCTAATGGCCACGTCATCAAAATCTCCATCGATTTCATTAAACATCTCCCAGTATCTGTTCGAGTATGTTTTCGAGGTCTCCCCTTCTCGCATGGACATAGGCAACAGGGAATCCAAGGGCCAAGGAACCCAACTGCATGTGATGAAACGTGATCCAAGCGCTCGGGTGAGCTCCTTAAAGGAATCGATAGAACTTGCCCCCAGGTCATCAAACTACCTCATCGCCACAGGCCCCAAGCTAGATGAAAATATCTTACACATCAGGGTCTCGTTTTTGGAGTGCACTGCCATCCTCTGGTTGAAATGGCTTACATGCTCCACAGGGTCTGTACAACCATTGTACATAGTAAACATTGGCTAAGTGAAACGCCGAGGAAGTCTTCCTCCTTCAATCCTACGCGTGAAAGGTGATCTGGAAATTTGGTTGAGTGCTATGCTCATCGCATCATTTCCCAGACCTTTGGAGGATGAGCTTTGTTTCTACATTCATGATGGTAGTCTTCGTCGTATGAAAAAGACTCACTGGGGGGAGTCCTTGACTTGGGCCTATAATTATCATCACAATCATAGGGAGATTCTGAGCACAGAGGAGTCTTCCTCCTCTGCTTACGTCGCAACTTTCTCCGTAAATTATCTATCTCCTGTTGCATATTCCTATTATTTTCTTTATGAGAGATGTGGCCCCCATCTCGAGACTGGCTCTTGCTAGTATGAGTGGTGTGCACACTTCCCTTGCGATCCCTTTCTCGTTCAAGGTGGAGAAAGTGATCGTGATGTTGGGAGCCCCTGAACTCTGCCTGGTTTGGACCTGATTCTACCATTGTTGAACGTTAGACTCACTACCACACTAGAATTTCCCACAAACAGTGCCAATTATAAAGACACAATTTGAGTCCTTAGCCCAAAGGGTGAATGAACTTGGTCCCAAAAGCCCAATAAAATGAATTTGTAGAGTGGATTGGAAAACTGGGTTTTAGTGAATCATACAACAATCAAAATGTACCCGGATAACAAGAAAATGAAGATACACTAGCTTAATTTAAAGAAAATTGTCCTCGGCATAGTCCGAAGAGATCAGTTCTTATATATTTCTCTTAAATATGATTACAAGTTTCAATTACTAATTGTTACAATGTTTTTCTCTTAATTTCTCGATCCCTTTCTCTTAGGATATCTCCCCTATATTATACTATCTTCACCTTGTATCTCCACCCTCTACATGCAGATCAGATTGTTCATATTGATCTTTATCCCATCAGCATCTTTAAGAAATCTTTGCATAGTAGCTATAAGGTTAAAAGTTACTGTTCAGACATCACTTCCTCATTAATGCAGCCAAAGAGTTAGCTACAAAGCATTCAATGCGATAGTAGCAGTTTTCCCTTAGATATTTCTCAGCTCCCATTTGTCCTGTACGTTTACAGTGTATATCCTTACAAATAGAGTTTCCTGGTATATTATCCCAGATGATAGGACACACACATCTTGACTTTTGCTTCGCTTAGCCGATGAGATATTCCTCATCGGACCACCTCCCTCAACCTTTACAGTCACAATTTGCTTGTAAAGCTCGTAGTCTTACGTTTTCTATACTATTGATCCACCCTCGGACCGTTGAGCCTTCTCGGATAAGGCCTAAGGCCAAATATACATATTTGGACCTCTTGTTCCTACACTTGATTTTAAGAATTAAAAAAAAAAAAAAAAAAAAAAAAAAAAAAAAAAAAACTTTTTAATGTTTTCAACGTCAAAAAGTATCTCTTTTTTTTTTTTTAGTGAAATTATAATGGCATACCGATTTCATAATGAAATTGATATTTTTTTCAAGTGAAATTTCACAATGAAATTGTTTCTTTTTTTTAAAGAAAAATACGCAAATTTTAAAGTTTTAAAAATATGATTGTTTTGCAAAACTCCTCTTGATTCAAGTGTCCGATTTCTAATTTTGATATATAAAGAAATATATAATATTATGAATTAAACGAAAATATTTAACGCGCAGTTGGTAACATAACATGTCCATATTTTGAAGCTAGCAAAGTACTTTTGACAAATTTAGCAAAAATAAAAAGTAATAATATACTATTTTAGCCTCTAAAGTCTAATCTTGATAGAATATTTATTTTTTATCCTTAAATTTTAACAAGTTCTTTTTACATCCTTAAATGGTGTACATCAAAATAATATTTAAAAAAAAAAAAAAAAAAAACTTTTGACAACTTCTCATTTTCTTTTGTTGGCAGAGAAGTCAATATTTCAGCCCATCTCTCTCTGCTTACTCGTGGGCATTGGACAGCCTTTTGGGAATTGGACAGAGCCAGTGTTTATCTCTTTAGTAGCCCAAGGTTTGGAAACAGGTGGCCTTCGGCCCACTACTTATAATCTTTTACCGGCTCTATTTTGATAGAGTTCCATTATTCAGCAAAGAAGAGAAAATGGTACCATCTCAGGCTGTTCTGTTGCAGTTAAAAGCCTAAACTGACACTTTTTGGTGTTTTTGTCAAACAAGTCGAAAATTCAAATTCCTCTTAAATGTTAAATTAAAAAAAGAAAAAGAAAAAGAAAGAAAGAAAAAAAAAAAAAAAGATTTCCATTGTCACATTTTTTTGTGTTTCGGTGCCAAAAATTCAAATTTTTATCTTAAAAGAGCATTCTCTTAAAGTCATTTAAAAATTTATGTTTATTTTAGCATAAAATTTTACTCTTTTTTTTAATTTTATACCATTACTTTTCAAACTCACATTCAATTATCAATTCTAAAAATTATTTTAATATTCATTCTTTACTCGCGTAACCACTTTTTTTAAACACTCACACACACATCAGTTGAAAAAGTGTATTAAAATATGAATAAAATATACCTTTACATACAGAACTAACTTTTGTTTTAGGAGAATGAGGTAATCGCTTAAAGCCCCCAATATAGCCAATTATAAGGGGAAAATGTGTTAAAGAAAAAAAAAATTGGAAAAGTAGAAAGGAAGCCAATGAATTCCCAAAATATTTTTTTTTTTTAAAAAGATAAATTCTTTGTGACCTAGAACTAGAATCTCTCTCTCTCTCTCTCTCAACAAAAAAATAATAATAATAAAATAAAATCCAATTTTTATTTTTGTTAATATCATTGGGATTTTTTTTTTAATCCTTTCCTATGACCCAAAAATAAAAAATAACTATGTAAATTTACACAAATATTGTGGCGGTGGAAAAAATAGCATATATAATTTTAGACAAATTAATATGATTTTTTAAATTAGTTGGCCAAAATTTTTCATTTATGCCATTTTACCATGTAACTAGGTGTGGTTTGGATAAAAACTATTTCGCATTTGCGTTTTTTGCTTTTTTTTTTTTTTTTTTTTCCTTTTAGCACCTCTCGCATTGTTCATGGGACATGAACAGTCCATTTAGGCTTCTGAACAGTAACTCGCACTGTTTATGCACGTGAATTACACTGTGTAATACACTGCTTACACATTTTTCACATGACCCACAACCACTTTATTTAAAAAAAAATATTAAAAATAATTCTCACGGTACTATTTACACATTTAAAAATTATTTTTTTACAATATTTTCAATTTTCAACTACATCCAAATGGACCCTAAAAATAAAAAGAGGTAATTGGAGGAGACAAATGTGTTGCACCTCATCTAACACTAACAGCTAAGGCTGATTTTAACGTACTTGTAGAGTGTTCGAATGTGAGGATACTATGGGCTGTTTGGCAGGGGAGTTTTGAGCAATAATTTTTAGTGTTTAAACAATACTATATGCATTTTTATACACTTTTACGCTTATATATATTTTCAAAAAATATAAACAATATTACTAAATCAATATTATCAACGGTTTCTGTAACTAAAAAAAAAAGAGTCGGCTGGAAGACAACGCAGAATGACGTGTCCAAATCAGACTAAAAACGAAATGACGTGTCCCTACAAAACACCGTTCGGTTTGTCCCATGTACTTTTTACTTGATTGGGTGAATACGATTTACGAGTTGGTTTTCGTGCCATCAAATCCCGAGGCCAGTGACGTTAACACTTGCCCTTTTCTTTACACGTGGAAAAATTTACACCGTTGGAACGTAGTAGCTAGGGACAACGGTGTCCATGGTATGTCCACACGGTAAGAGAATATGTGAGGATAGGGTACATCATCTGTGCTGCTGCAAATAAATAATAATGTGTTTTTGGAGCGTAAGGTAACTGAGGCCTAATCAGTAGTCATGCACTTCAGGCTTTTCGCCTCGCCGGACAGCTTGGACTTTGGACTAATACTATATTTATTAACTCACCTTAATCATGCTTTTTTTTTTTTTTTTTTAATTTGTTTGGTGCTTATATGCACGTTGTTTTACACCGTTCAGTTTCAGTCTTTGACACACTCTCAAGATGTGGTTGGCAGCTCTTGCTTTGACTCAATTATATTATTTCTACTGCCCTTAATCACGTCCTTCATTTTCTGTAGTTTATTTTTTTATAAAAAGTCTAGGAATATAAAACTTTTCATATCTTTTTGTCACACCTATAACGCTGAGTATAATTGGTGAAAAAAAAAATGATGGGTTCATATATAAGTTATAGTTGTTTTTTTTTTTCGAACAACCTATGACATCCGCAGTGGCGACTCCAGAAATTTTTTTCAAGGTGTTCCTCAAGAAACATAAATTACACAATCTAATAAAAAGAAAATTTTATATATTGATGATGACAACAACAACAACAATTAAAAGACACGCAAATGCATAAAATTTTACAACATAAAGCTTGTGGAGTTTAGTTGTGGTTGTTGTTAGTGTTACTGAACAGAGCAGGGGCGTAGCCAGAAATACTTGGGGGGGCCAAATTGCAATATTGATAGAAAAATCATAATTCATAAATTTATAAATAAAAAATTATCAACTTTGATATATTGATTCTTAAATATTTATGGAAGTACAAAGACAGTCTATTTTACCATACACATCAGTGGCCACTCCATCACACATATACAAAAATTTGCATACTATTATTTTAAGCACCATCGACCCATCATTATCCATAATATTGAAAATTTTCTTATTTTTAATGAATTATTCAGCTCCTAATTTCAAATTAAAAAAAAATGATAATATGGAAAGAGATATAATATATTATCATATAGCAATACAACAAATTGAACAACTTAATATACAAAGCATATTTATAAAACTAAATGACCATTATCATATATATAAAAAGCATAAATCTAAATGCCCATATGATGTTGAAGAAACAAACAAACCTAAAATACTGAGACATAAGAAGAAGCTGAAACTGAAAGCAAATATAGATAGTTTTTTATTTTTTTTTATTTTTTATTTATAGATGAAAGGAGTTTATTTGATTTCCACCCTTGTTGAGAAGAGAGTTAATGTGTTTAGAGCAATCAACAATGATAGTAAAGAAACATGAGACAGTGTGGGCTTGTTTCAGTAGGAGAAAAGTAGTAGAGATTACTTCTATTTTCTTTGAGAATTTCGTAGTGGCTTCTTGAGATTGAGAATGATGAAAAAAAAATTTTGTTTGAAAATGAGTGGTAAAAGACGATATTTTGAGGGGTGTGGATTATTGTCTATTGGGTATTTGGATTGACAACAAATCATTTGAACAATTGGGAGAGCTAACTAGTATTTTATTTAAGGAATTTGGGTTATCTATTGGACTAAATAGAGATCCTAGAAAGAATTGGAAGCCGGTCATTATTTTCTAGGGGGCAATAGCTTTTCACTTAAAGTAAAAACTAAAAAGTAAAGTAATAGGTTTAAAAAAATATAAAAGTACGTTATTCTTTTTGCTTGAAAGACTTTAATATATTGTTAAGTTGCTCAAATTATGAACCAAAATTTAATTTTATTGTCATTAAAAAAATTCAGGGTGTTCCCAAAATTTTTTTTAAAGGTAAATAAATATAAAATTTTAAATTACTATATTAAAAAAAAAAAAATTTCAAGCCAGGGTGTTCTTGGGAACACCCTGGCCATAATGTGGCGTCGCCCCTGGACATCCGCTCCTGATAATAGCTATTTATTATCAGATCAAGCTACCAATCAATTTTTGATATGGGCGAAACTTAAATCTTAAATCTCTTATGTAAGTTATAGCAACAACTTACAATTTATCACATCAGAATTGTGGCAAAAAAATTATAGAATAATTTGTAGTTCTAAAACTACTTTATTTTTTAAGTAAAGATTGGCGAGTTGATTTCTTTTCTTTTCGGTTTAATTACTTTGTTGGTCTTATTAACTATAATGTAGTTGTAATATTCTTTTTTTTTTTTTTTTTTTTCCATTGATAGTTGGGAGTAGCAACCTAGTTGATCTACAAAATTCTCGCACGGCAGTTGCAATATTCTTTTAAGCCCATAATTTAAAAAGAAAAAAAAAATTACCCATAGGGGTTTCAATGTTTTGATGGTGGTGAGAGGCCAGTATAACAAAAGTAGTGACCCTTCAGATTCTTCTCTCTCTCTCTCAAATGTTTTGTTAGTCTCAAGTTTTTTTATATTACCAGTGGCGTTTTATTTAACAATCTACAACATTTTTGTATCTCTCTATCTTTCTCCAGAGCCTTATCTCATTAGTTATTACTACTAGTCTTTACTTATTATTTTTTAAAAAATATTAAAATAGTGGGTATGCTAAAAGACATAAAAAATAGTGAAAAGTGCGGTGTAAGCTTAGACAATTAATGAGATATTAATGAAATAATAGTAATATAATTTAATGTGAATTTTTGGGTAATGATAAAAAAAATTAATGAAAGAGGTAAAAAATGCTAAATACAAAATTAGAGTGCCACTTGGCAAGACCTCATGCACTCTCGCATGAGGTCTCTACTTATATAATATTGATTGATTGTTTTGTGCGAAGAAGAAAACATTACACTGAGTGCAAAAACACTTCCACATAAATAAATAAATTCTAATCACAACAAAGTTTTGCACGTACAGTAGGTTATACACTAAACTCTTCCCTTGAAAATATAACTAAGGCAGAAAATAAATTTTTAAAAAAATTAATTAAATTGGACTATTAAATTATTAGTAATTGGACAAACAAAAAATTAGCAAACCTAATCGGCTAATCCCTTGAAAATATTATATGCAAGTTGTTCTAGACCGTTCGTTTCTGCAACTTGGTGGTAGTAGTTGCTCTGATTGATTATATATTTTTAATACCCTCATCAATCATGTCTTTCATTTTTAATATTTTGATCATTGGGTAGAAACTAAACAACTAATTTTTGTTTTTGCGAAAATAAATCTTGATCTATTTATTTCTATTATTAGCAATTGATAGATTTTGCACCCACATAGTAGTCTAGATTTTCTCCTTGATAGATTTAGTATACAGTCATTGATTACCTTAAATTAAATAAATTTCCGGAATTGAGCAACTTTAATTTTTAAAATTGATTTTTATTTCTGTAATTTTTTTAATAAATATAGTGTGTCCCTGTGACCCTGTCTACGACATTTTTTTCTTTTGAACTTCAGATCTCTCTTATATAATTATCAGAGATTTTACCAATTAAGCTAACTGGAACCTACAGGCCAACCTTTATTTTTTATATTGACATTTATTTCTTTAATTTGGTGTTGACAAGGGACACTATTTTTTTTTTTTTTTTTTGAGGGGGACGAGGGACACTATTATTAATCTATTATTATGGGTTACAATTTTTTTTTTTTTTTTTTTTTGAGGCTAAATTAAAAGGACGAGGAGAATCGGTAAGGTAACCACAGTAGCAATTTTAACTGTTGAGTAATAAGCAATGCTTGAGTGAGTGTTTTTTTTTTTGTTTTTTTTTTTTTTTAAAGTCATAGGATTGAGTTATAATTTGACTTCAACCCGATAACTAGTGGTTTCGGTCCTTTCGAGCACCAGAAGAAATTTTGTGAATTTTATTTCGGTCTAGAATATCGGTAAGTAAAATAAAGTAACAAATCCTCTTGTTCCACCCTCAAGCTAAATTCTAATTCATTATGGATCATTTTAACCAATTCTTGTCGATCATTCTGGTCAAATTTTGGTTTGCTCCTCTTTAAAAAAAAAATGTTTTGATGTGATTCATATTATTTTATTGATTGTGAGTAAATATGAAAGTTAAATATGTATTTATAATTGTCCGGTACTGTAATATTTTATTCCAAAAGATATATCAGAAATGATAGCTAAAATGAAATTGACATCATTAGTAGAAGAGAGTAATCTTTTAGCCCAATTAGTATCAACTTACTACTTAAAAAAAATAAATAAATAAAATCCAATCTATAACTAATGTTTATTGGCTGCTATTGTTGTGTATTGGTGATGGTTTGAGTATGCAGACATTGATGTTGAGTCAAAGTATATATCCAGCTAAACAAATTAATAATCACGTGCTTTTTCATTAATTCTTCTAACTTCTAAGGTCCTACCATAATTTGCAATGAAAAGTAAACTTAAAGAAAGAGTATTCATTAAAAAGTCATGAAATTAGAATCTTCTACGAAGATGAAACCAAAAATCTTGAGAAAAAAACAAAGAGAAGAGAAAATAGAAAAGGAATCTGCGTTCGGGAAAAGGACCTATCATCCACATCTGCATGAATGTAAAAGCAAGAAGAAAGGTTGGATTACGATCTCCCTAGTCCCAAAGAATGTTCGAAAGTCCAAGTATTATATCAGTCTCTCAAATGATACCAAAACTACCGCAAAGAATACACTTCGCCGAAATTCCTGAGTCCTGATTGACTATTCTTTGTTACACGTTGTAATTGTATACTTGTATACATAATTTGATCATTTTATTCATTAAAGAGATGGAAACAAAAAGAGAAAGTGTATTGACAAATTTGTGGCAAAATTTCACATGGAATTTGGCTCTTTGCTTGTTAGGATAAAGCCGTGTCTAGTGTAATTTTTATTTATTATTATTATTATTATTATTTTTTGCTGTTTATGGAAGAGATTATTGATAAGCATCCTTACTTAGCCTCATTTTTTAAAAAGCTAATTCCCGAGCTCAAACTTGCAACTTATCGCTTTAAGTGGAAGATGTTAGGTCATTTTTCATGGCTTTGCCACACGTTGAATTTTGATTGGATTGAGTTCCAAACCCAGGTTTACGTTGGGAAAGTCAATTCTACTACTTGCAACAACACGAAAAGTGAAGAAGGCTAGCACAGGCCGAGTAGCGCCTTGGAATTATGTCTATATAAGCCAACCTACAAAAGAGAAGGAAGATGGAATATCCAATTGTGTGTTTTCAAATAAAAAAAGTAGATTATTTTGGAGCGAGGTGATAAGCGAAAGAGACTCCATGTTTGTGTTTTCAAACAAAAAGAAAATTAATTTTGACATATTTATTGAATGTGTTGCACAGAAAGTTTTTGTGCAGGGTTAATGAAAATTTGAAACAAAAGTTGGTTTTCTCTTCTTCCCAAATATTGGGACATTTTTTTAGCTTTTATAGAAGCGTTACTTAGAAGTACTACCAATTCCTCTAGCTTAAGGCTTTATTTGGGAGTTCATAAGGAAATGTAATAGAAATGGAATGATCATAAGGGAATGGAAAGGAATGAAATGTATTTAAGTAAGAAAAAAGAATAAAATGGAATGGAATTAAATAAACTTGATTGGATGTTTTAAAATAAAGGAATGGAAATGAATGAAAATGAATGAAATGTAAGTAATATTGTTTGGGAGTAACATGGAGGGAATGGAATGAAATCATTTTATGAAAATATTACTATTAGACCCATATTTTAAAATAAAGAGTTAAATATATAGGGGTATTTTGGGAGTTTTAGTGAAAAATTTATTAAATCTAATCTCATTCCCTCCCATTACTCCTAATTTCGAGGGGAATGAAAATTTGAGATTTTAAGTGAATAGAGAGGAATGAGTGTTTTCTTCTATCCATTCTATTCCCTCTCACTTAAACTCTAAAATTAGGGAATTTCATTCCCTCCATTAAAACTACCAAACAAGAGAAGGAAAGAATATTCTAAAATTATTCTTTTCATTCCTTTTCATTCCATTTTATTCACTCCTCTCAAACGAGACCTAAGAGAAAAACCTATAGCAAAGTTTTTAGTTTTTACTTGGAAGTACTACCAAGTGTTACTTAGAAGTACACCTCAAACCTATTAGCAAAGTTTTTAAATAAATCCAAGCTAGATGAGAAAAATCATGTTTCTTTCAAAAGAAAAGTAGGTAATAAGTTATATAGTAAGGATATACTATAAAGCATAAAATTCAAACAAGACGAGTGATAAGGAGAATTGGGATTTGAATCCCTCTTTCTTTTTTTTTCGTTATTTTTATTATTATTTGTAGAAATTCCCCCTAGTTGTTTTAACAATAAAATTATCAAAAAAAAAAAAAAAAAAAAAGAGAGGGAGATAATAGTCTAGTGATAATGGTATCATTTATGATGCCTATGTGGCTCAGGGGAATTGGAGCACAACATATACCATTATGATGATATTAGGATATAAGTAGGAAGATTGTAATACTTAAGATTGTCTAGATGTGGATTGGTATTAGGTTGGATATGAGTAAGTGGTGTGTGGTTGTGTGATAATTTCTACATCAAGTATTTACTAGACTGACTTAAGCTATATAAGTGATCATGAGAAACCCTAATGTAATTTCACAATCTCTTTTAGGGCATATCATAGAAATGGCTAGTGCTTGACAAAAACATAGATAGAACAACTTATAGAATCAATTAAATTTAGTGCATCCCCTTCCAAAATCACATTATAGAAGCTTTCATCTTTCATTTTCTAGATTAGTACCTCAAAAATGACAAACTAGGGTCCATCAATACCATATGGTTAGAAATAAAGGTTTCAACAAACGTGTTTTGTATGAATATCAGGGATGGACCTAGGTGGGGGCCCAAGGGGCCCGGGCCCCCCTGGGTCCAATTTTTTTTTTTCTTTTGTATAGTTATTATATGTTTAATTTTTGTAGTTGCCCCCCCCCCCCCTTCCAAAACCTTAGATCCCCTTCTCCTCAATAAGCCTAACTAATCTCATCCAAATAACAACTATCCAACCCAAAAACTTAATAACATCAATAAAAATATTCACAATGGTCATTGTATTTTAGCACCAAAAAAAAAAAAAATTTTTATTTTACCACCAAAGAACCAAAAAATCATGTGTTATTAGAGAAGTTAAAGCTAATTTTTTTGCAACTACAGTAAACTGGTACTATATCTCTTCCTTCAATTAAAAAACTCAAATTCTTCCTCTTCCTTTATTATTTTAATAAGTTGTTTATATTATTCTAGATGAAGTGATAAAAAAAATAGAATATTTGATGTTGGATATATTGTAAAGTAAGGTGGTAAAATAAATAAAGTAACTTTTTGAGGTGTTAAAAGCAAAAATTTTTAGCACCACCACTGTGAATGGTCCAACTTCAATAAAAATAAATAAATAAATCCTAGCCAACCTAATATAAAAAAAAAAAATTGTTTTTGTCTTTGTTGATAAATGATTGCATTTTAATGTATTTAGAAACAACGATTTTGAGTATTTATAATTTTTTAATACTATGTGGATGCCAATTTGGATTTTTTTTTTTTTTTTTCCTTTATACTCTAGCTCCCACTAGCTTAAAATTCTAGGTCCGTCCCTGATGAATATGAAGAAACCCGATTTATGAGAGGATCTAGGATTCTAGGTAGGCATCACATATAAGACAATACAAAATTAGCATAAGATTGATTCTTGTAGGGAAAAATGATGATTATTATTTTAAAGTTGAACCAAAATCTTGAACGGTTTTTTTTTTTTTTTTTTTTTTGGGGGGGGGGGGGGGGGGGGGGGGGAGGGGGGTGGGGGGGATTAGAGAACAATCCTAATTCAAACTTCCTTGATTGATATAGAATTGGTTCAATTTTAGAAAACGCAATACACGTCAACTGGTTTGGTAAATTTACACCGTCATGTTTACCATGTTAGTTCACTACAAAATCAACTAATCCAAATCAAACAAATCCGGAAGTAATTAGCTCCCAACTTCATTATATTACATTTCATGAAAAAGCAAAATGGATCCTCATTCCTCAATTCCTTTTGGTTGTAAAATGTAAACACATAGACATCAGAGATGAACTAGGAAAAAAGGAAAGCACATAGTAAACAAAGTGTCCAAGCATAGCCTAGTATCTGGTGTCTTAGTCATGGATTTTTGTGCCTTCTTCGGAGCAAGGAAATCGTAAGGGTTGTGCGTGGTGCAAAACGATGTTGCCTCCAGTTGTTTTTTTGTGTTTCGATGTCAAAAATTCAAAAATTCATTTTAAAAGAGCATTCTCATAAAGTCATGTAAAAATTTATGTTTATTTCAGCATAAAAGTTTTTTTTTTTCTATTTTATACAATCACTTAAAAAAAATTCACATTAAATTATTTATTCTAAAAATTATTTACTCACTTAACCACTTTTTTAAAGCACTCTCACACACACATCAGTCGAAAAGTGAATTGAGATATGAATAAAATATGTCTTTACATACAGGATTAACTTTTGTCTTAGGAGAGTTAAGTAATTGTTTAAGGCCCTCAAAAATATAGCCAAATATAAGGGGAAAATGTGTTAAAGAAAAAAAAAAGGGAAAGTAGAAAGAGGGCCAATGAATTCCCAAAATATTTAGAACAAAAAAGATAAATTCTTTGTGACCTAGAACGAGAATCTCTCTCTCAACAAAAAAAAATAATAAAATCAATAAAAAATAAAATCCAATTTTTATTTTTGTTAATATCATTGGAATTTTTTTTTTTAAAATCTTTTCCTTTGACCCAAAAATAAAAAATAGCTGTGTAAATTTACACAAGTATTGTAGCTGTGGAAAAAATAGCATATATAATTTTAGTCAAACCAATAAGATTTTTTAAATTGGTTGACCAAAATTTTTCATTTATGCCATTTTACCATGTAACTTAAAATAAAAAGTGGTTGTTGGAGGAGACAAATGTGTTGCACCTCATCTAACACTAACACCTAAGGCCGATTTTAACATACAAGTAGAGTGTTCGAATGTGAGGATGCTATGTAAGAGCAACTACATCAACATGTGTAAACTTTTGCAAAATAAAAAAAGTTATCCATTTTACACATTTTGACTAAAAAAAACACCCACATCAGTGGGTGTAAAATTGTGCATTTATGCTAACCATGCATATATGCACGATTACTGTAACTCTTACATTTATTATTTTACATTTTTTTTCTCTCTCCTCACCTCACTCTCTCATTTTCAACTTCTACTCTCACCTCTTTCTCTTTTATCTTCGGTCCCTCAGTCCTGAGCATAATCCCAACCCCTTGGATATGCACTCCCACCACAAATGATCAGCCTTGGCCTGAAATCCAAGGCCTTCTCCTCTAACTTATCATAATCAATATACCCAGTTGTGGAATTCACCTTATAAGGCAAACTCTCGAAGTAAATGGAGGTACCAGAGATCTTCTTCCCACTAGAGGAGTAATATCCTTTGTCAAATGACCCCCAAATGAAAGATCCAAACCCATGATACGATCATGCGGTTGAAGCACAGCGGTGTAGGCAGCGAAGTTAGCTGATGAACCTAAATATGGCTGTACATTGACACTCCATTAGGTTGGGGCGAGACGGTAGGTTTGGAGGGCTCGATATCGGCAGAGATTCTCGATCCCATTGATGAATTCGTTACTTCCGTAGTATCGGTTACTGGGCATGCCTTTTGAGTATTTGTTGGTCACGGTTGATGGTGGGTTAATGGGTTGATGGGTGGGTTGATGGTGGTGGCTAGGTGGATGCGGATTAATCTGAAGATGAATATTTTATTTAAATAAATGTGTATAATAGACAAATTAATGTGAATGTTTTGTAAAAAAAAAAAAAAAAAAAAAAAAGTAAGTTTTAAACATAAAAATTTACAAAATTTTTATATCTATTGACGTGATGCTCTGCCTAAAAAAAAACACTGCTGGAAGACAACGCAGAATGACGTGTCCAAATCAGAATAAAAACGAAATGACGTGCCCCTACAAAACACCGTTCGGTTTGTCCCGTGTACATTTTACTTGATTGAGTGAATACGATTTGCGAGTTGGTTTTTGTGCCATCAAATCCCGAGGCCAGTGACGTTAACACTTGCCCTTTTCTTTACAAGTGGAAAAATTTACACCGTTGGAACGTAGTAGCTAGGGACAACTGTGTCCATGATTATCTCCACGGTGAGAGAATATGTGAGGGTAGGGTATATCATATGTGCCGCTGCAAATAAATAATAATGTGTTTTTGGACCGTAAGGTAACTGAGGCCTAATCAGTAGTCATGCACTTCAGGCTTTTCTCCTCGCCGGACAGTTTGGACTTTGGACTAATACTATATTTATTAACTCACCTTAATCATGCTTTTTTTTAATTTGTTTGGTTCTTATATGCACGTTGTTTTACACCGTTCAGTTTCAGTCTTTGACACTCTCTCAAGTTGTGGTTGCCAGCTCTTGCTTTGACTCAATTATATTATTTCTACTGCCCTTAATCATGTCATTCATTTTCTGTAGATTATTTCATTATAAAAAGTCTAAGACTATAAAACTTTTCACAACTTTTTATCACAACTATAACGTGATAGAGTGTAATTTGTGAAAAGAAAAATGGGAGGTCCATATATAAGTTATAGTTTTTTTTAGAGCAACCTATGATATCCGCTTCTGAAAATAGCTATTTATTATTAGATCAAGACACCAATCGTTTTCTGGTGTAGGTGGAGATTAAATATTAAATTTCTTATATAAGTTATAGTTAATAACTCATAATTTACCAAATCAAAATTCTGACAAAAGAATTATATAGAATAATTTGTGGTACTAAAACTACTCTATATTTTAAGTAAAGACTGAAGAGTTGATTTCTTTTCTTTTTAGTTTAATGTTGGTCTTATTAACTATAACGTAGTTGTAATATTCCTTTTTTTTTTTTTTTTTTTTACATTGATAGTTGGGAGTAGCAAACTAGGTGATCTACAAAATTCTCAGCAGTTGCAATATTCTTTTAGTATCAAAATCGAGCAATATCAACCTTTAACGATTAGTGATGATGCGTGACAAAATCAGTAGGCTGGATACTTCAGATTACGATGGTGAAAAGATAATCTGGAAAGAATCCTGAAGAGATGAACAAACTATTAGAGATAACTGGGGTAGACCGGCCAAAAACCCTCCGATAATGAAGTCAGTGTCTCTTTTAACCTTTTAGAATTCCAAAATACTTGGAAGAGATTTCTCATACCTTTTCCTCGGTAATAATTGCTTATATAGTGCATGCTATAAGCAGTTACTTGATAACTTCTCCTATATTGGAGGTCGGAAGGCTCGGAGGTAACTTCCATAACTGCTATGGAAGTTACATTATTTGGTCATACGTTCTGTAACTGTCATCGAAGGTGTTTTCATGGCAATGTCCTTGATTTCGCGTGTACGTTCTGGAATGTGTGTTAACCTCGTCTAAGGATTGCATGTGGTAACTACGTCTGAAGTCCTTATAGGCCGTCCAAGAGTCATAACGAATGGACGACCCTGTCATGGACGAGGTTCATGGACTATCATCTTTGTTTCTTCTTTGGACGACCTCTACGGACGAGCTTGGAGTTGGCTTATTTTATGACACTATCAGTTGCCCTCCTGTCCGAAGGTCGTCTAGGAGGTGTGACATGGCGTAGTTCTCTAGACGCGTGTATTTATGTTTGAACTCGTCACGTGTCACGATCTCACTAGTGAAAGTTCACGTCGACTCATTTTTCAAGGAGTGTGCCACGTGTCAGCTCGTGATTGGTTGTGTCGTTTCAGGTACTAAAGTCTTCGCCTATAAATAGTGGAATTCCTGAGCTACCCCCCTCATTTCTGAAAATTTTCTTCCCTGACATTTCTCGTCCTAGCGCCTCGTCTAGAAGTTCCTTGCGTCCATAGTCATCACTTAGATCCAGGTATTTTCCTCACTCTTGTCCTTAAGTTTAAAATTCCCAAAAAATGACTGAGGTTGTCCTTTCTTCGTCTAGTACTAGCCTAGAGAAAGCCATAGACGAGTTTCATGAACCAAGTAGCTTTAGCGGATCAAGTGATAGTAGTAGTGGTAGCAACAGTAGTAGTAGTGGGGAGAATACTTCAGACGAGTATATGTCAGGCGTCCTTGGAGTTCCTTTGGAGGTTCTTCAAGAAGGACTTAGGATGAGAGCCGAGTCTAGATCAAGGGCTGGCACGAGTGCTCCCTCGTCCATTGCCCAGGACGAGGTTGAGGTAGTTTATAGTTATGCTATAGATATTCCGTCCAAGACGGATAGCAAAAGGTTAGAGTCTCTCAAGGCTTGGTACCAAATCCCTGATAGCTTAAATCCTAGATTACCAGTCCGTGGGGAATGGTGTTGCCAGCCCCATTTTGGAGTTGGTATTTATGAGGCTTACCTCTTGGGGGGTTTGAGGTTGCCTCTCAATGCCTTTGCTAGGGAGTTGCTCACTAGACTAGATTTGGCTATCTGTCAGTTCAACCCCAATGCATGGAGGCTAATTGTTTCCATGCAAGTTTTATGGAGGGAGGTGTTTGGGGGAGATCATCCTCTTACTGTGGACGAGTTCCTCTACTGCTATAAACCCTCTGAGATTAATCAATCCCTTGGCTTCCATCAATTCACAGCTAGAGGGGAAGACTATAGATTGATAAAGTCTTTGGTCACCTCAGACAGGAACTGGAAGAAGGAGTTCTTCTTCATCTCTGGCCCCTGGGTTGGGAAACCAATTGAGGTTGCCAGAGATCCATTTGGTCCCTACACAGGAGAGTTAGGGAACCTTCATCTTGAAGGTATGTTTGAGGTTGTCCGTCCTGATGTATTCATATATATCTAGTTTGATTGTCCTCGTCTAACGCTTTTTTCTTTTTTTTTTTATAGATGTTAGACGGCCTCACCTGAGCAAGTTTTATATTGAACGAATTCAAAAGGCTCGTTTGTACGCTGATAGGACGTTCCATTTCTTGGTGAGCCTGAGACGTCTTGCTGCTTGGGGTTTGGGTCCTGAGCTATCTGCTGAGGCCATTGCTCACGAGCTTACTGTCCGTAGACGTAAGTGTGTTTTGTTTTTTGTTTTTTATAATATTGTTTTTATTTATTATTATTTACTTATTTTTTTTATCTTTTTTTTTTTTTTTTGTAGGAATGGCTACAATGAAAGAAAACAAAGGCAAGGACGTGGTGGATGAGGGAGTTGTACAGGGGGTCCAATCCCAGCCTCGTCCATCAGCAGGTGATAAAAGGAAAAGTTTGTCCAAGGGGGTTGACTTGGGAAATCTTCCAAGTCGACGCAGGGAGAAAAAAGCTAAGCATGGGTCATCCAAGCCCGGGGTTATCAAGCCTAGTTCTGTCCCTCCTGCTCAGCAGCCTCCTGTCCATGTTCATGACATTGATGCGAGCTCTTTGATCCTCCGTCCATGGACATGTCATCCACGGCTCAAGTGCCCGTCTCATCCCAGCCCTCTAGTCAAGTCCCTCTGAACCTTATTGAAGATGAAGACTTAGCCTGGGAGAGGTTTGAAAGGGTTGTGACTGACCAGGACGTGGCGGCCTGCTACAACACGTCCTTAAAGGATTTGAGCACTCTGGTGTTCATGACCTTTTCAAGGTAATCATTTTTATTTCGTCCTCATTATTATCTCGTCTTATCAATACTTAGTTATGCCTTGTCTAAAAAAATAAATTTTGCGTAGGCAATTTCCAAGTTCATCGCTGCGTCCAGACAAGCAACAGAACTGGACAAGACGAGGATCTTGCTGGAGAGGAGAGTACAGGAGGTCAAGGACGAGAGCAAAAGGTGGGCTGAAGTGGCGGCTAAGGCTAAGGACGAAGTGAAGGAGCTGCAAAACCATGTAGAGGAGCTGAAGACTAACGTCATAGAAAAGGACACTCGTCTTGATCATCTTCAAAAGAAGAATGACGAGTTGAGTGCTCTCCTTGAAAAGGCTAAGGAAGACGCGGTTGCAGAGTTCAAGGCGTCCAAAGAGTACACTAATTCTTTGGACGCAAACTATGCAGCTGGGTTTGAAGACTTCAGAATGGACGCCATAGAGAGTTTCCCTAACCTTAACTTCAGTTCTATCAAGCTCAACCTTGGTGGTGCTGCTACAAGCTCCCTCCTTCAGACGAGCTCAGACGTCAATATTGAGGATGACGCCACCACTCAGCTTGTTCAGGACGACCCTAGCTCAGCTCCCCCCCAATGAAAACTTTTGTACTTAGTTTTTGTACTTAGTTTTTTTTTTTTTTTTTTTTTGGTATTTTTATTTGGTCTATTTTTCTAGACTTTTGAATGCAATCAAAGTACAATTTCTTCGTCCACAGTTTTAGGACGAGCCTTTAAACAATCTTGTTTATTTCAACTAAGGGTTTTTTGGACGCAGGTTGTCCACCCTTTTTTATTAATGAATGAATGTTTGCTCTATTTTTCATTTATTCATTGTATGGACGAACTTAGTTTGCATTCCAATAACGTTTTGACTCGTCCTTGATAGGGATCTGTTCGCGTTCAGCTCAATTTTTATTTTTTGAACTCAGAATGGCCCGTCCATGAATGGTGTTGTCATTGTTGATTTCAACATTGTTTCTCGTCCATTTGTTGGACGAGCGTTTGCCTATGGACGAGTTGCAAGTATTTTTTTATTTAAAAGCAAACTTTTTTGACTCGTCCAAATTTTTGGCTATTTTAATTGATATCCATTGGATTGTGCATTTCCTCGTCCATGGTTGGGTTGAGCTATCCTTCGTCCATGGTCGGGTTAACACGTTGGGGCATCAACTCGTCTCTCGATTTTGGACGAACGTGCCTCTTTTGCTTTATCCTTATTTAAGGAAAGCTTTTGGACGATACATCCTTGTGTCCAAAGATTTTGTTCGTCTTTAGTTTATTTTCATACATATACGCAGATATACTTAGAAATATATCACATACATACTTTGGAAATCCACTGTAAATATTCATTCACAGGCATGGCACTGGCTTAAGAGCTAGTGCTTTTAGGAAATTACAAACGCTTAAACACATTCGCTCATAAGTAATACACATCTAACATATTAGTAGTAAGCAAATACCAAAAAATAACAATTACTTCAAACGTCCATGACGTTTGTCCGTCCTATGGCAACGCTCATCCATGGTTGTTTTTTATTGATAGTATCTTCTCAAATATTCAACGTTCCAAGGGTGTTCAAGCTTCCATCCGTCCAGGGCTTCCAAATAGTAGAATCCTTGCCTTTTGCAGTTGATAACCCTGTAAGGTCCTTCCCAATTTGGTCCCAGATTTCCTTGAGCAGGGTTTTTGGTGGCCAAGGAAACCTTTTTTAGGACGAGGTCCCCTATGTTAAAGCGCCTGGGTTTGACCATGGCGTCATAGTGTTTGGCCATCAAGTTTTTATACCTTGCCGTCCTCTGCTCCGCGTTCATCCTTACCTCGTCTATAAGATCGAGGTTAAGACAAAGCTGGTCCCTATTGTCTTCGTCCCGATACTTCATCACTCTATGGCTAGCCATGTGCACCTCCACAGGTATGACTGCTTCGCTCCCGTAGGCTAGTCTGAAAGGAGTTTCCCCTGTAGGGGTTCTTGCTGTTGTTCTGTAAGCCCACAATACCCCTGGTAATTCATCCGACCATGCTCCCTTTGCCCCGTCAAGCCGAGTTTTGATGATTTTCAACAAGGATCGGTTTGCTACTTCAGCTTGGCCATTTGCTTGAGGGTGTGATGGTGAGGAATAATGATTCTGAATTCCAAAGTGTTTGCAGAAGTCCCTGAAAAGTGCATTGTTAAACTGCCGTCCATTGTCCGATATCAACACTCTTGGCACCCCAAATCGACATACAATGTTTTTCCAGAAAAAATTCTTGACATTTTGTTATGTGATCTTTGCTAGTGGTTCGGCTTCTATCCACTTAGTAAAGTAGTCAATACCTACCACTAAAAACTTCATCTGCCTGGTTCCAAGTGGAAAGGGGCCTAAAATGTCCAATCCCCATTGTGCGAATGGCCACGGCGCCATCATGGGAGTAAGATACTCCGATGGCTGTCTAGGGACATTGCTGAATCGCTGACATTGGTCATATACTTTGACATAGGTCTTTGCATTTGCTTGAATGGTTGGCCAGTAGTATCCTGCACGGACGACTTTATGCACTAGTGCTCTTGCCCCTAAGTGGTTTCCACATGCTCCCTCATGAACTTCCCTTAATACATAATTTGCTTCGTCTGGAGCTAAGCACCTTAAATAAGGTTGAGAAAAACATCTTTTGTATAGTACCTCATTTATGAGGACGTACTTGGCCGACCTGATTCTTAGTTTCCTGGCCTCGTCTTTTCCCTCCGGTAGCTGTCCATCCTTCAAATACGCTATTATTGGAGTTGTCCAATTTGCTTCGCTTTCTATCTGATGCATCTCCGGAAGATCTATGCTTGGCATATATTGAATTTCGTCAAAGTCGTCTAAAGCCCCACCTATTGAGGCCTCTTTTCCCAAAGCATCTGCTCTCATGTTCTCTTCCCTTGGGATTTGAATGAAACTGGCTTCTTTGAATTTCTTCACAAGGCGTCTCACTTTATTGAGATATTTCTTCATACGTTCCTCTTTGGCTTCGTACGTCCCATTCACTTGACCTATGACCAGCTGAGAATCTCCGTGGACGAGTAATAATTCTGCTCACAAAGACTTTGCCAATTCTAGCCCCTTCATGAGGGCCTCATATTCTGCTTCGTTGTTGGTTGTTGCATACTGCAAGCGAACCTTATACTCCAATTTATCTCCTTCCGGGGATTTCAAAATAACTCCTATCCCCCCTGCATGTAATGTGGAAGACCCATCCACGTGGACAACCCATCTTCGCATGCTATCCGGCTCGTCTAAACCTTCAACACTTGGAGTAAATTCTGCAATAAAATCTGCCAATACTTGAGCTTTTATCGCGCTCCTTAGCAGGTATCTGACATCGAATTCCCCAAGTTCAATAGCCCATTGTACTAGTCGTCCTACAGCCTTTAACCTGTTCATTGCCTTCTTTAACAGATGGTCTGTCAAGACGTTAATGACATGTGCTTGAAAATAGTGCCTCAACTTCCTCGAGGCCGTAATAAAAGCAAAGGCTAATTTTTCCATCATAGGATATCGTCCTTCTGCTCCTCTTAGAGCTCGGCTTATATAGTAAACTGGCTTCTGTACTTTTCCTTCTTCTCTGACCAACGCCGAGTTTACTGCATGTGGGGACACCGCCAAGTACAAGTATAATTCTTCACCAGGTACAGACGGGCTTAACAGTGGAGCTGTAGTCAGGTAGCTTTTGAGGTCTTGGAAAGCCCTTTGACATTCGTCTGTCTACTCGAAGGCTTTTGTAAGAACCTTAAAAAATGGCAAACATTTGTCAGTTGCTTTAGAGACAAACCTGTTGAGTGCGGCAACTCGTCCAGTGAGTGATTGGACTTTCTTGATATATCCTGGCGGTTTCATATCAATGATCGCTTGAATTTTGTCAGGGTTCGCTTCAATCTCTCTGTGTGAAACCATGAATCCAAGGAATTTTCCTAACAAAACTCCAAAAGCGCACTTGCTATGATTTAGCTTCATATTGTACCGCCTGAGTGTGTCGAAAGTTTCTTGGAGATCGTCCAAGTAGTTCTTCTCGTCCAAACCCTTCACTAGCATATCATCTACATAAACCTCCACTTTTCGTCCTATTTGCGGTTGGAACATGTGATTAACCAGTCTTTGATAAGTTGCCCCAGCGTTCTTTAAACCAAAGGGCATTACCTTATAACAAAACAAACCCTGGCTCGTTATGAGGGATGTCTTTTCCTGGTATGCCTCGTCCATTTTTATTTGGTTATACCCTGAGAAGGCATTCATGAAGCTTAACAGTTGATGATCAGAGGTTGAATCCACCAACTGATCGATGCGTGGTAAGGGGTAGCTGTCCTTGGGGTAAGCTTTATTCAAATCGGTAAAGTCCACACACATTCTCCACTTGCCATTCGTCTTCCTAACCATTACCACATTGGCCAGCCATTCTGGGTAATAAACTTCCAGAATAAACTGCGCTGCTGTCAACTTTTGAACTTCTTCCTTAATAGCTTTGTCCCGTTCTGGAGCAAAAACCCTTCTCTTCTAACGGACAGGCTTATAAGACGAGTATACGTTCAACCGATGAGTGATGACACTTGGATCAATTCCCGGCATGTCTTCATGACTCCATGCAAATACATCAACACTCATCCGTAAGAAGCGGACGAGGTCTTGCCTTGTTTTATTCCTCATACTAGTTCCTATTCTAATGAATCTTTTGGGATTATTCTCGTCTAAAAGAATGTCTTCCAGTATTTCGGTAGTCTTTACAACAACTCTTCTTTTCTCTATGCTCATTGTCTGCGCCCCCTTGTCCATGGCCAGCATGGCTAGTTAGCATTCTCTTGCTGTTAGCTGATCTCCTTGTACTTGCCCTACTCCATACTCTGTAGGAAACTTGACCGTCAGGTGATAGGTAGAGGTGACTGCCTTCCTACTGTTCAGGGTTGGTCTCCCGATAATGGCATTGTACGATGACGAACAGTCCACCACAAGGAAATTTACTTCTTTGGTTATCTGCCGTGGATGTACCCCTGCTACCACAAGCAACGTAACTATTCCCATGGGTTGTACCTTCGTTCCCCCAAACCCCACCAAAGGTGCATTCACTAGACAAAGTAGGTCTCGTCCATGATCCATTTGCTGGAAGGCGGGGTAGTACAGGATGTCCGCCGAACTTCCATTGTCAACTAACGCCCTTCTGGTTGTATAACCCTCGATAAGCAAAGTAATAACGATCGCGTCGTCATGGGGGTGGTGAACCCTTTCAGCGTCCTCATCCGTGAAGGTAATAGCCTGCTCCTCAATTTTCCTCGTCTTGATCGATCCCCCTGAGAGCTGGACGTTCTGCACTACCTTCAGGTATGTCTTTCACGACCTAGAAGTTTGTTTTGTCGAGGTTCCTTCTATGATCACTCTTATTTCTCCCAGCGGTGGTCGCGACATCTCCTCCATCTTTCCTTTCAACTTTTCATCTTTCTGATCTCGTCCAAGAAAGTTTTTCAGTTTTCCCTGCCTGATGAGGTTCTCTATTTGCTGTTTTAAATCGAAACACTCGTCCGTGTCATGCCCGTGGTCTCTATGAAAACGACAATATTTATTCCTATTGTGCTTGTTGGGGTCTCCCTTCATCTTTTCTGTCCATTTCAGGGACGGATCGTCCTTGATCTGCATGAGCACTTGGTTAAGTGGAATATTCAGAGGCGTGTAGTGCTGACTTCTTCTTGAAGACGAAACTGGCTTTCTGTTGTCTTGATCCCTTTTATCCCCAGTGTGAGCCTTCTTTGGACGAGGGGCTTGTTCCAGATGACGGGGGATATCTCCCTCCCTTCATTCGGCTCTCTTTCTCTTCTTGGCTATGATTGCGTCTTCTGCATTCATGAAGTTTTGGGCCGAATGGACGAGTTCATCCATGGTCTGAGGCTCTTGTTCATAGAGCTTATGGATGAATAAATCGGAATTGACCCTATTGTGGAAGGCTGCTAGCAGCAGTTTATCGTCCATCTCGTCCATAGTCAGGGCTTCTCTGTTGAAACAGGTAATGAAGGACCGCAAGCTCTCATTCTTCCCTTGCTCTATTGTTAACAAACTGGACGAGGATTGCTTATGCCTCTGTCCTCCAATGAAATTGTTGACAAACAATTTACTCAATTCTTCGAATGAACTTACAGAATTTGGAAGTATCTTACTGAACCATACTCGCGCCGGCCCTTTAAGTGTAGTTGGAAAAGCCCTACACATGATCTCGTCCGGAACTCCCTGGAGATGCATTGTAGTTTTGAAGGTTGCGATGTGATCGCATGGGTCACGCGTCCCGTCATACGAGTCTAAGGAAGGCATTTTGAACTTCGCGGGCAGAGGATGACTATTGATGGAAGCTGTGAAAGGGGAGTCCGTCCGGTGAACCAAGTCTTCCACGGGATTCACCCTTCTCATGTTCTCCTTCATTTCATCCATGGCTTTACGCATCTGGCCCATTTCCCTTTACAAGTGCGGCACCCATCGTGAAACGGTACCCCTCGACTGGCCTTCGAACTCGGCATTCTCCCTATCCTCTTGACTCTAGGCTTGTCCTTCCACGAACCTTTCTTGACGCTGCCTCCGCAAGTGAATCTCCTTGGTTAACTCTTGATTCTGGCGAGTTAACTCTGCCATGGTGGCTGCCATGGATTGTATATGTTAGATTGCAGGCTGTTGAGCGACTGGCGCTGTCTGTCGATCACGGTTAGGATTGCTAGAAGCATCCCTACTTTCTTGGTGGCCTGGGCTGGTAGCCCATGACCTTGTCCGAACCATACAGTCTTTTGTCAGCGGAAAAGAATTGTTAAGTACAATCTTGTTCCCACAGACGGCGCCAACTGATGATGCGTGATAAAATCAGTAGGCTGGATACTTTGGATTACGATGGCGAAAAGATAATCTGGAAAGAATCCTGAAGAGATGAACAAACTATTAAAGGTGACCGGGGTAGACTGACCAAAAACCCTCCGATGATGAGGTCAGTGTCTCTTTTAACCTTTTAGAATTCCAAAATACTTGGAAGAGATTTCTCATACCTTTTCCTCGGTGATAGTTATTTATATAGTGCATGCTATAAGCAGTTACTTGATAACTTCTCCTATATTGGAGATCGGAAGGCTCGGAAGTAACTTCCATAACTGCTATGGAAGTTACATTATTTGGTCATACGTTCTGTAACTGTCATCAAAGGTGGTTTCGTGGCAATGTCCTTGATTTCGCGTGTACGTTCTGGAATGTGTGTTAACCTCGTCTAGGGATTGCATGTGGTAATTACGTCTAAAGTCCTTATAGGCCGTCCAAGAGTCATAACGGATGGACGACCCTATCATGGACGAGGTTCATGGGCTGTCATCTTTGTTTCTTCTTTGGACGACCTCTACGGTCTTTGGACGACCTTTACGGACGAGCTTGGAGTTGGCTTATTTTATGACACTATTAATTAGCAATAAATATTCAAAAATAAAACTATTAATAATAACCTTTTGCTCCAATACAATAAAAATTTGTTGAAAATATTATTTTTCAAAATTGAGTAATATCAACCTTTAACAATTAGTAATAAATATTAAAAAATAAAACTATTAATGATAAACCTTTTGCTCCAATACAATAAAAATTTATTAAAAATATTATTTTTGTTCTTACATTTTTGTAGCAGTCAATTCATTCTGAATCTATGTTATTTTCAACTTAGAGCCTATTTGGCATTAACTTTAGCTTTTCAGTTTTTGTTTTTATGTACAACTTTTTAAAACTTCACTTTTTTCCACATTTTCTCACTTTTAAAAAAATTTTCAAGGTACAAATATACTTTAGCACATTTTTAGCAAAAAATTAAATAAGCTGTTCTCAAATGGATACTTATAGTGAATTGTGTCCCTACTATTAATGTGTTGAATTTTTGGTCTCTTTTTTTCAACTTGCAGTCAATTTGGAACTTGTTATTTTCAACTTGTAGTCATAGTTGACATTTTCCAATAATGAATGATGATAGGTATCAAATTGACAACAAGTTAAAAATAACAAAGAAAAAATTGACTGTTACCAAAATGTAGGGATCAAATTGATAATGTTTAGTGACCCTAAAATTACATTTTCACCAAATTCATTCTAATTGAAAATTCAAATTTATGTCAAACGTGATTTTATAATTCTCTTTGACTTTTTTGTTAAATTTGACAAAAATCCTAATGATAGGTTAAGCGTTTATTACTAATAGTTATTGATGCCCATTTTTTTGACAAAATGGCCCAATGGTAGAAGAAATCTAACAATATGAAAAAGGTGAAGAAAGAAAGCAGCAAAGTAAAGACCATTGGGCCAGAATGGCAAGAATAATGATCCATAGGCCCACAAAATAATAAATGGCCCCGCAAACGAGCTGAGAAAGCCCCAAAGTATGAAGTAGTAAACCCATGAGAATCGTAAAAAATAGAAAGAAAGCAAAAACAGGCCGGAGGAGCCCAAAGAAAGGAATTGGTAAATGGGATTTATTTGTAGGCCAATAAATCCAAAGGCAAAGGATGTGGTAATTGGGTCAGGGAAATCCAAAGGATTTAGCAAAAGCCCATAGGAATGAAAGAGGTAGAAAAGAATGAAATGGGCCAAGGATGCCCATAGAATGAAATGGGTCGAGAAGGCCCAAAAAATGAAAAGGGCTGAGGAAGCCCGAGGTGTTGAATAGATTGACCTAACAAGAATGCTGGGTAGTAAAGACTAAAAGAAAGAATAATATGAGAACTTGGCATGGCAGGCGCTTTAGCTCGCAAGCCCAGAAGTAACAACAAGACAAACGATGGTGAATGATATCATAGTAGGAACAATGCAGTGGCGTGGCAGAAGCACCAGCCAGCCCATGGACAAAGGATGAAAAGGGGGCAGGGACCGAATTAAAGGAAGGAAAGCCCACATCGAAGCAATGACCAGCCCGAAGAAGAAATGAGATGCAGAGAATGAAGACCCAAGAACTCATTCACGCCGCAAAAGTTAAACAAGCACCAGAGTTTACAGTAGAGTCAGAGAAACCTGCAGGCAATGCCAAACATGTGAGAGCCAGAAAAGTAATGGACTCATATAGAAGTGGAGCATGTACATAAGGCTCAGACACCACCTATCTGTAGCTAGCCAATACAGGGGAGGTGGGCCACGAGTCAGAGGTAAGAGAGGGTGTGGTCTGGCGGTGGGGAGAAGAGGGAGCCTATTATGGGGTTCCCACTCAAGCTCTTTTGGGGGAAATGTCCTGCTGGGATGACATCTCACTCAAAAGATGTAAACATGGCCTGGAATCACTAGGTGCATGCTATAGAGGTTAGTAAGGGAGAAGTCTAGCCCTTATTCGGATGGGAGTGTCAAGGGGAGTAAAAAACAAAACAAAACCACTTTTGTCTGGGAATGTGGCGTGGCATGGCCAACACAGTGTAGTGGTGGTAGATAGGCAATCGGCAAATTAGTGGACAGTCCTGGAAGGACACCCACAACAAGCCAAAGGCGATTAAGCGGTAAAAATGGCAAATCCTGTCACGGCAGGCAGTATAAAAGGCCATAGATGTGCACAATAAAATGGGAGGAAAAAAGGGAGAAGAAAAAGGAAGAAAAATAGAGAAAAACGAGTAAGAGAAAGAAAGCAAAACAGAAAAGCAAGACTAATGAAGGAAAATATAAGTGATAGGAGTAAAAGCATGCATCAATAAGATACCAACTTCTCTCCCTCTCAATAGCCCACTCTCTAACGAGTCAAGAGTTTGAGATTAAGTCATTATATCCATTTTCCAAAGTGAGTAATTTCTATAGCAGGATTCCCCTCTGAGGTTACCCACATTGGAGATTGGTTCCCTTTTTTTGGACTTGAATATGCCAAAGAGCCAAGCCCATTCCTCTAGCAGACTAATCTTCTTTTCTTTTTTCATGGTTGTTGAGATCCAAAAAATCACAATGTGCCCATAAACAACACAAGGGATTGAAATTATAAGGCGCTTGGGCTTTCTATAAAGAAAAAGGGAGAGACCCAAATCTGTTAAGGGTCCATAAGGAGAAACCTAGGTCTATGGACGGGCAAGTTTCGGGCCCCATGAAATGAAGGAGAGAAAAAGCCTAGCCTAGCCCTTAAAGGTCAAGAAAATCGCTGGGAAGCCCGGGAAAATAACTGGGCTCGAACACTTGGGAATTTCAAAGAGCCTAGGATCCTCGGGACGTGCAGCAAGACCAGGATTGGATTAAGACAGTTCAGGGAGGGGATGCCATGAAACACAAGAAACGAGAGAAGATATGTCTCCATCAGTCACCCAATGATGCAGAAAAGAATCAGAAGGCTTAGGAACCAATGATTCATGAACAAGGGGCTGGTACCTCGGAGAACTCAGAAAGAAGAACAATGAAGGAAGGTGGCTGGAAAACCTTCAACCTAGTAGGGAGGAATTAGCTCACTTGGGAAAAATGACAAATTGCTGACATAACGTTGGTTCTGGTACCTAGGGGGGCAAATGGAGAGAATCAGTGGTACCCTAGAAACCCTAGATTGATGCTATAAAAGGGAAAGCATCCAAAAGTGAAAGGCATAGCAATAGTGAATTAGAGTAAAATCCCTGAGAAAGCTTTATCTGAATTCAAAAGAGAGAGAAAAGAGAGGAAAATACCGCCCGGTATCCTTCAACAACCACTAGGGAACCCACTTGGATTCAAAGGGATTCAAACTTTGTAAGTCTTAGAAGCCTGAAGAGTCATCTAAGTTTGTGACTTTTGAACTTATTTGGACCTTGTAACACGTCTTAGTGAGCATAGTATATCATGCAATTAGGAAAATAATGGAATATTCTACTTTATTGTAAAGATCCCAAACGCTTTATTTTACGTTCCCTTTTTACCACTTTGTTCCTTTGCTATTTCTTGTTGTTTAATGCATATATTTCTTGTATGTTAGTATGTATGTGTTGTAGGATCCACGTTCTGTGCATCACCTGGTTCGAAATCAGCCCAATTAGCTGCGATGAACCATGCCTAGTCCCTTAAAGTACAAAGCCTCAGGCCTAGGATCCTCATTCTTTAACTTGGGCCTGTGTGCTATTTTACAAAAAAAAAAAAAAAAAAAAAACCCACATAATGGTTGATTAAGGACTAACGTGACTTCTTGTCATTAATCTATTCCTGCCGTAATCATGTTTTGATACTTTTTCCTTTATGGAACTGTTCATGTATTATTGTTGTTAGCAAAAAATATTTTAGTTAAAGTGTTTTAGTTATCCTGTTATATTGTTTTTCCTGCTATAACACTTGTAACAGTTTTTCTGCTATGAGCATTTGAATACGCTCAAGATTCCTGCCAGGACGCGTCAACACAAGAAGGGTCAAACTTGCGCTTACGCTGGCCTAAGATGTGTCCCAGTTAGGCCAGTCTCGACTCTCTTACCCAAGAATCACAAGGCCGTGGTACAGCAGGAGCAATCCAGCCTAAGACGCAAAAAAAGACCCACCACAATAGTTAAAAGAAAAAACATTGCTAAGTTTTGAAGTTTAGGAAATGCAATTAAACCTTCTATTTGTTACAATTGTTTTGTGTGAAGAAAAAAACATTACACTGAGTGCAAAAACACTGCCACATAAATAAAAATATTATAATCACAACAAAGTTTTGCACGCACAGTAGGTTATACACTAACCTCTTCCCTTGAAAATATAACTAATGCAAAAAATAATTTTTTTTTAAAAAAGAATTAATTAAATTGGACTATTAAATCATTAGTAATTGGACAAATAAAAAATTAGCAAACCTAATCCCTTGAAAATATTATATGCAAGTTGTTCAAGACGGTTCATTTCTGCAACTTGTTGGTAGTTGTTGCTCTAATTGATTATATTTTTTTAGTACTTTCATCAATCATGTCTTTCATTTTTAATATTTTGATCTTTGGGTAGAAACTAAACAACTAATTTTTTTTATAATTTTTGTTTTTGCGAAAAATAAATCTTGATCTATTTATTTCTTTTATTAGCAATTGATAGATTTTGCACCCGCATAATAGTCTAGATTTTCTCCATGATAGATTTAGTATACAGTCATTGATTACCTTAAATTAAATAAATTTCCGGAATGGAGCAACTTTAATTTTTAAAACTGATTTTTATTTCTGTAATTTTTTTAAATAAATATAATGTATCCCTGTGACCCTGTCTAGGCCAAACTTTATTTTTTATATTGACATTTATTTCTTTAATTTGGTGTTGACATGGGAGAGTATGTTTTTTTTTTTTTATAATTTTTTTTAAATTTTTTTTGAGGGGGACAAGGGACACTATTATTATGGGTTACAATATTTTTTTGAGGCTAAATTAAAAGGACGAGGAGAATCAGTAAGGTAACCATAGTAGCAATTTTAACTGTTGAGTAATAAGCAATGCTTGAGTGATTTAGACACTTAGGGGCACATGCAATCTCTCATAGGATTGAGATTTTTTTTTCCTGAGTCATAAGATTGAGTAATAATTTGACTTCAACCCCATTTAGATAACTAGTGGTTTCGGTCCTTGGAGTACTAGAAGGCATTTTGTGGATTTCATTTTGGTCTAGTTGGATCAGCCGAAAAATATCAGTAAGTAAAATGGAATGACAAATCCCCTTGTTCCACTTCAAGCTAAATTCTAGTTCTTTATGGATCATTTCAACCAATTCTTGTCGATCATTCTGGTCAAATTTTGGTTTGTTCCTCTTTAAAATAAAAAACATGTTTTTATGTGATTCATATTATTTCATTGATTGTGAGTAAATTATGAAAATTAAATATGTATTTGTAATTGATCGATACTGTAATATTTCGTTCCAAAAGATATATCAGAACTGATAGCTAAAATAAAATTGACAACATTGGTACGAGAGAGTAGTCTTTAAGCCGAATTAGTATCAATTTACAACCTTTAAAAAAAAAAAATTCCAATCTATAACTAATGTTTATTGGCTGCTATTGGTGTGTATTGATGACGGTTTGAATGTGCAGACATTGATGTTGAGTCAAAGTATCCAGCTAAACAAATTAATAATCACGTGCTTTTTCATTCTTCTAACATCTAAGATCCCACCATAATTTGCAATGAAAAGTAAACTTAAAGAAAGAATATTCATTAAAAAGTCATGAAATTAGAATCTTCTACGAAGATGAAACTAAAATTCTTGAGAAAAAAACAAAGAGAAGAAAAAATAGAAAAGGAATCTGCGTTCGGGAAAAGAACCTGTCATCTACACCTGCATAAATGTAAAAGCAAGAAGAAAGGTTGGATTACGATCTCTCAAGTCCCAACGAATGTTCGAAAGTCCAAGTATATATATTTATCAGTCTCACAAATGATACCAAAACTACCACAAAGAATACACTTCGCCGAAATTCCTGAATCCTGATTGTCAATTCTTTGTTACACGTTGTATACTTGTATACATAATTTGATCATTTTATTCATGAAAGAAATGGAAACAAAATGTGAAAGTATATTGACAAATTTGTGGCAAATTTGCACATGGAATTTGGCTCTTTGCTTGTTAGGATAAAGCTCGTGTCTAGTGTAAATATATATATATATATATATATATAGATATATATATATATATTTTTTGGCTGTTTTTGGAAGAGATTATTGATAGGCATCCTTACTTCTTAACCACATTTTTTAAGAAGCTAATTCCCGAGCTCAAACTCGCAACTTATCGCTTCAAGTGGAAGATGTTAGGTCATTTTTCATCGCTTTGTCACACATCAATTTTTGATTGGATTGAATTCCAAACCCAGGTTTAACTTGGGAAAGTCAATTCTACTACTTGCACCAACACGAAAGGTGAAGATGGCTAGCACAGGCCGCTCAACGCCTTGGAATCATGCCTAAATAAGCAAACTTACAAAAGAGAAGGAAGATGGAGTGTTAAATTGTATGTTTTCTAATAAAAAAAGTAGATTATTTTGGAGCGAGATGATAAGTGAAAGAGACTACTTGTTTCTGTTTTCAAACAAAAAGAAAACTAATTTTGGCATTTATTGAATGTGTTGCACAGAAAGTTATTGTGCAGGGGTTAATGAAAATTTGAAACTACAGTTGGTTTTCTCTTCTTCCCAAATTTTGGGACATTTTTTTAGCTTTTATGGAAGTGTTACTTAGAAGTACTACCAACTACCAAGGTCGTCTAGCTTAAGAGAAAAACCTATAGCAAAGTTTTTACTTGGAAGTACTACCAAGTGTTACTTAGAAGTACACCTTAAACCTATTAGCAAAGTTTTGAATTAAATCCAAGCTAGATGAGAAAAATCATGTTTTTTTTTTCAAAAGCAAAGTAGCCAATAAGTTATATGGTAAATATATATATTATAATGCATAAAGTTCAAACAAGATGAGTGATAAGAAGAATTAGGGTTTGAATCCCTCTGTCCCTATTTTTTTATTACTTTTATTATTATTTGTAGAAATCCCCCCCCCCCCCTTAGTTGTTCTAACAATAAAATTATCAAATAATATTGGGATTCAAATTATAGTTTAGTGTAATGGTATCATTTATGATGCCTATGTGGCTTGGGGGAATTGCAGCACAACATATACCATGATGATGATATTAGGATAGGGAGATTGTGATACTTGAGATTGTCTAGATGTGGATTGGTATTAGGTTGGATATGAGTATGTGTTGTGCGGTTCTGTGATGAGTTCTACATCAAGTATTTACTAGGTTGACTTAAGCTATATAAGTGATTATTAGAAACTTTAATGTAATTTGACCATCTCTTTTAGGGCATATCATAGAAGTGGCTAGTGCTTGACAAAAACATAAATAGAACAACTTATAAAATCAATTAAATTTAGTGCATCCCCTTGCAAAATCACATTATAGAAGCTTTCATCCTTCATTTTCCAGATTAGTACCTCAAAAATGCAAACTAGGGTCCATCAATGCCATATGATTAGTGTAAAGCCACAAATTTGGATCACCGGCCCAATAGTGGATGGATCAGTCTAAAAGGCCAAAAAATAATGAATTTGTAGAGACTAGGTAAAAAAAGCTAGGTTAGCTCAGATTAAATAATCAATAAGACGGGCTTGGATCACAAAAAGAACGAAATAAACGAGTTTTACTTCAGGAAGTTGTCCTCGGCCAATGTCTAAGGAGATCAACTATAATATATGTTGTTCTAAGTTTGATTACACATTTGGCTCTTCATGTCTATAGTGTTTCTCCCTCTCTATTTTTCGATCCCCCTTTCCTTAGGTCTCCCCTTCCTTTTATACTCCTTTCTCCCCTTCTCTTAGCCCTCCACATGCACATTGGATGATTTTTGTTGATACTTGTCCCATCTCACCTTTTCTAGAAGTCCTTCGGTAGTCGCTGGAAGGCTGGAAATCACTGTTTAGATATTAACTCCACATAAATGTGGCCAGAGGAGTAGCTGTAGAGCATTCAATGCGGGGTGGCAGCTTTTTTCCTTGATATTTTGGGATCTTTTCTTAGTACATGTTTCTGCAATACTCACCTAATCCGACAAAATCCTCTAGAGTGTTTTCCTAAATGACAGAACTCTAAGACTTACCCCGGCTTGAGTTACCCGAGGTGATATTCATCCTCGGTGCCACTTCTTGGGTCATTAATTCATGCTTAACCTCTTCATCCTTCAACATAGATTTTCTAGGCTAAATTGAACCATCCTCAGACTAACCTTAGTCCTCGGCTTGGGCTCTAGGCCCAACATGCACAGGGATAAAGACTTTTTGGCCCATCGAATTAAGGCTCTAGGCCCAATGTGTACAGGGACATCGAACTCCTGGCCCATTGACCCTACAATTAGAAATAAAGGTTTCAACAAAGGTGTTTTGTATGAATATGAAGAAACCCGATTTATGAGAATTACATATAAGCCAAATAGCCAATACAAAATTAGCATAAGATTGATTCTTGTAGGGAAAAACGATGATGATTATTTTAAAGTTGAACCAAAATCTTGAACGGGGGATTAGGGAAAAACCCTAATTCAAACTTCCTTAATTGATAAAAATTTGGTTCAATTTTAGAAAACGCAATCTAATTCAACTGGTTTGGTAAATTTACACCGTAATGTTACTAAGTTTTTATTTTTTTTTATTTTTTTTTGTTTATTTTTAATGATAAGAAGATCGTAACTTTATTAAGATGAAGATAAACACATTGCATCTTGAGTCAAACCCAACTCAATCATAATACGATTTTTCTCTATCCAAGCTACAAAATTAACTAAATTCCTAGCATACTAAGCTAAGATGTGTGCAAGGCAATTACCTTACCGTTGAATATGAGAGACTTGCACTCCCTTAAATCCTTTAGCTTTAGCTGTATTTCCTCAACTATATTGCGAATAGTTATTGGTGGTTAACACAATCTATTCACAACCTCAGCAATAATTTGTGAGTCACACTCAAAGAAAACCTCTCGAACCCCGTAAGCTTACTATGTTAGTTCACAATAAAATCAACTAATCCAAATCAAACAAATCTAGAACCAGAAGTAATTAGCTCCCAACACTTCATTATATTATATTTCATGAAAAAAAAAATGGATCCTCAATTCCTTGTGGCTGTAAAATGTAAACACATAGACATCAAAGATGAACAAGGGAAAAGAAAGCACATAAGAGCATTCATAGCAGTGGTGCTATATTGGTATATTAGTATTTTTTAGCTCCTCAAATATCAAAAGGCATGCTCCAGTATTGGAGCTAAATTTTTTTTTTTTAGCTCCATTGCTACAGTGCACATCTATAGATAGATATGCACTGTTCATGAAAGCTAAAAAAAAAAAAAAAATTATTTTACTCTAGCCCCGATTAAAATAATATTCCCTCAAACTTTCTCAAAATCGTCTCTCACTTTCTCTCTCCCCTCTCAGCCTATCTCTCTCTCTCCTCGCTGCCTAGACTTTACGATCAGCCTCTCGTCATTCTCGGCCGCACGTTCTCCGACTGCGAGATCGGTCTCTCGCTCTTAATTATCGTCGTCATTTTCCTCACCACTATCAGATTATTCATCATCTCGGTGTTGATGCTCGGCTTCGCGATCATGTGCGTGAACAGTGCATTTAGAGTTTAAAAGGATCTTTTCCTCGACGATCAAAAGCTAACGAATTCTGGATTCCTCTCCTTCCTCGGCAGCACTGCCTCTTCCGCCGCCAGACGTGTCAGACCCACGCCGCCAATCTGCCTCAGACTCACTTCTCTTCTGCCGATCAGACCCACGCCGACACTGTCCTCCTCACCGAAGCCCAGTTTTGTAATTAGTGATCTCTTCTGCCGATTAGACCCACGCCGACACTGTCCTCCTCACCGAAGCCCAGTTTTGTAATTAGTGATTTTTTACTTTGTTTTGTGATTGGTGATTTTGTTTGGTTTGGATTGAGGAAAAAGATTGGAGATTTGGGTTGGTGTTTTTTTTTTTTTTTTTTTCTTTTCTGCTGTGGACTGGTGGTGGTGGTGGTGGTAGTGGTTGTGGGTGTGGTTGTGATTGTGGCTGATGGTAGAGGTGGTTGTAATTGGTGCTGTGGGAATTTTTTGATAATAGGATATATTATTTTATTGTAGTGGATATATTATTTTATTGTGATGTTTATATTATTTTATTGTGTTAAAAGCTAAAATAGATCCACTGTTGCATCATATGTGTAAGTAAAATAAATAAAATAACTTTTAGTGGAGTTAAATTGCTAAATTTACAGTTCTACTGTTGTGACCGCTCTAATAAACAAAGTGTCCAAGCATAGCCTAGTATCTGGTGTCTTAGTCATGGACTTTTGTGCTTTCTTCGGAGCGAGGAAATCGTAAAAGAGTTGTGCATGGTGCAAAACGATGTTGCCTCCAGTTGTTTTTGCCCCCAAGAAATACTTAAACAAAGGTGTTTTGATTTTGAATACCAACTTTGACTAATCGGTGCAAAGAGCAAGCGTGGAGAATTCCTATACTGCCACCTACCAATTCCGTCCCTGTTCATATATGGTAGAAAACTCCATTCTCTAAAGTTACAGATTTTGTCTCGGTATCTAGCTAGGAATAAATGGATCTTTGTATATTTACCAAGATAAATATTTTGCTCTGAAAATTTATACCAGTAGTAATTTATTATATGAAAAAGGAAAAAAAGTATACTTACTAACATATAACATTCTGGTTCATGATTATGAAAATAGTATGGTTGAGGTTTTTATTTTTATTTTTATTTGCATCACTCTGCGGGGTTATTTGTTCTATGAATCTATTTTTTAAATTAGATTTTTAAACGTGTGAATAGTATTTTGAGACTAAATTTTAATAAAAAAGTTACTGAGAAATCAACAAAATATGGCAACTGTTTAAGTAAATAGTAGCTATTTGTCCCTTAACGTGTGCGCAGCAGGTCAGCGCAGAGAAAAAAATAAAGAAAAAAAGAAAAAAGAAACGTAAACGTGAACACAGCAAATGTGAATTCAAACCGGCACAAAGTATTTAACCCACCAACTTGTTACAGTCTACCCCAACTTGACTTGCTTGGCTTTTGGATTTTCCTGTGCTGATGATATCTTGATGGATGGATTGAAAGTTCGATACTAAATTTTATTTGAAACTCGGTTTGCGCAAAATTATGTTGTCAGAATTTTTAACTTAAATAGTAGTATGATCCAACTTATTCGTCAATAGTTTAAAAATATATGAACTTTTTAAATCTTGATCTTTTGAGACTTGGCTTAATTATTATTATTTTTTTAATTTGACTTATATAAGTAAACATTTTTGTTTTATATAATTCAATAGTCACAATAATGGAAGAAAATAAAATAGGGTTAATATTGTCTACTCATATTGTTAAAAAAATGTGTTTATTACAATTTATATATCCCTTTTAAACAATGAATTGTTAAAAAAAAAAAAAACTGTACAAAAAAATTACCATTTTAAACTAAATAAACGGGCTGATAGCGATGAAATTGCAGAGACAAGATGGCCATTTATATAGTATATAGTGTGCTTTACATGTTCCTCATGCCAAAAACAGAACGTCAATGTAGCCGCAACGGTGTTCAGCAGTGACCCTACCATTAACTGATATATCAACTCGGCTGAACAAAAAGAATTTTATATATATATATATATATATATTATTTTCTTTTTTTGAGCTTTGTAAAGACAATTTTGATCCTATTTATTAAAATGTGTCTATTTTAATTTTATTTTTCCCTTTCATCCAGTGAAGATCCAAAGGACAAGCATGATTGACAAACCTTACTAAAAAAGAAAAAAACAGTGTCACCCAGGTAATAAATCGTATACTTTTTTATTTTTATTTTTAATTTTCTGAATAGCTAACAAAACTTGTCAAACATAAGTTAACAATAATTCTCTTTTTATGTGATTTTTTATGTGGTGACAACTTCACCTAAAATTTAGATTGGGTGAAGTAGGAAGGTATTTTTACTCTTTTTTGTTTTTTGTTTTTTAAAGAAAAATAGGGTAGTTGTGTTAATTATGGTTACTTTTCATAATTGGAACGGTGAAATTATTGTGTACTTCCAAAGTACCATAAATATGTACTCATTCTCACATAAATAGTGGGTCCCACTAATTAAATTCATGGTGAGACTCATCATTCATGTGAGAGGGAGGACTACGCATTTATGGTACTCCGGGAGTACCTAATAATTTTCCATTGGAACCATATCTGATAAGATCCAAAAATTATACTCTCTTCGTCCTAGTTTTTTTGTCATCTATTCCATTTTAGGATGTCCCAAAATATTGTCTTGTTTCTAAAAAATAAAAGTCATTAGTTTACTAATATTCTTATTATATCCCTACTTTATTTTCAAAACTATTTGAAAAGAAAACTAGCAAATATTTAAAAATAAATAAATCTAATTGAAGCACATTTTTAGTTGCTTCATTAAGAATAACTCTTAAAAAAAAAAAAAACCTGATAAATTTATTTAAGGATAGTTTTGTAAATTTATACATTTTTATAAGGTAGACAAGACAATAAATGATACTTGGTGGGTTCCATATATAAGATGAAACTCTCCCACTCAAAAAAAAAAAAAAAAAAAAAAACCTCTATATGTTACCATATAGAATATGAGATTTTAAATAAACTCTTTTGAATAATGTGGGATAATTACATATTTTTTTACATAAAAAAAACAAACACACACACACACAAAGAAGTTTACAATATTATTATTAGACTTTGACGTGAATTGGTGAATGTGAATTTAGTTATTTGATTCCATTTAAACAATTAACCTCTTGGACATTAGATTTGTATCTAATCAAACATTCTGTTAGTATTTTCTATTAAAGTTTAGTGGATTTAATTGCGTGTTATTCTCATAATTTTTGTTACATCATCAAAAATTTTGAAATGTAATTATTATGATATGCACATCATATGATTAAATTTGGTAGACTTTTAAAAAGTTTTATTTATCACAAAGCTAATATTCAATGAATTTTTTTTTTATACAAGATAGAATTTCTATTCTAATCTAACTTAATCTAAATTTATATGTGTGTAAAGCTCCCTCTTGAAGATTTGAACCCCAACTCTTGCCCCTTACACCTTACAAGCATTTATACTTGTGAAGTGAGCACCATACTAAGGATGTGCGATAGTAATGAATTAATTTTTCAAATCAAAAAGTCGAACAAAGTTTCACTCGTATTAAAGTTCAAAAAGTAACATTCATAGTTCCTTTTAACTATTGTGATTGTGTGCACAATCCTGTAAATCGTGGATCACTAGTCAAACCGCACGTTCAATTAAAATTAAAAAATGTATATAATTTTTTAAAAAGTATTAAAAAGTGATAAGTCATTAAAATAAATTATATGAAACATTCACACTTAAATATATATATATATATATATATATATAACCACCTTTTTTTAGAGAGAAAAAGATATAACCACATTATGGTATACTTAATGCAATATTAATTTTTGAGCATTCTTTATAAAAGTAAAGATAAAGAGCTCAACAAATATTTTTTTAGCAAAATATTGTAATGAGGATGTCCTACAAACCTGTACAATATATAAATATACTGAGTCAATATTCAACAATTACTTAGATGATAAGTCATAAAAGAATATTGAATTTAACTTATTAAGAAAATATATAATCAAAAGATACAATCATGAAAAAAAAAGCATATATTAAGAATGTCAACACAATCCTATTGTATCTATGGAATAAATTATTATGATAAAATTTACATATAAAAAAAAAACTGAAATAAAAATAATCTAAATAATTTTGAAATTTTATAATTCTATAATTTTTTTGTTATAAATTTATATAAATTAAGAGATACTGTGGAAGAAGATCCACCCGCCGTTTGTTTGTCTACTTTGGGGCCGAAGGACCCGCATGACTTTGTTTTTTTTTTTTTTTTTTTTTTAATTTCTTTAACTTATTGTAAGTTGCCAATAGGCAATAGTTGACTCATGTTACTCAGTTGGCACATTTTGATATTTCTAATAAAGATATTTAAAATTCAAATATTTCTTTCTCATTATAACTATCGAATTATCAAAAAAGAAAAAAAAGAAAGAAAAGAAAGACTTATTGTAACTCATAAAGTAATGTTACAAATATGACAATAAAATATTTTTATATATTGGATTTACACATGCACATTTGATTTGATGACTAAAATTAGAGGTTTTGAGTAGTAATAAAAATGTTAATGTTTCAAAAAATTGTTGATGTTGTGTTTGCTGATGACGGTTTTCATATACAATATGACAATTTAAAGGGTGGAGATCATTATATGGGATTGTATTTTATTTTATTTTATCCTCCGAAAAAGAAAGAAAGAAAAAGAGATAGATATTTTTATTATTGGGAAAAATTAAAAGAAACTTTTTTTTTTATTAAAATCAAGAAAAAAAAGAAAAGAAAATGAAATGCATCTTTGAAAGAGTTCACATTCCACAATTTTGTATCTCACGTGTTTGCCTTCACCGCCACCAATCCCACAAGTCACATGGCTACTTAATGTTAAAGTGAAACAAATACCTGGTCATATTGGTGTTTAGGTAATTCAACTCATGGTCATTTAAAAAGTGCAAAATATCTAACTAGTGGGGTTTAGGTAATTCAACTCATGGTCATATTGGACTTTCCACTCTTTTCACTTTTGCACACTTGTCCTTCATTTCAGGATACTTTTTCCTTTTCTTGACTGGTTCCTATCTCTGTTTTCATAGTCCGTTCATTCACCGGATCAAAGTTTCAATTCCGGAAAATGCTTAAGGACACAAAAAAGAGTTTACAATTTTTGCTATAATTTGTCACGTGTTAAGTTGTGAGTAATGAAAGCATAAACCGACAATTTTACTCTTACCTCTTACAACTTGTTACAAGACGAATGGTGGCAAAAATTATAGATATTTTTTTGTCTCCCTTACATAGCTCTTCAATTCCACGTCGAGCTGATGAAAAATGAGAAAATTTATCGTATTATTATCAGATTACTAGATTTTAAACTAACTTTATTACCATTAAAAAGAAATTAAACCAACTTCTTTCTTACACTTGTACTTAACCCCTTCCAATGAACCTGTAAGCTGTCCTGTAATATAGAAAGAGAAAAAACAAAAATTGTCCAAAAATTTCGACTCCATAATTTTTTTTTTTTTAAAAATTTGAAATTTGTGATTTTTATTGTGGTTTTGTATTTTTCATCTTCAAATCCCTCGAGGGTTTGGTTTCTCCATTAATATAAAAAGATATTTGTGTAATTGTCTCTCACCCTCTCTACTGTCTGCCACAATGCCTCTCGCACTGTGAAAAAATATTCATTTCCTAGCCACCTTATCTCTCTCTCTGTCTCTCTCTAGTTTAGCCTATCCCTCACTCCCTAATCTGTGTCTCTCTTCATGTTCTCCTCTTGAAAAAAACCAAGTCTTGGGTTTTTCTTGAAGGGACCTAAAGAGAGACATGGAGGCTGTTCTAAAGGCCAAAGGGCTTCTCTCTCTACAACCAAACCCCAAAGCCAGGGTTTTTCAATCATCACAGGGCTTAAAGCATAGATTTTTCACACCCAAACCAAAACCCTTTGGTGGGTTTTCTCTATCCTCAAATGGGTTACAAAAACTCGGTGGGTTTGACTCAAAAACTCATGGGTTTTCCCATAAAGGTGGGAACTTGTTTGTCTGCAGAGCTGAGGCTGCTGCTGCAGCTGATGGGCAGCCACTATTTACTGGTGAGGTAGAAATTGAGAAGCCAAAGATATTGGGTGTTGAGGTTACGACCTTGAAGAAGATTCTACCACTTGGGTTGATGTTCTTTTGTATCCTTTTCAACTACACAATCCTCAGAGATACAAAGGATGTTTTGGTTGTGACAGCCAAAGGGAGTAGTGCTGAGATTATACCATTTCTGAAAACTTGGGTGAACTTGCCTATGGCTATTGGGTTCATGTTGTTGTACACCAAATTGGCTAATGTGTTGTCTAAGAAGGCCCTCTTCTATACTGTTATTCTCCCTTTCATTGCCTTCTTTGGGGCATTTGGGTTTTTCCTCTATCCTCTCAGCAATTATATCCACCCTGAGGCCCTTGCTGATAAGCTTCTCAACATACTTGGCCCGAGGTTCCTTGGTCCTCTTGCTATTATGAGGATCTGGTCCTTCTGTTTGTTCTATGTCATGGCTGAACTTTGGGGGAGTGTGGTGATTTCAGTTCTGTTTTGGGGTTTTGCCAATCAGGTAATTCAATTTTCACAAGAAGTATATTGAATAAATATTCTGTATGCTTTTATATATTTATTTATTTATATATAAAAATTATTTTCTTTTAGATTCTGGTATTGATTTTGATGTGAGAACGATGCCTTCTGATATACTATATGATTTATTATATATAAAATTGAAGGTATCTTTTGTTAGAGCTTGCTAATTATTTCCTTCCTGCAGGCTGCTCAAACACTAAAGCATAACTCCCTATAGTTTGAACTTGGCAAGATGGATATTTCATATTAGTTACCTGTTTGATTATGGTATTAAATTGTGTTTTTCAATCTACTCCTATGGGGGAAGGTCTAGGCTTTGGTAAATATCAGTATCTTTACATGTGTGTGTTTCAGATAAAAATCCTTGTAGAATACTAGTGCTTTCCTCATGAGATGGCTTCTTCTTGGAATATGAAATTGAAGGCCTTATCCAATAGTATATTCAGTGTTTACCGGATGTGTGATTTATCCGACAAGCTTTTTATTTTTTAAATTCCATGAACCTTTTTTTTTAAATTTTTTAATGTAGGCACTGGACAGGTAATTTTTTGCTACTTTAGAGATGGTTAATTTCCTGAGATTTAGAGGATGCTTGAAGGTTGGAATGATATTCCTAGGTTCTGTACAGTAGGATATCATATATTACTTGAATTTTATGTTTGCTTGATATGATAGAGATGTTCATGATATTATCTCACCGGCAATTCTGCACCTAGTTCATGCCTTTCTAAATGATACTATAATTTGGGCAATTGTGAATAGTTCTTGTTTCGGCCTTTAACTTTCAAACCATTGGCTTCCAAGGCATGTCTTGCTGTCCACATCAGTGTGGAAGTTTGATTTTGCTCTGAAGCAAAGGGCCTTGCCTTGGTGAGGTTCCATGTCATAAAAAAAGAAAAAAGAAGGAATAAGTTTTCGTATACTTTCTTGATGGTCACATAGTTCCTACCCTACTACTCTTGTTAGGGTAGTAATTTATGTATAATGCTGCTGCTCTCCCTTGCATCTCTTGTTTATGGAATGATTTCATTAGTTTTACCTTGCACCTTTTATCTAAACCCTCCTTTCTTAGAAGGATTGAAGACCTTTTACTTCTTCATTAAACAAATTAAAAATATTCTTTTCTCTCACAGTACAAAAGTTAGTATGTTCTTAATTATACAAATAACAAGTATTTCCTACTCCCACTATATATTCCTTATCCAATATTATTAAGTGGTGGTTTTTGCCAATGAGCTCTAGCTCAAATGACACTTCCTCCTTCCATAATAATGGGATGGATGGTGAGGTCTTGGGTGGCTGTGGACTTACCAATTAAAAAAATGGTGGTTTCAAATATATGATTAATTAGTTGATGGACATTGAAAACAATGGTGGTTGGCTCAAATATTCAAAAATACTCTTACAGTTGGTGATAAAGAGGCTACTGACAGGAATTTGTTCTGTTTACGAGTGCAAATTGTGTATTTTTTGGACAAACTGAAGTGTAAAAGACAAGTAGAAAATTTCCTAGCAGTTTTCTTTGAAAATGGCTGTCACCATTTCTCATAATGTAAGCATTGCTCAAATATTTTTTGATGAATTTGAGCATTGAAGTATTACTATAATACTTTGAGGTATACCGCAAAAGGTAGCACAGTCTGCTGGGAATCATGCCTAATGAAGTGGAGGTCACTAGTTGAGTCTCTCATTCCCCTCCTCCCTTTGGGTCCAAAGCTTATTTTATTTAAAAAAAAAAAGGGGTACTTTGAGAAGATCATGGTTGAGTTTGGACAGTATAAGTGAAGTTTGAATTGAAAGTTGAGATTGTCACTCTCTCTCTCTCTCTCTCTCTCTCTCTGATGAATTGAAATAAAAATATATCCAGCAAAAGGTTGTAACAGGAAGAAAAGAATTCAATCTTACAACTACATTCAAATTCTAAAAAATATTTTTATACTCACTTTATTTTCTAGCACTTAAAGAAGTCATTTTGATTAGTTCTTTGAGAATATCAAATGAATTCAATAGCATTGTATACATTTTTCTTTATATTACTTATAATGGTCTCTACCTTCCTTCCGTCAATCTCTAATCTATTTCTGGTTTTTTTGTGCAGATTACTACAGTCGATGAAGCAAAAAGATTTTATCCCCTGTTTGGTCTTGGGGCAAATGTTGCTCTTATATTCTCTGGTCGCACAGTGAAGTATTTCTCCAATTTGAGGAAAAATTTGGGTCCTGGTGTTGATGGTTGGGCTGTTTCTCTCAAAGGAATGATGAGCATTGTGGTGTTGATGGGGTTTGCAATCTGTTTCCTGTACTGGTGGGTGAATACTTATGTTCCTCTTCCAACCCGTAGCAAGAAGAAGAAGGTAATGTGCTGCTAGGAAACTCAAAATATATTTTTTAAATTCTTTATATTTCCAAGTTACATGTTGATCTTTTAGTCAACGTAAGGGTCTGTTTGTTGGCACTAATAGCTGGAAGTGATTTTAAGTCCCAAAAAGTAATTTTGGAAAAAGTTTCAAATTTGTGCTTTTGCAAAATGTGATTTTTATCAAATAAATGGCCCAAAATTTATTTTGCAATGGGTTCTCAAACACTCGCTCTCTGATCATGAGGTATGCCCTTACCTTAAACTCAGATTTGAAGCCCAAAAACTGCAAATGACCAAGTACATGAGTGTTTGTTTGTGTCAAACATTCATATTGTGCTGATTCTCCGTTTATTTCTTTACTGTTGCTTAACATGGCACTCTTTCTTTACTACGGAACTAAATAGCCAGAAAGCTACTAAAATATGATATGTTTCATTACATCAATGTTGTTAATTGTTAAGCTTTCTGGGTATGTTAAACATAATGCTGATGGACTACAGTACATGTGCATGTGTAGACTAGATAGATCCCCTGTAGTTAATACGGTTATCTTTATGTTGATAGGTATGTTTTTCTTGTTGCAGGAGAAGCCCAAAATGGGGACAATGGAGAGCTTAAAATTCTTGGTTTCTTCAAGATACATTAGGGATCTTGCCACTTTGGTGGTTGCATATGGTATTAGCATCAACCTTGTTGAGGTTACATGGAAATCTAAGCTCAAAGCTCAGGTAAACTAACAATGGATTGTCCTGATCGTTGTCTCCCAATTAGCTTTTTAGTTAGTATCTTTCTTACTCTCTAAATTGTGTAGTTTCCAAGCCCAAATGAGTACTCTTCCTTTATGGGTGACTTCTCAACTGCCACTGGAATAGCTACTTTTACGATGATGCTGCTCAGCCAATATATATTTGACAAATATGGATGGGGAGTCGCTGCCAAGATCACACCCACAGTCCTGCTTCTGACAGGAGTTGGTTTCTTTTCTTTGATTTTATTTGGGGGTCCACTTGCACCTGGTCTTGCATCGATCGGTATGACTCCTCTTCTTGCAGCTGTATATGTGGGTGCCATGCAAAACATCTTCAGTAAGAGTGCCAAGTATAGCTTATTTGATCCTTGCAAAGAGATGGCTTATATTCCCTTGGATGAGGAAACCAAGGTTTGTACACTTTACTCGCTAGTCAGGGTTCTTAATATTGACCTAAATTGGTTTCAGTGATGTTGAGCAAATCTCGAAATAAAAACTCTTAATTAACTTAGGTTCTGCGAATAAGAAAAGGGTAATTTTGTGTGAATCTTTAAAATGTCATCAAATTGGGGAGATGTCAACATTTCTGAAAATTCATCAGAGTATATATTTTTCTTTTTGATTAATCATTGTAAGAAGTTATTCCAACTTCAATTTGCTAATATTCATCTTCTGAGGCTTAATTTGATCACTTTGCCTATTTATTGCTTCCTATAGGTTAAAGGGAAGGCAGCAATTGATGTCGTTTGCAACCCATTGGGGAAGTCTGGTGGTGCTCTGATTCAGCAGTTTATGATCTTAACCTTTGGGTCACTTGCGAATTCAACTCCTTACCTTGGAGGGATACTTTTGGCGATCGTTCTTGCTTGGTTAGGAGCAGCCAAGTCTTTGGACACCCAGTTTACTGCATTACGACAAGAGGAAGAGCTTGAGAAGGAGATGGAAAGAGCGGCTGTCAAGATTCCAGTGGTGGCTGAAAATGCAACTGGGAATGGTTCTCTTGCAAGTGGCTCAGCACTGAACCCTACGACCAAGGACTCCACAAGCAGTTCATCTGAAACCTCAGCCCCCCAAAATATTTAAAAATTTCTCTTCCATTGGGGTGCTGATCAGGAGAATAAGTGGAGCAGATGAGATGCAGCATTAGGTGAATTATTGGTTATAGAATTTTACCGTACTTAAAAAATAAGCATGCCATTGAAATGCTTTTTAAGTCAAGTTTTCCACACATAATGAGCTTACAAGCTGTTTAGTTTCAAGTTTCTCTGCCTTGTAGAATTTCTTTGTTGAATTATATTGATGAGAGTTAGTACTTTCTTTTATCTAGTATTGTTATGAAAATTTCTAGTTGTAAATGCATCATCAATGATAGCTTGCATTGAGATTACTTTCATTCAGTCTGAGACTGATTTTATAGGTACTGTGCTGAAATTTTCAGCTTGTATGCTCGTTGTGTTTTCTTGATTAGGAATCTGGAAAGATTAATTTTGGATTCATTTCTTGCATTGGTCTAGTTCTGGCACTATTGATAAGCAAAAGGCTATCTGTCTTTAGTTTTTGGTCTACTGAGTAGTCTTGTGCTAGAACAAGCAAAGTTGGGAAGAAACATGGTTTGTACCCAACTGTTTTGGCAAATTCAGTCTTGTCTGGAACTAGATCTGGGTCTCCCCTAGTGGGCTTTGGGTGCCATAGTGGGTTGCGCATAGTTTTCTAGTGTTGTTTGGGTTTTGGGCTAATGAGTGCCAACTTTTTCATGCATTGGCTTAGATTAGAGACTTAGAGTACAACCTTAACATGTCAAAATTAATAAGACAGCCCAATATAAAGAAGGCATAAAACCTATTTTCGTCCTTGCACTTTCACGCAATTCTCACTTTAGTCCTTAATTTTTTTTTTCCACCGCTTTTAGTCCTCCTTTTGAAAAACGTGTTCTATCTTAGTTCTTGCTGTTACATCAGAGACGGAAATTGTATAGGTGGCAAATGGTTCAACAGTAAATGTTGACGTGTTCATTAAAATAATATTAAAAAAATTATTTGACATTTTTATATGTCACGTCAGCATTTTAATTTTTTATAAAAAGCAAAAAAAAAAAAAAAAAAAAACTTAAATCTAATTAAAAATTGGTTTAAAAAAAATCTAATTAAAAAACAAACACAAACACAAAAATAATCTCATATTAAATCAAATTTTCTTTAATGTTAATTCTTTTTCTTTTTCTTTTAATCTCATCTCTAAACTCTCTCTATCTCTAATTCTCTCTCTCTCTTCACCCTCGACGAAATCTCTCTCAAACCCAAACGCTCTCAAAATCTCATCTTCGTCGACTGCCAAACTCCAATCTGACCCAAGCTCTCTCAAATCTCAGTGATGAGGTCGCTAATATCGAACTCGTTCAAGACTCAGTGAGGTTGCCGTTGCCGTCAAAGAAAGAAAACCCATCACCAAGGTCCCCCGATTCAGTAACTCACCATAGTCGCCGATTCGGTATGGCTCCGTTGTATGAAACTCCAATCACCGATTTGGTATTGGAGCCCAGATCAATGGTTTTGAAGCTGAGATGATCCCAGTCATCGATTCGGTATTGTACGAAAGCCTAGTCACCGATTTGTTGATCTGGGTTTATGGGTTGTGAGTTTTGTTGATTTGGGTTTGTGGGTTTGTGGTGTATGTTGATTTTTGGGTTTGTGGGTTTGTGGTAATATTGTATTCGGATGTTGATTTCCGGGTTTGTGGTGTGCATGGAGGCCGAAAATTTGGGTTTGAGTTTTGTGTTTTTTGTGTTTGGTTTCAAAGCATAAGAAAACCTTATTGAATGTTTGTGTTTTGTAAATTTTTATGGGCATGTCTTTTTATTTTGTAAATCTGAGTGATTTTATTGGTTTGGTTGCTAAGAAAATGCAAGAAAAGAAAAGTAAATTTTTAATTTTTAATTTTTTGGGCAAGCTTAGTTGGGGAAGAAAATGAAGAACACATAGTTCTAAGTTCTTCATGTTCTTCTAAAAAAAAGAAAAAGAAAAAAAATTAATTTAACTAATTTCTTTTTTTTTTTTTTAAATAATTAGGTTAGAAATTTTTATATTATTTTTGTCTGATGTGGCTTTAAAAAAAATAAATTACTGATGTGGCATTTTTAAAAATGTAAATAATTTTTTTAATATTATTTTAATGGACACATCAGCATTTACTGTTGGACTATTTGCTACCTGCGCAATTTCTGTCTCTGATGTAATAGCAAGAATTAAAATGGAACGCGTTTTTCAAAAGGACTAAAAGTGGTAGAAAAAAAAGTTAGGAATTAAATTGAGAATCGCGTGAAAATATAAGGACTAAAATGGGTTTTACGCCTTTAAAAAACTCAAATATATGGATGCATATTTTTCCAATTGTAACAACTTTTTTTTAAAAAAATTATTTTTTATTTATTATAAAATTTTGCTAAATGTCCAATTGTTAGTTAAAATTTGAGATAGTATAAAATTTGAAGTTGCAATTCTTTTTTTAAACTATAATATAAAAAACTTAAGTTCAAACTTTGAGATAGTTAATTACTTCTGATTTTCTGGATATTTTGGGAATTAGATCTAAATGGGTCTCTGATGCTCTATACTGAGTATATTCTCAACCCACATATCTATCTATAAATATATATATATATATATATATATTTATATTTATATTTATATATATTATCGTATTAACCATGAAGTCTAACCCGAACTCATACCCGAAGGGTGGAACAGTGAACCTTGTACCCTCTCACATGTTGGAAGGCAATTTACTCTTTGGAGAGAATGGAAGATAAGCACAATTTATTCAGCTTCAAAAGCTATCAAAAGATTCAAAACTTCATAAGTTCTCTCTCCCTCTCCTGCCAGAAAAGTCCGCAAGGCTCTGATATTTTACTTCTTTACTATTTTTTTTTCGTCAGACAAGACAATTCAATTTTGTTTAAGTATTGAATAGAAATTGACTATAGGTTCAGCCAGTATAATTAAATGGGCCAACTCTAGCTCACGATTTAGACACCAATATGCGTACGTGTCTTCCTCCTTCAGATAATTTTGATATGTGCCTTGTTGTGCTATATATGCTGATGAGCCCCATTACATCAGTTGCAGTAACTTTTTTTTTTTTTGATAAGGTCAGTGGCAGTAGCTGGCATTGAATGAGTCTAATTAAAGCATCTTCATAAAAAAGAACGAGGCTAAGGCATATTCATCAGGACCCTTAGGCTGTGGGGCAAAATCACAGTGGACCCTTATTCACTCAGAGCCGCAGTTGTTTGGTTCAATACCAACAAAACTGTGATTCACATGTTGGTTGTAGCCTGCAAAGATTCATACAATTCGGCATATCCATGCGCCATCCCATCTCCTTCCCATCACTCGTACATTTCTTGACAATCAATGATCATTGAACTTGACTGCCTTAATTTAATAACTTTCTTAACCATGAGTGATGCTACATTTTCAAATTTTTTTTTTAAATAATACATTGTGATTGGAATAACATTGCCACGGATTATACCATTTTTAATATGCACGGATTGAAATAGGCTCTGTCAACTGTTATAAAAAAAGTAATGAAAAATTGTGTTTTTAGAGACTTACGATTACTCAACAATACGAAGGTATAGGAATAAGAGGTAAAATTGACCACTCAATTTGATTTTTCTCATAATGATTTTGAGAAAGAGACCGATTTTTTTCTTTTTCTGGGATAGGGAAACTACGTTGCATAGTGAGAAAATGGCTTTGTGGAAAGTAATAGAGATACTGGCTTTGCACCCACAAAGAAAAGATCTAGAGGAAAAGAGAAAAGAGGACGAATTTTATTAAATGCAAAACAGTGAAATACTCCTACTCTTTGGCATGGAGAACAAAATCAATTATGACACCACCTAAGACTGAAAGTGACCTCAAACAGAAAATTCTCTCACACATCATCTATCCTCACAAGCTCCACCACTCCAACGGTAAGAAAAATCCACAAGAATCTCTGCCTAAAGAAGTAGAGAACCTCTATGCACTGTGCCATTGCTCTACTCTCTCATATTTGCATATATATATTACACATGAACTCCCCAAAAAAGCCACTCCTAAATTTAGTACATCAAGGATATCCCCCCATAGCCACTACTCCAAAAACTTGTGCACCAAAAATGAAGAAGCAATCCTTACAAGAATCCATCAATTTCCAGGGAAAACCATCCCAATTCGCAGCTGAATGCTGGTTTGATGATGCATGTATCCTTGATATGGACTACTTTGTCAAAACCCTTTCAGGCATTAAGGCCAAGGGTGTTCATCCTGACCTAATTGGTTCCATAATCACTCACTATGCTTCCAAATGGCTACCGGATCTATCTGATGGTGACTTTAACGTTAATGTAGCCGAGAAGAGCCTAACAAACGGTAAAGAATCCCCAGAAAGCATCACTGCTTCATGGATGAAGAAGAGGTTCTTTGTGGAAACCCTAGTGGGAGTTCTCCCTCCTGACAAGGATTCCATTCCATGCAACTTCCTCCTTCGCCTCCTTCGGACTGCCAACATGGTTAATGTTGAGCCTACCTATCTAAATGAGCTTGAGAAACGCATATCATGGCAACTTGACCAAGCTTCTTTGAAGGAGATAATGATACCATCGTTTAGTCACACTTGTGGGACTTTGCTAGATGTTGAGCTTGTTATTAGGTTGGTGAAGAGGTTTGTGAGTTTGGATGAGGCTGCTAAAAGTGGTGCTGCATTGATTAAGGTGGCTAAGCTTGTGGATTGTTATCTTGCTGAGGCAGCTGTGGATTCCAATTTGAGCATGTCGGAATTTGTTGCACTTGCCGGAGCTCTCCCTAGCCATGCTCGTGCCACAGATGATGGATTATACCGAGCCATTGATACTTATCTCAAAGTAAGTTAAATTTTAATGTTAATTAGAGCCTAGATGATCACTAGGACAAAAAGATTTGAGTTTACTTTGTAGCCTAAATCATTTGTGCACCAAAAATGAATAAGCAATTTTTCAGATTATCTCTATCTAGTAGGTTCAGAAAGAAACAATTTAGTCTGGCCTAGGATAGGTTAATTTATAGCTTTTATCCCAAGTTTGAATATTGACCATATGTTTTAGTGTATTACCCTAGGCTTTAGTAATAAGTAAATCACTAATTTTTACCAAAAAAGAGAGAGTAAAACTCAAGAAAGAGTGTGACATATAGGACATTCTACATAAGGCTAAAACCTTTTTTGGGATATTTAATATTTGTGTTGTCACCAACATAAGATTCTTCTTCTGAAGCCTAGAAAGGTTAGGTGGCCTGGGTCTTTCAGGGGTACGTACGAAGTAAATTGACATCAATGCCATTTATCTTCATTATTACAATAAGCTAGATTTCCCCCCTCAAATTTGGCTTTTGTATGGTCCTCTTATGAGCATGTGAAAGATGGTGTCTAAAGGTTAAATTTGGAATGAAATGAGTGGGGTTGTACGTCAACGTAAGGGTAACTAACAACCAATTGTTTTGGAGATGCTCACAAGTCACAACATCTCTATTCCCAACTTAGGATACAATTTGCCTCTAGCTTAAAGGGCATTGATTCCCTTCAAAATGTAACCCGTGCCATGCATGTGCAAACCTTGTCTACACTACTCAAATAACTTCTTGCAGTTTCGATATGGATGATATGATATGGTCCAAGATCAATATAAAGAAACGAAAAAAGAAATAGAAAATAAAACTTAATTATTCTTCAAATATACAAATCATTTCGTGAAAATACATGAAATAAATGTTTCTGATCTCATAAAAGATTAGGGAACATATAATATATCAATTGCTTCTTGTTAGAATGTTCAGTCCATGAATTAACATTGTTACTCCTCGCATACGATTAGCTTGGTTTGCATTCAATTGTTAGTACTCATTTTTTGTTTGACTCTTCACACATCATGGCTAACAACAGGTGTTTGAGAGGGAAGAAAGGAATAAATTTGATTTTTAAGGAGACTCCATATATTTCCCTGTTTGGTGGTTGGGGGTATCCTTTAACTCAAGGGTAAGGGGGCATGTTAAGGATCCCGAAAAGTGGACAAGCCAACAGTTACCACATTCTATTCTACCAATTTCAACATACATTTAATTACTTTAATGTGTCTCATTAGTTTATAAGCTTACGTTACCAGCTCAGCATATATTTTCTTTAATACAAGCATATTATTTTCTCATTTGTGAGTTTTATAGAAAGGATCAAAGGAATGAAATGATTATAAGCTTTTCATTTCATTCCTTTATGTGTATTCCTCCTAAAAAAGGATAGCTCAATCCACTTTCCTCATTAATTGAGGAGAAATTATGTTGTTATTCTCATTTCATTAAAACATAAATAAAATGCAATGAACATAAAATTAAAAAAATATATACATTTATTTCTATTCCTTTCTTTCTTTTATAAACTTTCAAAAACACAAGAAAAAATACTGTCATTCCATTTAATTCCTTTATAATCTATTCGTTTCGTTTCGTTTTTAAATGAAGTCCCACATGTAGTAGAAGAATTCATGGCTATACATTGCGGAAATTACATTTGCATCTTGGCAGGCACATCCCAGCACATCAAAGCAAGAAAGAAAGAATCTCTGCAGACTAATTGACAGCCGAAAACTCTCACCAGAGGCATCTCTCCACGCAGCCCAAAACGAACGCTTGCCCGTCCGAGCTGTAATCCAAGTGATCTTCTCCGAGCAAAGCAAGCTTAGTCGCCAAGTGGATTGGAGTGGCTCTTTCAGTGGCACTAGGAGTCCAAATCCGGGGCTTGAAGCCCCGGCTCGATGCCATTCCAAGCGTGAAATGATGTCTCAACAAATGGAGATAAGGAAGTTGAAGGACGATGTTCTTAGGCTTCAATGCCATTGCAATTCCATGCAAGTCCAGCTAGAGAGGCTTCTGGAAAAGAAGAAGGGAATTTTCAAGTGGAAGATGTTTGGAATGCCTACATTCAAGAGTGTGAATGTCGTTGAGACAGTTGAGGAGGGTCATGAGGAGGAGGTTGGGTTTGGGAGGCAAACACCTATGGATATGAAAACCAAGCTTGTGAAAAGGAGGAATCATCCCAAGTGGAGGAAATCCATGTCTTGAAAATGAAGGAAGCTTGGGAGTTGACTAGTTTAATTATGCTGCATGTTTATTAGCCATAATGAGACTGGAAAATAAAATTGATCTTTGTAATATGAAAAGGTCTAGGTAAAAACATTGTCATAGATGTGTTTAACACAAAGTGCAACACTCACCATTGATTACTTCAGTAAATTATGACAAATGGTGTAGTCTTAGAAGAATTATTTTAAAATTGATCTATGTAATATTTTGGATGCTATTAAATAAAAAAACTAATGCCAAGTCAATGCTCACTACCATGTTGATGTCAATGACTTATATATAGTTCTACCATTTAAAAGAAGAGAGTGAAATTATCTTTATATTGTTATTTTTTATTTTTTATTTTGGTCTTTCTCTTTATTTATTTATTTTTTGGCTTAAGAAGAGAGTAAAATTACTTGATTCTAAGCCAAGGTGACTCTCTTGTACATCCAAGAAGACATTAAAATTGAGAATGACATACAAAAGAATTTTATATTCTTTGGCATAATAAAAATCAACATAGGGCAGTGAGAGAAAGTTGGACAAATTCCTCAAAAAAAAAAAAAAAAAAAAAAAAAAAAAGAGTTGGACAAAGTCATTGATCTAAACAATTTTGGGGAACTGTTGGGCCCTTTTCTGTAGAAAGTTCATGGTGGCTATTTGAGTTTTTGACCAAAGGCTGCGGCCCAGTAGTGCTTGGAGGGTTCTTAGTTGGTCTCAAATTAGGCTCATGGAGGTCCAAAATAGCAAGCAAAAGTGGAAAATTATAATAATAAAGAAAAATGTTTGCTCCAATGTAATGCATGTATACATTTTTGTTTTTGGTAAGAGAATTGAAATTTAATGGCATTATCCAATTCTGTAATGCGAGAAATTGTATTGATTAAAAAAAAATTATAAACACTCATGATATAGACTCACCGTCGATATTTTTTTTCTTAGTGTAAATAAAGGGATTTGAATTTGTAGAATTAAACCTTATATAAGGAAGTAGGATATTACTAATTCTTATAAGCCTTCCAATCAAATTATTTGACGATTCAAAATACCATCCACATTTATTAAATCACATAATTCATTACATCATTTAAATAAATTTTATGAAGTAATATGATTATTAAGCAGGTTATGTGACTAAAAGCACACATAATCTTTGAAATTATTACGTAGTTGGTTGAAATAAAATTCTGTCCATTACCACTTATCTTTGTTAGGTTATCCTTTTTCCTTTCTTAAAAAAAAAAGAGAAATTAGAAAAAAATTTTAATTTCATAAAGTTCTGTAAGCTTTATATATATATATATATATATATATATGATGAAGCACGAAAATTTATAGGCTGAAATACTTTGGGTTATTGTAATGGCTGTGAGTCTTGAAAAGAAAGAAAGAATTGTCGAAGGTGAGCGGTGTGACCCGGCCAAAAACCTTGCGACTGTTAAGTCAATTTTCTCTCTAGGATACAAGGAAAGAAAATAGTGAATGGTCTAGACTTACCTTGGGTGAATAGGATTTACTTTTTTTTATAGAGAGTTAGACGTGGGTCTACTTTGTTTAGATCCACCACCTTTGTGGGTGATGTTGGTGGTTGATAAAGAAAATGGGCTATATGGAGTGTTGCACATGGAATTCCTTCCACGTAAATTCCACGTATTATGCAACGTGTCGTATTTTGCTTATGTGAGTCTAATAGAGGATTTTCCACAAAACTCACCAAGTATAATTTGGTCGTCCATGTACTTGTCATATGTAGATCATCTTGTCTATAGAGAACTCCCTTCGCTATATAACCCGGTCATCAATGGATGAGTATTATTAGATGAGTTGATATAATTTTGGTTGCGCTTTGGACAATGACACAAGAATGAGTAATACTTGTGTTGATCTCCATCAACATACACACAAAGAGTTTGAAATTTTATTAAACAACATTGATTATTGATTAAAAAAAATAGTTATTGCCTATATAAGAAAATAGGTGATGCTTATTACGGAGTACACGCTCTTTTATAACAATAATTATCATTTGTTTTTGTTACATATATCGAATTTCTCATAGTGGACCCCACATACTAGGGAGGCCCACATTTTATGAGACTCGTTGCATATATATATATATATATATAAATGTAAAACAAGAGATACCATCTTCTTTTATAGGTGATACTTATTATAGAATAAGTCCTTATATAATGAGAGTGTGTCCATGATTTTTTAGGGTGTTTTCTATAATATATACATATATATATATATATATATATATACACCAACATATTTTAACTTTCATTGACCTTTTCATATTGTGTCACATCACATAAGCGTTGGATTTTTCACAATTTTACACATCATTATTATAATATATACTCCATTAGTATTTTTGCACATGATATTTTTAATTGGGTTTTGAAATTCTTTTTCTAGATCTAAACATTCTAGTATATTTGCACATTTTATTTTCTTTAAACAATAGTACACATATTTCTATATAACACAATCATAACGATGGAATATATAATTTCATATAAAATATAATTAAAATAATTTTTTATTAATATTTATCATCATTATAAATTTCATATTTTATAAAAATAAATAAAACATAAAAAAATTTTTGTTTAATAGAAAGAATACCCAATTAGTTTGTCATTATGCATAAAGTTATTCTTATGCTAGTGAGGAGCCATAAGGATATATTTAAAAAATAATAATAAATACTCAATTATGAGTTGTAATATATATTTTTCAAAAAGAGGAAATATATTGAGATTTGTTTTTTGATTTGCGTGGATAAATTTACTATGGTTATGTATATTTTAATTTTGTTTTTATTTTATTTTATTTGTGCATAGTCTGACTTTAATTTTTTTTTAAAAAATATCAAAAGCTATAATGGAGTAAAACTATAAATTGCACCATGATATAAAATTCCTCGACGGAAAGTAAAAAGAGAAACATGGATGCCAAATTAGTCCGACAGCCATTTGGATAAGACGACAATTATAATGGGTTAGAATGAAGCTCAACAGTAATGGGACCAAAACCTGTAAAAAGACAAAAGCAGTTTCCAGAGATTTGCTTTGGTTACCGTTAACTTAAACCTCACCCAAAACCTCTGATAAACCATGCTCTCATTGCTCTGGCTCTGCTTCTACACCTCCAAAAACCAAAAATGGCTGCCTTTGCTAAAACCTCTCCAATTTCTCTCCACCCAGACCATCCCAATCACCAAACTCCACAAACCCACAAGCCCAAAGCCCTCAGTTTCTCTCATAACCTCCATACCCACCACCTCTCCTTCAAAAAAACACTAGAACTTTCACTCTCAGTCATCAACACTTCCTCATCCTCATCTTCTATCACCACCCACAACCCAAACTCAGATATATATGAGCTATGTCTTGCTGGGAACTTAGAAAAAGCTCTAAAGCACTTAGACTCAATGCAAGAGCTTCAAATTTTTGTAGAGGAAGATGCTTATGTTGCTCTGCTTAGGCTATGTGAGTGGAAGAGAGCATATGATGAGGGGACTAGAGTGTACTCTTATGTGTCCAATTCAACCTCACAGTTGAGTGTTAGGCTTGGTAATGCTTTGTTGAGTATGTTTGTGAGGTTTGGTGATCTGGGTAATGCTTGGTATGTGTTTGGGAAGATGGAGGAGAGGGATGTGTTTTCTTGGAATGTGTTGGTGGGTGGGTATGCAAAAGCAGGGTTTTTTGACGAGGCATTGGATTTGTATCATAGGATGTTGTGGGTTGGTATTAAGCCTGATGTGTATACTTTTCCTTGTGTTTTGAGGACTTGTGGTGGTGTACCGGACTTGGTTAGGGGAAGGGAGGTTCATGTGCATGTGTTAAGATTTGGGTTTGAGTCAGATGTGGATGTGGTGAATGCATTGATTACCATGTATGTGAAATGTGGTGATTTTCAAAGTGCACGGTTAGTGTTTGATAGAATGCCAAGGAGAGATAGGATATCATGGAATGCAATGATTTCGGGGTATTTTGAGAATGGAGAGTGTTTGGAAGGATTAAGATTGTTTTTCTCTATGCATGAACTTTCTGTTAATCCAGACTTGATGACCATGACTAGTGTGATCTCTGCTTGTGAGCTTCTTGGTGATGAGAGATTAGGGGGGCAAGTTCATGGATATGTGATTAGAACAGACTTTGGGGCTGATGTTTCAGTGTATAATTCTTTAATTCAGATGTACTCATGTGTTGGGCACTGGGATGAAGCGGAGAAAGTTTTTTCTAGAATGGAATATAAAGATGTGGTGTCATGGACGGCCATGATTTCAGCTTATGAGAATAACAAACTGCCTGCTAAAGCTTTGGAAACTTACAAATTGATGGAGCTAGAGGGGGTCCTTCCTGATGAGATCACTCTATCCAGTGTTCTGTCTGCTTGTGCTTGTTTAGGCCGTTTGGATATGGGTGTTAAACTTCATGAGCTTGCTAACAGGACAGGGCACATCTCATACGTTTTAGTTGCTAACACACTGATTGACATGTATTCCAAGTGTAAATGCATTGACAAAGCTTTAGATGTTTTCCACTCTATTCCTGAAAAGAATGTGATCTCTTGGACTTCAATCATGGTTGGGCTTCGGATCAACAATCGGAGCTTTGAGGCTTTGATCTTCTTTCGGCAAATGAAACTCAGTTTAAAACCAAATTCTGTTACATTAATTTCTGTTTTATCTGCATGTGCTAGAATAGGAGCTTTGATGTGTGGAAAGGAGATTCATGCCCATGCTTTAAGGACTGGAGTAGGGTTGGACGGTTTTTTACCAAATGCACTTTTGGACATGTATGTGAGATGTGGAAGGATGAGACCTGCATGGAATCAATTTAACACACACAAACAAGATGTAGCAGCATGGAATATTCTGCTGACGGGGTATGCTGAGCGGGGGCAAGGAGCACATGCTGTGGAACTATTCCAGAGAATGGTGGGGTCAAATGTAAATCCAGATGATATTACAATTATATCACTATTGTGTGCTTGCAGTAGATCTGGTATGGTGATGGAAGGTTTGGAGTATTTTCACAGTATGCAACATAAATACCTTATCACCCCTAACCAAAAGCATTATGCATGCGTTGTTGATTTGCTTGGCCGTGCTGGGAAATTGGAGGATGCTCATGAGTTTATACTGAAGATGCCTATAGAACCTGATCCAGCAATATGGGGAGCCTTGTTAAATGCATGCAGGATCCTCCGTCAAGTTGAGCTTGGGGAACTTGCCGCACGTCGTATCTTTGAAAAGGATACAACAAGTGTTGGGTATTATATTCTACTTTGTAATCTCTATGCTGACAGTGGAAAATGGGATGAAGTCGCAAAAGTCCGAAAGACAATGAGACAGAGAGGGCTCATTGTGGATCCTGGGTGCAGTTGGGTGGAAATAAAGGGAAAAGTTCATGCTTTCCTTAGTGGTGATAATTTCCATCCTCAAATAATGGAAATAAAAGCAGTTCTAGAGGGATTTTATGAGAAAATGAAGGCAGCTGGTTTCAATGGGCCTGAAAAGAGTTCGATGGATGAAGTTGAAGCTTCAAAAGCTGAGATTTTTTGTGGACACTGTGAGAGGCTGGCCATTGCATATGCGCTTATTAACACTGCCCCAGGGATGCCTATATGGGTGACAAAGAATCTATTCATGTGCCAAAGTTGTCACAATACTGTAAAATTCATCACTAAGGTTGTACGCAGGGAGATTTCTGTTAGGGATACACAACAGTTCCACCATTTCAAAAACGGCCTCTGTTCGTGTGGGGATGTAGGTTACTGGGGAAAGTCTGATATGTAATACTGCTGGAATAATTCCTAACCTTTTGTTGACTTGTGATAAAGTAAAGGAATGACAAGTTCATATATGCAGTCAACAATGTTTAATGGGTTTATGGATTACAGAATGGCACTTTAGAACCCGAATGTAACCTGGCAATGAACTGACCATGATAATTGCATGCAGAAAAGCTTGGAACTTGATCATTTTCAAGTATGATGGTGGACTTAGAGAGAGATGAACATGCTTTTCCAGGATGGTAAAAAGACATCAGAATCACCTCCTACTCAAGGCATTGTTTTCTTGATGAGGGTTGTATACTGTGGTTTTATTTCCTCTGGATTTGATTTATCTAAGTTCCCAGTAAATGGTCCCCAAAAACCCATCCATGGTTTTCCTGTACAGTGTATGCTTTTGTAAATATTAATGTATGTGGTATAATATTGAGATAATTCTTTCTTCCAAATTTTGTCAGCTGGGTAACATCCATGTCATCGTATATTCCTACGAAAGTTAGGCTATAAAATATTGTACCTTCTCTTTGTTGTTTTTAATAAAATGAATAGATTTTCCACGCCTTCATGCCTCTTCCTTGTAATGCACACATGGTTTATTTAGATGTTTTCCTTCACGATGTTCAAAACCTGTTGTTTCTCATATAGACCAGACAGATGACCTTCACTCCAGGGAGGAAATCATTTATTGAATGGAGACTACACCTGAGGAGAAGATACAACACATTGAAACAAAGGAATTGGTGGATCTCTCCCACCAGACAGATCAATGACACTGAGCATGGGATACATAAGCAGGAGAGTTGATTTGACTGGGTAGACCAGATTCATAAGTTTTATTTAAAGTGAAAGTGCTGTGTGTGTGTGTGTGTGTGTGTGTGTGTATATATATATATATATAGATCTGATACTTTAGTCAACTCCTCTTAATAAGTCCTTTCATATAGGCTATTCAAGGTCTATTGGCTTTCTTGAGTATGCAGTACTTCGACTACTAACCCTTGCTTATGCAATAAGAAAGATCATCGATAGAAAGGCTCCATTATGCACCCATCACAGCACCTTCTTTTTTAAATTCCTCATCACCTACTTATTCTTGGCTTGAATTATTTCCATTTTTTGTCCTATACTCGAATGGATAAAATCTTAGTGTAGCTGATATACAAGAGCACTAGCCAAAGCTGGAAAGGGGATACTGTAATCAACAGAGTTTTATGTTTTAATTGGGGTATTAACCCTTCTGTGATTTGTTATATGTCATGCTAAGTAGTGACGCATCTGTATAGGGCAGGCTGTTGCTGATGTGCTTTGGCCTGTTTTGATACAGAGTCATACTGTTCTGTTCTTTGCTGGGTGCCTATTTGATAAAGAGATGGGCAGGGAACTCTGTTTTAAAGAGGGTCCTATTGTATAAAAGGGGAATTACCCTCTCTAAGAATTGTAATATGTCATGTTAGGCTGTGTTGCAGCTGTATTAAGTAGACTGTGCTGCTTTTTTTGGTCTGTATGATGCAGAGTCCTGTATTCTCTTATCTGTAGCCTATTTGGGCTTTTGTGTAAAATTTATTTATTAATTATTATTAAAAATTTTTGTGTGTTGCGAATTTGCAACAAAAGTTCTTACTGATTCATTAAAAAAAAATGTACAAAGGCACTAGTAGATTATAACTTTTCTTTGTTGTTTGGGTAAAATCTTTGGATTCCATTCCACCTACATTACATATGATTTATTTATGCAATTTTCTTTGCCAAGTCATTCTAAACATGATGTTCCTCCTATTATTTATGATCTCTTTTGAGTATAATGTCATTCTTCTTAGCATGGATAATTTTGTTTCTTTTATTTTCTTGATGCTTCCGGGAAAGAACATTTGGGGCAAATCTAGCAGCTAGGAAATTGCAATACACAAAGTCCAAAATTTACTTTTGTAAAGTTAACACAGTACTTGACCAGAATAGAGAGGAACAACAAGCTGTCGTTATCACATATATCTTGCAAAACCATTGTTATATACATTAAAAACAATCGAATAACCCAAGTTTCACACAATTATTCAGCTTAAGGAGCGATTGCTAGCACACTCTTTTAATAAACAATCAAGAAAAAGAAAAAGAACAAACAAAAAGACATTACATATTCATAGGGCAAGGAGAGTTTCATATTTTCACTGCCTTCTTGATTGACTTAATGGATGACATGATGAAACTGTTCCCACCAACCTGGTCGCCATCAAAATCATCATCACCATTTACCATAGGCTTCTTGCCTATGCAGTCCACTCCCTTTCTAATACCCAAGATCAAAGATGGAGAAGATGGGATTCGCCGGAAGGTCCTGGCACTCTCAGACCTGACAAGCTTTCTTTCCTTTCCATTATGGTCCTTTCTTTCCCTCCCTTCAAAACTACAACTTCCAAATACTTCCCCAATACTACTCACTTCACTCATATTCCTCTCTTCTTTCTGTGTTTTTCTGGCTTCTATCTCAATGATTTCTTCTACCCTTTTCACACCACCCTTCTCTGCAGCAATTTGCTTCTCCTCATGAACCTCTTCTTCATGTTCTGGACTTTTGGAAATCCTTACCTCCTGTGGGTATTTCAGATTCAGATTTCTCATTATTTCATCAGTCCCACTCTTTTCATTTTCATTTGCATTTTGAATGTCCAAGTCTTCTTGCGTATTCTCTAAAAGCATTTGGAGCCATTTCTCTATATTCCCTTTGCCACGCTGCTTCCTGCTCTCTTCATCTTCCTCTATTTCTGGTTCTCGAGGAACGGTGAATTGAATGTTAAGTTTCTGAAGTTTATCCTCTAGTGGTGTTTCATCCTCCAATGCAATAATGGACCTGTTATGTTTCTTGGGATTCTCCTCGGTCTCTTGCGCCTGAATTTCTTCGTGCTTTTGTTCTTCACCAGAAGATAAACCAGCTTGAGATGCCCTCTGTTCCTCCTCTAGAAACACTCTCAGCTCTTTGTGTAAAGGTGTCCTTGGCTTGATTCCTGGTAGATAAAGAACAGTTTTACTGTCCCTCTCCTCTAATAAGGTATCATCCATTCTTGATCTCTTCCTTGCGTGCTCCCACTCAGGCCTAATCTGCTTCTCAATCTCATCTCTTTGTTTATATTTCCTGTGAAGCTCTTTCTCTGACGCATCGCAAATTGCTTTCTGTGCTTCAAGTCTTGCCATGAGTGCATTACTTGCAGCCTGGTTCAGTCTCAACTGTTCCTTATAAATGACACTCCTACGATAAACAGTTCAGAAAGTTATTAGTAAACTGCCTATGAGAATTTGAAAGCAAATAAATTTCATACAAATAATCTTACTGGTGCATTGCATCTCTAATCATCTTCTCTAGCATAGTCCTATATGAATGCTGTGCCTCTGCTAGTCGCCTGCACTTTTCTGCCCTTCTCCTACGTTTTATAAGCACCAATTCTAGGTCTTGAATAGTGAGCCTTTCCTCCTCATTCTTTTCCTTCAGTTCATTTACTTCATCATCTAGTTTCTGTATTTCTGTCTGCATCTTTACAGTTTCTTCTCTTTGTTTCAGGGAATCTCTAGCCATGACAATTGCTTGGTAGGGGTTCGTAACAAAGTCCGGATTCTCATTTTCTTTCAGAACCTTAGGCTTTATTTTCCTTGAAGCTAACACAATCAAATTAACATGGATTTGTTAGGTGCGGAAATGCTTTTCATGTACAAATAAAAGTCACTAATATGACATTCTTTTACATACAAATTGCAGGAGACTGTAGCCTTAGCGGCCTATTGTAATCCAATGATTTCAAAACCGATGATGTGTCATAAGATTCTCTTCTGGATACAACAACTGCAGCGGGAGCAAGGCCAACTTGCTCTTTGGAGTCCATAAAATGTTGTGGAAATGAATGTGAATCCACTGTCTGGGAAGCATTCAATTCTTCATTCTCACCTTCAAAGAACAAAAATGAGAATGCTCTGTGCCTAACAAATTAAAAACAAGAAACATCATTAACCATCTTTGTTATTTTGAATACAAATGCATAAAAAGGAAGGTAATGAAACAGACCCACCTGAAATCTGAGTTTCTAGAGGCAAAAAAGGACAAGAACTGATTTACAGAGATACCCAGTTGAAATTCCCACCATGGGACTAAAAATTCCAGCTTATTATGCTTCTTCTTGCAGACTTGCCACTGCAATATTCTCAGATTGCTTGGAACAGTTATCCCTCCCCCTGCATTTCCAGCAATAAGACCAATGAATTTGAGTGTGTGTGTGTGTGTGTGTGTGAGAGAGAGAGAGAGAGAGAGAGAGAGAGTAATCAATTATATACTTGAGCAAGGAAACCAATGATCAATATCCCAAGCAAGAGGAGACTCCGAATCAGCATGATAATATAGAACATTGCCATATGGATCGACTCGAATGACAGCAGGATCAAAGCCAGCATTCCTAAAATTGAAAAATAATAAATATCAGAGGCCCCAAGATTGAATTTTTGCAAATTTGTTCACATCTGAGAGTTATGGAGCAAAATTTAAAGTGGTTACCCAAGGTGGTTGAGCTGCTTCCACAAGAGACTGACAAAAATCTTGGGCTTGACAGTTGGTTTAGCTTTTGGATCGATAATTGGGAACATCTGATCTAAATCCCTTACTCTCAAAACCTAAAAACCCCAGAAAGATATCACAAAAAAAAAAAAAAAAAAGCATAAAATAAGATTTGAGGGGAAAAAACAAACAGAGTTTCATGTAAAACCCAAAATTCATTCAACATTCTATACCCTGATACTAATCGTTGAATAATTCTGATCCAAAATTCTTCAATTCATGCGAAACCCATAATTGATGTAACATCACTGACCTCAAAAGTTTGAATTTTTAGTGAAACTTGTGAATTGTAATTATCTTATATCCAGATCTAAAAAACTGATAAATTACTCTCACATTTTTTATGACAACCATAGGGAACCTAAAATCCCGTTAAATTCTCTGTATTTGTACATATAATTATTAAAAAATTTAGCATTAAGAACTCAATTGGCTTGCGTATGCTGACTTTTCCCTACTTCTCTGGAAACCAAGATACAAAAATTATAAAACCCAAAATTCAATTTCCTTCACTTTTATTTCTAATTTTCCTATGTTTTCTAGGCAACCAACCAGAGGGCTATAAAGGGTACAGTTTTGTTTACCTCATCTTCCTCCAGACTGTAAGGTGTGAAAGTGAAAGGAGGGCCATGGCTGTAGGGACTAACACGACGGTCACGGCAGAGTTTCGCGTAGGCTTTCGGGTACCCCACGCTGTCGTTGACAGCCATTTCTTCTTCTGTGAATGCAAACTCAAAAGCCATTGTTATTGTTTCTTGCTCAGTGATTGAGATTTTCCCTTCTCCTTCTTCTGTGGAATGTGCGTGCGTGCGTGTGTTTTTTTTTTTTTTTGGCTTAGGTTTGAGTATGAGTAAGAAGTTAACGGTCGAATTTGGATTTTAAATGCTAGTCATTTCAAATTTTAAGTGCCACGTTGGCAAAGCGGTGGTAGTGGGTGCAACGGCTAGATAGGGTGGCCCATCACGATTCAATCAACCATCTTAAATTCTTAATAAATTGTCTCATCTCCACTTTAAATTTTTTGGACGAACATATTCTCTAAACTTTTTCTTTAAACTAGCCTCGTCTGATGCGCAAAGCGCGTGTGACGAGTCTTTTTTTTTTTTTTAGTTGTTCTATTTTGTAGAAAAAAAAACTGTGTTTTTTTATTTTATTTTTTATATATATAAATATATATATATTTTGTAGAAAAAAAATTGTGTTTTTATATTTTATATATATATAATTTTTATTTTGAAAATATAATTTATAAATGAATAAATTAATTTGAAAATTAATTGGAGAGTTGTCCTATTTTTTAGGCAATGTTTTAGTAAAAGTTAGAGTTGCATTTTTACCGAATTGTCATTTAGTTTTGTTTCTACTTAAACATAGAGATGCATGAGCATTTTTGAAGTAAAAAATAAGGAATCCAAATAGGGGAAGCCCGTTAAATAATAGTATAGATAAGGTATAAAAAGAAAATAAAAGAAAGATAAGACACACACACACACACACACACACACATATATATATATATATATATATATATAAAATAAGAGTAAAAACTACTTATCAAAAAAAAAAAAAAAAAAAAGAGTAAAAACTAAGACACTAAAATTAGGGACTTTAAATTTTAATAATTATCATTCCTACTTTGACATGAATATCAATTTACTACTTGGACTTTGGACTTTTGATTTGGGCAATTAATATCTTGTAAATGGGTCTCTAATATTGGACAAATCAAAGCTTCAAAATATATATATATATATATATATATATATTGGACAAATCAAGTTTTTTTTGTTAGAGCACTAATATTTAGGGGTGTCAATTCGGGTTAGCGTGTCGGGTTCGTGTCGTGTCGAGGCAGGGGTATTCGACTAAATAGCTCAACCCTAGCCCGACCCATTTAATAATCGTGTCATGATCCTTCAACCCTAACCCGACCTGTTTATAAGGCGGGTTGACCTGACCCAACCCATTTGACACACTTAATAAACGAGTCGTGTTGGCTTGACACGAATGTAACACAACCCATTTCAACCTACATAATATTAAATATAACATCCATCTAGAAATAATTTTTTTTACATCCCAAAAAGCAGTGCATACACTTTAAGTCTTCAACTCATATTTAAAATAATATAGTTCTACAAAAATATAACCTTCATCTAGAAATTAGTTCTTTACACTCCAAAAAAAGTGGATACACTTCAACCTAAATTCAAAATAACAAAGTTTAACAAAAATAAAATAACATAGTTCAACAAAAATATAATATCCATGGAACTCGCTAAATGCTAAGTATCAATATTGAAAGAATTTGAGCAAACAGTAGACTAATCCTGACTATAACTACGATTATCATCTATAGATTCTTTATTGATGTCCAAATTCATAACATCTTCCACAAGCTTATCCAATTTCATTTGTGCAAGTTCTATGTCAATATATATATATATATATATATATATTAGTAAAGTTTCAATTTCTAATTATATCCATTTTAAATTTTTGTAATTACTCACTTTTCTTTTTAAATTTAAAATATATGTTAGATATAAAAGGTACTTGACAAATCTAAAATAAAATAAATATTAATTTGTTATACGAGTTAAACGGGTTGTGTTAAGTGGGTTATTTTGGGTTGACACAAATAAATTGACGTGTCAAACGTGTCTATTGCAGGTTACGAAGGTTGACCCACTTATGACACGTTTCTTATCGTGTCACTTTCGGGTCAACCCGTTTATGACCCAAATCCATTAAGGCCCAACCTTAACCAGAAAAAACCCGTGTCGGGTTCGTGTCGTGTTCGCGGATTGGGTCGAACATTGACACCCATTAAGGCCGAACCTTAACCAGAAAAAACCTGTGTCGGGTTTGTGTCGTGTTCGCGGATTGGGTCGAACATTGACACCCCTACTAATATTGGATAAAATTTAGCACTTTAGCACACCCACGTATCACCATATCAGCCACCCTGACGTTATAAAAAAAAAAAAAAAATCAACTGCAAAAGAGACATTAATGACGTGTGAGAGGAGAAAAGAAGAAGAGAAAGAATTAAAAAAAGAATAGCATTGAGCTACAATGCATTTTTATTTTTATTTTTTTTAGGTTTAGCACATCTAATAGAGCATGTTTTTTTGGTATTTAAGTTTTTTGTTTTTGTTTTTTTTTTGTTGCTAATTTTTATTTTTATTAATAAAAGGCTAATCTTATTTAATTATTTTAGTGGGTGATTTGTTAAAAGTATGAGATGAGATGTGAAGGGTATTGTCAAATATTATGTTAAAATAGATAAAATAGTTATGTGTGTTAAAATATTATTTTTTAGAGCATCCAATTTAAATGTTGCATTTTCTTTTAAGTAGTAAGTATTAAGAGACTAATTAATTACATGATGTGCACGTGTGTGTGTGTGTGTGTGTGTGTGTATATATATATATATATATATATATATTTTTTTTTTTTTTGATAAGGAGATGTGCATAATGCCTCACCATTTGCTTAAAATGAATAGGAAGGGTTTTTCTCTCTAAATCTTTTTTTGCCTTTTCTTTCCCCAATCTTTAACCAAACTAGTAAAATCCAACCAAATGCACCAATTCGTGAAAGTATAGTGCACCCATATCCTTGAATCAGATTTTTTTGTACCTTAATAATTTTTTTTTGATAGGTGTACCTTAATAATGTTGAATTGCTATCACACTTTATATTTATGAGATAACTCTTATGTCTTACATATTGGCAGAGAATCAATGGAAGCTTTTTTAACAAATAAGGCCAAATTAATGATTGACTTGGATCCTTTAAATCAAGCCTCCCAGAGCCGTATTTTTTCCGTGAGTGATTAGACCGTTCTATATTCAAAGTTCAAACCAGTTTTTTCTTGCTGTATTCACTGTTAGTAGTACTACTACATAATATTTATTATTTAAGGCTATAAAAGTGAGGGGTCGAGTTTGTTCCTAGTTTGACTGCATTATAGACCTTTTCCAATTTGAAAAACAAAAGAAGCAATAGTAATATCTGATATCATTGAATAGTTTGAACAAGGAATTAACGAACACATAAAGCTACTTAAAAGTCCCTTTTAGCACTAAAGCATACCTCGAACAATTCATCATTTGGGTCCTCCATGGGACCCCAAAACACAAAATTTGCTATAATTACTGTGAGACTTTGAGCTCTCTTAGTCTGGGTTTTCAATTGAGCTTTATTAGATTATGGTTGGGTACTTCACGGGGCAACCACAATTGGGTTTGCTTAGATTGGGTGTGCTTCATGCTCGAAGTGGGATACACTAATTTTTTCATAGGATCAAATCAATGTCACCTCTGTCAAAAGTAGAAAGTGCCCTTAATGGGAGGTCCAAAGTTATGAAGTATTATGAATGACCTTCTCATTTATCAGTGTGGTGCTTCTTATATCATATGGATGAAGTATCATGGATGTTGGATCGGTCGGATAAGACTTAAAGGGATTCTTCTATTCATTGTAAGTTGTAACCAGCAGATATCCTGTGTGAATAATGTGTGATTCAAGGTGCATTTTGATAAAACTTGTAAGACATTATTTATGACCCATTAATTTTATAAATACTATTATTTTTAGTCACAGTAAATCTAAGAAGTTTTCTAATAAAACTAAATTCATAATAAATACATTGGGAAAAAAATTCATCTAATTCATGCAACAAACAAATGCCACCAGATCATAGTTCACATTATCACCTACAAACTTGTTGATTCTTCGGTGTTTTTTTGCATTGAAGTTAGTCTTACGTAGAAAATTGTAAAAAGTTTTCTTAATTTCTACCTTTTTCATGATATTTTAGATCCATTAAACCACCGCACACCCTTGATGCAATTGGTCACTTCATATGTATAAGTGCTTGTGGGTTGTGAAGATAAAAGTCGAGGTTCAAGTATTTAAGAGAGAGCTTCACATATATATATACACTTAGATTAGGCTAGAGTAGAATTTCTATCTTGTATAAAAAATGAAAAAAAAAAAGTTCCATTAATATCTATCTAAAACATTTAAAGTTATAAAATGTATACAACTTTTTGAGTTTTATTAATGCATTGGAATAAATGCATCTGTCATTACTTAATAATTTGACATAAATGTTAAATTTAGATGAGGTGGAAACCTAAATGAAAAAAGGAAAATGCTAACGAATGTCCTTAGAGCATTGTTTAATAATCCATTTGAAGAAAGTTTTTATGGGGAAAGAAAGAAAAGCAATTAATTTTTTGACAACTTTTTTCATTTTCCATAAAAGTGATGTTAAAATTTTCCTAAAATAGATTCTTAACCAATGCCCTAAGGGCACTCGTTAGCATGACCCATGAAAAAAATATCATATAATATGTTATTTGGCAAAATCTCATACTTTTTCACATGAGGTTTGCTTTTATATATACTAGTTGTTAACCCGTACTTTGCACAGTTTTTATTTTATTTATAAATTTGTAATTATTTATTATTAGCCCTTAAATAACTACTACAATTTTTAAGTAATCATATGCATTTATCTTGGTTGTTTATCACAAAATTAACTCCGGTCATATTTGGATAGCTTTTTTTTTTTTTTTTTTTTTTTTTTTTTTTTTTTTTTTTTTTTTACACAAGATAGAATTATACTCTAACCAATGTGAAGCTCCCTCTTAGAGACTTGAACTCTGGCCCTTACCCCCCACATCTCACAAGCACTTATACGTGTGGAGTGACCATCGCACCAAGGGTGTGCGGTGGTCTTTTTTTGTTTTCTTGATAGAACGTAGGGCAGTGGGAAGTTAAATTTTTTTTGTGATAAACGATTGGCAGGTTTGCTATCTAGTGGGGAGTTAATAACCCGTAGTTTTTATTAAAACGGTTTTGACCTTTTTTTTTTTAGGATAAATGAATTAAATTAGGGGAATTTTTGTAAATGAATAGGCAATAATTAACTTTTTGAATCCTCTTAATATATAAAGGTAAAAGATTACAATAAATATTCATGACATACCTATTGATACCATATTTTGTTTGTCCTCGATTTGCGTGTCAGACTCCAAAACATCCAAAAATATTATTTTCTCTCCATGGGGCCACGAGGACATCCATAATGATGTGGCACAACCCGTTCAAATACCGGAGAACCCAAAGTGCATTTTTAAGCTAAAATGACTAAAATGCCTCTAGTTAACTTAGGGTTGACCGAAGGTCAAACGAGGTCAAAATCCTCACAAAACAACACTTTTCCTAGTTTTATTCCAAACCTGAGCTTTTCAGATATTTTTGGCAACTTTGACCAAGTTTGACCTAGTTGACCTGGAGTTGACTCCCGACGGGCCCCAAAAACCCTAATTCTGATTCGACCGTCAGAATAGGTTGAACTAATATCATTATGAAGATTATCAAATTCTCAATTCAATGACTATTCATGGGTTGAAAACGGAGTTAGAACGGCTAAGATATCACAAAAACCTAGATGACACACTAATTGATGCATCGTTAAGTTCCGAGAGCCATAACTTTTGATCTAATCGTTGGATTTTCAAATTCCAAACCTTCTCAAAAACCAGAAGTCAAGATCTTTCCAGGAGTGTTAAGATCAACTCAATCCATGACCTTTTGAAGGTGGCAGCCCTACAAGGGTCGTTGCCTCGAAAAGCGTGTTGGGGCTATGAAGGCCCCAAGCACCCTCCAGACCCAAAAAAAAAAAAAAAAAGACTTCCTGGGTCTTGCTCTCTGCCTAGACAAATTTTGAGCTTTTCTCCTCTTTTCCAAACACAAAAACACATCAAAGCCTCTTGATTCTTCTCTTCACCAAAAATACAAGGTAGTATTCATACCCTCCATCTTCTTCTCGGTGGTTCCATACCTTGGATTTGAGGTTTAAGGGGTATAAATGTAGCTTTTTAGCTACTATCCATATCAATTTTTCTTTAAAACTTCATTTAGCTTTTATCTTACTTTTTTATGCCTTAATAACATGATTTATTGCTTTCCTTAGCATGTTTCTTGATTTATCTTGCTCATAGCGTGTTCTTAGTTTAGATCCATGTTCTTCCATGCTTATTTATATGTTATTTGTCTTGATCTACATGCTTTATGCTTTATGCTTTATGCCATGTTTTCCTATGCTTTGTTCCACTTTTTTTCTTTGTTGATGTTAGGGTTACATGCTCACATGCTTGCATGATGTTGTTAGCTATGCCTTACTTGGATCTATGCTTTTATGTGTTCATTTCCATGCTATATGTCTAGATCTATGTTTTCACATGCCTATGTGCTTGGATTTGTGTTCTCTACATGCTTTATGCCATCATTTATGTGCTTGCGTGCTTCACGCCTTGTTTATGTGCTTAGGTCTACACTTTGTTTGTCATGCCATGTGCTATTGTTGCCCTTTTTTTCCTTTTTATCGCATTTTCTTGTGTTTTGGCTTTTTGGTTTGGACCCGACCTAGACCTTGTGGTCTTTATCATCATCCATACACCAAGGCCCACATCAAAGGATTTGGATCATCCTATTTGCATGTCTATGCTTGCTTGCTTTTATGCTTTATGTTTTATGCTTTATGCTTGTGCTAGCCTTTCTTGTTCTAGGCTTTGCCATGCTTAACGCCCTTAGCGAGTTGTGGTTGTGTGGTTACATCCGACGCCCATTAGGCCTTGTTTGGATGTAACCACTTAGGATGCATCACCATGATGCTGGTTGCTTCGTGCATACCTTTCCCCTTTTCCGCTCCGTGCAATGATACACTTGCCATGCTTGTTTATGCCATCCGTTGGCTTTCTATATATCTTTACACGCTTGCTCACATGTTCATACATGAGTCTTGCTTGCTAGTTTGTCGTTCATACTTCAATACAATGAAGTCATGGACATCCGATCCAAACCTACATTTGTCCCTCTCAGACACCACCTTTTGTTTGCTTTCTTGCTTGTTTGCCTTCTCACTTGTTTTCTTGTTTTCTTATTTCTTTTCTTGCCATGTTTATCATGCTTAGTTGCTTTATGCCTCTTTCATATGCTTTTTACATTTCTTTTCCTTCTATTACTTGTCTGTTAGTTTCTTGTCTTTCCCTTTGCATGTACACACCTGGAGCGAGGATGCATGGAGCTAGGGCGCGGTCTCCCAAGCGCAAGCAAAAAGGGCGAGGATGTGAGCATATAAATATAAGCCAAGTGGCTATGTTCGGTAGATTTAGGGGTCTAGCTTCTCTCATTTGGTTATGTACTCTTTTAAACCCCCAACATTCCTCCCTCCTTTCTCTCTTAGATGGGTTGTATTAGGTATATCATACCGTGTACCATTCGTCCTCATCCCTAGAGTATGGCAACCCTTATTTACTTTCTTGCACCTATATTTTGGGTCATGTTCTAGGAATGTAGGCATTTACTTTCCTGCTCTGTGTGCTTGCATTGTGCATGATGTATGTATATATATACTTGCTCGTCCATCCTGGTGTGATTGTCACAGTCCATGTCACCTAAGGCAAAGCGTTGCCTAATTTCCACCGTGAAAGTAAGGTGTCATGTCGTCGAATTTTTAGCATGGAAATCTAGTACTTTGTCCGAATGCCTTAGGAAAGTATAGATTGGGACCACACCCATTCAAAAACCAAACCTCAAAGCCCCCTATGCATGCAAAGCCCTAAAAGCCAGTGCTAAAATCATGTTTTTTATAGTCAATCTCCAAAAATTAAGGTTTTTATCAAAACAAAGGACTGTCCTTGGACTGGCGTTGTGGGGTGCCTAGCACCTTCCACACATGTAACCAAACTTCCGAACTCAAGAATCAAGATTTTTTACCATCCACATTAGATTAGGAAAAATGCCCTTTTTCTTAGTCTGGGATTGGTAATAAAATCAACTAGAAATAGGTGACCAATCACACCATAATAAAAACCCAATGATTGTTGGCGACTTCACTTACCATTGGTAATTCCCTTAAAATTTGGCCAAGATTCTTGCCACACCTCCAAAGGTAGACCTACCTTCCTCCACCGAGAGAGAGAGAGAGCACCCGAAACTCAGCGCAAACCACATGCACCAGTCAATCGAGAGGGGCCTCCAATGGGCCCCGCGTGCATGGGAGCATCGCCATGGCGAGTGGTCGAACTAAGGCCCATGACGGTGGTTTTCCGCTTCGATTGAGGCCAGGCGTCGACAATACCTCTCTTATCTATAATACTATTTAAGGAGTTTCTCTTATTTGAGATGAACTTTTCAATGGTAAAAAAATATCCCTAAATTCTATGTTTAAATAGAGACAAAAGATCGAGTAAAAAATACAACTCTAATGTGGTAACGCCCATGTAAAACTAAGTAAAACTACTCATTTTCAAAATGCTAAATTTTAGCCTATTTTATCTCCATCCTTTATGTGAAATGTTATGCCTACAACATTTTCACAACACTTTCACAACAAATTATAAGTGTCAGGTTTTTACTGGCTGTTATTGGTGAACAAAAAAGTAATTTAAGTGGTGGCTTCAAATAAGAGTTAGTAACTTCTTACCAGCTATAATTTGTTGTGAAAATATTGTGGACATAGCATTTCTCTTTTAATATTGAAATTTACATTTTTTTATTAATTTCATAATTTCTAAAACAAATAGGTGCAAGCTTTTAGCACCAAAAGTTTTGGTTACCTACTTAAAATTTTTTTTTTTGAAAATATTTTTACAAACAGTTAGAAAAATATTTAAATGCATTAATACCTGCACCTGACACATTTTCCCCCTAAAGATTAACACACGCTATTTCTATTTAAAAATATCTCACATGTACTTTTTTTCCCAGTTTCTTTGCACATGCTTTTATACTACCTCAACTTTTTGCTCTCTTCATCGCTATCTCCAATTTTATAAAAGTTTGTTTCCTTTGATATTGTTGAAATTATTAATTTATAGTTCATATATTTTTGTTTCCATAATTTTTTACTAATCTCACACCTTTTTTTTTCTTCTCTTTCTTAAGCCTTTTTTCTTGTTTCTTTCCAAAGTTCCTTTGATATCTAGAATTTTTTTCTCACTTCATCACCATCTTTCTATTCAAAAAGGTATATTTTCTTCGATATTGTTGAAATTATTATTTGCACATTGTGTATTTTTCTTTTCATAAATTTTTATTCTAATATTATATTTCTTTAATCTCTTCTTCTTTATCTCTTTATCAAGTATGTTTTCCATTTTCCTTCCATAACTCCTTTGAAATTCTCAAATTTATCTCACTTCATCAGGAAAAAATGGGCTTTTGCCCCTTTCACACAAAAAATCCAGCATTTTGCTCTTTTTCTCAAACTAATTAGGAAAATACCCCTGTTTTGAAACTCGATTTTCTAAAAATCGAGTTTCAATTTTAAACTCGATTTTTGGACAATCGAGTTATAGTAAATTGAAAATTTTAAAATTTTTTTTTGGAACTCAAGTTTCATGTAAAGTACTTGAGTTCCCTGAACTCGAGTACCATGTGAAGTACTCGAATCCATGGAACTTGAGTTCCTTGAAAAAATTGAAGTGGAACTCGAGTTCCATGAACTTGAGTACTTCACATGGTACTCGAGTTCCCAAAAAAAAAAAAGAAAATTTCTAAGTCCACGTTTGCTATAACTCGATGTTCCAAAAATCGAGTTTTACATTTGGAGCTCGATTTTTAGAAAATCGAGTTTCAAAATAGGGGCATTTCCCTAATTAGTTTGAGAAAGAGGGCAAAATGCTGGATTTTTTGTGTGAAAGGGGCATTTGCCTATTTTGGCCCACTTCATCGATATCTCCCTTTTAATATGGTGGAAATCATTATTACTTCGTAGATGAGCAAGGTGAGAAGCATCAATTAAATGGAGCAACAAATGAGATGAATGAGATATTGGAGGGATTTTTTTGGTTGTACAATATTGAAAAAAAAAAACTTTGCTTGTACAATGTACAAATATATGTATAATGAAGAATTGTATGAGGATTTCAATTTGTTTGAACAATATACGCCAATAGATTTGGGGTCATTCTACAGTACCCACTTGTTTTTTGTGGGGGTACGGTACCCACCCATATCTGGACCATTAAATCTAAAGGTTTTAATCTTGGCCGTTTAACTAAGTTTTAGTGGCTTACCGATTACCGATAGAACAAGGCATAGTATAAAAGCTGAAAAAAAAAAAAAAAAAGGAAAAGAAAACAGATGTTGCGTTCTCTCTCTCGTTCTTTCAATTCAGAGGCAATGTCAACGAAGATGATGCTCGAGACTGCTTCCATGAAGTTCAAGATTGGCAAGGTGTGAACTCTAACTTGTTTTTTTGTTTGAAATTTCAATCTTCGTTGTCTTCTTTCTTTATTTTCATTTGCAATTTTTTGTTTCGTGTATTTGAATGAATTTGGAACCCTAAACTCCCTAATATATGGTTTTGGTGTTTGGATATCATTGATTTTAGATCCTTCAGATCCATTACTGAAGCACAATATTTCAACATTAGTTTTTTAGCGTAGATTTCTTGGAAATAATTTTTTTTTGAACACATCAATTTTGTTCCCCCTTTTCTTGGTTGTTTTAGTAAATTTTCGTGGCTTACCTTTCATGATCTTGTTTGTTTATTGTGGTCCTTGGTTCCCATGAATACTATATTTACACACACACACACACACACACACACACACACACACTTTTCTCTGGTTCTAGTGCAAATTGTATTAGTTTGCAAGTTGACATTCACTCATTGGAAAATAATTGACATTCTCATAGGATCTTTGGTTGTTTGAATTGGGAACTAGTATTTTGTCTTAAAATAAGGGACATGGGATTCAAATCCTGTCTAACCAAAAAATAATTAGTGTCTTGCCCTGATGATAGAGAGCAATTATTATTGAGTGGATGTTATAAGTAAATTTTATTCCATGTCTAAAAAGGCAGTACCTTTCCTCAATTAATGCTGCGCTATTTTTTTTTTTCTTTAAATTGCACGTGCACGTGAATGTATCTTCCTAGGCTGTTAAGATTTTTGGTAGCCCAAGAAGATTGATTTTCTTGGAAGGGGTTGATACTGTCTAAACTGTAATGAAAAGGGGGTTATAGAAACAAGCACAGTTTCTTAATAAGGAAATACAAAAGTTCATCAAATTAGGTTGTCTAGTGAAAATGCAGTTATGTATGCATAGTTTAAAGTAATAGAGTTTAACCTAAAACAAGAACTGGAGAGAGAGAGAGAGAGAGAGAGAGAGAGAGAGAGAGAGAGAGAGAGAGAGAGAGAGAGAGAGAGAGAGAGAGAGAGAGAGATTTGCTTGATAAGCACCTTGATAAAAAATTCTGATTTTGATTATGATAAGCATCTCTATAGGATCTTCCTCCTCTCCCTTAATTATTGGTTGATCTACCTCTTCCTCTATATGCTTGGAACTGACCATTAAGGATTGGAGGACACGAATTTGGCATAGGTCCTTGAGCAATCATAGCCATATGAACAGGGTCTTTTATTAGCTCAGAGGCATGCTTTAGTGATTTTTCTTCAGTGGTGAGAAGAACATGAACTTGTTCATATCCTATAGGATCATCCCTGGTTCTTAGAGCAGAACTGAAGGAATAGTACCCTTGTGGTAGTCCATCAAGAACAATGTGTAGAAGCTCTTCATCTTTAATATGAACTCCTACTGTCACCAATTTGTCTCTGCAATATTTGATTTTGGCCAAGTACACATCAATATAATCATTGTTCTTCCTAATGCTATTTAACTATTTAGTTCTCTCTTCAAACCAAGAATGTTTGATCTAGACATAGAAGTATAGCACATTTCCGAAGTATCCCATACACCTTTAGCTATAGTTTGCCCAAGAACAAGAGCAAGAGCTAAGTGATACAATGTAGCACTGATCATTGACATTAAAGCTCAATTTTTTTTATGCACCATTGAAGAAAATCTGGATTTTCTTGTGTGGTAGGCAATCCCTTATCATGACTGAAAATTTTTCTGGACATGGATAAGAATCATCAACAATATCAAGAAATGAGTAAGCACTTAGAGTAAAGGTAATCTGAAACTTCCACTTAGAGTAAAGGTAATCTGAAATTGTCTTTCATTTTAATTATTGTTGTGAAATTATTTGATTCGCTTGTTTCCCTCGGTTTTGTGCTTTCGGACTTGAAAGTTTGATTTAACAAAGAGCGTAACTTTTACTTCATTTGTGTGTTTTGTGTTGATTTTGTTCCTCACTGGTTTCTTAAGTTCCTTTTGGAGTTATGCTTTTTGTCCACTAAATGTAAAATGTTCACGACCCCTGCTGGCAAAGTAAATACTCTTTGTTTATAGTTGACAAGTTATTGCTTGATGCCTTCTGCAAATATTTGTTGATTTTATGTGGTTCCTTTTTATTGTAAGCTATAGGCTTCAGTGCTGTTATTTAATTTGGATACAAGTAGGGTAGACTGACAGGTATGCAAATGTATTGGCTAGCTTATAATTCTGATCACATTCTACTTATAATATATATTTTTTTTATTTTGATTACTTCTTGGTATTGAAGATGTTTGAAGATGTGGTATGTTTCCAATAAAATTCTATGTGGCCTCCTTTTGGGTTTGCTAGGTAAAAACTAAGAGTTGTATTGTTGTTGGAAAATCATCACTAGGAGGCTTGATGCCTCTTCTATTTATGTATTAAGTGCATATAATGAGAGCTTATTATTACTTGATTGTTAAACGTGTGGCAACATAAATTGTGATGTAGGATTTAAAATTCTAAGTTGCTTCTGGTAGATTGGCACCAAATTTATTGTTATGTTGAGAGGATTTGTTGTAAATTAGGTTCCTTTTTTTGACGTTGGCAATATGTGGCCCCGAGCAATAATAATGCTACATTATACACTTAATGAGAGCAATTTTTTTCTCTAATAATAATATATGCCTGTTTATAGGCATGATATGGCAAACGTGTGGGAGACGCTTGCAGAAGAAACCAACACATGTGAAAGATGGCAGCTGAAGTATTTGGCTGTAAATTTTTTTCTTCTTTAGACATTCCTTTCTACTTTTTCACTGTGTTTGGCTGGAATTTTCAAATAGCTTATAAAGTTGAGTTGTTCATAAACTTCATATCCTTCTTTGGGCTAATTAGTTGTCCATATCCTCCATTGTGGATGTATTCATTATTCAATAGAGAAAAGTATTTGCGATTTATTCTTGTTGCTTTTCTCTAACTTTTAAGTCATTTTAGATTCTTTGTACAACTGTTGAATCAAATTTTTCCCTCTTATGGTAATTGTCAAGAAGGCCATGTGCAGGACAGAAATGACTTCATTAAGACTAATCTAGTAATCCTTTTATAAAAAAGACTCTTTAGAGTTGATATAAAAGTGCAAAAGAGTTTCATCTAGAATGTATAGATGGAGGGCTGAAATGCAAGGAAATATGCTATATAAGGTAAGGAACCCCCAGAAAAAGGGGACAAACATTTTCCAAAAAAAAAAAAAAAAAAACAAAGTGAGAGAACAAAGAATTACCTTGTAAAGTAATATCAACCTTACTTATCAATGTAAGATCTATCCTCGGACCTGCCCGAGGAAGAGTTTACACTTAATGGTTGGTCTATTTAGTCCTATTTGCTACTTCGGTTCTATTAGTCTTAAATTTATGATTATCTCATCATTGCACCTGATTTAGAAGCCCACTCTTTTAAAAATTTATTATTTGAGCTTGGTTTGAAAATCTAGGCATCACTATTCTAAGTGTAATTTTATGGAACAAAGTTGCTTAAATTGGTACCTATGTATATAATAATATTTTTTTATAAATAATTGGGTTGGGGGGGGGGGGGGCATTGCCCTTGAAGATCCAAGTCTCTCTTCGTCCCTAGTTGATATTGTGTAATGTGACAATTGAACCTTTAAATGTGAGTAAAAAAATAAGGTTATCATCGAATGTGATAACAATATAGTCAGATATGATGTTGGTACTGCACGATATTAATATGGAACTATCAAATGAGCCAGAGGGGCTTGGGCCCCAATTTGTGTCTGTCCCTAGCCCAGCGAAACCAAAAGCCAAATGGCAAAAACCCCAGATGAAAAACTAAAGAATAAGGATAAGACGTAGTGAGATTTTAGTGACGAGAAACAGTGGAGACTTGAACAAAAAGGCAGAGAAAGAAAGGAAAATCGGTGGTTGTTATCACCGACATTGAAGGAAAGAAGATTTGGGATGAACTAGGGTTTTTCTTGGGCGTGGGATCTTGTGGGCTTTTCAGCTTATGGACCGAAAATTGAAAATTCAAAAAAATAAAATTGCAAGCGTGAAGGATTTGAACAAGAGTTACTCGGCAAAAAATGTACAGACTTGCCACCATGCTAATTCGAACAAAGTATAGAAATGAAAATTGACCTTTTAACAGCCAATTATGTTCAAATTACACATTCCAATATTTATAAGAACAAATACCAAATGGCTAGTTTGTATAAATTTTGCGAAACCCAAAGAGAGAGAGAGAGAGAGAGAGAGAGAGAGAGAGAGAGAGAGAGAGAGAGAGAGAGAAGTGCTTTGTGGCACCAATAAGTTGTCTACAACGAAAACATTTCATTGCTATTAGGGTTCTTTGCAAACTTAGCCAGTAGAACATGTAATTTGAACATAATTGGCTGTTAAAATTTTAAACTTAAATTTTAGATCTAAAATTTTTAATAACTTTAAAAAAATTACTCTTGTAATGAGCGGTTATTAGTAAGTAAAAAAATGACCTCAGTGAGAAGCCTAAATGTAAAATTATGGTCAAATGTGATATTGGTAGTGCTTACTATGACGATTGAACTGTCAATTGTAAGGAAAAAAATATGGTACTACCGAATGTAACAAAAGTACGGTCAGAAGTAATGTGAGTATTGCCCAATGTAATAATGGAACGATCAAATTTGAGAATAAAAAAATAGAGTACCACTGAATGTGACAAAAATAGAGTTAGATGCAATGTTAGTACTACTTAATGTGACAATAGAATCATCAAATGTGAGGAAAAAAATAAAAGAACCACCAAATGTGAGAAAAGAACTGTCACATGTAACAAAAATGGAACAGATGCGATGTTGATACTGCTTAATATAACAATAGAACCATCAAATTTGAGAAAAAAATAAAGGAACCACTATATGTGACAAAAGAATTATCAAATGTGATATTGGAACTGTACAATGTGAGGATGAAATCGTCAAATGTGAGAAAAATGTAAGAGAACCACCAAATGTGAGAAAAAACTGTCACATGTGATGTTGGAACTGCACAATGTGAGAATGGAACCGTCAAATGTGAGAAAAAAAGTAAGGGAACTACCCAATGTGACAAAAGAACTGTCATTTGTGATGTTAGAATTGCCCAATGTGAGGATGGAGCCATCAAATATGAGAAAAAAGTAAAGGAACCACCCAATGTGACAAAAGAACTATCATATGTGATGTTAGAACCACACAATGTGAGGATGGAACCGCCAAATGTGAGAAAAAAAGTAAGAAACCACCCAATGTAACAAAAGAACTGTCATATGTGATGTTAGAACCGCACAATGTCAGAACCGCACAATGTCAGAATGAAACCATCAAATGTGAGAAAAAAGTAAGGGAATCGCCAAATGTGAGACAAGAACTGTCACATGTGATGTTGGAACTGCACAATGTGAGGATGGAACCGTCGAATGTGAGAAAAAAGTAAGGGAACCACCTAATGTGACAAAAGAATTGTCATATGTGATGTTAAAACCGCACAATGTGAGGATGGAACCGCCAAATGTGAGAAAAAAAAGTAAGGGAACCACTAAATGTGAGAAAAGAACTGTCACATGTGATGTTGGAACTGCACAATGTGAGGATGGAACCGTCAAATGTGAGACAAAAGTAAGGGAACCACCAAATGTGAGAAAAAAACTGTCACATGTGATGTTAGAATTGCACAATGTGAGGATGGAATTGTCGAATGTGAGAAAAAAGTAAGTGAACCACTCAATGTGACAAAAGAACTGTTCAATGTGATGTTAGAACCGCAAAATTTGAGGATGGAACCGCCAAATGTGAGAAAAAAAAGTAAGAGAACCACCAAATGTGAGAAAAAAACTGTCACATGTGATGTTAGAACTACACAATGTGAGGATGGAACCGTTGAATGTGAGAAAAAAGTAAGTGAACCACCTAATGTGACAAAAGAACTGTTCAATGAGATGTTAGAACCGCACAATGTGAGGATAAAACCGTCAAATGTGAGAAAAAAAAGTAAGGGAACTACCAAATGTGAGAAAAGAACTGTCACATGTGATGTTGGATTTGCACAATGTGAGAATGGAATCGTCAAATGTGAGAAAAAAGTAAGAGAACCACCAAATGTGAGAAAAAAACTGTCACATGTGATGTTAGAACTGCACGATGTGAGGATGGAACCGTCAAATGTGAGAAAAAAAGTAACCTGTTATAGCAGGTTACCTACTAGTGGGTACCATACCCCCCCTTTTTTTGGGGGTACAATAGAATTACTCATAGATTTGATATACTTTATCACTAGCCGCAATCACCTTATGAATGAACACTCTTCTTTCTTTTCTTTTTTTTTTTTTTTCTTTTTTTTTCTTTTTTTAAATTTTTGTGCTTTGTGCCTCATCATTGTAACCTCTGTGCTATATTTAGCTTTATTCATTAATAAATTTACGTTTTCAAAGGTAGTATGACTATGGGAAGTTTGAGGTTGAATTTAAATGAAACTACATGTGGATTTTTTATTGAGTAAACAGTAATACTAATTGCAACATACACGAAAATAATAATATTAGTATTTTAAATTGAGTTTATAATACATTACATAATCAGAATACATATGTATTGGCTAAACTAATTTTAATTCAAATATAAATTATATATCTAAATGTCATTTATTTGAACTAAAATCAGGAAAACATAGGACTTTGATAGTAAAGTAAAATAAATATCTAATGATTTGTGTACAAAATGTAAGATAGTGCCTTATTATATCCCCAATTTTTTATCAATAATTTGCAAGAAAAGATTGTGCCAGATTTTTACTGGCATAACTTAATAGAAATAGTTGATTATATGGTGTAAAAATGCCATTTTTCTTAATTCTTTTTTCAAAATAAATAATAATTAATTACCATTTAAATCAAAAGAGAAGATAATGTATAAATGGATAACAATAAGGACAACGTGTGGAAGCGTAATGAAAAAGATTGTTAAAAATTCTTTATTCCCACAACAATTTTTTTTTTTTTATTAATGGATATTCCCACAACAATTTTAAGTGTTGTGCCTCATGATTTAAAACCATTGGAATTTTGAATAAAGTCTATCTTCAATTTTTTTCATTATTAAATAATTAAATATACTCACCGAATGTTCTGTAATAATAACTTTCCTTTTTTTTTTTCTTTGATATGGTATAATTTGAATTTATGTTATTGGTTTTTTTTTTTATGAAGTCATTTTTTTACGAATTTTTGGCCAGAAAAGAATGTGTCCGTATGGGTAAGATCTCACGTATTCTCATTTTTAAAGAGGAGACGTATCACAAAAATTTAGAAGTTAGTATATTAACTTTGCTATATAAAAAGAAAAAAGAAAAGAAAAAACAAAAAGAGAAAGATGGTGAAACTACATCGAACAACGAGCGATGGCAGCTCAGAGGGCCGTCTTTTGTTTGTGAGCTTGGTTTGAATAATGCTATTTTTGAAGGTGATTTGAGATTGTTATGAATGCCCTCAACCATGCGATCTCTCTCTCTCTCTCTCTCTCTCTCTCTCTCTCTCTCTCTCTCTCTCTCTCTCTCTCTCTCTCTCTCCATTGGACATTTAATTAAAGACACTATATCTATAGTTGGTTCATTAGTGAGTCATTCATTCTCTTATATTAGGGGACAAAATGGGCAAATGCCCTTTTCGTGCAAAAAAAGTGATATTTTGCTCCCTTTCTCAAACTAATTAGGAAAATGTCCCTAAAAAAAGTGGTATTTTGCTCCATTTCTCAAAAAAAGTGGTATCGTGCAAATGCTCTTTTGTAACTCAATTTTCTAAAAATCGAGTTAAAAAAAAAATTTTTGGAGCCTTATAATAGCGTTTTAAGGAACCTATAGTGACGTTTTAAGGACTTATAGTAGCGTTTTGAAACTTGAGCTTTATGAACTCGAGTTATAGGCAAATTTTTTTTTATTTTTTTTACCTATAACTTGAGTTAAAAAACACCGCTATAGGTCCTGAAAACATCACTATAAGCTCCTTAAAAACGTCACTATAGGACTTAACTTGATTTTTAGAAAATTGAGTTTCAAAAGAGAAGTATTTTCCTAATTAGTTTGGAAAATAAGACAAAATGCTGGATTGTTTTTTTAAAAAGAGCATAGGCCAATTTTGCCCTATATTAGGTGGCAAGTCAATATTGTAGTCCATACTTCAACTAAGAGGGTTAGACTTTCTTTTTCCCTTTTAGTCTAGATGGAATTTGTTCTTCTAGATATCTTAAATTTTATCGTCATTGATTTTTCTAGAAGTTGAATAAAGTATTTGATGTTTATTCTCAAAGAAAAAAGAAAAAAGAAAAAAAAATCGAACAACGAGTGTGAGAGACGGAAAGTTGACTTGATACAAGATTAATTACTTTTCAAACAACCTTTCCACTTTTACTATTTCCATTTATTTGGTGTGCAAAGTTCAAAGTTCAAACACCTGGACCCTGTTCTTTTGTGCATACGAATCTCCCGTATCAATTCTTATAAGATAGTATGGTTGCTTCAAATTTTGGGATTAAACTTCAAGAGTTATTCAAGAAACATTGCGGTTAAAGAGTTGGCTTTCTAGCGTCACACACTACTCATAATATGTTGTTGTTAGAAGAAACGTTGCAATTCAAGAGTTGGCTTTTGAGGAAAAGGTAATTAACATGCCATAAAATCAAATACTTACAATGGATTCTGTGGGGTTATAGGCCCAAATCATGCAATTGGGTCTTGGGTTTTGGCCGAGAGCGTGGGGCTTTAGCCGAGATCGTGAGTAATCCGAGTCCACGGAGGAATATCTCCTCGGATAAGCAAAACACAGATCAGGTATGGATCCTAGTGATCAAAGTGACCTTTCAGGAAGCTCTAATAATAGGGACGTGTGCCACAAACGTACAAGAAGGATAGGAACTTAAAAATATCTTAGGGAAAGCTGCTACCACCACTTTGAATGCCCTACAGCTAATTTTCTGGCCGCATTTATGTGGACAAGACCTCTGAACAGTGCTACCTCGAGTACTACAACTCACAAAACGCCAGAGAGGGTGTCTGATGGGACAAACATTCAGGAATAGGCTTGGATGATCAACAAGTGGGAGGCTAAGATTGTTTAAAGGAGATATATAATAGAGAAAACCCACCATGGAGTGAGGGGGGGGGGGGGAAATGGACAGAGAAAGCATTATAGCAATCTCAACAACTCCTGTAACCATTGTCATCTAATATATATTAGAACAGAACTCCTCGGATCGTGCCGAGAACCCATTCTCTTGTATAAACTTGGTTCATTTATATTTGATTGTCTTGAAAACTTATTATAACTATTATCTCATTCACTTTAAGCCTAATTCTTCTACCCACTCTCTACAAATTCATTGTTTTGGGCCTAAGATCAATTCCAATCATTACAGATTCATTCAACCGAATTGTTTCCAATCCATATTCTTCTTTTTATCTTTACCGTAGTTTAGGGGTAAAAAATCAAAGGCAAATATATGAAGTTAGAAAAAGACAATCAATAGCAAAGGTCAAATTGTCTTTCAATATAACATTATCTATTTGTTGGGAATATCACCTTGAATTGTTTATAATTGAATAACACAAATCTATATACCTAAAGAGAAATACTAACGAATGCTCTTAGGGCATTGGTTAATAATTCATTTAAAGAAAGTTTTTATGGGAAAAGAAAAAGAAAAATTAATGTTTTGATAGTTTTTTTCATTTCCCATAAAAGTAATGTCAAAACTTTCCTAAAATGGATTATTAACCAATGCCTAAGGGCACTCGTTAACATAACCCATATCTAAAAGCTGAAACGTAGTATTTATTGTTATTAAGTTTCAATTGAGCCATGTCAGTAGTCACATTATCCACTATTTTCAACACTTTCTCTCTCATTTTTAACTATTTTTTTTCTTCATTAATTTCTCACCTTATAGTTACACTTCCTCCACCATTTTCTCCCAAACTTTTACCTTTTTATTTCCATACTACTTTTTACCTTAATGTTTCAATTCCTCCAACCCTTCGTCTTCATTTTATTTCGACTCCTCTTCTCCCATTTTATTTACTATAAAATTTTGCTATTTTCTCTTCCATTCAATTCATATTTTTCCCACACAAAAAGGTGAACTCTCTCTCTCTCTCTCTCTCTCTCTCTCTCTCTCTTAATATATATATATATATATATATATATTTGACCCAAATTTGACAAACATCAAGCTATAACACAGATCTACATGTCCTCGGCTACCGTATTCGAACAAATCCCACTATCCTTAAGGAGGGAAGGTAGTGTCTTGGGGGAATCAAGCTACCGAACACAGGATTTGTTATCAAACACAACTTACTAGAAAATCATTTTAATGGCTGAGTTGTGGGTTCCTTCACTGATGCACAATTAGACAAGTATGTATCCCAGGCTCAAGAAGTTACCCAAACCCTATGAGTAGAGAGACCCTTATATATACATGATATTCTCTAATCATTACTGACCCGTTAAAGTGAGCATATAAAAATGAACTAAGGGGAAAAGGAAGGGGGGGATGGAATAGAATTTTGGGGAGATACATGAGAGAAAAGAGAGAGGCTAGAACACCATACTGGGGTAAGTGATCTAGCTCGGACACCCAAAGGAGCATCTCGGTTGTCTGACAGTCTCCTCGGCTAGCCACATTTCTAAAAATAATTATCGTAGCACCATTTTGTACCATCTATTATTAGCTAAACTTCTTTTGGGATCTCCCATTATGGGCTAAACTCAATACAAAATACAAATTAATTGGGGGTTCAAGCCCAACGAACCCAAATATATATATATATATATATATTCTTTTTTTTGGTAGATTTTTAATTCTTTATTGCATCTCTATTTTAGGTTGATGAATTTTTGTGTTGAACACTACTTTAGATTGATGCGATTTGGTTATATTTTAATTTGCTATTTTTTTTCTTCTTTTCTCTTTAATTGATAAATGTTATCCGATGACATTATATTATATAGTATATAATGATATAAAGTTATTCTATTACATAGCATAGCTTAAAAAATTTGTTGTTTACAACAATATCTCTCTCTCTCTCTCTCTCTCTCTCTCTCTCTCTCTCTCTCTCTCTCTCTCTCTCTCTCTCTCTGTGTTATTTATTCTTTCTTGAAACCCCATTTTAGATTGATGAATTTCTCTCTCTCTCTCTCTCTCTCTCTCTCTCTCTCTCTCTGTTTATTATTCTTTTATGAAACTCCATTTTAGATTGATGAATATATACATATATATATATATATATATATAAATGTTATCTCTACTTCAGGTTGATACATTTTGGTGGTGTGTTTTTTGAGTTTTACATTACATGTATTCTCTCCCCTTCTTATAGTCTTGATTTGAGTTAATTCTTAGATATTTTGTGAGTGAAAATTTGAGTTTATATTAAAATATAATCTACATAGCTTTGTATTTGAATGTGTATTACTGCATATCAATTATTTAAGTAATATCTGTGTAGAATGAGAAATTTGAATCTTTAATTTGAAACTTAAAAAAGTTTAGTTGTTCCAAAAAAATAACACACTATAACAAAAGTTTGAGGAATATAAACAACTTCAAAAAATAACAATATCAATCACACACACCCAAGTTTCTAAAAGAAGAAGAAGAAGAAGAACATCCAAAATAATAGAATGAGATATATGTAGAGATAAAGAGATGGAAAATACTTTAGAAATAGTTCAATTTTTAAGAATAAAAAGTTATATTCAATAAATTTTAAAGAATAAACTATACATATACCTCATATGAATTGTGATAGACAGTATTGGGGAGATAAAAAGATAAAAAACAGGGAAATTTTTTTTTGGAGAAATTAATAATAAGAAAAGTTAAAAATAAGAGAGAGTAAAGCGTAGAGGTAAGTAAATGTTAAAAAATTATAGGAACATTTAGAAAGAAAAAGGATAATGATATGGCTACTGATGTGACTCAACTAGAGCGTATAGATAATAAATGCTACAATTTAATAATAAAAAATGAGAGAAAATAAAAATTAATTGGAAATACAATTTTATTATCTAGAGAAAAATATGATTGAAAATAAGAAGATTATATGATTATACAAAAAATCATATAATGTTAACAATTATTAAAATGCTACGTGAATAAAGATAACAAAAGTTAACAATTGTTAACAACTTAGTCAATCATATAATATTCTGATATTAAAATATTTTACATTAAAAAATATTATAGGAACAATGTGAACTAATGAATACAATCAATAAAAAATTTAATTTTGGAATAAAAAATAAAAAGAGTTACAAATTCTATATACTTCTTAATTAAAAACAAAATCTATAATACAATCAATATTATAAGCCACCTTTTGGATTGTAGGGTAGAAAAAATTGGATTTGAAAAATATGTTTAAAACTAAAGAATAATTTTCAAATTCTATATATTTTTAATGATACAAAAAATGTTATAAATAAATTTTATTAAAAAGTGAATATTTTTGCTAACTTACTTTTGAATTCCTGAGAAAAATTATATTATTTTTAATAAAAAATTTTATTAAAAGAGATTATTAAGATGAATTACCTATTATTGAATTTTTTTTTTTATATTTATATATTGTAATGTTTCATGAGGACACTCTATGAAGACAATTTTATTTATTTGAATTTAAGCTCTTCCAACAAATGTGAAAATTTCAAGCAATAGTTTAGAACGTAATTCCAAATCAAATAATAAAAAAAAAAGTTTAGAAGGTAATTCATGTTGTAGTTCATTTTTTGATTGTGTATTTGGGATTTTTGTTATAATTTATGAGTTGTTTAGGATATTAAATGTATCGTAGTGTGTGATTTATGAAGTAGTAAATTGGTTTTTCATTGTATTTTAAGTTTTTTTTTTTTTAAACCTTACATATACCTTTTTTTTTTTTTTTTTATTAACCTTAGTCCAAATTGCCAAAAAGAAAGAAAGATGATAACACTAAAAAAGTTATCACACATAACGCATGAGTCCGTGACTAGTGACAAATTAAAATAATACATAAATAAATTAAAATCCACAAAATTAGAAAAAAAAAATCATAAACAAACCAAATTCAACTGAAAATTATGACAGTGAAACACCTTTTGACATGGTTATTCATCTGGCTACAAATGGTTGAGTTGAAAAAAGAATAAACGATTTACAAACATGATAAGGTAGAAGAGAGAAACTAATAAGAAAGTTATTAAGCATTGGCATTTGGGATTGTAAAACCCCCTATTTGTAAATATATAGCATCAAAATAAAAAAAGTGTGCATTATCCGGAATCTAATTATAAAAAAAATTTACAATTGTGTTACAATACTACCTTATTTAAAAAAAATATATTTTATTGGGTTTTGGGTTTTTTTTGGGTATTGGGTTTTATTATTTTATTCTGTAGATATATTATATTAATGATGCAGGACCTACAAGCATCAAGAAACAGAACACGTTTACTTTTAAAAAACAAAAAACAAAACATGTTTGCTTCTGAAAATAACCTTGAATCCACGAGGGGTTCCTTGAATCCACGAGGAGAAAGGATTTGGAATTCACTAGAAAATAGAAAAACAAAAGTTTGAATTTTATTGATTGAATAATTGTTAAAAAATGTGTACAGACATAGAGGCCTATTTAAGGGCTCTGTAAAAATTGACAGACTAGAAAATATATTTTAAAATAACTCCTAATTAGTACCTAACCATAACAGGAACCAAATTTGACATAAAAAGCATTAAAAGAACCTAAAAACAAGGAAGAGAGGATGGAGGGTGTTTTAGTCTGCTTGTCACATACAGTAAGATTCAGTTAAATATAACAGCAAAAATAACACCGGAGTGCAAAGTGTGATAGTTTAGGTTACAAAGTGTAATATAGTGCATAATTTAGGGTGATAAAATGTAATTTTCCTTTTTTTTTTTTTTCAGAAATAGTTTTTGGATAAAATTTACTAGTTCAACTACAAAATTGGTTGTATCCTAAGGCTACAACCTTACTCAATATAATTAACATTACTACATATTTTAAAAACTAATCGTTGGATTGCATGTCTTTTACGCTCTTAATGCACTCATCAAATTTTGTGCTAATCAGATGTTATTTAATATATGATATATAAGATTGTATTCTATGCATAATTTTAAACTACAAAACAATGCAATTTAAACAATTTATTGATAACATAACTATTGATCTTAATTTTCTAGAAAATTTTTAAGTATGAAAAATATAAGAAAAAATTGTATTCTAATGATGAATTTGTCAAAATTCACCTTCGATAAAAAGATATTGAGTAAGGTAAACTCTCTCCATAGTTATATCCTTTTCCTTTTTTGTGTTTGTTTTTTTTTTCTTTTTTCTTTTTAGGCATCTAAAATTTTTGTTATGGATATGTATTAAGTGGCTACTTTTTAGGATTAAAAATAAACGTAAGAGATATAAAAAAATATTTTCTAATTTTTGATTTTTGATTTTTAATCCTCTTAATATATAGTAAAACCACTTATTGGAAAGAAGATGGAAAATTCAAAAGAATGAAACATTAAAGGTGATGTTTGATTCTAAAAAAATGGTATATTCACTTTTCATTTTCACTTTTCTATATTCAAATCCTGAATATAAATATAAAAAAATAGATCATTTTCCATATTTAAGTTTATATGGAAAACTGTTTTAAATAAATAATTTGGGTGTAAAGATAATTTTTCGTGTTTCTCAGTGTTTAGTAATATAAAAAAAAATTAAAGAAATTTATTTTTAGTCAATTAAAAAAGTATGGCTTATTTTTAGAGATTGTTTTTTATTAAATTTTTTTAAAAATTAACTCTATCTCACAACAAATAAAATAAAAAAAGTTAAAAAATTATTTTTTAACTCGTTTAAGATTATTACTAAACATAGAAAAACAAGATAATTTTTTTAAAATTACTCTTTATTAGAAAATATTTTTGCTAAAAAACAAATGGTGTTACAACTTACAACTAATGTCTCATGTTTCAGCTCTAGACTCGGACTGGCTGCTCGTTTCTCACCTCTCTCCTGTAGCGCAGGTACTCTCTCTCTCTCTCTCCCCCAAATTTGCAAATTTAGATCTTTATTGAAGACAATGGCTGAATCAAAATGGCACTCATTCTCCAAATTTTAATATATTGTCACTTCAGTTTGGCATGTCTGAGGCATGACTTACCCGAAGCAAAATTCATCCAAATGATATAGTTGAGACCAACTTGGAAATTTGGTAAAAAAACATATTAATATTGTTTTGACGGACCCTGTTCTAGGTGGAAGCATTGGACATTACTGTCCTCCATTTTCACGAACCCTGTTACTGTCTAAATTAGAAATACTTGTACTAGATAGAGACAGATTGAGCAGATGAAATCAACCACACAAAAATAAAACCCAGGAATAGATCACCTAAACAACCCATTAAGAAAAAGAACTTGATCATTAACACAAAATAGACAGAGGAAAATCAGAGATACCTGGCCAAAAATACAGAGAGGAAGAGAGAGAGAGAGAGAGAGGGAAAGATATCTGAGGCAGACAGACTGACCTTGTTTGGCTGTAACGTGAGAGGCGGGACTCAGCTGATGAAAGACCAGGATGGAGAGAAACTATGAAAAATATGAGAGCAATTTTTTTGGCTCTTCAATGAAGTCTTTGCGCGAGTTGCTTTAATGCAGCAAGTGGTCCGACTTGAGGGGACTAAACATGTGGTGGGTTATTGGTGTTTTCACTAAAAAAATGAAAACGATGTGTTTTCAGTTTTTGTTCTTTGCTATTCAAATCTAAATTTTAGGACAGTGCAAATGAAAACTGAGTACAAATCTTCAAACTGAACCAGTGTTTTTAGTTGTAGGTCTCACAAAAAATTGAAAATGAATGCTGAAAATGTAAAAAGAAGAAAATGAATACATAACCTGTTTCTATATATTTTCCAGTTTCCAGTTTCCACACAAAAAAACTTGGCCTTACTTCACGTAAATTTCCAAAAAACATTTCTGGGTTTTGGTGGGTTTTAGCTAATGTTGAGGCACTAATATTTTGTGACATGGAGAGTGGTGATAGGTACAAAGTCGGTAGTAGTGTTCAATTGAGCAGCTCGTCAATATGTAGGGACACTAGCATGGAATTTTTCACGAAATCTTCGCGAGAAGATGATGATGAAGGAGTTCTTAAATTGGCTGCGCTACAGAAACTACTTACTTACAACCGTTTGACACAAGGTTTACTGACTACATTGGAAGGCCAGGCCAGTGAAAGGAGGCCAATTTATTATTCTGGAAATATGAAAAAAACAGAAAGATAAATTCTTTATGACTTAAAAACAAAACAAATCAACAAAACATACAAAGCTCCATTTTTTTTTTTGGTTAATATGGGTGGAAACTTTAATTTTTTAATCTTTCGCCTTAGGTCCCAAAATGCACAGTTTCACCTTGGATCATCTTGGACTTGAGGAAAGGAAGAGTTTGGTTGAGAGGTTGTTGAAGGTCCCTGAAGAGGATAATGAGAAGTTCTTGTATAAGCTCAAGGACCGCTTTGAGAGGTAACTTTAATGCCAACTTAATTATGCAGTGCTTTGTCTACAAGTGATATTATAAATTTTACTATATAATTCTTACATGGTGAAATTTTCTGGTTCATATTGTTGTTGAATAATTTTGTCTTTAGTTTTTGAAGAGTTGTATGATTTTTTTGGGGAAGAATGTCAATTGTGTGCTTTAACTGAGGAGATTTTTGTGTTGTAACTAGTAAGGTTTGATTTAGACTAATTTTTCATTTGAGGTTTTTTCCTTGGAGTCTTTGTTTCAAAAGAAAACTTAAATTTTCTTGAGAAAATTTTAAATGCCCAATTTTTTCTTGGAAGAACATTTAATTTATTTTTTGTTTATTTTATGTAAAAATTTTGTTATTTTAGAGAATTTATTTTAAGAATTTTAAAGAATTTTTAGTTTATTTAATTACATTTAATAATAAGATACACGTGGCACGATTTAATTGGGCCAAATAACAAGAAAATTTTTTGTTATATTGTTGGTGTGGCATAAAAAATCTTCATGGTAGTGTTACTTTGTAAGTATTTTAAAGTAAATTTAATAGTAGTTTTAACATTTTTTTTTGTTAATTTTGTTTATCCAATTTCCTTTTATTTTGTTTTGATGTATGTTTCATATGAATTATCAGTAATGGGAGCTTTTTTCTTTGTTGGGGGGGGGGGGGATGGATTTCTTAGGGTTGGAATTACTATTCCCACAATTGAAGTCCATTTTGAGCATTTGAATGTTGAGGCAGAAGCTCATGTTGGAAGCAGAGCTTTGCCTACAGTCTTGAACTTCCCTGTTAACATAGTGGAGGTAACTAAGGGCAACACCATTTGTTTGTACTATACAAAGATTGATGCTTTATTATTATTATTATTATTATTATAAATTTTTTTTTAACTTCATTCTTATATGACTCACACTGTCTGATTTAAAGGGTTTCTTGAATAATCTCCATATTCTTCCACATACAAAGAAACATTTGTCTATCCTTCAAGATGTTAGTGGAGTCATCAAGCCTAGCAGGTGAGAAGACAGCCCATTTTACAATTATCAAAATGAACTCTCATTGTTCCAAAATTTTCTTCTTTAATGTTCCTTTTCTGGTTAGAACTTCTATTATCCATTTCTAACATGGTTTATATGGTTCACACAGAATGACATTACTTTTAGGTCCTCCAAGTTCTGGAAAGACCTCGCTCTTGTTGGCTCTAGCAGGACAGCTTGATCCTGACCTAAAGGTATATGACATTTAGAATTTTTACCATTGCAGATTCTTTTTTTCTTCTGTACATCTAATCCATTATGTACAAATTCTTGTTCAGTTTTCTGGGAAAGTGACTTATAATGGCCATGAAATGAATGAGTTTGTTCCACAAAGAACAGCTGCATATGTCAGTCAAAATGACCTTCATTTAGGAGAAATGACTGTAAGGGAAACTTTAGCCTTCTCTGCCAGATGCCAAGGGGTTGGATCGCGTTATGGTTTGTGAATTTAAAGGATTATTGTGTTCCTTTTTCTTCTTTTTACATTTCCTTAATGTACTTATGAGGAAGTAATCCAATGATTTTTGTTATTTAAGGTTGACGTTTTTTTTCTTATTACCCTTCCATTTTTCTATTGCCACTACAGAGATGTTAGCAGAACTAGAAAGAAGAGAGAAAGAGGCAAAAATTAAGCCTGACCCTGATGTTGACATCTACATGAAGGTAGGAAGAAATCTATTGTCAATTTTGACATTTGACAGTTGTAGCACTAAAACTTTTCGTTTTGATAAGGGTATCCCCTAGTTTCATAGCTTGTTTAGTTATGAATTGTCATTTTATGTCATTCTATATATTTGTTTCTGCTAATCTAGGCAGTGGCAACAGAAGGGCAGGAGGTGAATGTGGTGACAGATTATTTTCTAAAGGTAAAATAAAAGCAAATTGTTAAATTAATTATGAAATAGTTTAGAAATTATCATATAGAATTGTCCACTTTTATTCATTTATCCACCTTTTTTGTTTTTGTTTTTGTTTTTTTCCAGGTTTTGGGATTGGAAGTCTGTGCAGATACCTTAGTAGGGAATCAAATGTTAAGGGGAATATCCGGAGGACAAAGGAAGCGAGTTACAACTGGTAAAGTCAAATTTGTAGTTGATATATATAAAATCATTTTCTCCATACAACTATATAAATAATATCTAATAATCAAATTATAGGTGAGATGTTGGTTGGACCATCTAAAGTATTACTCATGGATGAAATATCTACTGGTTTGGATAGCTCAACAGCTTTTCAGATTGTGAATTCAATCAAGCAATATGTTCACATTCTTGATGGAACTGCTGTCATCTCCCTCCTCCAGCCAGCACCAGAGACGTATAATCTGTTTGACGACATTATTCTCATCTCTAATGGACAGATTGTATACCAGGGTCCCCGTGAACAAGTGCTTGAATTTTTTGAAAAAATGGGCTTTAAATGTCCTAAGAGGAAAGGGGTGGCTGACTTCCTCCAAGAAGTGAGTTTAAATATTTTTTTTTTTCCATTTTTGTTTTGGTCTCATATATGCTAATAGTATTATTATCTTCTAAAAAGGTAAGCATTACAAGTAGAATCTCATATTTGGATTCATGTATATCAATTTATAGGTGACTTCATATAAAGATCAGGAGCAGTTTTGGGTACAGAAAGACAAGCCCTACAATTTTGTTACAGTCAAGGAATTTGCTGAGGCATTCCAATCTTTCCATGTGGGATGGAAACTCAGAGATGAACTTGCAGCTCGGTTTGACAAGGCTAAGAGCCATCCAGCTTCTTTGACAACAAATAAGTATGGTGTTAAAAAGGAGGAGCTGTTGAAAGCTTGCTTGTCAAGAGAATTCTTGCTCATGAAGAGGAATTCATTTGTCTACGTCTTCAAGTTCATCCAAGTAAGTTGAGCTTTATAGTATTTTTTTTTTTAATTTTCTTTTCTATATCAAATTTCACCATACATGAATATGATTCAATATGAACTTTTTCTTTTCTGCTTTTAGCTTACGGCACTGGCAATGATTGCTATGACAATTTTCCTACGGATTAAAATGCATCGAAATTCAGTGGAAGATGGAGGAATCTATACTGGTGCATTGTTCTATGGTCTTGTTGTCATTTTGTTTAATGGTATTGCTGAGATGCCCATGACCGTTGCAAAGCTTCCTGTTTTCTACAAGCAAAGGAAGCTCCTATTCTATCCTCCATGGGTATATTCTCTCCCTCCATGGATCATTAAGATTCCTATCACATTTGTAGAAGTTGCTGTCTGGGTATTCATTACCTATTACGTCATTGGCTTTGATCCAAATCCCGTAAGGTAAAACATAAAGAATAAAAAATAATATAAAATCATGCTACTAAAGATATGTTTCACATTTTTTTTTTCCATTTTCAACTTATATATTTGCCCATGTTCATATTGCAGGTTTTTCAGGCAGTTCCTTCTTCTTATACTTCTTAACCAGATGGCTTCTTCATTATTTCGTTTTCTTGCGACAACTGGTAGGGGGAGCCTGATTCTTGCCAGCACATTTGGATCATTTGCACTGGTCACACTGTTTGCTTTGGGTGGCTTTGTCCTGGCAAGAGGTATATATAATAATTGGCTTTTCTATTAGGACAAAACTTAGGTACAATATCTTAGATGCTGTTCCTTAGGTTCCCCATTTAAGATTGAGCCATGTGACTACTCAATTGAAAAATACATTTCAATGCCATGAGGAAAAATCCATATGGCAAAATTTAAAAAGGGGAAACCTGAGGAACAACACCTAAGTACTATACCTAAATTTTTCCCTTTCTATTATAATTGGATAAAATCATTTCTATTACTTCTTATTTCATTGTGTACTCCCACAGAGAACATAAAGAAATGGTGGATATGGGGTTACTGGATGTCACCGATGATGTATGCACAAAATGCTATAGTAGTTAACGAGTTTCTTGGGAAGAGTTGGAGACATGTAATTTCTTAAACTGGTCATTGTAAACTTTTTTTTTTTTTTTTTTTTACAATATCTCTTAAATTTTTGACATTTGAACCTGTTTTTCTACTAAAGGTTCTCCCAAACTCAATGGAACCACTAGGAATTGAAGTTTTGAAGTCCCGCGGATTCTTTCCACATGCATATTGGTATTGGATAGGAGTAGGGGCGTTAATTGGATTTGTATTACTTTTCAATACTGCCTTCACTCTGGCTCTCACTTATCTCAATCGTGGGTACCTCTACCTTATTGACACATACAAGTGAGAGGTTATGTAGTAATGTTGTCTAAAACATTGTGCAGCTTTGGGAAAGCCACAATCTGTAATATCAGCAGAACCTCAAAGCAATGGAGGTACAGATGCTTCAGTAGAGGTCAATCAGAGCAGAAAAAGAGGAATGATTCTTCCATTTGATCCACATACCATTACCTTTGATGAAGTAAAGTACTCTGTTGACATGCCACAGGTAACTTGTAACATATAATATAAACATTTCGGAAGTGAATAGTTTCCTGTGCTAGCTTTTCAAATTTATTCGGTACAATGAAATGATACCTATTTGATTAAAATAACAATGCAGGAAATGAAGAATCAAGGTGTTATTGAGGATAAATTGGTGCTTTTGAATAGTGAGAGTGCTGCATTCAGGCCAGGAGTTCTCACAGCACTGATGGGTGTAACTGGCGCTGGAAAAACAACTCTGATGGATGTACTGGCTGGTAGAAAAACTGGTGGATATATTGAAGGGAAAATCACAATTTCTGGGTATCCAAAGAATCAAGAAACATTTGCTCGAATTTCTGGATACTGTGAGCAAAATGACATCCACTCTCCTTATGTAACTGTCTACGAGTCCTTGCTCTACTCAGCATGGCTTCGTTTATCCCCTGATGTCAATTCACAAAAAAGGAAGGTTGGTATCCAAATCATGAAAGTATCTGTTTGATTGCAATTCACAGATGTTATAAGGGAACCCATTTGAGAGAAGTAGGTTGTCAAACTCAATTTGGTAGAGCTATATAGTCAGACTCAGGTTTTGCTTTAGGCCTGAGTTCATGCTTGGAGTAATGAATTTTTTCTTTTATAAGCTCATTAACTCTTGCCTTGTGGTCACCGAAAAAAAAGAAACTCTTTCCATGTGTGCTAAGACAGGCAAGTCAAAGAGAGCTTATAACCATGATCCATGATTGACCTCATCAAAGCCATGACAACATTTAGTAAGGAGCCAGCATTTTTGTTTAGTTCAAAAAAATGTTCATGGTAGCTGAGCGTAGTGTTGTGAATGCTGATTTTGTATCCTTATATGATACTATAAACTTTTTTACAGTTTACCTTTTCTGATTGGTAAGGAATTTGAGCCAAATACAAGCAGATTGAATATTCAAACAGTGTCTTATGCTGTTTTTCGAAAATGAAAAATGTTTGCAGATGTTTGTTGAGGAAGTTATGGGGCTTGTGGAACTGAAACCGTTGAGGCAGGCATTAGTCGGGTTGCCAAGTGAGAATGGCCTCTCAACTGAGCAGCGTAAGAGGCTAACAATTGCAGTTGAGTTAGTTGCCAACCCCTCCATAATTTTCATGGATGAGCCAACCTCAGGGTTGGATGCTAGAGCTGCTGCAATTGTTATGAGAACTGTGAGGAACACCGTTGACACTGGAAGAACAGTCGTGTGCACCATTCATCAGCCAAGCATTGACATATTTGAAGCTTTTGATGAGGTGAGAAATACTAATACATCAAAATGGTTGGAACTTTTGTTCATATTCTCATCTATATAAGAGAATGACATGTTTAACATGACATCGCAGCTATTCCTAATGAAGAGTGGGGGACAAGAGATATATGTAGGGCCATTGGGTCGCCAATCTTGCCATTTAATCCAGTATTTTGAGGTATGATGTTACAGAATGTCAGGAAATACATAGAGTCAAACTTTTAACTCTAGATCTTAATCTTTCTGAATATTTGCTAATACAATTACCTCTCTTTTATTTTAGGGAATAGAAGGAGTAAGTAAAATTAAAGATGGTTACAATCCTGCAACTTGGATGTTGGAAGTTACTTCATCAGCAAATGAAACAGCTTTGGGGATTGATTTTGCTAATGTGTACAGAAATTCAGAGCTGTACAGGTAGATTTACTTTATATAATACTTGACTAAATTATAAAATCAAATCTGTCCCTGCACTTAGATTAAAACTACCCATTTTTCTATTTCATAGCTAAGTTGGGGTTCCCCCTCCCCAAAAAAAACCTGTATATCTGAATGGCATAAATTTCAGGAGAAACAAAGAACTTATTGAACAATTGAGCATCCCTGTTCCTGGATCAAAGGACCTCTATTTCCCTACTCAATACTCACAGTCATATTTCACCCAATTCATGGCTTGCTTATGGAAACAGCATTGGTCATATTGGCGCAACCCACTATACACTTTTGTAAGATTTTTCTTCACAACTCTCATAGCCCTGATGTTCGGGACAATGTTCTGGAACCTTGGCTCAAAAACGTAAGTTACAACTGAGGGAACAAAGAACGATATATTTGTGGAAATTCCACCAGTTGCTTTGGGAATTTGAATTAACTTTAACATTAATAAATACAGGACAAAGCAACAAGATTTGTTTAATGCAATGGGTTCCATGTATGCTGCCGTTCTCTTTGTTGGTGTTAAAAACTCTAATTCAGTGCAGCCAGTGGTGTCTGTTGAACGAACAGTCTTCTATAGAGAAAGAGCAGCTGGGATGTATTCAGCACTGTCCTATGCGTTTGCACAGGTAAAGAGCAATTTGTCAGGCTTTTGTTAACTTAGTTATTCTCTTAAATTCGTTTAGGAAGACAAACATTTTGATATGATCAATAAGTTTGTATGTGTGTTTTTACTTTTTAACATGATACTTTACCCTTGTTTAATTATGCAATTTCATCTTTTATTGCAGGTTCTGATTGAATTCCCATATGTTTTTGTACAAGCCTTGGTGTACGGTGTTATTGTATATGTATTGATTGGATTTGAATGGACGGCTGCTAAATTCTTTTGGTATATATTCTTCATGTATACCTCACTATTGTACTTCACCTTCTATGGCATGATGGCTGTTGCTTTGACACCAAACCAAGACACTTCTTCCACAATTTCCTCTGCATTTTTAGCAATCTGGAATATCTTCTCAGGATTCATAATCCCACACACTGTAAGTTTTTTCCACCTTTAATTATTTCATCTGTATTCACCTTTTTTGTTCCGTCTCCTTTGATATTTTTTTCCTACATTGTCAACAACAGAGGATCCCTATTTGGTGGAGATGGTACTCTTGGGCATGTCCATTTTTTTGGACCTTGTATGGGTTGGTTGCATCGCAGTTTGGAGATAAAAAGGACATGCTGGATATTGGTGAAACAGTGGAAGATTTTGTGAGAGACTATTTTGGTTTCAATCATGATTTCCTGGGAGTGGTTGCAATTGTCAATGTTGGGTTTGTAATAGTTTTTGCATTTACCTTCGCTGTGTCTATTAAAGTGTTCAATTTCCAAAGGCGATAGATGCCAAAATTTGAAATATCATGGGAGAAGATGAGAAATGAAACATGGAAGAGTTTTTTTATTTTATTTTAAGAAATACGTCAACTTTATTATACCGAAGAGAAATGTGAGACATCTTGAGTCATAGCGGCCTCAATAATGTTCGGAGTTTCCTCTATCCAAGTTACAAACAAATCTAAATTTTTGGCAAATTGAGCCAAAATGTGTGCTGGCCTATTTCCTTGGCATCTAACTTGTGAAATCTGTACTGCTCTGAAATCCTATAGCCATGTGAGACATGCTGAGATGATGTTTGAGATGGCAAGTGAAGGAGTAGATGTACCATTGAGAGCCCGAAAAACCAGTTCTGAATCACATTCAAAAATAACTTCCTGGAGCCCCATGTCTCGTGCAAATATAATGCCTTCCTAATGGAAGAGAATGTTGAATTGCTATAACACTTTTTCTTTTTGCTGAATGCTTTACACTTCTTATTTATGAGATGACTCTTATTACATATTCAATGGAAGCTGTTCTAATACATAAGTTGTCACAATTTTTGTCATAATTATTTTAGACTCTGATTGGCTACCTATCACTTTTACGTGAACCCATCATTTTTTTTGTACTTGTAGGGACAGGGGCCCCAAAGCCGTGTATTGGGTATTAAAGAGCTAAAGACCCAAAATCGTGTATTGGGCCTTAAGAGGTTAAAGGCCCAGAATCACGTGTTAGGCCTCTAACTTTATCCGAGGACAAGGTAAAGTCCGAGGAGAGTTAAAAGAACCGTAGATTCCCAGGATAGAATTTGTCGCATTTGGGATAGATAAGGGCAATCCGAGGAGAGATCCTCGCACAACCCCAATCATGGAGATGTGTATAGGAATGAAAGTCTCCAAAAATATCTAAGCAGAGCCTACTACCACCACATTAAACGTGCTGCACCTACTCTTCTGACCGCATTTATGTGGAGAAGATCCCTGAACAGTGTAATTTTGGCCACCGCAACTCACAGAAGGCCAAAAGAAGATTCATGATGGGACATGGACTCAAGTAAAGACTTAGATAATTAAGTGAAGGGTGATAATGATCTTGAAAGAACTATATAATGTGAAGGAATCCTTCTTAGAGAGGAGGTTTTTTTTAGTGTAACTGATAAAAAAATAAAGGAATAAGAGCTGAAGTATCAAAATTGACCTCCTTGGACCCTTGTTGAGAATAATTCTTTGAACTTGAGCCTTTTATCTTTCCCTTCTAGAGATCTTGATCCATTGTGTTGAATGTTTAAATCAATCTAGCCCAGTTTTCGTTTCCCGTTCTCTAAAAATTCATTGTTTAGGGGCCATTTGGGCTTTCTCCTCCAACCAGGGTTGGTTCGCCAAATTCGTGTCCTTACAGTACTATTTACATTCTGTTAGATAGTTGTGACACAAGTTGTGTTATTTTATATGTTCTTAGAATTTTCAACAAATAAAGCCTATTAATGATTGACCTATCATATATGGGGATCCTAACCAACCCCCAGGGCCCTGTTTTTTCCATGAGTGATTAGACCGTTCTATAAGATCATCAGTATTGGGGATTGTAAAACCCCCAAAATGGTATTTTATACCATCAGCAAACAAAAATGGACCATTACTCAAAGTAGTAGTTGTAAAATATTTTACAACTCTACTATAGTACCATCTTATAAATAAGATGGTACTATAGATGGTATTTTTTAAAAACAATATTTTATTGGGTTATGTTATTTTATTGTGTAAATATATTATTTTAATGTGTTGTATAGTAAAATAAAAGTTTGGATGTTAAGAGCATTTCCAACCGAAAATGTCATCCCATCTTATTTTACCATCTCATAAAGTCATTTTATCAATTATACAATACAATTTTACCATCCCAATTCTACTTATTAAAATAATATTTCTACATAATAAAATAATATATCCCACAATTACTCTCATACAATACAACACATTATTTATTCTTTCTCTCTCTTTCTTTCTGTTCAAGAACCACAATCACCACCACCGTTGCACACCACCACCACCACTGGCAACCCATAATCTACCGTCAACACCAAAAAAAAAAAAAAAAAAAAAAAAAAAAAACCCAGAGAAAAGACCAGAACCACGCTGCTGCATCTACTGCCCTTCGACCATCAACATCACCACCACCACCCTCTCTACCCACACACACACACACAAAAACACAACAATCCACTGTCAAAAACCAGACTCACCACCGTCGAAGCTCGAAGGAAGTGGATTCGCCACTGGGAAGCTTGAAGGAAGTTGATTTTGTTGACCCACGCGGAGAAGGAAAAATGAAAGAGAGAGAGAGTTTCCGGAGAAGAAAAAAAGCGGAGATCCACCACTGCCGATCTCGCTGATCTAGAAACCCACCACGCCAATCTCCAACTCAACCGCGCCGATCTTGCCGATCTAGAGAGTTACCGGAGAAGGAAAAACGTGGAGATCCACCATCGATCTCGCCGATATATCCCACCACGCCGATCTAGACAGTTGCCGGAAAGAGTGAAGATTATTGAGAAGAATCAGAGAGCAAGAATAAGAGAGAGCAGAAAGAAAGAGAGAGAAGGAAGAGAGAGAAAAGAAAGAGAAAATATGAGAGAGGAAAGAGAAATTGCCGGGTTAAGTGAGAGAGGAGAGAGAAATGAGGGCATTAAAAAATATTTTTTTATGCAATTCAGCTACAGTATCATCTCATACCAAAAGGGAAGGGGGAGCACAGCTGCTGAAGTGGGAAGCACAGTAATATAGTAAATGTAAGTAATATATAAAAGCAAAGTGGAACCGTCCAAGAAGGCGGTAGAGCAATATATAAATAAAGTAATTTAAAGCAATAATAAGGCGGTAGAACCAGCCAAGCAGTATAACAAAATAATTATAAGCAATATAACAAAATAATTATGAGGCGGTAGAACAAGCCAAGCAATATAACAAAGCAGTATATTAAAGCAGTTAGGAGGCGGTAGAACCAGTCAAGCAAAGTATTAAACAGTTTAAAATATAATAAATACAAAACTGAAAGTAGTTATTATTGAAACTAGATAATCAACACTTATAGCAGTAGTAGTCACAGGATTACAACAGTTTAACAGTACAAGGCTTGGAGACTAGTTCTAGTTACAAGCTTTGTAAACAAGGTAGTAGTAGGGAAATAGGAGAGTAGTGGGAATCCTAGAGGAGAAAGGAGTCCTAAGGAGAGTCTAGAGAGTTCTTCGTCTAAGGAATTCTATCTCTAAGGAGTTTTGTCTTTCAACTTAAGGGACAACCCCCCTTAAATAGGCAAATTTTTCGGAGTGAACAGTAACCATGAACAGTAACAGTGAACAGTAACTTTTTCACTTTTTGTAACATTTCGTAGCAGGGTCTGAAGCTTCCTTTTTTAACATTTTGTGCTGAGATTTGTGACCAAATCATGAGGAATCTTCTTTATAAAAAGCAGCATCAATTGTAGGAAACAGACAGCGGAATCATCGGGGGTATCTACTTTAGCACTTTGGCCGTTGTGCAGGCCGGACAAACAAGAGAATCAAAACCAATATTGTAGCATTGGCCATTGTGCAGGCCAGACAAATAGGAGAATCAAATTCAATCTTCTGCTAAATCAGGATTGTCTTCTTCATCATGACCAAACCATTCCTGATTGTAAGGGTAATATGGGTTTTTTGAAACAGATACTTCAGAGGACAGTTCATCTTCTAAACCATCATCAGCTACCTTCTCTTTTGAAATCAACTTGAGGAGGGCATATAGAGCATCAGGGTCCTTGCGAATTTCATCTAAAGGGGAACCCTTCTTTTTAGGCTTAACAAAGGATTTACAGTTGTAACAGATGTTGAAGCATGTGCATTAGCTAGTTCAGCCTTCTGCACTGGGGAATTGATCTTAACACCGGGTAAAGCATTTGGGGATGACAAATCCCTAGTAACATTGTTGATAACAGATTGTGTGTGTGGAAACTTATCCCACCATTTGACAAACCATCGGCGTGTGAGAACATCTCCTTTCCTCTCATATTGCCACTTCAGGATCCAGAGAACTTTATATCTCTTAATGAAATGAAGTAAAGGAGAGAATTTAGCACCATAGGAATCAACCTTGAATGTTTTTGAGAAATTTTCAAAAGAATCCTTTAATGGATTTGGAAATATATCAGGAACAGAGCCAAACTGGGTCCACCATCGGCCGAACCAAAGAGGCAAATTGGAACTGAAGTCCTTATCAAAGTTAACAAACCATGAATGAGTCATGTTTTCATTCTGATGAAGCATAAATCTGAACCAAGCAGTGATGTAATCATGGTAGGAGTATGGAACATTGGATTTAGGTAATATCCTTATGGAGGCAAGGTTGGGGCCCCACATTTCTTCAAAAATAATATGATTTAGGAAAACACTATGATAAATAACTTTACTAGTGTTGACCTTATCTTTGATGGCTTTAATAGTGATTGAATTCTCATAGCTTAAGATATCAGCATAGTAATTCACAGTTTTCTCACTATGTTCAGGAATCCAGTGAAACCTTGGGGGAAAATAGCTGGTAGCAAGTCTAAAGGGGTCAGTAATGGAGGCCCTATTTGACTCAATGGAAAACAGGTTTTGGAAATATTGTTTTTTAACATACTGGGAAGTATAGGAAGCTTTGGGGAAAATAGTTTTAACAGGTTGGTTAACAGAGGTTAAAGCATAAGGGTCATAGGATGAGACCAAAACAAAAGAGTAATTAGGTTTAGGAATGGTACCTAAGGGAGTGAAATGGTTAACAATCTCCAATGGAGAAATAGGTTCCTTTTTAACAATTGTTTTATCAGTGGCAGGGCTCTTGTCTTTCGACCGCCTACTTGCCATTGTGACACTGCAGAAATTCACGGGTAAGGAAATCAAGGATTGCATTTTGAGATCCTTTTATATATTCAATATCAAAATCAAAAACACTTAAAATAGCTTGCCATTGGGCAAAAATATGTTTTGAAGCAATATTTTCAACATCTTTTTCAATAACATATTTAGCACTTTTGCAATCAATTTGTAATAAAAACTTTTGGTTTAACAAATCACTTTGAAACTTTGAAATACATAGTACTATAGATAAAATTTCCTTTTTAATAGTACTATAATTTAACTGTGCAGCATTCTAGACTCCAGAATAGAAATGAACAATTTGTTTAGATGAGTCTGGGGAAACTTTCTGTTTCAAAATATCTCCATAACCAATGTCAGAAGCATCAGTTTCAACAATTTTGAAAGCATTAGGAGTGGAAATACCAAGACAAGGCAGTGCCTTAACATGGGACTTGATTTGTTTAATAAGGGAAGTATGAACATCAGACCAGGGTGGAGGATTATTCTGTAACCGATCAAAAAGGGGTTTACATTGTTTCCTCATATCCTTGTAGAAATCAGCAACATAATTCAGAGAGCCAAGAAACCTTTGGAGTTGGGTTTTATCAGTGATAACATCAAGGAATTTATCAGCAAACTGAATGGCTCTATCAATAGGACGAATTTGTCCTTCAGAGATGTCATAGGCAAGGAATCGGATTTTTGTCTGAAACAGTTTGATAGTCCTTCAAGAAGACCATTTCTTTTAATAGTCTCTTGAAATGAACATAGATGTTTCCAATGCTCATCAATAGAATTGAAGTAAACAAGAACATCATTAATGTAAACAATGGTGAAATGGCTGAAGGGATTGAAAATATCATTCATAATGTTTTGGAATTCACTAGGAGTATTCTTAAGACCAAAAGCCATAACATTCCACTCGTAGTGACCAAAATGTGCAGTTTTATACCTATCATTCTCACTAATCTGAACTTGTCAGAATCCAGATTTCATGTCAAACTTGGAAAACACTATGGCATCACTCAGTCTATGGACTAAGTCATTCTTGTTTGGAATAGGGTACCTAATCCATTATAAGACTTTGTTCAAAGGTTTGAAATTGATCACTAGACGAGGAGTTCCTCTCTCTATTTCAGCATTTTTTTGCACATAGAAAGCAGCACAAGACCAAGGGGACTTGCTATTTCTGATCAATTTTTTATCAAGCAAATCTTGGATTTCCTTTTTACAAAACTCAACCATTTCAGCATTCATCTGAATGGGGCGAGCTTTAGTAGGAATATTTTTCTCATTAAAATCTTTAATATATGGCAAGTTAACAATGTGTTTCTTCCTATGCCAAAAATGCATTGGGAATGTCAAAGCAAACATCAAAATTATTAATTTTTTATTGTAACAATTTATCAAAAAGCTGTTCAGCAATTTTCTTGAATCTAACTTCTTGCTTAAGGAAATTGAGATGATTAGTCTTAGCATGAATTAGAGTCAAAGCATTTTCAGTATCAATCTCAAATTTTGAAGCAAATTTGAATTTTACTTTCTGTCCAAAAGGATCAGTAGTAATTCCATCATGTTCAACAAGAAAGGGATACAAAGCATTGATGAAAGGGAGACCAAGTATCACTTTATCAGTCATGTTTTTAACAAGAACAGAAGGAATCTTGAAACAAACATTATCATGACAAACATGAGCATTATTCAATTCATATTTAATTTTCATTTGAGTTCCATTAGCAGAAACCAATCTTTCAGTCGACTTTTCAAAATATTTTGAAGGAATTAATCCTTCTTGGATACAGTTCATATCTGCACCAGGATCAATCATAGCAATAACATTGAAATGATAATCATGAGAAACAATAATTTTAACTTTTGTAAACCATTTTGGAGGAAGCAATTTATTAACAAGATTAAGCTGAGAATCAATGAGAACATCAGCAATACCTTTATCAGAAAGAAGAGCCTGTTGACTGGATTCATCTCCATCTTTGAGCTCATCTTGTTCATTATCAAACTGATGCTTATCAAGATTTTTATCAATTCTTAGCAGAAGAAATTCTTGTTTAAGATCATTGTTATCACTTTTAATGCTTTTTAATTCATTTTATAATTCAATTATCTCTTGTTTAACAACAGTGATCTCATGTTGGAGCTCATTAACAGTTAATTCTTTGGATTTCTTTTTGTTAAATCTTTCCAAAGTTTCTTCAAAACTTATTGTTGCTTTCAATTTTTTTTTATCATTTTCATCTTTTTTCAAATTTTTCTTAAGCTTATCAAGATATTCTTTTTGCAATTCGGGATTTTCAATTTGACTTATCAATTTGATTAACAAGCTTTCATTTTCTTCGCTTTTGGTGAGAACATTAAGGGTCCGTTCGGTTGGAGGAGTGAAAAAGTGGGAGGATGGAAAATTATGGGAGGATGGAAAATATTTAGTTTTCCCTCTTGTGTGTTCGGTTGGAGGAGTGGAAAAGTGAGAGGATGGAAAACTCTTGTGTTCGGTTGGAGAGAAAAAATGGAAAGATGGAAAATGTAATTTATATAAATTGACTATTATACCCTTGTTACATAATATGTAAAAAATAGATTTATTTGTACTCATTAAATAATATAAAATTTACCACATCATATATACAAATTTATATTATTATTTATATTATTATAATGTAAAAATTAGCTCAGGTCACATTAAACAAAAAAGAGAGAGAGAGAGAGAGAGAAAGAAGAGAGAAGAGAAGGTTGTAACGTTGAAAAAGAAAAAAAAAAGTTCAGGTCTGACGTTGAAGAAAGAAAAGAAAAGGAAAGAAAAAAGAAAAAAAAAAGTTGTCACGTTGAAAAAAAAAAAATCAAGTTTGACTGACGTTGAAGAAAGAAACGAAAAGGAAAGAAAAAAGAAAAAAAAGAAAAAGAACGTTGTCACGTTGAAAAAAAAAAAGTTTAGGTCTGACGTTGAAGAAAGAAAAAAAAAAGGAAAGAAAAAAAAAAGAACGTTGTCATGTTGAAAAAAAAAAAAAAAAGTTCAGGTCTGACGTTGAAAAAAAGAAGAAGAAGAAAACATTGGAAAAAAATAGGTAGAAATAAGGCATTTTTGTAAATGTGTTGTTATAGCACTTTTCTCTCCAGATTTTCCTTCTGATTTGGAACGAAAAAAAAAATGTAGGCCCGGAGAGAAAATTTTATCTCGAGTTTTCTCTCTTTCCTATTTTCCTTCCTCAAACGAACAACGAAAAATAGTATTTTCTATCCTATTTTCCTCTCTTTATTTTCCATCCTCCTTGTTTTCACTCCAAACGAACAGAACCTAACAGTTTTAATAATATTGCAACAAGAATCTCTACAACCAAGTTTAACAGTAGGTGAACCAGAGGAATCATCATCAGATTGGTAACAAGAATCAGATGAAGAAGAAAAATCGTCTTCCAAGGAATCAGATGAGACATTTGATTCAAGGATTCAGAATAGTTCTTCTTGATCATTACCATTAATGTTTAACATATCAAGTTTATTTTTTCAGCTTACCAGGTTTTTGCTTACAGTCTTTACTGAAATGACCAGATTTTCCACAATTGAAACATTTACCTTTACCAGATTTTTGTTTATCATATCTTTTAGAAACATTTTTCTTTTTAGCATAAAAATCATTGGGTTTGACAAAGTTGGTTCTGTATCTTTTATGTTTTTTATGGTTATAATTTTTGTGACCTCTATCATGTTTTTTCCCTTTTTACCTGGAGACAGTTCTCGTAAACTGTAAAGGGACAAAAGTGAAGGCTTCTCCTTTCAAAATTGCTGATGCTGATACTCCTATTTTTAGTATTATTGAACAGAACAATTTTACTAATGAATCCTTGCATATTATTGGTCAACAGCTTGACCGCATTAAAGAAAAAATTGTTGAAAAAACTGTTCTTCCAAAACCGAAAGTTGTTGAAAAATCTGCTGTTCCAAAACCTGAGAAACCTTTGATTGATTTACCCAGTCAAAGAGAAAAATTGAATTTTAAAACTTCTCAGGCAAAAACTTTTGAAATTGTTGAAAAAATGCTTTCTGATTTAAAGGTTAAAACTGAAGGTACTTCCATAAGTGCTGCTCGAACTATTTCAAGAAATGAAAAAGAAAATGTTTTTGAAGAAAACATGGATTCTGATTCATTGTCTTCTGTTTCAGCTAAAAAGATTTTTGATGATGATATACCAGAAATTAAAAGATTTGTTGGAAAGCCCAATCCTATGTCTTTTACAAAAAACTGATATTCAAAACCTACTCCTCCTGATATATAGTTTGAAGAAAGACCTTTTCAAACTCAGTTTTCAATTTTTGCTGATAAACTTTATGAATGGAATATTGATGGTTTATCTGAACAAGAAATAATTAATAAAATGGCTCAAATGTTTATGGTTGGAACTGCTTACTTGAATAACCATAGTTCTGGTCACTCTGAAATTGTTGAACTTCTTGTTACTGGTTTTTTTGGTACTCTTCGTGGATGGTGGGATTCGTATCTCACAGAAGAATCCAGAGATTCTATTAAATCTGCTGTTAAAAAGAATGATGAAGGTTTTCCTATTTTTGATGAAAATCAAGGTCGAGGTATCCCTGATGGTGTTAATACTTTGATCTATACTATTCTCAAACATTTTGTTGGTACTCCATCCAATGTTTCATCCCGAATTTCTGATTATCTAAATAATTTGAGATGTCCTACTATGTCTGATTATAGATGGTATCAAGATGTTTTCCTTTCCAGAGTAATGCTCCAGAAAGATTGCTACAAGCCTTATTGGAAAGAAAAGTTTATTGACGTTCTACCTCCTATCTTTGCTCATAAGGTAAAACAAGAGTTAATTGGTAAAAATGATTCCATTGATTATGATAATTTAACTTATGATGATATTTTAAGCACTATTAAAAGACTTGGTATTAAGATGTGTAATGATGAAAAATTGTTAAAATACCAATTAAAAAATAAGAGAAAAGCTAAATATGAAATGGGTAATTTCTGTGAACAATATGGTTTGCCCCCTATTGCTCCTTCCAGACTAAAAGGGAAAAAACATGATAGAGGTCACAAAAATTATAACCATAAAAAACATAAAAGATACAGAACCAACTTTGTTAAACCCAATGATTTTTATGCTAAAAAGAAAAATGTTTCTAAAAGATATGATAAACAAAAATCTGGTAAAGGTAAATGTTTCAACTGTGAAAAACCTGGTCATTTCAGTAAAGACTGTAAGCAAAAACCTGGTAAGCTGAAAAATAAACTTGATATGTTAAACATTAATGATAATGATCAAGAAGAACTATTTTGAATCCTTGAATCGAACGTCTCGTCTGATTCCTTGGAAGACAATTTTTCTTCTTTATCTGATTCTTGTTACCAATCTGATGATGATTCCTCTAGTTCACCTACTGTTAAACTTGGTTGTAGAGATTCTTGTTGCAATGTTATTAAAATTGTTAATGTTCTCACTAAAAGTGAAGAAAATGAAAGCTTGTTAATCAAATTGATAAGTCAGATTGAAAATCTTGAATTGCAAAAAGAATATCTTGATAAGCTTAAGAAAAATTTGAAAAAGATGAAAATGATAAAAAATTGAAAGTGACAATAAGTTTTGAAGAAACTTTGGAAAGATTTAACAAAAGAAATCCAAAGAATTAACTGTTAATGAGCTCCAACATGAGATCCCTGTTGTTAAACAAGAGATAATTGAATTAAAAAAATGAATTTAAAAGCTTTAAACGTGATAACAATGATCTTAAACAAGAATTGTTTCTGCTAAGAATTGATAAAAATCTTGATAAACATCAGTCTAACAATGAACAAGATGAGCTCAAAGATGGAGATGAATCTAGTCAACAGGCTCTTCTTTCTGATAAAGGCATTGCTGATGTTCTCACTGATTCTCAGCTTAATCTTATTAATAAATTGCTTCCTCCAAAATGGTTTACAAAAGTTAAAATTGTTGTTTCTCATGATTATCATTTCAATGTTATTGCTATGATTGATTTTGGTGCGGATATGAATTGTATCCAAGAAGGATTAATTCCTTCAAAATATTTTGAAAAGTCGACTGAAAGATTGGTTTCTGCTAATGGTACTTAAATGAAAATTAAATATGAATTGAATAATGCTCATGTTTGTCATGATAATGTCTGTTTCAAGATTCCTTCTGTTCTTGTTAAAAACATGACTGATAAAGTGATACTTGGTCTCCCTTTCATCATGCTTTGTATCCCTTTCTTGTTGAACATGATAGAATTACTATTGATCCTTTTGGACAGAAAGTAAAATTCAAATTTGCTTCAAAATTTGAGATTGATACTGATAATGCTTTGACTCTGATTCATGCTAAGACTAATCATCTCAATTTCCTTAAGCAAGAAGTTAGATTCAAGAAAATTGCTGAACGGCTTTCTGATAAATTGTTACAATAAAAAATTAATAATTTTCAGAAAATGTTGATTGATGATGTTTGCTCTGATATTCCCAATGCATTTTGGCATAGGAAGAAACACATTGTTAACTTGCATTATATTAAAGATTTTAATGAGAAAAATATTCCTACTAAAGCTCGCCCCATTCAGATGAATGCTGAAATGGTTGAGTTTTGTAAAAAAGAAATCCAAGATTTGCTTGATAAAAAAATGATCAGAAATAGCAAGTCCCCTTGGTCTTGTGTTGTTTTCTATGTGCAAAAAAATGCTGAAATAGAGAGAGGAACTCCTCGTCTAGTGATCAGTTACAAACCTTTGAACAAAGTCTTAGAATGGATTAGGTACCCTATTCCAAACAAGAATGACTTAGTCCATATATTGAGTGATGTCGTAGTGTTTTCCAAGTTTGACATGAAATCTGGATTCTGGCAAGTTCAGATTAGTGAGAATGATAGGTATAAAACTGCTCCTTTTGGTCACTATGAGTGGAATGTTATGCCTTTTGATCTTAAGAATGCTCCTAGCGAATTCCAAAACATTATGAATGATATTTTCAATCCCTTCAGCCATTACACCATTGTTTACATTGATGATGTTCTTGTTTACTCCAATTCTATTGATGAGCATTGGAAACATCTATGTTCATTTCAAGAGACTATTAAAAGAAATGGTCTTGTTGTCTCTACTAAGAAGATCAAACTGTTTCAGACAAAAATCCGATTCCTTGCCTATGACATCTCTGAAGGACAAATTCGTCCTATTGATAGAGCCATTCAGTTTGCTGATAAATTCCCTGATGTTATCACTGATAAAACCCAACTCCAAAGGTTTCTTGTCTCTCTGAATTATGTTGCTGATTTCTACAAGGATATGAAGAAACAATGTAAACCCCTTTTTGATCGGTTACAGAATAATCCTCCACCCTGGTCTGATGTTCATACTTCCCTTATTAAACAAATCAAGTCCCATGTTAAGGCACTGCCTTGTCTTGGTATTTCCACTCCTAATGCTTTCAAAATTGTTGAAACTGATGCTTCTGACATTGGTTATGGAGGTATTTTGAAACAGAAAGTTTCCCCAGACTCATCTGAACAAATTGTTCATTTCTATTCTGGAGTCTAGAATGCTGCACAGTTAAATTATAGTACTATTAAAAAGGAAATTTTATCTATAGTACTATGTATTTCAAAGTTTCAAAGTGATTTGTTAAACCAAAAGTTTTTATTACAAATTGATTGCAAAAGTGCTAAATATGTTATTGAAAAAGATGTTGAAAATATTGCTTCAAAACATATTTTTGCCCGATGGCAAGCTATTTTAAGTGTTTTTGATTTTGATATTGAATATATAAAAGGATCTGAAAATGCAATCCCTAATTTCCTTACCCGTGAATTTCTGCAGTGTCACAATGGCAAGTAGGCGGTCGAAAGACAAGAGCCCTACCACTGATAAAACAATTTTTAAAAAGGAACCTATTTCTCCATTGGAGATTGTTAACCGTTTCACTCCCTTAGGTACCATTCCTAAGCCTAATTACTCTTCTGTTTTGGTCTCATCCTATGATCCTTATGCTTTAACTTCTGTTAACCAACCTGTTAAAACTATTTTCCCCAAAGCTTCCTATACTTCCTAGTATGTTAAAAAACAATATTTCCAAAACCTGTTTTCCATTGAGTCAAATAGGGCCTCCATTACTGACCCCTTTAGACTTGCTACCAGCTATTTTCCCCCAAGGTTTCACTGGATTCCTGAACATAGTGAGAAAACTGTGAATTACTATGCTAATATCTTAATCCATGAGAATTCAATCACTATTAAAGCCATCAAAGATAAGGTCAACACTAGTAAAGTTATTTATGACAATGTTTTCCTAAATCATATTATTTCTGAAGAAATGTGGGGTCCCAACCTTACCTCTACAAGGATATTACCCATATCCAATGTTCCATACTCCTACCATGATTACATCACTGTTTGGTTCAGATTTATGCTTCATCAGAATGAAAACTTGACTCATTCATGGTTTATTAACTTTGATAAGGACTTCAGTTCCAATTTGCCTCTTTGGTTCAGCCGATGGTGGAACCAGTTTGGCTCTGTTCCTGATATATTTCCAGATCCATTAAAGGATTCTTTTGAAAATTTCTCAAAAACATTCAAGGTTGATTCCTATGGTGCTAAATTCTCTCCTTTACTTCATTTCATTAAGAGATATAAAGTTCCTTGGATCCTGAAGTGGCAATATGAGAAGGAAGGAGATGTTCTCACACGCCGATGGTTTGTCAAATGGTGGGATAAGTTTCCATACACACAATCTGTTATCAACATTGTTACCAGGGATTTGTCATCCCCAAATGCTTTACCCGGTGTTAAGATCAATTCTCCAGTGCAGAAGGCTGAACTAGCTAATGCACATGCTTCTACTTCTGTTACAATTGTTAAATCCTCTGTTAAGCCTAAAAAGAAGGGTTCCCCTTTGGATGAAATTCGCAAGGACCCTGATGCTCTATATGCCCTCCTCAAGTTGCTTTCAAAAGAGAAGGTAGCTGATGATGGTTCAGAAGATGAACAGTCCTCTAAAGCATCTGTTTCAAAAAACCCATATTACCCTTACAATCAAGAATGGTTTAGTCATGATGAAGAAGACAATCCTGATTTAGCAGAAGATTGAATTTGATTCTCCTATTTGTCTGGCCTGCACAATGGCCAACGCTACAATATTGGTTTTGATTCTCTTGTTTGTCTGGCCTGCACAACGGCCAAAGTGCTAAAGTAGATACCCCCGATGATTCCGCTGCCTGTTTCCCACAATTGATGCTACTTTTTATAAAGAAGATTCCTCATGATTTGGTTACTACTCTCAGCACAAAATGTTAAAAAAGGAAGCTTCAGACCTTGCTACGAAATGTGACAAAAAGTGAAAAAGTTACTGTTCACTGTTACTGTTCATGGTTACTATTCACTCCGAAAAATTTGCCTATTGGGGTTGTCCCTTAAGTTGAAAGACAGAACTCCTTAGAGACAGAATTCCTTAGACGGAGAACTCTCTAGACTCTCCTCAGGACTCCTTTCTCCTTTAGGATTCCCACTACTCTCCTATTTCCCTACTACTACCTTGTTTACAAAGCTTGTAACTAGAACTAGTCTTCAAACCTTGTACTGTTAAACTGTTGTAATCCTGTGACTACTACTACTGTAAGTGTTGATTATCTAGTTTCAATAATAACTACTTTCAGCTTTGTATTTATTATATTTTAAACTGTTTAATACTTTGCTTGGCTGGTTCTACTACCTCCTAATTGCTTTAATATACTACTTCGTTATATTGCTTGGCTGGTTCTACCGCCTCATAATTATTTTGTTATATTGCTTATAATTATTTTGTTATACTGCTTGTCTGGTTCTACCACCTTATTATTGCTTTAAATTACTTTGATTATATTTTGCTCTACCGCCTTCTTGGACGGTTCTACTTTACTTTTATATATTACTTACATTTACTATATTACTGTGCTTCCATATTGTGCTCCCCTCTTCAGCAGCTGTGCTCCCCCCTCCCTTTTGGTATTTGAGATGGTACTATAGCTTTGAGATGGTACTATAGCTTTATCTCAAAATAATTTTGACTTTTTAGCATTGGCCTTTCCATTGTTGAGCAGTTTTGAAGCTTAAATGCCAAATGTTCCTTACATTTGGCATATACAAGCCCCACTGCTGAATCTCTAAGTATACTACAAAATGGTATGGTATAATAAATAAGTAACTTTTGAGATGATAAAATAGGATATTTTATAGATACTGGATGCTAATATCCTACAAAATATCCTATTTTACCATCTCAAAAGTTACTTTATCTATTATACCATATCACTTTACAACACATTCAACATCCTAAACTCTATTTCTTTTCTCACTTTATGTAAATATTCTTTTTTATTCTTTTTTTACTATTTATCTCTCTTCATCTTCCGTTTCCTTTTCCTCTTCCTCTCTTTCTCCCTCTTCCTCTAGTCTCCGACAATAACAGAAAAATAAAAACCCAAAAACAACCACGCCAAAACCCACCAAAACTGCCAAAAACCAGCCACAACAACCACAAAAACTTTGAAAAAAAAAAAAAAACACACACACACACACACACAACACACTACACACTACACATACACAGCACCCAAACCACCCAGAAGAACCATCAAACCCATGTCTACAACGGAGCCATCAAATGTTAACACCATACACTGATCTCCTCCACAACCACACATCGATCTCAACACCACAACCCACATCAGCTACCACACACACACAACACCCAAACCCATAAACCCATAATCACACACAATGCACAAACCGATAAACTCACACACATAACACCCAAACCCATAAACCCACCATTGCCGATCTCCACGCGAACCACGCCTTCACACCACTATAGGCCAATCTCAACGCCTTCACCACAGGTTGATCTCCACAGCATCATCTCCATGCCAATCTGAGAGAGAGGAAGAAGAGAAAGAGAGAGAAAGACTAAGACAAAGAGAGTGAAGTGAGAGGTTGAGATGAGAAAATGAGATATGCTTGGATGAGAGAGAGATAAAAGTGAGTCAATAAAGAGAGAGAGAGAGAGAGTGGAGAAATTATAAAAATATAGTGGAATAAGTTTTGCAAGTTGCTACAGTTTCGACATACATATATCCAGATTAGAGCAACCACATCAACTTGTGTATAGTTTTGCAAAATAGAAAAAATTACTCCTTTTACACATTTTGGCCCCAAAAAAACACCACATCAGCTTGTGTAAAATTGTGGATTTATACACAATTACTACAGTAACCGCACATATATGCATGGTTACTGTAGCTTGTCCATTTATTATTTTATTAATTTTCTCTCTCTCTCTCTTGTCTTTAATTGGTCTCCGTTTTTCTCTCTCTTGTCTTTGCTTCTTTTTCCTTCTCTCTCTCTCTCACTCCTCATTCACTCTCTGCTTCAACCACTCATCTATAAGCTCTTCTTTCTTCAAGCATTTTTTCTACATTGTTTTTTTTTTCTACATCTTTAAGCTTTCAACCATCTGGTAAATGGAGAACATGGCATCCTCTTCGCTCCAATCAACCTTGGTTTCGGGTTGAATGGGTCTGGGTTTCAACTTCATTTGGGTTTCAGCTCCAATCAACCATGAGAATGAGAAACAAAAAAAGCACAAAGCAAGTAAATAGATCTAGGTTTCGGCTTGATGGTGGCTGGGTGATGATGACGGTGGTTGGGTCTAAGAGAGAGAGAGAGAGAGAGAGAGAGAGAGAGAGAGAGAGGCAGTAAGAGAGGCCATGAGTGAGAATATAATAAAAAATGTGTAGAATTGAAAAAATGATGTGGGGGATTTGTAAAAATAAATGTGTAAAATAGAAAAAGTAGGTTTTAGATGTGCAAAATGGAAAATTTTTTGCACATACTAATGGGGATGCTCTAATCCTTCATTTTTTTTCAAAATTTTTTTTTTTCAGAGATGGGATTTGAACCGGTGACCTCAAGGTTGTGAGCCTTGCGAGCTACCAACCTGCTCTGCCCCGTGACAAAAAGAGGGACTAGGAACTAATGGACAAAGAAGGATTGAGTACACCCCTCTACCATATTGGTACAAATAGAATAGCCTATTTATACATAATGGTAAAGGGGCTCCTCTATGATCATAGAAATGAATATAAAAAATGAAATGATATTTTAATGCTTACCAACTTGACCTTGATGCTCCAGGCAACAAATATGCATGAACCATTTCATGAAGTATGTGTCCAAATAACCCAAAGTCTCGATAGTTAGCTCTCGGTCTTCCGGTTTAAAAACGACATCGATGAAGACATGTAGGTGCACTATTACGCGGTAGGGATTGTAACTTTCCATGAATTTCCCATTTCTCACTCAAAAATGGAACTTTACCTACTCCTTTTTTGGGGGGATCGATGAATCAAATGATATTTTTGTTCCAATTTTTTCCTCTTCTTTACCCTCTAAATTAAACCTTTTCTTGCCATAATGGTTCGGTTCTTCCTATTAGTGTCAATGATAAAAGTCAGATCCTAGATGTAGAAATAGTAGAAATATAAGAAGGTGGACCCCCTTCTGCATTGAAAGAAATGATATTATTGAGGATATAACACATAAGAATTAATCAAATTTGCCCGATGTAGAGGCAATCAAGAAAGCCGCATAAGTGAATATTTAATTTAAAGAAAAATGGGCTAATCCAACCAATCTTGCTTGCACAATGGAAAGAGCTACTAGTTTATCTCTCCATTGAATTAAATTAGCCAAAGGTGTGCATTCATAAGCCCATGCTAAAGTTTCAATCAATTCTTGCCAATATCCACACTAGGAAATTAAGAACATAAATTCAGTAGCCTAAACAAGATGTCCAAATAAGAACATCCACGCCTAAATTGATAAACTATTCATGCCAAAAGGGTTATATCTATTGATAAGTTGTGAAGAGTTTAACCATAGATAATCTCTTAACCATCCCATCAAATAAGTGGAAGATTCATTAAATTGTGAAACGTTATTCTGCCATAATGTGATGTGCTTCCAATGCCAATAAAAAGTAACCCATCCAATGGTATTTAACATCCAAAAAATTGCCAAATAAAATGCGTCCCAAGCCAAAATATCACAAGTACCGCCTCGTCCTAGACCATCGCAAGGAAAACTATAACCAAAATCCTTTTTATCTAGCATTAACTTGGAATCACGTGCATCTAAAGCACCTTTTACTAAGATCAATGTAGTTGTATGTAAACCTAGAGCAATAGCATGATGAACCAAGAAGTCTCCAAGCCCTATTGTTAAAAATAGTGAATTACTATTCTCATTAATAGCATTTAACCAACAGGGCAACCATATGCTTCGACCCGCGTTGAATGTTGGGCCGCTTGTTGAAGATAAAAGTACATCGAACCCATATAAAGTTTTACCATGAGCAGATTGTATCCATTGGGCAAATATGGGTTCGATCAAGATTTGTTTCTTGGGAGTACCAAAAGCAAGCATGACATCATTATGAACATAAAGTCCCAAAGTATGAAATCCCAAAAAAAGGTTGGCCCAACTTAAATGGGATATGATAGCTTCCTTATGGTCCAACATTCTTGCCAATACATTATCCTTATTTGTTCCGGATTGTAATCTCTAATAAAAAATATAGCTCCATGAGCAAAAACTCCTGTCATGATGAATCCTGCAATGTATTGGTGATGCATATATAAAGCGGCTTGAGTAGTAATGTCATGTGCTATGAATGCATAAGCAGGTTAAGAGTACATATGTTAAGCTACCAAGGAAGTAATAACCCCCTAAAGAGGCTAGAGCAAGGCCTAATTGAAAATGAATCGAATTATTGATTGTGTCATAAAGACCTTTATGTCCATGCCCTAATCGCCCCCCTAGAGGAGTATGTGCTTCTAAAAGATCTTTTATACTATGCCTAATATCGAAGTTCATTCTATACATATGACCGGCAACGAGAAAAATAAATGCAATAGCTAAATGGTGATGAGTAATATCAGTCAGCCATAAACTCAGCATTTGCGAATGAAATCCCCCGAGAAGGGTTAGAATGTCAATTCCTGTGCCTTGGGAGGTACCAAATAAATGACTACCCAAATCGGGGTTTTGACCATAAAGATTCCACTGATCTGTAAAAAGTGGGCCTAATCCTTGGGGATGTGGCAATACCTCTGTTGAGGACAAATTTTTTCACGCCACATGGCTTAATTTCATTGGCGACCCGCACCACATCAACACTATCATGGATTTTGGAAAAATCTCTTTTAAAGCCCAAAAAGCCCATATTTACATAAAAAAGGCGTCAAAGCCCATAGTTCGCACTTGTGGTACAACATCTCATTTTTGGCTCATGATTCAAGCTCATGAGTCTCATCGAGAGAATTTTGGGAGTCGTGGTTTGGACAGCCAAGAAGTATGTTCAGTAAAGCTCCAGCGGTTCAAAGTTGATAAAGGAAAGCATGTTGCTTGGCATGTCTTCCCCAATTCCCTGAACTCTGACGGGTCAGTGTGCAATAGGTAACATTGGGTAAGCCTCTCATATCACATAACACTTAAAATGATAAAACTCCCCATGCTCTTTACATAAAAATTAATGTCCATCATATAATATAAATTTTAAAATATAAATTTTAAAATATAATTATATCACATTATTATTTGTCATACAAATCAATTCCAAGCACATAGCTAAATATATATATATATATATATATTAGCATCTCATATCTAGTATTAAATGCTCTATTTACTCTCCAAGATTTAGTTAAAATACAAAAAGATCATAATTACATCTTTAAAACTTCATCAAATATCAACCAAAAAGTTTACTTACCAAAATTATATATGGATTAAACATCTAATTTCTTCCAAGAGAGGAAACTTAACTGAAAATACCAAAAAAACAGCTCCAGTGGTAGCTGCAACAGCTTCTGCAACTCCAGCGGAAGCTGCAGACAGCTTCTGCAGAAGCTGTAACAGCTCCAGCTATGTTACAGAAGCTCCAGCAGATTGACACATGTCCTAAAATGATGTCATTTGCCTATTAATACCCAAAGAAACAAGAGGATTTCATAAAGATTACCTTACCATTTTTAGTTTAACCATGAGTTTAATGCCAAGTATTATCCTCCAAGCAAATGATTTCATTTAAATGACATCATCCAGCTTTGTCATCAATGATGTCCTAAAATTTCTTCTTTTGGTTGAAAAACAAAAGACCACTTACCTTGTCAAAGATTTTCCCCTATTTGCCAATTTTCCCTTCAACTAAGTTTTGATCTAGTTACACACTTGGCTCTATATAAAGAGGACCAAGCTACACACTAGAGCATTCTATTCCTCTCCCACTCCATGGTTTTGAAGCTCCACTCATTTTGCTACCACATACATATTTTCCTGCTACCACATACATATTTTCCTACTTCCCCATCTCCCTTACCAAATTCCTCTTCATAAATAAGAACACAACACACATATTACAATACACCATTATCCATTACTCATCTTTCCCACACTCCATGATTCTAAAACTTCATCATTTTTGTTGTCCAAAAACACATCTCCATCTCATTCTTTATTTCCCTTACAAAAATCTTTATTCTTAGAAAGGAACATAACTCATGACATAACATAAAAAACCACTCCAGCGGCAGCCCTAATCTCATGTATTTACCACATTTAACCTTCATATCATCTATCTCGCACTTCCATATATTTCACAAACACATTCCCCGCAAAATACTCATACATACCTCTCATACATCTTTAAATTCCATATCCAACAAAGTATCTACATATAATTCTCATATATAATACAAACATCATATCTCACAACATATATATATATATATATATGTATGTATTTCTTACCATCTCCACACATCTTAAAACATACCAAACACTTTTCCAAGAACTCATTACTAAAAGCCCTTTCTTATAAAAGGCAAAAACTTATAAGATCAAAAGCCCTTCTTATAGAAGGCAACATCACTCAAACTTGACAAAAAGCTAAAAGAGCATTACATGGGGAAAATCATTTAAGTGCATGATTAAGGGGGACAAACTTAACCAACCAATGCACACGGCTGGACATGCTCTCTCTCCCTCCAGTTGCACCCATTTTTCCCTTTCAAATATGAAGGTTGCTAAAATGTTAAGTCTACTGATGCTACAGCTGGAGCTGCAGAGCATGAAGGTTGCTGAAATGTTAAGTCCACTGATGCTACGGCTGGAGCTGCTGAACATGAAAGTTGCTGAAATGCTAAGTCCACTGATGCTACGACTGGAGCTGCAAAATATGAAGATAAGTCATTACATTTTATCCTCAAATTTATATTATTAAATATATTTTATTCATTATTATTTTACCGCTGGATGCAAGCCATTTAACATCATCTCACCATTTAATAAATATGGTCTCACTAATACTTCATTAATAAACATATGTATTAATAAATTGAATCCATATCACCATTGGACACATATTATTTGGACATGAATCACTATTGGACACATATTATTTGGACATGAACCATCATTGGACATATTATTTGGACATGAACCACCATTGGACATATATTATTTGGACATTGACCATTGATGGACATACATTACTTGGACATGAACCATTATCGGACATACCTTATTATGTTAAACATGAACCGTGAACCGCAACTTGACATGGACTATTGGACTCATCCCATTGTTGGACATTTAACACCTAATTAATTATTTTCTAACATTGGACATCACTTAACATACATGATAACAACATATCAACTTACCATTTAATCAAAGCTATTATGCTTAGCATATTATTTATTTATTTATTTATTCAACCATTATCATGATTCTAAAACTTTGGGCCTTTATTTATTTTGTAGGCTTAAAAATACACCGGAAGCCATTGGAATATGCGGCCCAATGTTGAGTTCCGGGTTGGACTCCCCAAAACAAATCCGGGCTTAGCAAAGTCACTCTAAAGACACGTGGCAACGCGCAAAAAACGTCCCCGACATTCTGGCGACTCCACTGGGGAGTCAAAAAAGTATAGCCTTATCATGCCTCCAAAAGTCTAGAATCACATATCATGAAGGGGATCTCAACTTCGACATATCACACCCTCAATATCTCTTGATCCAGCAGCTCGCGGAACAATATCACATCACACATGATATTGGCTTTATGAAGGGGTCAATAAAGCACTTTACTATCAATCTTTCAGCTTATTCAATTAGGCCAATCAATATTGGGCTCACAAAGGATTATCCTTCTAAATTACTGCTGAAACAATAGAAATAATGGCATCATAGATCATACAATGGCAAAAGAGGCTCGATCTCTTCAACTTCTTCGCCAGCGACTATAGATCCACCAACAATTAAATTAAAGCTCAGACAAAAAGAAAGATAACAATGCACATATGTATGTTTATATACATGCATAGAAGAATGAGCACTATTTGTTTTCCTTCAAAATCACAAAACATTTTTTTTTTATTTGCCTTTGGCTCAAAAATGGTTTCTTGCAAAAAAAAAAAAAGGAACACAGTAGCTACGGCTGGAGGTGTCCTTTGCCATGAAAAGTACAATATTTACACGTGAATGCCTAAAAGAAAAGGGTAATAATGCGTGTTCGTATGTTAGTATACATGTGTATACATATACGCAAATAAACAAACATTATTTTATCATAAAACTTCTTTTTTTTTGAAAAAGGAAAACCGTTTTGGCTCAAAAAAAATATATTTGTTGCAAAAAAAAAAGGGGCACAGTAGCTACGGCTGGAGGTGTCCTCCGCTATGAACAGTGCAACATTTTCACATGAACAGTTAGGAAAAACATGTGCACACATAAAAAAGTAACAATGGTCAGCCCCTTTTATGCAGAAAAATTTATTTGGGGGCATGAACCTTTTACAAATCATAAGTTTTTCTATCCCTTTTATGCAGAAAAATTTCTTTATGCAGAGAAATTTCTTTATGCAGAAAATTTTTATGCAGAAAAATTTCTTTATGCAGAAAAATTCCTTTTATGCAGAAAAGTTTCTTTATGCAGAAAATTTCCTTTATGCAGAAAATTTTTATGCAGAAAAATTCCTTTTATGCAGAAAATTTTCTTTATGCAGAGAAATTTATTTATGCAAAAAAATTCCCTTATGCAAAAAAAATTACTTTAGGGTGTGAACCCCTCTACAAGACAATGTCCATAATTGACTAGTCCTTCTTTCACAAGCAATGTTGGTCTCCACAATTGAATGACCCTTTGCACAAATAACAACAACACTTACAACTAGACAAATCATGACTAAATAAGTTTTCTATAGCTGAATGGTTTCGTATACATGAATAGTTACAACACCTAGAAGAGCTTTTTTCCTCCTATTACAAAAGAGAAAGAGGAGAGAAGTCTTTATAACTAGAGTCTCAAAACATGTAGTAACACATTAGATAAATATTACATCCCAACAGAGTTACCCACTAGAAAAATAAACTAAAGCGTGAGTAGCCTCATCCAATATGCCACCAAAGGTTTCCGTGGAGGTGGAGCTATCGCTAGTGGGTAAGAACAGCATGATTGAATTCTTTTGACTTGTCAAAAGGGATAGTTCCGCTGACTTTGCTGCAACTTCCTTCTCTAATTCTGCAATCTTCACCGCAAGCTCAGCCAACTTCATCTCACCATCACAAATGATGCATGAGGCAGCAGTAGTTTTGAGCTAATCAAGAATGATCCCAAAATAAGTTTAAAAGCACTTTTATATCCAAAAGAAACAAAAGCATAAGGAAGCATCCGGCAACAAATCACAGCCACAATGTGAATAAACCCGGCTGCGAAATAGATGAATATATATTGTTACTCATAGTGACACGTGAGGCTTAGTTGCCTCAAATAGAAGGGTCTTAGGCTGAATGAAGCTAGTACAATACTCACGGCTGTATCCAAAAGAGAACATATCTAATGGAAGAAGAATTCTTGTCTAGCAGTATAGCGGAACCATTTAAGGGACCTCCAGCAGTACCTAGCGTACCTTCTCCATCTAATGAATAGTACATTGACATCTTTGCTTAGGGGTACAACATGATACTCAGTTCAAATCCTAACTTGGTGATACATGCTCTCAATGTCAAACCATGGAGAGACTTATCGTGGCATATGGACTCTCCACAGCTGTACTCATGTCATCATGCTGCTGGACTGCCATCAGTTCACTGATATACGGCTAGAGCCACGAACTTTCAAGATAAGTCATTACATCGCTATCTTTAAATTTATATATGTTACTCTACTATACTCACATCACTCAGTACAAATTACTTTAATATTATATCACATTCATCATTCAATTAAGACTATCATGTTTTATATATATATTTATATATATATATATATATATTACTTTATCTTTACCATTATTGCAACCATTGATCAAAAATTATTATGTGAAACATGTTGTTTGTTTCAAACATGTTGTTTGCCCATTTTGTAGGCATAAAACCCATAAGAATTTTCATCCCAATATAGAAGCCTGAATCATCCAAGAAATTCAATAACTCCTTGCCACTGGAATCACCAATTTTATTCCAATCAATAAAAGAAAGTTTTTCTGAATCATCCGCTGAACCAAGTAGATTGGAGGTCATCAAAGAAGCTTTATTATCACCATCAAGGCCGTAGTAACCCCATGCCCCCTAAAGCCATGGCAGCACCATGCATATTCAAGACCATGGTGACTCCATCACGTTACTAGAATCATTACATTTGCATCATTGGAACCTTTGGAATCTCAAGCATCATCAAGGGTATCAACCACCTCACACCAGGGGACTTTGATCTAAAAGGCCCAATCAATCTGACATCCCTACATCCAGGGACATTTGTCTCAAAAAAAAAAAAAAAGTCTATAACAACAGCTATTATTGTCTAGCCATGGCGGAAGGCGAAAATCTCATGGAACCTATCAATGGCAAATGGTTGGAGCTATGTCATACTTAACTCAATCATCATATTTCCAATAAGCTACCTCGAAAATAACGAGCAAGCATTATCTTTTGCCTTAAACCAACTATGAATATTTCAAGATATTTTTTCTTACGTCGATATTTATATCTTACTCGCAATGATGATCTTTTACAACTTGATATTTCCAAAACAAACTATCATGATTCTGACAAGCTATTTTTTACAAAATAAAATGTATAACTTCCATTACCATAGTTTTGGTTTAAGTGCATCATTTTTTTATGATCAAAACATATTTCAAACTTATAAACATTCAAATTTGATAACAGCCTCTATGGCTGGACCTCTTCAAAATAAAATGGTCATGTGATTTTAAAAGTAGATATTGCCTCCATGGCCATACTTTGATATTCTTGACAACATCAAAGCCCATTACTAAATGGCAACATCAAGTCCAATTTTCATTGGCAACATCAAAAGCCCAGTTCTTGCTGGCAATATTAAAAGCTCAATTTTCATTGGCAACATTAAGAGCCCAATTCTCATTAGCACCATCAAAGCCCATTACTAAATGGCAACATCAAAAGCCCAATTCTCATTGGCAACATCAAAATCCCAAGCTAACTACTTGGCATTATTTTATCAAAAACCCAAGCCAACTACTTGGCGCTATTTTATCAAAAGTCTAAGTTAGCTACTTAGCTCTATTTTGTCGAAAGCCCAAGGTTATTAATACTTGGCAAAAAATCATGTTATAAATATTTTACTAAGAGCCTAAGTACTATTTTTGGTAAACCATCATTTCAAAAATAAAATAAAAATTCCAAAATCAGTTTACAAAAATATTATATCTTGCTCAAAACCCCAAAGTTAATAACCTTCGGCAAAACAGATATTTTTACAAATGCATTATACTTGAAACCCAAAGCTAATAGCCTTTGGCAAATTAATTTTCCTAAACAAGTATATAAGCTAATAAATCATGGAAAATATTTATACCATATTATCTATCTTATAAAATAACACCATTCATTTTTCCAAAACCCATGGCAAACATATATCAAGCCCATGGAGAAATGTGAGCGTGTGTCATTAATAATTAAGCCCATAGAAATTATATTCAAGACCTATGGCAATTTTATTTATCTTACAAACCCATGGAAAATATTCATAAAATCCATGGAAAATTATGTTATCAAAGTGATTACTTATTCGATGATTATAAAGCCCATGGTAATTATCTTAAACCCCATGGCAACTATTATTTACCTTGCTATTTCACAAAAACACATAAAAGATTCAAATAAAATTATATTATGATAATTACTTATCTTACTAACATTTAAAGCCCAAGGCTAATAATACTTGGCAATATCTTAAGCCCAAGGTTAATAATACTTGGCAAATACTATATTACAAATATTTGAAACCCAATAATGAACATTTTTTTTAAGCTCTTAAACACATAGCTATAATTTATGCCATATTATAAACCAATTGAATCTATTTTGTAAAACCCATGGTAACTATTTATGTTACGTAACACTATTCATTTTTCCAAAACCCATGGCAAACATACATCAAGCCCATGGAGAATTATGAATTTGTGTTACTAATATTTAAGCCCATGGAAATTATATTTAAAACCTATGGCGATTAATTTTAACTATTTATCTTATGTAACACTATTCATTTTTTCAAAATCCATGGCAAACATACATCAAGCCCATGGAGAATTATGAATTTGTGTTACTAATATTTAAGCCCATGGAAATTATGTTTAAAACCTATGGCGATTAATTTTAACTATTTATCTTACAAAAACCCATGGCCAACATACATCAAGCCCATGGAGAAATATGAACTTGTGTTTCTAATATTTAAAACTAATAAAAGTCATATTTAAAACCTACAACAATTACATTTATTTTACAAACCCATGACACACATTTGTCAAAAGCCCATGAAAAACTATATTACTAGATAATTATTTATTCTATAATTACACTAAATAATAAAAGCCCATGATTCAAGTCCATGGCAAAACTTTTTTATCAATGGAATTCAATCCCATAATCAAAGCTCATGGTTCAAGCCCGTGGCAAATTATTCATCAAAGCCCAAGCCCAATAATGCTTGGCAATATCTTATCAAAAGCCCAATATAACTTGGCAATATTTTAAGCCCATGATTCAAGTCCATGGCAAAGTTATTTTATCAATGGAATTCAATCCCATAATCAAAGCCCATGGTTCAAGCCCATGGCAAATTATTTAACAAAGCTCATGCAGTTAAGAAGAAATAGCTAGCGATTTAGTAGTGATACATGCAGCAAATCTAGCTCATACTATTCTACCGCTGGAACTCATATTAGCCATACCTTCCTAAGAGCTTCCAACAAAAAGATCGAGATCCAATGCTCTCAATTATTATCATCTACTCAATAACCATCAAAACATTCAGCAAGTCACAAAGCCGCCAAGGAACGAGGAACCATTTATTCAAAACAAGAAAAGATTACTCCAGTGGTAACTAAACACATATTCAGCAGCCTACCTGGACAAACAAAACAAGCTCCTTATGGCTGGAAGATCTCAACTATCTCTTTGCTACAAAAAAAATTGATCATCTCAACTACTGGATATGCCATGTTCTATTTTACAAAGGAATCTAGTGGTCACATCCAAATCAGAAATCTAGCTGCTCATGTTCAGAATAACAGTGGTATTGCAATCTATACAAACACCTCCAGCAGTCAGAATTTGATTAATCAAGCATATTCAAGCAAATGACCATTATACAAGATCCTTACTACAAGTGCATGCACTATTTCAAACATTAAAGTGCCAAGATTACACCATTGAACTTGTCACAGTGCTTCCTACCTTCTAAATCTATGCTCATCCTCTCTCTACACTCGGGGGCTTGATTCACTAATCCAAAGGATTTCATTTCTGAGGAATACAATTGGGTGTTGATAAAAAAAGTATTAAATATGTCAATAGAGGTACTTCCACTACATAACTCTAATGATCCAACAATGGCCAATCCCTTCCAAGAAACATCTTCACTCGTGCATGCCCTTGTGAGACAAGACCTTGAAAAGCAAGCCCATGGACTCGGGGGGCTGAATGTTGAGGACAAATTTTTTCACGCCACATGGCTTAATTTCATTGGCGACCCGCACCACGTCAACACTATCATGGATTTTGGAAAAATCTCTTTTAAAGCCCAAAAAGCCCATATTTACACAAAAAAGGCATCAAAGCCCATAGTTCGTGCTTGTGGTACAACATCTTATTTTTGGCTCATGATCCAAGCTCATGAGTCTCATCGGAGGAATTTTGGGAGTCGTGGTTTGGAGGGCCAAGAAGTATGTTCAGTAAAGTTCCAGCGGTTCAAAGTTGATAAAGGAAAGCATGTTGCTTGGCATGTCTTCCCCAATTCCCTGAACTCTGACGTGCCAGTGTGCAATAGGTAACATTGGGTAAGCCTCTCATATCGCATAACACTTAAAATGATAAAACTCCCCATGCTTTTTACATAAAAATTAATGTCCATCATATGATATAAGTTTTAAAATATAATTATATCACATTATTATTTGTCATACAAATCAATTCCAAGCACATAGCTAAATATATATATATATATATATATATATATATATATTAGCATCTCATATCTAGTATTAAATGCTCTACTTACTCTCCAAGATTTAGTTAAAATACAAAAAGATCATAATTACATCTTTAAAACTTCACCAAATATCAACCAACAAGTTTACTTACCAAAATTATATATGGATCAAACATCTAATTTTTTCCAAGAGAGGAAATTTAACTGAAAATACCAAAAAAACAGCTCCAGTGGAAGCTGCAACAGCTTCTGCAACTCCAGCGGAAGCTGCAGACAGCTTCTGCAGAAGCTGTAACAGCTCCAGCTATGTTACAGAAGCTCCAGCAAATTGACACATGTCCTAAAATGATGTCATTTGCCCATTAATACCCAAATAAACAAGAGGATTTCATAAAGATTACCTTACCATTTTTAGTTTAACCATGAGTTTAATGCCAAGTATTATCCTCTAAGCAAATGATGTCATTTAAATGACATCATCCAGCTGTGTCATCAATGATGTCCTAAAATTTCTTCTTTTGGTTGAAAAACAAAAGACCACTTACCTTGTCAAAGATTTTCCTCTATTTGCCAATTTTCCCTTCAACTAAGTTTTGATCTAGTTACACACTTGGCTCTATATAAAGAGGACCAAGCTACACACTAGAGCATTCTATTCCTCTCCCACTCCATGGTTTTGAAGCTCCACTCATTTTGCTACCACATACATATTTTCCTGCTACCACATATATATTTTCCTACTTCCCCATCTCCCTTACCAAATTCCTCTTCGTAAATAACAACCCAACACACATATTACAATACACCATTATCCATTACTCATCTTTCCCACACTCCATGATTCTAAAACTTCATCATTTTTGTTGTCCAAAAACACATCTCCATCTCATTCTTTATTTCCCTTACAAAGATCTTTATTCTTAGAAAGGAACATAACTCATGACATAACATAAAAAACCACTCCAGCGGCAGCCCTAATCTCATGTATTTACCACATTTAACCTTCATATCATCTATCTCGCACTTCCATATATTTCACAAACACATTCCCCGCAAAATACTCATACATACCTCTCATACATCTTTAAATTCCATATCCAACAAAGTATCTACATATAATTCTCATATATAATACAAACATCATATCTCACAACATATATATATATATATATATATATATATGTATTTCTTACCATCTCCACACATCTTAAAACATACCAAACACTTTTCCAAGAACTCATTACTAAAAGCCCTTTCTTATAAAAGGCAAAAACTTATAAGATCAAAAGCCCTTCTTATAAAAGGCAACATCACTCAAACTTGACAAAAAGCTAAAAGAGCATTACATGGGGAAAATCATTTAAGTGCATGATTAAGGGGGACAAACTTAACCAACCGATGCACACGGCTGGACATGCTCTCTCTCCCTCCAGTTGCACCCATTTTTCCCTTTCAAATATGAAGGTTGCTAAAATGTTAAGTCCACTGATGCTACGGCTGGAGTTGCAGAGCATGAAGGTTGCTGAAATGTTAAGTCCACTGATGCTACGGCTGGAGCTGCAGAACATGAAAGTTGCTGAAATGCTAAGTCCACTGATGCTACGGCTGGAGCTGCAAAATATGAAGATAAGTCATTACATTTTATCCTCAAATTTATATTATTAAATATATTTTATTCATTATTATTTTACCGCTGAATGCAAGCCATTTAACATCATCTCACCATTTAATAAATATGGTCTCACTAATACTTCATTAATAAACATATGTACTAATAAATTGAATCCATATCACCATTGGACACATATTATTTGGACATGAAACACCATTGGACACATATTATTTGGACATGAACCATCATTGGACATATTATTTGGACATGAACCACCATTGGACATATATTATTTGGACATAGACCATTGGTGGACATACATTACTTGTACATGAACCATTATCGGACATACCTTATTATGTTAAACATGAACCGTGAACCGCAACTTGACATGGACTATTGGACTCATCCCATTGTTGGACATTTAACACCTAATTAATTATTTTCTAACATTGGACATCACTTAACATACATGATAACAACATACCAACTTACCATTTAATCAAAGCTATTATGCTTAGCATATTATTTATTTATTTATTTATTTAACCATTATCATGATTCTAAGACTTTGGGCCTTTATTTATTTTGTAGGCTTAAAAATACACCGGAAGCCATTGGACTATGCGGCCCAATGTCGAGTTCTGGGTTGGACTCCCCAAAACAAATCCGGGCTTAGCAAAGTCACTCTAAAGACACGTGGCAACGTGCAAAAAACATCCCCGACAACCTCTAAGAAATTATTCCATCAAACGTATTCCCCCCTGGATCCAGGAATAGCAACATGGACTAAATGTCCTGTCCAAGCCAAGGAACTTACTCCGAATAGTCCTAAAAAATGATGATTGAGACGAGATTTGGCATTTTTAAACCATGAAACTCTCGGTTTCCATTTCGGTTGTAGGTGTAACCAACCAACTATTAAAGATATGACAGAAAGAAATAATAGAAAAAGCACTCCAGTATAAAGATCTCCATTAGTCAGTAACCCGATTGTATACCACCATTGATAAACACCAAAATAAGTGATATTTACTGGTCCAAGAGCACCCTCCCAAGTAAAAGCTTCCATAGTCGGTTGACCAAAATGAGGATCACAAATTGCATGAGCAATAGGCCTTACATGTAAAGGGTCTTGTACCCATGTCTCAAAATTTCCTTGCCAAGCTACATGGAACAGATTTCCAGAAGTCCACAAAAAAATTATTGCTAATTGCCCAAAATGAGAAGCAAAAATATTCTAATAAAGACGTTCCTCCATAATATCATCATGACATTCGAAATTGTGTGTGGTAGCAATACCAAACCAAATACGGCGAGTAGTGGGGTCCTGAGCTAAGCCTTGGCTAAACCTTGGAAATCTTAATGCCATAATGCCTTTCAAATCCTCGTAGCCATTATCCTACTACAATAATTCTTGCTAAGAAGAATGCCCATGTAGAGCATTCACAATTGCAAATCCTATCCTATTCTAATTTACCATTTCAAAAACCTACTTTATCAATTATACAATACCATTTTACAATACACCCAGCATTCCAACTTTTATTTTACCATACTACACATTAAAATAAAATAAAAATATTTCTCATTTCTCTCTCTGATCTTTATTTCTCTTACTCTCTCAACCACCCACCACCGTCCAGCTTCTCAGTCACACCACCTATCTCCACTAAGCAACATAGTTACACCACCCACCCGCCCATCCACTCAGAATCCTAGTCTCATCACCAAGCCAAAATCAAAACCCAAAATTCATAGCAAAATCAAAACTAAAAATTCATAGCAAAATCAAAACCCAAAATTCATAGCAAAATCAAACCAGACCACTGATCTCGCCACCCAGCCAAAATCCATAGCAAAATCAAAATCCAAAATCCATAACAAAATCACCACCACGAAACCAATAAACCAAAATCAAAAAACCACCAATCACCAACAAACCAAACTCCAAAATCCATAGCTGAACCCCAACAAACCACCAGATGAGAGAGAGAGGGAGGGCATGCTTCATCGGCGGCCCCAACTTATACTTCATCGGCAGTAGCCAAGCCACCAGGCCCACGCTACCACAATCCCCTGCCCTTGCCATCGCTGCACCACCTAACCCATGCCCACAACAGTCATAAACCCTCCACCACCAGGAAACAAAAGCGCTCTCTGAAGCTTGAGCTTGCACCGAATCGGTCTCAAAATTTTACCCAAAACTAGCTTATAACCCGTGCAAATGCACAAAATTTTTATAATTGTGCTGGTTGTTTGTTTATAGCATCATCAAAAGTACACTTCATTTTTTATATAACATCATCAAAAGTAAATAATACTTCATCATAATAATATATATTAACATAATTTGAATAACGAGAAAAAATTAAACTTACAGCAGAAGGAAACAAAAACCTTTCTTCATAACATCATAAAAATTTAGATTCATAGCTCAAAATATCATTTAAAATCCTAAAATAAACCAAAAGTCAAATAATTTAATCATTTGTTTATGGACTTCATGCTTTCTCTGTTAAAAGTCTTTATGGTTCTAATATTGTAAGCAACCAAGCCATTGAGGATCTTTTTGCATACTTGGACATATTAGAAGATTTGGAACAAAATGTTAATGTTAAATTGATTCTAAATGAAGATCACATACAAATGTGAAGTTAGTTCTACCATCTAAAATCTAGATCATGTGAATGAGCGTTAGATAGCTCTTATAATTTCTTTTTCCTTTAAACATGTCTAATAAAAATTTCTAAATCAAAATTTTACTTAAAAAAAAATCCAATAAAAAAAACATAGGAAAGTATCTATTAGAATATAATCATATTTTTCTTATCTTTTAATAAGGTGTTGCCGAATTTCCATGGAAGATCGAAGAGAAAAAAAAATTGGTAAAAACCCAAGTACTAGAAGATACTAAAATTGATAAGGGTAATGTATATGTATGTTCAGCTGTTTACCAGTTGTAAGGTGTCTACCTACTACCATAAAAAAATTAATAATAATAAAAATAAATAAATTGTTTTCCTTATTTAAGTAGACAAATAAAACGTAGATTATACTATAAAAAAAAGGACACTTTAATTGACACTAAAACATAATATAAAAATGTTAATGCTTTAAATAAGGAATTTGTATAACAAATATGAAATGAAACTTTCATGAAACTTTTTTCTTAAATTATGGCTCTTAAAATAGCATGCGATAGTACAATTGCCTAAGCAGAAGACCTCAAATGTTTTCTTTCTCAACATTCATGAATGAAGACAGTGGGAGAATTTGCAAATCGCATCTTCCATCAATCACCTACTGCATAAGTTACTTGATTTTCTCTTTCAAAGTTTTAGAGTATTTAAGCTCCAACACTGGAGAAGATAAATCATATAAGAATAAGAAATCAATTTACCTATTAGAGACCTTTAGTGAACACCTATGCAATGATAAGTATGTTAAATTGTTTTTTATTTATTTTAAATATGGACGGTTTCAAAATTTAGAATGGATTATAAAATAACTATATAATCAATTTAGGACATCTTCATTTTATAGAATTTCATAATTAGATATTAATGTTGGGTAAATATTGAAAAATTCTAAGTTTAATGTAGGCTGTTCATCTAACTATATGACACACTATATACCAACACCAAATTGCAAAGTGTGCTTGAAATTGTCAAATTACTGATGGAGTAAGTTATTGATGCGCACATACCTCAATCTTGGAATTAGTATTAGCAAGCCTTCATTTAATATCCCTTGCTTTTGAAAAGAAAACCTTCTCCACATTAATATCTGTCTTTGCACTCTGCAGAACATATTATTTTGGTATGAGTAGAACATTATGAATAAAATTTCAATGTAAAATTGTAGATTACATCTTGATAACATAATCAAATTACATAATTGTATCATCCCAAAACGGATCAAAATTTAGCGAAAATGCATTATATTTATATGTTTATTGCATAAGGTAGTTGCTTTAATTTATAGGACAAACATGGTTCAAATTCTCCTCTCCATTGTTGTAAAAAGTTTCCCAATTATATTTTTTGAGAATCTATATAAAGTTAGACTTTTACGTTCAAAATTAAAAAGATTTAATTCTAACTTATCATCAAAACACCTAATAACCATTATAGGATATATATATCTTGAGGTGGGGGGGGGGGGGGGGGGAAGAGATCCCTTAAAGCCAATCCTTATTTTGCACTTGCACTGATTGAAACTAAAAATTGGTCCCTCAAAATCAAATGCCCAAGCCTATGTGAGTGCAAAGAAAGTGGCTATGGTAGGCCTAACCAAGTCTTCCCTTATAGATTTTTCTCAATAGCAATCATTAAAAGATAAGAGCTGGTACCAACAAAAATTTGCATTTCCTTCCTTGAACCGTGTACATTTGGTTTTCAATTTCTTGATGCTTCCTACCACTGTCCTTTTCCATCAACTTCTACTTCATTAGGATCTTGATAATATTTGCTCTTTTTTCAGAATCACCAATATTCATTTTCTTAATTGTCTCTACTTCTTTTTCAACTGCTCTCTGGCCCAAAGTAGCAATTAAGACCTAGCAAATTATATATATATATATATATATATATTCATAAAAAATAGTATTAGCATAAAACATAAATGATGTATTGAGTTGCACTCTATAAAACTCAAAGGAAGATATCCTTCTACTTCACTCTTGTAGACAACATCCATCCCATATACCATCTTGCCAAAGACAAAATGACATCACTTTGCTATTAACTAATTTGGCCTAAAGTATAGGGTATGTTTTGGTTGTTTATACTTAGGCTCTATAGAACCATATCTCTTGTTTGTTTTTAATTTCTATAAGGATTATGTAAGTAAAAACAAATTACCATATCTTCTAGGTGTTCTACAAAAGGCCTTCCAATAGGTATTTTATTTTTTTAATACTCATTTGATTTGTCTTCTTTTGTTCCCATACAAATAAATCTCCTGTTGTGGAGCTTTTAATGCTATAAACTAATGAAAGAGAATCGCAAACAACTTAAGGAGTTAGGACAAATCAAAAATTCCAATATGGTTGGTGGCAATTATTTTTAAAAGAGAACATAAAAGCTTGGCAGGTTAGTTGAATACAGTATAAGAATTAATTGAATGCAAATATTTGTTTCTTTGAAGAGAAAGCTAGCTAAAATATGCAAAGAAGAGCCAATTCAAACGCACACACTAATGGACAAAATCTAATACAAAGTATGAGATAAACAAAGAGAAAATATTGTTGTCCTTACCTTTCAGTTTGTTCATCAACTCTTCTTGTAAATTACCCAAGTGTTGTGCTTGGCAAAGAACTAAGTAAATCTGTATTTCAACAAAATGATAGGGTTAGAAGGTTTTTCAAATTATAGGAGAGAAAGATGAAAGAGAGACTACAAAAGAAAGGTTTGATCCATAAAAAATAACCATAAATTATGTAAACTTGTGAAACTAAAGAGACATTGAAATTTCAAGTGCATTCTCAAAGAAAAGATGCTGCAAGGATCTTAGTTAAAAACTAAGTTTTGAACTTTACTCTAAAAACTCCTTCAAAAATTCAATGCCTTCCATTTAGTAAGTTAGCTCCTTACATAGCACCATGTACTTCAAGCAGGAGATATAAGTTAGTCACAACTTCACCTTATAAAAATTAATTTCTTCTAAACCAAACTTGCTAAAGTCATCTATCAGAACCTTTGTCACAATTAACGTTAATCTATTTGCAGATAATTAAATGAAAGAACACCAAATGCATTAATGCAGTGTACAACACATCATACTTCATAAAAGCCTATAAACACGCTATCATGATCAAAGTTCCAATCATCTCCAAATGGAGTGGCGCCCAAAGTAAAACCAAATGCTTACAATAATACTAATTTAAATTACACAGGGTCAAAACGTTGTTCAAATTACAGGAGAGAAAGATGAAAGAGAGACAATAGAAGAATTAGAGTGAAGTCAAAATTTTCTTTCAAAGATTGAAATATGCCTCGATAACTTGAATCAAAAAACTAAAATGGAACATGACATTAAAACCCCCAAAACAATTAGTAAAACCCAAAGGTTCACCATACAGAGAGAGGGTGAAGGATGAATTGAAGTTTTTGATTTTTTTTTCCTAAAGAAATATAAGGTGGAATTTATTTGAAATGGTGTAAAATTTATAACTACCTCACTGGAATGGTGCAATTGAACACCAATGGTAGTAAAAATAGTATCACTTATAGTTTTAGGAATTGTATTACCAAAGAGTTCATGAATATGTAACCTAAAAGCAATTAAATAAACTCAAAATGCATGGTAAGCTTGGCTATCTTGCTAAAATGAGCATTGAGGAACATTGGAACAAAAGTTAGTTGATGTAGTCTTTAAACTAAGTTCTTATGCCCACTAAAGTCACTCTCTCCACTGTATTTACACTTAGAGTGCCTATGTTAGTATTTTTTAGGGAGGATAAATAGTCAACACCTAAGCCATCATCTACTCCAAGTGTCCAAATCATATTTGATCCCAAATGCGTAAACCTTTTGCTAACATTCTTTAAAATCCCTAAAGCTTCTCTACCATAACGTACAAAGTAATCAATGCTGTACAAAGAACATTATACTTTCAGATTTAACAATTTAAAACATGCAAAACCCAGAAAAACCCAACATCAAAAATAAAAAAATCATGACTTAAAAGTATCTTTTAAAAAAATATCGTCTAAAATCTACAATGTATAAACAAAATAACAAAATATTTTCAGATTTCGAAACCCCACAATTTCAATCCCCCTTACAAATAACAGAACATGTAAGAGAGAAAGCAAAACTTGAAAAGTTTAAAGGATTAGAAAGATTTCATTTTGCGGAGGTTTTTCCTGATTTCAACAAATAGAGAGGAAGAGTTAGGAGAATATTAGGCAAAGAAATTGGTACCTTTGCTTTGATGAAATTAGAGACTCCAGATTGAAGAAAAGTTCCACTTCATCTCTGCAGAGAAAGAAATTGAATGTTTTAAATCCAAAAGAGACGAATTTAAACAAACCCATTACTGAAAATATCTAAATTAATACTTACATATCATAATTTCGAATTCCTTAACCCTAATTTCTGGAACCAAACCCAACTGTAATTGTAAAAGTTTGAAACATATAACAGATCTAATTTGTGGAGGAAAAGTCAGAGAATGAATAGGAACCCAGTCGAAGGCGTTGTTAATAGGCAGAGGAGACTCAATCAAAGTTTTTGATTTCCTTAAACACAAAGTAGAGTGAAAGATATTGAAAGGAATTTGAACGTAGGTTTTTCTTTTTAAGCGGTGTGATTGTGTCGTAGGGTATGACTTCGAAACACATTAAAATCTTAATTAAAGAGATATGTGATAAGTTATTGCAAAGGGAAGAAATTAGCACAATTTATTTGGGTAAAGCAAAAGGTGTGGTCTTTTGATTAGGTTTCAAAGGTTTTTCTTTTATCTTTTATGGGTTTTGGTTTTACTTTCCATCGTTTTCTGGGCCACCAAACAGATTTAGAAAATAGTATAGAGAGAGAGAGAGAGAGACCTGTTGGGAGGTGACATTGGCGGTGCGAGGCTTGAGGAGGAGGTGGAGGTGGGGAGGGTAGGGTTGGAGAACCACGCAATCGTCTCCGTACATTGCTTGCACCGCTTCTACTTCTGCCTCAACTTCCTCTTCTTCAACGGCGAGGGAGAGATTTTATTTTCCTTTTCATTTTGGGAGAGAGAGAAAAATAAGGCTGCTTTCTCTTCTTTTTATTCTAATGTAGTGTTTTTAGGTTTCAGTATTTACTTTTTAGACGTGTTTTGGTGATAAATTGTAACTTTTGGAATTTTAATCGTAAACGTGGCAAGTTTTTTAGGGGGGTTTTTTTCCAAACGTGGCAACACAGCCTAAAGATGTTTCCAAACATGGTGATTTCTAAGATGTTTGAAGTTTGATGATTAGAATGCTATCTTATTCAAACGGTGCAACGTGCGATTTTTTTTAGAATAAATTGTACACATGTCAGCATTTTAAGGGGGCATTTACCCTAACGTGGCAGCACCTGGTTAAAGGCTTCTGCTTTTATATATAGTATTAGATTAGATTAGATTAGATTAGATTAGATGACACGCATCATTTCTGCTGTTCACGTCGCTTCTGCCATTTTTGCCACCTAATCAAGCTTCAATGTTTTTGCCCTTGAATCAAGTTTTGCTATTTCAAAACTAGGTTGGGTTGCTATCTAGTGTTTTGTTTAGGTTTGATCATTGATGTGTGATGTGGGATTTAGGAGGAGGATGGTGTTTGAGTTTGAAGAGAGGAGAGAGCAAATGAGAAAGAGAGAAGGAAGAGAGAGAAGAGAAGAGAAATAATGAGAGAGAGGAGAAAGAAATTTCGGGGAATTAAAAAGTATGGGAGATAGTGTATTAAAAAATTATATTTGTTTATACCATTCAACTACAGTATCATCATATATTTACGATGGTACTGTAGCACTATGGCAAATTTTTTACATTTTTACATGTTTAGCATTTCGAATGCTGAGCTACTTTTGGCCTCACATGCTAAATTTTCCTTACATTTGGCATATACTATACCAATTGTGAATGCTCTAAGATGAGAGTGTAGCAGAATTGTAAAAAATTTTACAATTAGAAGCCCAGGTAATGCATAATTTTAATGATTTCATTGTATTTTCAAGCTGTTATTTATTCTACTTAGAGCATTCCCAACAATTCTAAAAAATTTAGCATTAACCATCTCAAAACCCAATTTTATAATATATAACACACTACTTTACAATACAACCTATATCAAAACTTCTATTTTTTTACCATTTCATTTAAATATCATTTTTCTATTATTTTTTATTCGGTCTCTCTCTCTCTCTGTCTCTCTCTCCCTCTGTCAAAACCCAAAAGCTGTCTCCCTCTCCCTTTGTAGAAGACTAGAACCTTCTCCCTCTCTATGATCTGCTCTCAAACTCGTGTCTCTAATTAGCTCTCAAGCCCATGCTCCATCGCTGACCACCAAGCTCCGTCTGCCTAAAACACTTCTCACCCTCTCCATCGGCCTAAAGCACTTCTCACCACTTCTGGGTATTTTGGAAACTGATTTTCTGGTATTTTGGAAGCTGATTTTCTGGGTTTTCGAAGTTGTTTTTCTGTGTTCATTTTTTTTTTTTTTTTTGGATTCTTGAAAGCTTATTTTCTGGATATTTAGGAAACTAATTTTCTGGGTATTTTGGAAGTTGATTTTCTGGGTTTTGGAAGCTGGTTTTTGTGTTCATTTTTTTTTCTTAGGTATTTTGGAAGCTGATTTTCTGGGTTTTGGAAGCTATTTTTCTGTGTTTGTTTTTTCTAGGTATTTTGGAAGCTGATTTTCTAGGCATTTTCAGTGAGGTTTTGGGTATTTTTTTGTGCTGATTTTCTGGTTTTGAGGTTGGGTTTCTGTGTGATTGCTGTGTGGTTCTTTCTGGGTTTTTTTGTTGGGTTCGGTGTGATTGCAGCGGGGTTCTTTCTGGTATTTTCTGGATTGCAGTGGTGAAAGAGTTGGCTGAGATAGTGAGAGGGAGAGGAAGAAGCTTGGGTGAGATGGTGCGACAAAGGAGAGGTGAGAGAGGAGAGAGAAGAGACTTGGGAAGGAGACAAGCACGGAAGAGAGAGAAAGGGAGAAAGAAATTAAGGAAAAATGATAGCTTGCTACAGTGCGGTCTCACAAATGAGAGCGCACTATAGCAGTATTGCAAAATTTTTAACATATCGAACCTTTGATGGAGCAACTTTTTGGGTTATAAATGTAAAAAAAAAAAAAAAAAAAAAAAGTATTTTTAGCATATGCAATCCCTAGAGCATTCCCATTAAGGATTGGTCCATCCTAATTACAAGAGGCTATCCAACGGCCCAAATTATGAGGCAAAAAATAAACTTTTTAGAGACAAAAATAAAATAATAGTCAGAGAGTAAATCCAAGCTACTTAAAAAGTAATCTTTTATTAGCACTAAAGCATACCTCGAACAATTCATCATTTGGATTTTGGGTCCTCCATGGGACCCCAAAACACAAAATATGCTATGATTATTGTGAGACTTTGAGCTCTCTTAGCCTGGGTTTTCAATTGAGCTTTGTTAGGTTATGGTTCGGTACTTCATGGGGCCAACTACAACAATTGGGTGTGCTTCATGCTCAAAGTGGCATACACTAATTTTTGCGGAGGATCAAATCAATGTCACCATTGTCAAAAGTAGAAAGTGCCCTTAATGGGTGGTCCAAAATTATGAAGTATTATGAATGACTTTGTCATTTATTATTGTGTGGTGTTTCTTATATCATATGAATGAAGTAAAATGGATGTGGGATTTGTGTGGGATAAGAGTTAAGGGATTCTTCTATTCATTGTAACTAGTAAGTTGTTTGTGCGATACACGGATAACATTGTAATGTTTTATGTAAGATGGTTTTGGAGAATGTTATACATATATTATAGCATAATTGTCATAAAACTTTGTTAGTAATGAGTTCGCCGTAAGAAGCAACCAAAAAAAAAGTTACCTGTAAAGGTTTTGGCTGCTTGATGGTGGCAGGAGGTTAGCATGATGATGGTGGTTGCCCCTTAAATTCCTTTCTTTCTCCCTCTTACAAATACCTTGTCAATCTCAGGTCTTTTGTTTTGGTAATAGTGAAATAATGTGTTTCATTTAACAATCCATAATATTTTCGTGTCTTTCTATCTCTCTCTCCCTAAGGCCTTATATGGTTAGTTATTAGTCCTTAATTTTTTTTTTTTATAATACTAAAACGGTGGCTATGCTAAAAGACATGAAGAAGAGAGAAATGTGTGGTGTAAGCTCAGAAATTTAATGAGAGATTAATGAGATAATAGTAAAAATAAATTAATGCGATCTTTTGAGTAACAGTAAAAAAAAACTTAATGAAAATGGGTAAAAATGGCTAAATGCAAAATTAGAGCGCTACATGGTAGGATCTCATGCACTCCCGCATGAGGTCTCTACTTTTATATATACTAGCCGCGAACATGTGCATTGCGCGTGATAATTATTTTTATGGTGGTCTTATTAAATCTTTTTTTACAATTTAAACTAATCTAATAATGAGTAATGTATTTCATAATTATATTTTTATTTATTACAGGAACAATCATAAATGTAAAATAGGAACAATCCAAAACACCAAAAAAACGTAAACTAAAAAAATTAATAAAACTTAACAATGATTAATTGAACCAATATTAGGATAAAGTTTTGTTTTTGATAATCTATTAAGATTATTTTCTTTGCAGAAATTATAATTTTGGCTATCCAAAACATATTATCAAATAAAAAATTATTAGCAAAATCTAAGAATTAAATTTCTATACATGCATTGTTATAAAATAATAATAATTAAAATAAAATTGCAAAAGTTAAAATTTGTCATCTATCCAATTATTTTCGTTTGGCTAAGCTTTGCTTTTCTTTAAATGAATGGCATTATAGAGTACTTCTAATACAGTTATTAAGCGTACTTTGTCCACCACAAAGGATTGGAAAAAAAAAATTAGTAAAGTCTCGTAGTTTAACGTCTAAATTGAGCATTATAAAAAATAATGATATGTAACAAAATAAATATCAAATTATCCAAATCATGTTATGTAATAGAATAATATTATTTTTTTATATGCTATATTTAATTTTTTAGAACGCAATAGGATAACATTTAACAATCAAAGAGAATTAAAAAAAAAAAACAACAACAACAACAACAATTTAAAAAACAAAACTAAATCACATTAACCCAAAATAGAGTTCTAAAGAATATAAAAAATTATCAACCTAAAGTAGAGATACAAGAAAAAAAAAAAAAATCCATCAAAAAATTTAGAGAGAGAGAGAGAGAACCATTTTTTTTTTTTTTTTGGGTGAGGGAAAACTATGCATAGAATAGAAGAGATAGTGATAAATTTATAGTAAGAGGGTATGAATAAGAAGAGACAAAAATAAAGGAAGATGAAGGAAAAGAGGAAGAATGATATTAATGTAGAGGGTAGTGAAGAGGTGAAAAGGTAAGGGAGGGAGAAAGATTGAAGAAGTAGTGGGGAGATAAAAATGGTAAGGGAAAAAGAAATGTTGGAGAAGTGTAAATATTAAAAAAAATAAATGTTAAAAACAATTATAGGAAAATTTGGGGAAAAAAAAAACCCTAAAGCTTGAAAGGCTTCAACGTTTTTTTTTTTTTTTTCCCTTCCTTTAAGCTGAAAAGGCTCATACAAAACCCTAAAACTGAATAGAAAAAGTTTTGGGTTGGGCTTGATAGTGGAACTAAATAAATAAAAAGATGACTGGATTAATTATACAGATTTATTGTAGGGTGATAGTAGAAGTAAATAAATAAGTAGTGGACTGGATTTATTATAGGGTGATAGTTGAAGTAAATAACTAAGTAGTGGGCTGCATTTATAGGGCTAAAAATTGTAAAAAACATTTTAAAATTGTAGGACAAATTATATATCTTTTTAAAAATGACGTGGCAGCTGATGTGACGCAACATGAGAGCAACAGCATTAAACGCTACACTTCATCTATTAGTAATACATAGATATATATATATATATATATTGATTTATTAAGAAAAAAAAAAGAAAGAGTTTCTCAAAAAAAAAAAAAGAGAAAAGAAAGAAAGAAAGATTGGGCTTTAAATTGGGCCTAGACATATAATCTAGTTTAGTATATGTAAGGACACGACTTCGGCGTACCAGCCCGAAGGAGAATGGACCAGCCCAAAGGCCCAACAATAATGAATTTTTAGAGAAAGATGGGAATCGAGAACTGGGCTAGAATGGAATAAATAAACAACCAGGTAGATTTGGGCCCAAGAAAGGGTAAAATGCAGGGTTTAATTCAATAAAACGTCCTCAGCTATTGTCCGAGGAGATTATGTTCGATTTAGTTATCCTTAGTCTTTACACAAGCTTTTTTTAGTCCTCCTTTCCTCCCTTCCTCTGAAGGAGACCTCTACATAATATAGATCTTTCTAAATCATCTACACCTTACATTTGTCGATTGTTTAAGCCTCCACTTGAGTACCTGTCCCATCATGTATCTTTTTTGGTCTCCTGAGAGGTGCGGTGACCCAGGTTACAATGTTCAGGGGTCTTCTCCACATAAATGCGGCCATAAGAGTAGGTGCAGCACATTTAATGCGGTGGTGGTAGCCTTTTCCTTAGATATTTTGGGGAGTCCCACTCCTTAAGGGTTGGGTCGACTCCTCCGCCATCCTTATTTGTTCCAGGCGCTAATACCCTCTGGGAGTCCGTGCATTTGCTTTTCGTCTCCTCGGATCTGGCTCCATCCTCGGACATGATTGGGCCTAACGAGTGTTTCTGGGCCTTTACCCTTGCGAGGCCCAGCGTGTGATCTTGGGATTCCAAGTGGTACGTGGCCAAGTATATGATCCTAGGCCCCTGTGCCCACAATAGCCCCTCAAAAATATGACTTTTTCCCTCCTATCCGAGGAGAAAAGGGAGAGTTTTGATTTGCTGCAGGTGCACCAGTCCATTCGTGGGCTTGCACGCACCAGATTGCCACTTCATGCGCTTCGTGAGTAATATCAATGCTTCGAAAGTCGCGAACCAGCATTGATTGCTCTGGGCGGCGCTATGTCGTGTCCATCGAACGGTAAAGGATGGATCCAACGGTGGACATTTTATTTAAAGATTTGAGCGGGACAACTTCCGCTCCTTCTATAAATAGCCACCCAGGGGAAATCAGTTCTTCACTTTTCATATTTTCAACTTCTCTAACTCGCATTCCCTGAGATCTCCTACTAACACAGACTCCTCAAGCTCTCCTTATTCTCTGCAACAAAAACCCAGTTTACCCTTTTAACATTCCGAAGGTTAGTGTTCCTTTTTATTTTTTTTTTCACAAACGCCAAAGTGTGGGTTTGCCTTCTGTAGTTAATTTCCTCCTGGGCCAAACCTCTCGGCCTTGTAGATCTCAATTTATAGGAAGTCGATTACATCACCCTTCCTTTAGTTAGTCAATATGGGCAAGTTCATGGAGTTAGTGGACTCCCCTGTAAAAATAGAGGTTTTTAAGAGTAAATACCATATTCCTGAAGAGGTAGGTCTGCGATATTGTCATCCAGACCGAATAGACTTGGATAGGAGGGAGGGGGAGGTCGTTATCCCAGTGATAGCCTTTTTGGAAGGAGGGATGACGCTTCCCATGGGCAGCATCACCCGCGACTACCTTTTCCACCATAGATTGTGCCCTCAGTAGTGTGCGCCGAACGTCTTCAGGATTCTAGGTAGCATCGACGCGCTGAATAGGCACCTCGGACTAGGGCTCACTTGGTATGACGTGGTGCACCTGTATGAGGGTCACACGCAATCTGACAGGGGATTTTACCTTAAATCCCGCTCGCTCGTCGTTAGACCCATCTCCTGCCTCCCTAGGTCCAATAAGAACATGAAGGACGATTACCTAATAGCCTCCGGAGCGTGGCATGATGGCGTCCACTGCCCCGTTAAAGAGGGGGACCCAGGTGGGAAACCTTTAAGTCAGTCTTCATTTTTCTAGATTGTAGATTCTTTGGTGCTAATTATGCCATTGTTTCCTTGTCGTTTTTATTGTCTCTTGGTGCTATGCCTGGATTTCCTAACCATTCGTTTCTTTTCAGTTTTGCAGACAAAAACATAGTAGCTCCTCGTCTGAGCCACACAAACGTCCTAGCCTTAAACTTTCTGCTCCGTGTAGAGATTTTTGTGAATGAGGACGGGCAGCTGTGGGCCGTTCACAAGATCTTGGACTTCGAACCAATCTCGAGGTCGTTCTAAGAGATTGGCAACAGCATAAGGGCTGGTGATCACCGAATTCGCAGGATCGACGTATCGAAGCCAGGCTTTTTAGCCAATCACGACCTTCCTCCTGTCGAACTCCCGATACCCCAGGGTGTCTCGCTTCACGTAGCTCCCCTGTAACAAATTCCAATAGAAACCGCTGAGGCTGCCGAGGAGGGGACCGCTTCCTCGCGTCTATCTTTAGAAGAGGAGATAGACCGATTTAGATTCGAGGAGGAAAGTGAGCCGGTGCCCGAGACAACTTGCTCTCCTAGCCTCGGTGTGGAGATTGGTGATCGTCTGAGCGCACAAGCTCCGGCTGCTGTGGTGACTTGTTTGGATAGCTCGTCCGACGAAGAGATGGCTCCGAACCAGAAGGGTAAGGGCCTAAAAGAGTTGTTGGCTGGGTGGTCAAAGGGAGGGACTTCGAAGGACGCCAAGAAACCTCAAGTTCCTCCCACGCTCCCACCTCTCCCTCCTCCTCCGACTGATTTGGGCCTGAAGCTCATTCTTGATCTGAAGAGGAAGAAACCGATAGGAGAGCAGGAGGAGGGGGAGATCATACAGAAAAAGGGGGCCAAACAGCAAAAGACAGCCATGGAGCCCCGAGACAAAAGATCAACTTCCATCGAAAGTCAGGGCGACCAGAACAGGGCGGATGTGCTCATACCGGCGCGGGCCTGGTCTCCTCAGCTTGAGGTGGACGGTGCTCCCATTCCGTGGGACTCCTCGGTCAGGGAGTACCGAAGAGGCCAAGCCGCATACGTGGTTGAGGCTTTGGAGCAGCCACTCCTCCTGCCCAAAGACATGGAGGCAGTGAGGAATCTGAAGCAGCAGGACCTCTTCCTATGCTTGAAGAGGGATCTTGCTATGGTGAGCCCCGAGCTCCTTGTATTACGCTCACGTTTATCTTCTTTGTTTTTCTTTTACTTACATAATTATATTATTTTGATCAGATAACGCAAGAAGTCTTTGTGGCGAAGGAATGGGTTAAAGAGGCCCGGGGGGAAGTGAAGAATGAAATACTCCTCCGCCGCGAAGCCGAGAAGGCCACTGGGGCTGCGAAGGCCGAAAGCCAAGAGCTCCAGGCAAAGCTAGTGGTCGTCGAGCGGGACCGAAAAAGCGCTGAAGCTGGGCTGAAGTCTGCTGAAGCCCAGGCCGAGGACCAGCGCAAGTTGCTGTACAAGACTGAGCTGGAGTTGGCAACGTCGAGGCAGCTTGTGTTGGATCTGAAGGCCGAGCTTCAATGAGCCAAGGAGGTTGCTCAACTGGCCAAGGAGGCCTTCGAAGTTGAGAAGCAGGCATCTTATCAGCTGGGCGTGGAAGAAACAGAAGCCAGGCTCACTGAAGAACTGGCCGAGGCCTGCAGGGTATTCTATGACGCGACATGGGCTGAAGCCCTTAATACGGCCGGGGTTCCTGCAGACTCGGCCTTGAGGGGATCCGAGAAGGTGTACTATCATCCCAACATTCGCGAGACTTCGGATGATTCCTTCTTGGATGCTCCAGATGCTGCCGCAACTAATGAAGCCGAGGCCAAGGAGGCAGTCTCTGAGGTTCCAAGCGCATCCATGGTTGAAGGCAATGAAACGACGGCCAAGGGTGAGCCGAGCCAAATAGATAATCCTCCCGCTCCCGAGGCTTAGGACTTAGGACTTTCGTCTCTTTGTTGTTGTTGTTTTGTTGTTGTTGTTGTTTTTTTTTTTTTTAATGTACGCGTATCGTTTGCAAGCTCTCAGTGTATCTTTTGACTTTATAAATGAAGAGGTCCCCTTTTTTTTTACATACTACGTGTTCGTTTACTGCACTTCATGCTATGATTCTTCTAATTATTCTAAACAAATCCGTACCAACATGGCATGTCAATTCATAGGGTTAATCATGCAATTTCAACGTATGGTTTTTGAATCACAAGTAGGCGTTGACTTGACTCCCTTAGGAAAATTTAGAAGCGTGTTAATTTTTCCAAAGCAGGTGGTCCGAGGGGCCAAGCATAGCTTAGGATATGTTTAACACTTAGAAAAATTTAGCAGCGTGTTAATTTTTCCAAAGTAGGTGGTCCGAGGGGCCAGGCTTAGCTTAGGATCTGTTTAACACTTAGAAAAATTTAGCAGTGTGTTAATTTTTCCAAAGCAGGTGGTCCGAGGGGCCAGGCGTAGCCTAGGATCTGTTTAACACTTAGAAAAATTTAGCAGCGTGTTAATTTTTCCAAAGTAGGTGGTCCGAGGGGCCAGGCGTAGCTTAGGATCTGTTTAACACTTAGAAAAATTTAGCAGCATGTTAATTTTTCCAAAGCAGGTGGTCCGAGGGGCCAGGCTTAGCTTAGGATCTGTTTAACACTTAGAACAATTTAGGAGCGTGTTAATTTTTCCAAAGCAGGTGGTCCGAGGGGCCAGGCGTAGCTTAGGATCTGTTTAACACTTAGAAAAATTTAGGAGCGTGTTAATTTTTCCAAAGCAGGTGGTCCGAGGGGCCAGGCATAGCTTAGGATCTGTTTAACACTTAGAAAAATTTAGCAGCGTGTCAATTTTTCCAAAACAGGTGGTCCGAGGGGCCAGGCTTAGCTTAGGATCTGTTTAACACTTAGAAAAATTTAGCAGCGTGTTAATTTTTCCAAAGCAGGTGGTCTCAGGGGCCAAGCTTAGCTTAGGATCTGTTCAACACTTGGTGGCGCAAGGCATATGGTCCGAGGGACCAGGTATGACCAAGGCTCCATTGATTCTTCTAATTCGGAGCAGTTAAACATTATTCATAATGTAAGGAAATGCAAAATTCGTAATGAAGTACATTTTTATTAATAATAATACATTTTTAGGTTATTTACATTCTATGGATGGAGCATTGCTTGATTTTCCAGATCCTCCAAGTAATATGCTCCTATTCCAGCCACAGACGTGATTCGGTATGGCCCTTCCTAGTTTGGCCCTAGCTTGCCCCAGGTGGGGTTCTTCGCAGTTCCAACCACCTTCCTCAGTACCAGATCTCCTGGCGCCAAAGGCCTTAGCTTCACGTTGGCGTCGTACCCTCTTTTTAGTTTGTGCTGATAATAGGCTAGTCGGACCGCTGCGGTTTCCCTTCGTTCGTTAATTAAATCTAGATCCCTTTCCAGTAGATTGTTGTTATGATCAGGAGTGAAAGAGCTCGTTCTTAGTGTAGGGAATCCAGTTTCTAACGGAATGACGGCCTCGGCCCCGTAAGTTAGCGAAAAAAGGGTCTCTCCAATGGATTTTCGCGGGGTGGTCCGATACGTCCACAACACGTGTGGTAATTCCTCGACCCATTTTCCTTTGGCATCTTCTAACCTCTTTTTCAGTCCGCCCACAATGACCTTGTTAGTGGCCTCAGCTTGCCCATTCCTTTGAGGGTAGGCCGAGGTAGAGTGGCGGTTGGTTATTCCTAGCCCGCAGCAATATCTTCGGAAAGATTTTCTGTCAAATTGAAGACCATTGTCCGAGATGAGAGTATGGGGGACTCCAAATCGAGTGATAATGTTTTTCCAGATGAACTTCTTCATGTCGGCATCTCGGATGTTGGCTAATGGCTCAGTTTCGACCCATTTGGTGAAGTAGTCAGTGCCGACCACTGGGTATCTCCTGTTCCCTGCAGCCTTGGGGAAAGGGCCGACAATGTCCAAGCCCCACTGGGCGAAAGGCCAGGGGCTGGATAAGGGGTTAAGTTTCCCCCCAATTTGGTGTATGTTCAGGGCGAACCTCTGGCATTGATCACATCTCTTTACGTAGTCTTGGGCTTCCCTGTGCATGTTGGGCCATCAATATCCTTGGGTGAGAGCACGATGAGATAAAGATCTTCCCCCCATGTGGCTGCCACAAATTCCTTCGTGCAATTCTTCTAGGAGAATTTCCACTGCTTCGGGATGGATACACAGCAGGTAGAGGCCCGAGAAGGACCTTTTGTATAGTTTATGATCCTCGGACAGCCAGAAACGAGGGGCCTTCCTCCGTATCTTGTCTGCTTCTAGCTTGCTTTCAGGTAGGGTGTCGTCTTTAAGGAACCGAACAATGGGGTCCATCCAGCTCGGGCCCACCATTACTTAATGGATGGACAATACCCCTGTCCCCGATCCATAAGGCTTCATGAGGTCTTCGATCAAGATTGTCCTCGGTAGGCCCCGCGCTGAGGAGGTTGCCAACGTGGCGAGGGAATCCGCGTGTGTGTTTTTGCTTCTAGGAATATGGAATAGGTTGAAAGAGTCGAAGCTGGTCTACAAGTGTTTGACCTGGCCCAGATATTCCTTCATTCTGGGGTCACGAGCCTCCATATCTCCTCGGACTTGACCCATAACCAGTCTTGAGTCCGAGAACATGTCCACGGCCTTTCCACCAAGCTTCTGGATCATGATCATTCCAACCAGGATGGCTTCATATTCGGCTTCATTGTTGGAGGCCGAGAACCCGAATCTCAACGACTTTTCGATTATGACGTTTTCGGGGGAGATCAAGACTAGCCCCACTCCAGCTCCTTTAAAAATTTGAGGCGCCGTCGACATAAACCTTCCAAGATGGGGCTCCTAATATAGAGGTTACCCCAACTGAATTTTCATCCATGTGCAGCATCTCCACGTCCATCTCCACTGGTGTTTCAGTGAATTCGGCAACAAAATCGGCTAAGACTTGCCCCTTCACAGAGGTGCGGGGCATGTACTTGATGTCATACACCCCCATCTTCGTCCCCCATTTAGCAACCCTCCCCATATAATCAGCGCTTTGAAGTAAGGCTTTAAGTGGTAGCTGTGTTAGGACAACGACAGTGTGGGATTGGAAATAATGAGACAGCTTGCGTGTGGCATGGACCACGGCCAGAATAGCCTTTTCTAGTGGCAAATATCTGATCTCGGCATCATGTAGGGACTTGCTAATATAATATACAGACTTTTGTATGCCATTATCAACTTTTACCAGCACTAAGCTCACGGCGTGGGCAGCAACCGCGATGTAGGCAAATAAGACCTCGTCTGCCTCGGGTCTCGACATAATAGGTGGCCGAGAAAGATATTCCTTCAATTACTGGAAGGCCAGGGCACACTCCTCGGTCCACTCATAGTCCTTTCACTTGTTCAATAGTCAATAGAAGGGTCTGCACCTATCTGCTGATTGTGATATAAACCGGTTGAGGGCAGCAATCATTCCCGTGAGTCTCTGTACTTCCTTGGGATTCCGAGGAGGTTGCAGGCTGTTAATTGCTTTGACCTGACTTGGGTTCACCTCAATTCCGCGGTGAGTGATCATATAGCCCAAAAATTTTCCAGATCCCACTCTGAAGGAACATTTGGAAGCACTAAATCGTAGTTTGTGGCTTCTTAGGATTTCGAAGACATTCTCGAGGTCCTCGATGTGCTCGGCTTCTTTCTTGCTCTTGACTACCATGTCGTCGATATAGACTTCGACGCATTTGCCCAAATGCAGTTCAAACATCCGCGTCATCATTCGCTGGTAAGTGGAACCTGCATTTTTCAGTCCGAACGGCATTACCTTGTAATGGTAGTTTCCGATGGGGGTGACGAAAGCCGTTTTCTCCAGGTCCTCCAGGGCCAAAGGTACCTGATGATATCCTTGGAAAGTGTCCAGGAAACTCATCTTGGGGTGCCCTACGGTCGCATCTACCAGCTGATCAATTCGGGGTACGGGGAAAGGATCCTTTGGGCAGGCCTTGTTCAAGTTTGTGTAGTCTACGCACACCCGCCATTTGCCATTCTTCTTTTTCACTACCACCGTGTTGGCTAGCCAGTCTTGATAGAAAATTTCCTTGATTGCTCCTGCCTTTTTAAGTTTTGCAACCTCCTCTTTGACGGCGTCAGAGTGATCTTTTGACGAGCGCCGAGGAGGCTGCCTTTTGGGGGTAACAGATGGGTTGATGTTAAGGTGATGGCAAATGAAGCTCGAATCTATTCTAGGAGCTTCTTAGGTGCTTCACGCAAATACGTCTATGTTCTGCTTCAGGAAATGCACTAACTCTACCTTCTCCTGGGGAGGCAATTGAGCACCGACCTGAAAGAACCTTTCCGGGTCATTGTCGATGATGACCTTCTCCAATTCCTAGCACTCTGCCTCCTCGGCTTTCACGTCGGGGAAGGAGGCCATGATCTCTGACTGCTATAATGTTTTAATGGGAATCGCCGTGTTATAGCGGCCACCAGACACTGCCTGGCCACAGATTGACTTCCAACCAGCTCCTCAACCTGATCCCCGGAAGGGTATTTCACCTTAAGGTAAAGGGTAGACGAGACAGCCCCAAGAGCGTGGAGCCAAGGCCGTGCCACGATGGCGGTGTAGGGGGAGTAGGCGTCCACCACGATGAAGTCCACCTCCACTACCTTGGAGCCAGCTTGAATCGGCAATTCGATCTGTCCACGCAGAACAACGACCTTTCCGTCAAAGCCGACCAAAGGTGAATCATAGCTTGCCAAGTCCTCTTGCCTGAGATTAAGCCCCTTGTAGAGATCGGGATACATGATCTCGGCTCTGCTGCCTTGGTCCACCAATACTCTTCTAACGTCGTAGCCACCGATTCTGAGAGTTACGACTAGGGCGTCGTCGTGTGGCTGTATGGTTCCGACCTTATCCTCGTCCAAGAAGCTTAATGCTGGGTGAGCTTCTGTTTTGGTCCTTTTTGGCTCGGGTTCGTAGGTCTCGGCCTGTGAACCTGTGATTGACATTACCTGGGAGGGGCAAGATCCTATTCTGCTTGGCGCGGCCAGAATGATGTGGATGACTCCCAAAGGGGGCCTGGAATATGCACCAATTTGAGCCCCGGGAGTTGCTTGATTGGCCTGCCCGTCGGGCTGGGTCAGAAACTACTTGAGCCTGCCCTCTCGGATCAATTGCTGTAAATGACCCCATAAGGTTCTGCAATCCTCGGTCATATGACCCCGCTCCTTGTGGTACTGGCAATGAAGACTTTGATTGCGCTTTGCCGGGTCTCCAATCATTTTGCTCGGCCATCGGAAATATGGCTCATCTTTAATTTTTTCCAGGATTTGATGTATCAGCTCTCGGAATAGAGTATTAACAGTCTGAGCAACTGGGGCTCCAGAATCTCTCCTAAGGTGATTGTTATTGAAACGGTCCGACCTAAGATCCCTCCTCTCGTGAGGGATAACCTTACCCTTGCCCTTCTCCTGTTGCTGATCCTCTTCGACCCTTTTGTACTTGTCAATTCGGTCCATGAGTTGACGCACGCTGGTGACGGGTTTTCCAGTTAGAGATCTTCTCAGGCCGTGCTCGGCGGGCAGGCCGACCTTAAAGGTCCTGACGGCCACGTCGTCACAATCGCCCTCTATCTCGTTAAACATCTCCCAGTATCGGTCTGAGTACGTTTTCAAAGTTTCCCCCTCCCTCATGGACAAAGACAGCAAGGAATCCAGAGGCCGAGGTACTCTGCCGCAGGTAATGAAACGGGATCCGAATGCCTGCGTGAGCACCTTGAAAGAGTCAATAGTACCCGCCCTCAGTCCGTCGAACCATCTCATGGCTACTGGTCCCAAACTAGAGGGGAACACCTTGCACATAAGGGTCTCGTTGTTGGAGTAACTAACATGTTCAACTGGGTCTGTACGGCCGTTATAGAGAGTGAACGTAGGTTGAGTGAATCACTTGGGGAGCCGCCCCCCATCAATCTTGCGCGTGAAGGGAGATTTAGATATTCTGCTGAGCGCTTTACTCATAGCGTCATTACCCATGCCCCTCGAGGATGTACCTTCCCTCCTTCGCTCTCGGCGATCATCCGGCTCAAACGAGAAGGTCTCGCTTGGTGGTGTCCTTGATCTGCACCTGTATTGACTATCGTCCTCACCGCTTGTAGAAAGGTCAAAGACTGAGGGGCTTCGCATTCTCCGCTCTCAGCGTAACTTCTTCTTCAAATAGTCAATTTCTTTCTGCATGGTCCTGGCGCGCTCCTTCTGGGAAATATGGCTGTCACCTTTGGACTGACTTTCACCGGAGTGGATGGTATGCACACTTCCTTCCTGACCTTCTTGATGATGGCTTTCCCCATGAGACCCCATAGACTCGGATTGGTGTGGACCTGACCCTACCATGACTGACTGTCTAACACTCTAAACCACTAGTTTCCCACAGATGGCGCCAATTGTAAGGACACGACTTCGGCGTACCAGCCCAAAGGAGAATGGACCAGCCCAAAGGCCCAACAATAATGAATTTGTAGAGAAAGATGGGAATCGAGAACTGGGCTAGAATGGAATAAACAAACAACCAGGTAGATTTGGGCCTAAGAAAGAGTAAAATGCAGGGTTTAATTCAATAAAACGTCCTCGGCTATGGTCCGAGGAGATTATGTTCGATTTAGTTATCCTTAGTCTTTACACAAGCTTTTTTTAGTCCTCCTTTTCTCCCTTCCTCTGAAGGAGACCTCTACATTATATAGATCTTTCTAAATCATCTACACCTTACATTTGTCAATTGTTTAAGCCTCCACTTGAGTACCTGTCCCATCATGTATCTTTTTTGGTCTCCTTAGAGGTGCGGTGACCCAGGTTACAATGTTCAGGGGTCTTCTCCACATAAATGCGGCCATGGGAGTAAGTGTAGCACATTTAATGCGGTGGTGGCAGCCTTTTTCTTAGATATTTTGGGGAGTCCCACTCCTTAAGGGTTGGGTCGACTCCTCGGCCATCCTTATTTGTTCCAGAACGCGCTAATACCCTCTGGGAGTCCGTGCATTTGCTTTTCGTCTCCTCGGATCTGGCTCCATCCTCGGACATGATTGGGCCTAACGGGTGTTTCTGGGCCTTTACCCTTGCGAGGCCCAACGTGTGATCTTGGGATTCTAAGTGGTACTTGGCCAAGTATATGATCCTGGGCCCCTGTGCCCACAGTATATTTTCTCCATCAATTTTCCAAACATCTAATTTTCTCCCGTTTGATCCCGTGGCCCCATGAAAATTTTCAAAACACACACGGTATTATTATTATTTTGGGTAAACTACATATTTGGTCTCTATCATTTATATCATATTTCAATTTAGTACTTAATCTTTCAATTGTGTTAATTTGGCCCCTAACTTTTCAGTGCCATGTCAATTCAGTCTATGCCGTTGATGGGGAAATTGTTGATGTGACAAACGACCAAAATAAAAAATTAGTTTTTGTTGATGTGGCAAACTGGCAATAAACCTTTTTTTTTTTTTTTTTTTGCCGTTTATTACGTCAGAAATTTCCATCCAAGAGATAACGACAAAGACTAAATTGACACCGCGTTAAAAGATTAAGGACCAAATAGACACAATTAAAAGATTAAGGACCAAATTGAAATATGGTGTAAAGAATAGGGACTAAATACATAGTTTATCCTATTATTTTTTAATTTTGGATAATTTGGTATTTGGAAGATGGGGGTGTTTGAATCCTAAATGTTTTCATTGTAAATTCTTAAAAAAATGACCTATAATTTTTATGAATATAAATGAATTTTAACTTTGAATTTTTTTAGAGATATGATAGAATTTCAAGTTTTCAACCTATACTGTTTGTTTAATGATGATTCTCTTTATCATCAGGCTAAGAGATCAATTGGTTTTTTATGTAGGCAGAGTTCGAATTTTAGATCTCTTATTTGAAGACAAGAAATTTTACTGGATGAGTTAACTGAAATACACTTTAACCTTGTGAACTTAATCATTTGTTATCGCTTGCTTTATAAAATAACTTAGTTTTTTAGAAACTTTCTTCTTCTTCTTCTTCTTCTTCTTCCTCTCTCTTTTTTTTCTTTTTAAACTGTAACTTAGTCAACCCAACTATCACTATTTCTTCAAAATAATGGTAATCCTCAGTTTAGTGTTCATAACCTCCACTATCTTTTTCCTTTTTGTTTTCTTTTTCATTTAAAAGTTGGACTACAAAATTAGGGTAATCCTTTCCTTAACCTCCCAGTTATATGAAGCCATGCGTTGAACCCAAAATATAAGCCTACAATATCTTATAGACCTAACTAGTGACTTTATATGGGAAACTTCAATCTTGATATTACTAACCAAGTAATCATTAGTCAACTATTTCTTTAGCTGACATTTTTACATTTAAAAAGAAAATATTTAGAGATTTCAGTTAAATGCGAGTAAATTGTTGTTTTGGCTTAAACCAAAGGATTTAAGAGATTTTAGTTAGCTCAATCGTCACGAAGACAACATCATAAATTCAAATTATTTTATAACTAAGTAGAAGGATAAGATCTCATCATGTGATGGTCCCAATTATAACCAAGTCGAGCAAATCCCAATCTTGAAACCCTCAGTCACTATCAAAACAGTATCAAGAAATCTTGTGCTTGATTCAATAATTTGTCTCACTCAACTTTGTAAGAAAAAATATCATTGACATATAAACACAATATTGGGTTATACGTGTGAGTGAAGTCTCATGTTAAATAATGATGAGAAAAATGAGTAGTTAATATAACATAATTGAGTACATACCCATTGGGCTTAGGTCTTTTGCGTTAAAGTGTGTCTCTATATGTTATTTTAATTATTCAAGTAGTCTTTCCAAGATGTTTATCTCCCCAACAAGTGGTATCAGAACTCATGGTGGTGTGGAGCAAAGGTGGCAAGGTTATTAAGGTTCTTTTTGCAGTTGGAGTAGGAATGACGTGTGTGTACTTGAATCACTTTGGCAAATGGAGTAGAGCGGGTCCCTTTCGTAGTTGAAGTAGGGACGGTATATTGCCCATAAAACCCACGCAAACGATGTTGGAAAAGGCCCAACAAAGGAGTATTATTGCCAATGGTGCTAGACAATGATGAGGTGCGAGGTTTCCATGAAGGATAAAAGACCTACGGGTTGACACATGGAGGCCCATAGATGATGCACTAGTGAAGGAAAAGGCCCATTAGATAAGGAGAAATGAGTAGGACTTGTTCATGGCCCACGAGGAGGTTTTGAATCCCACAAAGAGGCAAAGACTCACACGTGAAGAGGAGATTGTTGGATTACACGCGTGAGTGAAGTCTCACATTAAATAATAATAAGAAAAATGAGTGGTTAATATAACATAATTGAACACATATCCATTAGGTTTAGACCTTTTGGATTAAAATGTGTCTATATATATTATATTAATTATTCAAATAATCTTCCCACGATATTTATCTCTCCCAACACACAAATCTCTCACATTAAAAGGTTGCACTTGTATATATGTTTTCAAATTATTATTCAACTACTTTTTGCTGATTCTTTTGCCACTAGCTCATTCGGACCTGCCCCCAAATGAACCCAATAGCCAAGCTAAGTAGGAATATTGCCATTTCATAAAAAATAAATAAATAGTAGGAATATTGCCTTGTCAAGCTTTGATTCCCATGGTTCTCTTTGTATTATTAGCCAATTACATAACCGGCAATCCGGCCCAATAAAAAAAAAGGTGACATAACTAGCTTGCCTCTTCTATTGGACCTCTATTTTATGTCCACCACTGCTCACAAATACCATCTGCACTGAACAAATCAGGATTTTCTTTTTTATTCAAATTCTACAATACAGTAGGTAAGTTGGGCCCTGTTCAGTATTAATTTTCAGCAGTTTCCTTTTATCTGGGGCCAGGTATCTTGTAGGAGTTTTTCTAGGCTGTAGTTCCTTCTGAGTAATCTCCACATTATTATGCCTTGAAAAATTCGTCTGGTTTTGCTTTTCCATAGATTTGCTGAATAAGGGCTCAATGTTTGACGTGCATAAATTTTTTTATTATTGTACTTGTCAAATCAGCCACTGGAACAGTGTGACCAAATAGTGAGAGAATAAAGCATATTTTGTAATAAAGCATATACTTTTTCCGTTATTGTCCACTGGAACTCTAATTTAATTTTCATTAGGACCATTCAAATATTTTAATTTACAAGTAATTTTTAACTACACTCGAAATATGGTAAATGGTATTGTCTCATATTTAGAGTGTGGTCTGGTTATTAAATTCATAATAAAATTTACTAAGAATGTGAAAAAAGAGAATACTATTTTTTTTGTGTTATGAGAATATCTAAGAAATTTTCTTGAATGGCAACCAATGATCCTTAATTCAATTTGCACCTCTTTGGCCTTCCCAGTAGAGTTCAATTTCCTTCTCTTATGACAACTGCACTTCGCACAATCTAACGTTCTCTTCAGTCTCTAGTTGAATTTAAGGTACGATATATGCAATATGTATGTCTATCAAGTCATTCTTGACACTAAGAGCATCCACATCAGCTCGTGTAAAAATTTCGTCTATTTTACACAAAAAAATCTACTTTTTCTATTTTACACTATCATTTTTACAAAACACCTACATTAGTTCATCTATTATACATTAAATTTTCTTTAAATAATCATTTATTATTATTATTTTATTATTTATCTTTCCCACCTACCCACTATCTACTACTCCAATATCCACCACACACGGTCTCTCCCTTTCTCAATTTTTCTCATTTTTCCAAAACAGCACTTTCTCTTCTCCATGGCCCAAGCTTCTCAACTTTAACTCTAAAACTCTTTTTCTCTCACAATCAGCCATAGCCAGAGCTCACCTTGAGCTCCATCCAGGGCCGAGAGCCCCAAATCCTACGCCATGCCATCACCGGTGGCAGCAAAGATCAGTTGCAACACCGCCACAAACAGTGGTCCAAATCTTCACTCTCTCATGGCAGTAGCGAACACTCCACCCAAGCTTGTGATAGCAACTAGGGCGTGAGTTTTGGATTGATTTTTTTTTTATTTATTGATTTTGGGTTCCATTTTCAGTTGATTTTTGGTTTGATTTTCCATTGATTTTTTGGTTGGAATATTATGTGTTGTAATGGTGGTGGTGGGGTGGTACTGGATTGTGGTGGCGGGTGGATGTTTGATCGGCTGTGTTTTTTTAGATGAAGAGAGGGAAAGGGAGAGAGTGAAATGAGAAAGAAGAGAGAGCTCAGACCGGTGAGAGAGAAAAAAAAATAGTGAATACACGAGCTACAGTGCCCGTGCATATATGCACGGGTACTATAGCTCATGGAAATTTTTAGAAGTTTTTACACAGTTTTACACAAGCTGATGTGGGAGGTTTTTTGGCCAAAATGTGTAAAATGGAGAAACTTTTGCATTATAGAAGAGTATCCATAGACTGATGTGGATGCCCTAACACCTGTGGTCATGTTTTCTATTATTATGGCTCCATCATTATATACCACCACTCTCACTGTTCACTCAAAATGCTATTTCTTTTCATTTGAATAATTCCAACAGTGGGGATGTAAATCTTATACACATCTAAGGTGAATTGGACAGCTGATGTCAAATTTACATTTTGCAGCATTAATTCACATTTTTCATATGATGATGAGTATGTAGATATGAATGTATTTACATATATGGGAGGCTTTACTTTACCATATTCAGTGAGACTTCATACCCACTTGCCATGTTAACAAATTGAGTTGCCACATCAACTATTAGACCTAACCGAATCGAGCTGACACATCATCATTATTTTCATCACCAAAAATCAATTCTTATGTTTATATGAATGTATTTACATACGTGCAAAGTTTTACTTTACTATATTCGCTGATCTTGAACACCATGACTAACCTGCCATGTCATCAAATTGAATTGTCACATTAGCTATCTCATTCTTGGAGATATTGAATTGACACATCATCATTTCCCCGGTGACTAAACATCAATTCTTTTTTACTTGAGATTTTTTTTTTTTTTTTTTGGGAGAAGATTTTTACTTTAGATTGATGAGTTTATCTTTAGGTTAAAAAAGAAAGGGAATTTTACACTAACAAGATTTCAAAGATAGCACATGTTGGCATGGCAAACCATCCATCGGGACCACAACCAATGTTGAGGAGCCTCATTTATCTATCTAAGTGCTTCAAGGCTATATGAAATAATTAAGCAGAAACCAATAATGAGTTGCTCAATTTATCAATCATCCAGCTAACGTTCAAAATATGAAAGAAAATAGTTGTTTGCTTGTCCAAGTAACATTCAACAGACGTGTACGAAAGTAGTTGATTTCACAAGGTAATTTTGTCTTCTTCGAATGGCAAAGGCTCCTCTTAGTTGAATCGCTTTCTCATTTGACACATAAGTTTGAAGTGTTTATATGAATAATATATACATATATATTTATATTGAGAGGGAAGGGTTTAATTGTATTGCGCCCCTTAGTAAAGTTTGTAATTGAATTTTTCTATAGCTGTATTAGTTCGATACTTTTATTACATTCTTCAATTAATGCAATAAAGTTCTTCAATATCTTAGTTGTTAATTCTATTCTTAATATATATACACAAGTAACGCACACATATATAAGCATTGTATATTTGGGTTAAAAAATGCAAATTTCGAATCACTCCGCACTCTGCCTTTTCCTTTTTGGACCATTTTTGGTCCAAGCCTGCGTCTTGTGCTTGTCATGCTTAAAGAGCATCATCTTGAATAAAAGTAAAAGTGCGCTTAATTTTAATAGAAAGGAATAGAAGCAGAATCCAACTCAACCAATACGGTGTTTTTATCTCTTAGTCAGTCCACTAATATCCATGATTCCCCTACGACTCTATTTTGCAAGGCGGTTGTGTGGTAAATAAGTTTCTTTATCAGATTGCAAATAATTGCTGCGGAGAGACCTGTAGTTGCAAATTTGAGGTAAATACCTTTTGATATTTTCAACAGAGATATCTAGAATTAGAATCTCTTCACTAATTGTTATTTACGACTCCAAACACTCCTCGTTAAAACAACAAGAATGCCAAAGTTACTAACATATGATTTGCAACAAATTTTCACCAAATTATTACGTTAAAGAAATTTTGCATCTTTCTAATAACTCTCTTTCTTCAAGACTGTTGGATAATCATAACTAAAATGAGACTTAATTTTTTAAGTTTCTTTCCCTTCATATATATATATATATATATATTTTTTTTTTCCCTTTTGTTTTGGTCATATTTGATGGGTTTGATCCTAATCTTGAATTCTTTCTACTTTTATTTATTACAAAAAGATGTCTTTCAGTTTAAATTGAAAAGGCAGTGTATCCTTACAAGTATTTTAAAATGAATTCTTAGGATGGAAGCCTCTCTCCTACAAAAATAAAATGGCATGTGAGGCTGTCACTGAAAACGATATGTTAACTGTCAAGCTTAAAGTAACTCAAATTGATGGAGGATTAGGGACAAAGTCTCAAATAGGATGCTGACAAAACAATCAAATAAGATCACTTTAATGATAATTACCATATTGGAGAGTCTGGATTCATTCAGGTCATTGAATTTGAAGGGGACCAGAGGAGCAGTGAGTGACATGCTTGGTTTGCTTGCCCCAATGCAATGTGGCTCATTCATTATTATTTAACTATTTATAAGATTATTTATGTGATTATTTAAACAAGTAATATAATTTATTAAAAAAATTATATGACTAAATTTATATATGAATACTCTCTTTAATCGCCACATAAATAGTTTAGAGGAAGATAGCTCCAAATTTTTTCCAACCAACAAAGTCTTAAGTTTCACATATATTTTCACAAATCCTCTCTTCCTTGTGCTATGATGGCATATATGAGTAAGTGGGTTAATCTTTTTTTTTTTTTTTTTTTTTTAAAAAGGAAAAGAGTAAGTGGGTTATTCAATATAGGAGAGTGTGTGAAATTTTATGTAATTTTTTTTTTTACCTCTAATACAATTGTAAAATTAATAAGAAGTATTTGTTTGGGAATTACTTATTTTTGGTATAATATTTGTATAATGTGAGATAAAAGGATAAAAGCTAGCTTATTTCTAAAAAATTGAAAGTTAAATTATTTGAAATAAAGTTGAGACAAAAGTAGTGTAGAACCTACAAATAGTAGATAAGTTAAGCAAAAAACTAACTTTTAATCGGTTGTGAAACGCACACTTATAAAAATCATAGTTTTAATACTTAAGTTAAATCATTTAGTGTTTTATTTAATTTTTAGATTAAATTCAAATATTTGGTTGCATTGACCAATGTAGTGCATAATTAATTTAATTGTCCTTAAAGGAAGATAACACATTTTACAGGCAATACAGCCACATGGTTAAATCTAATTAGAAAATTAAGATATAATATAACACCTAAAGAACTATACCTAAATTTCTCTATTTTTTTCTTTTATCAAATATAGGAAAAAAAAACTATTTGAATAGACATTTTTATTTATTTTAATTTGTAGGTGAAAACGGGAAAAAGGAAATGTAGGGAATGAGGCCCAAATTTGATCTTGGGCCTTGGGACTTGGCCGAGGATATGGTAATCCGAGGACGACCAAACAAATATAAACAATTTAATTCTATGCCTTCGTTGTCATGATGTTACAAAGGGTAGCTCGAGGGAGAACATCTCCTCGGACGAGTCTAGACGCAGATCCTATTAATCAAGACGATCTTCTAAAAAGCTTTGGAGAAAAGGATGTGCACCTCGAGCGTACCAAAAATGAAAGCTAGGAGGTGCCTAAGGAAAAGCTACTACTACCACATTTAATGTGCTGCAGCTACTTTTCTAGCCACATTTATGAGGAGAAGACTCCTGAACAGTGCTGTCTTGGCTGCCACAACTTATGGGGAGCCAGAGGGGTGTCTGATGGGACGGGTACTTAAGTGGTAACTTGGATGATCAACAAGTGAAATGTCAAGATCACCAAGAGGGGGATATATAATGCAAGAGACCCCTAAGAAAAGAGAGAAGGAGAAAAGGACTGGAGATGAGACTTGTAATAGAACTTGAAAGGTAATAGAAAAGAATAAATCTCCTTGGATTCTGCCGAGGACATTTTCCTTCAATAAACATCTATTATCTTTCTTTCTTTGTTGTCATAATCTACTGGTTCGTTACTTAACTCATTACAGTCCACATTTCCAACCCACTTCTCTATAAATTTATTGTTCGGACTTTTTGGGCTCGAATCTATACACTTTATTGGACCAAGAATTCAAATCAGGACCCTACAAGAAACAAATCAAAAAAATTATTTAATATATTATTGCTATCACTTTAAATATATTCGTTCTCAAATAAAAATGTCAGAATTTTATAATAAAATTGATAACACTTTTAAATTTTTCAACAAAGTATCACCCTAGAAAAAAGTGCTTAAAAAGTTTTCTACTATCATAAAAACAATTACACCAATGCATTAACAATTTAAAATTAATAACAACTATAGCATTTTCTTACGATAAATTAGCTTCGTCTCTACACACACATGCGAAGCATTTAAAGTGAGCATCAATTTGATCCTTGACTTTCAATTTGAATAAGTAATCCCATGTAATTTAGTTTTGTCACAAATTAAACCATTTATTATCATTTTTTATATTAAAGATTAACACATTATTTTTTTTTTTTTTGGAGAAATTAAAGACTAGCACATTTAGTTACATGAAACCCACATAGTTTTTGTTTTTGTTTTTCCAAATTATAAATTATTTTGAAATATCATTATTATCGTGTACACATTATATGATTAAATCTATTAATTCTAGCACAAAAATACTAACAAAAGTATAACTTGTTACAAACCTAATCTGCATGATTAATTGTTCAAACTAAATGTCCAAAGATCAAATTGACACTTATGTCAAAATCCATGAGTGATATTTATAGAAAGACAAAATGTTCTTCCAATTTGGTTTGGTGGAAAATTTATTCAACTCATTTTAGTCACATTAACTATTTAAAATTCAGGTGACTTATTTAAATTGATTCGATAACTCATATGATTTTAATACATATGAATGGTGTTGTCAATGGACATATAATAAAATGGAGGGGTTTCTTCAAACTTGGCTTAGAGAAAAATTTGTTACCCAAAAAGTTATCTTGTACCACAAAAACAAATACACCTGTTAACACACATTAAAATTAGAGTGATGTTCATTTTCAAAAAAAAAAAAAAAAAAAAAAAAAAAATTAGAGTGATGTTAGACATATTATAAATTTTATTTTATAAATTTTTTAACCAATATGACGTTTCACCTATCAAAACAAATAATAAATTTTACAACTAGGCTTAAGTGACAAATCGTGATTGATATATATAATAAAAATGATGTAAAATTTGCTAATAGTGTTGCTATTGAAAAAAAGATTTAAGACTTTTATTTATCACAGTGTCAAGTTATAGTAATATTTGCAAGTTTCAGTTAGTTCAATTGGTATCTTGACTTCATAATAAAAAGTAATCAACCAAAGTCTACACAAAAAATTAGAAAATTCTTAGGTAATCTTGGAATACAGAGAAATGATTTTTTCTCCTCTCACATTCACGGGAGTACGAACACCATTCTTCATATTCTAAAAATACCTAAAAATTACCCCAAAAATTAATTTGTATCTAGATATAATTTGTAATTTGTAAGAGCACTACCATCAGGTGTGCCAAATGCTAAATATTTGGCATTTGACACACCAAACACTACTATTCAAGCTTTATGAGGTGTTTTAAATGTGTTAAAATTTACAACATGCTACAGTATCGGTACGGACAAATATGCTATAATTATTTTGGCTTATTTTATTTGCTTCTCTCTTCTCCCAATATATCTCTCTCTTCGTTTGCACAGAGCTCTCTCCTCTTTGGTCTCACTTTCATTTTTTTTTTTTCTCTCACTCTCTTCCTCTCTCGTCCTCACTCTATTCCGTCGGAAGCCACTGCCGTGTCGCCGAGGAGGAACCAATTGCAGAGAATCGTAGACGGACGGAATGCTCGCCTGGAGCTGCGCTCGCAGATCTCGCTTGGAGCCGCCGCCCGCCATCTCGCCTGGAGCCGCCGCCCACCGATCTTGCCTCGAGCTGCTGGTCTCTCTTGTCTCCACACCTCGCCATGGCGGTTGACGTTGTGGTGTTTTTTTTTTTTTTTTTTTTCTTTTGGTATTGGGGCTGAAATTAGTTGTAATTTGTTTGAGTTTTTTTTTTTTTTTTTTTTTTTTTTTTTTTTTTTTTGTTGTTGTATCAGTGGTGGTCGGTGGTTGAATTTGTGGGGATAGTCAATGGTTGTGGGCTATGGCGGTTGATCTGTGGGCGTGGATGGTAGAGGATTTTGTGTATATATATATATTTAAAAGTTTTTTAAATTATTTTAATGCGTTAAATATATTATTTTAATGTTTAAAATTAAAAAATAAAAAATATGATAAATAATAAATTATAAAATAGTATGTTAAAATTGATAAAGTAAAATTTGATACGGTAAAACGGCATTTGACATAAAATACCTTACGGTAATGCTCTAAATAACAATCATCATGTGATTGACCCTTAGCTAGCGAGAATGTTTAGCATTTTCCAACGTTAAATTCAGCTAGCCCCTTCCCCCTTGCCCACACACAGCACAGGGCTCTGTTAAAAGATCCATTTTCAATTCTTCATCCACACACGCCACCTCTCACCACCATGGACCAATCCACCACCACCACCACCACCACACCTCTCCTCTCAACCCCATGGTGCCACCGTCTCCGCCTCAAAACCTCCCTCTCCTCTGAGCTCTCAGGCGCCGTGGGCGACCTCGGCACCTACATCCCCATCGTCCTAACCCTCACCCTCGTCTCCCACCTCGATCTCGGCACAACTCTCATCTTCACCTCCCTCTACAACATCGCCACTGGTCTCCTCTTCGACATCCCCATGCCAGTCCAGCCCATGAAGTCTATCGCCGCCGTCGCCGTCGCAGAATCCTCCTCCGGCCACCTCACTGTCCCCCAGATCGCCGCCGCTGGTCTCTCCACCTCCATCGTTCTCCTCTTCCTAGGCTCCACTGGCCTCATGTCTGTCCTCTACCGTTTCCTTCCTCTCCCAGTTGTTCGTGGCGTTCAGCTCTCTCAAGGCCTTTCCTTCGCTTTCACTGCCATCAAATACATTCGCTATAACCAAGACCTAGTCACTTCCAAGTCTGAAACTCCTCGTTCTTTGCTTGGCTTCGATGGCCTTGTTGTTGCTCTTGTTCCTCTCTTATTTCTGATCTTAACAACTGGGGCTGGTGATAATCACGATGATAATCAAGGTGATCATGAAAATCAGACACGGCGTGCACGTGATGATGATGACGATGATTGCAGACAACCTCGGAGTCGTCGAGAGTATACGAGGTTAAAGTTTCTGTCTTCGATTCCTTCGGCTCTTATTGTGTTCTTGCTGGGGTTGTTTCTGTGTTTTCTTCGTGACCCTTCAGTTTTCAAAGATCTAAAGTTTGGTCCTTCGAAGATAAGTGTGTTGAAAATCACGTGGGAGGATTGGAAGATTGGTTTTGTTAGAGCTGCAATACCACAAATTCCCCTATCTATATTGAATTCAGTGATTGCGGTTTGTAAGTTATCTGGGGATTTGTTTCCAGACCGTGAGGCTTCGGCTATGAAAGTTTCTGTGAGTGTTGGGATTATGAACTTTGTTGGGTGTTGGTTTGGGGCCATGCCAGTTTGCCATGGTGCTGGTGGGCTTGCAGGGCAGTATAGATTTGGGGGTAGGAGTGGTTTATCTGTGGTGTTTTTGGGGATAGGGAAATTGGTTCTTGGATTGGTGTTTGGGAATTCTTTTGGGATGATTTTGGGTCAGTTTCCGATTGGGATTCTTGGGGTGCTTTTGCTCTTTGCTGGGATTGAATTGGCTATGGCTTGTAGGGACATGAACTCAAAGGAAGAGTCTTTTGTCATGTTGGTTTGTGCTGCTGTTTCTTTGACTGGATCCAGTGCTGCTTTGGGGTTTGGGTGTGGGATTTTGCTCTTCTTGCTTCTGAAATTAAGGCAAAAAGTGGACTGTTGTGGTTATGGGTTTCTCAGATCCAGCAAGTCTAAATCTTCCATTGATGGTGAAACTAGTAGCATCATTCCTTAGAAATTTGTTGCAATTTCTGGTTGCAGGGCAATATTAGTAGAGTAATGTAATTTATGTGAAGTGGGAACTTTCTCTCTTTTTGGATTTTACTTTTTTTTTTTTTTTTGCTAGGAGTTCTATAAATTAGTCATGTTGTATATAGAAGTGATAATTAGTCTGATTTTGGTTCATGCTTTGGGGAAATTTCCTTGAACCGTTGTTTAGTGCAAGCCATTGGGATAGAACCAATTTGGGCAGTAGCCATTGGTGGCGTTTCTTGCGATTGGCAAATTTCATTCTTGGTTTGGTATTGTAAAAATCTTGTGAAAATATTTAATCAGTTCCCAATTGGAATTCATGGGTTGGGGATGCTTTTTTAGTTTGCAGGGATTTTGAATTGGCTTGGCCCTCAGAGAGAACATGAATTCAATGCAAGTCTTTACGTGATGATTGTCTGAGCCGCTTTAGCACTTAGCAGGGTCTAGTGTTGCAGTTTGCTTTGCGTTTAATGTCTCTGCCATCTAAGAATGATAATCTGAAGATTCTGAACATGGGAAAAGGAAATAACATTGCTACCAAAATAGTATCTCCAAAATGGCAAAGAACTATCTCTCAATGGGCCCAAATCAGCCCAAAGCTCGCCTATGCCTACTCGGGCTAATCGAGGTCGAAGCTTAAGCAACATTATTTGGGCAAGTATTGGTATGTGAACTTTTGTTATATAAGGTTAGTCCAAATACAACCTGACCGAATAAACACAGATTTGTTCATATTTTTCGGACTTTTGTTTGAATACAACCTGACCCAAGGTAGTTATTGTTTGAATACATGTTAGGAGATTCCATCAAGTTGTCATGATTCTCTAATTTCATGATTTAGATTCATTTTAAATGATGCATATTGTTAGATTAAAAAAAAAAAAAAAAAAAAATTGTACCCATAAAATGCACTATCCATTTCCAATGAAATGAAAAGGAGTATGTCATGAAGGGTCATTAAAAATTCTGCCAGTACAATATTTCCTGTGTATAGATGTAAGACACAATTTACTATTTAATTATTATAATTTATTAATTTTAGTATTTAATTTGTAATTTTTGTAATTTTAGGTTTATGTTATTTATTTCCTTATTTTTAGGTGTTTTTAATGTTTTTTGGTCAAATTTGGTTCTTGTTATAGTTAGGTATCAATTATGAGTTATTTTAGAATATATTTTATTGACTGTCAAGTTTTATGGAGCTCTTAAATAAACTCCTAAGTCTGGAAACATTTTTTTGACAATTATTCAATCAATAAAATTCAGACGTTTGTCTTTCTATTTTTTGGTGGATTCCAGATCCTTTTTCCTTGTGGATTCAAGGAACTCTCATGGATTTGAAGTTGTTTTCGAAAGCCAACATGTTTTGTTTCTTGTTTACTAGAAGTAGACGTGTTCTGCTTCTTGACTCTTCTGCATCATGCATTAATTGGTATTAGAGCCCTGATTTATCCTAGTTTGGTGGCTAACGTATGAGACGGTAGTAATTCTGGTGACTGAGAACTTAGCAAGTATTTCGTGACGTACAATTAGCACTCATAAATAACTTTGTTAGGATGCTGTCATTGGACTATGGAAACAATAAGGGTAACTGTTGCGGAGACATAACTCACGGGCAACTTATTGATAAGCGAATTCATATAAGCCTTATAGAAGAATTGCAAATTTTAATGGTTATTTTTATAAAGAAGATTTTCTTGATTGGTTACTTGATCTAGAGAATTTGTTTGACTTTGAGAATATTTATTATGAGAGAAAAGTTGGATTTTGTATAAACTTAGTGAGTATGCCCTACGTTGGTGGGAACGAGTACAATCTGATAGAATCTGATAAGGTAAAAACAAAATTAGTTCATGGCCAAGGATGAAAAAGATGCTTGTTATCAAATTTTATCATTTGGATTGTGAAGAAATCTTGTCGTATACAATACAAGATTATTATTAATCAAGAAGTTCATATTTGAATTATTTTGAAGAGCCAAATATTCCACCATTAAAAGAAGAATTGCATGTTGAAGAAAATATTGTTCTTGAAGAATATGTAGAAGTCAAAGAAGAAAATATAGAGATTTTTGAGAAAATTAATAAAGGCCTTGTTATAGAAGAAGAGCTTGAAATCAAGATTGTAGAGGAGATTAATGAAGACCCTATTATAGAGAAAGATCTTGAGGTTGAGATAGGAGAGACTATTAAAGAAGAAACTATAAAGGAAATTGTCAACGATCTCGATGAAGTCAACTTAGATGATTGCAACGTTCAATCTCCTATTATTTTGGTGGGAAATATCGAAACAAAGTTCATGGATTTTATTGGGGTTGATAGATTTGATTCAATTGTTAGTTCTTATTTGGTAAAATTTCTACAATTACATGAAGATAAAGGAAAAAGAAATTTAAGTTGATTTGTTTATTTCATTGATGAGTTGCATGTATGGAAAGAAGATCAAAGGGCTCAAGCATTCAAAGTATTTGTTTATTTGGAGCGAAAGATTTCAGATTTCAAAGATGAACTCGAGGACTAGTTTGTTTCAAGTGGAGGGGTTTGATGTAGGACACAATTTACTATTTACTTATTGTAATTTATTAAATTTGGTGTTTAATTTGTAATTTTCATTATTTTAGGTTTATGTCATTTATTTCCTTTTTTTAGGTGATTTTAATGTTTTTTAGGTCAAATTTGGTTCCTATTATGGTTAAATATCAATTATAAGTAATTTTATAATATATTTTTTTTGTCTATCAAGTTTTACGCAGCCCTTAAATAGGCTCTTAAGTTTGTAAACGTTTTTTTTTAACAATTATTCAAAACAATAAAATTAAGACCTTTGTCTTTCTATTTTCTAGTGGATTCTAGACCCATTCTCTTTGTGGATTCAAGGAACTCTCATGGATTCGAGGTTATTTCAGAAGCAAATGTTTTTTGTTTCTTGTTTTCTAAATAGACGTATTTTGCTTCTTGACGTTTCTGCATCTCGCACCACTTTATGATTAATAAATCAATTATTAACAAACAGCATACAGAGAGATGATTCACAACATGCAACCTCGATTTAAGGTAGTTCATGCTCTTACCTCTGCAAATCCATTCCATTACTCAAACCCAATAGTCTCCCTTTTTTGGTTTTTGTTTTGTTTTGTTTTTTTTATATATATAAAAGAATTGTGAAAACAAGCAACTATCACAAGGCCGCCCTTCACTTGTTTGAATTGAAAGAATTTGTTCAATGTCCACCACTCCCATTTAAGAAAGAAAAAAGAAAAAGAAAAAGAAAAAAAAAGAATGGTCTTAAGGAGTCTTAGTCTATCACATCTATATTTATTACCCTAAACCAATGGTCGATTTTGCATTCAATGTTATGCTAGAAACTTTTAAAATTTTTAAAAAGTTGGATTTGGATTGGGTGCACACTTAGGGTACGTATTGTGCAATTACACCATATTCCTCACACAAAGTTTTTTGTCATTCTTACATTTTAACTTTCACTCTTTTTTTATTTTATTTTAATGGTTGAGATTTAAATTTTCTTTTTTCAACTTTAAATCTCAGCCTTTCACAGCTATTGCATTGGGTATTACGTCTGTTATCAATCGTCAAAAGTTAATATAGTTTCTTAAAAATATGTAAGCCATCCTATGTCAAAAAGTGACATTTTTGGGAATCAAGGCCTTCCCTCTTGCTATTTATCCTTGGATAGGTTAAAGCCAAATTAGAAACATGCTTCACGAAGAGAAGAAAAAAGACCATTGATAGGGATAAAACTCCCACTAGACGCCGGCAGCCTGCGTGGGCTGACGGTGCGAGGTATGATGACGGACGTGGACGACGGATGCGACACCTTGACGGCACGACTCTTAAACGAGATGACGAGAGCAACGGACGACGGTGTGAGGCAGGGGCACTAAAGCGTATCTTGCCATGCATGCTTCCCTGAGGAAATGAGTCTTGCTACGTACACTCATACTCGGACAGATATCTTGCACAACACGATTGCTCCCAAAGGGATGTCTTGCCCAACACGCTTGTTGCCCAAAGGGTATCTTGCGCCATACACTAATTAGGGGTAATTCCGGTATGGAAGTATCTTCCCCAGCAAGCCTTGGCTAAGGCCCCATGCTACTATAAATACTTCCAGGCCCTCGCAAATCGAGGTACGCATGATTCTACCCGACTCTGGCACTCTAGAGTTGTGAGCAATACTAACTTAACAATCAGAGGGTCGTTGGCCGGTACCATGCCGGTACCTCTCTTTGAGGTTCTTTTTACTTGTGCAGGTTCGTTCGAGGTACGTTAAGGCCCTGCAACTTACTGAGTTGATTCTTGGCATCATCAGTTGGCGCCGTCTGTGGAAAGTACGTAGACTGTGTTCCGTGCTTTCCGGACAAAAAGTTGCATGGTACTCACACGTTCAAGGGCGACCACCATGAACGATCAAGATAATGAACAGCGCACCACGGCCCTCGAGAGGCAGGTCCAAACTCTGGCGGCCGCAGTAGAACGCCTCACAAAACGTAACAATGACTTGGAAGAACAGCTGCAATGTAGGAACGCGACGATTGACAACCAAGGAGAAAATTAGGAGGAAAACAGTGTTGAGGAGAGGAATCATGGAGGCCCTGAGGGAAGCAATGCCTTGAGCCGACTCAAAGGACAAGAGACGAACCGTCCGTCGGCCAATGGCTATGTCCTGTCCCACGTGGTCGCGGAAATGCAGATAATGAGGGAGCGCATGGATCTCATGATGAACGCCCTCAAGGGATGGGTATCCAACGACCTCGACGACCTCGTCTAGCGCATGGACTCCCCCTTCACCATACCTGTCATCTTGTTCCCCACACCGCCAAAGTTTCGCATGCCCCAGATGGAAAGCTACGATGGGTCCAAGGATCCACTAGACCACTTGGAGTCCTTCAAGACATTGATGCACTTACACGGTGTACCAGAAGAAACCATGTGCCGGGCCTTCCAGGAGATGCTAAAAGGCCCTGCAAGGACCTAGTTTGGCAGGCTGACGCCCAGCTCTATCGGTACCTTCAGAGAGCTGAGTGCTCAGTTCACTTCGCATTTCATCGGGGGACACAGGTACAAAAAATTCACCGCGTGCCTGATGAACATTAGGCAGCGGGAGGATGAGACGCTCAGATCCTACATAGCCCATTTCAACAAAGAGGCACTTTCGATCGATGAAGCGGATGATAAGATACAAGTCGCCGCATTCATAAACGGGCTACGAAAGGGTAAATTCTTGTTTTCTCTATACAAAAATGATCCGAAAACTATGTCGGACGTGTTTTACAGGGCAACTAAATACATGGATGTGGAAGATGCATTACTGGCCCAAGAAGAGAAGCCTCCCAAGAAGAGGGAAAGACAAGAGGACGCGCGACAAGACAAGGGGCGAAAAGTGCCTTGGATAGGAGAAGGCCGAGATGACGGACGCAAGAAGCTCCCCGCTGAAAAATTCACAAGCTTCACCCCCTTGACGGCTCCGATCGACTAAGTCTTGATGCAGATCAAGGACGACGGGTCCCTGACCTTTCCGGGAAAACTGAAGGGAGACCCTAACAGACGACCCAAAGACAGATACTGCTGCTTCCACCTAGACCACGGCCACTACACCGCCGATTGCTACGATTTGAAATAGCAGATCGAAGCCTTGATTAGGCAAGGAAAGTTGCAGAGGTTCGTCAGTCGAGAAAGAATAGAAGCACCTCGACAAGAACAAATCTCTCGCCGGGATAATGAGCGTCCCAAACCACCTATAGGGGACATAAGGATGATCGTTGGGAGTGCGGCAGCCGTCGGCTCAACGAAGAATGCTCTAAAATCCTACCTCAAGGTAGTTGAGAATGTCCAGACTGCGAGCCTTATCCAGAAGAAGCTGCAAATCAACAGCCCCACTATGGAGTTCACAGAAGAAGATGCCCAACATCTTCATCATCCGCACGATGACGCCCTTGTCGTCAACATCCGGATAGGAGACTACAACACGTACCGGGTCTTAATCGACAACGGAAGCTCCGCAGATATCCTCTACTATCCGGCGTTCCAACAGATGCAGATCGACAAAGAACGCTTGATCCCTACCAAGGCCCTGCTCACCGGATTCGGAGGGACAAGAGTATACCCCCTCGGCTCGATTACATTGCCTGTCATTGTCGGGGAATACCCTCGGCAGGTCACTAGGGACGTTACCTTCCTCGTCGTTGATTGCTCCTCTGCCTACAACGCAATCATAGGACGACCCACCCTCAACGCCTGGAAGGCTACGACCTCGACCTATGCCTTGAAGGTCAAGTTCCCTACCGAGCACAGAGTAGGAGAGCTATGGGGAGACCAGGTAGCCGCGCGAGAATGCTATGTCGCGATGGTAGAAATGAATAGCCATCTACAAACAATGAACATAGAGCAGAGAGCGGGGGCAGAACCAGTGGAGGAGCTCGAAGAAATAATCCTCGACGAGTCCAGGCCTGACAAAACCACCAGGATCGGCGTTCTCACCAGCCCTGCGGCTCGCCAAGCGCTCGTGGCTTTCCTTAAGGAAAACCAAGATGTATTTGCCTGGAGCCATGAAGGCATGCCGAGAATTGACCCGTCAGTCATGGTGCATAGGCTGAACGTATCGCCCACCTTCCGGCCCGTTCGACAGAAGAAGCGGGTGTTCGCCCTAGAGCGAGACCGAGCGGTAGCAAAGGAGGTCGGCAAGTTGCGAGAAGCAAGTTTCATCCTGGAAGTATACTACCCCGACTGGTTGGCCAATATGGTGATGGTCAAGAAAGCTAGCGGGAAGTGGCAGATGTGTGTAAACTTCACGGACCTGAATAAGGCGTGCCCCAAGGACAGCTACCCCCTCCCTCGAGTCGACACACTGATAGACTCTACGGCCTGGCACCAGCTGCTGAGCTTTATGGACGCTTTCTCAGGGTACAACCAAATCCGGATGGACGAGGCAGATCAAAAGAAGACCTTGTTCATCACCAGCCAGGGACTTTTCTGCTACAAGGTGATGCCGTTCGGACTAAAAAATACGGGCGCCACATATCAATGACTCATGAACAAGATGTCGCCGACCAGATAGGAATGAATGTTCAAGTATACGTCGACTACGTGCTGGTGAAAAGCCGAAGGAAGGAGGACCATTTGAGGGATCTCGAAGAAACATTCGACACCCTTCGCTCCTATGACATGACGCTCAACCTGTCAAAATGTGCGTTCGGAGTAACGACAGGAAAATTCCTCGGCTTCATGGTGTTTCAAAGAGGCATCGAGGCCAACCCGGACAAGATCTGAGCCATAATGAGATGGTCCCCCTGAAGAATGCAAAAGAGGTACAAAGCTTAAACGGAAAGGTGGCTGCCCTGAACAGATTCGTATCAAGGGCAACGGACAAGTGCCTTCCCTTCTTCCACACGCTGAAGAAAACTTTCGAGTGGACGGACGAATGCCAAAAAGCGGTCGAAGAACTGAAGGCCTACCTCTCTTCACCTCCATTGCTGAGTCCTTCGTAGTCAGGGGAGGAACTCTTCCTCTACTTAGTTGTCTCCCCAGCAGCCGTCAGTGCGGCCTTGATCAGAGAGGAAGACGGGGTCCAGAAGCTCGTGTACTACGCCAGCCGGGCGTTTCAGGGAGCAGAAGGAAGGTATCCGCCCATGGAGAAACTCGCCTTCGCCTTGATTACTGCGGCATGAAAGCTCAAGCCGTACTTCCAAGCCCATACGATAGTCATTTTAACTGACAAGCCCTTGCGGCGGGCGATGCACAATCCCGAAGCCGCTGGTCGCCTGGCCTTATGGGCAATAGAGTTGACCGAGTTCGACATTCGATACAGCCCACGCACCGCCATCAAGGGGCAGGCCGTTGCCGACTTCATAGTCAAATTCATCAGCGGGGAGGACAAGGGGGCAAGCGACTACCCTCCGTGGAATGTACATACAGATGGGTCGTCAACTAGACAGGCCGGTGGAGTAGGTGTCGTACTTCACTCCCCTGAGGGAGATCAAATCGAATGCATGATCTGCATGGACTTCCCTACCACCAACAACGAAGCGGAGTACGAAGCTTTGATAACTGGGTTGGACCTCGCCAAAGTAGTAGGAGCAGCCTGAGTGGTAGTCTCCTGCGACTCCTAGGTCGTCGTCAACCAAGTAAATGGAGACTACGAGTGCAGAGGCGACAAAATGAAAAAATATCTCCATCAAGCGAAGAGAAGGGTGGACAAACTAAAGGCAGAGATAGTCCAAATCCCCAGAGAAGAAAATGAGCAAGCCGACTGCCTTGCCAAAGCCGCCTCGTTGGAACACATAACTACCCCTGATAATGTGCTCTCTTTTGTACAGGTTTCCTTGCTAATAGACTCTGTCGATATGCAGGAAATAGGCTCCGAAAGTGATTAGACCACGCCATTAGTCTCCTACTTGAAAGATGGCGTTCTGCCGGAAGAAAAAGAAGCCGCTAGAAGGCTGAAGGTCCGAGCGGAAGGTTCGTATTGATGAAGGACGTCTTGTACAAAAAGGGTTTCTCTCGCCCATACCTAAGGTGCTTGGGTCCCGAAGAAGCAGACTATGTCATGAGGGAAGTACACGAGGGAATATTCAGAAATCATTCGGAATCGCGGTCACTAGCACATAAGCTGATTCAGGCAGGATACAACTGGCCCATGATACAAAAAGACATGCAAGCTTATGTCAAAGCCTGCGATTAGTGCCAGAGGTTCAGCAACATCATCAGATAGCCGTTTCGAAGAGCTGACCCCCATGACGGCCCTATGGCCGTTCGCTCAATGGGGACTAGACATCATGGGCCCATTCCTAACAGCTATGCGACAGCTGAAGTTCCTAGTGGTAGGCATAGACTACTTCATGAAATGGGTAGAAGTTGAAGCTTTGGCCACTATTACAGAGAAAAACATATGAAGCTTTGTCTGGAGGTCCATCATATGCAGGTTCGGAATTTCCAGAGTCTTGGTCTCGGACAACGGGAAGCAATTCGACAACGGCCCTTTCCGAGAGTTCTGCACGCAATTGGGAATAAAAAATCGTTACTTCTCCCCCGCCCACCCCCAGGCCAACGGTCAAGTAGAAGTAACGAACTAATCCTTGCTTAAGATTATCAAGACTCGGCTCGAGGGGGCAAAGGGGATATGGCCCGAAGAACTGCCAAGTGTATTATGGGCATACAGGACGACAGCAAGGACCTCTACAGGAGAAACACCGTTCCGGCTAACCTACGGAAGCGAGGCAGTCATCCCTGCTGAAGTAGGACTCACAAGCTACAGGGTGAACACCCACAATGAACAACAACGAGGCCTTGCGCCTACAGCTCGACCTGATCGACGAAAACAGAGCAGTAGCAGAATAAAGGCTCGCGCGGTACCAAGATCATATGGCTAAACACTACAACTCTTGAGTCAAACACAGGGAATTCCAGGTCGGAGACCTTGTTCTAAGAAAGATCATGGGCGCCACCAGAGACCCCGCCCAAGGAAAGCTCGGTCCCAACTAGGAAGGACCTTACCGGATCACAGCATGGCAAAGGAAGGGCACCTACCATTTGGAAACACTGGAAGGACAGAAGCTACACCATCCCTGGAATGCCGAGCACCTACGAAAGTACTACCAGTAAGAAAGAATGGCAACCCCCTACTTGTAATCTGCTTTCATGTATTTTGGGAGCACAAAGGGCATGTTTCCCCCTTAGTGAAAATTATGCAAGATTCAAAAATTTATTCAAAGTCTCTAAAATATTTTGCAAAGTGTTGAGCAAGAAGCTGACGGTCCAAAACCGTTAGCTTAAAAACCGGTCAAGCATTAAAGCTGACGGTTTAAAAGCTGACGACTCCATCCTAAAAGGATGTAAGGCAAAAAGCCTAAGCATAAAAACCGGTCAAGCATAAAAACCGGTCAAGCATAAAAGCTGACGGTTTAAAAGCTGACGACTCCATCCTAAAAGGATGTAAGGTAAAAAGCCTAAGCATAAAAACCGGTCAAGCATAAAAGCTGATGGTTTAAAAGCTGACGACTCCATCCTAAAAGGATGTAAGGCAAAAAGCCTTAGGACAGAAACCAATCAAGCATAAAAGCTGACGGTTTAAAAGACGACGGCCTAAAGGCAACGACATTATCCTAAAGGCAAAAAGCCTAAGTACAAAAGCCGACGGCATAAAGAGACAACGGCCAGCAGCCGACGATATAATCCTAGAGAAAGGGCATAAAATGAACGACCTAAAAGGTCGACGGCCCAAAACCAACTATATTGTCCTATGAGGATATGCAAGGTGTAAAAAAGCCTAAATATAAGGGCTGACGGTCCTAAAAGCTAACTGCTTGTATGCTGACGGCTTATGAGCTGACGGCTCTATCCTAAATATACAAAAGGGCATAAAAGCCTGTTATTAAGTACAAAAGCCAACGGCTTATAAAGCTGACGGCTCCACAAAGCTCAAATGACATATAAAAGGAATCATTCACAAAGCTTAAGTAAAAGCAAGCAATCCATACAAGGACAAGTTTGAAATACGAAATACATTAAAGTGCCTTAAAAGGCAACACTGTTCATGACGGTACAAAAATTAATCTTTCTACAAAAAATTACAAGGCTACTCGATGGGGAAATCAATAACTTTTACTTCGTCATCTTTGACTTGAGCATGATCCTAGGCTGGTGTCTCTGCTTCGTCTTCATGGCCCCCGGCACCCTTGATGTTTTGATCTTCGTCATACAAACGGTCAGTGCTACCTGAAGCTGCGAGGAGGACGGAGGTCTGAGCTTGAGCCTCATCAATGGTCACGTTGGAGAGATCCAGCTCGGGGTGAGAGGCCTTCACTTGACGGATGGCATCGTCAAAACCGTCCGCGAAGGTGCTGCCCAACTCCGTCAAGTAAGCCTCTGAATCACAGTACTCTTTGATGGCGTCTTCCTTGGCTTGACGGAGTTGGTCCCTGACGGATAGAATCTCTTTTTCCTTGTCGCCGAGGACTCTTTGCAGCACCTCTGTTTGCTTCTCTAGTTCACCCCTCTCTCGCTCAGACAGAGCCAGCTTCTCTTCGATGCGCACCCTCCAGGCCTTGAACTGGGCTAGCTCGTCCTCCTTCTTGGCCGCCTTAGCCCGTACACAGTCCAGAGCCGTCTCTTCACGGACACAATGGTCCATAAGACCTTTCATCATAAGCACGGCCTGGAACAGGAAAATGTGACGGTAAACAAGTACGTAAAAAAAAAAAAAATTGATGATGACGGAAAGTTATTTACCTGGGCAAGGTTAAAAAGACCCGTCTCACCCATTGCCTCCATCGAGTGGTTTCCAAGGTCCTCGTAATCCTCTGCCGTCATGATTGAAGACAGCTTCTCTATAGCATACTTGGAATCCTCTCGCAAGAGGACGGGTGGCTTCTCAACGTTGGGCACCGGGCCACCCGTCATCAGGCCCTTTCCCTTGCCATGCTTGACAGGGACCTTCTTCACCTCTGCCTCTAGGCCGACGACGGTCTCGGGCGTAACCTTTGCCTTCTTGGCATGAAGGTCCGCCTCCTGACTGGGTTTTCTTTTTGTAATGGACGTCTTGGGCACGTCCGTCCCAGCTGTCTGAGCAACCTTCTTCTTTGCGGCTGCTTGTTGTTTGATGAAAGCTCTCCTCTTTGCATCATCCATTTCTACAGAAGAGGACGGTACATAAATTAATGACAAAAAATTACTAAGTGTGATACTTGAGTGAACGGACTCACGTGCTCGAACTTGGTCCTCGTACTTGATCGCCTCCTCAGACGGTTCAGGTCCGTCGCAGTGCCAATGAATGGTTTTCAGGCTCACCAGTTTAGCCTAAGATCTATCCTTCAACTCAGTCTTTTGGAAAATTTTCTCCAAAAAACTCCACTGTTCAAGAGAAACTTGTGGACGGTCTTGAGTTGTAAAAAGAAGACGATTAGAAATTAACGGTGTTTAGAGTCTAAAAGAAAAGAAGGTGAACGGACGTATACCAGACGGGGGTAGTACACCCCATGTTGTATCAACTGGCATGAACTCAGTCTCGCCAGGATGACACATCTATTCACTACCGTCCATAAAAAAGTACCTAGACTTCCAGTCCTTATTGGAATTTGGAGTGTCACTCACTAGCCTTAATAATGGGCTTCTGGCTACAAAACTATACATTCCCCGTGATTTTGTTATCTCTACTGGACGGTAGCAATGGAAGAACTCCTCCTGTTAGTCTCTTCTTCCCCTTGGACATTGTTCCGTACAGGACTTCTACCCCCAAGAAGACCCTTCAAGCATTTGGGGAGACTTGGTTGACGGACAATCCTAGATAGTGTAGGAGTTGGCGGTGTAGTTGAGTTAAGGGAAACCTCAACCCGGCCTTGAGCATTTTCTCATAGATCCCGATACCCTTGACTCCGTGGTAGTAACACTTCTCTGTTTTATTGGGTAGACGGATAGGTATGTTGACGGGTATTTGGTATTTGTTCCTAAGTGTTTTGAAGTAAGACTCTTTGATTGTGGACACAAAATCATTTACTGTCCATAGTGAAAGAATTATAAACTTCCTCATCCCGTTAGAGTCTACGACGGATTGGATTTGTGGCTTGGTTTCCCCTAGACCGTCACTAAGGTTACTTTCTGCCCTATCACTACTTGAGGAAGAAGAGCTAGTAGATGAACTGTCTTCACTAAAAGTGTCAAGATCTCCTGGACCCGACGGGTGAAGTTCATCGTAGCCGGCTCTGTCACGGACAAACGACTGATTACTGGATGCGATAGACATCTGTCACCTACATATGACGGAAAACCCTAAGTATAACCAGTCTAAAGACATTGGACGGTGATAAAGATGAATGAATCAACAATGAATACTTACCGGTGGCGTTTGTTGCGGGAAAATGAAATCAACGGATACACGAACGTGACGGTCGCGCGAGTTGACGGATCAAACGTTTCTGGCTAGGTGAACGGATGCGCTCTGATCTTTTGATTTCAGTGAAAAGTGAAAAATGAGGGAGAGAAAGGGAGGTTTATATATGAGGGGTAGCACGGAAGGCGAGGGGACACCTCGTTCTTGGCACACGGTCATTAAGTCGACGACACATGTCCTACATTAATTACGCAGCATTAATTACCGTATGACAGCCTATCCAGTCAGCTCTCTCTCATTGCGAACTGAAACCATCATCCCATTAGTCTGTCCTCCTTGGGGTCACAGACTGATGGGCTGAGGGGGCAACTGATAGGGATAAAACTCCCACTAGACGCCGGCAGCCTGCATGGGCTGACGGTGCGAGGTATGATGACGGACGTGGACGACGGACGCGACACCTTGACAGCACGACTCTTAAATGAGATGATGGGAGCAACGGACGACGGTGTGAGGCAGGGGGTACCAAAGCGTATCTTGCCACGCACGCTTCCCTGAGGAAATGAGTTTTGCTACGTATGCTCATACTCAGACAGATATCTTGCGCAACACGATTGCTTCCAAAGGGATGTCTTGCCCAACACGCTTGTTGCCCAAAGGGTATCTTGCGCCATACACTAATCAGGGGTAATTCCGATATGGAGGTATCTTCCCCAGCAAGCCTTGGCTAAGGCCCCATGCTACTATAAATACTTCTAGGCCCTCCCAAATTGAGGTACGCATGATTCTACCTGACTCTGGCACTTTAGAGTTGTGAGTAATACTAACTTAACCATCGGAGGGTCGTTGGCCGATACCACGACGGTACCTCCCTTTGAGGTTCTTTTTACTTGTGCAGGTTCGTCCGAGGTACGTGAAGGCCCTGCAGCTTACTGAGTTGATTCTTGGCATCATCAACCATCAAGATTCAAGCTATATGGAAATTGTTTCAAAAGGTTCTAAATTGGAAATTTGTAATCTAAATACTACAACCATAATACATACTATATAATAAAATTTGGGTTCTAAAATCCATTGTTGCACCAAGTGCCAACACTCTGTTTGTGCCAAGCGGATAAACTTCATTAATGATTTTGGTAAATTACATCATTGTTGTTAACTTTTGTGTTTTGAAATTAAACCTTAAATTTGAAAATTTTATAGAACATGAGATTTTTAAATAGTATTTTCCATCCATGCCTGCAATGAGTCATTATTAATTAAAAGTAATAATATTCATACCATGAAAAAGCATAAGACCTTTGGCATACTATCGGCCAACTAATTTTGCCACCAAAATATTGCCAATAAAATTAATATTGTATAAGGTCATGTCATGTTCAAATCTTTCTATAACGTATCATATATATATATATATATATATATATATATATATAAAACCGAAATCTCTAGAATTCTCACAATTTTCTACGTTAGCATAATATTTAGATAAAATATCATTTTATTTAAATAAAATTATTTTTGTTTAGTCCAAACTTAACAAGGAGTAAAACTCTATCTCTCTAACAAGTTCAACTTAAACTCAAACTCATCGTTACCATTTTTTTTTCAAACAAAATTATTTTTGTTTAATCCAAACTTAACAAGGAGTAAAACTCTATATATAAAACCGAAACTTCTAAAGTTCTTATAATTTTCCACGTCAGTACAATATTTAAGTAAAATATCATTTTATTTAAATAAAATTATTTTTGTTTAGTCCGAACTTAACAAGGAGTGAAACTCAATCTCTCTAACAAGTCCAACTTAAACTCAAACTCAAACATTGATAATTTATCTTTAAATTTGTGAGTTAAAACCTCTGAAGCTCTCATAATTTTCTACATCAGCACAATATTTAAATAAAATCATCAATTTATAAATTTTTGTAAGCCATTGCACTTTTAAGCAACGACTTCTTCATCAAATTGTAACACAAATTAAAATCATACAAAAGCAAATCATGCAATGGTGTAGTTTCTTAAATTTTTTATAAAATTATTTTAGTCTACTTTACAAATAAGTAAGTTCCCATACATAGCACGAGTTAGTGATTAGTATATTATATAATAAAATTTGTTTAAGAAGTAGTTCCATCAAGGAGATACCCTCTTCTAGAATTTTAAAATGTTTTTTAAAATACTATGACTTATTAAATTCTAATACAAAGTTTTTTGTTTTTATAATTTTCATTATTTATTTTATATTATTTCAATAATCTACCCCAATTTATTTTAACTATAAAAGTTGGATCTTATATGTTGTACTTGCATTATATAGCTCAATTTAAGTAGTACAAGTTGTACAATATAATTTTTCCAGACTTATTGTAATTATATAAAATTATTAACATATATGGTTTACTTAAAATGAAATTCTATTACGAAGATTTGATAACATTAAAATATTGGTTTAACACTTAATTGTCAAAAGTTTCAAGAAATTTAAAATTTCTATTATTTATTTCAAATGATTTTATTATCGATTTTTATCTTTGATTTTTGATATTTAAAAAATAGTCCTATTTGATATGCATTCATCAAGTGGCTTAAAATATATATATTTTTTCTATCTGTTTTAATTATATTATTTGATTTTTTTTTCCATTCAAGATAATACTAGTCTAACATAACATTAAGACCAATAGATGGTTCAAGCATCTTTTTCATGAAAAGTTAAGTAAATTTTACAAAATATTTTTAAAAAAAGTTTATTTGAGCAATGAACATATTTGGCATGATTTGGATATCACACTTTTTTGGGATGATACATAAAACATAGAAGATATGAATCTTACCTATAATGCTAAAATGACATGGCTATTATTTAATGAAATTGATAGTAAAAATATTTAAAAATTTATGTTAAAAAATTTCTTAAAATATTGGAGGAAATTAATACGTTAATATCAAATTGGTAAAAATTTTATTTACTAGTCACTTAATTAAGCAAAAAGTGATTTTGAACTAAATAAAACTTTTTTTTTGAGAGGATCTAAATAAAACTTAAATTTATAAGCATTAAAGTTTAATATTTGGGTGTTGATTTAAAGGGTTGAATTTTATGGGCGAAACTATAATATTGATCCCTCAAGTTTACCCTATGTGCGCAATTGGTCCCTTAAGTTTGAAGCGAGCACAATTGGTCCTTCAAGTTTTAAAATTGAGTTGTATTATTCATTTTACTAACTGCCATTAGTGGTTGAAGAGGATAAAATTAAGAAAGGCGGACCCGTTCAATAAAGCCTGCCATAGGCGACGGTACTGGGATAATGGATGATCAAAACATAAGGAGAAGGCGACGGGTTGCTACGTTAGACGGATGATATATAAGACAGATTGATTCTCCATAGTGGACAAATACTAGCCAGATGGACACAAAAGGGACGGATATCAGTGCTACATGGCATCTATATAGCTTAAGTGGTCTCCAAGGAACCCTAAATAGAAATGTCTTGCACCCTACGAATAACCCTAGACAATGGAAAATACGTACATTTATGAGAATCTTCCCCACAAGGAAACACCTTCTTAGCCAAGAAACAAACGTTGGTTTTACGCTACTATAAAAACCCAAAACCCTCAGAAAATAAGGTAAACACAATTCACCCAAACTTTGGTACTCTAGAGTTGTGAACATCTTGTAACTTAACCTTCGAAGGGTATTTGGCCGGTACCACACCGGCACTCTCTGTAGGGTTTTCCTTCTTCTTTGTTGTGCATGTTTTGTCTAGAACATATGAGGACTGTGCAGTTTACTGACAATTTTCAGTTTCATTAGTTGGCGCCGTCTGTGGGGACAGATCGATCTTGTAAGCCATACTACTGCTTCCCAGACAAAGAGTTGCATGGTACTTACTCGCTCGATGGCAACCACTAATAACAAAAATGGAGATGAACCATGCACTACTGCCTTTGAAAGACAGGTACATACCTTAGCCGTTGCTGTGGAGCGCCTTACTAGGTAGAATCACAACTTAGAGGAATAGCTACACCAAAGGGATGTTAGGCCTAATAGTCACGGAGAGGAGCAAGAGGGCACCAGCGCTGAAAGAAGGGACTGAAAGGTAGTAATGCACTGAGCAGACAAGAGCGACAAGATACCAGCCGTCCATCATTCACAGAAATAGCACCACCGAACATGGTCGCAAAGATGCAGATGATGAAGGAAAGGATGGACTTCATGATGAATGCCTTTCGAGGACGGCTGTCAAGTGATCTCAACGAGTTAGTCCACCAGATGAACTCGCCTTCTATTGCACTCGTCACTTCATCCCCCCTTCCACCAAAGTTCCGCATGCCACAGGTAAAAGCCTATGATGTGGGCAAAGGATCCTTTAGATCACCTAGAGTCGTTCAAGACCCTCTTGCACTTGTAAGGCATGGCGAACAAAATCATGTGTTGAGCCTTCCTAACTACGCTAAAAGGTCCTACAAGGGTATGGTTCAGCAGGCTGGCACCAAAATCCATCAGCACCTTTAAAGAGTTGAGCGCATAGTTCGCTTCGCACTTTATCGGGGGGCACAGGTATAAGAAGTCCACTGCATGCCTGATGAGCATCAGACAACGGGAGGATGAGACGCTGAGGTCTTACATAACTCGCTTTAACAAGGAAGCCCTTTCGATTGATAAAGCTGACGATAAGATACTCGTGGCTGCATTCACCAATGGGTTACGGAAGGGTAAGTTTTTGTTTTCCTTATACGAGAATGACCCAAAAAACCATGTTGGATGTACTTTATAGGGCTACCAAGTACATGAATATGGAAGACACATTGCTGGCCCGAGAAGAAAGGCCCAAGAAGAAAGGAAAGGCAAGAAGATGCTTGGTAAGATAAGGGATAGAAGACGGCTAGGATAGGGGACTGACGTGAAGATAGGCACTCCAAACCCCCCACTGGAAGGTTCACAAGCTCCACCCAGCTAACTGCCCCAATCGACCAAGTCTTGATGCAGATCAATGATGAATGGGCTTTGACATTTCTTGGAAAGCTAAAAGGGGATCCCAGTAAGAGGTCCAGGGACAAGTATTGTTGTTTTCATCGTGATCATGGTCATGATACATACGACTGCTACGACTTAAAGCAACAGATAGAAGCTCTTATCAGACAAGGAAAGCTGCAAAGGTTCGTCAGCAAGGAGAGAACGGATCCACCACAAGAACAGGTTGCCCGGAGGGAAAACGAGCGTCCTAGGCCCCTCTAAGAGACATAAGGATGATCGTAGGGCGAACCACAGCTTCCAGTTTATCTAGAAAGGTGCGTAAACCTACTTACAAATGGTTCAGAACGTCCAAGTGACGGGCTTTATCTCAAAGATGGAACACATCGACAACCTGTAATTGGGTTCACAAAAGAGGATGCTCGATGTCTCCACCACCCACACGATGATGTGCTTGTGGTTAGCATACGGGTTGGGAACTATAACACTCACCGGGTCTTTGTAGACAACGGGAGCTTTGCTGATATCCTCTACTACCCAGCGTTTAGTAAATGAAGATTGAGAGAGAACGGCTGGTTCCAACTAACGTACCACTCGTTAGATTCGGAGAAACAAGACTATATCCCCTCAGTGAGGTTACTCTGCTAGTAACGGTTGGTGACTACCCTCAGTAGATTACTAAGGATGTCACCTTCCTAGTTGTTGAATGCTCGTCCACTTACAATGCCATCCTAGGCCATCCTATCCTTAACTCGTGGAAGGCCGTGACTTTAACTTACTACCTGATGATCAAGTTCTCGACCGAGTATGGAGTGCGAGAGGTATGGGGAGATCAAGTGGCGGCGTGCGAATGCTAAATTGCCATGTTGGAAATGGACTATAATTTGTAGACTATGTGTATAGAAGAACAACAAATAGTGGCAGAACTTGTAGAGGGATTGGTAGAGGTAATCCTTGACAATTCTAGGCCTGAATGAACCACTAGGATCAGCACTCGGGCTAGCCCACCAGTCCATCAGGCGCTCACAATGTTTCTAAGGGAGAACTAGGACGTATTTGCCTAGAGCCATGACGACATGCCCAGAATTGATCCTTCGATCATAGTCCACAAGTTGAATGTATTGCCCTCCTTCTCTTCCATCTGTTAGAAAAAACGGGTGTTCGTGCAGGAGCGAGACAAAGCCATGGCAAATGAGGTTTGCAAATTACAAGAAGTAGAGTTCATACGAGAAGAATACTACCTTGACTGGCTCGTCAACGTAGTGATGGTCAAGAAAGCCAACGAGAAATGGAGGATATGCGTGGACTTCATAGACCTAAACAGGGCCTACCCCAAGGATAGCTATCCTCTCTTGAGGATTGATATCTTGGTCTCTTTTGTCACCACTAGATCAAGATAGCTATCCTCTCTTGAGGATTGATATCTTGATATCTTGGTTACAACTAGATCAAGCTGGACGAGGCCGACCAAGAGAAGACTTTATTTGTCACCAGCCAGGGTCTCTTTTGCTCAAAGTGATGTCGTTCAGACTTAAGAACGCGGGAGCCACGTATCAAAGGCTGATGAACAAAATGTTTGCACATTAGATTGGGAGGAATGTGCAAGTATACATGGACAACATGTTGGTGAAAAACATACGAAAGGACGACCACTTGAATGACCTCAAAGAGATCTTCGACACCTTTCGATCTTATAACATGAAGCTGAATCCAATCAAATGTGTGTTTGGGGTGATGGCAGGAAAATTCCTGGGGTTCATGGTGTCCCAAAGAGGTATTGAGGTTAACCTAGATAAGATACAGGCCATAATGAAGTTAACTCCACCGAAAACCATCAATGAGGTACAGAGCCTGAATGATAAGGTAGCTGCACTAAACAAGTTCATCTCAAGAGCAACAGATAAGTGCCTACCTTTCTATCGCACATTGAAAATGTCCTATGAATGGACGGCCGAGGGTCAGCAAGCATTTGAAGACTTGCAGGCATATCTTTCTTCCCTGCCATTGCTAAGCCCATCCAAACCAAGAGAAGAATTGTTTCTACACATAGCCATCTCCCCAGCCGCTGTCAATGCAGCTTTAGTCAGAGAAGAGAACGGGGTGCAAATACCCGTATACTTCACGAGCCAAGCACTTTGAGGCGCAAAAGAGAAATACCCCCCGATGGAGAAGCTCACCTTTGCATTGGTAACTGCAGCGCGTAAGCTCAAGCCATACTTCCAAGCACACACTGTGATTGTCCTAATAGAAAAGCCCCTATGAAGAGCAATGAGCAACCCTAAAGCTGCTGGACGAATAGTGGTATGGGCAATTAAGTTGAGTGAATTTGACATACAATATTGCCCACGTACAGCCATAAAGGGACAAGTTATTGCTGACTTCATTGCAGAATTCACCTTCATGGATAGCTAGGGGGCAGGAGAGCCCACAATAGAGCATCCATACAGACGGATCTTCCAACAAACAAGCAGGCGGAGCTGGTGTGGTACTCCATAGCCTAGAAGAGGACGAGGTTGACTGCATGGTCTGACTCGATTTCCCTACGACCTATAATAAGGCAGAATATGAAGCCTTGATAGCAGGGCTGGATCTCGCGAAAGCAGCAGGAGCTGCAAATGTGGCCATGTATTGTAACTTTCAAGTAATCACTAGTTAGATTAACGGCGACTATGAATGCAAGAACGAACAGATGAAGAAGTACCTTGAGCAAGTGAAGAATCGAGTAAACGACCTTCAAGTGAAGTTTTTTCAAATCCTGAGGGAGGAGAATGAGCACGCCGACTGTCTTGCCAAGGCCGCATCAGTAAAACATATGCTCATCTCCAATCAGGTACTATCCTTCGTCCAAATCTCATCATTGATAGATAGTATCAGTGTACAGGAGATAAGTTCCCAGAACGATTGAACGACGCCAATAACCTCCTACTTGAGGGATGGAGTACTTCCTGACGGCAAGAAGGCTGCCAGGAAGTTGAAGGTTTAAGCAGCACGGTTTGTATTGATTAAAGACGTCTTATACAAAAGGGGCTACTCCCGCCCGTACTTGAGATGTCTTAATCCTGAGGAGGCATACTATGTCATGCGAAAAGTCCACGAAGGAGTCTGCGGAAACCATTCTGGATCACAGTCCTTAGTGCACAAACTAATTCGGGCAGGGTACTATTGCCTACCATGTAGAAGGATGCCAATGCATATGTCAAAGCTTGCGACAAGTGTCAGAGGTTTGGCAACCTCATCTGGCATCCAACAGAGGAACTCACTCCAATAACGGCCCCATAGCCTTTTGCTCAATGAGGATTGGACATCATGGATTCGTTCCCAACAACAATTCGATAGCTAAAATTTCTAGTGGTCGGTATAGACTACTTCACCAAATGAGTAGAAGCCGAAGCCGAAGCCGAAGCCGAAGCCGAAGCCTTGGCCACCATTATAGAGAAGAATGTACGAAGTTTTGTATAGAGGAACATCATCTGCAGGTACGGTATACCTAGAGTACTGGTTTTAGACAATGGGAAGTAGTTCGACAACGACGCATTCAGAGACTTTTGTTCACAACTAGGAATCAAGAATCACTACTTATCACCCGCCCACCCTCAAGCCAATGGACAAGTTAAGGTCATGAACCGATCCTTGTTCAAGACCATCAAGACTCGGCTCAAGGGGGCAAAAGGTGTATGGCCAAAAGAATTGCCAAGCATTTTATGGGCATACAGGACGACGGTATGGACGCCTATGGGAGAGATACCATTTCGACTAGTATATTGAAGCGAGGCAGTCGTCACAGTTGAAGTAGGATTCACAAGCTACAGAGTGGGAAACCATGACGAGAGTAGGAATGGTAAAGCTCTGCGCCTGCAACTTGATCTGGTGGAAGAGGTCAGAGAAATGGTTGAGCAAAGATTAGCACAGTACCAGGACCTCATGGCCAAGCACTATAACTCCAAAGTCAGACACAGGGACTTCCATGTTGGAGATTTGGTCTTGAGAAAGGTGATGGGCGCCACAAAAGACACCTCCCAGGGGAAGCTAGGACCTAATTAGGAAGGACCGTACATGATTCATCATGGCATAGGAAGGGAACTTACCACTTGGAGACACTGGAAGGGTAATTGCACCACTCCTAGGACACGGAGCACCTGAAGAAGTACTTTCAGTGAATAACAACATGGACAACAATACTCCTCATTTCCAGTTTATTGCTTTTTAGTTAAATTTTTATTATCTACAGTTTTCTTTAAGCCTGAAGGGCAGTTTTTTGTTTTCCAAGAACAACTTCTATACGCGTATTTTTCACAATAAGAGGAGTTTTCAAAGTACCATGTGTATGCCATCTACAATTTCTACATGAAAATTATTAAGTCCATAAGTGGACGGGTTCATCCTAAAGGGTGAGTTGAAAATTACTAAGTCCATAAGTGGACGAGTTTATCCCAAGGGGTAAGTTGAAAATTAGTGTTCATCCCAAGGGGTGAGTTGAAAATTATTAAGTTCATAAGTAGATGGGTTCATCCCAAGGGGTGAGTTGAAAATTATTAAGTCCATAAGTGGACGAGGTCATCCCAAGGGGCGAGCTGAAAATTACTAAGTCCATAAGTGGACGGGTTTATCCCAAGGGGCGAGCTGAAAATTAATAAGTCCATAAGTGGATGGGTTCATCCCAAGGGGCGAGCTGAAAATTATTAAGTCCATAAATGGATGGGTTCATTCCAAGGAGTAAGCTAAAAATTATTAGGTCCATAAGTGGACGAATTCTTCCCAAGGGATAAACTGAAAATTAATAAGTCCGTGAGTGGACGGGTTAATCCTAAGGGGTGATTCAAAATTGACAAAGTTAGTTCAAAAGGTGCGATAAGTCCAAAAATGGTCATGGACGAGCCCATCCCAGAAGGTGAGCTGAAAATGTCAAGCCCATGGGATAGTATGAGCTCATCAAATTCCTGAGTAGACGAATCTATTAATAAAGGACAGAAACATCAAGATAACCAAATGGGTATGCAATATATATATATATATATATATATTCAAATGATGGAAAAAATAAGAAATGATAAATAAATAGCCTATAAAAGGCAAATGTTTACAAAAACCCAAAAAACAATGGATGACGGAAAGGATAGATACTGTTCTCTTAAGTGATCAAAGGTTGTTAATATACAAGTAAAAAGAAAAAAAAGAAAAACTACTGCTGGACGACGAGGGTCTTTTCCTTCTTCTCCTCAATTGTCTAATCCACTTCAGGTTGACGGATACCATCCTCGACAGATTTTTCTTGATCAACTTGAGCGGCCTTTCCGTCACCTTGAGGGTTAGGGTTGATATCATCAGCGAATAGCTCGTCGGTTTCTTCAGATCAGGGAAGGAAGCCTTGACCTGACGGAGGTAGTCGTTAAAGTCGTCGGCAAAAGAACCACCCAACTTGGCTAAGAGAGCATCGGAGTTGCGGTATTCCTTTATTGCGTCCTCTTAAGCCTGCCGGAGTTACTTCTTGGAATTGGAGATTTCATTCTCCTTGTCCTTAAGAAATTTCTTCAGTGCCTCTGTCTGCTCCTTTGCCTCTTCCAGGAGCCTCTTTGTTAGATCAAACTTCTTCTCCTGGACTACCTTCTAGGCCTTCAGCTCCCCCAACTCAGCTTCGATGCTTCCACCCTTGCCTTCACGCGGTTTATCACCGTCGCCTGGGACACACAACGGTCCATCAGGCCCTTCATCATGAGCACCCCCTGCAAATATCAAAAAACAGGGTTAGAACTAATAAACAAACAACATGACGGAAAGGAAAGACAAGCAGATACCTAAGCCAGACTAAAGAGACCCGTCTCCCCCATGACCTCAATAGAGTGGTTGCCCAGGTCTTCGTAATCCTCACTCGTGAAGATAGACGAGAGCTGCTTAAGGGCATATTGAGGGTCTTCACGAAGGAGGATGAGACATTTTTCGTCGACGGGGCCCTGACCCGTCATTAAGCCCTTACCCTTTCCATGAACGGGCAGAGGAGGTAGCTTTGCCTCGATAGGAGTAACCCCACCGGACCCTACCGGACCCTACCGTCACCTTAGGTTTCTTAGGCGGGTGGATGGTCGGTCTTGTCTAACGGTTTCCTCTTTATTGACGGGTTGGACGGACCTATTCCCTCCTTTTTCCTTATAGCGGCCTTCTGCTTTATGTAAGCCTTCCTCTTTCCGTCTTCCATTTCTGCATAAGATGGATGGAAAGAAAGAGTTAGGTAAATTAATATAATCAAAGTAAAATATATAAACAATGAACTTATGTTTGCGTGCTTGACTATCATAGCGACGGGCAGCTGTTGTGGGTTCAGGACCATCACAATACCAGTGGATTGTATTTAAGGTCACAAGCTTTGCCCACGTCCTCTCTGCCAATTTGATCTTAAAGATTTTTTTCCAAAAACCTCCATTGCTCCAAGGTCACCTCTGGACGATCTCGGGCTGCAAAGAAAGGGGACGGTTAGGCCAGCACAAACAATAAGAAACAACATTTAGACTAGTCGGACACCTACCAGACGGAGGCATTATGCCCCAAGTTTTGTCCAAGGCAAGCACTCCTGGTCGTTAGGTGACTCATCCAATCATCCCCCTGAATGAAGAAATATCGGCTTTTCCAGTTTCTGTTTGAATCTGGAGTGTCGCACACTAGCCTAAGCATTAGTTTCTTTTGCAGGAAATTGTAATACCCTTAGACTAGTTGATTTTTGATGGACGATAGTAATGGAAGAACTCCTCCACCATCATCCTACGCTCCCCATTAGACAAGACTCCATAGAGAACTTCTGTGCTAAGGAAGACTCTCTAGGCATTCGGAGAGATCTGGGTGACGGCCAGCCCCAAGTATTGAACTAGACGGCGGTGAAGAGCACTTAAAGGGAATCTAAGTCCCGCCTTAAACATCTGCTCATACACCCCGACGTCCTCAGCACCTCGATAATAGCACTTTTCAGATTTGGAAGGTAGACTGATAGGGATGCCAACAGGAATTTGGTATCTTTCCCTAAGGGTCTCGAAGTGTTTTACCTTGACGCAAGAATTGAAGTCATACATCGTCCACAACGGGAGAAGGAGAAACTCCCTAAGGCCATAAAGACCTATGACGAATTGGATGGGAGGTTCATCATAGTATACGTCTTCACTGTTTGAATCCCCACCTGAATCACCCTCCAATCCGACCACATCCTAGTCCTCAACCTTCTCGGCGAAAGGGGAGTTGGCAGATGGATCCCTTTCATCGTGAAAGGTGCTGGGGTCATTTTGACTTGATGGATACACCTCATCGTTGTCCGCTCCTTTACGGACACACGATTGTTCACTTGACGCCTCATTAGACATCTATCACCTACATGCGACGGATAAACCCCTAAGACTCTACAGGTCTACATAAGCGATGGACATGCAATATTTATAGTAAATAAGCAAACAAGAGTTTAGCATAAGGTTAAGGATACTTACAAATGAATGACACAAAGAAAGTAACGGAGAAGATGTGGTGAACGGTTGTGCTAGCTAGACGGTGTGTTGGTTTGATAAAGAAGACGGTAGTGCTCTGGTTGAAAATTCTTTGTGAAAAGTGAAAATGAAAGAGAGAAGCAACATATATATATATATATATATAGAGAGAGAGAGAGAGAGAGAGAGAGAGAGAGAGAGAGAGAGAGAGAGAGAGAGAGAGAGAGAGAGAGAGAGAGAGGAACGGCACGGAAGACAAAGGGACGCTTCGGTTTGAGTGATTAACCACTAGAAACAAGCCACGTGCCCCCTATTGCATTAATGGCTCTAGGCTTACCTGTCAATCAGAACGCGCCTCCCAAAGGTAGGGTTAGACCGTCACTCCACGGGTCCGTCCAAAAAATAAGGTGACAAATTCATGGAGTGAAGGGGCAATTGAAAAGGATAAAATTAAGAAAGGCAGATCCGTTCAATAAAGCCTTTCATAGGAGACGATATTAGGATAATGGATGATCAAAACATAAGGAGAAGGCAACATGTTCCTGCGTCAGACGGATGATATATAAGAAAGATTGATCCTCCATAGTGGACGGATCCTAGCCAGACAGACACAAAGGGGACGGATATTAGTGCCACTTGGCATCTACATAGCTTAAGTGGTCTCCAAGAAACCCTAAATGGAAATGTCTTGCACCCTACGATTAACCCTAGATATTGGAATCCCAATATGGGAAGAATCTCGCAAAATACGTACATTTATGAGAATCTTCCCCACAAGGAAACACATGCTTAGCCAAGAAACGAAGATCGGTTCTACGCTACTATAAAAACCCCAAACCCTCAAAAATTAAGGTATGCATAATTCACCAAAACTTTGGTACTCTAGAGTTGTGAACATTCTCTAACTTAACCTTCGGAGGGTATTTGATCGGTACCACACTGGTACTCTCTGTAGGGTTTTCCTTCTTCTTTGTTGTGCAGGTTTTGTCTAGAGTACATGAGGACTATGCAGCTTACTGACGATTTTTAGCTTCATCAATGGTGTTACTTACGTGGCTAATGGAACAATGACTTGGGCATTTTTTTAGTGATGTGACATTTTTTTATTAAAAAATTACAAAAAAGAAAAGAAAAGAAAAAAGAATTCAATTCTCAAAGCTTTCAAAAAACATAATTCCAAGCCCTAGCTGTGGTCGGTTCAAAATTTTGAAAAAAAAAAATTTAGCAAGAAGCAAAACCAGAATTCAATTCTCAAAGCTTTCAATCTACACCACCCACCAGCCAAAAGAAAAAAAAAAATGTTAACTTTTTGTAACAGAATTGGGACCAATGAGAAGGGAGTACTCCACCACCTTTTAAGCTATATTTTAATCACAAATATACTAATAAAAAAGGCTTTTAAAAAAAATTATAAACAAAGGTCATGTAGAAGAAAAAACAACAAATCTATATAGAAAGACCATACTGATTCACAGACCAATGCTAAAACTTACTAGTCCCTTTCTTGATCCAAAAAGGGGAGACGACAATTGTTGGCACACGAACACCAAGCATATCATACTTGAAGAAATAAGGAGGCGGTAGCGGCTAAGGCTTGGGCTGTCATTGGCAACAACTAGGGCTTAGATCTCCACCGGCGGTAGTGGGTAAGGCTTTGTACTATCAGTAGAAAATACTTTTTTTATTTTTTTTTAATTTGATACTGGGTTGTAAATATTATTTTTGTAAATTTATTTTAAAATTTTTTAATGAAAAACATACCACGTCATTAAAAAAAAAAAAAAGCTAATAAGAAGGGAGGACTCCACCACCTTTTAAGCTATACTTTAATCACAAATATACTAATAAAAAGGCTTTTAAAAAAAAATTATAAACAAAGGTCATGTAGCACAAAGAACAACAAATCTATATAGAAAGACTATATTGATTCACAGACTAATGCTAAAACTTACCAGTCCCTTTCTTCATCCAGAAAGGGGAGACGATAATTTTTGGCACATGAACACGAAGCATATCATGCTTGAAAAAATAAGGAGCCACGGAGGCTAGGGCTTGGGCTGTTGCCAACAACAACTAGAGCTTCGGTCTCCATCGGTGGTGGTGGCTAGGGCTTTGTACAATTGGTAGAAAATACTTAAAAAAAAAAAAAATTGGTACTGGGTTGTAAATATTTTTTTTTTTGTAATTTTTTAATGAAAAACATGCCACGTCATAAAAAAAATGCCAATGAGAAAGGAGGACTCCACTACCTTTTAAGCTATATTTTAAAACCAAATATACTAATAAAAAGGCTTTTAAAAAAAAATTATAAACAAAGGTCATGCAGCACAAAGAACAACAAATCTATATAGAAAGACCATACTAATTCACATGCCAATGCTAAAACTTACTAGTCCCTTTCTTGATCTAGAAAGGGGAGATGATAATTGTTGGCACATGAACACCAAGCTTATCATACTTGAAGAAATAAGGAGCCGGCGGCGGCTAAGACTTGGGCTGTTGCCGGCAACAGCTAGGAATTGGGTCTCCACCGATGGTGGTGGCTAGGGCTTTGTACAATTGGTTACAATTGGTAGAATATATATATATATATATATATATATATATTTATATATTTATATATATTAATTTGGTACTAGGTTATAAATATATTTTTTTAATTTTTTAATGAACAACATGCCACGTCATTAAAAAAATGTCAAGTTTTTGTTTCGTTAGCCACGTAAGTAACACTACTAACGGCCATTCGTAAAAAGACTAATACAACTCAGTTTTAAAAATTTGAGGGACCAATTATGCTTGCTACAAACTTGAGGGATCAATTACACATAGAAGGTAAAGTTGAGGAACCAATATTACATAGAGTACCATATGTCTAAGCCTTCTCCCATCTGTAGTTGGAAGCAGAACTAAGATACAATCCTGAAACTTCACTTTAAAGTCCAAGTATAAGAAGATTATGCCAATATGATTAAGGTTGGAAACATACTGAACATGAGATTCCTTTTACTGGCTTTTTGAATCGATTGGCTAAACTGGAACTCGATTCTTGTTGGTTCTGGACCGAATATATGAAACAGGTATTGAATGCTTTTTGCTCTTTCTATGTCAGGGGTTGGCTTGGTTAAGTTGAAAATCAATTGTTACCAATTTTTATATATATATATATATATATATATATATATATATTCTTGTTAGTTGTAAAACGAACATTTTCAATTTGCATACTAGTATTGTTGGCTTGTTGGCATGACCACATCTGCTTGATGGGAACATTAAGATGCTTATGATGCAGGCTTGTGAGTACAAGAAGACTATTGTAGATCCTTGCTTTCAAATTTACCAAAATCCATCTTTTAAATGGACTTAGCTAAATATTTTGCTAAATGTTAGTTTGAGTAGTCTTATACTAATGCTCTCGTATGTACGTAATCTACCTATTTGGGTTGTTAGTAATTTAGTTAAGGTACCACCTCTTCATAGTAATCAACAGCTCTCCTTTTAGGTTAAAATTTAGCTGCTAGTAAATTAGTTAAGGTACCACCTCTTCATAGTATTCAACAACTCTCCTTTTAGTTTAAAATATTTTAAATTTATTCATAATTTTTTTTAAAATCTATAATGCATACACACTAGCTAGATCATTGGGTGGATATGGTTTTAAAATATGGCTAAAATATAAATGAAAATGAAGAAATAATCGGGTCAAAGATATCTCAATCTGAAACTTATTTGATTACATTAATTTAGCTAAGTTAAACTGTTAAAGTTCATAGCTCTGAAGAACTTGGCCCAAAGTTTCATTGTTGAGTTAGCTAGCTTAGCTAATGTGATGGGTATGCATGAGTTAGATTGGGATGGATTAGAGTTGTTTTCAATTTGATATTACCTTATTTGTTTGAGAAATTCTCAACCAAATCCAACCATCACAAGTGAAGAGGGTTTGTTTCGGTTGGGTTGGGTTTAAATATTTCATCTCTTGTCTTTTCATCAATTATTTATACTGTTTTTTAATAAATTATTACAATTTACATTATATGCCTAATTAAAATTATATATATGCCAAGTTGGTTTGGGTCAGATGGGTTGAAAAAACTATCGACCCACCCCAAGACTAAAAAAAAGTTGCAATCCAACCTAACTCACCAAACCACAAAAACCAACCCAAGATATTGGGTAAGGTTGAGTTGGTTTCGTAGGGTTGGTGGATTGGATTACATCCCTAAGAGCATTCACATTCAGTTTGTAAACAATATCTCATTTTACCATCCCAAAAGCTACTTTATTGGTTATACAATTCCACTTTACAATACATTTAACATCTCAACTTTTATTTTACCAGGCAGCGCATTAAAATAATATATCTACACAATAAAATAACATAATCCAAAATCCAAATAAAAACAAAAACCCAAAACCTAAATCACCTCTGCATTCACCTGCTACCACCATCACCAACAAGAACATACCCAAACTGATTTTTATCTCCAAACTCAGTACCCAAACTGATTTTTATCAGTTGAAAACCAAAGTCATTTTCAAGCACATATAGAAGCTTCCTCTAAGTATACCTATCCATAATGTTGTTTTCTTGAAACCCCAGAAACCCCGGCCACAAACTCATGGCCATCGAAACCTAGAAACCCATAGATTAACAAAACCCAGAAACCCATAGAGAAAACAAAACCCAAAAACGTTAGCCATCAAAACCCATGGCCACGCCACCACCATTATCACGACAACCCCAAACCTTCACCGCCATGAACCCACATATGACCCATAATAAAAACCCCACCCCCTTCCACCACGACGACGACAACCCCCAACCCCACCACCATGAAGCCACAAAAAAAAAAAAAAAAAAAAAAAAAAATCCATCCCAAAATCAAATCAAACCAATAGCAAAATCAAAATCCAAAAGATTACCCACCAAAAAAAAAAAAAAAATCAAGTCAAAATTTACACAAAAGAAACCCACCTCTGCCACAACCCACATCTGCCATGCGCACCCACCTCTGCCGCAACCCTCCTTTGCCTCGCCTCATCCACCTCTGCCATGACCCACTGATCTCACCACGTCGTGACCTTGCAGTAAAAAACACCACCACCGTGACCTTGCCACACCGAGATCCACCACAAACAGGCCACCACTGCACACCGAGAGAAACAGGGAGTGGGAGACGGAGAGACATAGTGGGAGTGAGGGAGAGAGGACTTAAGGAGAGAGAGAATTAGGGAAAGAAATGTGACACGAAGAGTGACAGAGGATGGGAGGAGAGAGAATAAATTAATTAAAAATAATATAATTGTGTTACAGTACCATCATATATTTGGGATGGTAATGTTCCTGTAGCACAATTGTAAATTTTTTTGGGTTTACAAGTTCGGGTAGCGGGGGGGTTTTTGGAGCTTTGATGCTAAACAGTCTAACATATGACATTTGCAAGACCCAATGTGAATGCTCTAAATGTGACTTTTTTAGCCAAAGAAACCTAATTTGACTTCGTCCTAGGAATAGTGGTGTACTTTAAAATAATTAAATTAATGGAATAACCGTATAGATTAACTTCATTTTTTTTTTTGGAATAACGTATAGATTAAATTTCTTTTTCCTTTTTTTTTTCATTAAAATTTTTTTTTTTTTTTCTTGAGAAATCGTATAGATTAATTTAATAGTTAATATCTTCTCCAAAAATTAAAAAAATAATACATAATACTTAATACTTAATTCTGCTTCATAAATTATAAAAAAAGTGTTAACTTGACATTATAAAGTTTTACAAGATAAGTATGATAGAATATTATATATATAGTAAAAAAGCTAAAATATACTAAAAAAATGATAAAAATTTATAACTTATGAGCATGTTTGTATAAATTCCCTATGATTTCTCATATATCGTTTAAAATATAATATACGTTAATTCATTTTTTTTTTTCCATAATAAGATAAATCTAAACGATGATACCAAACTAAGAATACAGAGCTCTCACACGATAATCAGATTTTTTTTTTTTGGTGAGAAGAACGTTAATCAGATATTGATACAGAGCTATCGTGATTATTATTATTATTGATTTTTCTTTTGTGAAGATTGGGATGAGGATATTCTAATATGGCCGTTAACTTCAGATGGCAAATATAGTGTCCGTAGTGCATATCGTATGCTTGTTTCAGCGGAGTGTAGTTCCATGCCAAGTTCCTCTTCTTCAAATCCTTCCCAGGCTTTTTGGAAGTCCATTTGGAAGATAAGGGTTCCTAATAAAATTCGGCATTTTGTTTGGCGTGCTGTGAAGGACTCTCTCCCTACAAGACAGAATCTGAAGTTAAGACATGTTCCGGTGGATGATATTTGCGATGGATGTGGAGATCATGTCGAGTCAATAATGCATTGTTTGTGGCTGTATGATCAGGCGAAATCTGTCTGGAGATCGGACCCGGGGTTTAGTTTATTATTTCGTAAGGAGGTCAGGTCTGTGTATGATCTTTTGGAAGAGGTGTTCAAAAATGGCTCCAGGTTCAGAGTTGCCTTGTTCGCAACAGTGGCCTGGTGTTTATGGCAGCGACGCAATAGGGTGAGGGAGCGCTAATCGTCCTGGCAACTCCATAAGATTGGTGAGCAGGCTTCAGCGTTGGTTCACGAATTCTGGGAGGTGCACGATTAGGAAGTGAGGCCTCCGGTTCGTTGGCCGTTGGTTCGTTGGTCTCCACCGCCTGTAGGTTGCTACAAAGGTAATTTCGACACTACCCTTTTTGATGGTTCGGATAGTGCTGGGATTGGTGTTGTGTTTAGGGACTCCTCTGGGAATGTTATTGCTGCGTTAAGCGAGCGGATTGGGCACACACCTTCGGTTGATTTGGCTGAAGCGTTGACTGCAAGGAAGGCAGTGGTTTTGGCTAAAGAGTAAAGCCTGTTTGATGTTATTTTCGAAGGTGATTGTCTCAGGATTGTTCAGGCACTAAAGAAAACTGGTTCGCGCGGACTCAGTTTGGCCATGTTGTGGAGGAAACTAAATGGTTGGGAGGTACGTTGCGGCGTTGTCTTTTTCAACGTGTATGTCGAGAGGGGAATAGGCTGGCTCATGGAATGGCTAGAAGAACAGTTTTATTTACTGACACGTATTTTTGTATGGGTAGAAGAATTGTCCGTTGATTTGGAGGATGTATTCCAATCTGACTTTGTTTAATTCTTTGCTTTTTTAATAAAACTTTGCTTACCTTTTTCTCAAATAATAATAATAATAATAATAATAATAATAATAATAATAATAATAGAAGGAAAAATTCGTATACATCAATAGCTTGGACTAAAAAGACCATGTCCATCCAAGGAAGAGTCGACTACAAACGGTGAGATCCTAACATATAATAACCAAAATAGAATAAGACCAAAAACACAGGCAACGTTGCATTGCTATTTGCATTGCTATAGCTCCATTTTAAATTTTCTTCGAATGAACTTGATCATTTTCAAAGCAGAATCTATTGCAAGCATTCCAAATAGCTACACATGGCAAATCGGGTCAGAATTTTCTGACCCGACCCGACTTGAAAAATACTCGACATGAACCCGATTTTTTTATCCGAAGCAAAAACAGGTTGACCCATGACTTGACCCGTGTTTTTTGCAGGTCAACCCGACCTGACCCAAACCCGAACCATTAAAAAAAATTTTTTTTTGGTAAAAAAAAAGTAAAATTAAGAAAATATTGGTTTAATTATTTATTGTGGGCTTTAAGGAAACAATTAATACATTTACATAACTACATGCAAATTAATTAAAAGATAAATGGTTGAACATTTTGCAATGAGTAAAAATTTTTAGATATCAAATAGCAAAGTACATGTCAAAATAATTTGGTTACAGTAGAGTTAAGAACATAGATTTAAAATTGTAGACAAATGTAAAAAACATTCACAAGTGTGAAAATAGTGAAGTCAAAGTATCAAATTAGTATAAATTATGAATACTTAGACCTATTTTTTAACAACTTATGTTCAAAATAAACGGCTTTTCAAAATAAATTATGATATTCCCTAGAGTATGTGTTGCTTAACAATGATATGATATTCATAAAAGAGACTATGTATAAATAAGTAAGCAATCAAACTTTAATGTATATCTTAAATTGAAATAAAGTGCCAACCACAATTGATAATAGATTATAAAATTAATTTTCAAGATTGTAAATTTCTTATATGTTTTTATTCTTTATCAAATGAGTTATCCAATAAGTCATTTGTAATTTTATTTTATATTTTGGAATGTTGATATTGTGTAGAAATAAAATTTGTGTATTTGTTTCACTTATCTTTGTGTTATTTTGTTTTAGATAGCAATGTTAGGATTTGTATAATTTTAAAATTATTGAATAAGTATTAATAAGTTTAACTGAGTTCATTATTGATATAACTGGTGAATTCAAAATAATGCATTTTACATCAAGTAATTTGTTGCATAACTTTTCAAATGGCAAATATATGTTATTCTCTTTATAAAAAATAAAAAATTCATGTGAAAAATACAGGTCAACCCAACCTGACCCACAACCCGATTGACCCGAACCTGTTTTTAACTCGCTTAAAATGACCCGCTTTGACTCATGACCCATTTGACCTGCAACCCAATTGACCCGAACCGAACCCGAACCGATTTTCCCTTTTGCCATGTCTACAAATAGCCCATACAATTACTACCCATCTTTCGAGCTTTTTCAATCCCAGTTTATCAATCACTTACTGAAACAACATAACAAAACATGATCATCATTTGCACATTTCTACACACTGCCTCCAACCAGAGCTATATGTTCCTAGCAAATGGACATTCTCGCAGTAGATGAAACACTGTCTCTATTTGTTGGCGACATATAAACTTCCAAGCCTGTTTAGGGAGCATGACTAAATTAAAAGCATGTATATCCTGATGAAAGTCCATCCCTCCTTTATTCTTTGGGTTGCAAAGTTTGCTCTAATTAATCTGGTAAATCTTCTTCTCATTCTGAGTTTGTCCCCACCAATATTTGACTTGAACTAAATTTGATATCATCATAAAGTGTCTTTAAAATTTTGAATATGCTCACCAAGTAAGTTGGAATGACTTATGCTATAGTTTTTATTAGAATTTTTCATCCCACCTTGGAAATAAAATTTTCCTTCCAAGTTCCAAACCATCACTCTTTTGACATTTCATTTTTGTATTTGAAAGTGCTCGCTTTAAACTTCCCCCCAATCATCGGCAAACGAAGGTATTTCTCGCACATTGTCATGACTTGGGACCGTAACAAATTAAGGATCTCATCCTGCACTTCTGGTCTTGTATTCTTGCTGAAAAACAAAGAGATTGCTCTATTTATTGCCTGACCCGACGCAGCCTCATAGTGACCAAAAATATTGATTAGTGGTTGACACTCCTCCACTTTCGCTTGGCAAAATGGTATACTATTTTGCAAACAACAGATGAGTGATGTGAAACACCATCCTAACAAGATAGGAGACCTTGAATTTGTTGATTCTCTATCGCCTTCCTCAACAAAGAAGACAATCCTTCAGCACATTCAAGAAATAGGTACAGTGAGAGGGGGTTATCATGTTTGATACCACGAGATGGATTAATAAAACCCCTAGGTTTTCCTTTTATAAGTATTGAATAGAAGGCTGTGCATACACTTTCCACGTCAAGTTTACCTATCACTTTGCTAAGCCAAGCTGTAACATCATTTGTCTGAGAGAATCCCATTGCACTCGATCATATGCCTTGCTTAAGTCTAATTTTATTACAATCGATCCCATCATTTCCCACCTTCTATTTAAGCATTATGTGGAATAACTCAAAAGCTATAGTAGCATTGTCAGTAATAATTCTATAAAAAACAAAAGTTGTTTGAGCATTGTAGGGGAGGATTTTGTTCCAGCCCCCGTAGGCTGTTTGTCCTCTTTGGGGAACCAAGTCCGCAAGGTTTTGTTTTCAAGCAACATGGGCAAGCAAGCGTTGCACTTGGAGTTAGTCCCACATCAGCAAGAAATGTGCCCCACTCATGCTTAGATTTTGTGAATATGTTTTTTTGTTTCTAATTTTCTTTTGGATCTTGTTAGGTAAAAAAAAAAAAAAAAAAGACACTTTAAACCTAAGCATTATTTACTTTTTGAAGGAGTCTCTACTTTAGTTTAACACCAAAACAAAAAATGTTACAAAAGAAATTAGTTGTGCTTCATTTGGTTGAAGAATTACCAGGAGGAATATACCCAATGGAACCCTTTAACCCAACTAACAAGATTTGAGTTTTGGAAAGATTTTTTTATTCTTTGAAAAGAAACTTCACCAATCCAAAATCACAACATGGGCTACCATATCTTCATCAAGGAGTATATTGCTTGGCTTTAGATCACAATGAACAATTGGTGTTTCACAATGGTGATTTTGGAGCAACTATGAGTGGGGCGCATTTCTTGCCGATGTGGGACTAAGTCCAAGTACAACGCTTGCTTGCCCACATCGCTTGAAAACAAAACCTTGCAGGCTTGGCTCCCCAAAGAGGACAAATAGAAAGACGTTTTTGAGGGTAGTGCCCATCTCAAGTATTGTCCGCTTTGAGGAATGGTCCATTGAGGACGATGCCACCCCGCACGGCTTTGTTACCCTTGAAGAGCACGCCTCTACCACTACTACATTTTGTAGGGAAGGATTTTGTTCCAGCCCCCGCAGGTTGGTTGTACTCTTTGGGGAGTCAAGCCTGCAAGGTTTTGTTTTAAAGGGGTGAGAGCAAGTCCCACATCGCCTAAAGAAGCGCCCCACTCATGGTTTATAAGCTTTTGGAGCGACCATGAGTGTACCACTATTACCACACATGTGTAGTAGTGGTAGAGGCGTGCCCTTCAAGGGTAGCAAAGCCGTGTGGGGTGGCATCTTCCACAATAGACCATTCCTCAAAGCGGACAATACTTAGCCGTGCGGGGTGGCATCGTCCTCAACGGACCATTCCTCAAAGTGGACAATACTTGAGATGGGCACTGCCCTCAAAAGCACCTCCGTGTGGGGTGGCATCTTCCTCAATAGACCATTCCTCAAAGCGGACAATGCTTAGCCGTGCGGGGTGGCATCGTCCTCAACGGACCATTCCTCAAAGCGGACAATACTTGAGATGGGCACTGCCCTCAAAAGCACCTTTTTGTGGGGGAGGAATATCCCCCGCAGGCCATTTGTCCTCTTTGGGGAGCCAAGCCCATAAGGTTTTGTTCTAAAGGGGTGGGAGCAAGTCCTACATTGCCTAAAGAAGCGTCTCACTCATGCTTTATATGTACTTGGCACTTGCATGAGTGTACCACTAGGAGGACAAATGACCTGCGGAGGATATTCCTCCCCCACAAGCATCAAATATCACATTTTAAGGTTTGCGTGTTCACGTTCATGTTTGTAAGGTTTGCGCATTTTTAGTTTTTTTTTTAGTTTTTTTTTTTTTTTTTTTTAAAGACTAGCGCTTGGTGCACTATTCATGGGACATGAATAGTGCACCAATGCATATGAACAGTAAAAAAAAGTGAATAGTAAATTTTTATACATTTAAAAATTATTTAGCTACAGTATTTTCAGTTTTCAATTTTCAGCAAAATAAATTATATCCAAACGGACTCTTAAGTCTATTGGCAAGGAGTTTAGAATAATTTCTGCACACACATTACCCAAACTGATTGGTCAATACTTTGCGATGGACTCTGGATTCTTCTTCTTTGGGATCATAGCTATATCAGTGTAATCTATTTTATACAATAGATGGTCTAAGTTTAGAATCGATAACAAGGCCTTTGTTACATCAAGCCTTACAATATGCTAGGATTTCTAAAAAAAGAAAGTGAACGTACCATCGAGTCTATATAAAAAAGTGTCGTCTTAACCTCTTCTAGTGTGTATGGTTGGAAAAGTGTTCAATTCATGCCTGCTGTCATGATATTAAGTTATCAATGATTATTGTGGTATATGAATTATTTAATTAATGAATTGTAAGAATCGCTATAATTGTATCATTATAAAATAGTTGAAAATGAATTTTTTTAGGGTCTCCTTGACTCCTTTAAATGTTGGTTAGAAGTAGTCTTGAACTTATAACTTTATAGATTTATGATGCCTTGAGAATCATTAGGCCAAACTTTGCTATTTATTATTCAAGAATTAAGAATAATTAAAAAAAACAAAACTATAAAGTATAATTGTATAAACTACGTCATGAAAAGCTCACATTATAAATTTTTCTCTTTTTTTTTTTTTTTTGGCTGAGATCATTATAAATTTTTCTAGTTTTATTTTTATTTTTTTGAAAAAGTTTCAATTCACGTCCACTCCTGATGATAGCTTTTTATCGTCAGATTAAGATACCAATTAGTTTTTAATGTAAGCAGAGATTGAACTTCAAATCTCTTCTACAATCATCATAAACTTTACTAACTAGAACCCACTTCCTAGTTTTATTCATCATTGTTGAAAACATGAGGTGTCATAGCACAATTCATAGAAGAATTCGTACCAAATTAACGAGTGAGAAGTTGATCTTGAGTAACGCCCGAGGGAAGCAGAAAGGTTGTTGAAAAATTAAAATGGGAAATTTCCTTTCATTGACTCTGTTTCCAAAAAAAAAAAAAATCCCTTTCACTCTATTGCACTACACGCGCTTCGAAAAGTTGTGGGATAGAGAGTTATTATAAAGAAAGAAACTGGTCAGCTGCACCAGAACCACTTCAACTTCACTCTTTTTGTCCCCAACCCCAAGATCTAGAGTTCAGACACAAAGCGAGGTTCTAAAGTACCAAGTTCTTTACCAAATTTCAGCAAGTGGGGTTCATCTTCAAAGATATCTAAGCAAAGAGGACACAAATGAACAACCCCAATTTCAGGTTTGTCTTCCTCACATCAAATGTCTCATATAATTGCCACCATACACTTATTTCTCTTACATGCTCCCCTATTATTCATGGTTATGTTATGTAACTAGCTTCATGTGTATGCCTAGTGGGTGTTACTACTAACTACCAAAACTATACTTTTCCTATAGAAATCTGTGATAGAGCACTTGGGTTTGAACTTTTCTGATTTTTGTTTAGTGGGTAGCTGAGAGTTTTTGAAGAAAGTTATTAAATTTGAACAATTGGGATCATGAAGATTGCATCTTTGGCTATTTTTGTTTGGTGTGTGTATGGGCTATTGGTCTTGGGGTCTGCAAAGTCATACTTCTCTGAAGAAGATCCTGAAATCTACAAGTACGATAGAATAGATGAAGTGAAAAAAGAATGTGCTTCTGTTCTATCTTCTGCCTCTGAATTGAGAGCTGAAGACAATAGAGTTTTTAGTATCAAAGAAGAACTCTTTTTTGTCCATGGGGATTGGAGGCAGGAGGCAGGTAAGGCTCCAATAATGCCATTTGATGATAGAAATGTGTTAAAGAATTCATCCGATGTTGTGGATCCTTTAAATTTGGTTTCTTTTTGGGTAATGGATGTTGATCATGCCCATCGATCTAGGAAGTCTGTGAGTGTCAGTGGGTTCTTGGTCATGGGCATGACTCTAGCTGGTACATTTGAGAATAGTAGGTACCATGGAAGTCCTCAATTTAGGATATGGCCTAGCCATTCTGAGCTCTCAATTGCCTTTGAAGGGATTTACACTGAATCAAAGAAAAATGGTGGGGAGAGAGTGTTATGTTTGTTGGGAAGCACAATGTTGCCATCTAGGGAGCCCAATTCTATGGATCCATGGGAATGGGTGAAGGTTTCTATTCCGAGATATGACCAGCCTCCTCTTTTGCAAGATGATCGAATTCGGTTTGTTCTTCGCTTTCCTAAGACATTCACGTTAACAAACTGGGCGATCCAAGGGGAGTTGAGAAGTTTAAATCCAAAATCAAACCCTAAGTACTTTGATGTGATTCACATTTCATCCCAGTTGGGCAAGTTGGCAGACTATAAGTTTGGGTCTGAAAAGATTGTGTCCAAAGCATGTGATCCATATCCATACCAGGATAGCTTGATGGATGGAGGCATTAATATCTATAAAGAATTTTTTTTTTGTGAAATACTTGAAGAAGTTACTCGGGATCAGGCTTTCACAGTTGTTCCAAACTGGAGATGTAATAGCACAGATCCGTTTTGCAGTAAGTTGGGTCCATTTGTGTCAGATAAGGAGATTAAAGAGACAGATGGGGGCTTTAAAGGTGTTAAACTTTACATGCAGAATGTTAAGTGTGAGCAAAAAGTTTCTCGGGGAAATGTCGGTTCTGCAAGGGTTTCAGCATTGTTTAGAGCTGTTCCTCCATCGGAGAATCAGTACGCTGCAGCACTGAGATCTGGGCTTGGCAACATGACTGTTGCTGCTGAGGGAGTTTGGAAGTCTTCTAGTGGGCAGCTTTGCATGGTTGGCTGTCTTGGAGTTGTTGATGCTGAAGGGAGTGGGTGTGATTCTCGGATCTGTTTGTATATACCTATTTCATTTTCCATAAACCAACGGAGCATTATTTTTGGGAGTTTTTCTAGCACAAATAAGAAGAATGCATCATACTTTCCTTTATCATTTGAAAAGCTAGTGCAGCCAACAGAGCTGTGGAATTATTTTAAAGTTTCCCGTCCAAATTATATCTACACAAAATTTGTTGCAGCTGGTACTATCCTAGAAGAGAATGAGCCCTTCACTTTTCGAACTGTCATCAAGAAGTCTTTTCTTCAATTCCCCAAACTGGAGGACACAGAGGCATTCCTAGTTAGTCTTTCGCTTCTCTCGGAAGATCTCACCCTTCATGTCTCTGCATTTCCCGATCCATCTTCTAGTCATTCATGGCCTAGAACTGATGTTCAACTGGAAATTCTTTCAGTTGGTCCATTGTTTGGGCGTTACTGGTCTTCACACAATGGTTCCACCACAGATGAGGAGACCCCTTACCACACCAAGGCTGAATACACTGAAAAGCAGCTCCTCCTCAATGTATCAGCACAGCTCAGTCTCACTGGAAAAGATTATGGAAACTTTTCTATGCTTTTCTTGGAGGGTCTTTATGATCCACATGTTGGAAAGATGTATTTAGTTGGTTGCAGGGATGTCCGAGCATCGTGGAAGATCTTATTTGAGAGCATGGATCTTGAAGCTGGGATGGACTGTTTAGTTGAGGTGGTGGTGTCATACCCTCCGACTACAACTCGGTGGTTAGTCAATCCAACAGCAATGATTTCCATAGTTAGCAAAAGAACTGAAGATGACCCTCTCCACTTTAGTACAATCAAGCTCGAAACTTTTCCAATTATGTACAGGAAGCAGCGGGAAGACATTCTATCTCATAGGGGTGTTGAGGGGATCCTCCGTATTTTGACACTTTCACTGGCAATTGCTTGCATTTTAAGCCAGCTGTTCTACATCAAGCATAATTTGGATTATGTCCCCTATATATCACTTGTTATGCTCGGTGTCCAAGCTCTTGGTTATAGTCTTCCTCTGATCACAGGTGCAGAAGCTCTCTTCAAGAGAATCTCTTCCGAAACTTATGAGACGTCATCTTATGATCTTGAGAACAATCAGTGGTTTCATATAATGGATTACACTGTGAAGCTTCTTGTAATGGTCTCATTTCTACTGACTTTGAGACTGTGTCAGAAGGTGTGGAAATCTCGCATCAGATTGTTAACACGAGCCCCTTTAGAACCACATCGTGTCCCTAGTGATAAGCGGGTACTTCTTACAACCGTTACAATCCATGTCATTGGGTATGTAATAGTTCTTATCATTCATAGTATGAAGACTAGCCAGGGACTTATCCGGGTGAAATCACATTTAGTATCGAGGGGAAATTCCCACATGTTGTGGGAATGGGAAGCAGTACTAGAAGAATATGTGGGTCTTGTTCAAGATTTTTTCTTGCTCCCTCAAATTATTGGCAACTTTGTGTGGCAGATTGATTGTAAACCACTCAGGAAACTCTATTTCATTGGAATCACAGCAGTCAGACTGTTCCCTCATTTTTATGATTACATAAGAGCACCTGTTCAGAATCCTTACTTTGCTGAAGATTATGAGTTTGTCAACCCAAATTTGGATTTTTACTCTAAGTTTGGGGATATTGCAATACCTGTGACAGCAATTATTCTTGCAGTAGCGGTCTATATTCAGCAGAGGTGGAATTATGAGAAGCTTAGCCAGACTCTTACCTTGGGGCATTATAAGCTTCTTCCATTGGGGTCTAGAATGTATGAGCGGTTGCCTTCCCAGATAGTTGAAGCTGAGCTTGTTTCTGGAGTTAATGGTAATGTTGCATATGAAAAAGAGTGTAATGACGAAGAATGACATCATAAGCATTCAAATTACAGAGAAGAAAATGTTGTTGTAGACATACATCTAACGTGGATGATATCTTGGTGGTTTACTATTATATAAGAAATGTTTGGGTTTCTGAAAGATAATGATTGAAACACAGTTTTTCTATATTAATACAATTATTTATTAAAAGTGAAAATATGTCCATATTGTGTTTAATGTATTAATAGCTTCTAGAAAAATCATGTGTAGAGCTTATCTATGTAGAACCTTCAACATGGAAGACCTATTTAGTTAAGCCCACAAGAGAAGTGTGATTTTTTGTTAATTTCAGCTTATGCTCAAATATCATCTCAGATATTATACGCACATGTATCAATAAAGATGCTGGATAAACTTTATTATTTACTCAAAATAATGCTAAAAGAAATTTCTTTAAAAATATTTCCATATTTTCTGCTGCTTGGTATGATAATAAATGCAAATTAATAGAAACTGTTTTCTATGGTCAATGAAAAAACAAGCCCGGTCGAACATGACTTCAATGCTTAAAATTTCAGTTTTGATGTTCATTTCTAAGCTGACATTGAAATAATAAATTGGAATTTTTGACTAAACCCTTCACGCAAGTTTTGAAAACTTCGACTACAAAATTTTATCTTTGAAAAACCTAGACTAAAAACCTACAGACACAGAAAAACCACCCCATTGACAGTATACCTAAGCCAATGAAGCCAATCTAACCTAAATTTATTGTTAGTGCGTTCAGATGTTCTGCAACAATGTAGTGAGGTGCGGCAAAGGCATTACAAAGGAGTTCGAATTGTGGGCGCTTACACAAGAAACAAATATTGCTTTAAACATGTTCAGGTACACCCCAGCAAGATCATAAGAACTGCAAAAGTACTGTTGGCTGGGTTTCATATCACACTAAGTCATTCTCAGGTTGTTGCAAACAGTGACTAACTCATCGTTTTATTTGTTGTTTATGAGCTTTATGTGAATGAGAACAGAGTCCCTTTTTGGGTTTAAGAACTTTGACTTTGAGTTTTGTCTAATATGCATGTTTATTTTTCTGGATTAGTGATATTATGCACTATAAATTTGGTTTGAAATTGTAGATTATTTTGTAGGTTTTGTTAGATATATTTTTTTATAAAAAGATTTAACAAAGCAATGAAGTATAAGGAAATATTAATTCTTGGGGTGTGCCTCTCTTTTGTTATGCCGTTAGCTGAGAAGATTATTTATTTTCTTGGTATTGTTCTTTAAAGTGAACTCCACATGCTTGATGAAATGTCTAAGTTGAATTTTTTGGATAGTTTAAATAGGTTGGATAAAGATCCTGCGTTGGGTTTAGCTTCTATCTTCAGATAACCATGTGAATGATGAGAATATGAGGTATTTCTTCCCTTAAAAGCCCATTTAGTAAGTGAGGATGAAGTTTGCCTAGGAAGGTCTATTGCAGTAGTAGATGGTTAACGGGTCATGGGGTGTAATAATAGTGTTGGGCTATTGGGGAAACACCACTTTTGGAACTTAAAAAGCTTTAAGCAATGGTTTTTTTTTTTTTTTTTTTTTTTTTTTTTTTTTTTTTTTTTTTTTTTTTTTTAAAGTCCTATCAAATAGTGGTTATTATATCATCTTCTCTATAAATAGGATTAAGCTTCAACTTGGGTTGGTGATTTATGCGATAGTGTAGACATAATAGCATGTTCCTTTTCCATTTATCTCATGTTCACTTTGTTTTTCCCTTTACATTTTTTAAACTTACAATTTTCTATCTAAAATGGGGTACGTGTTTTCTTCTCTGGAATCAAACTTGCAATGTTGGGTAGGAAATAAAAGTTTTGAAAATTAGGTCCAATAGATGCAAGAACCCAAACTAAGGTTCGCTCTAAAATTCCTATATAAAAAAAAAAGGTTTCCTCTAAAATTTCTTATGCAGTTTTCAAATTAAATATGGCCTCTTATTTGAAGATATGAGAATTGAAACTTTCAACCTATAAATTAATTTCCTGAGTGCCACCACATTCATTTGACATTCACCAATTATCATAATCTTACTTTTCATATTGCATACGAGGACATAATGTATTCTAGATTTAATTTTTCAGGCCTAGATTCATTAACTAATTTGATGAAGTTTTTCATCCATCTTCTATATCACTACTACTGTATCCTTACCATAATGATAATGATTTGAACCTTTTTCACTAATCTCATATAAAAAGGATTGTTCAAAGCAAATGTAAATTCACTTTTATAGTAATGAATTTAACTATACATTCATGTAGTGTAAGTTTTTTGTTATCATTTTCAAGTCATAGTACCTTCATGTAAACTAAATAGTTTTGATATTTATTTAATTATCCCTTTCATCATACGAGTTAGCAACTAGTAGTAATAAAAATAGTTCCTAAAAAAAAGAAGTAATAAAGCTTGTTATTTCTAATTTTGAGACGATACTCGTGAGTAGTGACATGACATTTTGAATTGTTGTATTTGTGATATTGTACATATTCTTTATTATTCATATAATTCAGAGAAGTGTTACGTTTACAATATTTTCATAATATTTTTACAATACTTTCACGACAAATTATAGGTGATAAATTGTTATTGATTATAGTTTAAATTCACAACTTAAACTATTTTTTTGCCCACCGGTAACATCTTTTAACAACTTATCACTTAAAATTTATTGTAAAAATGTTGTGGACATAACATATCTCTATAATTTCAGATTTTTTTTTTTTACACAATTTATCTTGTTGTCTTTTGTCTTGCCTAAAATATTATGTTGTGGTCTTTTGAAGTTATTGTAGGCCACTTTTCTTGATATTTTATTCTGTTTAATATATTTAACCCCAGATGGTGGTATGTAAATCATTACATACAAGCCTTTTTAGTTCATTTATCTCTCTCTCTCTCTCTCTCTCTCTCTCTCTCTCTCATACACACACACGCGCATGCGCGCGCACACACACACATATAACACACACACACACACACACACATATATCAAATTATGGGTGTTGATAATTTGCACTATGAACTATGAGAATTTGCAATCATCACCCCAATCGCACCAAAATTAAACTTGCAAATTTCACCCTACAATTTGATTGACCAGTGAAATTAACGATCACTTACAAGTCATTTGACCAAAAAAAAAAAAAAAATTTCTCCATAGCCAAAAGCCCGTCCCGTAGCCGGTTATGGGATGGATTTTGCAAGCTTTGTTATAACTGGGGTCAGTGGGGTGATGATTGCGAGTTTTCATAGTTGAGTTGAGCCCCTGAAGTTCTAAAACCCCTGAAGGTCCAAATGAATATGTGCAATTAACCAATTTTTCACTAAGATACATCATTGCCTTGTCCTTCAAGAGTGATTCGAATGTGTCAGAACTTAATATAGTTGATGACCGCAAGTTTTTGCTTTCCTCCGCTGCTAAGGTTTAGGAAATTTATTTTTTTCATAAAGTAGTCAATAGGTCCCATTAAAAAAAAAAAAAAAAAGAAAGAAAAAAAAGAGAAAGAAAAAAGGTGTCAATATGACCCACCATTTGTTGCTTGTTAGGCTTATTTGTATTTTATAGACAAGCGAGAGAGAGACGGTGTAACGTAAGAATTGAATAAAATAAGAAATAGGACTATGTGATAGATAGTGATTCATCATTGATTGTGAAATATCGATTGTCTGTTGAATCTGAGAATTGCGTGAAAAGTAAGATACTCAAAAATTTGAGAGTCAGAATAACATATCTTAGATATTTAGAACTCAAGCATATTTTTAATGGAAATTCACGTGAAGTAGTACTCTCCTCTAGGCAGGAGCTTTTCCTCTCACTTCGGGTGAGCTTTTTCTCCACTACCTAATTCACATTAGCAGTGGCCACTACTACACTAAATCTACTACTTCCATTTCTGTCTCTAAGAATACCATAGAGCCACAAAAAATGGATTCAGATTTTATTGAAAGAATGCAGAGAATCAACCTCACAGCAGAGGAGGGTGAAATTATTCAAGTGTGTCCAAGGCAAAGGGAAAGAATACTAGAGGAATGTTCACTCAGTTTGTTTGGAAAATTCCTAACAACTAGACAGTACAATCAGAGAGCTGCGAAGAACTTGTTACGCACTACGTGGAAGTTTGGCTCTGATCTAAAAATCATCGACATGGGAGAAGGGCTTTTCCAATTCAAATTCACTATGGAAAGCCAACTGGTGTGGGTACTAAACAATGGACCATGGAGTTTCGATAACTATTATCTACTACTCCGGCGATGGGAAAAGGGAATGAACGCGAGCTCAATTGTGTTTACACACTGTCCGCTATGGGTGCAAGTGTGGGGGTTACCCTTTGAATTGTTTAGTGAAGATGTAGCAAAGGACATTGGAATGGGGATTGGAAAGGTGGTTGAGGTGGACTGTAAGAGCGCCGCTACAGACCAGGCAAAGTTCTTAAGAATCCGAGTTGAGGTGCCACTGGACAAGCCACTCCGGCGGGGAAGCAAAATTAAAGGTTCGGATGGAGAAGTCGTATGGGTGGCCTTCAAGTATGAAAGACTAATTAATTTTTGTTTTCGCTGCGGAGTCCTTGGGCATGAAGAAAAAATGTGCGAGAAGCCAAGAGGTACAAATGTGCAGGAAAATCAGTATGGGGTGTGGTTGAAGGCGGGGTACCGGCGAGTGGATGAAACAAGCAAAAACAAGAACCAAAGCCACCCAAGGAGGAGGGAGGAGGCGCCGACAGAACAGGTACAATCTGAAACGGACCAAGACATTAATGTCACCTCCGAGACTCATGGGATCACGCAAGGAATTAATGCCACTAACGTCTCACACATTAAAGGGGCATCAGTTATGGACGACAACTTAAAGCCTTCTATTCCTGATTCTTCTCTAATGCACCTGGACATGATCATGGATAAGGGTGAAATGCAACGGATAGCTACAGATGGGCAGACCGAAAATCATGGGGAGCAATTATTCTCAGTCCCAATCACTGTTGACGTGGCCACCATTAACTCTCCTAACCCCAAACCTAAGGCCGCCCCTTGCATGCTCAAGTCACGTGAGAACTTAGAGGCCACAAACTTATCTACGCTGAACACAACAGAGAAGAAGGAGAGGGCCAAGCCGGGGTCATACAGAAAGATCATACCACAGGGAAAAAAAACACATACACCCAAAGGTCTAATAATAGAACGAACAGGGGGGAAGAAGAGGGGGCTGGAAGTGGAGGAAAAATGGCAGAAAATTGAGAAGAGCACAGGTATAGAGAGTAGGAAGAGACAGAAGTATCATGAAAAGAGTGACAACATGAAAATACCAACGGCGGCGGCTGCCTCTCAGCCCCGCCGAGAGCAATGATCGTCCTAAGTTGGAACTGCCGGGGGCTTGGGAACCAACGTGCAGTCGATGTTCTCTCTCACCTTGTGAGGGAAAAAGCTCCCAAGGTTTTGTTTTTGATGGAAACAAAACGAACTGTGGAAGAGATGCGGTGGATACAAGAAGACTTACCTTACCGATGCATGCTAGCAGTGCCTTGTACACAACGCAGGGGTGGTTTGGCACTTCTTTGGAAGGAGGAGATTAAGTTACACATCCAAACCTACTCACCCCATCACATAGACGCTTTCATACTCAATGACGAACAACACCCATGGAGGTTGACGGGATTCTATGGTTGGCCGGAGGAGAGTAGGAAAAAGGAATCATGGCAGCTCCTAAAACATCTCCACACTAGATTATCAGTCCCATGGCTTTGTTGTGGTGATTTCAATGAGATCTTAAACTCCACTGAGAAGCAAGGCAGATTACCGAAGCAGCAACAACCAATGATGGAGTTTCGCTCTACACTACTTCATTGCGGGTTGGTGGACATGGGATTTCAAGGAAATATATTCACATGGAATAATGGCCGCCCCGGGGAAGAGTTTGTACAAGAGCGCTTGATAGAGCATGTGCAACATTGGAGTGGAGAACTATGTTCCCTCACGCTAAGGTAACTCATCTCCAATCTACTTACTCGGATCATATTCCCATCCTAATAAATCTGTCCAGGCCGAATCAGCAGTGCAAGAAGAAGAAAATTCCAAGGAGGTTTGAAGAAAAATGGGTGCGCCAACCGGGTTGTGAAGAGGTGATCCGTGCATCATGGGAATCTGATATTGGAGGAGGTAGCCCTATGTATTGCTTGTTTGAGAAGATCAAAAAATGCAGGCAAGCACTAGTCACTTGGAGCAATACCACTTTTGGGAATTTTAAAACTCAAATCCAGGAAAAGCAAATGGCCTTAGAGGAGTTAGCCTTACAAAATGACCCAGAAAATCAGCCATTAATCAGAACTCTAAAAAATGACATCAACGCACTCCTCCATCAAGATGAGATTTTCTGGCGCCAGAGATCAAGATCCATTTGGCTACCAGCGGGTGATAAAAATACGAAATTTTTTCATCAAAGAGCCAACCAGCGATGTCGAAAAAATCATATTTCTGGGATCACGTCTCAGAATGGGGAATGGTGCACTTCTGAGGACCAAATTGCCGAAACAGCCATCCAGTATTTCCAGGACTTATATACATCATCGAACCTAACTGGCTTCGAAGGGGTTTTGAACGCGGTGGATCACTTGGTTACTCCATAAATGAATAGTACTTTACTCCAAAGGTTTAATCCGGAGGAGGTCAAGCAAGCCTTGTTTCAAATGCACCCATCAAAAGCACCCGGACCCGATGGTATGTCCCCTTTTTTCTTTCAGAAGTTTTGGCATATTGTGGGTCAAGATGTAACAACTGCAGTCCTTTCAGTTTTAAATTCTGGTCATATGTTGCAAAAGATGAATTATACCCATATTGTATTGATCCCAAAAAATAATGATCTCAAATACATATCCGATTATAGGCCAATAAGTTTGGGCAATGTAATTTCCAGAATTGTTTCTAAGGTTCTGGCAAACCGCTTGAAACTCATACTCCCTATGGTTATCTCTGATGCTCAAAGTGCCTTTGTTCCTAATCGCCTTATTACTGATAACACTACTGTAGCCTATGAGTTGTTACACAGGATGCGGAATCTAAGAAGAGGGAGGATGGGACAAATGGCAGTCAAGCTGGATATCAGCAAGGCCTATGATAGGGTAGAGTGGGGTTTCTTGCAACAAATAATGCTGAAATTGGGTTTCACCCCAAGATGGGTGCACTTGGCCATGGAGACAATCACTACTGCCTCATACTCCATCCTAATAAATGGGGAACCACGAGGCTTCATCACCCCATCAAGAGGTATAAAGCAAGGAGATCCACTCTCACCATACTTGTTCTTGCTTGGTGCTGAAGGCTTATCTGCTATGCTGAGGAAAGCCGAAGAGAGCTACCAATTAAGAGGCGTAAAATCTTGCCAACAAAGGGTCTGCATCTCCCACCTTTTGTTTGCGGATGATAGCCTCCTATTTTGTCGTGCCACCGTGGAGGAATGCCAGCGGTTACTGGACCTTTTGGAGACTTATGAGGCGGCATCGGGACAAGCAATCAACAGACAAAAAACTTCATTGTTTTTTAGCACAAATACCAAGCCGGAGGTGAGAAGAGCAATTCAACAATTGTTGGGGGCAAGGATTATGTCAAACACCGAGAAAGACCTGGGTCTACCGATTGCAAGTGGAAAATCTAAGGTCAATACCTTTAGAGAGCTCTAAGAAAAAATAACTAAGCGGCTGATGGGATGGAAGGAGAAGTGTATATCCAAAGCTGGACGTGAGATCCTAATTAAGACGGTGGCACAAGCCATACCGACCTATTCCATGGGTTTCTTCAAAATCCCCAAATCTATTTGTGACGACCTTAATTCGATTTTGTCAAAGTATTGGTGGGGACAAACAAAGGAGGAAAGGAAGATTCATTGGATTAATTGGCAAAAATTGTGTACACATAAAAAGAAGGGAGGAATGGGGTTTCGTGATGTATCGGCTTTCAATTTGGCAATGTTGGCTAAGCAAGCATGGAGGCTCATTCATAACAACCATTCACTCTTCTATAGGGTCTACAAGGCAAGGTACTTCCCAAACTGTAGCTTTATGTTGGCTGATTTGGGGCCAAATCCATCATTTGTTTGGAGGTCACTCCTGGCTGCAAGAGATGTCATAAGAGAGGGATCCACATGGAGAGTTGGAGATGGCCAAAATATTGGGGTCCTATCACACAAATGGCTACAGAATAAACCGGTCTTCCTAAATGAACCTGATGATCAATTGCGAGTCAGTGATTTGATCAACCATGATACAAGACAATGGGATAGGGGCAAGCTGGTGGCTACCTTCACTCAAAGCACATGTGCAGAAATTTTAGCAGTCCCACTTAATCACCTTGACTCACAAGACAACCTAATATGGACAGCGAACAAGACACAACGATTCTCGGTTAAGTCAGCATACCACATTGCTCTCAAACTGAAATCTGGAGATTGGGCAGAACACTCTTCAGCTCGACAACATGGTGCAACATGGGGAAGAATTTGGAAGTTAAATGTCCCCCCAAAGGTGCGAAACTTCATATGGAGAGCATGTAGCAACTGTCTACCTACGAGGAACAACCTATGTCGAAGGAAAGTTCGAATTGAGGCAACTTGCGATATTTGTCGACAGGAACTGGAAACAACATCACACGTGCTCTGGACTTGCCCATTTGCACGGAATGTGTGGGCTTTGATGAGAGGCCGTGTGCAAAAATGCAGCAATGTGGCGGATGATTTCTTCTTGCTATTCAAAAAAATGCAAACAGCTTTGGAAGCAGATGACCTAGACATGTGGGCAGCAACGGCTTGGAGCATTTGGAATGCCAGAAATAAATACTATTTTGACCATGTTCAGCTTCAGCCAAGGGTCATCATGGAGAGAGCGAATAGTGTGTTAACAATATACAAAACTTGTATGGCAGCACAGCAAATAGATAGCTAATATTGGCGTACATTAGTGTTTTCCATCGGGATCATGACAGTTGTTGTAGTCATTATCCCCCCACGCCAAACTATTGTAGTTTTGGCATTACTTGTACTTTTCTGTGTTTGGTTTCAATAAATTTCTATCATCCTTTCAAAAAAAAAAAAAAAATTTGAGAGTCCAATTAGTGTAAGTTTTACTACAGGAAATGAATTCACAATAATTTTTATTTTACTTTTCTCAGTAGTCATAAAAATCTATAATAATAATAATAATCTATATATATATAATAATAGGTAAAGCAGAGAGAAAATTCAATTAGATTTTAAATTGGAATTAAATTAGAGTCTAATTTTATGCCATGTGTCTTATTTAATTTAAGTTTTTAAATTTTTGTGCCAAGTGAGTTAATTCAATGTAAAAATTAGATTTCAATTAGAGTTTAATTTTGTGCCATGTGTCTCATCTAATCTAAGTTTTTTAATCTTTGTGTCAAATAAATTAATTTATAGTGTAAAAAACGAGGAGTCTAATATAAGTAAACTATAAAAAATATAATTTTTGAATGATTTTATATTTATGAGCTTTTTTTTTTTTATAACTAAAAACAATTCAAGTTTATAAGTCATATATATATATATATATATATATATATATATGTAGCCAAAGTTAAGAGAAATTCCAATTAAATTCTAAATTGGAGTCTAATTTTGCGCCATATGTCTCATCTAATTTTTAAATCTGTATGTCAAGTGAATTATTAGATGCAAAAATTAAAGAGTCTAAATTCAATTAGATTCTAATTTGAATTTTAATTGGAGTTCAATTTTGCGCATGTGTTCCATCAATTTTTTTAATTTTTGTGGCAAGTAAATTATTGAATGCAAAAACAAAAGAGTTTAGATCTAATTAGATTCTAAATTATATATATATATATATATATATATAATTGTGATTGTTTTTAAATGTATCCGTGCATATGCACGGGATTACACACTAGTAATAATAATAAGTAAAGCGAAGAAAAAATTCAATTAATTTTTAAATTGAAATTCAATTAGAGTCTAATTTTACGCCACGTGTCTGATCTAATCTAAATTTAGAATTTTGTGTCAAGTGAGTTAATTTAGTGTAAAAATTGAACTTCAACCAGAGTTTAATTTTGCACCACATGTCTCATCTAATTTAAATTTTTATTTTTTTGTGCCAAATTAGTTAATTTAATGTAGAAAATGAGGAGTCCAATATAATAAACCATAAAAAACATAATCATATAACGAAAAAAAAAATTCAAATTTATAAGTTGTCGATATATATATATATATATTAATAGGTAAAACTTAGAGAAAGTTGAATTAGAATTTGAAATTATAATCCAATTTTGCACATGTCTAAATTTATGTGGGGACTACGTCATAATTATCCACTTAAGTATGTGCCATGTCTACTTAAGTTTTTTAATTTTTGTGTCAAGTGAGTTAATGAGTGCAAAATACTAAGAATCTAATATTAATGAACTATAAAATTAAAAAAAAACAATTACATATACTCAATAAAAATCACCACATGTTTCTTAAAAAATAAATAAAATAAAAATCACCGCACGTTCTATCTTATTAAAAATTAGAAAAAAAATGATCATCAGTGGTAAGGTAAAAATTTTAATATGTGACTAATTATATTTATTTTAAAAAAATAATTTGACTAATTATCTATAATTTATGATAAAAATTGTGTTTAATTTTAAATGTATCTATACGCATGCATGAATGCATGTGTTACATTTAAAAAAAATAACAATAATAATTTGACGAATTATTTATATTTTTATAATAAAATTTTGTTTAATTTTTAATGCATCCATGCGTTTGCATGAAGTTACATGCTAGTTGTTACTAAAAAGGATTCATTAAGGCTTATTTTTTACTGCTGTCATAAATTAATCTATAGCAGTGGTTTTATTAACGGTCATTGTAGTTAATTATTATTAATATTATTAATTTTATTTTTCGGCAGTTTTCAAAACCATTGAAATAAACCATTGGTATATGTTATATATGTTGTGGCAGTTTTAAAAAAACCTCGTTTCATTTAGTGACACCCCCCCCCCCCCTAAATTTCAAACCAAATTTTAAATATAGAGGGGGCTGGCGCTTTCACTAGGCCAATTGGGTCATTGCCTAAGGCCCTCAAGTGAAAGGAGGGCTTCAAAATTTTGGAAAAGAAGGGGTACTGAGAAAAAAATTAATTTATGAAAGTATTTTATAGATAATATTTATTTTATTTGTAAATATTGTTGAATTAGAAATGTCTATTAGAAAATATGCATTGGGATATGAAAAAAATTAAAAAAAAAAAAAGAAGAAGAAAAATTAATTGAGTCTAAAAAGAATCAATGGATAAATATATTATTAGTAATAAATAAAGTACAACAAAAAATTTAGATGACAATATTACAAATGAGCAAGAAATTTACCAAAAAGAGTTAGAAGGTAATGAAACAGTACAATTACAAGATAACAATGAAAATAACAATGATGTTCAATTTTGCAATACAACGAATCTTGATAATGAACTTCAAAATAACTTAGAAGAAAATGAAAATAATATGATGAAAATCTCACAAATGAACAAGTTCACATAATGATGTTCAACTAGAAGAAAATGAAAATAACGATGACATGCTGAATTATATTCCTACAAATATTTATGATCTAGGTCATTGGAAAAATATTTACACAAAATTGAGAGATTTTATAGTAGAAGGAGGTCCAATTAGAGAAAATATTATAAATTTTCCTAAAGATGCGAACTCTAGACATTTTTCTACTATTCATTACACTCGAAAATATCAAATGAGGAGAAGCATGATAGAAAATGACTAGCATATTCAAAAAATATGGTCACAGTATTTTGTTTTTGTTGCAAGTTGTTTGATTCAAAATGTATTGGTCAACTAGTTAACAAAGGAACTAGAGATTGGAAAAATATTAGTTCTATAATTACAAACACCATGAAACAACTAGTGAGCATATTACTAACATGAACACTTGGCTAGATTTAAAAATGAGATAGTCAAAAAATAAAACAATTGATAAAAATATCCAAGAACAAATTAACAAAGAGAAAGATCATTGGAAAAAGGTTTTATTAAGAATTATTACCGTAGTAAAGAATTTTGGGAAAAATAATTTGGCAATCCGAGGAAAAAAAATGAAAGGATTTATGAAGAAAATAGTGAAAATTTTTAAGTCTAATTGAAATGATTGCAAAATTTGATCCAGTTATGCAAGAACATATTAGATATATTCAAAATGGTGGAATCCATAATCATTATCTTGGACATAAAATACAAAATGAATTGATACAATTGTTAGCAAATGAGAATAAATGTAAAGTTATCAGAAAGATCAAAGAAAAGCAAAATATCTTTCAATTATACTTGATTGTACACCAATTAAATGCGAAAGTCATCAAGAACAAATGTCTCTCATATTATGATGTGTTGATATTTCTACAAGTCCAATAAAAATAGTAGAAAATATAGTAGAATTTGTAAAAGTTGATGACACTACTAGAAAAGGTCTTCTTGATGAAATTATAAGTATAATAAATATTCTTGAGCTTGATATTAATGATATATGTGGACAAGAATATGATAATATCTAATATGAAAGGAAAACATCAAGAGGTACGAAAAGATTTCTTGACATAAATCCTAAAGCACTTTACACACCTTGTGGTTGTCATATATAGTCTTAACTTTATACTATGTGATATGATCAATTCTTGTCCAAAAGCTATATCATTTTTTGGAGTTATACATCGCATATATTCATTTTTTTCTTCTTTTACAAAAAGATGGAAAATTGTACAAGATAGTATCAGTTTAACTCTTAAATCATTATCACAAACACGTTAGGAAAGTTGCATTGAAAGTGTAAAAGAAATAAAATTCCAAGCTCCACAAATAAGAGATTCTTTGTTACAATTAGCAAAAACAAGTGAAGATCCTAAAATAAGAAGTGAAGTTCATTGTTTAGCAACATATGAAATTGAAAGCTTTGAGCTCTTATTGGGTATGACTATTTGGTATGACATATTATTTGCTGTCAACTTTGTTAGTAAAAATTTACAATAAAAAGACATGCACATTGATGTTGCTATGGATCAATTAAAATGCCTCATTTCATATTTTAAAGAATATAGAGAAAATGGATTTACATATGATATGAATTCATCTAAAAAAATTGCATCTGAAATGAAAATAGAACCTTGCATTTAGTGAGAAACGTATAATTCATAGAAAGAAACAATTTGATGAAAATATTCATAATGAGACAACACTATTTGCTGAAGAATCTTTTAGAATTGATTATTTCTTATATATAGTAGATAAAGTAATTAGTTCAATTGAGAATAGGTTTGAACAATTTCAAATATATGAAGATATTTTTGGTTTTCTATTTAACTTCACGAAATTGAAATCACTAGATGATGATAGTTTACAAAAATATTTTCTTAATCTTGAATATTTTCTCAAACATGATGTTTATTATGATATTAATGGTTTAGATTTATTTTTAGAATTAAAAATTTTACAAATAAATTATATTCCGATTCACATACTAAATTATATAAAAATGTTATATTTATTTTCAAATGCATGCATTGCTTATAGAATTTTACTAATAATACCCGTTATAATTGCTTCAAAAAGAAAATTTTCAAAATTAAAACTAATAAAATTATATCTAAGATCGACAATGTCCCAAGAAATATTAAGTAGATTAGCTAAATTATCGATTGAAAAAGAGATGTTGGAAGAACATGGATACAAAAATTTAATTAGTCAATTTGTATCTCAAAAGGCAAGAAAAATAAATTTTAAATGAAATATATTATAATATAAAAATATTAAATAAATATTAATTTTATATATATATATATATATATGTATTTGTATAAAGACCCTATTTTAGTTGTTGCCTCAGGACTCAAAATGTCGGGAATGGTGGTGTGGATTTCAATACTAAATATGCATTTTATTTGCAATTAGACTTTGATAATAATTTTTAAAAGATAAAAATTAAAATTTTTGTACATTAGCATTTAGCAATGGTTTCTAAACCGTGACAATATATCATAAATATGAATTTTTATTTTCATGTTTATTTTTTTAAAGATATGACAGAATTTTAACGTATAAAGTCTACTCCATGATAATTATTATTTTTATTATCGAGCTAAGATACTAATTGATTTTTTGGTGTAGATAGGTTCGAACTCTAGATCCCTTATTTGATGGTAAAAAACTATATCAATTAAGTTAACTAGAACCCAAAAAAAGATCAAGAGTTATAACTTAATAAAAGTAAAAAACTACTGTAATAGGTTCTTCATAACAATGATACAACTACTAAAATGTATCTGTTGTAGCGGTATTGTAATTGCCATTAAAAATTGGGAAAAATTACACTTTACCATCTTAAACTATAACTCATGTTACACTTTGCACCTTAAAATTTTCGAATGCACTTTTTGCACCATAAACTATAACCCTTGTTACACTTTGCACTCTGATGTTATGTTTGCTGTTAACTTAGATGAAAAAAAAAAATGACACTACTTGAAAAAACCTAATTGCCTCTCTTCTTAATGTTTTAAAAACAAAAGATAAATTACACTTTACCATCCTAAACTATACTTTTTATTATACTTTGCATCCTAAATTTGAATTTTCATCTAAATTAACAGCAAACTTAACGGTATGATGCAAAGTGTAATAAAAGTCATAGTTTATGGTGCAAAACGTGCATTCAAAAATATTATAGTACAAAATATAACATGAGATATAATTTAGAGTAGTAAAGTGTAATTTTTCCTTAAAATAATTTCTTATACATTTTACGGTGGTTTTGACCACTGTTATAAGTGGCCGTTGTTATAAAATATTTATATCATCAATTAGGAAAAACCTCTACATCGCGATGGACTTTAGGTTCCACTTTCTAGTTTCTACTCTGGCCGTCTAGTGACATTTTTTTGTTTTTTTTTTTTGGATAATTAAGAATAATTGCATTCCAGGAAAAGAGGAAGACCTTAATCATCTCCACCTTCGGGGCAAAAGATCTAATTAGGATGAGAGGAGATGGTTAATGGCCCATCTCTACTTTCTAGCAACACTTGATTGACCATTTTAAAACTGTTTTTTGTAGTGATTTTGACTGCCGCTAAAAGTTAATTTTTTTGTAATGAATATGGGCTAGCTCCTTAGGGTCCATTTGGTTGAGATGTCGAGATAGAAAAGTAGAGGAATGTAAAACTTTTTTATTTGGTTGAGGAGAGAAGTGAAATGATGGAAAAAATAATTATTTATAAATTGACTTATATACTCTTATTATAAAAATTATGCTCAATTACAAAAGAGCAAAAAATCAACAAAAAAATCAATCACACCAAGTGTATTATAAAAAAAAATCATGTCCAATAAAAAAAAAAAAAAAAGCAAAGAATTAACAAAAAAAAAAAAAAAAAACCAATCCTACCGAACCTGGTCAGTTAAAAAGATAAAAAACAAAGTAGTGACCCAAAAAAAAAAAAAAAAAATTAATGCCCACTGTCCAATAATATTGTTGCACAATTTTCTCTCCAACTTGGAGAGATTGTATTTTAATGGTTTTGGAGAGAAAACTCACGAGTCCCACCAATTTTCTTCTCTCTCTCCTCCCAACCAAATACACCAATTTTTAGTTTTTTTCTCCCTTATTTTCTACCCATCTGGCTTTTATCCCAACCAAACATACCCTTAAGTTGGGTCTTCTAGTGCTTAACTTTGAGAATTTCTTGTGTTTAATTGGTTATTTGAAGAGTGTTTTTTTTTTCTTTGCCCAATTAAGGCACAAATATATATTGTATTATATAGTGGCGGAGCCAAGAATTTAGATTGGGGGCAAGCTTAAAAGACAAGATTAAAAGTAAAAAAATTAATCTAAAAAAATTAATCAATATTAATAACAAAATAAATAAACAACTATATGATAATGTAATTGTCATACAGAATCTAACATAAAATGTAAACTTTAATTTATTTTTTCGCACGTAGCTTACTCAATTGCTCTTGACGATTTTTCATATTTTGAAACCGCTGCAGGATTTCTTCACATTCAATAATCTTAAATATATCTTTCTCAGTATATGTGACTAAACAATCATTTAGGGGCCGTTTGGATTTTTAGTTTTCATAACTCATAACTCTGTTTCCATAACTCATAACTCAAAAATGATGGGACCCATAACTCAAAGTCCGTTTGGGAGCACCATAACTCTGTTTCCATAACTCTGTTTCCATCACTCAATTCTCTGATATTTGAGTTATGAGTTATGGAAACTGAAAACACATTTCAGTTTTCATAACTCATAACTCAATGGCAATTTTGTAATTAAACATAAAATTTTACACTGTGTAGCCGAAATTGTTGACTTTGGAATTTTTTTTTTTTTTGAAACAATCCCAGCCACACAAGCGTTATTGTGGTCGAAATTGTTGGCTTCAGATGTTTTTTTTTATTTTTTATTTTTTTGAAATCGTAGGATTGAGTAATGAGTGAGTGAATAGTATATTTGGATGGGTTTGGAAAAATTGAAGTATTTTAAGTGATGAGTGATGAGTGACGAAAATTGAGTGAGGAGTAATGAGTGATAAAAAAAAAAAAAAAAAAAAACCAAACAGGCCCTATTCACTAAAATTTTTTTCTCTTTGGGAGGTGTATTTTGTTTGCATTATATATACACTTTTTTTTTTAAGAGTTCTATGCTTGTACTGAATCCTATTCCTTGCCTGGTGTAGCCAGTAGCAAGGTTGTTATTATTATTATTATTTTCATTTCCAAGTGGAACTCACGGTTTTATATTATAGTTGTAGTCTTGTAGATGTTTTTTTGCCTAGTCCATCAAGCTTTTGTGTTTAGACTACTATTCAATGAATCAACGTAAATATATATTTTTTAATCATTACAAGTGGGACTCATTGGTTTTATATATTAGAATCGTACTAGGTGTAGAAGTCTACTTAGAAAAGATTCGGTGAATTGAGAATATTTTTTTTTTGTCTTTTGTGTAGGGGGCAAATAAAGTATTTTAGGTCATTATAATATTATTAGTGGAAAAATTTTAAAGTTCAGGAATCAGGAAGGGCACCACCGGCCCTGATTATTATATCGTCGTGCGCTTATTGATATTGTTTTTTCTTATTATAAGATGGGCGAATTATCCTTCTCTAAACCAATTATAACTTACGACAAAACATGATTAAATTTTTATAACAAAATGGTGGTTGTCATTATTGTAACCCATTAAGAAAGTGGAATTTTGATTAAAAACTCATTTTCACTTTTCAAGTTCTTTTTTTGCTTGATTTTCCTTCATTTAATAAGATACACGGTGTTAAAAAGAGTAGTTCTGAAACTATAAATTATTTCATAATTTTTTTGTTATAATTTTGACGTAGTAGACTGTGAGTGATTAATTATCATTTACATATGAATTCACTATATTTTCTTCGCCAATTATACTCTGTCACATTATAGTTATGACAAGAAGTTGTGAAAATTTTTGTGGTATTAGAATTTTTCTGTTAAAAATCAAAAGATGCATTTCATGGTGATATAATTGATGACTTCATAACCATGCAATATGTCATCAATATATATATATATATATATATATATATAAAAGTATATAACCTTTATGATGTTTCTCTCTGCACGCCATTGTAATTAATTTTCTTTCTTCTTTTTTTTTTTTTGAAATTTGTTTTCTAATCTTATGCAGGTGTTAGCCTATTTTTAATGCCCGCCAATAACTTTAAGTTGTTGAATCTATTCCTTCTCAAAAAAAAAAAAAAAGTTGTTGAATCTATTTTTTTTTAATACTAATTGCACTTCTCTGATTTTTTTAATTTCTAATTTTATTGAATTCAACAATTATGATTTATGACAAAGGAGTGGGAGATTTGAACTCTAATAATTTCTATGAAAAACATCAAGAGGTTCTAGTTAAGTTATAAATCTTTTAGTCCTCTTTTTAGATCATGGTATCAATGATTTAAACTTGCACCCATAACTTGACCTTGGATTGCTTCTAAAAAAAAAAAAAAAAACTTTAGATATATAATTTAATAACAATTAATTGCGATGACTATATTTCAAAACAAATATTTTAATTTTTAATTTAAATATCTTGAATTATGTATTATGAAAATTATAAAATTTTCTCTTTTTAGAATTCATAGATGGATTAAAGTTTTATATAATATACGATTTGAAAAAAAATTAAGTGTAAAACTTTTATTTAAAATTCATAATACAATGATTTTATTGAAACAAAATCTTAGCAATTCAAGCCAATACAATGTTAAATTTCATATCAAACAAGTTGTACTGAAATTTATTATTTGAATATCCTAATCCAAATGTAAGCATGTAGAGTAGAAGTAAAGCATTCAAAGATATTTTAGAAGAAAATATATTTTTGATCCTTACATTTTGAGCTAGTTTATACTTTGTTCCCCACATTTTTTGAACTCCTATTTTGGTCCTTAAATTAATTTTTTTTTTTTCCATTTAGTCTCTATTGTCATCTCACTTATGGAAAGTCCTTATGTGGCACATAAAGTGTGTAAGAAATTTAGACCCCTTAAAACCCAATCAGATTAACCTAGTTATTTAGCCAAGTGATTAACTTAGGTAAATTATGTAGTTTTAGGTTAACACAAATATATCATATAATGCAAAGTGCGGAAAATAAAGAACACACGATATGATAACCTAGGAAAACCAAATCAGTAAAAAACCTGGGGAGGATTTGACCTAGCTATTCTCAAGGTAAAACAGAATTTACTATAAAAGAATTGAAGTTTGTACAATAGGGACTTAGACCACTAACATCCTATTGCTATATCGAGTAGAAAACTTACTACCACGACCACGTGACAGCTTCGAGTCCACGGACTACTTCTTTCTTGAATTCACAACAAGTACAAGTACTCCTGCTTGTATATCTTAAAGTTATTGAATTTGCAACTAAATGATCACCAAGCTCTTGACATCAATTTTGAGTTTAGAAACCCTAAGTGTATGTGAAGGCAAACACCTCTAGATCTCACAAAAGATTCACACACACAGCATAAAGAACTCTTCTAAAACGTGGCTAGGGTTTTCCCTTTTATACATAGGGCAAAACATAAAACTCTATACGTCAAACCGGGCTTAGGCTGAGTTGGAAAATTCTACAGAAAAACAATCTGCACGACTTTCGATCGATCGAGTCTAATTCTCAATCGATCGAGCCAGACAGATTTGCACAGTAACTTCTGTAGTAATTCGATTCCAACTTTACATAAAAACCACATACTTTGAGCGAGTCTAAACATGACTAAAATCGTTTTGATCATGGTTTGCCAACCTTACAAAATGAATTTCTAATACATTAGTTCCTAATTTCTTAGAACCTAACAAACTCTTCATTTGGCAATCCGTGACAAAACACAAACATAACACAATGCTCAAAGTTTACAAAAAAAAGCCATTACAAAAAAATAGCCCAACAAAAACAAATTCATCCTAACTACTATCTATTAGTTGCAAGTGTAGATAGCAGCTTGATTGAATCAACCTGTATATTCCTGTAACACTTAACAAACACATAAATGCATGTGTGGAAAAATACAAGTAAACGAAAAAAAACTTCTCGATTTCACATAACACCAAATAAAGATATATATCATGAATAACGTCATAAATATAAATCAATTATCAATGTAACACAATGTGAAACAAGAAACATACATAATCAGTGTATCTCCCCCTATCATGGATAATCCAAACAAAAAAAAATATTAAAAGAAAAAAATAAATACAAAATGAAGCACCTAGATACAATCTAAAACTCCATAGCTCCACAATATTACAAAACTCAAGTATCACAACAAAATCTCCCCCTAAAAACAAAAACTCCTCTACTACAAACTATAATGTACTCCCTCTTTTTGTGACGAATTGCCAAAGGGCACTCACTCATCACCAAAAGGAGGTGGCGGAGAAGAACGTCGAAGATTCTCCAAATCTGCTCGCAAAGCACGAAGCTCATTAAGCATGTCCACCAGAAGCTGACCACGAGCCGCCTGGACGGTCATGACAGTATCCAACATCCTACAAATGTCTGAATCATTCGAAGGTGAAGGTGAAGGAATAACAGTAGCAGCAGCAGTCGGATCAACAAACATCTTTGCCGTAGTAGCACCTACAGAAGAGGGAGGTGGAGGAGGAGTGACATGGGAAGGCTTAACCCTAGGATGCTTAGAGCTAGCTCGAAGCTGAGCAGCCCTTTGCCTAAGAAAGGTGGCACCAATGGAAGCAACTATGTGAACAGGCTCAGAAGCAGGAAAGCCACCTGACCCTAAATAAAGAATAATCCGATGAATGAAAATAGGGAAGAACAAAGCATGAGCAGTAGAACTACTCCTATGCACCTCGTTCAAAGAACGAGGAAAAAGGTGAGGAAAACTGATAGGAGCATTAGTAATAAGAGCATACAAAAACACACATCGCTCAATAGGGATAGTGTGCGGATGAGAAATAGGCCAAAAAGAATGACAAGCACTCCTAAAGAAAAGGTAATGTAACTCAGAATGCTTAGCAGATGTAATCCAAGGATTAGAATCTCATTGGATAGAAGTATTAGTGATGTAGGACATGATGTCATCTAAGGGAGGAGACTCATCATAGGGATAGACAGGATGTGGGACCATAGGTACCCCAAGAGCATCAGACACTACGGAAGGAGTAATGCGATACTCTAAACCTCGTATCCAACTCTTTACTAGAGTGTTGGAATCATAGACGTGGATAGAGAGGTTCGAGTAGAACTCTCTAATCAGGGTAGTTGAAGGTGGATGATCTATGTCTAACTGAGGTAACCAGCCCCTACGCTCAAAGTTATGCCTAACCTCCTCATCCAGCTCATCTAAAAGAACCCTACACTCACCCCAAATGTTTCTCTTGAGGTAAAGTTTCTCATAGGTCTCCTGATGTTTCTCACAGGTCTCCTGATGTTTCTCACTCAGAAATCTATCACTATCAAAAGATAGTGAAGAAGAAGAGGTCCTATGAGCTTTAGTTTTCCTAGGCATGATGCTACAGATTAGATAAAGAGACACAGAAAGAAAAGAAACAAAAGAAAAACTAAGGGCAGACTGCAAGTTAGCACAAAAACAATATAGAAATAACAATTCTATATGATGCATGAACCTAATTTCCAAATGATGCATATTCTAATGCAATGAAAACAGTTCAATTATATTCCAAATTCACAAAATTGGCTTGAGCATAAATGTTACATCAAAAATCCCAAATTTTGAGAAACCTATTTTCACAAAGCTCAACAAATTGATCAATTGATCATCACACAAGATAGAAATCACAATATAATGATTAAAAGATTCAATCTAACAAGCCAATTTCATCAATTTAAAACTAATTGAATAAAAACCCCAATTTGGGTTTATATCAAGCCCTAGAAATTTCAATGTCTCACAAACCACCAAATTAAACCAAAAAGATCAGTTATATATAGTGTCCCAACAAAAACTCATTGATTAATTGTGAAAGAAACGGCCTTAATTATCAAAAATCCCAAAAAGAAAAAAATCTGAAAATTACCCAAAAATGCATGATTTAATGCATGAAAAATGAAAATAAAAAGAAAAGGACAGGTAAAATAGACATACCAGCCTTAGGGAGAGAGAATCCTTGTAAAAATTCTGGAGAGAAACGACAAAAAATCTTTTTAAAGCTTTGACCGATCGGTGAGAGAGAAAAGAGGTTTTGAAAAACTTTTGAAAAGTAAAGAACACGTGAAGGAAAAAGCTTTTTAAAAACTCTCATTGCGATTTTCGATCAATCGAAAATTAGGTTCGATCGATCGAAAATGCTTCGATTGATCCAGCACCAATCGAGTACCGATCGAAATAGATAGAAGCAATCCAAAAGATTTAAACGCAATTTCAATCGGTCGAAAAACAGATTCGATCGATTGAAATTTTGGAAAAATCAAATTTTTGAAAAACAAAAAAATTTTTGTGCAGAAATTCCTCAAAGCATTGAATTTTGTGAATAAAATGCATGAGTATAAGATGAAATGCTTTTAAAAAAACACTTGTTTTGGTCCCAGTTTTCCAAAATTAAGATTTTCACACAAATCTCCTCAAATTCTCAAACATCAAACATGTTTTGCATGAAATTCAAGGAATTTTCAAATTTGGTTGGTCAAACCAAAATCACACACAATAGAATATATAAAGTTTAGCAAAGAGTAACTTGTGTAGTGTGTGCAACTAGCAAAAGCTTGAGATACATATGAGGTGATATGTGAATAGTAAGCAATCACAATGTCTACAAAATTCATTACATAAATTTGAAAGAGACTATCACCTAAAGAATTACATCATATAACTCTCACATCTCCTAGAATAAAAGCTTGCAATCATGTAAGTTTCTTGATTTGTCTCATAATGTACACACCAATTTTATTTGATTAGAAACTTATAGCCGGGATAATGTACACACCAATTTTATTTGAATTGTGAAGTTATTATAGCCCAATAATGTACACACCAATTTTAGCATTTTAATCGAGGCTCCACCTTATGGTCTTTTTGTGCATGTGCTACACTTTCTCGAGCACAAAATCTTACGATAGACACTAAGGTGTTCATAATTGGCTAGTAAACAGTGGTGAGATGGTTATTTATGCCTTTCTTAATAAGTCCAAGTCCGACAATCAAAGGCATGTGACATCAAGATCAAGATCATGTGATCAAAAACTATAAACATCTTTCCCACACAGCATGTACTACAAAGCTCAAACTAGTAAAGTGTAATAAATAAGTTCATCCAAGCTAAACAAGGTACAAAAACATGTAATGTAAAAATAGATTGACTAACCTTGATTTTAACTTCAAGAAAAATACTGCAAAACACATTTTGCTTCCCCCATTTTTTTAAAAATAAAAATAAAATAACCTAGAATGAAATGCATGAATGTTATGCAATGCAAATCCTAAAAATATAAATGGTCACAAGAAGTAAAGCAGTGAAGCACAAGGACCATATCAGACAGAATAAATTAAATCGAGCCTTTTGCATCTAAAACCTTTTAGATGCAACTATTGCATTGGAGTTATTATTCATATTAGAATTCTGAGCAACTCCAAGATTGGAATAAAAATTTAACACCTTTACCAATTCATTAATAAGTACCATAGGATCTTGTGCTTGAGGCACATGTACTTTTGGTTTATTTGCTTGCTTAGCAGATTGCAACTTGAAACAGTTTGGGCAAATGTGCCCAGACTTTCCACAAAAATGACAAACCCATGCAGGCTTATCATGCAACTTGCCCTTTGGAGGATTAGGAACCTTAGGTTTAGACTCTTGAAGATCAACCCTAATCTTCCTAGGAGGTGTAACTTCTACAGATTTAGCAGCCTCACTCACAGAGGGTTTGACAACCTCACTCATAGGGGATTAAGTAGAAGGAACAAAGTTTGTGGAATAGGGTTCAGGCACAGAGATGTTTTCCATAAAACCTAAGCCAGTTTTGTTAGAGGGAGACTTTTGAATACTTAGCATGTGATCAAGTTTGGAGCTTGCAGACCTATTAATTTGTTCTCTAGCAACAGACAATTCTAGTTCCAAATTTTTAACTTTATCAAGTAAAAACATGTTCTTAGTCTTCACATTATTCAAAAGTTCATTAGCATCAAACAATTTCACAAGCAAATTTTTCTTATCAAGTTCAAGAGATGCAATTTTTTTTAAGCCAAGGTCAACATTCATAGAATCATTTGCAGCAACTTTGCAAAGTTTATTGTAGGCTTCTTGTAAATCTGTACCTTTAGAGAGCTCCCCATCAGAAGGGTTCTCTTCAACAGACACACTTTCATTGACTACAATAGTAGCAGTGAAAGCAATGAAGTTTCCATCCTCATCACTACTAGATTCATTGTCAGAAACTTCATCATCACTAAAAGTTATAGCCATAGCCTTACCCTTAGATCTCAAATATGTAGGACATTCAGATTTCACATGACTATACCCTTGACACCTAAAACATTGTTGCCCCATAGAATTATTAGAAGGTTGACCTACTTTTTCTTTAGGTTTTTCAGTGTTATTAACCTTAGTGGGATCATTCCTCCTAAAATTTTTTGGTTCAGCAGTGTTCTTACTTCTTGCCCTTCTGTTATTATTCCTAAGAAAATTTCTAAAGTTCTTGGCAAGGTAAGCAATCTCTATAGCAGAGAGCTCATCATCAAATCCATTCACATCTACATCATCAACAGACTTAAGAGCCATTGATTTTGATTTGCTAGTCTTAGGTAGGTTTAATTCATAGGACTGAAGAGATCTTACAAGTTCATCAACAGGGATGGAGTCCACATTCCTGCTTTCAGTGATGACAGTCACTTTGGGTCTAAAATCCCCAGTCAAAGATCTAAGAATCTTCCTAACAATTTTAGGTTGATCATAGATTTCACCCAATTTATATGCAAAATTAACAATATCATTAAGTTTAGCATAGAACTCATCAAAAGATTTATCATCAGTCATTCTAATGCTTTCAAATCTAGTAGTCAATTGCTGCAACTTGTTAATTTTAACTGCCTTTGTACCTTCATGCACAGTCTGGAGGATATTCCAAGCAGTATGAGCAACCTCAACATTAGAAATTCTTTTAAATTCCTCCATAGAAACAGCATAAAAAATAGCATTCATTGTTTTGCTATTAAAAGCGTCTGCTTTTTTTTGAGAAGTTTGACACTCACTCACAAGAGTAGTGGGCTTCTCTTATCCGTATTCAACAGAGTTCCAGACTCTCTCATCAATAAATCAAAGGATCTACAACAAAAAACTACCCGCTCTGATTGGGTTTTAGATCAAAGGATCTACAACAAAAAACTACCCGCTCTGATACCACTTGTAAGAAATTTAGACCCCTTAAAACCCAATCAGATTAACCTAGTTATTTAGCCAAGTGATTAACTTAGGTAAATTATGCAGTTCTAGGTTAACACAAATATATCATATCATGCAAAGTCCAGAAAATAAAGAACACACGATATGATAACCTAGGAAAACCAAACCGGTAAAAAACTTGGGGAGGATTTGACCTAGTTATCCTTAAGGTAAAACAGAATTTACTATGAAAGAATTGAAGTTTGTACAATAACGACTTAGACCACTAACATCCTATTACTACCTCGAGTAGAAAACTTACTACCACGACCACGTGACAGCTTCAAGTCCACGGACTACTTCTTTCTTGAATTCACAACAAGTACAAGCACTCCCGCTTGTATATCTTTAAGTTCTTGAATCTGCAATTGAATGATCACCAAGCTCTTGACATCAATCTTGAGTTTGGAAACCCTAAGTATATGTGAAGGCAAACACCTTAAGATCTCACAAAATATTCACACACATAGCATAAAGAACTCTTCTAAAACGTGACTAGGGTTTTCCCTTTTATACTTAGGACAAAACATAAAACCCTACACGTCAAACCGGGCTTGGGTTGAGTTGGAAAATTCTGCAGAAAACAATTTGCACAACTTTCGATCAATTGAGTCTAATTCTCGATCGATCGAGCCAAGAAGATTTGCACAGTAATTTCTGCAGTAACTCGATTTCAACTTTACATAAAAACCACATACTTTGAGTGAGTCTAAACATGACTAAAACCGTTTTGATCATGGTTTGCCAACCTTACAAAATTAAATTCTAATACGTTAGTTCCTAATTCCTTAGAACCTAACAAAGTGCACAGTTGGCACATGAAGATTGTTGAGGTACAAATTTTTGGGCCCTAATTTCTTTAGCCCACTCACAAAAATCCCCATACAAGCCAATAAATTATTTCGAGCCCACATAAATATTTCTCACATATTACTCGAATGCCCTATGTTATTGGGCTCCCACAAATATTTCCTATATAAACCTCATTAGTTACCTTGGGCCCTCTTATACATATTATCCACATATTATCCAATGTAGATTTTCCACAAAAATACTTATCACATTACTACCAAAATTGGGCCATAAAGTTACACTATCTCCACAAAAAGCCCAAAATAATTTTCCTTGTGGGAAAACCCAAAAGTCCAACAAACTCTAAAAGCCCGTTGCTACACAGCACCTATCAAAAGCCCGTTGCTACACAGCACCTATCAAAAGCCCGTTGCTACACAGCACCTCTAAAGCCCGTTGCTACACGGCACCTATCAAAAGCCTGTTGCTAAATGACACCTCTAAAAATCCGTTGCTACAAGGCAATATTTCTACAAAATCTCAAATTATTTTTACAAAGCCCAAATACTAATTTGACACTATTTTACAAAGCCCTAATATTAATTTAGCACTAGTCTTACAAAGCTCAAATACTAATTTGACACTATTTTATAAAGCCCAAATATTAATTTGGCACTACTTTACAAAGTCCAAATAATAATTTGACACCTATTTTATTAAGCCCAAAAACTATTTTGGCACTAGTCTTACAAAACCCAAATATCATTTTGGCACTATATCCATTTTTGCAACTATTTATAAGAGCCCAAAAATACTATTTTGGAAAAAAACATTTACATTATGCTCAAAGCTGAAAACTATTTTTTGGCAAAATATATATATTTTCATATACTAAAATCCCTAACACACGGGAAATATAAATCCTTCAAGGGATACCTCTTTTACAAAATTTATAAAAGCCCATGTATATCACCTATGACAAAACTCTTCATTTTATAGTGATAACCAAGCCCAAAGGAGCTCAACTACAAAGCCCAGCTGAGCCGGTCTAGCCCACACACAAATCCTAGCAGCTGGAGATCACGTGAGCTGACTAGCCAAATTTCAGCAACAACTGAACAGCTGGAGCCCATTCCCATCAAGTCCCAACTTGTCCAATCAGACCAAAAGGGGGACACGTGTCCATCAGGGGTTTAACCCTTCCTTCACAAGCTGAAATCCCATCATTTCTTATGTGACACGAAGCTGAAGCTGATGTGACAGAAAGCTAGGAAGCATTAGCCAGCTGTCCCTTCTTTCTTCTCCAACCCAGTCGGTCAAGACCCAAGAGCAGCCATAATCAGACCACTAAAGCTCCTGAATCAACATGAAAAAAATTCATTTTCATACTAAAAATGTGTATTCTCTGGTTCATGGACCAAGCACATGAACCCCAAATAGGGAAACTTAGGAAAATGTGGTTTAGGGGGCACCAAGGCGATCCTAGCAGAATTCCCAGCAAGGGCTCCAAGGTTGACACTTGGCTTGGGGTGATGCAACCTACCCTAAGGAACTCCGATTCTAGCAGTAGCATAACCAAGATCATTAGCCTAATACATGTTCTAATCCCATTAGCCAAGGCTAATCAGCATTCAATGCTAAAGCAGAATCCCAGCTTATCTTACCCAAAACAGCAAGAATCTTCTTACCACTATTAGAAAAAATCCTGGAAATGATTCTCTAAGGATTTTCTGAAGATTGAGAAAGATTTAGCAAAGATTATTTGCTGATCACTCCCTAAAACCCAACTATAAATGGAACCCTCCATTAATACTTCACTAACATACAAGAAGGTACACTAAGATACACATCCAGAAAGAACTCCCTCTTAACCTTTTTGCTTAAACTTTCTCTACGTTCTAAAAAAGTCACTAAGTTCTAAGTTTCAAGCTTAGAAACTAAGTTCCCCCAGCTCTTAGCTCGAATCACTCCTCATACCTCTACTCACAAACACTTATCTACACCAGCAAAAAGTCCCAGCAGCTTCACTAAACACTCTCTCATTCTACTCATACTACTCGAAATGTTTCTCACTACTCACTGCTTATATTATATCTATAAGCATGCCTTGGCACCAAAATGATCTTGTTGCGCTAGCTAGAATCTCTCCCTCTCCCTTCATCTCATACTAAGTCTTCCTTATTATTTGTCATAATGGAACCTATGATATTTACTTATTCATTTACTATCGATAGCTATGATGTAACTGTTACTATAAAATTTTTCCCTCATATTATTGTGTTAGAAGACTCTAGTCCAGAGCTAACGGATGATGAGTTTGAAATATAGATACTTTCCCTAGTCTGTGAAATAACTGTATTCTGTTCTACCTCACTTTATCGCTGGGCTATTTTCTGCAGAAACATTTTACCGTTGGGCTATTTTCTGCAGAAACGTTTACTGCTGGGCTATTTCTTGTAATATGCTTTTTGGCCATGCTGACGTATTTGCTGTAGGGATTGTTTATAGGCCATTCTTGTCAGTCTCAATCTAGGCCCAAGGTATAAAACATAGTGAATTCTTTGGATCTTCACCGATAGCTTTTGGGTTGTGCATTAAGCCCATCGTCGAGTTTCGGTTTAGGCCCCCAACCCATCATAAATCTCATTTGTCGGAAGGAAAACTGTAAGTTCGTTTAGACCACTAACATCCTATTGTTACCTGCCTGTAGGAAACTTACTACCATGACCACGTGACAGCTTCGAGATCCACGGACTCCTTCTTTCTTTGAATTCTTCAGCAATTCACAAGCACACCTGCTTGTATATCTTGAAGTTCTCTTGATTCTGCAACTGTATGATTTACCAATCTCTTGACATGAATCTTGAGTTTGGAAACCCTAAGTGTATGTAAAGGTAAACATCTCTAGATCTAACAAATAGATTCATAAACACAGCATTCAGAACTTTAAAAACGTGGCAAGGGTTTTCCCTTATATACTTAGGGCAAAACATAAAACCCTATACATTAAATGAGCTTGGGCTGAGTTGAGAATTTTCTGCAGAAAAATGTTCTGCACGATTTTCGATCGATCGAGCCTAATTTTCGATCAATTGAGTCAGACAGAAAGTGCACAGTAATTCTGCAGTCAACTCGATTCCAACTTTACATAAAAAGCCATACTTTGAGCAAGTCTAACACAAGACTTAAAGAATGTTTTGATCATGGTTTGCCAACATTACAAATTAAAGTTCTAATACATTAGTTCCTAATTCTTAGAACCTAACAAAAACTTTTCTGCTCCCAACAAAGATTACCCACATTGAAACTTGAAGAACCTTAAACCAACTTCAAAAGCTCTATGGGATTACCCATTGAAACCCAAAGAAAATTAAAGAGAATCAATGTGGAAATGATTAAATAAAATGATCAGACATTGATAAGATCGATGATGGAAAAAGACCCATGGACAAAAACCCTTCTTCCCCAAAGACCTATGCCAAAAACCCATAAGTTTTCTTGTTCTTCCGCAAAGACCCATAGCCGAAATCAATAAACTCAAAGAAAATCTAGAAATCTCAAACACTCAAAAAACCTAGAACCTAAAATCTCAAACAAAACCCAGTTTATTTCAAACAAACAATAACAAATTCAACCAACCTAGCCAATTTGGCTAACTGAATCAAACAAATATATAAACTCAAATTAGTTGTCATAGACCTATAACTCCAAAAGATTCAACAGAGAGAGAGAGAGAGAGAGAGAGAGAGAGAGAGAGAGAGAGTTGTATTGGTTTTTTGTGTGGGTTTAATTTTTTTTTTTTTTCAGTTTGTGTGTTTTTAATTTTGTGTTTTTTTTCTAAGGAAAAAAAAATGAAAAATGACAATTTTTTTCTTCTTAATTCTAGGTTTGTGTTCTTGTGTTTGATTATTTGGGTTTTTATTCTTATGCGTTTTTGTTCAAGATGAACCCATATATGAATTACTCTGTTTTGGGTTTTTAATTTCATTTTTTTTTGTTAAAATTGATAAATTAAGTTTTTAAAATCAGATGTTGACATTATCTTATTATTATTATTATTATTATTATTATTATTATTATTATTATTATTATTATTATTATAAAACCAAAACCTCTGAAACTCCCACAATTTTTCATGGCAGCACAGCATTTAAAAAAAAAACAAAAAAAAAAAACATAATAATAAACCCGAAACTCACGATGCTCTGCCTCCCAATCTCTTTCTCATATCTCTCACACTACCATCTTCTTCCCCCAAAACCCAAAACTCAATAATCCCCAAATCTCAGATCTGACCATCTCCTTCCTCTACCAGCTTCGCCTCTACCAGCTTTGCCTCTACCAGCGCCCCATTTGCCGTGGTCTCATCAAAACCCACCATACCCTCAAACCCACAGACATCTTCCCCTATGCCCACAAACCCAGCTCCTTCCTCAGACCGCCCATTTGCCACAAACCACCTATATGCAACCTCTACAACCCAGAAACGGTGCCCCATTTGCCGTGGGTCTCATCCAGCCCATGGCCCATCAACAATATTGGTCGGCAATACACCCAATCTAGCCCGTAGAAACCGACCTAAAGGTAACTACTAATCAAATTTAATTAGAACTCTATAATATATATATATATATATATATTTTGAATCCATACCCTATAGCTATTAGGACTCTATAACTATTTTCTTATAAATTGTTGATTCTTATTACTATTTTTTTTTTTTTCATAGCTGTTCAATTTCTAGGTTTATTCTTATTGCTTTCTCTTCATTGTTTTCCTCCATTCAAATCAGGGTTAAAGGTATGGTATTCGTTTGCCTCTGTGATAATCTATGTACATTTATTTTCTAACTATTTTAGTGTTCTTCTAATTTGAATTGTAATGTTTGCCTGTGTGATAATCTACGTACATCTAATTTCTAACTATTTTCTGTGATAATCTATGTACATCTAATTTCTAACTATTTTAGTGTTCTTTCAAATTTTAGTGTACTTATATCAGTTTTTACAAAAAAAAAAAAAAAAAAAAAATACAGCTGGTAGGTTTATGTTTTGACTGTTTCAAGTTCAGACTTAGAATAGTTTGGATTTCTTAGCTTTTTTTGAATTTTAGTTTAGTTATATCAGTTTAGGAAAAAAAAAAAAAAACAAAAAAAAAACAATGCTATTTTATGCATAATTGTTAAAACCAAAAGAAATCCACTATGATCAATCTATTTCCAAGCAAAAAAAAAAAAAAAAAAAAAAAAAGAAGGGAAAAAACTATTGAGGTTTTAAAGAGTAGGTTATGCTTGAAATAGCTAGTCTTCTTTCACTCTCAATGGAATATATATATATATATATATATATATATAGATGACCCCAACAATCTAGCTTTATGGATTTTCCTTTACTTCTTCTGATAATTAATAGTTACAGCAAATATATGCTTGGAGTTTTAATATCATAGTATATTGTAGTGTTCTATTCACAAATTTGGATTCTTTTTTCTATTTGTAAGAAATAATTATGGTCTTTCAATATGGTGCAATGGATTTCTTTTTGTGTTTGTGATGAAGAAGTTGTTGTATATATGTGTACAGTTTAATGGGGTGGTAGTATACTGCTTATTGTATTAATTTGTGTATGTGAGTGGTGAGAGTTTTTATTTTTATTTTTATTTTTAAATTTATGGGAATATGTTTATTTTGGATATATATGGTTGCTGTTTTAAATATGCTTTTATGCTTGGAGTTTTAATATCATACTATATTGTAGTGTTCAGTTTCCATTTCAATGGAAAAAGTTATTTTTGCAAAACAATAGATATAGCCTTAACCCTCGAAAATCCCTGCCTTCTTAAGTGGCTCAATTTTTGTTTGTACTGATTACCAATTAAAAAGTAAATAAATGGGTAGAGGTACCAATAGGTTACAGAGAACAGTTAAAGAAAGTTGTAATTTTACGTGATCTATCGATAACCTAATAGAAGAGAAGGAACTTATTAGCTTTCCGAATTTACCAAGGTTCCATTTTTGTTAGCATGAGAAATTGGGGGGTGCTGGAAATTTTCCCCCTTTTGTGGTAAACTTAAAGTTACTTGCATGATCTACAGAAAATAATTCTGATCTTAATCATCTATAACAAAATATTTACCCATGCCTTTGGACTAAAGTAACAATTAATTATCCTAATTTGCAATACCATTTTTTTTTAAATGTAGGTCCTATTTTCATTGTCGATTCTAAAAAAAAAAAAAAAAACTAGAAAACCATTAGAAGTTAGTGCTCTTACAACTCATGAACCAAGTCATAGCCATGAGAATTAGTAATTGGAGAATATCCCATTCCATGAAGCAAAGTGCTTCTAAGTGGACTCACTTTCTTAGCCACCTATATACATCCCTTTTATATAAACAAACTATGTGTCAAGACCTGGTATTTTGTAAAGCATTTTGTATTCTGCCACTTTCATTATAATCATACTAATGGAATTCTTTGTCTTAATAGTTGCTCCACTTCTTTTCACTCCTTAACAAAAACACCATTATACCAGAGAGTAATAATAACGTGTACCTTCAACAGTTTATTATTGGGTTATTATTTTAATATGTGTTGTTTTAGCCGTGTTTCTTTTGTATCTTTAATTGAGTTTGTGCACACACTTAGATAAGTCTTAGGTTTGGAATGAATTTTTTTGTGTGGAAACTGAGCTATAGGTTTGAATTTGTTTAGTGGAAATTGAGCGAGGTGGAGTTATCAGCTTGCTTTCATCACACAACACTCCTGATAATCTTAGCGAAATTGGTGTGGAGTACGTTGAGGTTAGTTATTTATTACATTGTTCATACTGAATTATATGTCTCTCTCTTTTCTTTTCTTTTTTTCTTTTCTCTACAGACATGGAGCAGGTTTATAAAATAATTCATATCCATGTTTAGTACAGTTGTACCTTATAAATATTTAAATAATTTATATTTCCCGTGTATGTTTAATAGTTACGGCAAATATATGGTTGCTATTTTAAATCTGCTTTTATGCTTGGAGTTTTAATATCATAGTATATTGTAGTTTTCTGTTCACAAATTTGGATTCTTTTTTCTATTTGTAAGCAATAATTATGGTTTTTGAATATCGTGCAATGGATTTTTTCTTCTTATCGTTTTGCGTTTGTGATGAAGAAGTTGTTGTATATATGTGTACAGTTTAATGGGGTTGTAGTATATTGCTTATTGTATTAATTTTTGTATGTGAGTGGTGAGAGTTTTTTTTTTTTTTTTAAATATATGAGAATATGTTTTTTTTTTTTTTTTGGATATTTCCATGGGTGGAAGTAATGATGGTTATGTTTGTAATCAATTCCATCAATTAGTTCACCAAGTTAATTTAACTAATGGATACAATTGATTTCTCAATCTTAATAATGAAATATGATAGATATCACTACATGTATATGATATGGATTAAGTTTGTTTTTCTATCTTTGGTCTGAGAAGCAGGTGTCATTTGTCAATCTATTTCTTCTTCATTATTGATAGTAATAACGCGTATTTGATTATAAATTAGATATCAGTATTTGCATGTATTTGTTGATTATGGACAACTAAGTTTCTATCATTGGTCTGAGAAGCATGTGTCATATGTCAATCTATATTTTCATTATTAATAGCAATGATGTGCTATTTTATTCAATCCTTTGTTTCTTTTTCTTTTCCCTTCTTTATTTATTTATTTATTTATTTATTTATTTTATGTGTAAATAATTTATCAGTTTTTCGTACCTATCTGGGTTTTTACATTTCTGGATTTTCCACTAATGTAATTGAGTTAAAGTATTTGCTCATAAGCCAATCTTATCGTATCCATCCCAACTAAGTTTCTATCATTGGTCTGAGAAGCATGTGTCATATGTCAATCTATATTTTCATTATTAATGGCAATGATGTGCTATTTTATTCAATCCTTTGTTTCTTTTTCTATTCCCTTCTTAATTAATTAATTAATTAATTTATTTATTTTATGTGTAAATAATTTATCAGTTTTTTGTGCCTATCTGGGTTTTTACATTTCTGGATTTTTCATTGATGTAATTGAGTTAAAGTATTTGTTCATAAGCCAATCTTATCCTATCCATCCCAACTTTGTCAGGTAACTATTTTGTTACCCCATGATGATATATATATATATATATATATATATGTAGCACCTTTAAAGGATTTTTTCATGAAAGTTTTGATTTAATTGGGTTTTGGTTTTGTCAAATAACTCAAGTAAGTATTTTACACTAATGATATCATGTCTATAGAGTGCATGTTGATTATCCATGGTAATCATATTATACATTTTATGATTTCTAAGCAAAAGAAGAGGAAGATGGAATTGATAAAAATTTTTTTTTATGCAAGCTTCATATTAATTTGAATTGTAACTTATTATGTATAAATATTTTCTATGTTGAGGATGCTATGCTACCTTGGCGAAATTGGTGTGGGTAGATTTTTTGTAGCACATGTGACCCAAGTGTTTAAAACTTTTTTCAACACAAACAGAAGATTGTAGTGTAGCTTAATATTGTTAAAATTTTAAAAATGCCCTTGAGCACAGTGTTTAATTTTTCAGATTTGAATATTGTTTTGCTCAACAACATTATTTTTGTCTTCAAACACATGAACGTATGGACATGCAAGGTATGATGCAGCTGACACATTGATTACATAAGATACATTCAAATACTTGCAAGGATGCAAGACTATAATTGAAAGTAACTGCATAAAACAAAATGGAATTCTTAAATCAATTAGAGGATTTAGTTTAGGCTTTTGCTTTTAATATCTAGGTTCCTTTGCCTCTATAAATTACTGGTCACTATGGAAAACGTGAGTTAAATTTAGCTAACAGCAGCAACTATGGTGATGCTTTCATTGGATAGAATCATTGAAATATTTATGCTAATCTATTTAATTCTTGAAGAAAATAACATATATAGGAAGGGTTTTTCATTTTTTTTTTTTAATGAGGGTAAGCTGCCTGCTCTAACAATCAAATTGTTTGATGATATGAAGGAGATTGAAAAAGAAAAAATTGTACTACACTGCACTGTTTCATTAAAATTTGCACTACACTGCACTATTTCAAACTTTCTGCACTGCACTATTTCTCATCTATAAATGTTTCTTGGCTGAAAATTGGATTCTTACTGTTTTGTAGGTAGGGATTTAGCATTTTGATATTTGGCTTATTTGGTAATACAACTACAAGACGAGGAAAGTCAGGAATATGCTTTGTGTACTATAGACTGGCTTTTACAAAATTTAACTATAAAATTATGAATTGATTGATATTAAATTCAATTTCTAGGAAACTATCTTTACCTTTCAAGGAAAGATTATAAACATTGACATAGATAATTTTGGTTGATACTTTATCTCTTGCGAAGTATGTTGTAAAAAGGTAAAGTCAAGAGATAATTGTTTATGGTGCGACAATTGCAACAAAAAGGCATGCTTCCCAATCCCAAGGTACACAAAATGAAAATGTTTACTTTTTATATTAAAATACACAATAACTAATATGATATTAACATTATATATGTCATTTCTTTTATTAGGTATAGAATTCAATTAAAGGTTCAAGATAGCTCAGGAATGGCCACATTTATTTTATTTGATTTAGAAGCAGAAAAATTACTCAACATATCAGCGAAAGACCTTTTGAACAAATCTTTAGAGGTGAGAATGTGGAAGATAAAATTAGTATTTAATATTTACTAAACTTTACTTGAGTGTATAATTTGAAAAATGTTACTTTTGTTAGGGGCTCGATGAAGTCATCCTTCCTGTGCAAATAGAAAATCTGAAAGGAAAACAATTTGTTTTCCAAATACAACTAAATGGCTATAATCTCAAGTATGGATGGGAATTCTACACCGTCAAGAAACTTTTTGACTCTTTTGAAGAAACTAACAAAGCAATTCAGCTTGATAAAATGACAGAAGTACGTATTCTTTGAATTAGCAAAATTACAAATATGATATTTAAGATGTATATGTTGTAATACATTCCTCAACCTGTTCTATTTCCAGGCTTAAATCAGTGATACTTCAAATGAATGTAGCAACAATTATTCAACTGAAGAAGATGGTGATTGTACAAATTTTCACAAACTTGATGTAAAAAGCAATGTGCAACTCACATCAACATCTGTACTCAAGGAAAACAAAAGGGCATATTTAGGGAGTACTACAAAGCAACAAAAGAAGAAGATACAAAAAACACTTTAAAGTTGTCTTTCAATCCCTAAGATTTGCTATGCACAATTTGGTTTAATGGATTTGTGATTTTGGTACTAAAGACATTGGAACAAAGGAAATTTTTTTTGCTTTTATGCACACTTTGGTTTTAAATTGAAATAGAGAGAAATTAAACTCTTATATTTAGTTATTTGAGGATACAACTTTACTTCAGCATTTTTTTAAATATAATGAATACATTGAATACTTAGTGGAAGTCATAAAATAAATGAAATTGAAAAATAAAAAAAGCCATAGCAAAAATACATGGTATTGGGACTTATGTGCATCACATGGGTTCTTTTGTAATACTTATTAAACCAAATGTAAGAGCACATTATGATTATTGTAAAATATTACTTCATAATATTTGTATTTATCTCATTTTTAATATTACTTCATAATATTACGTGTTTCATCTTATATTAGAGCCAATTTAGCTTTCAATAATTGAAATTAGAGAGATGTTTAAACCTAAACATGTTAACATTTGATTTAAAACTATCCCGTGCATCGCGGATTTGCAACTGGTTATTATTATTATTATTATGGCCATGTAGGCACTCCATGTGCCAACTGTGTATTCCATGTGCCATGTAGGCACTTTCCGTTAGTAAGATGATGGTAGAGATTAAATTGAAATTGAATTTCAAAATTTGGGGTCCAATATAAGAGCTCAATAAATGTGGGGACCATAGTGGAAACTAGCCCAAAATGTAGGAACGAAAAAAGATATTTTTCCCAATATTTTAACCCTTAGTAATCTAATTATATTCACAAGTCACTTATAACAAAATAATACTTGTTCTCAGTGGTGGAGCCAGGATTTCAATCTAAGGGCAGTAAAATTAAAAGTAAAAATTATCTAAATATATTAATTGATAAAATTAACAAAATAAATAAACTAATGTAAACTAATGTAACTACAGATATATATTTCATATCATTAAGATAAAGGAACAAATATAACCAATTAATAGTTAGTAATAATCAAAGGAAGAGATTAATCTAAATACATAAATTTTAGACATCTAACTTGATTCTTTAGAGTATATTGAGAAATTAAATTCATCTAAAATTAATTAGAGTACTACAAGAGTAATGCTACAACCACAAACTATTTTACAACATTTTTACAAACTATTGATATGAAAAATTCTTATTAGTTCTAATGTAAACCCACCATTAACATCACATTTGTATTTACAAATACTTATTGGGAAAATGCTAAAGCCACTTCAACAATTTGTATAGTTTGTATTTGTAGCATTACTCGTACAACAAATACTTATAAAGTTGTATACATGTCTCACTACCTTGATTGTTTCTATAAATATGTAAAATTCAACATTTTTTTCTTTGTTCCTCCAAATATTTATAAATTTGGGTTTATGTAAAAAATCCAAAGTTTGAAAGTGTGAAAAAATCTAGAGATGGAGGAAAAGAAAATATAATGGATTGGATGCTCAATTTTGGTACCATATGAGGAGATTGATTAGTTTTTTTTTTTTTTTTAATTTTTAAAATATATATATATATATATATATATATATGTATATGGAACCCTCTAATTGAATTGCATAATAAAAGAAAGATTCATAAATTTTTTGGAATTGTTCACCGCAATTTCACCATTAGCTTCATCCTATCTAAAACAATTCAAAGTTTATGCTTTTATAAGATAAGTCATTTATGGGATATGGGATAAGCAGAAAAAAAGAAAAAAGAAAAAAAAAAGTGAATAGTGAAATGAGTAAAAAACGTAGGACAATACTAGTCTCATCAAATGCGCTTTGTATGCACTTTGTAAGTCCTATTTTTTTTTTTTTTGTAGCAAAAAAAAAAAAAATTCTGTGTTTTTATTTTATATATATAGTTTTTATTTTTAGAATCTAATTTATAAGTGGATAAAGAAATTTAAAAATCAATAGGAGAGTGACTCTATTTTTTAGGCAATGTTTTAGTGGGAGTTAGAGTTATATTTTTACCGAATTGTCCTTTAGTTTTGTCTCTACTTAAACATAAGGATATATGAGCATTTTTGAACTAAAAAAATGAGGATCCTAATCAGGAGAAGCCTCTTAAATAATAGTAGATAAAAACTAAGAAAAAAAAATAATATGGTGGTTTGGTTTGTCGGGGAAGCTCATTTCCTTTGTTTTTCATTGTTTGTTCGTTCGACGTGGGAGTGAAAGTGCCTTTTTTTTTTTTTAATAACATCAGTGGAGTCAAATTTCTTAAGAATGGATGACGATACTAGTAACTATAGGCTACTTTTAGGAGTCAAGGGGGGCAACTACCCCTCTTGTCCCCTTGCTCTGCCACTACTTGTTCTTCTCACAATTTTTAAAACTTGTATCATGTAAGAATATTTATAGACAATATTCTTACAAATTAAGTCATAGACTTTCCAATCAGAGGAAGCCTCTTAAATAATAGTATAGATAAAAACTAAGAAAAAAAATAATATGGTGGTTTGGTTTGTCAGGGAAGCTCATTTCCCTTGTTTTTCGTTGTTTATTCGTTCAACGTGGGAGTGAAAGTGCCTTTTTTTTTTTTTTTTTAGTAACATTAGTGGAGTCAAATTTCTTAAGAATGGATGATAATACTAGTAACTATAGGCTATTTTTAGGAGTCAAGGGGGGCAACTACCCCTCTTGTCCCCTTGCTCTGCCACTATTTGTTCTTCTCACAATTTTTAAAACTTGTATCATGTAAGAATATTTATAGACAATATTCCTACAAATTAAGTCATAGGCTCTAAAAAATGTTTACCAAATGATGATGTATGAAGTCCTTAACCACCACCCTTGTTTTGTGAATAGTGCTAGATAAAAAGTCTTCCATTTCCTGACTTTGTTTGGTTGGAGAATGGAAAAGTGAGAAGATAAAAAATGGTAAGTGGATAGAAAAGTGGAGAATAAAAGATGTTTATTTTTTTTTCTTATGTGTGTTTTCTTAGGGGAATGGAAAATTGGAAAAATGAAAAATTCTTTCGTTTGGTTGAAAAGAAGAATGAGAGGATAGAAAATATAGTTTGTAGAAATTTACTAACAGACTTCTATTACATTAAAAAAAATTAATAGTTTAAAAAATTGCTGTCAATAAAAAAAAAAAATCTAAATGTTATAGCTGAAGAAAAGGAAAAAAAAGAAAGAAAGGGAAACTAACATGTGAGAGAAGATGTGGGTAGATAGGTAATTTTACATCAAGACCCCCTTTATAGCCCATCTTTTCCCCTAAATTGGGGAGACTCCAGAATCACCCCAAATGGTGGGCTAGGAAGAAAATTTGAGCCCACCATTTTCTCCTCCCATTTTCCCATCTCAACCAAACACCCTTCACTCTCATTTTCTCTCTATTTTTATTCCCCACATTTTCCTTCCTCTAATAATCTCCCCTAACCAATTGGGCTCTTAAACCCATGAAATTATAATACCCTCATGGTGGACAACGTCATTCGTCCACTATTCCATTAAAAAACTCTCACATGTTTAAAATTGCTAAGTCAGAAAAATTTTAAACAGAGGTTAACTATTGACTCAACAATTTTCAACAGATGGAATTCTTTTAGCAGAAAGGTGGAAAAGTGACGTGGTCCACTATGAGGATTGTATAATTTCTCTTAAGACCCAAATCCCCTCTATCTTTTGAATCACACACTTTTCCCAAGTCACCCAATTCATGCATTTATTTTACCCCCCCATTCCCCCATCATTTTTTCTCGCCATTGCACTAAGTTTGTCACATATTATACAAGGTTGTTTAAAGACATTCATCGTGCAGGGTAGGATAGTCTTGTGTTTGAATTTTGTTTAATTGCATTAGAGAGAAAAATAAAAAAGAATTTGTTTAAGGAAAACGTTTAGCTACAAAATTGGTTGTAGTATAAAGTTACAATCTTATTTAATATCTTTTTATTAGAGGTGAATTTTGACAAATTTACCATTGAATTACATTTTCTTCTTATATCTTCTGTACTTGCAAAATTTTTAGAAAATTAAAGATCAATAGCAATGTCATCAATAAATTGTTTAAATTACAAGTTTTTGTATTTTTACGTATAAAATATAAGCTTATAGATCATATTAGTAAATACTATCCGATGACATAAAATTTGACATGTGTATAAAGAGCATAAAGAACATGCAACTCAACTGTTAGATTTTCAAAATATATAGTAATATTAATGATATTAAGTAATAACCAATATTGTAGCTAAATTTTGTCTTTTGTTTAATTGCATTTTCTTTGGGGGGGGGGGGGGGGTGCTTTTATGTAGTCCTCTCTACTGAACCTATCATAGTATCATCCTACCTTTGGAGATCATTAGACCATTAGTTTCTTTTTTATCTCAAAGTATACTAAGGCATTAATTTTAAAAAAGGGTACCAGAGCAAGAATGATGAATCTAAATTCCAAGCTCTAGTACTTGGGAATAAATGCGTCCCTAGTTGCTTTATAGAGAAATCAAGAGAGTCAATTTCGTACCAGAGGTCATATCGGTTTGGTTAGGGGAACGAAATATTTCGGTACCAATCAATATCAATGTACCATTTCGAAGTTATCACTATATATATATATATATATATATATATTTAAAAAATTATAATAAATTACTAAAACAAATATTAATATTTTTTTACTCATATCTCTTTAACCTTGTCAATAACTTTTTTTATAGCTCTCTTTTATTCTCCATAACTCACTACTCTCTCTTCCTTAATAGTTGATATATTAAAAGCTCATAAATATTTAAAGACACCGATAGTATTGATAGATTGAAATACTTTTCAGCAAAAAAAAAAGAAAACGAAAATTTAAAGTATAAAAAAATTGAAATGAATTACGTTAACCGATATTTTTTTTTTTTGAAATGCATAGAGTTTCTGAATCCTAAACAAACAAAATTTCTCTCCAAACTAGTTTGGATAGAAACTTTACAAACTCCTCATATATCTCTATATTGAGTGTGAATTTTGAAAATCTAACTGTTAGATTGCATGTTCTTATTATATTCTTCATGGATGTAAAATTTAAAAAAGATCAGAGATCAATTGCTATCTCATCAAGTAAATGTTAAAATTTCAAATTTTATGATTTAAAATTGTGTATAAAAAATAAGTTTCTTGATCTAATAGTAGATGATATCCAATTTGAACGAAATTTGATATGCATGTTAAGAACATAAGAAACATGAAAGTCAACGGTTAAATTTTCAAAATTCACATTAAAAAAAGAGATATATGAGAAGTTTGAAAAGTTTCTCTCTAAACTAGTTTGTAGAGAAGCTTTGTTCATCCTAAACCCGCCCAGTTAACTACTGTAAGTTGTAACTCATTAGTATTTCATTTTTTTTTAAAATCTTTTTTCATTCTTTTTTTCACCTCCACACATTTTGCTTACAATTGTAGCCCATTAGTCTTTCATTATAAGTTTATTTATTTATTTATTTCATTCTTTTTTTTTCACCTCCACACATCTTGCTTTGAAGTCTTGTCACTTGCTTCTTGATTGACTACTTAGTTTCTACTTTCAAGTGAGTGTACCAAAACAAAAAAGAGAGACAGACACACGTTGAGAAATAAATGAAGAAGATGAAGGGGCTATAGAAATAGAGGCTAGCTAAACAAAGAAAAAGAAGAAGAAATGCGAAGCAGAGACAATACGAAGAAGAGGAGGAAAAACCGAGATAAGAGAGAGGAGGTGGATCTTGAAATCTGGGGGGGAATAATCATAGTTTTCTGAGTTTTTTTTTTTTTTTTTTTTTTTTTTTTTTTTTTTTGTGTTTTGCCCGGTATCTATTTTTTGGCTGAAACTCGGTATTTATCCCGATATGTCCGAAATGGCTCCAGTATAGTTGGTATTTAAACCGGAATGAAACAAGAGTATTTTTGTACCGGCCTAGACACTGGTATGACAAATACCGACAGTACCAACTGGTACGGTACGAAATTAACTTCCTTGAGAGAAATCTAAGTCTTAATAATTTTCTAACTCATATCATATGGAACTGAACCATGACCCTCTCAAACAAAATATTGATCAATTCATATCAAATTAAGTTGAAAGGGGATCTTTTTAGAATTTTTTTTCTCTCTCCCTTGTGTGTGTTTGTTTCTAAAAAAAAAAAAGTTAGAAGGAGATTATTATTATTTTATATAAGAAAGAAGAGTAATTAAAGCAAACTCTAACATAACAAAACCTTTAATTTATTTCATCCTTGACTCTTAAACTATGGGACAAAAACGTTTTTCGGAATGTCCGTATGGCTTTGGCACGGAAAAGGAAGCAATTAGTCAAGGCAGAAGGTGAATCCATGGCTGGAAGGAGTCATGCTCGTGTTAAATTGCTTACTGAGGAAATATCAAAGTTGATGGAGTTGGAAGAACATATCTGGAATCAGAGGTTGGAAACAGAGTGGCTAAGGTACGGAGACCAAAATACTAAGTACTTCCATTGTCGAGCAACTGAGAGAAATAAGAAGAATTTTATCTCGAGGCTTGAAAATGCGCAAGGGGAATGGATAGAGGGGGAGGAACAGATTGGGGAGACGCTTATTAGATACTACTCAAATCTCTTTTCCACAGCCAACCCCACTGAGTTGGATACGGTGCTAAATGGGGTTAAACCAAGGGTGTCAGATGCAATGAATGCAAAGCTGCTCAAGCCTTTTAGAATGGAGGAGGTGCAATTAGCTCACAAGCAAATGAAGCCGGATACAGCCCCAGGACCAGACGGTTTCCCTCCCTTATTCTACAAGAATTTTCAGGAGAAAATTGGAGTGGAGGTGTTGGAAGTTGTCATTTCAGCGCTTAATTCAGTCTGCCTAAGCGCATGAGCAATGGTTTCCAACAGCTTGCTCAAGAGCTGTTAGGTGGATGTCCCCCATTTCTCCTCTTTACGAAATCAACTTTGATGGGGCTCTGTTTAGCGACCTCGGTGCCGCTGGCTTAGGAGTGGTGATCCATGATTTAAGTGGACATGTGGTGGGAGCCTTGGCAGAACGCATCCCAATCCCTAAGTCTACTGCAACTGTTGAAGCTCTAGCCTGTCGCCGAGCTCTAAATTTTGTTAAAGAGTTTAGTATTTTTGAGGTAGTGTGTGAAGGTTATGCAGAAGTTATTATTAGAGCTTTACTATCTAAGAAGGTTGTTCATCCAGAGTATGGTCATGTGTTGCAGGACACTCTTATTTTAGCAAATGATTTTAGAATTTGTAATTTTGTTCATGTCAAATGTGTAGGTAATTTGGTTGCCCATTTTCTTGCCAGATGTTCTAAGTCAGGCAACGAGCTGCAAGTCTGGCTTGAGGCCATGCCTGAGGATATAGCTCCTCTTGTAACGAGGGATTCATTGTAATTTCTATTTTTTTTGTGTCTTAAAATAGCTTGGCCTCCAGGTCTGGATTCTTTAAAAAAAAAAAAAAAATCCTTGACTCTTAAAAGGCTAGACAGAAAAAGGAAGAAAAGAAGCGAACTTTGAAAGGTAATTATTGAGTATTCCTGGAAGTACTATAAATGTGTATTTTCCCTCTCACATAATTGTGAGTTCTACTAATTAAATTTATAGTGAAACTTACAATTCATGTGAAAGAGAGAAGTATGTATTTATGGTATTCTCGGAGTATTCAATAATTTTTCAACCTTGAAACTTGAAAAGTTGTATGCGAACCATTTTTGGCGTTGAAATAGTTAAAGAGGAGAGAGAGAGAGAGAGTTCTTTTCCAAACTTGGAAAGTGTTTTATTTTTATTTTTAGCAGAACTTGGAAAGTTGAATTTGGTATAACTTTTTAAATATAGTATGGGTATGGGATTTACAGATTAATTATTAAATTCCATAGCCAACTTCTTTGTCGATATGCTAGGGCCGTGTACAACTCTTACACCGTTATGTAACGTCATGGCTTAAGAAAGATTTATATTGGCGTCATCATATTATAAAACTGGTGCACGTTTCTGGAAGAACAAAATTTGAATTCTTAGATCGGGTGCAGTCCAATTGTAGCTTTCATAAATAAATAAATAAAAATGTAGCTGGTTCTAAAAATAAAAAACTGTTTATTTCATACACTATTATTTTAAAAAAAAAAAAAACACTGTATTTACAGTGTGTGATAGTATTTTGCCAAAAAGAAAACCAAATGTTACTGCAGAGACATCACTTGAATAATTGTACCAAATGCACGTGAGGCAAGTAACTTTTTTTTTTGGATGAATGTGAGGCAAGTAACTTGGATCATAAACCATTTAACCAGATTATATATAATGGGTTATTTCTTGGAAGGTATTAATTAACTGACAAAGTGTTAGGTATAGTTTATTAAGTAACATGAATAGAATCATGAAAGTGTAATTGTAGGCAAAATGATTGTACGTTTTCTGCCAAAATGAAAAATATTAGTCACATTTTTGTCTATAATATACACTTTATACGGTATTGTTCATATAAACTAATCAATGCCCTAAGGATGATCACAGGTGATCAGTTCGGTTCATGTGATAACTCTTAACCTATGGCTCGACCCAATCATTTTGGGTGATGAACTCTCTACCTGCCTATGTTCAAACGCTTGGTGGAAGCTGATCGTAACTCAATCTTGGGGTGAGAAGTTAGAGTTTGCTTGAGTGGCAAGTAATGATGAAAGCAATGAGCATAACATGATCTGAACAGTGCAAGCATGGTCAGTAGTGGCTCCATAATTTTTTTTTTTTTTTTTCTAGGGGGTCAATAGTTGGCGGAGTTCGGAATTTGTCATGGGAGTGATTAAAAAATAGAATGATATATATATATATATATATATATTTGCATATACAACTTTCATATTATATACAATAATCTAAAATAAATACAATTTAGTACACAATACAACTATATTGTGTAATAGTCCAAAAATTTATTAATAATTTAAAGATTAGTAAGACAACAACTATTGAATGCATAGTAACTTATTATATTTATATGTAATGTTAAGTAAATAAAAATATACGATAAAGAAGAGTAATAACAAATCTAGGAGTGAGACAAGAAGTAAATGTGAACGAGAAAAAAAAATTGATATAAATTTTTGCTTTTGAAGTGTACGGGTTTTTAACCATACACATTGTCACTCTCTTAGAATTGGAGCAAACAGAGATAAAAGCTAAGAAAACTACTTGATCAAACAAAGATAAAAGCTAAGAAAACATAGATTGGAGAAAGAGAAATAGAGAGAATGAAGAATGAAGAATGAAATCAAAGATATAAATATAGATCAATTGGTTGGAACGTTAGTGTAATTTTTTGTTGACGAAGAAGAAAATGGCAAGGAAAAACAACTTCATTTTGTTGCCAATGAAAAAGTAAGACAGAGTCCCTGATAGAAGATTTGTTTATTTATTTATTTTTAATGAACGAGCAAAAATTTGAAAAAATATTTTCTTTAATATCAAATTAAATATTTTAAGAGTAGTGCTGTTGACACAATACTTGCACAAAAATTTCACAACAAAGTATATGCGGCAAGATGTTAAAGGTAGGTAAAAAAAAGTGATATATTAGCAAAAAAGAAAGGTAAAAAAGTAATGTCAATTGTGGGTCAAAATAAAAACTAGTTATAACTTGTCACTTACCCTCTATTGTGAAATTTTGAGAAAATAACATTAAAATGATCATATTCAAATTTATTTTAGCTAGATTTAAATAAGATTTATGGTTAGGGTGTTCAAATATTTATTTTAGGGGAGTCAATACAATTTTTGTAAAAGAATTTATATATATATATATATATATATATGTAATTCTAGGTCAAGGGGTTCATTTGAACCCCCTAGCTAACACGTAACGTCGCCCCTAAGCATGATATGATTTGGAATTTTGGATGGTTGCTAGCATGATTTTAAAAACTGGACTGGCCGATCCAACTAGTTGAACCAGGAATTGGCCACCAGTTCAGTCAGGAAAAAACCCCAAAAATCAGTCAAAACTGAGAATTGGAGGCAAATTCGATTTTGCCCCCAATCCAGTTTTTAAAACCATGGTTGCTAGCATAAGATGATCTAAATGGCAATGACACGAAACATGATTTGTATAAACATGAGCATTCCATGTTCTATGTTAGGATATATGTGGAACTTGTTAGAGATATATGTTATGTAAATTAGCTAATCCCTTGACAAAACGTACTTTACTTGTAATTGGACAGATCTAGGATGAGTTTAGTACTTTAAGGAACAAGAGTTCAAGTTTAGTATTGAAGCCATGCAAATCTGTCTAAGAAACAAGCGAAGAAGTACAGTTCATTAAAGCTTAACAGGTATCTCAACAGATCATATCTATCAAGGTTTAATGCTGATGCTCGACTGTAGCTCGACAGAAGCTGTATCAATTGAGAATTATGAAATTTAGATTTCTAAATTTGATTTCAGGCATATTCATGTGTATTTGTGTAGGGTTTTTTTTTCTCACAACCGTAGACATATATAAAGATTATTTTAAGGGCCGTTAAAGGTGATGCAAATTGGTGTAAAGTGATTATACATGCATTTTGCAACCGGAGACAATTTGCCCTAATTCATCATATTCTCTCTAGAAGTCACTGCGTCTTTGCGCCAAGGGTTTTGTGACCAAGGAGCTTCTTGATCTTCATTGTTTGATGAACTGAAAAACTTGTAGCCAACGTTTTCTTCAAGTTGGTGTGTTAGTCATGTACTAGGATCCGTGCATCATTGGTTAGTCACGTACTGGGAGTCGTGTATTGAAAGGAGAGATTGCTGCTACATTACAAGTCCAATTGGGTATTGGGGTAAGGGTTCAACTGTATGTTGGTAGTAGGTACTAGGATTCCTTTTACTTGTAATTGCTTGTCTTAATAATAGTGGATTCTTAGGATTGGTGACCTTATATTCACCCGGTGGGGTTTTGCCTTGGTGGTTTTCCTCATTCGTAAACAAATCACCTGTGTTAAATTTATTTTCCACTGCATTTAACTTAGTTGGTGATTTGTTTGTGCTACCACGCTTATTGCATGAAATTGAATCTAACTAATTCACTTAGGTAATTAATTGATTAATTTACCAAAGGGGTCAATATATTCTTGGCCAATCAAGTGGTATCAGAGCAGACACACTCTGATTAGGGTTAATCTTTACTATGTGATCCATTGATCCCCGTTTGTCATGGATAGAGGATAATTTCTAATTATACCTCCTTTATTTGATGACACTAACTATGCATACTGGAAAGTATGCATGAGAGCTTTCTTGCAGTCTTTAGATGAGAAGGTGTGGCAAGCTGTGGAGATTGGCTGGATTAAGCCGAAGGAAGAGCCGGCTGATTGGGATGATGCTAAGATCAAAGCAGCAAACTTCAATAGCAGAGCATTGAGTGCTTTATTCAGTGCGATCACCAATGAGGAGTTCAATAATATATTCTCTACTGAAACTGCCAATGAAGCATGGATTATCCTTCAAACAACTTATGAAGGGACTAAGGCTGTCATGGATTCAAAACTTCAAAGGCTTACTACGAGCTTTGAAGAGATTAAGATGGAGGAGGATGAGTCATTTGACGAGTTCTATGCCAAGCTAAAGGACATAGTCAACTCTGCCTTTAATCTTGGGGAAAATATTCCCGAATCCAAGGTTGTAAGAAAGGTATCAGATCTCTTCCTGAAAGATTCCATGCCAAGATCACCGCTATTGAAGAATCAAAGGACATTGACAAAATTTCTTTTATGGAGTTGGTTGGCAACTTGCAAACCTATGAATTGGGTTTGATCAGGATCGGGAAACCAAGCAAAAGTAAGAGCATGGTACTGAAGGCCAAAAGCAATGAGACCGATGAGTCTTCTGATGATGAAGATTCCAAGATGAAATCCTACATCACTAGGCAATTCAAGAAGTTTATGAAGAATGCCAATGCGAAAGGATTTGATAAAGACCGAAAGCAATCCAGTTTTTCTCAATTCAAGAGCCAAGATAGAGGAAAGAAGGATGCTAAAGATGACAGTCAGTACACTGTTCTCTCTAGACCAAAGTGCTTCGGTTGTCAAGGTTTTGGACACATGAAACAAGAATGTCCAACATATTTCAAGACTATTGGGAAAAGCAAGGCCTTTGCTGCTACCTTGAGTGACATCGAGGCTGAGATTGAGTCAGATGACAGTGATGACGAGGGAATATTGAGTGCTTTCATTGTTACAGTTGATCCTACTGAAGGGGTTATAGAAACAGAAGATGAAGAGGAGGACTTTGTGGTATCTAAGTTTGAGAAAATGGTGAACAAGATGATATCCATACAGCCTATGCAAAATTGTACAAGGTTTCTGAGAAGCATGAGAAACTGTATAGGCTGGCCACCAAGAAGCCAAGTGATGTAGAGCTAAATCGAGAGGAGATCTCTACAAAGGTTGATGCAGCGAATCAAACTATTGGAGCTTTGTGGTTTGAGAACAACTTCCTTGCCGAAAGGAAAAAGAAGCTTGGAGTAGAATTATTCCAAGTTAAAGCACAATTGGAGAGGACTTCCAGTGCAAAGCTCGATGAGATGCTTTGCTTTCAGAAATCTACTTCTGATATAACTGATTTGGGGTATGATTTCTGTTCTCCTAATATTGCCTCTTCTAGTATTACTGTGTTTGTCTCACCTGCTAATAATGTTAATTTTGAATGTAAAACTGATATAGCTAATGAGAACGTAGACAAGGGTAAATCTATTTTAGGAGTACCCCCTAAGCTTGAAAAGAAAGAGACTAGAAACCCTAGGACTAAGAAGGTTAATAACAAAAAGTCTCAACCGAAGAAGCCGCATCTCTGTCATCACTGTGGAGCTTTAGGGCATACTTGTCCAAATTGCTACAAATGGTTAGCCACTCAACAAAGCAATAGTATGATCTCGTCCGAAAACCAGAATTAGTTTCCATCCTCTTTTGCTCCTCTTGGAAATCTTCTTAAGGTCCTCATGTTCCTTTTGAACTTGAACAATTTCAATTCTTCCCCCTCACCACCGGATCAAAGGTTTGCTCAAAGGAAAGGTTCTTCCAAGGTGTGGAATGAAAAAGGCTCAAAGTGATTTAGTCACTTTTTTTTTTCTCTCTCTCCCCTTATGGTTATGCGTTACTTGTATGTTTTTCTTTCTTGTCCTGAGTTAGTCTAGTTTTATGCTTTGCTTTGTTTAATATGTTTTTGTTTGTTTGTTTTCAGTTTTGCTTTATTTTGTTTTTCATAAAAAAAAAATTGAAAAATCAGAAATATACAAAAACAATATGTGTTTTGTGTATATTGGTACTTGTGTACCTGGGATGGCCATTGAAACAAAGTTTTATAAACTTTGTATTTTTTGTAGCTTAGATGAGCATCTCAATGCACAACTAAACAAGTGAGTTTTGTGGCTTGTGTTTGTGATAAGTATGATTAAGTAATCTCTTATACTTAACACTCATATCACTCTTTTTGACGGGAAGGACTAAAAAATCCTAAGAGAAAGGCATAAATAACCATCTCACCACTAAAGTCCGCCAATCATGAATAACTTCTATGTGCTTCAGCATAGCAAAATTGTGATGTTTAAGCTTACATAATTGGGTATTTCTTCTCTCTCTTATATGCCCATGCATGATATGCTCAAAAAGAAAAAGAAAAATGCAAAGAAAATCAAATGTAAAAAGAATCAAATGCTTTTAAATATGGTTGCAAGCGTGTTTCTAGGAAATGTGAGAGTTATAGGATATATCTTGAAGGTGATAGTCCCCATCAAGCAGTTGATTGTGCGTGAGTGATATTGATTTTCTCATATCTCAAATCATCATAATATGAGACACTTATATACTCTTGCTATGTTTTCACACGCCACGCAAATTCTTTGTTACTTTTGATACATGTGCAGGTACAATGTGATCTGGCCATCGCAAGGAATACATGTGTTAATGAATACTCACTAAACTATTTTAACTTGTTTTTGAAATATAAAATTGGTTAGACTTGTTTAGTGTGTGTGTGTGTTTTTGATCTTTGAATGCTTTGCATTTTCTTGTTGAGAGATGTTTTTTAGAACTTAATATATTAATTAGATTTATGTTTGAGTAGCTTGCTTGTTGCATTCATTTCTATGTGTTTTCCTCTCTTTGAAAAAATCTTTTTCTTCAAGTTCGACAGCTTCTCAGTAGATCCTCGACAGATTCTTATCTATCGAGCCCCTTGGACTTCCTTTCTCGACAGAAGTTAGCACATACTCGTGTTGGTAAATCTGGTTTTGTATTTCATACAAAACACACAGCGGAAGCAACAAACATGGATCTATTTCATTCATGATTGATAACATGCACTATGTAAATTTCAGAATTTAAGAACGAAATAGCGTACCTTGGTGTGGTGAAATTCAAAACAAAAGATTAGAAGTACTTGGGAAAACTTTTAATCTTCACTCCAATTCCACTTTACGCCCAAGAAGTGTGGTCTCTCAATCAGTTTCTAAGGGAGAATAATTGAGTGGCTTCACTCGCACATACACACCACTTCACAATGATGTCTCTTATTTTCTTATGAAAAATTTTGTATGTTTCTCCCTTTATAACTAACTGATTATCTAATTGGGCCGGCCTATTGAGCCTTTCCAATTGGGCTTTAGTATGTGGCTTGGAGTAGGACCAAAAGGGACCAATAAGACAATAGCTGCAATGGGCCTTGGGCTTTTCTATCAACTCTTGACAAACCCAAAGTTACCATTAATTATATTTAATACCACTATATAAATATAATTGCACTCTAGGTCTTATTAATAAATTATATCCCAAGACTTTATTATACATGCAACCCCTTCATAAAATATTCGTAGTAATACAAAGTCATGAATATAGACTACCACTTTAAAAAATTACTACATCTTAATCCTTGAGTACCCGGTTTAATCCTTTAAGTTATTCATCATATATTTATGAAATCTAATTTCATAAATATATACTTTAGTATATCTTTACTAAAGTGGTTAGGCCTAACACTTTGAATAACCAAACCCATTAAACTTATCTTAAGGGAATATTTTATATCTCCGTTAAGAGATTATAAATTCCATCTTGAGAATAAATGTTCTATCAACACTAAATATGGCTGACCAATATACTAAGGTTTTGATCGTGACTTTAGATCTCACTTCCGATATATCAAAACAACCTACATCTCATGATCAGATCCATTATTCTCTTAGGATTAAGAGTTCATGCAAATAGAAGTCGTGAGATTTATTATTCATTTGACAGTCGTTAGAAGAATAATAAATCTCACAGCGGTCCAGTTCAATATGTCTGAACTTTTAAAACATATCAACATATAAATTAGAAGTCTCCACTTCCATGATCAAGACAAATCATCTTAGTTGATATGTTATAGTCTTCACAGATGAAATGCCCAATTTCATCACCGACTACGAACTATAATTCTGAGTTTACAAAGAACTTGTGACCTATATCTTCCGTGACTAAATCACATAAATCACATACTATACATCTCATGGACTATATGATAATGTCCAAATATTCATGTTACCATTATTTTAGATAATAATAAAACAACTTTATTAATCATAACATTAAGTCATGCATAATATCATACATAGCATCATACAATAGAATTTAAGGGCACATATCCTAACAAATCGATCCATCAAGCTTTTTGGAATTTGTCTCGATAGCTTCTTGATAGCTTCTCGATCCATCGAGAAACTTTTGGTCTGGCCAATAGATTCTTGACAGAATCTTGATCCATCGAGGTACTTTTGCCATTGTTAGATTTTCGATAGCACCTTGACAGAGTCATATCTATCGAGATTTAGTGCTCAACAGATCTCGATAGCTCTTCGATCTATCGAGCTACGATTTCTTTATATATGCTCAGCGCAAAATCAGATTCATTTTCTCACTTCTCTCTTAATAGAAAATCTTTTTCTCTCCCTCCAAACACTCTCTTCTCACTCAAATCCCTCTACCCACGTGATTTTCGGCCTAGACCAAGATCAAATCACTTGGTAAGTGTCCAAAATCTCTCATTCTTCATGCATTCATGGATTTTAGACCTAGGTTTTGGGGTTTTTGAAAATTTTTGGGTTTTTTGAGGTTTTTGTGAATTTTTTAGGTTGGGTGTTGTTTAATTGATGCTATATGATCATGCATTGCATTTCATTAGCATTTTCACAATGTTTCATGCATTTAGATGTGTGCTTGATTGTTGAAAATTGCGTGCTGGTATGTTTGGATTGGGTTTTAACCCATGATGCAATTATTTTTAGCACGTCACATGTTCATGCATACGTACCCTTTCTTTTTTTTCTTTGTACTCTATTATGACTGTGTTCTTTCTCTTTCTCTCTCTTTCTCTCTCAGATAGACTGCACATGGCACCCAAGCACAAATCTAATCCGACTAGGAACCTTTTTCGTTCTAGGTCTTCTTCGTCTTCTGATCTTCTCGTTCCCCCTCTTCACGTTCATTTCCATGATGAGAAGGCCCATCAGGACTTCTTTAAGAATTTTTCTAAACGCGGTGTTCGTCTGGAGTGCCATGTGATTTCGTCGAACTTTTTCAACAATCCTCTACTCAATGTCATTCACTCTCGAGGATGGGAATCTCTTTGTAAGATACCCTTGAGATGTCCCATCGTGTTCATATAGGAGTTTTACTCTAATATGCACGGTATCGATACCTCTGTACCTCAATTTGCTACGGTCCTCTGAGGTACATGTATTGTAGTCACTTTGGATCTTATATCTGAGATGCTACATGTCCTGCGAGTAGCGCATTCTGACTACCCCGCTTGTTAATGTCTGAGGACTGTGTCCAAAGACGAGCTTCTGTCTCACTTTTGTGAAACACCTTCCATATGGTTGAGCGTAAAAACACCCCATGCTTGGGCATTGCAAAAGGTCCGAGATTCCTTAATATGGTGATGAAATTTGTTCCTACTCCACTGTCTCACTATAACTCCATCACAGAGCCTCATGCTCGATTTTTGTTATTTCTCTTAGAGGACCTCTCCATTGACTTCCCCTCTCATTTCATTATCTCTATCATAAATGTCTATAGGGATACGATATGATAAACTCATTTTTCCTTCGGCTATCACGAAGATCCTCCACCATCCCTATTCCTGATTCTCCCTTCTACACTATCATGGGTGCCATCATTGCAACGTCTATTCAGTGGAGCGAGGCCTAGCTTTGACCGAAGCGGCCACGGACGGAGATAACTGATTCTCCAGCCTCTATCATTCCTTCCACCTCTGCTCCTTCTTCTTTGGGTGGTGGTGTGACTCTCGAGACCATCATGGCACAACTTTAGCGCATGGATGCTTGCCTTGACACTCTCAGTGATGAGTTGTGTCAAGTGAACACCTGTGTCAGTCGTATTGCACGACGACAGGCTTGCCTCGGTGGTTTCGTTGCTTCTCCCTTTCCTTCTCCCGAGGCTTTGGCAAATGAGAACGGCTATGATGGTGCTGATGATGATGAGGATGAGGATGAGGATGAGGATGCTAGTTCTTCCAATGATAAGGAGATGACGACCTCTCAGTGACTTATCTTTTGTCATTTGTGACAAAAAGGGAGAGTAATTTTGGGATCAAGAGAGTAGTCTTGTATCTAGGGAGAGAGTTAGCATAGGACATTTTTGTTAAGAGGAGTGTCTATATTTTGAGGAATGTAGTGAGGATTTTATGTACTTTTCTTTTCTTTATCTTTAGTTACGTTATCCTCTTGTACACCGGTCTTGTGACCATTTATTTATGACATACATAAATTGTTTTTATTTTCATATATATATATATATATATATATATGATAATGTATGTTGTTTTTCACCTATCTCTCCATGTGTTGTTGTTGTTGTTTTTTTTTTTTTTTTTTTTTTTTTCTATCTTTATACACATGTTTCTTTATGTATGCAATTCTTTATTTTTGTTTCACACTAGATGCCTTGATGAGTTTTGTTTAAAGTGTTTCAGAAAGACAGGTTGTGAAAATCTACCATACCACGAACTCTCTTCTTACAAAATTTTTCAAGAGTTTGTGTTAGAGTTAAATTTTATTGTATTCAACAAATGGTTTTGAGTTTAGTAATTTAAGACTTCTTTCATAATTCATTTGTTTGTTGTGGTTTTGTCACAGATTGCCAAAGGGGGAGATTGTTAGGACATATGTGGAACTTGTTAGAGACATGTGTTATGTAAATTAGCTAATCCTTTGACAAAAAGTACTTTACTTGTAATTGGGTAGATCTAGGATGGGTTTAGTATTTCAAAGAACAAGAGTTCAAGTTTAGTATTGAAGCCATGAAAATCTATCCAAGAAACAAGTGAAAAAGTGCTGTTCATTAAAGCTCGACAAATATCTCAACAAATCATATCTATCAAAGTTTAATGCTGATGCTTGACAGTAACTCGGCAGAAGCTATATCTATCGAGAATTACGAAATTCAGATTTTCAGATCTGATTTCATGCATATCCATGTGTATTTGTGTAGGGTTTCTTTTCTCACAATCCTAGACATATATAAGAATTATTTTAAGGGTCGTCAAAGGTGATGCAATTGCTTGTAACCACTTGTTTTGATAATAGTGGATTCTTGGGAGTGGTGACTTTAAATTCACCTAGTGAGGTTTTGCCTCGATGGTTTTCCTCTTCATAAACAAATCACTTGTGTCAAATTTATTTTCCACTGCATTTAACTTAGTTGGTGATTTGTTTGTGCTACCATACTTATTGCATATAATTGAATTTAATTAATTTCACTCAGCTAATTAATTTGATTAAGTCACTAAAGGGGTCAATACGTTCTTGGCCTATCATTCTAGATGATGGTGACACAACAATATCTTGATGGTGGTGAGACATGATCTAGTGCAAAGCTCATCCTTGAGTCAATAATTAAGATCTTAAATCTTCCGTTCCAAATAGACAAATACTTTGAATGCTTTAGTAACTCAATCAAGTTTTGAAGTACACCATAAATTTTTCTCTCATCTGCTTTCAATTTATTTGCAACATCAATCAAGAAAAGGTCAATAATAAAATTAAAATTTTTTACTCCAAGAAAATCAACATGTTGTGTAGTCATTTTCAACAAATCAACCAAAACCTGGGGATTGTGAGTTGTGGACTCATCCTCATATTGGACGTCCATTGGATCTTCCACAATATTCTCAATAATTACTATCAATTGATTTCTATCATTATCCACAATTAACTCAAACTTCTTTAATTTCTTTGACCTCTTCATCAAATTTTTGACAAATGGTATCTTCAAGTTTCAATTCAACAACTTGTTGCAAGTCTTGATCTTTTTCAACCCTTCAAAATTTTCTTTAGAAATTAATTGGTGCATCTTGTCAATCCTCAAACCATTTTTTTTCTTGACACATGAACATGGCTGTAATAATTTTTGTTTTATGGTCTCCCTTTAATGTTTTGAATATATTGCTTTTCATATGAATATATGGATCTATAATCAACACTTGTATGATCTAGTATATCATAGTAGTCATGAGGAAACCATAAATTAATTAACACATTTTTCATTCTTTGCCAAGAGTGGATTCGATGCTTACCTTGACGCTTTTTATTGATTTGAATGTCTTCCCACCATTCCTCTTCTTCACCAACCAATTTATTAAATGTAAGCCGTACTTTTTCATCATCATAAATCTTCCAAAAATTAAAATACTCTTCCAAATCAAGAAGCCATTTAATAAAATCCAACTTATGCATCTCTCCATCAAAGGATGGAATTTTCTTGTAGTTAGGAGTGCGTCTTTGAATATATTGATTAGTGTTGCTATGAGATGATTTCCTAGCAAGAAGAGTAGCAATCGTTTTCCAGATTTCACGCTTATCTTGCTGACTCTCTTCATGAAATTGTTTCATCTTTCCACGAAATTGGCAAAACTTAGCCCTAGTGAGGACTAGGTCTTCAACTTCGATGTTGTTGTGGTGGTGGTTACTGTCATGCTGGTGAGCCATTCGACCAGAGTAAGTCAAGGCTTTGATATCAATTGATACTGCAGAAGCCAAAAGAAAGCACACCCGATACTCTCTTTGATGGAACAAATATTAAACTGTTAGTTTCTAATAGTAAATCTCAAATCCATGAGGAGTTCCTTGAATTCATAGGGTGATAGGCCTAGAATCCACCAAAGAAAAATATATATTTTAAAATAAATAGTAATTAATACATAGTCATAGTGGGAACCAAATTTGATCTAAAAAGCATTAAAGGTACTTAAAAATAAGGAAATAAATTCCCTAAACCTAAAATAACAAAAATTACTTAAAAATACAAAAGTTAATAATTTACAAAAATCAAACAGTAGATTTTGTCCTACATAAGAAAAATCCTCGATTAATTTATATTTTTCAGATAAAGTGAGCAACACACTAACACCACTTAAAGTTATAGAAATAAAATAAAATAAATGATATGTTTACGCTATATTTGGTTTAATTGCTCCTCACCACCGTGCCCCACATGGTATTAGTGTTAGCTTTCATATCATGATGTTAGACTTGACAGTGCAAAAGCATTGGGGAAAAAAAGTTGTATGAAAATAGTATACTAAAAAATAGCAAGGTAATATTACTATTTTTGTGTGTATTCTAATAAGTATTATTGTTTACTTAAAAAAAAAAGAATGTTTATCCCACATTGGTTATATGTGTCTAGTATTCGCTGTTTATAACCCTAGTCTACAACTACAAAGGTTAGGCTTTTTTGTAGTTGTACTCTAGTTATGTAATATATTATAAACCCGCTTTAAAACACTAATATTACTATTTTCGTGTGTGTTCTAAAAGTATTACTTTGTAATTGTATTTTAGTTATGTAATATATTATAAACAATAAAGTCAATTTCGTACCGTATAGGCTAGTATGGCCAAAATTTTTCGTGCCAGCACTTAAGTCGGCACAGAAACACCTATGTTTCGTACAGGTTTAAATACCGGTCCATACTAGGTCGTTTCGGTAATACTGGATATATATTGGATTTCAGTCGAAAATGTTATACCAGACTGTGACAAAAAGATCAAGTTTCACTTTTCAAATCTAATAATCTCTCTTTGTATCTTGCTGACTCTCTTCATGAAATTGTTTCATCTCTTCACGAAATTGGTAGAACTTAGCCCTAGTGAGGACTAGGCCTTCAACTTCGATGTTGTTGTGGTGGTGGTCATTGTCATGTTGGTTAGCCATCCGACCAGAGTAAGTCAAGGCTTTGATATCAACTGATGTTGTAAAAGCTCGAAGAAAGCACATTCAATACTCTCTTTGATGGAAAAAAAAAAATTAAATTTTTAGTTTCTAGTAGTAAATCTCAAATCCATGAGGAGTTTCTTGAATTCATAGGGTGATAAGTTTGGAATCCACTAGAGGAAAAAAATTTCTTAAAATAAATACTAATTAATACCTAGTCATAATGGGAACTAAATTTGACCTAAAAAGCATTAAAGGTACTTAAAAATAAGAAAATAAATACCCTAAACCTAAAATAACAAAAATTACATAAAAATACCAAAATTAGTAAATTACAAAAATCAAACAGTAGATTTTGTCCTACATAAAAAAAATCCTCGATTAATTTATGTTTTTCAGATAAAGTGAGCAACACACTAACTCCACTTAAAGTTATAGAAATAAAATAAAATAAATAATATGTTTACGCTATATTTGGTTTAATTGCTCCTCACCACCATGCCCCACATGGTATTAGTGTTAGCTTTCATATCATGATGTTAGACTTGACAGTGCAAAAGCATTGGGGAAAAAAAGTTGTATAATAATAGTATACTAAAAAATAGCAAGGTAATATTACTATTTTTGTGTGTGCTCTAATAAATATTATTGTTTATTTAAAAAAAAAAGATATTTTTTTCATATTGGTTATGTGTGTCTAGTATTCGCTGTTTATAACCCTAATCTACAACTACAAAGGTTAGGCTGTTTTGTAGTTGTACTCTAGTTATGTAATATATTATAAATCCGGTTTAAAATACTAATATTACTTTGTAGTTGTATTCTAGTTATGTAATGTATTATAAACAATGAAATCCATTTCGTACCGTACTAACTGGTATGGCCAAAATTTTTCGTGCCAGCACTTAAGCCGATACAGAAACACCTATGTTTCGTACCAGTTTAAGTACCGGTCCATACTAGGTCGTTCTGGTAATACCGGATATATATCAGATTTCGGCCGAAAATGTTATCCCAAATTGAAACAAAAAAATCAAGTTTCACTTTTTAGATCTAATAATCTCTCTCTGTAACTTACAAGCTTATGCTCACATTGTCGTCGTCTTCAATGCATTTCCTTCAGTGCGTCTTCAGTGCATTTCCTTTTCATTCTTGTCTTTTAGTTTTGTGTGTAATGTGCCTGACAACGCACGTGAGTGTCATTAAAATTCATCATTTTCATTCTTTGTTTCTGCCTCCAGACATACAGCTCTCTCTTTCTCTCTCCCCCTCTCACTCACAAGCACACACACACACAGATCGCTAGCAAGAGAGAGTCAGCCTTAAATCTGCGTTCACACATGCCACCTTGTTCGCTCCACCATTACTCGTCCTCCTCAGCACTGTAGCTTAGATGAGTCAGATTTGCTTTGCTGTTGTTGTTGTTGGTTTTTTTTTTTTTTTTTTTGGTTTTGATTTGATTAGTTTTAAGGTTTTGATAAAAAAGAAAAAGAAAAAGAAAAGAAAGAAACGTATGGATGAAAAAAAAGTATAGAGATAAGGGAAAAATAAAATAAAGAATAAGTAATTAAAATTGAGAAATGCTTTTTTTTTTTATAATCAAACAGGGGGGGCGACCATATGTGGCTTACCCCCTAGGGCGTGACCTGATAGGGGCATCTCCTCGCTAGAGAATGTTGGATTGAGTACCAAAATATTTTCACAATACTTTCACAATAATTCTTAAGTGGTAGGTTATTATTCGCTAATATTGGTGAGAAAAAAATAATTTTTTTTAGAAAGAGAAAAAAATAATTTTAATAGTATGTTCAAATTAAATCAGTATCAACTTATCACAAATGATTTTTTTTTTTGTGTGAAAGTGTTGTAAAAAAAATTATGAAGGTAATTTTTAGGAATGAATGAAGGAAAATTGAAAGGAGATTAAAAAAATATTAAAAAAAGAATGAAGAAATAATATTTAAATGAAATAAAGAAATGCTAGAGTCTGTTAAAAAATATATTTCAAAAAGTAAGTAGGTAAAAAATAAAATGTACTATTCATTTTCCAAATAGTACAAAAATTTAAAGAGCCTGCTAGAGATGCTTTAATCATTATTATTATTATGCACTATTTAAGTATATTAATATTTATATTATTATCAACAATGGAATAACGTTTTAGTTAGAAATTAAGATATTAAATAAAATATGGATTTATAATATTAATATGAAATATTATTAATAAATTGTATGGACTTTGATGGACAAAGATATAAATAAATAATTATATATAATATATAAATTAGCGGCAATCCTGAAACAGTATACTGGTCAGGTACTGAAATATTTCGTTTTTATAACCAAACTGAAATGGTCTTCGGTATGGTATTAACTCCCTTAATTATAAATTCGATTTAAACACTAATATTACTATTTTTGTGTATGTTTTAATAAGTATTACTGTTTACTAAAAAAAGATAGTAGAGGTACCAGCCAAAGATTTTCTTTTTAAAATGAATCCGACCACAGGTAGCAGCCAAAGATTTTCTTTTTGAAATGAATCCGACCAAAGATTAAAATAGAGAGAGAGAGAGAGAGAGAGAGAGACAGAGCTATAGCCTATAAGGGCATCCCAACATGAAGGCTCCACTTCAATAATAAAAGACGTGAACTTTCCACTCCTATGATCAACAAAAAAGAGAGAGAAAAACATGAAGGCTCCACTGCTACTAGTCCAACTTGATATCATGATCAAAGTAATGCTCAAACCTAGTTTTTTTATCCCCCCTAAAAAAAGAAATTATCATAAAAATGGTGACGTATTTGCTTACTCTATGATCAACAATTTAATAATTAACAACAGTACCACTGGTGACGATCCCTGTAGTCCCTTGACCTATATAAGAGATCGAAGAAGAAGAAGAAAGAACAATCAAAGTCCAATACTCGATATGCTTTGATTAACCAAAAAAAAAAAAAAATTTAAGTACTTTTTTTTTTAACTGACTCCAATACCGTTATACAAAAAAAAAAAAAAAAAAAAAACTAGAATTGTCAAATCTCTGTCCCATTAATAGTGAATTTAAAGTATCTCTGCTCAAAGTAACATCTAAATCTTACTATTACTTTCTCATTCAGAATATTGTGTTTTCTGTTTTATCGGATTTTTAAGGAATAAAGATTGAAATATTGGTCTTATTCACGTAAAATTTGAAGAAAAATTTCTGGGTGTTGATGGGTTTCATCAGTTATTGAAGAAATGATAACCATTGGTGTAAGCTATATATATATAGAGAGAGAGAGAGAGAGAGAGAGAGTTTGAAAAATCCTTGTTGGGATTTATAACTTTTTAGCTATTGTTGCAAAAACATGGAGACTGGTGACCTTTATAATGTGGGAAATAGTTTTCGAAGAAACAGTTCTTCCATATGGAGGAGTGGTGGCGTGGAAGCTTACTCGAAATCTTCACGAGATGAAGAAGATGAAGAAGCTCTTAAATGGGCTGCCCTTGAAAAGCTTCCTACTTTCAACCGGTTGAAGAAAGGTTTACTAACTTCACAGGAAGGCGAGACCAGTGAAATCGATATACATAATCTTGGACTTCATGAAAGGAAGATTTTGATTGATAGGTTGCTGAAGATCCCAGAGGAGGACAATGAGAAGTTCTTGTTGCAGCTCAGGAACCGCTTAGATAGGTATGTTCTCTTATTAGTTTTATCCTTTTTTTTTTTTCATAAAAATAGGAGGAGAGTTTAAAATAAATAAAAAAAGTTGTGCCCAACACACAAAACTTCCATTTTAATTTATTATGATTATTCTTATTTCGGTTTGGTTTATATCTTTGGTGAATTTTCAGTTATAAGTGTTCTTGTTTCTTGATATTTGATATTTGTTAGAGTTGGAATTGATGTTCCCACAATTGAAGTTCGATTTGAACATCTAAGTGTAGAAGCAGAAACCCATGTTGGGAGCAGAGCTTTGCCTACACTTTTTAGCTTCATTTTTAACATATTGGAGGTAACAATTTGTAACACAGAACGTTTGTCACAATTATATAAATTTGATGTATTTAATCTATCATATATGTTGTCTAGAGATTTTCTTCTTATTATTTTGATTCTTACTGTTTACTTTGCATTTGATTTTAAAAGGATGTCTTGAGTTATGTCCATATTCTTCCAAGTAAAAAGAAGCATTTGTCCATTCTTCAAGATGTTAGTGGAATCATTAAGCCTGGCAGGTGAGAAGGCAAGCTCAGTTCATATTCTTGAACTGAGTTATGAATGTTGGAAATTTTTATTCAATTTAGAATATTGGGGCACTGATTTCTTACTTTGTTCATATGCATTTTCCAGAATGGCATTGCTATTAGGCCCTCCAAGTTCCGGGAAGACCACGCTCTTATTAGCTTTGGCCGGAAAGCTTGATCCAACTTTAAAGGTGAATAAAGTTTTGATCAACGCTTTAATCCTTTAATTGGTTATTCTCAATATGTAGCTTTTTATTTTCAGCTGATTAGTCTAATCTCCAATATGAAACTGGAATTTCTCCTCTAGTTCTCAGGAAGGGTGACTTATAATGGCCATGACCTGCGCGAGTTTATACCCCGGAGAACTGCTGCCTACATCAGTCAACATGATCTCCATATTGCAGAAATGACTGTGAGGGAAACATTGGCCTTCTCTGCAAGATGCCAAGGAGTTGGATGGCGTCACGGTTAGTCAATTTATAGGGTTTCCACTTCATATTTTCTTTCTGGCAGTTTAATTTTCAGAATGTGGCCTGATTGATTTGTGTGTAAACTGTAAAACATGAGTCACCTGCATACTATTTCAAAAATTTGCAGAGATTCTAGCAGAGTTGTCTAGAAGAGAGAAAGCAGCCAATATTATGCCTGATCCAGATATCGATATCTTCATGAAGGTAAGAAAGAAGCTGCTGTCATTGACTTATTCTCAACCTCAGTAAATGATAGGCAGTTTAGCTCATATTTTCATCAAAGATTATGCGCAAATCAAGAGTCAATAGAGTAACTGGTCTAGAGAACTTGCACTGATGGTGATTGACAACTTATCTGTTTTTATTTGGCTTCTGCTGTTTTAAGGGAGCATCAGCTGAAGGCCAGGAGACAAGCATCATGACAGATTATGTTCTAAAGGTAACATCAGCATGGATTGAAAATTTTCCACAATAGGTTTCCATAATTTATTATTTATTTGAGTCCACCTCGTTACAGGTTTTGGGATTGGAAGTGTGCGCAGATTCCATAGTTGGGGATCAAATGGTAAGGGGCATCTCAGGAGGACAAAAGAAGCGTGTTACAACAGGTAAACTCAATTGGAAACACAAATTTACATAAAACTTTTGTCACTTGCGAATTAACTATTTGTCTCCAATAATTAATTCAAAGGTGAGATGCTGGTTGGACCAGCCAAAGCCCTGTTTATGGATGAGATATCTACTGGGTTGGACAGCTCGACAACTTTTCAAATAGTGAATTCAATCAAGCAAAACATTCACATTCTCCATGGAACTGCTGTTATCTCACTCCTTCAGCCAGCACCAGAGACTTATGATCTTTTTGATGATATAATTCTCCTCTCCGATGGCCAAATTGTGTACCAGGGTCCCCGTGAACACATTCTTGAGTTTTTTGAATCCATGGGCTTTAAGTGTCCTGAGAGGAAAGGCGTGGCTGACTTCCTTCAAGAAGTAAGCATACATATAGGTTTGCCTGTCTAATCGATTCCAACATAAATAATTGATCTCCTAAACATGAGTATTACCTCTATTTCCCATTTAAATCATTTATGTATAATAAATATTGTAGGTAACATCACATAAAGATCAAAAGCAGTATTGGGCACATGAAAATGAACCTTACAGTATTGTCACAGTCAATGAGTTTGTCGAGGCATTTCAATCGTTCCATGTTCGAAGGGGGATTCAAGATGAGCTTGCAATTCCATTTGACAAGAGCAAGAGCCACCCAGCTGCTTTAACAACTCAAAAGTATGGTGTTAGAAATGAGGAACTCTTGAAAGCTTGCTTCTCCAGAGAATTGTTGCTTATGAAGAGGAATTCATTTGTCTACATTTTCAAGTTTACCCAGGTTGATTTTTAGTTCATTTGAATCTTTGTATTACCCTTCTTGGTATTGCATGACTTTAACATATCCTTTTCTATGTGCAATTAGCTTACTATAGTGGCACTGATTGCATCAACGCTTTTTCTACGAACCAATATGCACCGCGTTTCAGTAGAGGATGGAGGAATTTATGCTGGTGCTTTGTTCTTTAGCGTGATTATAACTCTGTTTAACGGATTGGCAGAGCTTTCCATGACCATTGCAAGGCTTCCAGTTTTCTACAAGCAAAGGGACCTCCTCTTTTATCCTCCATGGGCGTATGCACTTCCAGCATGGATCCTCAAGATTCCCATTTCTTGTATAGAAGCTGCTGTATGGGTATTCATTACCTACTATATCATTGGATTTGACCCAAATGTTGGAAGGTGGGCAAGTAATAATTATAATCAATTTATTTCCAATTTGCAAAGATGTTTGTGGGACATATTCTGTTCCGAATGATATATGGATGCATATACTGCAGATTGTTTAGGGAATACCTTCTGCTTGCACTGGTTAATCAGATGGCTTCTGCATTATTCCGATTTATTGCAGCAATGGGCAGAAGCATGGTTATTGCTAACACCTTTGGTTCATGTGCACTGCTCACACTTTTTGCACTGGGAGGGTTTGTCCTGTCAAGAGGTATAATATAATAAATTAAGAAATTGAATATACAACTTACAGTTTCTTTTTTTTCTTTTTTCTTTTTTTTTCTCAAATTTAGATGCACCTAACATGATGCTTCTTGCTTATTTTTATTATTTATTTATTTTTTGTTTTCCTTAATGCTGCAGCGGATATAAAAAAGTGGTGGATATGGGGCTACTGGATATCTCCCTTGATGTATGCTCAAAATGCAATAGTGGTTAATGAGTTTCTTGGGAAAAGTTGGAGCAAAGTAAATTCTAAAAAAGAGCCATTTTCTGTCTTTTAATTTTGGTGTATCCTCTGATGTCTCAAGTTACTTTCATATTTAAGGTTCTCGCAAACTCAACGGAAACACTGGGAGTAGCAGTTTTGAAGTCCCGTGGGTTCTTTCCACATGCATATTGGTATTGGATAGGCGTTGGGGCAATGGTTGGATTTGTATTACTTTTCAACATCTATTTCACACTGGCTGTTACTTACCTTAACCGTGGGTATCACAACCCTTTTCAATTTAGTACTTAATTTTTGTTTAATCTTCTCAATTTAATACTTGTACAAGTAGAAGAAACTTATGTGTTAGTATTATACAAATAATTGTGCAGCATTTGGGAAGCCGCAGGCCATTAAAATAGAAGAATCTGAAAGCACTGAAGACAATGACAGAACAGAAGAGGGCACTCAGTTACGACAAAGAAGAAATAACTCAACTCATGACACTGAGTTAGGTGATACAATATCCTATTATTAGTGTTTTGTGTGTTTTATCTCTTTGTTATGCTTTAGGTGCCAATTACATTTCTATTGACATGCAGAGTATGGGGATGAGATTAGAACTGGAAGTACCTTGTCGAATTCATCATCATTGGTGATAGACGCTGCTGTTGAGGCCAACAAAAGCAGGCAAAAAGGAATGGTTCTTCCATTTGAACCACATTCAATCACCTTTGATGACATTATATACTCTGTTGACATGCCACAGGTACTTAAAATGAGTGTTTGAAATTGTTTATTGTTTTAACATTCAAATAAAATATACTGTTTTATATGTTAAAAAGTGAACATAACTTGTATTCCAAACATATCAGGCCTAGTTTAATGTACTAAACTTGCAGGAAATGAAGAATCAAGGTGTCCTTGGGGATAAATTGGTGCTTCTGGAAGGTGTAAGTGGTGCTTTTAGGCCTGGTACTCTCACAGCTTTGATGGGAGTTAGTGGGGCTGGTAAAACTACTCTAATGGATGTGCTGGCTGGTAGAAAAACTGGGGGATATATAGAAGGGAACATTACAATTTCTGGGTACCCAAAGAAGCAAGAAACATTTGCCCGGATTTGTGGATACTGTGAGCAAAATGACATCCACTCCCCTCATGTTACTGTCTATGAGTCCTTGGTTTACTCAGCATGGCTTCGTTTGTCCTCAGAAGTTCGTTTTGAAACCAGACAGGTTGATATCTGATACCAAATCTGTTTTGAGATTTATATTGATAATATTTCTTTTAATGCATCCCATATCTATATACAAGCCAAGACCATTCAGAATTGGTTTGTAAGTCCCCAACGTAGAGCAGTGATCAGGCTGCTGTAATTTCGATCAAGCTCAGAAAATTGTAGTTTGTCTTCTCCCTGCTCAGCTTCCAACCTGGATGATAATTAATCTTATATTTACTTTACATAAATTTGTTCATGTAGCCAGTATTGTTTTGCTTAAACTGATAAAATCTTTAAAACTCAAGTTACTAATGGAGCATTGGCTAAAGAAATTAATATTTAGACAGCCACAAGCAGCAGGAGCATTCCATAATCTTGATTTTTATTCTTGGATGCAGATGTTCATTGAGGAAGTTATGGAGCTTGTGGAGCTCAAGCCATTGAGGCAGGCAATAGTTGGGTTGCCCGGTGTGAGTGGTCTCTCCACTGAGCAGCGCAAGAGGCTAACCATTGCGGTTGAGCTAGTGGCTAACCCCTCTATAATATTCATGGATGAGCCAACATCTGGGCTAGATGCAAGAGCTGCAGCAATTGTTATGAGAACTGTTAGGAACACAGTGGACACTGGAAGAACAGTTGTCTGCACTATCCATCAGCCGAGCATTGACATATTCGAAGCATTTGATGAGGTGAGAAATCTGAAATTCTAATGGATCACAAACTTGGGGCTTATTATTTGTTCCTTCTCTTCTAATACTTTGAAAATGATAAATAAATTATGGGGTCGCAGCTATTCCTTATGAAGCGTGGGGGACAAGAAATATTTGTAGGGCCGCTGGGTCACCATTCTCATCACTTAATCAAATATTTTGAGGTAGGACGCAATGGACCCCAAAAGTGTGTGTGTTTGTGTGTGTGTGTGTGTGTATATATATATATATATATCATACTTTCAACTTCAAATCTTAATCTGAGTTGCAGAATATTGATAGATATGCCTTTTTCCTTTTGTCTAGGGAATCCAAGGAGTCAGTAAAATCAAAGACAGTTATAACCCAGCGACTTGGATGTTGGAAATAACCAGTTCAGCACATGAAGCAGATTTGGGGGTTGATTTTGCTCAAATATTCAAAAATTCAGAACTCTATAGGTATGTATGTTATGCACCACAGGACTAGCTATCAATTTTCAGAAAAATGCTAAGAAACCTTGTGAGCGTTATGTGGCTTAAACTTGTTGCTAAAAGCTTATACAACTGTGTGGCATGTGATTCAGGAGAAACAAGGCACTAATCAAAGAACTGAGCACACCTGCTCCTAATTCAAAGGATCTCTATTTCCCTACTAAATACTCTCGTTCGTTTTTCATCCAATGCTTTGCTTGCTTATGGAAACAACATTGGTCATATTATCGTAACACGCATTACACTGCTGTAAAAATTTTCTTTACGGCTTTCTTGGCATTGTTGTTTGGGACAATGTTCTGGGACCTTGGCTCCAAAATGTAGGTTTGAGAACTTAGAAATATATATAAGCTCAAATTCTTATTGCTTAATTTTCTGCATTATGATTCAAATCTGTTTTGCAAATTTCAGCTCAACGCAGCAAGATCTATTTAATGCAATGGGTTCCATGTATGCTGCTGTGCTTTTCCTTGGGGTTCAAAATGCTTCCACTGTGCAGCCAGTGGTGGCCGTCGAACGAGTAGTGTTCTATAGAGAAAGGGCTGCTGGAATGTATTCAGCCTTGCCATATGCATTTGCTCAGGTAAAAGGGTCATAAACTCATTTTACAAACTTCATATAGATCAATTCTCTGTAAGTTTATGCAGTTTCTATATGTCTCACTCTCTCTTTTTCACAGGTTATGATTGAGCTGCCATATATCTTTGTACAAGCAGTGGTATATGGTGTTATTGTTTATTCAATGATTGGATTTCAATGGACTGTCACCAAATTCTTTTGGTATCTATTTTTTATGTACTTCACTCTCTTGTACTACACCTATTATGGCATGATGTCTGTGGCTGTGACACCAACACAACAAATTGCTTCCATTGTTTCCTCTGCGTTTTATGGGATATGGAACCTGTTTTCTGGATTTGTGATCCCAAGAACTGTAAGTGCTGTTGACTTCTAATAGTTTTCCTGACACTAGGTTTTATATGTACTAGACATATGTTGATGACTTAATAACTTTTTTTCTTTTTGTCTCTACCTTGACAACTTCAGAGGATTCCTATATGGTGGAGATGGTACTACTGGATATGTCCAACAGCTTGGACTTTATATGGACTTGTTGCATCACAGTATGGAGATTTGAAGAACACACTCGACACAGGTTTAACAGTGGAAGATTTTGTGGAAAGCTACCTTGGTTTTAGACATGACTTTTTGGGAGTGGTTGCAGCTGTGGTTGTTGGGTTTGCAGTGTTCTTTGCATTTATCTTTGCCTTTGCTATCAGGACAATGAATTTCCAAAAGCGATAGGATTGTCTTTTGGTTACTTGGATAGAATTTGCACTATACTATGTTTACAAATTACCCGTGTTGTTCCTAATGTCTTGGCATATCAGTTGCGCAGAGGTTAAAATGCCTTGCAAGTAGCCCTCTCTTCTACAATTGTACTTTGAGTTTCATTTATCCACAAACCTCAAGGAGGAGAATTTTCTTTTGTTCATAATTTGCAAGATTTAATTTTTTTTTTTTTAAGAAATGGAATATTTAGTTAATAAAATAACGGTTTGAGAGGTATAGAATTAATTGTTGTATTTATAAAAACCTACAGGGGTTGGGGATTGACATTTCATGGGGAGTGTAATTTCATATATAGTCAAGGGAGGGAAGTTTGACTACTCGTGATGGCGACAAGCAAGAAGTGTACGTGTGTGTTCCTTGTACATGCTCCATGCGTCTTTGGAGTTGCCACCAATCAATGGGATTTTTAGGGTGTGATTGGTCATGTATGTCTATATAATTTCATTACTATCCCTGGATTGAAAGAAACCACAAGAAAAATGAAATAGGAACAAATCTTAGGAAACCCAACACAGACTACTGATGGATATTTATTTTTCAGAATCAACACTATTTGGTTGATTAAAATTGGGCAAATTTTCCTATTTTTGAAAATTTTATGGTTTTATTGCTTTTTTTTTTTTTTTTTTTGGTATTTTTGAGGGATAAATCAATGGTTTTTTTTTTTTTTTTAGAAAATCAATGGTGCTTTTATTATTATGATTGGCACTCTTTTGACCCTAAACGAGATGGATTTTCTAAATTATCAAATCAATCATTTATTCATAAAAATAAATTAATTTTGATAATTAAAAATTAGGAGAAAATGCCATTTGTAGTCTCTACTTATATTTTAGGATTGCAATTAATTTATTTCTTACATTTCAGTAAAAGTTAATTTGATCTCAATTAATTTTAACTAACAATTAATTTGGTTTCTATCATTTAACTCACTAGTAAAAAATACTTACTAGACAAATGGTTTGTATCATTGTATGGTTAACATAACAACATAAATCAATTAATTACAAATAAAAAAAGCCACATAAACAAGACATATACTTAACTAGCCCAATCAAATCTTGCCACCTCAATTAAAAAAATTCGAACTCACCAAAGCACTAACAAAAATCCAAAAAATCTCACTCTAAATTCTCAAATACAGTCACCAAAATCCTCCAGGTCTCCGACAAGACAAGCGAACTGTTCAAGAGATCCTGTACACCGGAGCACATACGGTCCCACAAGTTTTCCTAGGAGTGGAGATTTTGTTATGTTTCTTTATATTTCTCCTGGTACATAACCAGTTTACAGTTCTGAAAATAAAAAAGTTCACAACTTTATTAGTTCTCCAACACCACCATCTCGATTTACAACGTAACAAATCTTGGATTATAAAGCCACAGAAAGAAAAATTGGTTTTAATTTTGGAGACAAAGGTAAAGGATAAGACATACCCATCTCAGATTTCTTCGCCCCCCCCCCCCCCCCCCCCCAACCCACTCCTAAAAATTGTTATTGCTTTTGTTGTACTTCTTATGGTGTTAATGGTTTTGATTTTTTAAAGAGTTTTAAATTTTGAGTGTACTTTTGTTTTAGAATTTTGTGACAGAGTCTGGGTCACTGTGAGTTTCTTCGTGTTGCTTTCGTGGTATCGACTCTTTAGTGCATGGGCGGCTTGATGCATTTGGAGGCCTAAGACAAAAATTGGTTACCTTATTTCATGTATAAAATTACTATTAATCAACATGAATCACATAGAATTTTTTTATTTTTTTTTAAGTTTATAAACACAAAAAAATTTAACATAACTTTTTACATTTGTTGATATGGCAGATTGATAGTAATAAGTAAAAGAATTAAGTCAGTGGTGAATCTAGTTAAAAACTAGTAAAAGTTTGCTAACTTGATTATTGTGAAAAATGTTGTGAATTTTTTTGTGAATTGCTTTTTTCTCGTTCTTTTTTTTTTTTAGAAGTGCTACATTCAGAATATTTTTCATGACAAATCTTAGGTGTTAAGTTGCTTCTTGTTTTCTAGTTGAACTTACCACTAAAATTATTTTTTTACTGTCAATAACAACCTTTAACAATCTGCTATTAAGATTTTTTGTAAAAGTATTTGTGAAAAACGTTATGGACATAACATTTCTCTCTCTTTTTTATTTTTTTTTTCATTTGATAAGAAAATATTATTTTATTTATTGGTTAATATTTTAATTTAATTAATACTATTGGCTAAAATTTAGGGGCCTTTTTTTCACTTGGGGCCTTAGGCGGCCGCATCAATGGCTTATACCATTGAGCCGGCCCTGCTTCAGTGTTTGATTGAATATTACTTATTGCTAAAAACTGAAAACATTATAGCAAAATAATTTTTAAATGTGTGAATAGTGTCATGAGACCAAGTTTTAAAGTTTTTTTTTTTTTTTGCTAAAAAAAGTATATGTGGGTCTCGTGAACAGTGCACGGGCCCAACTAAAAACGCTAAACGCTGCAAACTGAAAGTTTTCAGCGTTATCCAAACGTGCAATTAGTGTTTTGTTGGATTCCAATAGCATTTTGTTGGAATTTTATTTGAGGTGGGAAACTTTGATGGGGCCATTTAAGTGTGACTTGCTTATGTGGCTTTTTTTAAATGTGTAATTTGTTAGGTTTTTAGACCCCTTGTCACAATACGTTTAATCTAATATTAAACTAAATTGATTAACAAGATTGTTATTCAAAATTAGGTTAAACACATAAACATAAAGCGGAAAATATAAAGAATACAAAGAATTGATGAATCAGGAAAATCAAACTGGTAAAAAACATGGGGAGGATTTAACCTAGCTATCCTCAAGGTAAAAACAGATTCATTATAAAAGAATTGAAGTTTTACAAAAGGACTTAGACCACTAACATTCTAATGCTATCTCGAGAAGAAAACTTACTACCATAACCACGTGCTAGCTCCGACTCCATGAACTACTTTTTTCTTTGAATCTACTACAGCACAAGTTCTCCTACTTGTGACTTTGAAACATCTCTCAAAGGTTTTGTTGTTCTTTGAAGGTTCTTTATGCAACAACTGAATCACCACCAAATCTTGATTGTAAACCTTGATATTGGTAGAGCTTTCCGTGTGTTTTAAGGTAAATACCTCTTAAATCTCACACAAGAGCAAACACACACTTATTCAGAGACTTCTAAAATGTGGATAGGGTTTTTCCTTTTATACTAGGAGTGAAACACTTAACCCTACATGTCATATGGGCTTGGGTTGCGTTTTAAATTTCTGCAGAATTTTCTGATCTGTGATTCTCGATCGATCGAGCTTTACTTTCGATCGATTGAGCTTTGCAATTTTGCATAGTAAATTTCTGCTCGATTCAAACTATAAAAAATAAACTTTGAGCAAGCCTAAACTGAGACTCATTGTTTTGATCATTGTTTGCCAACATATACAAAATAAAGTTCTAATACATTTAGTTCCTAAAGTCTTAGAACCTAACAAACTCTCCCTTTGGCAATTCACAATTCATAATAATAAATTGCTCAAAGTGTAAAAAGCCCAAATACACAATATTGCCCAAACTTTACAATTCAAACTAACTACTACCTATCAGTTGCAAGTGTAGATAGCAGCTTCGAATGAATCAACCTATAAATTCCTCAAACACTTAAACAAAACATAAACGCATGTGTGGAAAATACAAATAAACCAAAATAGAATTCTTGATTTCACAAAACATAAAATAAACTACACATATTATAATGAATAACCATCATATAATGAATAAACATCATAATATATAAATCATAAACAATGTATCAAAGTTTGTAAAACAAGAACAAAGAACATACATCTCAAAATAAAAAATATGCATACATCTCATAAAAAAAAAAACCTACTCCCCCTATCTCATCTATCACACTCCCCTATCTTTATGCACTCTCCCTTTTTGTGACATATTGCCAAAGGGCAATCATGGCTGATTTGAGGGTGGAGCCGGTGGAGAGGCACTTCTAGTGGCAGCAAGCTCAGCTCGTAAGGCATCAACCTCATTGAGCAAGTTCAAGAGCAGTTGTCCATGTGCAGATTGGACTGTAAATACGGTCTCCAACATAGATCTAGTAGAAGTGGTGGTAGATGTGGATGTCTTAGGATCCATATCAGCAGTGGGATCCATATACTCCTCAATAGAAGGATCACCAAAAGGAGGACCTCTAGATGCATCACTTGTAGAAGACTTAACTCTAGGACGTTTTGAGCTAGCTTTAAACTAAGCTGCTCTTTGTCTAAAAAATGTGGCACCTATAGGAGATATGATATGTATAGACTCAAAAGCGGGAAAGTCCTCTAAACCTAAATCTAGGAGGATCCTATGAATAAAAATTGGGAAGAACAAACTATGTGATTTAGCACTACTCCTATAGACCTCTACAAGAGAACGAATAAAAAGAGTAGGAAAACTCATAGGAGCATCAGTGATGAGAGTGTACAAAAAATGCACATCTCTCAATGGGAATCGTATGTATATGAGAGATAGACCATATATTATGACAAGAAATCCTAAAGAACAGATAATTGAGCTTAGTAAGCTCATAAGTAGTAATCCTAGGATTAGTACCCCAACTAATGGTAGTACTGGTGAGAAGTGACATGATGTTATCAATGGAAGGAATATCTGTGTAAGGATACACAAACTGCTGTACCAAAGGTACTTTGAGAGCTATAGCCTCTACCTCTCGAGTAATGGCAAACTTTTCACCTCTTATCCAAGTCTTCACAAAGTGAATATTGGAGTCATCAGTGTGAATAGAGAGGTTTGAGTAAAACTCTCTAATCAATGCAGTAGGAGGAGGATGTTCTACATCCAGAAGAGGTAACTGTTCTCGACTCCCAAAATTCCTACATATTTCAGGATTCACTTCATCTAGAATAACCTTTCTCCTAGCCCAAACAGACCTAAAGATGTTTAACTTCTCATAGGCATCATTATTAGACTTAAACTGAAATCTAATCTTATCAAAATCAAAAGAAGAGGAGGAGGAGGTAGTGTTTTTATTTGCTTTAGTTTTCCTAACCATGGCTCTAAGAATAGGAAGGAAAATAAAAACAAAAACAAAACACAACACAAAAACCAAGGGCAGAATGCATTAGAAAGGGTTAGAGCACAATATATACCAAGAAATTGACAAACTATATGATGCATGTAATGAATGCACATATGATACATGCTCTAATGCATAAAATTTGTTCAATTTTCAAAGATTTACCAACAACTGACTTAAACAAAAAAAATTTAACCAAAAATCCCAAATTTTGAAAAACCCACTTTTCAAGAGAAAAATCAAATCGATCAATTAAACACTATATCAGTTAGAAAACATGTTATAATGTACTAATTAACCAAAATCACAAGTCAATTTTAACCAATTAAGTCCAATTGAACAAAAACCCAAATTTTGAAAAATTTAGAGCCCTAGATTTTCAAATCTTCTCAAAACACTAAAATTAATCAAATTAATGCATGGGAATCATGATAATAGCATCTAAGAACAAAAATCCATTGATCAAACTTGATTAAAAACAACCAAAACAACAAAAATCCCAATTTTCCATTGTTCAAAATTTTGAGAGAAAAATCCACGAAAATGCATGAAAACATGTAAATAAAGCAAAAAAAAGAAGGGGTAAAATAGTCTTACCCTGACTCTAGGAGGAAAACCCTTGAAGATTTTGACCAGGAAAACGACAAAAGTTGGATTGTGTGGATCGGTCTAGAAAAGGAAGGAAAAGATAAGAAAAAGTTTTTGAAAAAAAAAATGAAGAACACGTGTTGAGGAATTCTTTTTATTTTTCTTTCTTTTTGAATTTTGATCAATTGGGTACCAATCGAGCAAGGCAGAGAGCTCCTTAAAATTTCCTTTAAGTTTTCGATCGGTTGAAAATTAGCTTCAATCAATCGAAATATGAATAAATCACATTCGATTGATTGAAAACCAATTGAAAACCAATCGAGCCAACACGAGAGCAATCAAGGAATTTTTGATCGGTCGAAAAACACATTTGATTGATAGAAATTCTGGAAATTTGAATTTTTGAAAAACTGCAAAAGATTATGCAGAAACAACTCAACCCAAGTGATTTCATGAATGAAATGCTTGCCAATGAGTTTAAATGTTTTTCAAAAACATGAGTTTTCAACCTAGAACTTCAAAACAAGATTTTCAAACTCTTACCCCAAAATTTTTAACCCTTGAACATATTTTGTATCAAAATCATTAAATATATAATCTTGGATGGCTAAACCAAATTCACACACAATTTCATGTACTAAGTTTAGCAAAGAATTACTTGTGAAATGTGTGCAACTAGTAACAACATGAGATACATGTGGGGTGATATGTAGATAGTAATCAATCACAATTTCTACATTATTCATCACATAAATTTGAAAGTGACTATTACCTAAAGAGTTGCATCATATAACTCCCACATCTCCCAGAAACCAAGCTTGCAATCATGCATATATGTGTATATATATATATATATATATATATTTTATATATTTATTTTGCCTTATTGTATGCAGAAATTTTTTTATTATTATTTATTTTAAGGCTACACCTTATTTTCTTTTTGTGCATGTGCTATACTTTCTCGAGCACAAAATCTTATGATATGCACTAAGGTGTTCATGATTGGCTAATAAACAGTGGTGAGATGGTTATTTTTGCCTTTTTCTTAGGATTTTTTAGTCCTTACAATCAAAAGTATGTGACTTCAAATCAAGATCAAGTGATCAAAAACTATAAACAACTCACTCAAACATGCACTACATAGCTAAAACTAGCAAAGTGCAGAAAAATAAGCCCATTTAAGCTAAATAAGGTACACAGGCATGTTATGCAAAGATAATAGGCCAACCTCAATTACATATCCATGATGTGTAATACAAAACACATCCTTCCACTTTCCTCTTTCCTCCTTTTTTTTTTTTTTTTTTTTTTGAGAAAATGAAAACACCTTAATATGAAATGCATGAATGTAATGCAATGCAAATCCTAGAAAAACAAAGAAAACAAGAAAGCAAAAAAAAAAAAAAAATGGTCATAAAGGATTTTGAGATGAAGTACAAAATCCATGTCAGAAAGACTCAATTAAATTGAGTCTTTTGCATCCATAACTTCTTAGATGCAACTTTGGTTTTGGAGTTATTATTCAAATTAGAATGATGAGCAACTACAACATTGGTATAAAGGTTTAAAGCCTTTACCAATTCACCAACAAGTGTCATAAGATCTTGTGCTTGAGGCACAGGTACTTTTTGCTTAGTTGCATGTTTAGCAGCTTGTAACTTGAAATAGTTTGGGCAAGTATGCCCAGCTTTTCCACAAAAAATGACAAACCCACAAAGGTCTATCATGCTTCTTACCCTTAGGTAAGTTAGGACTCTTAGGCTTAGACTCTTTAAGATCTACCCAAATCTTCCTAGGAGCAAGAACTTATTCTTTTGGCTTTACAACATCTATCTAAGATGGTTCAGAAGAAGGAACAAAGTTTGTGGAATGAATTTCAGATTTAGAGGTGCTATCAACAAAACTTAAACTTGATTTGTCTAAGGGAGACTTCTGAACACTTAACATGTGATCAAGTTTAGAACTAGTAGACCTATTTGAGTCTTCTCTAGCAACAGTCAATTCTAGTTCTAGGTTCTTATTTTTTCAACCAACTTAATATTTTCAGCCTTCACCTTATTTACCAGTTCATTGGCATCAAACAAATTCAGCAACAAGTTTTTCTTTTCTTGTTCAAGAATGTCTATCTTCTTTAGCCCTAAATCCACACTTATTGCATCCTTTGTAGCAACCTTGCATAGCTTGCTATAAGCTTCTTGCAAGTTAGCACTCTCAGAGAGTTCCCCATCAGAAGGGTTCTCTTCAACCAAATCACTTTCATTAACTACAGCAGTAGCTGTGAAAGCAAAGAAGTTTCCATCTTCATCACTTTCAGACTCATGATCAGAAACTTTACCATCACTAAGGGTTACAGTCATAGTTTTACCCTTTGTTTTCAAGAATGTTGGACATTCTGATTTCACATGACCATACCCTTGACAACCAAAACATTGTTGACCTAGAGAATTACTAGAAACTTGACCAACTTTTTCTTTTGATTTTTCAGTATTATTGGTTTTAGTTGGTTCATTTTTCTTAGAAATCTTAGGTTCAACATTGTTTTTACTTCTTGTCCTTCTATTGTTATTTTTAAGAAAGTTTCTAAAGTTCTTGGCAAGATAAACAGTCTCTATAAAAGATAGTTCATCATCAAATCCATTATCATCAACATCATCAACTGACTTAAGAGCTATTGATTTGGATTTGTTAGTTTTGGGTAGGTCTAACTCTTAGGATTGTAGAGATCCTACAAGTTCATCAACCGGGATGGAGTCTACATCCTTGCTTTCAGTAATGGCAGTTACTTTGGGTCTAAAGTCATCAATTAAGGATCTAATAATTTTCCTGACTATCTTAGGTTGATCATAAATTTCACCCAAATTATATACAGAATTAACAATATCATTTAGTTTAGAATAGAATTCATCAAAACTTTCATCTCCAGACATTCTAATGCTTTTAAACCTAGTAGTCAACTAGTAGAACTTGTTTATTTTGATTGCCTTTGTGCCCTCACGCACAGTTTGGAGAATTTTCCAAGTAGTATGAGCAACCTCAACATTTGAAATTCTCCTAAACTCCTCCATAGAAATAGCATTAAAAATGGCATTCATAGTTTTGCTATTAAAAGCGACTGCATCTTTTTGGGCCGTTGACCACTCACTTATAGGAGTAGTCGGTTTCTCCCACCCGTATTCAATGGAGTTCCACACTCTCTCATCTATATATTTCAAGAAGGCTTTCATCCTAACCTTCCAATAGGCATAGTTATTTCCATCAAAGTGTGGAGGCATCATAAGAGAGTGGCCATGTTCCATGATAATAGAGGTCAAGGATAAACTCTTAGATCAAGAGATCTAACACAAGAGCTAACCTGCTCTAATACCACTTGTTAGGTTTTTAGACCCCTTGTCACAATATGTTTAAACTAATATTAAACTTAATTGATTAACAAGATTGTTATTCAAGATTAGGTTAAACACAAATAAACATAAAGTAGAAAATATAAAGAACACAAAGAACTAATGACCCAGGAAAACCAAACCGATAAAAAACTTGAGGAGGATTTGACTTAGCTATCCTCAATGTAAAAAAAGATCCACTATGAAGGAATTGAAGTTTTACGAAAGGACTTAGACCACTAACATCCTAATGCTACCTCGAGTAGAAAACTTACTTCCACGACCACGTGCTAGCTCCAAATTCACAGACTACTTCTTTCTCTGAATCTACTACATCATAAGTTCTCCTACTTGTGACTTTGAGACACCTTTCAAAAGTTTTGTTGTTCTTTAAAGGTTCTTTATGCAGCAACTGAATCATCGCCAAATCTTGATATTGGTAGAGCTTTCCGTGTGTTCTAAGGTAAACACCTCTTAAATCTCACACAAGAGCAAACACGCACTTATTCAAGACTTCTAAAAAGTGGCTAGGGTTTTTCCTTTTATACTAGGAGTGAAACACTTAACCCACACGTCATATGGGCTTGGGCTGCGTTTGAAATTTCTGCAGAATTTTCTGATTTGCGATTCTTGATCCATCGAGCCTTACTTTCAATCGATTTTTCTTTGCAATTTTGCACTGTAAATTTCTACTCAATTTAAACTATAACAAATAAACTTTGAGCAAGCCTAAACCTAGACTCATTGTTATGATCATGGTTTGCAAACATATATAAAATAAAGTTCTAATACATTTAGTTCCTAAAGTCTTAGAACCTAACATATTCAATTTATTTTTATTGTTACGTTAGCCATGTGTGCATCAATAATGCAACTATTTATCATGTAGGCATTTTTCATTAATGAGTTAATGGCAAGGACCAATTGATTGCAAGTTAAAAATAACATAAATTAAAATGACTACTATCAAAATGTAGGGGCCAAATTAAATGTGACTCCAAAATGAAAGAATCAAAATGACATTTTTGCCTAATAATTATACAATTATGCTATGGGGACCAAAATAGCATTTTTAATTACTCTTAAGTCTTAAGGACTGACCAAATAAATTAAATAAAATTCTATATATTCATGCAGTCATGCTTACTTTGAAAACAATTTAAACCAATGAAAATTATTTTTTCATGACTTTATTAAAAACTTAATTTTCACCTAGAAAAAGACTGTTTTGCCCTTAAACTCATGATGTCCCTTTAGAGCCCCCAGTTGCTATTTTAGTAACTAAGTCCCAAAAATACAGTTACATCAGGGTATAGGAATTCCAAATTCTTAAGCGTCTGTGAATAGTTGGTGTTTATATTTACAACCTACTATTCATCAGATTGCAAACCAATAACAATATATTTTATTCCTTTTTTTTTATCTGTGTGTGTGTGTGTGTGTGTGTGTGTGTGTGTGTGTGTGTGTGTGTGTGTGTTCTGCATTCTCTCCCCCTTCTTCCTTCTTTCTTCTCCCTTAACCCCTTTCAGTCTTTGAATCTATCTCCTCTTTCAGCTCGTCTCCCTTGTAAATCATAGATTGCTTATTGTAATAGAAATAGATAGTTGGGGTTGTTGTTTGATGGGTTTAGGTTGGATTTGGTTGGGGTTTGGGTGGTTGTGATGTTTTCTGATGGGTTGGGGGATTTGTTTAGATGGGTTTGAAGTTGGGTTTTGGTGTTTGCTGGGTTTGTTTGGTAGTGGGTTTATGTGAAGATGATGATGATGACGAGGAAGAGTTGGTGAGAACAAATGGGTTTAGGATGAATAGAGATAACGACGGTAGAAGTAGGGGATGGTGGCAATGGCGATGGCGGTGGCGGCTTAAAGACTAGGTCGGTGGTTGTTTGGTGTTTATTTGGTGTTGATACCTTATTTTGTCAGCCTTTAATTTGTGTGCCAGACCTCGAAAAATATAAAAAAAAATATTATTTTCTCTCCATGGGGCCACGAGGACATCCAGAATGACATGGCGCAGCCCATTTGGGCATCGGAGCACTCGAAGTGCCTCTATCAGCTAAAATGATCAAAATGCCCCTAGTCAACTCTAGGTTTGATTGAAGGTCAAACGAGGTCAAAACCCTCATGGAACAACATTTTTCATAGTTTTACATCAAACCCGAGCTTCTCAGAGATTTTTAACAACTTTGACCAAGTTTGACTCGAAGTCGATCTTAGGTGGGCCCAAAAACCCTAATTTTGATTAGGCTGTCACAATAGGTTGAAATCAACGCCATTGCAAAGATTATCAAATTCTCATTCCAATGACTATTCATGGGTTGAAATCGGAGTTAGAACGGTCGAGATGTCACGAAAACTGGGATAACACACCAATCGATGCACCACTAACTTTCGAGAGCCATAACTTTTGATCTGACTGTTGAATTTTCAAGATACATACCTTTTCAAAAACAAGAAGTCAAGATATTTCCATGGGTTTCAAGATCAACCTGATCAGTGGAAGTTTGAGTCTGTAAGGCCACTACCTCGAAATTCGCGCCAAGGCTATAAAATCTCCAAGTACCCTCCAGACCAGGAGAGATTGATTTTTTTTTTCTTTTGAGTTTGGCTCTCTACATGGTGTTTCTACACATTTTTCCCCTCTTCAAACACAAAAAACATACAAAAATCACCCCAAAAGCACATCAAAGCTTCTTGATTCTTCTCTTTTCACCAAAAACCCAAGGTATTGTTCTTATACCCAATCTTCTTCTCCTTGGTTCTATATCTTGGATTTAGGGTTTAGGGGTGTGGATATAGCTTTTGAGCTATTATCCACACTCTTATTCTTCTAAATCTTTTTCTAGCACTTATTTTGCTCTTTTAGGCCTTAATAACATGATTTATTGCTTTCCTAGCATGTTGCTTGTCTTATTTGTGTTTCTAGCTTAATTCTCTTTGCTTTTATGCTTTTTTCCATCTTTCATGCTTAGATCTACATGCTTATATGCTTATATGTTTAGATCTCTATGCTTTAGGTTTTATGCCATGTTTTCCTATATCTTGTGCCTCTTTTTGTTCTAGGTTGATTTTAAGGTTACATGTTCACATGTTTGTATGATGTTGGCTATGCCTTGCTCGAATCTATCTGTTTATGCACTTTTTACCATGTTTCATGCTTATATCTACATCCGTACATGCTTATATACTTGGATTTGTGTTCTTCCATGCTTTTATGCTTGCATTCACATGCTTAGATGTACATTCACATGCCTACATGCATACTTCCATGCCTATATGTCTAGATCTATGCTTTCATATGCTTATGTGCTTGGATCTATGTTCTCTGCATGCTTTATGCTATCTTCCACATGCTTGTGCGCTCCATGCCATGTTTGCGCACCTAGACCTAGGCTATGATTGTCATGTCATGTGCTATTGTAGCCCTTTTGTCGTTGCGTCTTTCTTTCTTGTGTTTTGGCCTATTGGTTCAGACATGATCTAGACCCTATGGTATTTATTATTGTCCATACACCTTGGCCCATATCAAAGGGTTTGGATCGCCCCTATTTGCATGTCTATGCTTGCTTCTATGCTTTATGCTTGTGTTAGCCTTTCTAGTTCTAGTTTCACATCACTGAGCTTCTTGGTGGCCAGCCTATAGAGTTTCTTGTGTTTCTCAAAAAGCTTTTACAGTTTCTCATAGGCTGTATGGATGTCATCTTGTTTATCCATCTTTTCAAACTTGGACTCCACCAATTCCTCTTCTTCAACAACATCTTCAACAACCCCCTCAGTAGGATTGATAGTGGCAGTGAAGACATTCAAAATTTCGTCATCCTCATTATCAGAATCATCCTCAGGCTCAATATCACTTAAAGTAGCAGTAAGTGTCTTGCTCTTCCCAATGCTCTTGAAATATGTGGGACACTCTTGCTTCATGTGACCAAAGCCTTGGCACCCAAAGCACTTAGGTCCTGCGGGAACAGTGTATTGACCACCATCCCTAACATCTTTCTTCCCTTCATCTTGGCTTTTGAATTGAGAAGAACTAGATTGCCTACGGTCCTTGTCGAAGCCCTTCTCATTGGCATTCTTCTTGAACTTCTTGAATTGCCTTGTAATGTAGGACTTCATCTTAGAATCCTCATCATCTGAAGACTCATCAGTGTCATTGCTCTCGGCCTTCAGTGCCATGCTCTTGCCCTTACCCGACTTGCCAATTCTTGTTAACCCTAGCTCGTAGCTCTGTAGATTTCCAACCTTGCTCTGTCAGAGGAATCTTGTCAATATCCTTTGATTCCTCTATCGCCGTGATCTTGGCATGGAATCTCTCGGGTAGAGATCTGAGCACCTTTCTTACAAGCTTGGGTTCAGGAATGGTTTCCCTAAGATTGAAGGCTGAGTTCACTATGTCCTTAAGCTTGGCATAGAACTCATCAAATGTTTCATCCTCCTCCATCTTTATTTCTTCAAAGCTTGCAGTGAGCCTCTGAAGCTTTGAATCCTTGACAGCCTTTGTTCCTTCATAGGTTTTCTAGAGGATGGTCCATGCTTCCTTAGCAATTTCACTAGAGGATATCTTCTTAAACTCCTCATTAGTGACTGCACTGGATAAAGCAATCAATGCCCTACTGTTGAAGTTTGCCGCCTTGATCTTTGCATCATCCCAATCGGCCGACGCTTCCTTTGGCTTGATCCAGCCAATCTCTACAGCTTGCCACACCTTCTCATTTAGTGACTGCAAGAAAGCTCTCATGCATACTTTTCAGTATGCATAGTTAGTGCCATCAAATAAAAGAGGTATAATAAGATACTGTCCTCTATCCATGACAAACAGGGGTCAATGGATCAACACTACAAAGATTAAACCTAATCAGAGTGTGCTCGCTCTGATACCACTTGATAGGCCAAAAACGTATTGACCCTTTGTGATGAATTAACTAATTAATTAACCAAGTGGATTAATTAGGTTCAATTATATGCAATGAGTGTGGTAGCACAAACAAATCACCAATCAAACTAAGTATGCAGCGGAAATTAAATTGACACGGTGATTTGTTTACGAATGGGGAAAACCTACACGGCAAAAATCCCACCGGGTGATTTTAAGGTCACCACTCCCAAAATTTCACTATTATCACAACAAGCAGCTACAAGTAAAGGAATTCCAGTACCTTATACTAACCTACAGTTGAACCCTTACCCTAATACCTAATTGGACTTGTTTTATAGTGACAATTTCTCCTTTTGATGCACAGCTCCCAAGTACGTGACTAACCAATTGTGCGGATCAAAGTACACGACTTCAATTACCAACTAAAGAAGTTTGTTGGCTGCAAAGTTCTTTAGTTCATCCAGACGATGAAGATTAAGAAGATGCTTGGTCAAAAAACCCTATGGTGCACATACACAGAAACTTCTTCACAAGAGATGAATTAGGGCAAAACTTTGTCTCCGGTCACAATTTGCTTGAACAGACTTTGTTCAATGCTTGTGCAGCTTGTGAACTCTTTTAAAATCCTAAAAATAATCCTATTATATGTCTAGGGTTCTAAGAAAAGAAGACCTGAAGACACATTCACGGATCCTAAGAAAACTGAACAGAAAATCTATTTTTCTTAAACCTCGACGGATAGCATCTGTTGAGAAGCTGTTAAGCAGCTGTCGAGCCAGCGGGTTGGAATAGCTTCTTAAGCTCGATAGATGCTAGCTGTTGAGCTTTAATGATAGACACTTCTTGACTTGAATCTTGGACAGACTTGCACGGCTTTAACACTTGATCTCAAAACAAGGTTTCTTGAAGTATTAAACACATCCTAGATTTACCCAATTACAAGTAAAGTGCGTTTTGACAAAGGATTAGCCAATTACATAAGGTAGTGACATATGTTCCTAACAAGTGAAACACATATATCCTAACACCTTTTGGTTTTGTACTCTTTTAAACCCCTTCCTTCCTCCTTCCTTTCTCTCTTAGATGGGTTGTATTAGGTATATCATGCCATGTACCATTCGTCCTCATCTCTAGAGTATGGCGACCCCTGTTTACTTTCCTGCACCTATATTTTGGGCCATGCTCTAGGGATATAGGCATTTACTTTCCTGCTCTGTGTGCTTGTATTGTGTATGATGTATGTATATATATACCTGCTCACCCCTTTCGATGCGATTGTCACAATTTGTTTCACCTAAGGCAAATCGATGCCTAATTTCCGCTGCGAAAGTAAGGTGACATGCTGCCGGATTTTCATCGTGGAAATCTGGCACTTTGCTCGAATGCCTAAGGAAAGCATAGATTGGGACCACGCCTATTTAAAAGTCAAACCTCAAAGCCCCCATGCATGCAAAGCCCCGAAAGCCAGTGCCAAAATCATGTTTTTTACTGCCAATCTCCGAAAATTAAGGTTTTATCAAAACAAAAGACTGTTCTTGGACAGGCGTTGTGGGGTGCCTAACACCTTCCCCACACGTAACCAAACTTCTGGATCTAAGAATCAAGATTTTTTGCCATCCTCATTAGATTAGGAAAAATTCCCTTTTTCTTAACCTAAGACTAGTAATAAAATCAATTAGAAATAAATGACCAATCACACCTTAGAAAAATTCAATGATTGGCGGCGACTCCACTTACCTTTGGTAATCCCTTAAAATCTGGCCCAGATTTCAACCATAACGCCAAAGGTAGACCTAAATTCCTCCACCGAGAGAGAGAGAGAGCACCCGAAGTCCCGCGCAAACCATTCTGCACACTACACATGCGTACACTGAGCAATTCCATTTCTAAGAGTAGGGCCTCCAACGGGCCCCCACGCACACGGGAGCGTCGCCACGGCGGGTTGTCAAACGAAGGCCTAACAACAGTTCTCCGTCTTCAAGGCTGGGCATTAACATTTGGATCGGTGTTTGGCCAGATCGGTCTTAGGTGGGTGGCTGGTTGTAGATCGACTTGTCTATCTTGGATTTCGAGTTGTGGGTTGCCTGTGGGTGTGGGGTGGTCGTGGGGCTGTGGGCGGCTTTAGGTGGGTGGATAAATGGTTGTTTTTTTTGTGTTTAGTGGTGGGTCTTCTAGTGGTGTTATGGCAGTGGTTTGATGGGTCTAGTGTAAGAAAGTTTACTCTGTGGTGGTGTTTGGTATGGGTATGTTAGGTTGTTTTGAATTTTCTAGTTGAATATGGTTTTTTTTTTTTTTTTTGGTGGTTTGCTTGCTTAACAGTGGTGGTGTATGGTGGTGGTTTTGACTGGTAGCAAAGGAAAGAGATAAGAGAGAAACATATTTTTTATTTAATATTATTTTATTGTGTAGTTATCTTATTTTAATCGGTTGTGTGTAAAAATAAAAATTGGGATGTACGGTGTATTGTAAAGTGAGTTGATATAATAAATAAAGCAGGATTTTAGATGGTAAAATGCAACTTTTATACCATAACCATTGTGAATGCTCTTATTATGTTGAATTTTATTTCAAATCATATATGAAATTTAATATTTACGTAAAATGATGATTTAAGATTTATCCATTTCGATTTTTTTTCCTAAAAATATATAATTTCCAACTTCCAAGGTTGCGAATACGAAGTGGGATGTTTAGAAATAGCCAATTGCGATTTTTTTTTTCCCTGCTGAAAAGCCATTTGCAACTTTGGTGGAGGTAATTAAGAAATTTCATTTATAAGGCTTGACAAACAGATTAAATTCAAGCCAACGTGAAAAATTGGTTGAAATGCAGCTTGAATATACTCACCAATTAAAAATTCCAGTGTTAAGCCACGGTTTCTCTATCATTAAGTGTTGTTGCCCATTTTTGACAAAAAAAGGTACAACAGTAGAAGAAGCCCAACAAGGAGGAAAGATGGAAGAAAAAAGAAATAAAAGAGGTAAAAGTAAAGTAAATGGGTCAAGGAAGCCTAAAGAAAAAAGGTAATAAGCCTAAAGGGCCAACATGGCATGAATGACAATCGGTAGGCCTATAAGTACAGCAAGAGGTAAAAGTAAAGCAAATGGGCTATGGAAGCCCAAGGGAAGAGGTAATAAGCCCAATAAGCCAACATGGCAAGAATGACAACCATCAGGCCTATAGGCACAACAAGAGGTAAAAGTAAAGCAAATGAGCTGGGGAAGCTCAAGGGAGGAGGTAATAAGCCCAATGGGCCAACATGATAGGAATGACAGCTAGCAAACCCATAGGCACAACAAGAGGTAAAAGTAAAGCAAATGGGCAAGGGAAGCCCAATGAAAGAGGTAATAAGCCCAATGGGACAATGACAGCCAGCAAGCCCATAGGCACAACAAGAGGTAAAAGTATAGCAAATAGGTCGAGAAGCCCAAGGAAAGAGGTAATAAGCCCAATGGGCCAACACGGCAGAAATGACAACTAGCAAGCCACAAACATGGCAGGAAAAGAAAACAATAGGAGTAGAAGCCTAGCGGGTTGGGTGAGCAAGGATTTCTGCCAACACACCATCCAAGCCCATTGGCACAACAAGAGGAAATGATGCAAGCCCAAGAGCCCACGCCTTTCATACCGTGGAGGATAAGCATGAACATAAGACATGCAACAAAAGAAGACATGGCAAGAACGGTAGAAATGGCATGGGAGCAAAAGAAGACGAACGCAGAGGGTAATGGAACTCAAAAATAAGGGTCAGAGCACCATCTACTTGTACCCAGCCAATACAGGGGAGGTGGGCCCTCGGTCAAGGGATTCAGAGGGTGTGATTTGGTGGCAGTGAGAAAAAGGGTCTATTTTAAGGTTCCTGCCGAGCCTTCTTTTGGAAAAAATGCCTTGCTGGGATGGTAGTTCACCCAAAAGAGGTAAGCAAAGGGCTTGGACCACTCGATGCATGCCATAGGAGTAGGTAAAGAGAGAGACTCTAATCCTTATCCATTCGGGTAAGACAAAAAGGGGGAAAGATAGAAATAAAACAAGGAGGTTTTGTCTTAGAATGAGGAGTGGTGCAGCAAACACACTTTGAGTGGAGGTAGTGGTCGGGCAACCAATGGGTTAATGGGTAATCTTGGAGGAATGTCCCTAAGAAAAAAAATGGTTGGTGAATCCTTAGGGACAAAAGGGAGAAATCCCATGAAATCAAGTAGTATAAAAAGGAGAAAGGTAGCCCTAAGTAGGGGGAGGAAGAATCCATGGAGAGGACAGGAAGAAAAACTTAGAGTAATAGAACAAAAAAGAAAGAAAGTGGTAAATAATTAAGAGAGAAAACATGACAAAAAATAGAGGCATGCATCAATAGACCATCTTTTCTCTCCCTTCTGACACTCCCACCCTTTGAGACTCTATAAATCGAATCCAAAACCATTTAGGTCCTTGCCCTAGCACGAATAACTTCAATGGTAGAAGCCTATAATGAGGTTATCTGTGTTGGTGTTTAGTTCCCTTCTTGGACTTGTTTCTATTGAATCACTCGACCCAAGAATGGGAGGGTGAACTAACACTATTACATTTGCCTTGAGTTGTTGCTATTGCCCTGCTGTGGCTTCTTTTAGCTCGTTTGATATTTTCCGTTACTATTTGTACTGCTGCAGTGTTTCATGCAACTACTTTTTTTGCTATAGTATCTTTTGTTATATTTTCTATCAATTATTTTGTTGTAGTATCTTTTGTTATATTTGTTGTATCAGTTGTTTTGCTATAGAGTCTTTCGATGTGTTAGTCATCCTGCTATAGGATTGACTACTATCTTGCTTTAGCAGTTGCCCTGTGGTAACACATATTATTAAACTTGTTGTACCATTTGTCCTGCTGTGGCATTTCTCTACTATGTCTACTATTACAGTTACTCTGCCGTAACGTCACTTGCTGCGTTCACAAGGACGCCTAACCTACTTTATCATTATTTGTTTTGTCTAAACATTGGCATGTTTGGCTTGCGCATAAGCTGGTCTGCAGTATGACCCCACAAGGCCAGTCCCGACTCCTTTACCCAGTAGTTCACATGCCTTGGTGTAGCAGAATGGGTTTTGACCCATTAATGCTAAAAGGCGCCCACACTAAGAAAATTGGCCTTTCCTTCTTCTCTTAGGTTATAGAATTTTCTATCCCTTCTTGTGAAGGCATTTTGGTTCTCTTGAAGCAACAATGTTGCCTCTTGGGCTAGTGGGTTATTTCTTTGTGGGTTGTAAGGAAACAGTTTTATCATATAGCGAACATTCCTGTGTTATCCATGGAAGAGTTAATGAAAACATGGGGGATTTATCCCTATTTGAGAAGGAAAGTACTGGTCTAATCCTTCCAAACACGCAGCGTTCTTCTGAGTTTATCTTAGCAGCAAGTTTCTTGACCTCAGTTTTAAATATGGAGGCTGTAGCGAGAACGTTTAAACAACTTTGGCATTCTACCAAAGGATTGAAAATAAAAAATCAGAGACAATTTATGTCTAATGTTGCAGCGTCTCCCTTCATGTTGGTTGAAGGTGACAACAACTTAGTAGGGGTGTCAATTCGGGTTAGCGTGTCGGGTTCGTGTCGTGTCGAGATAGAGGTATTCGACTAAATGGCTCAACCCTAACCCGACCCATTTAATAATCGTGTCAGGATCCTTCAACCCTAACCCGACCTGTTAATAAGGCGGGTTGACCTGACCCAACCCATTTGACACGGTTAATAAACGAGTCGTGTTGAGTTGACACGAATGTAACACAACCCATTTCAACCTACATAATATTAAATATAACATCCATCTAGAAATAATTTTTTTTTACATCCCAAAAAGCAGTGCATACACTTCATGTCTTCAACCCACATTCAAAATAATATAGTTCAACAAAAATATAACATTCATCTAGAAATAAGTTCTTTACACTCCAAAAAAAGTGTAACACTTTAACCCAAATTTAAAATAACATAGTTTAACAAAAATAAAATAACATAGTTCAACAAAAATATAATATCCTTAGAACTCGCCAAATACTAAATATCAATATTAAAAGAATTTGAGCAAACAGTATTCTAATCCTGACTATGACCACGATTATCATCCATAGATTCTTTGTTGTTGTCCAAATTCATAACATCTTTCACAAGCTCATCCAATTTCATTTGTGCAAGTCTTATGCCAAAAAAATAAAAATAAAAAAGTATTAGTAGTGTTATAAAATATAATCATGCCTCAACAGTTTTATAAGAACTAAATAATAATAATAATAATGTAAGAGTAATAATAACTAATGAAACAAATAAGAATCTATGAATGTTATGTTATGCGAGTTAAACAGGTTGTGTTAAGTGAGTCATTTCGAGTTTGACACAAATAAATTAGCGTGTCAAACGTGTCTATTGCGGGTTACGCGGGTTGACCCGCTTATGACCTGTTTCTTATCGTGTCGCTTTCGGGTCGACCCGTTTATGACCCAAACCCATTAAGGCCCAACCCTAACCCGAAAAAACCCGTGTCGGGTTCGTGTCGTGTTCGCGGGTTGGGTCGAACATTGACACCCCTACAACTTAGATACGGCAGAAGTCCAAGCAAATATGGAAACCAAAAATTCAGGAGTAGAGTTAAATGCTAATAACTCCTCCAAATACTTCTTCGGTTACGCAAGTTACGTTACCTATAACGAGTCTGGCCCAAGATTCAAGCAACTCAATCCCACAACATCTGCATTCACTTAATGCTAACGTTACTTAACTGGATGCCAACTTCCTTTCCAAGCTAGTAGAGAATGACCAAGATATTCGTAAGTTTGAGCAAGTGCCTAGCAACACCACAAGTCCCTTAATGAGTCACGTGTCTGATGTGGAAAATCAAATGAGAGAGTGTGCTCCCCCAATTTTTAATTCTAATACTTTCAATTCCAAACCAAACCCTACTCCTTTGCCACAACAAAAGAAGTTGACACGCTTTCAGAGATCAAAAATATTGGAGAACAATGAAACAAATGGCTCTTTGGCGATGTTGGGCAAACAAACGAAGGAAGTAGTTGTTTCTCACCAAAGTTACCTAATAAGTTTCAGGTTTCAAAGGTGGATGGTACCTCATCATTTATATTGGTGGAAGCTGTTAAGCAACCCCGCCAAGAGCAATGAGTTTGTTAGTATGGAACTGTTGGAGACTTGGGAACCAACGTACAGGGAAAGAGCTCGGGGATTTGATACGGGCAAACGATCCCTCTATTGTGTTTATAGCCAGAACATGATGTAGACACCACATTTTATACCCCTTACAACTCGGGCCCCCCGTTCCTCAATAATGTTGAAATTCTAAAGGCCAAGGTAGGTATAGGGCTCGGTCAGATTGAAAATGACTTGAGAAAAGTGTTTTAGGAAAAATATAATTCTTTTATGAATAAAATAAGCTATTTTTGGAAAAATAAAGACTAAGGAAATCCTTGGGCACGCATACACGCGTATGTGCATGCATGCTTCATGCACATACACGAGTATGCGTACAAATGTTAGGGTTCTAGAAACTATGAAAAACAAGTTTTTCTGCATTAAAAATGGATTTTGGAATGAATCCCACATCGTATGGGAGCCATTTAAAACCCTATTTTCTTCTCACTATATTAAGCCATACATAGTAGCTTTTCAAAACACATAGAAATAGTGAATCAAAGAGGGAGTTTTTTTGGTTGAGACCTTTTCTAGCCTTGATCTTGAAGTTTTAGAATTACTAATCAATTTTTTATTTGATTGTGAATAGATTTGATTGAGAGGAATGGCCAAAGTCAAGCCAAAAAGCTTTGTGTTTTTGAGGTATAAGTTCTAAACTTTTTTTTTTTCCTTTTCTTATCCTTTTCCTATTTTGATTCTTGTTTTTCTTGTTTAAATATGCTATAATTTTTCTACTTAGTTTAGGTTTTCTTTGTCTTTTGATATAAAGCATGTTAGGTTGTTAGATTTAAAGTTTTTGTTCTGTTGTTCTTATGTTTCTGGGTTAGGTTTTTTAGGGCTTGTATGCGTACACAAGCTTGCTACATGTGCATGCATACATGAAGTATGCGTATGCATACAACTTGGTTGTGTAGGTAGGCCCTATGTATGCGCACGCATACTTGTGCCCAGTAAACTCTAATTTAGTTTTGTTTGCTTTTCTTTTATTTTCTTTCACATGTTCAGCCTCTGTTTAATCTCTTTTTTCAGTCCTTAAGTTCTCGTCTCTTTGTTTTACCTCGTTTTAATTTGTTTACCTCTTTGATGCTAGTTAAGGATTTTGATCTGTTTATTTATATGAACATACATTCACATGTCCATGCATTGATGCATAGGTGCTATGGTGGAGTAAGGTAAGTCATGCATTCACATGAACATGCATTCTGAATATGTGTTTTGATGGTGGATATGAATATGTTTGTTTGGATGATGTTTAGATGCAATCACTTGATTGCTTAATCTTACCATTCCTATGTTTCTGCCTTGATTCAATATATACATGTTTCTACCTTGGATGTAACATGAAGCTATGTGCGATAGATGTATGTTAGAATGTGATATGTAATGCAATGCCATGATAAATGTATGTTTAGGTTTGGAATGAAATGCCTTATTGTTTGCTAGATGCATATTAGTGTGTATGTGTATGTGTGTGTGTGTGTGTGTGTGAGTCTAGAATGACGATATTTAATATACCGTTAATGAGATTAAGATGCAAGACACAATGAATGGAAGTTGACCCATGGGTCGGGTGGTCTTGGGTGCCTAACACCTTCCTAAGCCGTACCTAAACTCTAAATCCATACTCTGGTAGTAAGATTTATCTATTCACGACGGGCGCTTTATATATGGTTCCTATACCCAATCTAGGTGGCAACTCCATTTCTTTTCTCCGCCTCGGTCCACTCGGCCAAGGCGTACTCCCCTCTTGTTGTGCCCACACATGGATAGATATGGCAAAGCTAGACTAGTTACACAAAAAATATTAATTTTGAACACAAGTGGTTTGTGGAGCAAAGCACTTAAGGTGGGGATTGGTTCTCTTTCGAAAGTCCGCGGTTAATCTTTCTATGGAGGATTCATCCAAGTACTACATTGATGCACTCATAAACAAAAAACTACTGAGGAGATATGGCATTTCACAAGCTTCTACGGCGAACCAAAGACTTGTAGACGGCAAAAGGCTTAGGCAAAGCTTCGAAGTTTAAATTCCTATCCCAATATTCCCTAGTTATGTGCAGAGGATTTTAATGAGATTTTAAAGCAGAATGAAAAATTAGGAGGAGCAGCACGTAATCACAGTCATATGCAACTTTTTCGAGAACTAAAGACGAATGTGAGTTCATTGATCTGGGTTTTGTTGGCCAGATAGAGGCCAAGCTACAAACAGTTGGTTACTTAAATTCCCAGGTTCTCGAGTTTAACACCTACGCTATGATTCGCCAGATCACTGCCCTTTACTTATCAATCCCATGATTATTATATTTCCAACACAGCAAAAAAAATTTAGATTCAACGAGATGTGGCTTTCTGACAACCGATGTGGAGAAACTGTTAAGGCAACATGGAGACAATCTGTCAACCCAGATTCTAATAGTGAGGTCTGGAATAGAGTGAAACAATGTGGTAAGGACCTCACATGGTGGAATAGAAATTGTTTCGGTAGCATATGTAGAGAACTAGAAACGAAGAAAAAAAAAATCCTTGTTCAAGCCGAGAATACAATCCTACAGGGTGGGGACAATTCAAGACTCAGAGAGCTCAAAGCCGAGATTAATGTGTTGCTTGAAAGAAAGGCTCCAATGTGGAGCCAACGGTCTCATGTATTGTGGGCAAGCCAGGGTGATAATAACAAAAAATATTTCCATATTTAGGCTATGCAACAACATAGGAAAAATAAAATTACGGGTATTAAAGATGATGCAGGAACTTGGCAAGACCAACTAGATGATATTGCAACAGTTTTGGTTAACTATTACCATGACCTGTTTTTGTCCTCAAGGTCGAACCATTCAACATGTGTGATGGATCATATTCAACCCGTGATCACTAAAGAGATGAACAATCACCTCACAAGCTGTTTTTTAGAAAATAAAGTGGAATTGGCATTGAAACAAATGGCCCCACCCAAGGCTCCTGGACCAGATGGCATGCCTCCCCTCTTCCACCAACATTTTTGGCCAATGCTCAATAGTGACGTCACTCATGCAGTCATTTCTTAGCTTTATTCAGGTACTCTACCTAGCTCGGTAAATCATACCTTTATTACTTTAATTCCTAATAGCAAAAGTCCTAAATGTACTTGAATTTCGACCCATTAGCCTGTGTAACATCTTGTACAAGACTTTCTCTAAAGTATTAGCAAACTAGTTGAAAAAAGTCTTACTAGCTATCATGACAGAGCATCAGTTGGCCTTTACTACAAATCGGCTTATATCTGACAATATTCTAGTTGCTTTTAAGACATTACACTATATGAAAAAACATCATTCAGGTACCAATGGTTACATGGTGCTCAAACTCGACATGAGCAAGGCATATAATAAGGTAGAGTGGTCTTTTATGGAAGACCTCATGAGAAAGATGGGATTTGATGAAAAATGGATTGGGCTTATCATGGTCTGTGTGAAGATGGTCACCTATTCCATTATTGTTAATGTCAAGCCAAAACGGTTGATCCAATTGACAAGAGGGATTAGGCAAGGAAACCCTCTTTCATCTTTTCTCTTTTTGATGTGTACAGAAGGGTTGCATGGGATAATATACCAAGCTATGATCAAGGGAGAGATTATGTGTTTTTCTTGTTGGGCTTTATGGAGACTAGTTTATATTTGATCAGGTTGACGACCCGACCCGACCCGAATAATGTTGCGTGGTTTTTAATGGGAGATTTTCTGAGGCTTAGTCCATGGAGCGGAGGCTTGGGCCGATAGGCCCAAGCCGGTTTTTTGGTGATTAAAAACCATTTGTAGCTCCTGTGCACAGGATATAAAAACCATTTTTTTGGTGATTAGGGTTTCATCTTGTTGTAGTTTTGAGAGAGTAAAAACACTGTAGCCGCACTCTGTATTTTTTCCCTGATAATAGCGAAATCCCTCCAACTCCGTGGACGTAGGCAAATTGCCGAACCACGTAAATATTGTCTTGTGCGTATGATTGTTTTTCTTTGGCGTGTGTTTTCTCTATTTTTTTGTTTTCTCACAGGTTGGGAATTTCGGGTTGAATTCCCTACATTTCTATCTACAAAAGAGGGCCTAAATTGACAGATCTATCATTTATGGATGATAGCCTACTGTTCTACAAAGCAACATTTGAAGAATGTGGAAAGGCAATGTGAATCCTTTCTACCTATGAGGAGGCATCAGAGCAAAAAATTAACAAGAACAAGACAACTGTGTTTTTAGCAGGTTGGCCAAGGAAGACACAAGAGAAATTATTAAAGGTGTTTAGGGGTTCAGGAAATTAAGCAGTATGAAAAATATTTTGGGCTACCTTCACTGGTGGGAAGAGGAAAGAGAGCATGCTTTAATTATATTGACAAAAGGGTTTGGAGGAAACTAAAGGGTTGGGAAAGTAAGCTATTATCACAAGCTGGCAGAGAAGTGTTGCTTAAATTAGTAATCCAAGCAATTCCTACATATGTTATGGGTGCTTCAAACTCCCTATTGGTCTATGTCATGAAATTGAAGGTCTAATCAAAAGATTTTGGTAGGGACAATGTGGTGATCGGAGAAAAATACATTGGGTAAAGTAGGATGAGCTAACAAAGGAGAAGGCAATTAAGGGGATGGGCTTTCGTGATTTGGCCATGTTCAATGACTCTCTTTTGGCCAAACAGACTTAGAAGTTGCTACAAACTAAAACATCACTCTTCTATAGAATTTTTAAAGCCAAGTTCTTTACTAACTGCACAATTGCGGAGGCTAAAGATTCAAGATCCGGTTCTTATGCGTGGAGAAGTATTCTCAAAGGTAGAGATGTAATTCAAAGGGGCTCAAGGTGGCAGGTTGGTGATGGAAGGAAAATAAAAATCTGGCAGCATCATTGGCTACATATTAAACACCCCACTACTCTACCTTCCCCTATCATTGAGACAATGGATGAGGCTACCGTAGATATTCTAATTGATCCCCATACTCGACTGTGGGATGAATCCATGGTAGATGGGATTTTCATTCCACATGAGGCAGAATTAATAAAAAAAATTCCTTTGGCTTGGATTTCCTCGGATGATGTTCTTTGCTGGCCTTTTTCTCAGGATGGACAGTACAATTGCAAGTCAGGGTATCGGTTTATATAGCCCGAGGAAGCTCTTGCTTTCAATTTGGCTTCTGCAAATCAGGACAGAGAGATGTGGAAAGGATTCTGGTCTTTATCTTTTCCAAATAAAGTGAAAACGCCTACAAAAATTCCTTGCCCATTAAACTTAATTTATGTTGACGAACTATCATTGATAATACTTTGTGTGACCAGTGCACAGTAGCTCCAGAAACAATACTACATGCATTGTGGCAATGTCCAGTTTTGGACAAATTTTGGTCTAACATTAATTTGTGGGATTCCTGAAGAGGAACTGCATTTGCTGACTTCAACGATTTGGTTTTGTGGATTTTGCAGAATAAGAAAATCTGGAGATGTTTGAAATGATTGTTTGGTCGATTTGGAACCAAAGGAATCAAGTTCAAGTCCAGCAACCACACTGTAGCCTTGACCAACTAGCCCAGCTAGCTAAAGATTGGCAAGAATAATTTATTGTTGTCCAGTCTCCTCTGAAACCCAGGACAGCTCGGCAGCGTCTCCATTGGCACTCTCCTCCACTTGAGTGGCTCAAAATAAACTTCGATGGAGCCTTATTCATTGCCAAAAAAAAAAAAAAACCAGAATTGGAGTGGTAATTCGGATTAGTCAAGGACTCATTCTTGCCTCTCTTTCTCAGTTGCTTCCCAGGCTTACACAACAACAGAAGTGGAAGCTTTGGCTGTAGTAAGGGCTATACAGTTTGCGAGGGAATTGGAAATTTCAAAGGCAGCCTTGGAAGGGAACTTGAAGATGATAATAGATGCTCTCAAGGATGAAAAATCTTCTTTGACAACTCAGCTTGATTCTACAGGATGCAAATTTTATTTCCATGTCTTTTACTAAAGTACGTTACTCTCACATTAGGAGGGCAGGTAATATGGTTGCTCACAATCTAGCTACATATGCTAAGAATATTTTAGATTTTGTTGTGTGGATGGAGGATGCTCCACCACAAATTTACAATATAGCTTAGGCAGATTTTGCCAACTTTGATTAATAAACCAATGTCTTCTTCCAAAAAGAAAAAAAGAAAAAAAGAAAAGAAAAGAAAAGAATATACTCACCAATTGCACGTGTGACGTATAACATGGCATCATAACACTTTATATATATTTGGTTAGCTCTTAAAGACTAGGTGACACTTCATTTTCTTACTCCTTTGTGTGTGTTTGTTTTTCAAAAAAAGAATGTGTAACTGTCCCACATTACTTAAGAGATTTTGCTATGTGTAGAAATGGCAACGGAGTGGGTATGAGGTACGTTTCCTATTCCCCGCTCCTGTCCCATTTCTGATTCGGAGTGTTTTTTTTTAAGTAATAAGAAATACAAAAACAATTCAAACATAGCAATATAACAACTACAAAATATAAACAATGTAAATATTAAAACTTAAAAGTATAAATTCAATAATACAATATACAAGAATATCATAAATTTAAAGTTAGAAAGCTAAAAACGCATATGTGTGTCATATAAAAAATAAAAATAAAATATAATATAATTGTTAAAATATAATGGGGCAGGTGCAAGGGAAAATTTTATCCGTCGTGGATCTATTCTTCTATACGATATATCGCCATCTCGTAGCACCACCATGACATTGATTCTCATTATTTTTCGAGTATGATGAATGAGTGGAAAGATCTTTATAGAACTCCCTGTCCAATCCAACCAAAGAGTTAGTATCTTGTTAGATTCTAAAAGTTTAGAACAATTAGCAAATCTTGAACACAAACTTGTCTAGATATAGATCTTAGAGTCTATAGATTTTATTAGACAATGCTCAAGGCGATTCAAGTCAAGGTTCAAGAACAAGTAAGCTGCAGAAAGAAGAATTCAGAAATTGCCTGGTTCGACCGATCGAGAAACAGGCTCAACCGATTGAGAATCGTATCTGTAGAATTTTAAGTTGGCCCAAACAGCAGTTCAAGCCCATTAAGGATTAGGGTTTCAGATCTACTTCTCCCACTATATAAAGGAAACCCTAAACACGTTTTTATAAGGTTTTTTAGAGAGAGAAGAGTGTGTCTCTTTTGTATTTAGGGTTTTGTTCCTAAAAAGCTCTCTTATATCTTCTACCAGTGTTGTTCCTTGAAGAATTTCAAGATTCGGTGTTATTGAAGTTGCCGCCTTCTTTTGTCATCAAAGGTGTTGATGATCTAAACCTTCAAGGGTGGTCTTGGAGTCACAAACAGGAGAGTTTGTGTTGCTAAATCTTTGAGTGGGATCTCAAAGTCACAAGCGTGGGTGTTTGTGTTTTGCAAAGGCCAAGGAAAGAAGTAGTCCGTGGACTCGGAGCTATCATGTGGTCGTGGTAGTAAGTTTTCTACTTGAGGTAGCAATAGGCTGTTAGTGGTCTAAGCCGCTATTGTACAAACTTCAATTCTTTCTTAGTGGATTTGCTGTTTTAACTTGAGGATAGCTAGGTTAAATCCTTCCCAGGTTTTTTACCGGTTTAGTTTTCCTGGGTCATCATATCATTGTATTCTTTATATTTCCGCTGCTTTGCATGATATGATTGTTACTGTTTTAACCTAGATCTAAATAATAAACCTAAGTTAATCACTTGACTAAATATCTAGGTTAATCTATTTGGGTTTAAGGGGTCTAAATTTCAAACATATCTAATAAAAATATATAATAATAATAAAAAAAAAATATATATATATATACACTTATTTTTATTAGATTTTAGATAAGGGGGAGAACTGTGAGTTATTTCAGAAAAGACTTGTTGCTCCCCTATTTAAGGGTGGCTGAGGCTAGAGCCTATAGGTACGAGTGTAAACACCACATTTTGTACCCCTTACGACTCGGGTTCGTGTTCCCCAATGATGTTGGAATTCTAAAGTCCAAGGTTGGTTTAGGGTCCGATAAGATTGAAATTAACTTGAGGAAAGTATTTTTGGGAAAATATAACTCTTTTACGAACTAAATAAACTATTTTTGGAAAAGAAAGGCCATGAAAACCCTAAGGCATGCATACGCATACACGCGTATGCGAACACATGCTCAAGCTCAATGTGCATATGCTAGGGTTCTTGAAACTATGAAAGGCAAGTTTTTTTCTACATTAAAGATTGGTTTGGAACGAATCCCACATCATCTAGGAGCCATTCCAAACCACCATTTTCTGACTATAAAAAGCCTTACATGGTACCTTTTTGAAACACAAGATTCACTAATACTGAATCAAAGAGGAGGTTTTTGACAAAATATCCTCAAGTCAATTTTTTTCTGATTGAGGCCTTTTCTGGCCTTGACCTTCGAGTTTCAAGTTTACTAATCACTTCTTTATTTGATTGTGAATAGATTGACAAAGGGGGACAGTCATAATCAAGCTAAGGAGCTTTGTGTTTTGAGGTATAATGTTCTAGTTCCTTTTCTTTTTCTTTTCCTTGTCTTGATCTTCAATTTCTTGATTTTCTTGTTTCTTTATGTTATAATGTGTTTGTTGAGTTCAGTTTTGTATAGCTTTTTTGTTTTGAAGCATGTTAGGTCGTTAGTTTCATGATTTTGTTCTGCTCTGTTCTTGTTTTCCTAGGTTAGAATTTAGAGTATGTATGCATACTCATGCTTAATGCATGCGCACGCAAACTCGAAGTACCCATGCGCATACAACTATGCTGTGCACACATGCCCTATGATTATGAATAGTAGATTAGTCATTCCATGGAAGGTGCTGTATTTATGATTCTTAGACCTAATTTAGGTGGCGACTCTATTTTCTTCTCCGCCCCAGTCCACTCAGTCGAGGCATACTCCCTACGTTGCGCCCACAGCAGGTTTAAATTGCCATCCCTAGTTATGAGTAGTATAACTTGCCACATGGCTTTTAGGTGGATTTATAGTGTGCTTTTGTGTTAGAATTTTTTTCCCTCTCACTTGTGTGCACTTGTTTCAATAAAAAAAAAAAAAAGGACATTACACTTTACCACCTTAAACTAACTCTACCTATTAACTTACATGGACAACCATGTCACACCCGATTCATAAGACCTCTGCATCTTACTTAAGGTTGTTGCTTCCGATACAATAATCACACCAACTTAGGGAATTTTTTTTATAATCCTACTCAAGGTTGTTTTCTTATTCCTTTGTGAATTTCTTTTATGAACTTTTGGTTGATATAATTGTTGGTGAACCAAAAATTGGGCTATCTCTAGTTCGTCCATAGTGTCATCCAAGTCCAAAAAGGTTGTCCCAATATAAAAGGTCATTCAGCATAAGAAGGTCGTCCAAACAAAAGAAGGTCGACCATCATGGAAACACCTGGATGACTTCTTAACACTTAGAAAATATTCAGAATGGATTTTTGATCTAAAGCTTATAATTCGGGCCACATTCTACTATTTTGAAGTATGAGCAAAATCCTTATTCATCGCTATAACTTCCCACTAATTTCTTAACTTCTAATGGCAATTGTAGAAGATAAGATTGAATCTTCTAACTTCTATAGCAGTTGTGGAAGTTAAGTATGAACCTTCTAACTTCCATACATGTCGAGGAAGTTACTAAACAAGTAACCACTCAAAAGCTCACTATATAAGGACTCAACCACATCAATTGAAAGTAAGTTTTCACTACTCCTAAAGTTGGAATTCTTGAGTTCTAGAGGGAAAACTAACTTAAGCATTGGAGGGATCTTGGCCGGTTCACCTTGGTCACCTTTGATCTTGTGTTTCTTCCTTTTCGAGCCTTCCAAGCAACCACTAGCTCATTGAAACTCGAACCATTCAGCCTACTGATTCTATGCATCATCAATAATAATTTCATATTACAATTTTTTTTTTGAAAATAAAAAAATGTTATAATTATTATATTGTTATCTCCTTATATATCAAAATTTATTAAAAGAAAAAAAAATGTTTCCTATTTTGCCAATATCATTTAAGGTTTGAACAAAGAAAATGGAAGTATTGGAAAAATAAAAGAGAAAATATCGAAGCTAGAGTTGATAAAAAAGAAAGGAGGAAATTACATTTTATCACCTAAACTATAACCAATTTTACACTTACCCCATAAGATACAAGAATGCATCATTACTCCCTTAAACTAATACTCATGTATCACTTTGCACCCTAACAAGTAACACACGATGCATATGACACTTGTTGACCTGGGACCCACTAATCCCACCTAAAATGACTGAAATAAGAGCATTAGCGTCAAGAGGTGTAAAAATGGTTAGTTTAACACATAAAAACTCACTTTTGCTACTTTAATATAGCATTTGACAATACACCATACATCAAAAGTTCTATTTTCATCTTCTATTCATTTTTTAATTCATTTATCGCTTTTTCTCTTTTCCTTTCCATTTCTCTGCTACTCTTCTCTACAAATATTGACAAAAAAAAAAAAAAAAAAATCAAAACTTAAAATCACCAAACCCAAACCCACCAAAATCACCCAAAAACCAAAGCTCAAAACTCAAAACATGTATAGGCAGATATTTGAAATGAACCACAATATCAAACTAGCCCAGAAAAGATCAAAACCAGCCTACCAAAATCACCTAAAACAATTGGACCACCGCCACCATTATCGAATCGATCACCTCCACGCCATCATACTTGATCTACACGGAGTGAGTGAGAGAGAATGAGATAGAAGGTCTGATGAGAGAGAAGAGAGAAGTGAGAATATGAGAAAGAGATAGAGAACTAAGAAAGTCAGAGTCAATACTAAGGAGGAGAGAGAACATTAATAAAAAGTGGGTTTTAATTTTAGCATTTGGCATTGTACACTTCTACTATTAGAAGCGTAAGATCACAAATGCTAAAATGTTTTGGCATTTGGAACATTTGGTATAATGGTGTTTTTGGTGTTCGATGTACTAAATGCTAAAAGTTTAGCATTTAAAACACTTGATGCTAGTGCTTTAATGCCCCTCTAACTTGAAAATTTCAAAATAAAAAAACATGTGATTAATTCTCTCGTCAAACCAAAGTGTGAATAAAGAGTAAGTGAATCTCTCTCCAAAATCAACCAATCATGCATTAGGATCCGAAAAGAGAAAATGAGAAACCAAAAAAAAGATTGGATCATTCTCAAAATCCTTCTCACTGAATGCAAATTAAATCTTTCAATATCTTGCTTTGTGTACAAAATATAGAGATTGCCCATCACGCATCCAAAAACCCCAATCCAAACCTAATTACCCAACCACAATTTGCCAACAAGGAAGAGAGAAGCTACTATATGTAATCTGACTTGAGCCCACTAACAACAAAAGGAAGATGATAGTTGTACAAACTCAATAAATAAGGGGAATAAAAAAAGACGCAATCAAAAGAGGTCGTTCTTCCACCACCTCGGTGTGTGTTTGGTCGATTTAGTGTTTGGGTGTGAGGGAATCAACTTGGAATTTTGAGATTAGATGTCGGTTTGATTCGGTGTTGTGAATTGGGTGTGAGTTTGACTTGGTGTTGTGATCTTGGATTTTATTCTTGGTTTCATTGATTTGGTGTTTTGAATTGTGTGTGGGTTTAAAATGTTGTGATATGGGATTTTTTCTTGGGTTTGATTTGCTGTTGTTTGGGTCTTTTGTTTATTTGGATTTGTTGTTTATCTCAATTGGTTTGTTGTTTGATCTATGGGTTTGATGTTCAGCTCATTTCCTTGGTATGATGTTAATTTTTAGGTTTGTTGTTCATTTTGTTCATATTTTTTTTTTCTCTCCATCAAAAAAGGATTTTAGAGAAAATTGGGGATACATTTTAGGTTTGACGGGGGCATTTTGGTCATTTTAAGTGGGGCTAGTGGGTTACTATTTAGGCAAGTGTCATGTGCAACTCATGTGACTACTTTTCCGTCCAACTTACCTGCCACAAAGTGTTACGTGGGTATTAGTTTGAAGGGGTGATGTGTACTCTTGTAGTTCAAGGGTGAGTGTAAAAAGAGGTATAGTTTATGGTGATAAAGTGTAATTTTTCATAAAAAAAAAAAACATTATTGTTGTCTTTCAAAAGTGATACTAAAAGATAAAGGCTAATATGACCATGAATTCTTTCTGTAACTATTAGGCTTCATTTCCTTTATAAAAGAAATCTAGAATTTGTTTTTAAATAAAAATTTAAAATTAATAATGAAAAGGAAAAGAAGAGAAAAGGAAAATAGTGCATGTGGGGTCCCATTTAAAATAAATAAATAATACAACCCCACATTCACTATTCACCCACCACCACATATTCTCTCGAGCACCTACAACCATGCTTTTTTTATATAAAAGGAAGAAAGACTATTTGGAAAATGACAAAGTTAGCTAAAAAATTGGTTGTAGTCTTAGGCTATAATCTCACTCAATAAAATAAAAATTGTTACATATTTTGAAAATTTAACTATTGAATTGCTTGTTGTTTATGCTCTTAATACACATGTCAAATTTTGTGTCAATCGGATATTATTTATTATATGATCTATATGTTTATATTTTATGCATAATTTTAAACAACAAAATCTTGCAATTTAAACAATTTATTAATGACACAGTTATTGATCTTTAATTTTCTAGAAATTTTGCAAGCATAAAGGATATAAGAAGAAGATGTAATCCAATGGTAGATTTGTCAAAAATCACCTCCAATAAAAAGATATTAAGCAAGATTATAGCTTAAGGCTATAACTAATTTTGTAGCTAAACTTTGTCCTTTGGAAAAGGGTGCTTACTTTCTCTCTCTCTCTCTCTCTCTCTTTTCTTCTTTATAATTTTCTTAGAGCATTGACCCTTCTAGGGACTATCTCTCATTAGGCCGAGGACTCCCTTTGGATGAGGAGATTTTACAAAGTATTCTCTCTAACCCTCACATGTATTTATCTAACTATTAGGCTTCATTAAATTGATAAGTGAAAATTAGATTTTCTTTTAAAAAAAATTAAAAATTAATAATGAAAGGGAAAAGGAGAGAAAAGAAAGATAGTGCATGTGCTAGGTGCCATATTACAAAAACAAATAGAACCACATATTCTCTATTCACCCACCACCACATATTCTCTTGAGCACTTACAATCACACTTTTTTTATATAAAATGAAGAAACGTCATTTAGAAAAAGTGTGCATAGTCTTTCTCTCTCTCTCTCTCACTCTTTCCTTCTTTTTAATTCTCTTAGATCTCTGATCCTCTTAGGGACTATCTCCCATTAGGTCAAGGAGACTTTCCAAAGCATTCTCTCTAACCATCTTTGACTTGGCCAATGAGCATTAGGCTTGGAGCCCCTTTGTTTGAGGAGATTCTACAGAGTACTCTCTCTGATCCTCACAGGTATTTATCTAACTATTAGGCTTCATTTCATTTATAAGTGAAATCTAGATTAAAGAAAAACTAAAAATTAATAAAAAAAGGGAAAATGAGAGAAATACGGATAGTGCGTGTGGGGTACCATTTTACAAAAATAAATAGAACCACACGTTTTAAATTCACTCAATTTCTCTTGAGCATTAATAACCACACTCTTCTATATATAATGAAGAAAGACCATTTGGGAAAAGTGGGCTTACTCTCTCTCTCTCTCTCTATCCTTCTTTTTAATTCTCTTAGAGCTTTGATCCTTTTAGGGACTATCTCCCATTAGGCCAAGGATTTCTAGAGTATTCTCTCTTACAACATAGGAACACTCTCTGACTTGACCAAGGAGTATTAGGCTCAGACTCCCTTTGGTAGAGAAGATTCTACAAAGTACTTTCTCTAACCCTCACAAGTATTTATCTAACTATTAGGCTTCATTTTATTTATAAGTGAAATCTAGATTAAAAAAAAAAAAACTAAAAATTAATAGAGAAAGGGAAAAAAGAGAACATAAGGATAGTGTGTGGGGTCCCATTTTACAAAAACAAATAAAACCACACATTCTCTATTCACCCAATTTCTCTTGAGCATTAACAACCCCACTTTTCAATATAAAATAATAAAGACCATTTGGAAAAAGGGGTCTCTCTCTTTCCTTAATTCTCTTAGGGCTTTGATCCTCTTAGGGACTGTCTCCCATTAGGCTGAGGTGACTTTCTAGAGTATTCTCTCTAATTCTTATAGGGACACACTCTGACTTGGTTAAGGAGCGTTAGGCTCGGACTCCCTTTGGTTGAGGAGATTTTCTAGAGTACTCTATTTGACCTTCAAAGGTGTTTATCTAACTATTAGGTTTCATTTCATTATTAAGTGAAATATAGATTAAAAAAAAAAAAGAAGTTAAAAATTAATAAAGAAAGGGATAAAGAGAGAAAAGAAAGATAGTGCGTGTAGGGGTCCCATTTTACAAAAATAAATACAACCACACATTCTCTATTCACCCACCACCACATATTTTTCTGAGCACCTACAACCACCCTTTTCTCTATAAAAGAAAGAAAGACCATTTGGAAAAAGGGGGATTACACACACACACACACACACACACACACACATACTCTCTCTCTCTCTCTCTCTCTCTCTCTCTCTCTCCTTATTTTTAATTCTCTTAAAGTTCTAACCTTTACAGGAATAATCTCTTATTAGGCTGAGGAGACTTTCCAACGTACTCTCTCTAGCTCTTACAGGGACACTCTCTGACTTGGCCGAGGAACATTAGGTTGAGGATTCCTATTATAATCCAAGTGTCCCACATTGGTTAAATCCTGAAAGGGGCGACCTAGAGGTTGGATTAAAATTACTGATAGTTGAGTGGAGCCACCAAGAAAGAGAAAGGGCTACAAACGGGTCAATGTCGCTAAAGTGAGCCGTCGTGGATGTCGGCTACGGAGTGTAGTGGTATGTTATGATCTTAGTGTCCCATATTGCTTAAGTGTAAGCTTAACCATGTATTTATAAGCTCTTGGGCACCCTTCCCTTGCAAGTTGGTTTTCATGAGTGAGTCTACCCATGGGTTTGTAACAATTCCCTTTGCTAACAAGATTTTACAGGGTACTCTCTTTGATCTTGACAGGTACACTCTCAGACTTGGTCAAAAAGACTTGCGTGAGGATTCCCTTTGGCCAAGGAGCATTAGGTTGAGAACTCTCTTTTACACTCTTGGGTACACACTCTCTAATCCTTTCAAGTAACTTCTCCCGAGGACACTCTCTATGACTCATGATGTACTTTAGCTTCAATAGAGCCTTCTTTAATTAACAAATTTATTGTAGGAATGTCAACCAAATCAGATTTGAACCCACTACAGTGCCAATAGAACAAAAAAGAATAAAAAGAAAGAAAGAAACTAGGAGACAATTTGGGTAGAGCTCTATTTTAAGTATAGTTCTTAGGGAAAAAAAAAAAACCTTCCATTTATGTTATAGATTATTAAGGGGGCCAAAAAAAAAAAAAAAAAAACCATTTATAGTATTCCAAATGGAGGTCAAACGAAAAGTCCGATGGAAACTTTTATGGAGATTTGGCCACATAGCAATCCTAAAGAAAATAAAATCACGATAAGACTTGGTTTTCCTTCTTTTAGTAAATATTTTTTTATATTATACTTTTACTAAATATTAATAAAAGATTTTATTTTTATGGGATTACTAAAACAAAGTTACTATAACAATTAGCACTTTTTTGTTAAGAGTGATTTTAGGATACACTACAAAAGTATTATAAATTGTTTTATTATTATTTTTTTTCTTTTTTAAGAATAAATTGGTGTGTCAATTTTGAAATACCAAACAAAAATACTGTTGTCAAAGATATGGCTAATTACACCATTCATACATGAATATTTAATAGTAATATTGATGGTACCTTTAAAATTTCATTATGGAAAATGATGTGTAATTAAGTATGATTTTTCAATCCTTAATTTTTTGATAGATATGATAGTATGTCAAATCTATAGTGGACACTTGGCGTGATTATCACTCTACAAGTACAAGCTCTTATGAAATGGAGGTTAAGGAAGGGTCAGAGTTCAAGTCTCTAAGAAAAAACTTCACACACATACACTTAGATTAAACTAGAGTAAAATTTCTTTTACTATCAATTCTGTAATAGACCATTGACCTGATGGTAACTTTACGAGTACAAGTTTTTGTAACGTTGGAGGGATAATGGTCGAGGTTCAAGTTTTTAGAAAAGAATTTTGCACACATATATTTAAATTATACTAAAGTAGAATTTCTACCTCTAATAAAAATATATTATAATTAGACTAGAGTAGGATTTTTACCTCTAATAAAAAAAATTATAGTATTTTGGTTTTCTATGTAGGTAGAGAATGAACCTAAGATATTTTATTTAATAATAAGAGATTTTACCAGTTGAGTTAATTGAAACCTGCTTTTATATATATATATATATATATATTTATTTATTTATATAAAGTGGGATATCCAGAAATAGTCACTTATGGTAGGAATGGAAATGTTTGGCAAGACCTATGAACATGACATTGGTTTTTTCGGGTTAAGGTAGGGCCTTAGTAGAAATATGATAAGAAAGTAATATGATAAGAAACATATTAGAAGCGGGATGACACACTTAACCCACAATTGACATGTTTAAAATGTTAATTTATTCATGTTGACGTGAAATGACCCAATTAATTAACTCGTATAACACATAAATATTCATTTTATATTTTTGTTGAACTATGTTATTTTGAATTTAGATTGAAATGTATGGACTTTATCTGGGATGTTATATTTTTTTGAGAACTTCTTTCTAGATGGATGATACTACATTATGGACATAATATTTATTAAGTACTTTGATATTATTTTGAACTTTTGGACGATATAATTTAAGTATTTGATGTTATTATTAACTTTCAAATTGTATGTTTAATGTGTATTTTTGATGTTATAAGATTTTATTAAATTTGTTGTTTATTAAATTTAAGGCAATATGAATCAAATCAAACACATTGAAATGAGTTGCTTTTTTGAATCAATTTAAATGAGTTGTATTTGTGTTAACTCAACTTGTTTAATATCAAGTAGGTTGAAATGGGTCATGTTGCATTTGTCAACTTAACATGATCCATTTATTAAATGTATTAAGTGGGTTGTGTCGTGTCAACCCACTTCATTACCCAATCATGTTAAGGTTAGAGGGTTACGAAACGATTATTTAATAGGTAGTGATAAGTTTACTCATTTAACTAAATTTCCGTAACTCAAAACACCAATATGAATTAACAACCATAATTTGTAGTTGTCCAAGTTTTAATTTAACAATTACTAATATATATATATATATATATATATATATATTTATATGCGCGTGTGTGTGTTTTGACCAAATTACCTATGTAATCATAATAGAATCCTTGGTTTTGTTGGAGGTTAATTGGGTTTTTTTTTTTTTTTTTGGGGGGGGGGGGGGGGGGGGGGGGGTGGTCTTACAGGGAGCAACAACACATTAACACTATAGCTTATGTTAGATATAAAAATGAAATTAATGATTTCTCCATGCTACCATGATCCTTCGCATGGTATTAGGTTTCATGATGTTAGATGTGACGATGTACAAGCCAAAAAAAAAAAAAAAAAAACTGGTACGAAAACACTCAAAAATAGCACAGGTACGGCAAACGATTAAAAATGAGAGTGACAGCTAGAGAAGAAAAGGTACATCCGAACATGAAGCCTCCACTGCCACTAGATTACTTGATGTTAATGATTAGAAAAGTGTTACATGTATGACAAATTTTCATGTAAAAAACTTATAAATATCTAAATGTGACAAAAATATGGTTAACAACATAATAAGTCAGTATCTGTAACTTCACTTTGAATGATCATTGAACTACATGAAGTTCGAGTGGTTACAAAGTAAAATAATGATAATTTTTTTTGTAGTGTTCTGTCTGTGATTCAAACTCTCACCTATCTCCTTATCTTAAGAAGGTGGGAAAAAATTTTTTGAAGTGCATTGCCCATTATAATGGTGATGACTTTGCTTAGTAATAAAGAACACTAGTGGCCAATCATGCAGTTGTTTGACAAAGACGAATACGGTTAAGGAAAACCGGTTGACGAATCTATGCAATTTAGTGAAAGTAAAGTAATATCTCTTCTCCGCTCTTTTATATGGTGGTTCTCAGTCCATGGAGCCTCTAGATATTAGTGTTAACTTTCTCTTTCAGAATATGAATCACTATCTCTAAGAAAGAGAGTTGTGTATTTATTATTATTTTTTGTTTTTGAACTATTTCAAGTCATAAAGTTTGAGATGTTGTTCTTGCCACAGAGTTTGAAATCTTTGCCACAGGGTTTTGATTTTTAGCTGTGCTGTTGTGCGAAAGCATGGAAGGTCCTGATCTTTATAATGCGGGTATTGGTAGCTTTGGAAGAGGTGGTTCGTCATGGAGGAGTGGTGGCGTGGATGCTTACTCGAGGTCTTTCCATGATGAAGAAGATGAAGAAGCTCTTAAATGGGCTGCACTTGAAAAGCTTCCTACTTTCAACCGGTTGAAGAAAGGTTTACTGACTACACAGGAAGGCCAGGCCAGTGAAGTCGATATACATCATCTTAAACATCATGAAAAGAAGAATTTGCTAGATAGGTTGGTGAAGGTCCCCGAAGAGGACAATGAGAAGTTCTTGTTGCAGCTCAAGAACCGCTTAGATAGGCAAGTTCTTTTATTGCTTTTTTTTTTTTTTTTTTTTTGGTGTGATTATTTTCTTCTTATTTAAACTTTATACATGAATGGTGTGTGAACACTTGCACAATAGTGAAGTTTGCCACTATAAAAAGCTTACAAATTGTCGTGGCAATATACACGATCAATGTCAATTCTATAACATAATAAATAATTATTAAATTATTTTTTGTGATTGTTAACTAATTCATTTGCAAGGTTTTGTAGAAAATTGTGTTGTATCCCTAATATTACTCCTTTTTATTTTGATCTGTATCTTCTATAAATTTCAGTCATAAGTTTTCTTGTTTCTTGTTTTTTGATTTTTGATAGGGTTGGAATTGAAGTTCCCACAATTGAAGTCCGATTTGAGCATCTAAAGGTAGAAGCAGACGTTCATGTTGGAAGCAGAGCTTTGCCTACATTTATTAACTTCTTTTTTAACGTATTGGAGGTAACAATGTATAAACACATTCAACATTTGTTATTAATTTGGTCTAGAGTTTTTCTTCTTCTATTTTGATTTTTACTGTTTACTTTTGTCCTTTGATTTTGAAGGGTGTCTTGATTAATCTCCATATTCTTCCAAGTAGAAAGAAACATTTGTCTATTCTTCAAGATGTTAGTGGAATCATCAAGCCTGGAAGGTGAGAAAGCAAGTTCAGTTCATATTCTTGAAATGAATTATAATTATTGGAAAATTTTTTAATTCAATTTAGGCTATTGGTGCACTGGTATCTTATTTTGTTCATATGCATTTCCCAGAATGGCCTTACTATTAGGCCCCCCAAGTTCTGGGAAGACCACACTCTTATTGGCTTTGGCTGGAAAGCTTGACCCAAATTTGAAGGTGAACTAAGTTTTCAACAAGGCTTTAATTTTTTTTTCATTAGTTTAGCTTTATTCTTTCAGTCGATTAGTCTTATTGCGAATACGGAACTTAAATTTCTTCTCCAGCTTTCAGGAAGGGTGACTTATAATGGCCATGACATGCACGAGTTTATTCCCCAGAGAACTACTGCTTACATCAGTCAACATGATATCCATATTGCAGAAATGACTGTAAGGGAAACATTTGCCTTCTCTGGAAGATGCCAGGGGGTTGGATGGCGCCACGGTTAGTCAATTTATAGGGGTTCCTCTTCATTTTTTTATTTCTCAAAGTTTAATTATAAGAATGTATTATGATTGATTTGTGTGTAATTGTAATACCTGAGTCCACTGCATACTATTTCGGAAATTTGCAGAGATGCTAGCTGAGTTGTCTAGAAGAGAGAAGGCAGGCGGTATTATGCCTGATCCAGATATTGATATCTTCATGAAGGTAAGAAAGAAGCTGTTGTCAACAACTTATTCTCTACCTCAGTAAATGATAAATGCTAAATAGTGTAGCTCAAATTAAGATTAAATAGTGTTACCCTTTCTGGTCTAGAGAATTTGCTTTCATGGCAATTGACAAGTTATTTGGTTTTATTTTGGCTTCTGCTATTTAAGGGAGCATCAACTGAAGGCCAGAAGGCAAGCATCGTTACAGATTATATTCTAAAGGTAACATCAGCATGGAGTGTCAAAGTTCCACAACAGTTTTACCCAATTTATCAATTATTTGAGTTCACTTCATTACAGGTTTTGGGATTGGAAGTGTGTGCAGATACCATGGTTGGGGATCAAATGTTAAGGGGTATCTCAGGAGGACAAAAGAAGCGTGTTACAACAGGTAAACTCAATTGCAAACACCAATTTACATAAAACTTTTTTATTTAAAAATTAACTGTCTCTGACATTTAATTGAAAGGTGAGATGCTCGCTGGACTAACCAATGGCCTGTTTATGGATGAGATATCTACTGGTTTGGACAGCTCGACGACTTTTCAAATTGTGAATTGCCTCAAGCAAAATATTCAAATTCTCCATGGAACTGCTGTCATCTCACTCCTTCAGCCTCCACCAGAGACTTTTGATCTTTTTGATGATATTATTCTCCTCTCCAATGGCCAGATTGTGTACCAGGGTCCCCGTGAACACGTGCTTGAGTTTTTTGAATCCGTGGGCTTTAAATGTCCTGAGAGGAAAGGCGTGGCTGACTTTCTTCAAGAAGTAAGTGTAGATATAGGTTTGTCTGATTAATCTATTAAAAGAGAAGTATTTGATCTCCTAAATTTGAGCATTACATGCAGACTCTCATTATGAATCCTTACGCATAATAAAATTTTTATAGGTGACATCACATAAAGATCAAAAACAGTATTGGGCACGTGAAAATGAACCTTATAGTATTGTCACAGTCGATGAATTTGTCAAGGCATTTCAATCATTCCATGTGGGAAGGGGGATTCAAGATGAACTTGCAATTCCATTTGACAAGAGCAAGAGCCACCCAGCTGCTTTAACAACTCAAATGTATGGTGCTAGAAAAGTGGAACTCCTGAAAGCTTGCTTCTCCAGAGAATTCTTGCTTATGAAGAGGAATTCATTTGTCTACATTTTCAAGATTTCCCAGGTGGATTTTTAGTTCATTTTTATCTTTGTATTACCCTATTTGGTAGTGCATGATTTTGACATATCCCTTTCTATGTGCTGTTAGCTTATTCTAATGGCACTGATTACATCAACACTTTTTCTGCGAACGAAGATGCATCGTGATTCAATCAATGATGGAGGAATTTATGCTGGTGCTTTGTACTTCAGTGTGATTATAATTATGTTTAATGGAATGGCAGACCTTCCCATGACCATTGCATGGCTTCCTGTTTATTACAAGCAGAGGGACCTCCTCTTTTTTCCTCCATGGGCATATGCACTTCCAACATGGATCCTTAAGATCCCTGTTTCATGTGTGGAAGTCGCTGTGTGGGAATGCATTACCTACTATACCATTGGATTTGACCCATACGTAGGAAGGTAAGCAAGTAATAACTATAATCAATTTATTGAAAACTTGCAAAGATGTTTTTTTTTTCATATATTCTGTTCCAAATGATAAACGTATGTACATATTGCAGATTTTTTAGGACATACCTTCTGCTTGTACTTATTAACCAGATGGCTTCTGGATTATTCCGATTTATAGCAGCAGTGGGTAGGAGCATGGTTGTTGCCAACACATTTGGTTCATTTGCACTGCTCGTGCTTTTTGCATTGGGGGGGTTTGTCCTGTCAAAAGGTATAATATATTAGTTTAATAAATTTACTGATCAAATTACTGCTTTTTATCAAATTAGACTCCTTCCATGATGCTTCTTTTTATCCTTAATGCTGCAGAGGATATAAAAAAGTGGTGGATATGGGGCTACTGGATATCACCCATGATGTATGCACAGAACGCAATAATGGCTAATGAGTTTTATGGGAAAAGTTGGAGCAAAGTAAATTCTTAAAATGAGTCCTTTGTGTCTTTCTCATTTGGTTTATCCTCTGCTGTCTCATGTTACATTCATATTTAAGGTTATTGCAAACTCAACGGAAAATCTGGGAGTAGCAGTTTTGAAGTCCCGTGGGTTCCCCCGACATCCATATTGGTATTGGATAGGCGTAGGGGCAATGATCGGATATGCATTACTTTTCAACATCTGTTTCACACTGGCTCTTACTTACCTTAACCGTGGGTATCACAACCTTTTTCAATTTAATACTTATAAATTAGAAGCAGCCTAGCTATGTCTTAATGCTGTACAAATGATTGTGCAGCATATGGGAAGTCACATACTATTAAAGAAGAAGAAAATCAAAGCACTGAACACAGTGACGGAACAAGAGAAGGTAGTCATTCACTACACAGAAGAAAAAGCTGTGATCACAAAATTGACATAGGTGATAAGATCATCCATTATGTCTGTGTTGTGTTTTTAGCTCATGTTATGCCTCAGGTGCTGAACTGCCAATCTATATCTATATCTATGTATTACCAAAAACTGAGACGTGACATTTATTGCTGCTAAACTTTTATTGGTCACCTCATTGCCACGTCATTCGCCACATAATTATTATTTATTATTTATTCTTATTTTTTTACAAAAAAAAATATATAAATAAATTATTGACTTTACATATTTATCTTTGACAGTTTTAACATCCATATATATTTTTTTTTATTTCCAATTTTTCTATAATTTTTTTTTACATTCACTTATTTTTTAAATATTTACCATTTCTTCAACATTTCTTCTTCTCTTACCTTTTCATCTTCCCACTACCTTCTACTTTAATATTACTATTCGTTTTTCCCTTCATCTTCCTTTATTTGCCTCTTCTTATCTCTTCCATCTTTCTATAAATTTATCACTCTTTTCCATTTTTTGCATAGTTTTCTCTCACAAAAAGGTTTTCTCTCTCTCTCTCTCTCTCTCTCTCTCTCTCTCTCTCTCTCTCTCAATGTTTTGGTGATTTTTATTTTTATTGCATCTCCGCTTTAAGTTGATAAATTTTTGTGTTTTTAAGAACTCTAATTTAGGTTGATATGATTTAGTTTTGTGTTTTAAATTATTATTATTATTATTATTATTATTATTATTATTATTATTATTATTATTATTTTGCTCTTTGATTGTTAAATTTTATCCGATTATATTATAAAAAATTGAAGATAGTAGATAAAAATAAAATAATATTTCATTATATAGCATAATTTGGATAATTTAGTGCTTATTGTTATATCTTTAAATTCTTTTTATTTTTTTTCTTCTCTTCTATTTTAGTCAAAATTGAAATTCAACCACATTCTCCTTATCATTAAATAATTTTTATTTTTTCTCTTTTTGTTTTAAAAAATAAAAAATGTAATATTTTACTTAAATTCAAATAAAAGAAAATTGTGCTCATCAAATTGTACTCATTTTTTTTTTTAACATTTACACTTTCTTCAACCTTTCTCATTCTCTTTATCTTTCATCTCCTCAAACATTCTACCTTGATATCACTCTTCCTTTTTCCTTTTATCTTCCTTTATTTTGTTTCTTTTTATTATCATCCTCTCAGTATAAATTTGTCATTCACTCTTCTATTCTTTACATAATTTTCTCTCACAAAAAAGTGGTTACTTCCCACTCTTTCTCCCTCAAATTTTAGGTGGATTTTTATTGTTATTTTTCTTGCATCTCTATTTTAGCTTGATAACATTTTCTATTCTTTAGAACTCTATTTTGGTTAATAGGAACTAGTTTTGTGTTTTAAGTGTTTTTTACTTATTTTTTTTTTTTTATGACTTTGATTGTTGAATATTATCATATTGCATTATAAATAATTAAAAATTGTATATAAGAATGTGCTATTATTATATTACATAAAATTATTTGGATAAGTTAGTGTCTATTGTTATGTATTTTATTTTTATTTTTTTTTCTCATATCATTTTATTTAACATTTAAATTCAGTCACACCCCTTATATATATATATATATATATATCATTAAATTATTTATATTTTCACTCCTTTTTTATTTCAAAAAATTTAAAATATAATATTTTTCCTAAATTAAATAAATAAAATTGTCCACATTAAGTGGAGTAATGCTAAGGAAACACTCATTCTCACACCTAATGCATCAAAAGAAGAATGAAATACAAAACAAATCAAGTTAGAAACACTAAATTAAAAAAAAAATAATGCATATCTAATGTCATAGAATCATCATCAAATTTTGGAAAACGATAAGTTGCCAATGGAGAGAGAGAGAGAGAGAGAGAGAGAGAGAGAGAGAGAGAGAGAGAGAGAGAGAGAGAGAGAGAGGTGGTATAGAAAAAAACCAACACAAAGTAATAAAGAATAGATAAAGAAAAAAAAAAACAAACAAACAAACGTTAAGTAGTAAACGTTGATTGGAAAACAAAAATGTTGTAAGGAGAAGTAAAAAATAAAATAGAGAAAACTGTGTGGAGAACATTAAAAACGTTATAGTGTGGTAATATAAACTATTAAATTCAATTAAAAAATTAAATCAACAATCAACAATTAAATATAATCATAGTACTAAATTTAAATTTAAAACTAATCAAACTTTAACTATGGAAACCATATTAATCATAACTACAAAAAAATATTTCTCTGATAATAGTAAAATTACAGAAGAAATAAAGTTAGAAAATTTAAAAATCCATTTTTTGACATTTTATTTAACCTTATTTATAATATATATATATAAATATATATATATATATATAATTTTCATACACTATTACTTTCGAAAATCTAATGAACAATGCTTCCTCTCATTTATCGTCTTTGTTATATGCAAATCATCAGTTAGTAAATATTTGATAATGGTAAGAAGTGTTATAAATGAGATAACTAAAAGAAATATATATATATATATATAAATTAATTGGCCACTATCATTATGGAGTAGTAGTCTATAATTTTACACATTCAAAAAAGTGGAATATATAAAGTTTTCTTTAAAAGTATGTGTTAAGATTCACTGTGTGTGTGTGTGTGTGTGTGTGTGTGTGTGTGTGTGTGTGTGTGTGTGTGTGTGTGTGTGTGTGTGTGTGTGTGTGTATAAAGGTAAAAAAAAGTCATATTTAAGGTTTTTAATAACTTAAAAACTAATGAAAAATCAATGGTTAATAACTAAAATTATAGTATTAATAAAATATTTAATGAGACCATCATAAAAAAATTATCATGTGCAACATGCGGGTATGCGACTAGTATTACTAAAAGTTGAAACATAGCATTTATTATTGCTACACTTTTGTTGAGGCACATCAGCAACTACGTCATTTATTTATTTTTTATATTTTTCTTTTCTCTATTTAAACTTTTCTTCCCCTATTTTCAAAAAAAAAAAAAAAAACCTCTTCTTCTCCTTATTAGTTCACATATTTACTATTACACTTCTTCCAACATTTCCCTTTTCTTTTTGCCTCTTTATCTCCCCATTACTTTACCATTATACTTCCTTCCTCTTTTTTAAATTTTGACCATTCTTCTACCCATTTTATTTTATATAAATTTGATATCGTCATCTCATTTAATTCATATTTTTCCCATATAAAACTGTAAGCACTCTCTCTCTCTCTCTCTCTCTCTCTCGGAGATTTTTGTTCTTTTTTATAACTCTAATTAAGTTGATGATTGTTTTTTTAAATATGTGTTTTGATATTGTGTTTTTTTTTTTTTTTTAAATATCCCATTAGAAAGTCTTCTCATTCCCTTTTATAACTTTGGTTGAATTTTAGTTTGGATTAATACTTAGTTTTAGTGGAAACAAGAATTTAAATATGCCTACCAATTGTTTGAGTAATAGATTATTATAAAGCCTATTATTTATTCCTTTAGTTTCATTTTAATTTTGGCTAAGATAACATTGTAATCTTGTAATAAGTTTTGATTTTTATGATAATTTCCTTAATCCTTAAGAGATGAGAAATTTGAATAATAAATTTGAAACTTATAAATTTTAATTGTATATTAAGCAAATATAATACACTACAGTAAAAGTTACAAGAATATGGTTCACTTTAAAAAAAATATTAATCAAATATAAAAAAATAATAATAAAATTTATATATTTGTCGAGATAAAAAAGATAAAAAAAATACTTGTAGAAATCTTTTTTTAAAAATAGACAATACTTGATGTAATGATTACTTTTTATATATTACACCTTATTGCATAATATTTATATTCCCTTGCATCGTGTGGGTCTGCAGTTAGCATATATAAAATTGAAGTGGCTTGACTTTTTGTTGACCTTCTAATATTTTGTAACATAAGCTTTTGAAGGCTCGCAATTTTACACATAATAATTCTAGTATATATTTTAAGTAGTTTTAAATTCTATTATATATTAAATCTTTTATTTAGAATTTTGTCACATCATATTTTGATTAAATGGTGGATGGATAGTTTAATATAGAAACAATAACATAACAAATGCCTAATAATAACTTTCATTATTATCAAATTTTATATTTAGACAAAATAAAAGAGATAAAAATAATATTTATTTCAACTTTCCTTTCTGTACATCACACGGGTTATTACTAGTTATATTTATATTGACGTGCAGAGAATGGTGATGACATTCGAACTGAAAGTACCTTGTCCAATTCGACATCTTTGGTGATAGACACTGCTGTTGAGGCCAATAAAAGCAGGCAAAAAGGAATGGTTCTTCCATTTAAACCACATTCCATCACCTTTGATGACATTACATACTCTGTTGACATGCCACAGGTTTTTAAATGAGAGTTTGAAATTGTTTATTGTTTTAACTTCCAAATTTACTCTTCTATATTCTAATAAGTAAAGATAACTTCCTGTTCCAAACATAGCAAGTGAATGTATTGAACTTACAGGAAATGAAGAATCAAGGTGTCCCTGGGGATAAATTGGTGCTTCTGGAAGGTGTGAGTGGCACTTTTAGGCCTGGTGTTCTCACAGCTTTGATGGGCGTTAGTGGTGCTGGTAAAACTACTCTAATGGATGCGCTGGCTGGTAGAAAAACTGGGGGATATATAGAAGGGAACATTACAATTTCTGGGTACCCAAAAAAGCAAGAAACATTTGCCCGAATTTCTGGATACTGTGAGCAAAATGACATCCACTCCCCTTGTGTTACTGTCTATGAGTCCTTGCTCTTCTCAGCTTGGCTTCGTTTATCCCAAGAAGTTAATTTTGAAACCAGACAGGTTGATATCTAGTACCAAATCTGTTTTGGGATATATATTTGTCATATTTCTTTAAGTGCAACTCATATCTATATACAAGCCAAGCCAATTCAGAATTGGTTTGCAAATCCCCAATGTAGAGCAGTGATCAGGCTCTAATTTAGCTCAAGCTCAAATGGGGAGTCCGGACATTCTCGTACAAGTTTGATCATCATTATTGTAGTTTGTCTTATCCTGATCAGCTTCCAAACTTGTTGTTTATTATTCTTATTTACTCTACTCAAATTTGTTTATCATAAGCTGTTGTTGTTTCACTAAAACTGACAAAATACTCAAGTTACTATCAAACCATTGGCTAAAGAAATTAATTTTAGAACATCCCCTATAATCTTAATTTTTATTCTTGGATGCAGATGTTCATTGAGCAAGTTATGGAGCTTGTGGAGCTCAAGCCATTAGGGCAGGCAATAGTTGGGTTGCCTGGTGTGAGTGGCCTCTCCACTGAGCAGCGCAAGAGGCTAACGATTGCAGTTGAGCTAGTGGCTAACCCCTCTATAATATTCATGGATGAGCCGACATCAGGGCTAGATGCAAGAGCTGCAGCAATTGTAATGAGAACTGTCAGGAACACAGTAGACACTGGAAGAACAGTTGTCTGCACAATCCATCAGCCGAGCATTGACATATTTGAAGCATTTGATGAGGTGAGAAATGTTAATTGATCAAAAAATTGGTGATGATTTTTTGTGCCTTCTTTTCTAATACTTTCGAATTTGATAAAAAAATTATGGGGTTGCAGCTATTCCTTATGAAGCGTGGAGGACACGAAATTTATGTGGGGCCGCTGGGTCATCATTCCCATCATCTAATCAGTTATTTTGAGGTAGGATGAAATGGCCCAGAGGCCAAAAAAAAAAAAAAATCAAACTTTCAACTTCAAATCTTAATCTGAGTTGCAGATTTGTGATAGAATATGGCTTTTTCTTTTCATCAAGGGAATCGAAGGAGTCAAAAGAATCAAAGATGGTTATAACCCGGCAACTTGGATGCTGGAAACTACCAGTTTAGCTCAAGAAGCAGCTTTGGGTGTTGATTTTACTGATGTTTACAAAAATTCAGAACTCTATAGGTATGTTTTTTACACACGACACGAATACATGATATATTTTCTACTACCTCTTAGAAAAATGCTAAAAACCCTTGTGACAGTTATGTGGCTTAAACTTTTTGCTAAAGCTTATACAACTGTGTGGTATGTGATCAGGAGAAACAAGGCACTTATCAAAGAACTGAGCACACCTGCTCCTGAATCAAAGGATATCTATTACCCTACTAAATACCCTCGTTCATTTTTCACCCAATGCATTGCTTGCTTATGGAAACAAAATTGGTCTTATTATCGTAACCCACCATACACAGCCATAAGATTCTTCTTTACAACTATCATAGCAGTGATGTTTGGGACATTGTTCTGGGACCTTGGCTCCAAAATGTAAGTTTGAGAACTTGGAAAATACATAAAAGTTTAAACTGTTCTGTTGTTATTTCTGATTTATAATTCAACTTTGATTTGTAAATTACAGCTCAAAGCAGCAAGATCTATTTAATGCAATGGGTTCCATGTATGCTGCTGTGCTGTTCCTGGGGATCCAAAATAGCTCCTCTGTGCAGCCAGTAGTGGCTGTTGAACGAATAGTTTTCTATAGAGAAAAGGCTGCTGGAATGTATTCAGCCTTGGCATATGCATTTTCTCAGGTAAAAGGGTCATAAATTCATTTACAAACTTCATATATAACGTCTTAGCCAAAAATAAATAAATAAAAAGGCCTTCATATATAATGAATATTCTGTAAGTTCATTGAGTTTATATATCCTCTCTCTCTTTTTCACAGGTTGTGATTGAGCTGCCGTATATCTTGGCACAATCAGTTGTGTATGGTGTCATTGTATATGCAATGATTGGATTTCAATGGACTGCTACCAAATTCTTTTGGTATCTATTTTTGATGTACTTCACTTTATTGTACTTCACCTTCTATGGCATGATGACAATAGCTATGACACCAACTCAACAAATTGGTCAAATTGCTTCCTCTGCGTTTTATGGAATATGGAACCTGTTTTCTGGATTCGTGATCCCAAGAACAGTAAGTGTTCGCTATACTTTTCCGGATTGAAGGGTTTTTAGCACTTCCAGATACTGATGACTTTTAATAACTTCTTTCATTTTGTCTTTATCTTGACAATCACAGAGGATGCCCATATGGTGGAGATGGTACTACTGGCTATCTCCAGTATCTTGGACTTTGTATGGACTTGTTGCATCACAGTTTGGAGATTTGACGAAGACGCTCGACACAGGTGAAACAGTGAAAGATTTTGTGGAGAGTTACATGGGTTTTAAACATGACTTTTTGGGAGTGGTTGCGGCTGTTGTTGTTGGATTTGCAGTGCTATTTGCATTCATCTTTGCATTTTCCATCCTGATGTTTAATTTCCAAAGGCGATAGGATTGTCTCTTGCGTGCATGGAAAGAATGTGCACTTGCCTATGCTTTCGCATGTCTAATTAATGTCTTGGCATATCAGTTGCGTAAAAGTGAAAATGCTTTGCAATAAGCTCTATCTTTTACTGTTTACTGTGAGCCACTTTGAGCTGGAAATTGAGTGAGGGTTACTTAACCAACTTTTAGCCTTTAGGTCTTCAGTCAAATTGTTGATTTGTGTAGTAAAAATTTATGTACTCAATAAGAGGCTTGAGAATGAAAAATATGTGATGTAATGGAAACGGACTGTGGTCTTCAATCTTTGTTGCAAACTAAATAATTTTTCGCACGATGTGTGGATAGTTTGCAAATTTATTTGAAATAATTTTTATGTTTTTTAAGATCTATTTATAATACTCATTTTGTTGTATAATACTTATGTTTTACTACATTATTGCTGAATGCTTTGAAACTCAATTTTCTTAATTCATATTTTATATAACAAAAAAATTGTTATAGAATTGGTTTCCGAATATTGACTGATATTGCTAAACTAATCTGAATTTTTGAGGTTGGAACAATCAAGATTTTTGGACATTTCTAGGAGACTAACATATCATATTATATGTAAACATTATTTTTTTAAATTGATTAAATGATTTTGAAATTTATAAATTTAAATTCAAAGTATAAAATTCTTTCATATCTTAAAATTTCAAAAATTCAATCAATATCTCAAACACTTCCTCAACTACTCAATTTTCACAACCAAATACCGACCCACAAATCTCAAACACCCATTTCATTATATCAAGGAAAGGAAATCACTTATTAATAGTGGCATATAGAGAATGTGATAAAATAAAGAAAAAAATGGTCATATTGCACTAAATAGGAAATCATTTAATTTCCTTTAGCTAGGCTTCCACATAAAATAAATGAAAACATAACACGATAAACACTCTAAAATCATCATACTTTCACTTTTTTTCATCATATTGCACTAAGTAGCAATAAAAAACTACAAAGAAACGTAAAAATTATGGGTTCTAAAACATAATTAAAAAAAAAATCGATTTCATCAATAATCAATTAAATATTTCTTTCTATTTCTATTTAGTTTTAAAACAAAATACAACTATGACTTTCTCACACCAAACACCTAAAGATCTGAAGCCAATCGCATTCTTTACACAACCCACAACATTTGATCTTAACATCAAAACAATAAGTCGACGTTGTCACTAAATAAAAAAAGGCAGGCCATCTTCCTTGGTTATAGCCAACTTATACGGGTTAAGATTAGATGGGACAACGAAGTTGGAGTTAGGTAGGTGTAATTGGAAGGTTAAAGATATATGACATCATTCTTGGTTGGGATGTATTTGAGATGAGATGGCATGAAGGGTTGTGGACATTTATATATATATATAAAAGAGTAGGAGTACAAGAGGTTTTTAGCTTGAAACATTGAACCCAAAAAAAAAAAAAAAACAAAGAGTCTTAAAAGCCGTGGTTGTACTAAGTGTTTTCACCAAATTGCAGAATTATTTTTTAGATTTTTCAATAAATTCATTCACTTAAGTTTTTAGATAAAAACAAAAAGTTTTTAATCTTTATCAACTTCCTTAGATAAAGTAACAATAAGTGTTCTAATGAACTTTTTTTTTTTAAATTTTATAAAGTAACAATTTTACTAGCTTACGTTAGTATTTTTTTATTATTTTGGGATAAACATTTATCTTACATCATATATTTTCTAATAATAAAGTAACAAATTTAAAAGTATTATTTTTTTCTTCTCAATTTTTTTTTTCTTTTGGAATAAAGAACAAAAAAATAGCTAATATTTATTAACTTTAACGTAAACTTAAAAAAAAAATCTAATAACAATCTAATAACATTAACTATATTTTTAGGATAAAGTAAAAAAAAAAAAAAAAACTAATATAATTAACACAAATTTCTTAATTACATAAACTCCTTTTTCTTTTTGTTTATATCAAGTTATCAACTTCTTCACAATTTAAAATTATCTAATATAAAAGTGGGGATATATATATGGTTTGGTATATTTTTCCTTTTTCCTACAGTACGGTTTCTTCATGTATTCTTTTCTTCTCATACTTACCTTACCTATGAAACTTGCATGTATGTATTTGCCTTCTTCTTTTTGTTTTTTCATAAAATTCTCTTCTTTATTTTTTTTCCCATCAAATTGAATATGTTTTGTGTGTGGGTTGCCTTTTGTTTAAGTTATTTTTGTTAACTTTGATCTAATTTATATGCTTATTATGGTCTTAATCAATTGTATATCTTTCATGAAAACTAACAGATTAATTTTAACAAAAATCTTATTCACTTTTTGAAAGATTTGTTTTCCAATATGTGTAGATCCCATAGGTAGCCATGAGACCAAGATTTGAGCATCCAAAACCATGATAATGAACATCACTCCACAAATAATGGAGACATAAAATTGATTAAATATAAAAAGGGTGATGTAAAAATAATGGATATATAAGGTGATGTGAAATCTCCATAACTTCACTGTCTCCCCCTTGCTATCAAAGTTGATTCAATTTTCAGGTGAATATCTTACTTTAACTCTAATTCCAGATTTTTTTTAATGTTTAGAAATTAATATTGTTTGTAATTATTGAATTCAAAGTTTCTTTGTGTCTATATATTTGTGTGTTATTGTGAATTTTGCTTTCAATTTTTTATTTATTTATAAATTTGGGTAAAGTAAACATATTAGGTCAATTTTAATCATAATTCATGCAATAGTAGGGTGTTAGATGTTGATATTAATTTTATGCTTATTTACATTAATTAACATAAACATCTTAGCATGTTTAGTGTTAATATTAATTTGACACTTTAAGATGCAAGCACTTCATTATAATTAAATATAAATACTATTATGCTAGTATGTTATAATTATTATTTGTTGTTCGTCACCCTGCTTCACTTTAATTGTTATTTGAATAAGTAAAAGTTATGTCTTAGTCTGACTAGGTATAACATTTCTCTTCAATCGTTAATTAGTGTTTCTCAATAAAATTATTCATGTTATAAGTTTATGACCAAAACCGTGCAAAGCCTGGCCCGTTTACTACTAAAAACTTTTAGAAATTTAAAACTTGCCATAATCTTTAAACTATTTTTACTATTTTATTTGTTATTAAATTTAATTATATTATCAAATTATATATATATATATACTAAAATTTATATTTAATTATTTTATTAAGCCATGCATTGCACGGGCATAATACTAGTGTGTATATATATATATATATATATATTGATTGATTGATGTGGTCAAGTATCTTACACATTGGATACTTTGCGGCTAGGACTAATAGTGATATTCTTTACTCGTGAAAAGCATGCTGTTCAATGTTCATATATTTGCTTGGAGAACTGCTACGTCCACAATATTTTTCACAATATTTTCACAACAAATCCTAGTTGGCAGGTTGTTACAGGTTTTAAATTTAAATCCAACACTAAAATTACTTTCTTACCCACTAGTAACAGCAAATAACAACTTGCCAACTAGAATTTGTTGTGAAAATGTTATCAGAAATGTTGTGGACGTAGTATTTCTCATTTGCTTGGCACGCGGAAACTACATTTTTCAGAATAAAGTTTTGATTTTGATTACTGAACAAGCCAAAATGCAATACATGGCTCAGCTTAAGTAGCCCTTCTTTATGAATTAAGTATCAAAGTAGGTGAAATATGTGAACCTCAAATTAATAATTAATCACTATAGACCAGACCGAAACAAATCAATAATCAAAGAGATAAACCAACTTTATAGCATAGTTGATGACAAAGTGGAAAACCAATGAAAAACTTACCAAAGGAAAAACCATTATGAGTGTTGATGAGTCCATTAAGATAGATGACCTTGCGTCATTAGTAGGTCATCAAAGAAAAAGATATAACTATTCAAGCACATTCAATGCATTAAATCATGACAATTACTCACCAGCCTTAAACTCCCATCAAGACTATAACCACTACACTTCAGAAAAATAACCAGCTAAAACTACATAAAGGAATACATTTATGAGCAAAATAGCTAACTAGGCCATTTATAAAAGGGAAATTCTACCTCACTTGCTAAGGTAAGTCAAAAAAGACTACAAAATCTATATACAAAATATATAGGCCGATACTGACTTAAACATCAGAGGCTCCCCCACTGGCCACAACTCAATGGTCTTTACAATCAACTCTTTTTTCTTTTTTTCTTTTTTTTTTCTTTTTTTTTTTTTTTTTTGTAGATCCTACAAGATCGTCAAAACCTTTGGATTGGACGATTGACCTAACTAACAATGTTTTGCATCATCAAGTGTGACACACCCCAAATAAGGAAATCCACTATGAAAGGAGTTTGCATTACAAACCTTATATGGTTGCCACATATAGGTTAAAAATACAATGGACCGACTTCAATTAAAACACGAAAGTGAAACTAAGTTTGCTCGATTTGGTTTAAAGTTTATGATATGTATCCAAGAATTAGACCCTTTTGGATATACACTACTGTAAGTTTCTTTAAAAACATTCTCTCCTCTCCCCGTGTGTGTGTGTTAAAAATATTTAATATTCTCAAAAGAAAAAACAGTGGATTAATCCCACATTAGAAAATGAGTGTGAGTTAAAGAGATTTAAAGCCTATGCTATGTATCTAAGAGTTAGGCCATTTTCGAAATACACCACTATAAGTTTTTTTAAAGACCTTCTCCCCCTTTCTCCGTGTGTGTGTTAAAAATATTTAGTATTCTCCAAAAAAAAAAAAAAAAAAAAAGAAGTTTGCTCGATTTTGATTGATTGAGTAGCCGTTGAAAACCTTCTTTCAATTGGGCATCAAGCATATATAGTGGGAAATGAGAAGTGTGCTTCTTTTGCCAATTGCTGGGCTAGTAGGACATTTTACATTTGCGAAAAATTTTCATTCCTTACGTAATATATGTGGTAGTTAGAATTATCACATCCATGGGAACTGAGATATATATTTGTAGGAATTGTAATTCTTGAGAATTAAAACGACTTTTTGCAGCAGTTGAGGTCGGGTATTTTGTTGTGTAAGGACAATAATATTCCCAAAGTCTCCAATTTATTACCTTAGGTCCTTATTAACATAACTCTGAATTATATCCTATAAATATAAATATAAATATATATATATATATATATAGCTATGTGTATGTTTTTGTTGTTGTTGAGAAAAAGCTATATTTATGTAAATAAACACAGTTGATCATATCACGTCATATGAAGACAATTTTGGGAAATCATGTTTGGAGGTAGAAACACCTATTTAGAGAAAATTTCGTTTAGTTAAAACCCTAAAAATTGAATTAATTTTAAATGCTTAGTCACCTAATCCAATCAGAGATTCATAGATGTAGTTGGGTATCTCAATTTCATATATATATATAAATATATATATATATGTTAGAAAAACATTTGGATAAAAAAAAGTTTGAAATTTGGGTTAAGCCCAACTTTAAAAATTTCTTGTACAAATTTTGCATGCAATTGACATTTACAGATTTTTTCTTGCTGCATACGTACTAAGGGACAATAATAGAGACAAGCATCATACATGGTGCAATATTGGGGTGAGAATTAGATGCCAATACCAACCTTACGAATATGCATACTCAATTTGAACTTGTTCTTTTGTTAATTAAAGGAGATTCTCTCTTTTTTGGCTAAGCAAATGCATGTCTACAGTCTACACATATAAAAGCTATCATTTTTGGCTGACAAATTTCCTTGTGTACTGGGAATTTTACCAGTATTTGGCTAAGTACAAGATGTGATTCAAAAATACAAATTTTATGAAAGCAAGAATCACAAAAAAACAACCAAATCTTCACATTTAAATACATAGCAATCTAGCAACAATAGGAACACCAACAACAGGTAATTAACTAATAAATCATGCATTAAAAAATTTTATTTAAAAAAAATGTTTGAAATTCAAGTTCACTATACCTAATCATGCAAAAAATTTAGCTAATCAGTATATGTAATCTAGTAATCATTATTCTCTCAAAAATGAATTTTGGGTCTGTTTGGAATGGAGGGAGACGAAGGGAGAGGACTCCCTCCAGCCAAACACTAGGTTTCAAGACAAATAGAACGAACATTCCACAACTAAAAATGGACAACATATTTGTGGAGTACTCTTTTTGTCTGCTAGGAGAATATTAACCTATAAGTAATGACTTTTTTTTTTAATGTTTAATGGATATCTTGGGGGTAAAAATGAATGTTGAGTTCAATGAAGATAAATTGTGAATTTTTTTTTCTACCAAAAACATGAGAGAGAGAGAGAGAGTGTGGAAAGCCCAAAGATATCAAAATCAAATCACATCTTAATTCATCTCATCTCCAAATAGTTGAATGATCTGAACTCTACAAGATTTAAAAAGTGTCAATTTGCCTACTTAGCTTAATAATTGGTTAATTGGCACAATCATAGTCTAAATTTCCCAACATTAACAAAATCAGATACTTCTTTAAGAGCAACTAAGCGATTAAGATCTTAATAGTTGTCCACTAGTAACAAAACAATCCTTATAACCTTTTGTCACTAAGAATTTAAACAATTAATCTAGAAAAAATGCAGCAATAAGGAGTAATTAATGAACAAAAAACTCAATACGTGGTAATTCACATATTAACAATGGGGTCTAACAAAGGCACTAGGTTAACATGATGAGACAAGAAGTGAATAGAATATCAACGAGGGTGCAAAGATAAGTCAAGAAACTGAATAGATCACAATGTAAATATTTAGACAAAACAATGAGAACATTGGAGCTGTGTATACCGAAATATTAATATCAAAGAAGATGCACAATGACACAATATACGGTACGCTAAGTCTTGTGTATTACCCCTGAAGGAAGGGTCACACCCAGGCGTTTCCTACTTGGGTAAAGGCACTGAAAATAAATAATCAGCAATCTAATCAAAATCATGGGAGTCGATATCGTACCGTACAGGCCGATACATATCGTACCGGCCAATGTACCGGTACAAGTACACTCCTATTTCGTATCGAAAAAAATACCGGCCGTACTGGCCTCGTACCGGCCATACTGGCAGATTCCGGCCGTACCGGCCTTGTACCGATCGTACCGGACTAGAACACAAAATGCTTTTTTTTTTTTTTTTTTGGTAATTGTGGCAATTTTTTAAGGGCAGGATGGTAATACTCATGTATATTATGGTCCAGAAGTAGATCCTTTTGATGGATGGGAGTAGATGATTCTATGTAGTTTGTGTTAACTTAATTATTTGTATTATTTGTTTTCTTTGTATGCAATGAACAATTAAGTTTTTTGTTTTTTATATTGTGTTTTTTTTTTCTTTGTATGCAATGAACAATTGAAGTAATGTTTTATTGTAAACAAGAGGTAATGTTTTATGGTAAATAGAGATTTTGTATGTGTGTGTGTGTGTGTGTGTGTGTGTGTGTGTGTGTGTGTATTAAATATATAAAATAGCGATAAACCTGAAACGGTATACCGGTATTGACCGGTACCCAAAATATATCGTACCGGTGGCCAAACCGGTATAGCATCCGGTACGGTATTGACTTCCTTGATCAAAACACTTACCTCCACCACAACCAACCTCCACAACACCAATACATAATTTGAATCATGACCCAAGAATTGCTTTATGGGTAGGGTCATTGAAACTTTAAGGTTGCGTTTAATTAATACTTGAATTTGGATTTTAATTTGGATTTGATTTTAAAAGTAATAGATTTGAAGTGCCTTAACTCCAAATCTATAAATATATAAGTATGTCATATGGATTTATAAAATGTTATGAGTTTAGAGGTTATTCCAAATTTAAGGACTTTTAGGTTTAAATTCTTGGTGGATTTGTCAAATCCAAATCGTTTTGGCTTTGCTTTGTTTCCCGCACTTGGTAGACAGACATTACTCTTCATAAATGTCGTGTCTCTTCACTTAACTCCAGTGAGATGAACTTCAAAAGACTTTGGCCCAAATGGGGCATACTCATCTTCTCACTTATCATGAACCAGGGTGAAAGGGACAAAAAGAACCCATTGATATCCAAACAAAGAATTTGGACTTTAATTACCTAAATCCAAATCCATGTGACTAAATTCTACTATCCAAACATTCCATAAAAGTATTTCATGAGAAAAAAAAAAAATAATCCAAGGTGTACAAACACAATCAAAAGATTTTCATAAATACAATGGCTCAAATAGATAAATTTAATAATGGGAATACATATAATGCCCTTGGAATTTTTCTTCATTTAGTCTTCCACGTCATAAATTATTTTCATTTATGTCAAAGTGTTAATTCATTATCATGTTTTTATAGGAAAATGCATTTATTTTTATGCCCTAATTATTTTAGTCCAAGGAATAATTATTTTACTCCTAGAAAGAGTTTGGTTAAAGATTTAAAGTTACCACTTAATAAATTTTTAATGGATTAATGTTTCAAACAGTATTCCCTGTTTGATTTTCAACATTTTGCATATTAAATTACCCTCACATAAATTCTTAAACTCTCTAAAATAATTTTAAATTAAAAAAAAAAACAAATTGGTTAAAAGAGTAATTTATTGTTCCTAAGGCTTTTTTCTTTTATCTTCTCCATTCTGTCTAAAACTTAAGACACTAGCTCTATCTCATTTTTAAATATTATTATATATCACTTTTAAACATTATAACACTATCGTATCTCTTTCTTAAAAAAAAAAAAAATACAAACAGTTATTTATATATCAATTTTAAACATTATAACACTAAAAAAAAAAAACAAATAAATAAAAAAGAGTATTATTGCAGGTACAAAGTATGTGTGATGAGTCTAGTGTAATCCATAAACCAATTTTTATGAATAGTTTTAAAATACAAAAAATTAAATTAAATTTAAATATTTGATTAATGACATTAAAAGCTCAGATTTGTGCTAAAACACAAGAGCTTATTCAGACTCCCAATTAAAAAATTACGGCTAGATTGCTTTTACTTTAACTTAAACAAAGTGTGGAACAAGAGTAAATATGTGCAATGAACTGATAACACTACTCTAAGCCATATTCATCCACAATCAACAATAAAATGAAAACTTAAAGAGTGGGAAAGAGAGATGCAAACACAAGATAACACCAAGATGTGTTATCGAAGAGGAAATTGAAAAACTCGGTGAAAAATCTCTCCACAGCCCTCCAAGTCAAAATCGATCCACTAGAGAATAAAGTTGGAATACACGAATAACAAAAAACCCTCCAAGCCTAGTCTACCCCATGTACTTGAACCCTCGAAACTCTTGCTATCAACAGACTCCTCAGAGTCTTGTCTTCTTTAGCTTTCCGGATCCCGCAATTCAACTTGATTACATCCGCCACTAAATGGCTCATTCCAATGCTTCACAGCAATACCAAAATCTCACTTAACACTTAGAATAAGTGTAGTAAATGTTTGGGCTAACAACCTCTCAAGGATCTAGAGATGGAGAGGTAGGAATTAAGGAAAATCACAAACAAATGTATAGATGATTGTGGGTATGACAATCTCTAACCCTCAAGTGTATTTGGTAGGGTTTTTTCTCTAAAAAGCACTACTTACAATTCGTGAGTAATGAGGGTATTTATAGTGTGGGTAAAGAATTTGGTAAAGCAACTACTTAACTTTTTGCCAAACAGAATATTTCGTGGGTACTTCGCAGAATGGCCCTTCTCGCGAACACTCATGAACTTGACAACTTGGTGTGACTCTTCAGCTCCCAGTCATGTGCTTCACACGTAGTTTTTTTGCGGGTTACTTCTTGCGAGCTAGTCACGAATTGCATTGATTCATCTTTTGAAACTTGATTCTTTACCGATTTCTCACACTTATCCCTTACAAATAAACCCATATACATACAGGAAAAATGATTGAAGAAATTACAAGCAAATTTGGAACAAAATTAAAGCCAACACAAGTTTGTTGGAAATCATAACTTTACAGACATAATTAACAAACTCCGATTGGTGTAAAACTTGGCATGTGTGTTTAGAATCTAGAGAACATGTAATCCAACGGTTGGATGTTCAAAATACTAATCCAATAAAAGTTATTAAGTGGCATAATATTATTTAAAGTAATACCGGATGTAACTTGAGCCCATCTTATTTGTATAAATGGATACAATAATCAAGTATAGATATCGGTTTTTGTTAATGTTATAGCACTCAATATTTTTTTTATTGGTTTAATATATTCAAAATCACACTATCGGATAAACCTTTTTATTGACCTTAACATGCACGCTAAATTTCGTAATAATCGGATGTTATACTATTTAATCTAATATTTTAAAAATATAACAGTTACGGATCTCTGGTCAGCTTAATATTTTGCAAGTTTTAAGAATGTAAAGGGGAAATGTAATATATGACTAACAATATATATTTCTTTAACTCTTTTTGTTTGTTTGTTTGGTAAATATATAAAAAATGGTTAGGAAGGGGCGATCCATGTGACTTCTCTACATTAGTGCTTGCTTAGTAACCTCTAACCATTCTTTGTCAATACCTCATTTTGATAAAGTATAAGAAGCACCAACAAGTCTTTAGCGGGGGGAGGGGGATGAATCAAACTCAAGATGCTCTATATAATAAAGTCTTGTTAGCCCAAGGCCCCAGCCTTTAGGCCACCAATCGTGCTTGTCTTTAACTCGTTTTAGTGACATATAAGATATAATCAAAATTAATTTTTCAAATATTATAGCATGTAATAATTGTTATACATTGGTTGGTAATAATAGATTTTATTTTCTTTGGAAATCAAGGGAGTGATTTTATTAAAGGGGAAGTCAAATATGGCTGATGCCTAAGGAGAATGGCCCAACGACATCATCAAAGAGCCAAGAAAGAAGGGATGGGATAACTTGGGTCTCCAAACCATACAAAAGGAGGCGCAGCTAGCTCATTACAATATCTAGGAACAAGAGAAAAAATAAATTGACTTAAGTGCCGGAAAAGTAAACGAACGCTGTGCAATCTCATCCAAGTATTCGATGCAAGGACAATAATAGATGAACCGCCACCTTTCCTGTCTCTTTCAAAAAAGAACCCGTTTTTTGGGTGGAAGAAAATGCATTGATGAAGAGAAATTTTATGGGAGAGTGATAAGGCATTCCCAACAACACGAAGTCAATGTGAAAGTGAAAGAAAATGCAAACAGATTTTTTTTTCAATATATATATATATATATATATATTTTGTGCGAGGGAGTTTTATTTATAAAGACAGTTTATAAGAGAATTTTGAAAACAGAATTTTACAAATTTATGCTTGTTTGGCATCCGGTTTTGAAACTACACTTTTTCAAAATATAATCATTTTAAAACTCTTCCTTCTCTAATTATTTAATTATTTACAAAATCATTTAAGAGTTTACTTGCTTAAAAGTTTTAGGGCAGGTTTGGTAGGAGAATCTTTTTTTTTTTTTTTAAATAGTAAGAATTTTTTTTCTTCAGAAAGTTGAATTTGAAACTAGTATTAAGATAATAAATTTTACTTTATATATGTTTGGCTCACACTTTTAATAACAATTTTTAAAATACTAAAAAAAAAAATGTTTGGGACCACTTCTACTTTTGAGATTTTTAAAATTTCTTTTTATAAAAAGTAACATATAGATTACTTATTTATTTATTTATTGGATAATAATAAGGGAATACAGCTCATCTATCATTTTTAAAAAAAAAATTATAATGCTAAGTTTCAAATTTGAAGTTTGATATTTTTTTTTGTGACAATGAATGATAAGCTCCTTAATTTAAAAGATAAAGAATTTACTTTGGACAAATATGTGATATCTAATCTATTCAAATTATTTACAACTATACTACAAAAAGCATTTTTTGTATTTTGAAAACATCATTTTAGCAGTTTTCCAAATCTTGTTTTAAATTAAGAAAAAAAATAGGAAAAAAAATTTAAGTATGGAACCCAGCATTTTATGATTTCCAAAACAAAAAATTGTATTTAAAATCCTCTTACCAAAGAGATCCTTAAGTTTTTTGTTATTTTAGTTTTTGTCTTAGCCTTTTGTTTCAAAATAAATGTAAAAAACTTATATATATATATATATATATAAAACTAATTTTTAGATTTTACTTTTTTTCACACACTTAATGTATAGATCATCAATATTTTTAACCTTCAATAAATACTACACAAAAAAACTATAAAAAAAAATTTAAGGGAAATTCTGTAAAAAAAAAAAGAAAAAGAACAAAGTAAGTTTATGTTTAGTAACAATTTTTGTTTTCTATTTTCAAAAATTTGTTTTTGGGAATATAAAGAAAAAACAATTTTATTGTATTTTTGAAATCAAAAACTTGTTTAGTTAGTTTAAATTAAAAAATATTTTTTTGAAGAAAAAAAATAGAAAATACTAAAATATGTTGTCACTAAAATATGAACTCTTATGCTAACTCATTAAATGAGATAGATTTATTAAATTAAATGTGTATTTTTATTGACTTTTGAAAATTAAAAACTGAAAACATGTAAAAAGTTGTTTTTAATTTCCTTCATAAATTAATATTTGAGAGTAATTTTTATTTTTTTGTCTATTTTAAGTTGCCAAACAAATTTTTTAATTTAAAAATAAAAAATTATTTTTAAAAATAAAAAATAAGGAGAAAAACCGTTATCTAACCTACCCTAAAAGTTTGTTTTGTTTTGTATTTTCAAAACACACGAAAATTAAAAGTGACGTAGCATGCAGATTCGATACCCACACAAAAGTCAGAACGGGCTGGCTAGGCAGTTAAAGGGTCATTCAATTCAAGCTTTAAATGTAACTGCCTGACAAAACCGCCAAAAGTTAATTTGTGAGAAGACTTTATTTCCTTCATAGCTCGTTCATATTACTCAATTCTCTTTATTCAGTTATTCCTATGTGGAGAACTTTGTCCAAATGCACCCTCCCATTTGTTGTAAGGGAAAAAAACAAAAGAGTAGGTGGTATTATTTAATCAAGAACTTGAGGTTCCTCCAACTACCACTGGCAGTTTTGTGAGATAACGTGTTCTGTTATCAAAAAAAAAAAAAAACTTGACGTTCAAATTTCTCTTCCCATCATGTAGTAAGTTGTAGTAAGTTAAAAAAAAAAAAAAAAGTAAATAAAAACTTAAACTTGGTGGTGTAATTTAATTACTTCTTTTAGAACACTTGTGTTTGGATCTTTTATTCTTGTTGGTGTATGCAAATCAAGCGGTCTCCCACTTGTAGTATGTGTTTGGATACCACTTATTTTGTTAAAAATAAAAAATTGAAAAAAAATTAAAAAAAATATTTTTTTAGTATTTGCTACAGTATTTGTCATTGTTCATTGGCCTAAAATCACTGTTCATGGCCAATGAATAATGACATACACGGAGCTGAACAAAAAAAAAATGCAACAAACGCAGGAAACGCTTTAGGCCAAAACGCTATCCAAACACAGCTGTAGTATTAAAAAAAAAAAAAAAAAAAATCCCCTCCTGTAGTTGTCGTAAGAGGGAAAAGAAACATTAACTTTTATCCAAGATTTGTATGTTAATTAGAGTAACAATAATAAAATATTTAACAAAAGATTGGCTTGGTAAACAAGAACGAATATGTTTTGACTTTTTAGTCACAAAAACTTTGTAAAAAGAAGTGGCATCTTTTTTCAACTCCAAAGGACCAAAGTGATGACATTGAAATTGAATTTCTACCTTTTCAACATATAAATTGGTTTTGTAAGGGATAAAAAAAAAAAAAAAAAAAACTATAACTTTTATCCAAGATTTGTATGTTAATTAGTGCAAGAATAATTAAATTGCTAACAAAACATTGGCTTGGTACACAAGAATGAATATATTTAGAGTTTACGAAAAATTATGTAAAAAGAATTGGCATCTTTTTTCCAAGTCCAAAGGACCAAAGTGACATTGAAATTGAATTTCTACCTTTTCAACACATAAGTTGGGTTTTGTAAAGGAAAAAAAAAACAATAACTCCTATTCAAGATTTGTATGTAGGTTTCTCCAAAAAAAAAAAAAAAATTGTATATTAATTAGCATAATACTAATAATTAAATTATTAACAAAACTTTGGTTTGGTATACAATAATGAATATATATATATATATATATTTGCTAAACAATAATGAATATATTTGGAGTTTACGAAAAACGTTTTCAAAATATGTGGCACCTAAATTTTTCGAGTCCATGAACCAAAGGTCACACTTAAATTGAATATTTACATTAATTTCAACATATGAGTTTCCGCGCCAGTTTCCACGTACGTAACATCATAGGATATTGTGATGTGAATACACTTCAATAAAAGCCTCCTCTAAGAAATTTACCCACTTCTATGTCCTCTCTTTATATGCATACTTCTATGTGAACAATGTTGGCTCACGTCAATAATGTTCATTGTTGGGACAAGTTCCAAATCAACATACGGAGAAAAAAGTATTGCGAGTTTGATCATCTGTTTTTTGTTTAATTCACTTCGGAAACAAAAACTCTTTCTGGGTTTTGGTGGGCTTTTGCAGTAATTGCAGCAGGACCAGTCTATGGTTTTAGCCGTAAAGTTAGAACATTTACACGCATTGAATTGAATTCTGAAGAAATATATATATATATATATATATATTTCTGGGGGACTTGGTGGGTTTTAGCTGTTGGTTGTAATGGAAGGGGGTGACATTTACAAGGCTAGTAGTAGTTTAAGAGTGAATAGTTCTTCCCTATGGAGGAACAACTCTGTGGAAGTTTTCAACAGGTCTTCACGTGAAGAAGACGATGAAGAAGCTCTCAAATGGGCTGCCCTTGAAAAGCTTCCTACGTTTGATCGTCTAAGAAAGGGTATATTAACTACCTCAAAAGGTGAGGCTAATGAAATCGATATAGAAAGTCTTGGATTTGAAGAAAGGAAGCAATTGCTTGAGAGGTTGGTGAAAGTACCTGAAGAGGACAATGAGAAGTTCTTGATGAAGGTCAGGAAACGGATAGATAGGTAAGAGTTCTGCCAATTTATGCTTCAAAATTTTCATATATACTTTGGTTTGTACTGTAATGGATTTTAATTTCTCGGGTTTCTTGGAATTTAATTAGAGTTGGAATTGATCTTCCAACAATTGAAGTACGATTTGAGCACCTAAATGTTGAGGCAGAAGCATATGTGGGTGGCAGAGCTTTGCCTACATTCTTTAATTTCAGTGTTAATATTGTAGAGGTAACCAGCAGCAAAATATGTACTAGTCAGTAACACAATTTTTCTTTTGAAGTGTTTCTGTTAAGTTGTTAATGAATTTACTTTTCATTGTCCACAGGGTTTTTTAAATTCTCTCCATATTCTTCAAAGTAAAAAGAAACACTTGTCTATCCTTAAAGATGTTAGTGGAATCATCAAGCCTAGAAGGTGAGAAATCAACCTCAGCTATAATATGCATTGGACTCTGAATGTTTACAATTAGTTTCTGGGAACCATTCTCATTTTCTGCATATGTATTTTGCAGAATGACATTGCTATTGGGTCCTCCAAGTTCTGGGAAGACAACACTCTTGTTGGCTTTGGCCGGAAAGCTTGACCCTGATCTAAAGGTGAAAATAATTTGATTTCAGCTTCAACTCATCCTTGAATTTGCAATTCTTTACTCTATTTAAATCTTTAGTATCATCTCTGATTAAAAGAAAAAAAATATGAAATTCTTCTTCAGTTGTCTGGGAGGGTGACTTACAATGGACATGGCATGAATGAGTTTGTACCCCAGAGAACTGCTGCCTATATCAGTCAATATGATCTCCATATTGGAGAAATGACTGTAAGAGAAACCCTGGGCTTCTCTGCAAGGTGCCAAGGGGTTGGATCACACTACGGTCAGTTAATTTAGTGACAGGATCACTTATTTTATAGCTTTCCTTCGATATAAATTTCTAGATGAACTGTCATGAGTAATATGCAATATTAGGAAGAATGACCGTTGTTTTGGTAATCTGCAGATATGCTAGCAGAGTTGTCCAGAAGAGAAAAAGAGGCAAATATCAAGCCAGATCCAGATATTGATATCTTCATGAAGGTGAGGCAGAAGCTATTAACCTATAATTTGTATCTTTAGCTGATCTCTTGTATTTCACTTAGATCGAGATTTATAGTATTAGTTTTTCCCCTCTAAGGAAGCTGTATCTGGACCTCATTTAACAATTGAGATTTCAAAAATAATAATAATGGTTGCAATTGTAATCTTTGGCATAATCTATATATTATTAAAAGTTGAAACTTAGTGTTTAATACTGCAGCTCTCACGTTGCACCACATTAGCTGCCACGTCATTCTTTTTTTTTTTTCTAAATATAATTTGTCCTACAATTTTAAAATAGTTTTTACAATTTTCAGCCCTATAAATGTAACCCACTACTTATTTATTTACTTCTACTATCACCCTATAATAAATCCAGCCCACTACTTATTTATTTACTTCCATTGTCACCCTATAATAAATCTGTATAATTAATCTAGCCTACCTCTTATTTATTTAGTTCCACTATCAAGCTTAACTCAAAGTATTTTCAGTTCAGCTCTAGGGTTTTGTGTGAGCCTTTTTAGCTTAAAAGAAAAGAAAGAAAAAAAAAAAAAAAAAAAAAAAAAAAAAACGTTGAAGGTTTAGGGTTTTTTTTAGGGTATTTTTAGGGTTTTTTTTCCCCAATTTTTCAATAATTTTTTTTAATATTTACACTTCTCCAACCTTTTTCTCTTCCTGACCATTTCATTTTCCCACTACTTTTTCAATCTTTCTCTCTTTCTTACCTTTTCATCTCTTCACTACCTTCTACATTAAAATCATTCTTCCTTTTTCCCTTCATCTTTCTTTATTTTTAACTCTTTTTATTCACACCCTCTTACTATAAATTTGTCACTATCTTCTATTCTATGCATAGTTTTTCCTCACCAAAAAATGGTTCTCTCTCTCTCTCTCTAAATTTTTTGGTGTATTTTTTTTTTATTTTTCTTGCATCTCTACTTTAGGTTGATAATTTTTTATATTCTTTAAAACTCTATTTTGGGTTAATGCGATTTAGTTTTGTTTTTTAAATTGTTGTTGTTATTTTTTTTTTTTATTGTTAAATGTTATCCTATTACATTCTAAATAATTAAATATAGCATATAAAAATATAATATTATTCTATTACATAGCATGATTTGGATAATTTGGTATTTATTCTGTTACATAGCATGATTTTTTATAGTGCTCAATTTAGATGTTAAACTATGAGACTTTACTTATTTTTGTTTATTTTTTAATCCTTTGTGGTGGACAAAGTACTCTTAATAGTTGTATTAAAAGTACTCTATAATATCATTCATTTAAAGAAAAGCAAAGGTTAGCCAAACAAAAATAATCGAAAAGGTGACAAATTTTGACTTTTGCAATTTTATTTTAATTATTATTATTTTATAACAATGCATGTAGAGAAATTTAGTTCTTAGATTTTACTAATAATTGTTTATTTGATAATATGTTTTGGGTGGCCAAAATTATAATTTCTACAAAGAAAATAATCTCAATAGATTATCAAAAACAAAATTTTATCCTAATATTAGCTCAATTAATCATTGCTAAGTTTTATTAAATTTTTTTAGCTTACATTTTTTTGGTGTTTTGGATTGTTCCTATATTATAATTATGATTGTTCATATAATAAATAAAAATATAATTACGAAATACATTACTCATTATTAGATTAGTTTAAATTGTAAAAAAAATTTAATAAAACTACCATAAAAATAATTATCACGTGCAACGCGCGGGTTCGTGGCTAGTTCATATTATAGTTGATTATTTGTATTCAATTTTGGATTTGTAAGTTCATTTAGACCCCTGTAAACTTAGATTGTTTAACCTAATTAATTACCCAAGTGAATACTTAGGTTTATTATTCAGATCTAGGTTAAAACAATAACAATCATATCATGTAAAGCAGTGGAAAAATAAAGAACACAAAGATATGATGACCCAGGAAAACCAAACCGGTAAAAAACCTGGGGAGGATTTAACCTAGCTATCCTCAAGGTAAAATAGCAAATCCACTAGAAAGAATTGAAGTTTACACAATAGCGACTTAGACCACTAACATCCTATTGCTACCCAGTGTAGGAAACTTACTACCACGACCCCATGATAGCTCTGAGACCACGGACTCCTTCTTTCTATGACCTTTACAAAACACAAACACCACCGTTTGTGACTTTGAGATCCCACTCAAAGGTTTAGCAACACAAACTCTCCTGTTTGTGACTCCAAGACCACCCTTGAAGGTTTAGATCATCAGCACTTTTGATGACTAGAGAAGGCAGCAATTTCAGCAATACCGGATCTTGAGATACTTCAAGGAACAACACCGGTAGAAGTAATAAGAGAGGTTTTAGGAACAAAACCCTAAATACAAAAAAGGCACACTCTTCTCTCTCTAAAAAGCCTTTTAAAAAACGTGCTTAGGGTTTCCTTTATATAGTGTGAGAAGTAGATTTGAAACCCTAATCCTTAATGGGCTAGAACTGCTGTTTGGGCCAACTTAAAATTCTGCAGATACGACTTTCGATCGGTCGAGCCTGTTTTTCGATCGATTGAACCAGGCAGATTCTGAATTCTTCTTTCTGCAGCTTACATGTTCTTGTGTGCTCACGATTTGCCAATTGTTCTAAACTTTTAGAACCTAACAGGATTGAGTAGCATCTTTAATTTTATTTGTAACATAACTAATTTAAGTGAGTGATGGTGGGTTTCTTTTGTTTATTGGCTTCTGATATATCAGGCTGCCACAACTGAAGGCCAAGAGGCAACAGTGGTGACAGATTATACATTAAAGGTAACATTGCCTGTTTTGGCATAGGCTTATGACTATTAAGACACAGTAAACATAATATACTTCAGTTTCTTTAATTTGCTTCAAATATACAGGTTTTGGGTTTAGATGTGTGTGCTGATACCATGGTTGGAGATGAAATGATAAGGGGTATTTCTGGTGGACAAAGGAAGCGTGTTACAACAGGTATATCGAATCAATAGCAAATAGAATTCAGTTTAGTTGATATGACATTGGATGTATGCTAATCTATATTGAATCAAATTACAGGGGAGATATTGGTTGGACCAGCAAACGCATTGTTTATGGATGAAATATCAACTGGATTGGACAGTTCAACGACTTTCCAAATTGTGAATTCACTCAAGCAATATGTTCACATTCTTGATGGAACAGCAGTCATCTCTCTACTGCAGCCAGCACCAGAGACATATAATCTTTTTGATAACATTATTCTCCTCTCTGATGGCTACATTGTGTACCAGGGTCCCCGTGAGCTAGTTCTTGACTTTTTTGAATCCATGGGTTTTAAATGTCCGGACCGAAAAGGCGTGGCTGACTTCTTGCAAGAGGTTAGTGTTAATCTATTCTTTTTTTTATCTCATCCATACTAATAAAAAACTTAAGGATGAGCCTTACATGTGGGGTTCTCATCAGTATTATCTGTGATTATGACAGGTGACATCAAGGAAAGATCAGGAGCAGTACTGGGCACGCAAAGATGTGCCTTTCAGTTTTGTCACAGTTCAGGAATTTGCTGAGGCATTCCAATCATTCCATGTTGGCAGGAGTATAGGAGATGAACTTTCAGTTCCATATGACAAGAGTAAAAGCCACCCGGCCGCTTTGACAACCAACAAGTATGGTGTTAACAAGAAGGAGCTGTTAAAAGCCAATTTCTCAAGAGAATACCTTCTAATGAAGAGGAATTCATTTGTTTATATCTTCAAGCTTACACAAGTAGGCTTAAAACTTAATTTTTTACTCTTGCTTTAATTTGCATTTAGTATGATTTCGATTTTTAACTTTTGTTTGTTTGTTTGTTTGGTTTTTGTGCTTTTAGCTTTTTATGATGGCTCTGATTGCAATGACTCTTTTCCTACGGACAAAGATGCCTCGTGAATCAGTAACCGATGGATCAATTTTTACGGGTGCTTTGTTCTTCACTGTGACTATGATTATGTTTAATGGAATGGCAGAGATTTCTATGACGATTGTAAAGCTTCCTGTCTTTTACAAGCAAAGGGATCTCCTCTTCTATCCTTCTTGGGTATATGCTCTTCCAGCAAGCATTTTCAAGATTCCAGTAGCATTTTCAGAAGTTGGAGTTTGGGTATTTATGACCTATTATGTCATTGGATTTGATCCGAGTCCCGGAAGGTAATTATAATGATATTGCGGCTCATTTAGATATTGGTTTAGCTTGTGTGTTATATTCTAATCAATATGTTCAAATGTACATATTGCAGGTTGTTTAAACAATACCTTCTGCTCTTACTTGTAAACCAAATGGCTTCTGCATTATTCCGATCTATTGGAGCAATGGGTAGAAACATGATTGTTGCCAACACTTTTGGGTCCTTTGCATTGCTCTTACTTTTTGGCTTAGGTGGCTTTATACTTTCGAAAGGTAACAATATACTAAACTGAGAAATTTATTTAAACCTTTTTTCAGTTTGTTATACTATACCTTTAAGAACTGCCTTTTCATCTGTTGACTTACTTCTATAGATGATATAAAGAAATGGTGGATATGGGGTTACTGGTTATCGCCTTTGATGTACGGACAGAATGCAATAGTGGTGAATGAGTTCCTGGGGGGAAACTGGATAAATGTAACTTCTTGACTATGCATCTGAACATTTATGCCGTCTTCCAGTTAATAACAAGCTAATGCTTGATTAAATTGTAATGATATAGGGTAGCACAACAGAAGCACTGGGAATTTCAGTGCTGAAGTCTCGTGGGTTCTTCACACAAGCATATTGGTATTGGATTGGCGTAGGAGCACTAGTTGGATTCGTACTAGTTTTCAACATCATTTTCACTCTGTCTCTTGCCTATCTTAACCGTGGGTATCTCCACCTTTTCCACTATATGTTGTATAAATTTGGGAGTTTTTTTTTGTTAATGATGTACCATTTTTTGTACAGCATTTGGAAAGGCGCAGACTGTAAAATCAGATGAAGCAGAAAGTAATGAACAAGGGCAGAGGACAGGAGAAGGCATACAGTTAACACTCAGAGGAAATAGCTCAAGTCACCATTCCAACATAGGTAATATGTTGCAAATATTGTGTATTGTATCTTGTGAGTATCCATGTTTTAATGCCTTTAAGTTTCCAACTAAATTTAATAGACGTGTAGGGAGTAGGAGGAGAAGTAGCTCATCTGCAAGGTCAGGAGCTAAAATTGAGGCCAGTCGTAATGGGAAAAGAGGAATGGTTCTTCCATTTGATCAACATTCTATCACATTTGATGATATTATATATTCTGTTGACATACCACAGGTAACTCAAGTCACAGATATTTTAAACTAAAAATTTTTTTTGTAGTGGCTTCCAAATTAATATTGTCCCGAAAGAAGAAACTTGAGACCTAACTATTTTGGTTGGACTTGTAGGAAATGAAGAGCCAGGGTGTTATTCAGGATAAATTGGTGATTCTAAAGGGTGTGAGTGCTGCTTTTAGGCCAGGTGTTCTCACAGCTTTGATGGGTGTTAGTGGTGCTGGTAAAACAACTCTGATGGATGTGCTAGCTGGTAGGAAAACTGGGGGATATATTGAAGGGAACATCACAATCTCAGGGTTCCCAAAGAACCAAGAAACATTTGCTCGAATTTCTGGGTACTGTGAGCAAAATGACATTCATTCTCCTCATGTTACTGTGTATGAGTCCTTGCTCTACTCAGCATGGCTCCGCTTATCCTCTGAAGTTGATTCAGAAACCAGAAAGGTTGGTATCTAAAAGGCCACTCTACTTCATGGTTTTTCTGTTTGCATTTCTTCCTACTTTTTAAGTGCAATTGACAGTATGTCACTTTGGCTGGTGCTCATGCTAGACTTTGGAAAATGCTTAAATTTAGCTTACTTGAATATTGTCATGTATGAGCTTGTTTTCTCTTGGTATGGTTGCAGACCAAGACAATATGAGCACGATTAAGCTCAATAAATCAGATTCTATTGTTAATTGTTAAGCCTGATTCCATATTAAAGAAGTTTGAGTTTGCAATAAATATCTTGACTATTATATCACTATCAGAATTCCTGATTCACGATTCTAACAAATGGTTGCAGATGTTCATTGAGGAAGTCATGGAGCTTGTGGAGCTAAACCCATTGAGGAATGCACTTGTTGGGTTGCCTGGGGTGAATGGTCTCTCTACTGAGCAGCGCAAGAGGCTCACTATCGCAGTTGAGCTTGTGGCAAACCCCTCCATAATATTCATGGATGAGCCAACTTCAGGTCTAGATGCAAGAGCTGCTGCAATTGTTATGAGAACAGTTAGGAACACAGTGGACACTGGAAGAACAGTTGTGTGCACCATCCATCAGCCAAGCATTGACATATTTGAAGCTTTTGATGAGGTAAGGACTATAAACTATCAACAAACTCGGTGCAAATGTGTTGGTTTTCTTCTAGATTTGAGTATGGAACATATGTAACATGTATTTGCAGCTTTTCCTAATGAAACGTGGAGGGCAAGAGATATACGTTGGGCCATTGGGACACCACTCAAGCCATCTTAAAAAGTATTTTGAGGTAGGATTCTTTGAGGATCAGAATTGCAAACACCCAACGGCCATAAATATTTATCTATGTTTTATATTTCCTAATGCATATACCTTTCCTTTGCTTCTAGAGCATCGAAGGAGTCAGAAAAATTAAAGAAGGTTACAATCCAGCAACTTGGATGTTGGAAGTCACATCTTCAGCAGAGGAAATAACTTTGGGTGTTGATTTTAGTAATGTGTACAGAAACTCAGATTTGTACAGGTATGTTTAATGTTATATTAAATGCTTTATAGAATTGAAAAACAATTCTACTATCTGGGAAATGTTTAAATAAGTTCTTTGTTGTAGTTATGTTCTTTGAATTAAAGGCTAAAACTTCTACTATTTGGCATATCCATTAGGAGGAACAAGGCATTGATTCAAGAGTTGAGCAAGCCTGCTTCTGATAAAAAAGAACTCTATTTCCCAACCCAACATGCACAGTCATTTTTCACTCAATGCATGGCTTGCTTGTGGAAGCAACACTGGTCCTATTGGCGCAACCCACCATACACTGCTGTGAGATTTCTGTCCACAGTTTTCATAGCCTTGATATTTGGGACAATGTTCTGGGACCTTGGTTCCAAGACGTAAGTTACTGCTACAAAAATTTGAGAAATTTTGAACACCCCAATGGATTACTGCTACATTTAAATATAATTTTCAAATTGCAGCGAGAGGCAACAAGATTTATTTAATGCAATGGGTTCCATGTATGCTGCTGTTCTCTTCCTTGGTATCCAAAATGCTTCATCAGTGCAGCCTGTAGTGGCAGTTGAACGAACTGTCTTCTACAGAGAAAGAGCTGCTGGAATGTATTCAGCCTTGCCATATGCATTTGCACAGGTAACTAGGGTCACATCTTGCAGGCTTAACCTATAGAGTATTACTGTATTAGTCTATAATAATTGTGTATGTTAATGCGACTTACTGTCTTTTGTCACAGGTTACAATTGAGCTCCCATATGTTTTTGCACAAGCTGTGTTTTATGGCATTATAGTTTATGCAATGATTGGGTTTGAATGGACTGTCGCCAAATTCTTTTGGTATCTATTTTTCATGTACTTCACATTGTTGTACTTTACCTTCTACGGCATGATGGCTGTGGCTGTGACGCCAAACTACCATATTGCTTCCATAATATCGTCCTCATTTTATGCAATATGGAATCTATTTTCAGGATTCATTATCCCACGAACTGTAAGTATTTTTCACCTTTGATGTGCAGGTTTTCACGTGTACAAATATATCTAACAATTACTAACTCTTTTTAATTTTTCCTTTTCTTTTCATTTATCTACTTGGAAATCAATAGAGGATTCCTGTATGGTGGAGATGGTACTACTGGGCATGTCCAATAGCTTGGACTTTGTATGGATTGGTTGTTTCTCAATTTGGAGATATAGAGGAGTTGATGACTGATGGCAATAATGAATCAGTAAAAGAGTTTGTTAAAAGCTATTTTGGATACAAGCATGATTTTCTAGGAGTGGTTGCGGTTGTAGTTGCTGGATTTGCAGTACTCTTTGCATTCATCTTTGCAGTTTCCATCAAGATGTTCAATTTCCAAAGGCGATAGAAGGTTGTTTTGATTATTTTGTATAGTATGTTTTTAGGATTAATGCTATTTTGCAAGCCCAAGACGTTTTGTCTCTTACACCAACAAGATGTATCTTGAAGCACTTTTATTATTATTATTTATTTATTTTTTTTTTTTAGGAGGAATACTACGAATTTTATTCAAAGAAAGTTAGCCATGATCAGCGAAAAGAACATAAATCACATGTGGAGGAACATCCTCTATCCACACAGGAAAACCTCTAATATTTTTAGTATGTTTAGCTAAGTTGTGAGCTACAATCACTACAACAATATGTATTTTTGGCAATGAATATTAGTGACGAATTTTCTTTTTTGTCACCAAAAGTTAATATATAGCGACAAAATCCATATTTCATCGCCATTTATAAAAAATTAATAACATTTGGCAACGAAAATTAAAAATTTTCCCCAATTGTCATTTGATGACGAAACTATTTCTTCGCTAAATAATGTATTTAGCGAAGAAAACATTAGGCGACAAAATGTTTTCGTCACTAATAGTTTTTTTTTTTTTTTTTAAATAGTCAAGCCTTTTGGATATGAAATTTTTCGTCGCCAGGACTTTTGACATGAGAACAAGAAATACAATTATTGGCAACAATGGTAGATTTGGCCAAAGTGAGAATATGGCCAAATGGAGTTAGAGAGTCCTCATTGGAGTTGAGAGTTTTGATCATAGTTTCAGAATCACCTTCAAGGATAAAAGAAGTGAAGTCGAGTTCCTAGGCAAATGAGATAACCCTTGCAGTGGCCTTGGCCTCTACGAGGCCTGATGAGAAAGGTAGAGAGGTTTGTTTCGAAAGTGAGGCAATAGCTTGGCCTTAACATTCTCGAATTACCACTCCCTAACCAGCTTTGCCTAAATCTTGAAAGGTTGCCCCACCGAAATTGATCTTGATTGAACCATCAAGAGGAGGAGACCAGCGGACCAATGAGCTTGTGCAGACAGAAGACCGGGATGGGGTGACAGGATCAGCACAAAGAAAATCAGCAAGTGCTTGAGTGGCTTGAGGGGTCACCTGCAAGAGAGGAAACTCCTCGGAACTAATTCTGAGTTGGTTTCTTCAATACCATTAGTCCACATGACCATTGCCATCAATTCCAGATTTTTCCCTTCCTGATGCACGTAGAGAACCAGGTCCCTAAACAATGGAAAAGAGCATGACTGCTGAAATGAAAATGTTGGAATCGAATCCCAAGTATTTGAGAGCTTTGAACACTCCCACAGTGCATGAGACACAGTTTCTGAGCACATCTTACAATGTTCACAGATGACATCGGGTAAAATTTTCCTTCTCCATAAATTCCGCTTGACTGGGATTACGTTTAGACAAGGACGCCACAAAAAATTGCTGACTTTGCTTGGAATCGATAGCCCCCAGATTAGCTTCCATAGATCGTTATCTTGGGATTGGTTATTAGCAAAGGGGATGACTAAATTTTCCTTAGCAAGGAACTTGGAGCCCGACTTTACTGTATAGACACCCGTTGAATTGAAGGGCACAGACCATTTTATCCTCAACTGGGGCATGACTTAAAGGGATACTCAAATGTTTTCGTAGTTCGACAAAACATCTATATCTATATATCATATCATATCATATCATATCATATCATATACTATATATAATAGCAAAAGCTAAGAGAAAGTTGATTCCTACAATTAAGGAGCTGCTGACAAATAGGATAATTGCCCATCTAAAATTCAGACATGTTTAACTTAAAAAAGCGATACAATACATTGTTTGGTAACGCTACCACACCATTTAAAAGCCCCTCGGTATAAAAGAAAAACTAACCGGTTAGAATACAATTAAATTAAATTAAAAGGGCTTGCAATACTCCCCAAAAAAAACTTACGATACAGAGAACGGAGAAAGAGAGAGAGGTCGATTGGGCATAAGAGATCTAAAAGAAAAAAAAAAACCGATCAAAACCTTCTATTAAGCATACTCAATAAACGCACAACAATTACCCCTCTCTTCGGTCTCATCTAAACGCACGCAGATCCCTAGGTTTCATCCTCAATAAAAGCAAAACACTCCCTCTTTCAAAATCTAGGTTTAATCCTCTCTATCATTCTCTCTAAGGTATTAGCCCAAATTGCCGACTCTTCCAAGAAGGTAACTCTTTTCTCTCTTTGCGATTAAATCCGTCCGTACGAATTGCATCACATATCTGTGAAACGTTTTGACTTTTATTTAGTTTTACTAATTTGTTAATGTCTGAATTGCTTTCAATTTGAGATCGAGAGATCAAAAACTGCATGCTCTAAAAATTGAAACCCAAAACATCAAACACCAATCAAGATGGAGAAGAGCACGAGTGTTTGAATTGACTAAACTCACAACCGAGCCGAAGCGTTGTGTTTCTATGTTTCGGAAGCTTGGGATCTTTTTCGGAAAAACAGTTGAAAGAAATAGCGGTGGGTTTAGAAAACAACAATCAAAATATTTTTGTGAGTTGTGAGAAATCCATCGCCAGATAAGGATAAAGATCCAAACTTCTCATTTGGCCGATTAAGCAAACTGCTTCCCTATTTTTTCTACCGTTCTGTCACTTCGTCGAAACCTTTACCGGTAAGGTTTTTTGTTTTGTTTTAAAATTATATCATTTAAATATGATTTTGTTTTAAGCAAACTGCTTCCCTTATTTTTCTACCGTTCTGTCACTTTGTTTTGTTTCAATCGAATTGATTTTGATTAGGCTTAGGTTTGGGCAGCCACCACCGTAATGTAGCCGGAACTGTTACCGATAAAGGTTTTCTTTATTCTTTTTAAAATTACTCCATAATTATGATTTATGTTTGGGTGTTTGGTACTATAGATTCAATTCAGGCATTTGGGTTAGAATTGATTTTGATTAAGGTTATTGGATTAGATTTGGTGTACGGTTAGGCTGTTATGTGATTAATTTTACAATATGCATACTATGCTGCCAACCATATTTTCTTTGTTGGATGCCGCTTCTCTCTCTACAACAATTTGTCACTAAATAGATACTTATTCTTTTACACATTTCTTATATGAGATATTCTATTCTCTTATCTATTTGTTTATAGGACTTCTACTAGATGTTTCTAAGTTTCTTTACTTATGTTTAATTTGAATATACTTTAACCATATATACCCAAGGTTAGCATAATTATTTTTTATATCTTAATCAAATATTGTTTCTGCCAGTAGTTTATGCAATTGCCAGTTCATTGTTTCCCACAGTTGCTTTTCCTATTCAAATACTATTACTTCAATTGCATAGTTAATTGATGGGGTAATGCTCTTTCTTTGTGTGTTTTTCCTTGGCATTTATAACCTTTGTCTTTCTATTTTCTTTCTAATGTATTCTGTGTTTTTTATTTAATTGAAATGTCTTTCATTAATGTTTCTTTTACATTTTTTCTTTCTCTATTTCTTATTGTGTTGATTATAGGGTTTTGATTGAGGCATTTGGTTAAATATGGTTTCAATAAAGGTCTTTTGGTTATAATTTGTTTTTGCTTAGCCTTGGTTTTGGTTTGGATATTTGGATGATTTTTGGGGGGGAGGGGGGGGGTAATTTTGCAATCATCATAGAGAGCAGGATGAATCAATATTGGATAGTGTCTTTTGATTTTTTTTAGATTTCTGATTCAATATCTTGGTTTCTCTGTTTTTGTTTGGCTTTTGGTGGGCATTCGGATTGGAATATATATTGACTTTATATGTATGACATTGAAAATTTCATTGTATTGTGGCAACTGTGGAATGATAAGGTAATGCGCAATGATTATGATCATTGGCAAAGACAATTGTGAAGAAGGCAATGTCAGACCCACTTGATGCTGAGTTTAGTTTCTCTAGCCCGAACTTCAGGACAAGTCAACTCGCCGGTCAGTCAAGTTCTACAAGAAACCCCAGGTTTGGCCCTCCAAAATCAAGGCCTCTGAATTCAATCAGGTTCCCAAGTTGCTCTTTCCTGCTGTCATGGCTAGGAAGGCTGATATGAACAAAGAGGTGTGTGTCTGTCACTGTGAGTTTTATAGCATGATACGTGTTTGACAAAATGTCTTATGGACTTGCATTTGAATTCCTTAGAATTATGTTGTTCAGAAAATATATACCTGCAAAACAAATCTTCTGACTTTTAATACCACTAGTCGCAAACCCGTGCAATACGCGGAAAATGGAATTTCTATTTCTATCATATCTCTTTTACTATAAATTACCACCAACAAAGTGGTATGTGGAAAAATTTGACATCATAATTTTTTTTTTTTTTTTTTTGTGGTGAAGTTAAAAATGAGAATAAACTGGTGGCTTTTTTTTTAAATGAAAAAAAATGGGTAGATGGGGCGACCTAAGTTGAACTTGAGACTTATAAGTAATGGTCACAAACTCATCTAAAATAATGTGATTACATTCTAATATAGAGTAGTATATATTCTGTAGGTAAAGAAGTCTATATTTTGATATATATATATATATATATATATCCAAGGAAACATGTTGCAATTTGCTTTCAATTATTATATATGGCAAGATATTTTGTAACATGTTATAATATAGCGAAATATGCATCAAAACCCAACACAATAAAAATAAATTTCGAGAATGTACAATTTTGATTAGAACATGAAAATGAATCTTGATTATTACATATGGAAGCTAACATTATTTTTCATTTTTTGAGAAGTTAATGAGCAATTTATACAAACTTTGTTTATTAAACCAAGCTATAACAATTTATATTTTGATATTCACTAAGCTCATATATGAAAATCACTTATTTTATAGAATTTTTTCTCCACAATTTAATAAACCTGAAAACAAAGGAATCTAAATGTGTAGTAAATCTTAGTTAATTAATAAATAACACAAAAGGGGTAGGAGAAAGCAACATTAGTCATGAAAGAATTGTTTACACATGCTCATAATTGTTTTTTAATACCATAGAACCAGTTCATTTTGTTGAGCTATTCACAAATTTATACATTTAATACTCTTGTTCTCTACGACTATATCTAGTTTGATCTCTTCCAGTTCTAGGTCTATAGCTTTAGCCCAAATTATAGCATATAAGCCAATCATCATGCAAAATGAATCTAGCAAGATGAAGCCGAAAACAATTTCTAAATTTTAACAAATCAGCCAAGAAAATAGTAAGAGAAAAAAAAAAAAAAAAGAATTTCGAAGAAGAGCATATTTGTTTGTGGAGCACCAAGCCTAAAAAAAAAAGTGTAATATATCCATTTCATATTGTGTTGTCCAATATGATAATAGTTGTTAAATACATTCTATACGTTCTAGAAAGAAGGAAGAGAGAAAGATATTAAATGATAAACTATCACGTGTAAACAATCAATGAAATAAATTATAAATTGCACCGCAAGAGTATTGCATTGTTGATTGTAGAATTGCCAATGAAATAATATATATATATATATATATATTTATATATATCTTCAGAACACTTGCTAAAAAGTGTGACATATGTGAAACATAATTTTAGTGATAAAAAAATTTAAAAAAAAAAAATGTAAGAGAATTTGATTAGTAATACCTACATCATCACCCAAAATAACAAAAAAAAAAAAAAAAAACTATTTACAAAGAAATGTAAACAAACTAACAACCATTTATCACTTATTATCCTAAAGGAAAAAAAATTATGGTAGTAATTTTGTGTTTAATAGTTTTTGTTCTTTGAGTAGTGCTAACACAAAAAATTGTTGCCATTATCTTGATATGACCTTCTTAAATTTTAATCAGTTCAAGAACTTATAAGAAGTTTATACAGATGAATATAAGAAAAAAGTACTAAAGAAATATGTATTACACTAAAATATTTAAGGAGTATTATGGATTGAAGAGCAACATGTCGTAGCCAAATTGAACTTCGAATAAGAGATAAGTTTAAGCTAAATAAGGTATGATGATTTAATTCATATAGAAGGGTACAAAATCATTGTGCTCTGTCTTAATAAATACAAAGAACATATTGAACCTCAGAAAAGAGATAATTTGAAGCATTTTTTTCCCCTTGAGAATGAGATAAGTTTAAGCTAACTAAGGTGAGGAATAATAGTGTGTGTGTCTATATATATATATATATATATATATGTATATTTGGCTAGCATGATTCGAATTAAGGTGTGGAATTTTCTAGGAATAAGTTACATCAAGGTATATGCTTCAGTTGAAAGAATTTTTAAATCCAAAGAAATTGATATTAAGTTAACCATGAAAAACATAAAGAAATATTGCATGCATGCCCATAGTCATAAAATGGATGCAATACTTAAACATTGTAAGTGTCCCAAAATTGTTTCCTTGAAAATTATAAATGGTAAGATTTAGAGATTAGATCTTAAAATAAAATTTTAAAAAACCTTTAGTGTGATTGAATTACCATAATGTTATTTGCATTGTATTTTGTTGAAAAATTAATGAAAAAACCATATATAAAGATTAGGTATAATCTCAAATACAAAGAAAAAGAGAAACACAAGGTATAATCCTAAATATAATGAAAAAGAGAAACGCCATACCTATAAATCATAAGATTTTGTTTCCTCTCCCAAGGTATCCTAAGAAAAAAATTATAAATTAGCATATATTAAGATGAGATTAAAGGATTTTAGCAAGAATTTGTGTAGTATTTAATTTAAAAAATAACAAAGCTATTCAGAAAATAAAATAAACAAATGGGGGGCAAAAGACCATGTACTAAAACAAAATAAGAAATTAGCAAGATGGTAATGTATTTCGATATGATGGAAGCAATTTGATAAATTGTGATCAAGGAAAATAACCATTACTCAAAAGAAGAAGTGGAAAACATTTAAAATGTACCCCAAAAAAAAAAAAAATAGAGTGAAGATCAAGAGTATTGTAAGCACATTGAAATACTTACCAAATTGAGACGATGACTTTTTGTTGAATTGTTATCTCTGATTGAAGAAATCATCTCAATCTTAGTAAAGAAAATCCAGAGTTTGTTGATGGGTGTGATTTCGTTTATTTTCTTCGTGGGTGTGTTTTATACTGTTCATTTTCATATAAAAATTTATTTTGTCATAATGCACTTTGGCATAACTTAATATATGACCGTTCAAGAGAATGTGTAAGGTCATAAACTCATAATGCAATATTGGGTGTGTTTTTTACTATTCTGTTCATATGACAATTTATTTTGCTATAATGCACTTGGGAATAGTTTAGTATTCATATGTTCATTCAAGAGAATGTGTAAGGTCATAAACTGATAATGTAATTTTGATTTTTTTTTTGTTTCCAATATTGAATATTTTAATATTTAATATGTTTAGTGTTATATATATATAATGTTAAATATTTTGGAGTGTTAATATGTTTGATTTTTTTATGTCCAATATTGAATATTCTATCATATCTCTTTTACTATAAATTACCACCAACAAAGTGGTATGCTGAAGATAATCCCACCATTTGTAGTTCTATGTCATATGTTTGATAAAATGCCTATGAGAAGGGTTAACAAAAAAAAAAAAAGGTATGTCCGGTGAAGAATTCCTACTTTTTTATTTTGGTTTTTATTATTATTTATAAATTACGTATTTTATGACTACATGGTTTCAATGATAATAATTATAGCATTATTATGTCGGTAAGTTACATGTATTTAATTATTATTTTAGAATGCCTTTTCAAAAAAAATCATTATTTTAGAATGTGTAAAGTCATCTTTAGATATTTAGATATTAATATTTTATTATAGTTGGTAAGCTACATGTATTTAATTATATATTATTTTAGAATGTGTAAAGTCATCCTTAGATATTAATATTTTAAAAATATTCTGTTCATATGACAATTTATTTTGCCATAATGCACTTGGGAATAGTTTAGTATTCATATGTTCATTCAAGAGAATGTGTAAGGTCATAAACTAATAATGCAATTTTAATTTTTTTATGTCCAATATTGAATATTTTAATATTTAATATGTTTAGTATTATATATATATATATATATATTGTTAAATATTTTGGAGTGTTAAGTGGTATTTCTATTTCTATCATATCTCTTTTACTATAAATTACCACCAACAAAGTGGTATGCTGAAGATAATCCCACCATTTGTAGTTCTATGTCACATGTTTGATAAAATGCCTATGAGAAGGGTTAACAAAAAAAAAAAAAAAAATGGATGGTATGTCCGGTGAAGAATTCCTACTTTATTATTATTATTATTATTATTATTATTATTATTATTATTATTATTATTATTAAATAACGTATTTTATGATTACATGATTTCAATGATAATAATTATAGCATTATTATGTCGGTAAGTTACATGTATTTAATTATTATTTTAGAAAGCCTTTCCAAAAAAAAAATCATTATTTTAGAATGTGTAAAGTCATCTTTAGATTTAGATATTAATATTTTATTATAGTTTGTAAGTTACATGTATTTAATTATTATTTTAGAATGTGTAAAGTTATCCTTAGATATTAATATTTTAAAAAAATATGTAATTTTTTTTATAAAGATATTATGGCCACTGATGTGGCTGAACTGGAGCGTAGCAACAATAAATGCTACGCTTCAGCTTTTAGTAATATATAGATTAAGATGATTGCACTATAGAGTCATAGGTATTAAAAGATGATTGCATTATTGACTCATAAAATAGATGCCTACAAAAGAGAAGGCGAAGGATGGCCCATAGTTGTATGATGCCAGTTGCTATCTCTTCGATCCATGGATCTTTTTCTCTCTTTGTTTTTTTGGTAATATGTCTGAAATATTCTTAGAGGAATGCCTCCAGACCATAACCACCACCTTATACTTTGTAGGGCTAGAGTTGCCATTGTTCACAAAGGTCAATGATCTGCTTATTTACTTTGATTTCAAGGAAACATTTAAAATATAAATGAAAACAAACCAACAGTAGTGCTCTTTCCACGTAAACTCACATGACTGAATTTAAAAATTTAACTAAAGGAACTTATTGTGCATTTTTCATACTTGAAGAGAACTTTCATGTTGATGATCATGACATATATTGGTTTGGGGAAAAAATATAGTTGCTCTTTTAATGGTTTTCAACTTACTATGAACATGATTTAGTATAAATGTGTCCACATCTTTATTTGATTAATCTTTAGTTGCATAAGAAAGTTAAGCTTAAAGTATGTAATATGGATATGTTTTGCACATTTTGATGAATCATTTTCCTTATATGTCTAATTGTAGGAAACAAAAAAAATTTGTTGTAGGAAAACCAAAGGGTGACAACTCCATCAACAATAAAAAAATAGAAGTAGCAGAAAGCTTAACTAATAATTCTCCATTTGCTTCCCTCATAATTGTTGAAGCTCAAATGCCAATCCAAATGCTTCACAAATAATTAAATAACTTAGCTTTCCTTCTTTTTTTTTTTTTTTTTCTTGAAGGAAACATATGTTTTATAGCAATTTCCTCAAGGATAAATTGTTGTTGGACAAAGCTTCATCCATCCACACTATCAAATTCGTCACAATTTGGGCATGCCTAGCCACTGTATGATTTTCCATGTTAACTTCTCTTTTTACAACAAAAACTACAAAGTGCTCAAAGTTGTTCAGTAATGGTCTTGCCTCCTCAATGATGTTTCTAACCATGTTGATCAATATCCATATGGATATGTAGCTGAATCACCTTCTAAAATATAAGCATTTTTCTGTTCTTCATGAGCAAAATTTCAGCAATGCAAAACAGCCACCAGCTCAACTTCTAGAGGATCTTTGAATTGTCTATTTTTTTTATGTGCTCAAATTTTGTCCCCATCCAATTCTAAAGTAGTAGACAGAGTGGACAGTATCAAAAGGGATCTTGCTGCACGTTTGTGTCTATAGTATGTTTTCTCCATTTATTATTTCACCTATTAGTGCACCCTATTTCTCAGCTGTTAGTGTAATGTCAATCCAATTGGTTCCATAATAGTGTCTGGAAATTAAGATATTTTTAGTCATTAATTAAAGTGAGATAACTTGCCAACTTTAAGCAACCTTGAATGTCATTAGCATTGCGGTGCACATTTCAATATTTAGTTACAAAAAGGAGGCTTTAGCATTTGTGGTGTACACATTAATGTTTAGATTAGTTTGTTAATCTTTAGAAAAAGTTTTTTTATTTTAAAAACAAATTTTTGTGTGTAATTAATCTTACATTTTTTTTTTTTTTGGAATAAATCCAGATTAAAACATTTGCAAAACTTTGCATACATCTATAGTTTCTTTTGTAGTCTCTCTTTCTTCTTATTTCTATGCCATTACTCTTTTGGATGCATCACTGTGCCTACATTTTGTTATAGTAATTTGAATTTTTGCTCAAAAAAAATGATACTTTTATCTAGCTATAGTTTGAATTTGGCATCTTTCCTTAGTTTCTCTTTGTTTGCATCATAATTGACTCCAAAAACCTGTATGTTTTTCTCTAACAAAATGAATTTTAATCTTATGTCTTTGGAATTGTATTTGTTGCTATAATACGCTTGAATTATGGATTATTATTTTAATTGCCTTGGTCATTACAGGATGATTTCAAAAGGGAAAGAACAACCAAAAGTTGAATTAATATGTGATCATACAATTATTTGTTGTGGCATTTCCTCCTCTCATAATTGTGGGTATGGGATGAAGACTATGTTATCTTTGTTTTGATCAATGAAAGACCTCGCACAATCAGAATGAGGAAGGGATGCAATGCTATAATGTCTTTATGTTTTGCTTTTGGTAGAATTTACATTTCTATAAACTAGATGTTTGGTCATACCTTGCCCTCTACTTAAAAGTTGAGACACAATGTCACTTAATTTGAAAAATATGTAATGTATTTCTAGTAAAAATGGTAGGTGTATTGTAGGACTATCAAGCCAAATTTGAATGCTGCCCAAAGGATAAAAAAAATAATAAATAAAGTTTACTAAGTGCTAAATTAGCCATGATAATTGATAATAAGATTAGATTTGGGATTGGTTTATAATTTGATGATTCTAACTAGAAATCACATCAGACTGGAATTGGGTTGAATAGAAAGTATTGACTTTAAAAAAAATAATAGAAAACTAACCCAAAAAAAAAAAATGCCTCTATGATATAAGTAGCTTTGTTAGGAATATCCCACGCATTGCGTGGGTTAAAGACTAGTACTATATATAATAGCAGAAGCTGAGATAAAGTGGATTCCTACAATTAAGGAGGTGCTGACAAATAGGAAAAGTATCCATCTAAATATCAGACACGTTTAAGTTAAAAAGCGATAAATTACATTGTTTGGTAATGCTACAACCATTTAAAATCCTCTCATTATAAATAACAAAAAAAAAAAAAAAACCAGTTAAAATTAATGAGTACATATAGATAGAAATAGAGAGAGGCGAAATCAAGAGAGAGGCTATGAAGACATAGAGGAAGAAAGAGGAAAAGAGAGAGGCGATGAAGACACGGTGAAAGAAATAGAAAAAGAGAGAGACGATCCTGCCTCCACCAGTCCCCTCGCCATACTCCGACTGCCAGAACTGCAGACACACAGTCTCTTCTGTTTCGATTCTCCTTTTCCTTCAACAAATTCAGCCGTTCTCTCTGTCTTTCTTAAAATCAAAAACCCTAACCATTGAGTTCTTTTTCCATCAGCCCAGCCTACACCCATATACCGTCGGGAAAACTCCACTTAAACATCATGTATCCATAGTTTGCAATCAGAGAATGTCTTTCAATTTCTCTACCGGTTATTTTTCTCTTTACTTTTCAGTTTGTGCATTAATTATTATCAGTTTTTTATAATTTGGCTGGATTCTTTTTTTATTTAACTTTCTGGGTTATATTTTTTATTAAGGAATTTGAGTTAGGTTTGGTTTTGTTTTGGGTATTTGGTTAAATTAATGTGTGGGTATCTATTTATAGTGTCCAGTTAAAAATAGAGCAATAGATTATTCTACAAAAAAATATAAGCCACACGAACAGGGTAGGAATAAATTATGGTAATTGGGCTTTTTTCCTTATCTAGGTATTTTAGAAGCATTGTTAAGTTGTTTAAACCCCTTAAACCCAAACAGATTAACCTAGATAATTAGCCAAGTGAAAATTAAACAAATCTAAGTTAACACATGTAAGTTCGTTTAGACCCCTGTAAAACTAGATTGTTTAACCTAATTAATTAACCAAGTGAATACTTAGGTTTATTATTCAGATCTAGGTTAAAACAATAACAATCATATCAAGTAAAGCAGTGGAAAATAAAGAACACAAAGATCTGATGACCCAGGAAAACCAAACTGGTAAAAAACCTGGGGAGGATTTAACCTAGCTATCCTCAAGGTAAAATAGCAAATCCACTAGAAAGAATTGAAGTTTACACAATAGAGACTTAAACCACTAACATCCTATTGCTACCTGCCTGTAGGAAACTTACTACCACGACCCCGTGATAGCTCTGAGACCACGAACTCCTTCTTTCCTTAATCTTTGCAAAACACAAACACCCACGTTTGTGACTTTGAGATCCCACTCAAAGGTTTAGCAACACAAACTCTCCCGTTTGTGACTCCAAGACCACCCTTGAAGGTTTAGATCATCAGCACCTTTGATGACTAGAGAAGGCAGCAGCTTCAACAATACCGAATCTTGAGATTCATCAAGGAACAATACCGGTAGAAGATATAAGAGAGGTTTTAGAAACAAAATCCTAAATACAAAAGAGGCACACTCTTTTCTCTCTAAAAAGCCTTGTAAAAAACGTGCTTAGGGTTTCCTTTATATAGTGGGAGAAGTAGATCTGAAACCCTAATCCTTAATGGGCTAGAACTGCTGTTTGGGTCAACTTAAAATTCTGCAGATACAACTTTCGATCGGTCGAGCCTGTTTTTCGATTGATCGAACTAGGAAATTTCTGAAATCTTTTTTCTGCAGCTTACATGTTCTTGTGTGCTCACGATTTGCCAATTGTTCTAAACTTTTAGAACCTAACAATCTCCCCCTTTGACAATTCGTGACAAAACTTTCATACAAAATGAAATATTAAAATACAAGAACAACCCAATACAATAAAATGCCCAATTACATCACAAATCCCAATCTAAGACTCATAACCTAGAAGTTGCCAAGAAGAGGTAGATTGTCTTGATCAGAATGCACCTGTCTTTCCTGAACACTCAACAAACACATCACCGCATGTGTGGAAAGAAAGACATAAAAACAAAATGAAACACAATATAAAAACAAAAATAAATTCTAACACTCCCCCTAAGTTAGATACAACAAAAAGTTTTTATATTCTCCCCCTTTCAAAAACAATTTTATCTCCCCCTAAACAAGATAAACAGGATTCCTACATTTCATCTATTTCTTCCATTTTTTGTCACGTATTGACAAAGACAACTCAAACAAAGAGTAGAGTGACAGTAAACATGAGAGAAAAAAGACAAAAAAAACCAAGGGAACATAAAACAGTTTAGCTTTATAGAAAATAGAGAGAACTCCCCCTATGAAGAGCAACAACTCCCCCTATGAACAACAAAGTCAAAAAAAAACTTTTCTTCCCCCTATAAAAATAGGAAAAACAAAACAAGTTTTGTGAAAAACAGTTTTGGGGAAAATTTAGGAGGTGGGGATAAATAAAAAACACACAATTCTAAAAAAAATGAGTTGAGGATACACATAAAAAAAAATATTCTCTCTTTCAATAAATGCAAATTTGACATTATGTGACCCATAAACAGTTGCATAAGTAGAGAAAATATTTGCACATTGATTATCCATCATATCTCTTAAGAAAAATATTTTCTGCAATTCACACATAAAAAATAGCATATACTAAAATGTACAAAGGACTCAAAAATTAATCAATCAATTTTTAAATCAAATTGAGTACCCAATTTAGCAAAGTATATGCATGTTATGTGTGAAAACAATGAGAAATATGACTGCAAAACTGCAAGATGGATACAGAAAACAATGCAACTCATGTGAATCCTAAACATAAATGATGCATGAAAAAAAATATTTGGTCAAAAACTCTAAAAATTGAAAAAATTTTAGTTTCGATCGATCGAGCATCGATCGAATACCAATTGAGTCAGACAGAATCAAACCAAAATTTTTATCGCAATTTCGATCGGTCGAGCAACAGCTTCGATCGGTCGAAATTCTAGAAAACTCAAATTTTTGAAAAACAGAACAATTTAATGCAGAAACTCCTCAAAGCACAATATTTCATGAATGAAATGCATGAGTATGAGACTGAAAGTTTTTCAAAAACGCATGAATTTAACCCAGATATTTCAAAATTAAGATTTTCAATCAATTTGTCCTTAAAACTCAAATTTTGCATCAAAATCAAGGAACATATAATCTTGGTTGGCCACAACAAAATCACACATAATAACATGTACAAAGTTTAGCAAATAATAACTTGTGTAGTGTGTGCAACTAGCAAAAGCTTGAAAGACATGTGAGGTGATATGCGAATAGTAATCAATCATAAAGTCTACAAAATTCATCACATAGAATTTGAAAGAGACTATCACCTAAAGAGTTACATCATATAACTCTCACATCTCCTAGAATAAAAACTTACAATCATGTAAGTTTCTTGATTTGCCTCATAATATACACACCAATGTAATTTAATTTTGAATTTATTATAGCCCAATAATGTACACACCAATTTTAACAATTTAACCGAGGCTACACCTTATGTTCTTTTTTTGCATGTACTACACTTTCTCGAGCACAAAATCTTACGATATGCACTAAGGTGTTCATGATTGGCTAGTAAACAATGGTGAGATGGTTATTTATGCCTTTCTCAATAAATTCAAATCCAACAATCAAAGGCATGTGACTTCAAGATCAAGATCATGTGATCAAAAACTATAAACATCTTCCCACACAACATGCACTACAAAGCTCAAACTAATAAAGTGCAATAAAATAAGCTCATCCAAGCTAAACAGAGTACATAAACATGTTATGTAAAGATAAATGGCCAACCTTTATTACAAATCCAAGATATATAATACAAAACACATAAAAATCTTTTTGGTTTAAACAAAATTTTATGACCAAAACTAAAAGCACACATTATGCTAAATAATTAAAAATGCAAATACAATGCATGACAATGCTTAACCAAGCTATAGAGGGTACATAAACAAGAAATATAAATTTCTTAATTAACCCTTGAGTACATGTACAAACTAGTACATACTCAAACAAAATTATAAATAGCTTAGCATTTATATAACATATGCTATTCAAGTTTCTCCACAATATCAAGCATGTTCTAAATCAAGAGAGATATCATAATTCATGCAATTCTCAAGAAAAATAAAGCTAGACACAAAATAAAATATTTTTGTCTTTTTGAAAATTTTCAATGTTTTTGGATTTAAAAAAAAAAAAAAAACAACAAAAGAAAAACAACTAAAAACAGAAACAAAACATGTCCACAAATAATTGAAAGAATTAAATCAGGGACAAGTCAACAACACTCACCTTAGAGAATCTTTTCTCACCCATATAGCACGAGTCTTCGGCTTTGTAGGTGAAAATCCATGTGAAGCAGAGTGTATTTGAGGGATTACACCAATTTTTTGAGAAAGACTGAAATCCTGCAAATTCCTTTCACAGGCCAACAAGCTTAAATTTTTCAAAAGCATATGAAACAATTTATTTGGACTCATGGCAGGAAAAATATCATCACATGTCCTAGATTGAAATACAGAATTTTTAAATTTCAATTTATGACAATTAGGACGAATGTGACCACGAACACCACAAAAGTGATAGACAGGAACAAATTTAGGAACATCAGTATTCCTAACAGCAAATATAGTCTCAGATTTTGGTTTTTGCCTCAACAAAGAACAATTTGGTCTAATATGACCAACAACACTACAAAGGTGACAAGTAGGTACAAAAACAGATTTGTTATGCACACTAGCAGTAGGTTTAGACATAGGTTTAGAAACTTCGGCGTCTATATCAGAACTTTTACCTTTGTCTAACCTTGCAAAATAAGCTTTGTCTTTATTATTCCTCTTGAAAGGAGGAATATAAACTTTTTTAGCTTTAGGCTTAAGAGAAACAGAAACACTTCTATTAACAACAGCAGGCTTGGTACTAGTCCAATTTTCAATTTTAGCCTTAGATTCAACTAACTCTTGTTCCAAGCTTTTCATCTTTTCATCTTGAGAGGAAATTTGATTTCTCAAAAATTCATTCTTTTTATTAGATTCATCTAATCTAACAATCAATTCCTCTTTTTTCAAGATTAGCCAATTTTAACTCTTCCTTGAATTTCTTAGCAATTTTCATAGATTTCAATAATTCTTTACAAAGAGTTTCACAGGCATCAATAAAATCAACAGAAACAACAATGTCCTTTTTATTCAAATCATCACAATAAAAAAAAGTAAGACACTTAAAATTATCCATGATAACAGGGATCAAGGATCAGCTCTTAGATCAAAAGATCTAAATCAAAAGGGCTACCCGCTCTAATACCACTTGTAAGCTCGTTTAGACCCCTGTAAAACTAGATTGTTTAACCTAATTAATTAACCAAGTGAATACTTAGGTTTATTATTCAGATCTAGGTTAAAACAATAACAATCATATCAAGTAAAGCAGTGGAAAATAAAGAACACAAAGATCTGATGACCCAGGAAAACCAAACTGGTAAAAAACCTGGGGAGGATTTAACCTAGCTATCCTCAAGGTAAAATAGCAAATCCACTAGAAAGAATTGAAGTTTACACAATAGAGACTTAAACCACTAACATCCTATTGCTACCTGCCTGTAGGAAACTTACTACCACGACCCCGTGATAGCTCTGAGACCACGAACTCCTTCTTTCCTTAATCTTTGCAAAACACAAACACCCACGTTTGTGACTTTGAGATCCCACTCAAAGGTTTAGCAACACAAACTCTCCCGTTTGTGACTCCAAGACCACCCTTGAAGGTTTAGATCATCAGCACCTTTGATGACTAGAGAAGGCAGCAGCTTCAACAATACCGAATCTTGAGATTCATCAAGGAACAATACCGGTAGAAGATATAAGAGAGGTTTTAGAAACAAAATCCTAAATACAAAAGAGGCACACTCTTTTCTCTCTAAAAAGCCTTGTAAAAAACGTGCTTAGGGTTTCCTTTATATAGTGGGAGAAGTAGATCTGAAACCCTAATCCTTAATGGGCTAGAACTGCTGTTTGGGTCAACTTAAAATTCTGCAGATACAACTTTCGATCGGTCGAGCCTGTTTTTCGATTGATCGAACTAGGAAATTTCTGAAATCTTTTTTCTGCAGCTTACATGTTCTTGTGTGCTCACGATTTGCCAATTGTTCTAAACTTTTAGAACCTAACAATCTCCCCCTTTGACAATTCGTGACAAAACTTTCATACAAAATGAAATATTAAAATACAAGAACAACCCAATACAATAAAATGCCCAATTACATCACAAATCCCAATCTAAGACTCATAACCTAGAAGTTGCCAAGAAGAGGTAGATTGTCTTGATCAGAATGCACCTGTCTTTCCTGAACACTCAACAAACACATCACCGCATGTGTGGAAAGAAAGACATAAAAACAAAATGAAACACAATATAAAAACAAAAATAAATTCTAACACTCCCCCTAAGTTAGATACAACAAAAAGTTTTTATATTCTCCCCCTTTCAAAAACAATTTTATCTCCCCCTAAACAAGATAAACAGGATTCCTACATTTCATCTATTTCTTCCATTTTTTGTCACGTATTGACAAAGACAACTCAAACAAAGAGTAGAGTGACAGTAAACATGAGAGAAAAAAGACAAAAAAAACCAAGGGAACATAAAACAGTTTAGCTTTATAGAAAATAGAGAGAACTCCCCCTATGAAGAGCAACAACTCCCCCTATGAACAACAAAGTCAAAAAAAAACTTTTCTTCCCCCTATAAAAATAGGAAAAACAAAACAAGTTTTGTGAAAAACAGTTTTGGGGAAAATTTAGGAGGTGGGGATAAATAAAAAACACACAATTCTAAAAAAAATGAGTTGAGGATACACATAAAAAAAAATATTCTCTCTTTCAATAAATGCAAATTTGACATTATGTGACCCATAAACAGTTGCATAAGTAGAGAAAATATTTGCACATTGATTATCCATCATATCTCTTAAGAAAAATATTTTCTGCAATTCACACATAAAAAATAGCATATACTAAAATGTACAAAGGACTCAAAAATTAATCAATCAATTTTTAAATCAAATTGAGTACCCAATTTAGCAAAGTATATGCATGTTATGTGTGAAAACAATGAGAAATATGACTGCAAAACTGCAAGATGGATACAGAAAACAATGCAACTCATGTGAATCCTAAACATAAATGATGCATGAAAAAAAATATTTGGTCAAAAACTCTAAAAATTGAAAAAATTTTAGTTTCGATCGATCGAGCATCGATCGAATACCAATTGAGTCAGACAGAATCAAACCAAAATTTTTATCGCAATTTCGATCGGTCGAGCAACAGCTTCGATCGGTCGAAATTCTAGAAAACTCAAATTTTTGAAAAACAGAACAATTTAATGCAGAAACTCCTCAAAGCACAATATTTCATGAATGAAATGCATGAGTATGAGACTGAAAGTTTTTCAAAAACGCATGAATTTAACCCAGATATTTCAAAATTAAGATTTTCAATCAATTTGTCCTTAAAACTCAAATTTTGCATCAAAATCAAGGAACATATAATCTTGGTTGGCCACAACAAAATCACACATAATAACATGTACAAAGTTTAGCAAATAATAACTTGTGTAGTGTGTGCAACTAGCAAAAGCTTGAAAGACATGTGAGGTGATATGCGAATAGTAATCAATCATAAAGTCTACAAAATTCATCACATAGAATTTGAAAGAGACTATCACCTAAAGAGTTACATCATATAACTCTCACATCTCCTAGAATAAAAACTTACAATCATGTAAGTTTCTTGATTTGCCTCATAATATACACACCAATGTAATTTAATTTTGAATTTATTATAGCCCAATAATGTACACACCAATTTTAACAATTTAACCGAGGCTACACCTTATGTTCTTTTTTTGCATGTACTACACTTTCTCGAGCACAAAATCTTACGATATGCACTAAGGTGTTCATGATTGGCTAGTAAACAATGGTGAGATGGTTATTTATGCCTTTCTCAATAAATTCAAATCCAACAATCAAAGGCATGTGACTTCAAGATCAAGATCATGTGATCAAAAACTATAAACATCTTCCCACACAACATGCACTACAAAGCTCAAACTAATAAAGTGCAATAAAATAAGCTCATCCAAGCTAAACAGAGTACATAAACATGTTATGTAAAGATAAATGGCCAACCTTTATTACAAATCCAAGATATATAATACAAAACACATAAAAATCTTTTTGGTTTAAACAAAATTTTATGACCAAAACTAAAAGCACACATTATGCTAAATAATTAAAAATGCAAATACAATGCATGACAATGCTTAACCAAGCTATAGAGGGTACATAAACAAGAAATATAAATTTCTTAATTAACCCTTGAGTACATGTACAAACTAGTACATACTCAAACAAAATTATAAATAGCTTAGCATTTATATAACATATGCTATTCAAGTTTCTCCACAATATCAAGCATGTTCTAAATCAAGAGAGATATCATAATTCATGCAATTCTCAAGAAAAATAAAGCTAGACACAAAATAAAATATTTTTGTCTTTTTGAAAATTTTCAATGTTTTTGGATTTAAAAAAAAAAAAAAAACAACAAAAGAAAAACAACTAAAAACAGAAACAAAACATGTCCACAAATAATTGAAAGAATTAAATCAGGGACAAGTCAACAACACTCACCTTAGAGAATCTTTTCTCACCCATATAGCACGAGTCTTCGGCTTTGTAGGTGAAAATCCATGTGAAGCAGAGTGTATTTGAGGGATTACACCAATTTTTTGAGAAAGACTGAAATCCTGCAAATTCCTTTCACAGGCCAACAAGCTTAAATTTTTCAAAAGCATATGAAACAATTTATTTGGACTCATGGCAGGAAAAATATCATCACATGTCCTAGATTGAAATACAGAATTTTTAAATTTCAATTTATGACAATTAGGACGAATGTGACCACGAACACCACAAAAGTGATAGACAGGAACAAATTTAGGAACATCAGTATTCCTAACAGCAAATATAGTCTCAGATTTTGGTTTTTGCCTCAACAAAGAACAATTTGGTCTAATATGACCAACAACACTACAAAGGTGACAAGTAGGTACAAAAACAGATTTGTTATGCACACTAGCAGTAGGTTTAGACATAGGTTTAGAAACTTCGGCGTCTATATCAGAACTTTTACCTTTGTCTAACCTTGCAAAATAAGCTTTGTCTTTATTATTCCTCTTGAAAGGAGGAATATAAACTTTTTTAGCTTTAGGCTTAAGAGAAACAGAAACACTTCTATTAACAACAGCAGGCTTGGTACTAGTCCAATTTTCAATTTTAGCCTTAGATTCAACTAACTCTTGTTCCAAGCTTTTCATCTTTTCATCTTGAGAGGAAATTTGATTTCTCAAAAATTCATTCTTTTTATTAGATTCATCTAATCTAACAATCAATTCCTCTTTTTTCAAGATTAGCCAATTTTAACTCTTCCTTGAATTTCTTAACAATTTTCATAGATTTCAATAATTCTTTACAAAGAGTTTCACAGGCATCAATAAAATCAACAGAAACAACAATGTCCTTTTTATTCAAATCATCACAATAAAAAACAGTAAGACACTTAAAATTATCCATGATAACAGGGATCAAGGATCAGCTCTTAGATCAAAAGATCTAAATCAAAAGGGCTACCCGCTCTAATACCACTTGTAAGCTCGTTTAGACCCCTGTAAAACTAGATTGTTTAACCTAATTAATTAACCAAGTGAATACTTAGGTTTATTATTCAGATCTAGGTTAAAACAATAACAATCATATCAAGTAAAGCAGTGGAAAATAAAGAACACAAAGATCTGATGACCCAGGAAAACCAAACTGGTAAAAAACCTGGGGAGGATTTAACCTAGCTATCCTCAAGGTAAAATAGCAAATCCACTAGAAAGAATTGAAGTTTACACAATAGAGACTTAAACCACTAACATCCTATTGCTACCTGCCTGTAGGAAACTTACTACCACGACCCCGTGATAGCTCTGAGACCACGAACTCCTTCTTTCCTTAATCTTTGCAAAACACAAACACCCACGTTTGTGACTTTGAGATCCCACTCAAAGGTTTAGCAACACAAACTCTCCCGTTTGTGACTCCAAGACCACCCTTGAAGGTTTAGATCATCAGCACCTTTGATGACTAGAGAAGGCAGCAGCTTCAACAATACCGAATCTTGAGATTCATCAAGGAACAATACCGGTAGAAGATATAAGAGAGGTTTTAGAAACAAAATCCTAAATACAAAAGAGGCACACTCTTTTCTCTCTAAAAAGCCTTGTAAAAAACGTGCTTAGGGTTTCCTTTATATAGTGGGAGAAGTAGATCTGAAACCCTAATCCTTAATGGGCTAGAACTGCTGTTTGGGTCAACTTAAAATTCTGCAGATACAACTTTCGATCGGTCGAGCCTGTTTTTCGATTGATCGAACTAGGAAATTTCTGAAATCTTTTTTCTGCAGCTTACATGTTCTTGTGTGCTCACGATTTGCCAATTGTTCTAAACTTTTAGAACCTAACAATCTCCCCCTTTGACAATTCGTGACAAAACTTTCATACAAAATGAAATATTAAAATACAAGAACAACCCAATACAATAAAATGCCCAATTACATCACAAATCCCAATCTAAGACTCATAACCTAGAAGTTGCCAAGAAGAGGTAGATTGTCTTGATCAGAATGCACCTGTCTTTCCTGAACACTCAACAAACACATCACCGCATGTGTGGAAAGAAAGACATAAAAACAAAATGAAACACAATATAAAAACAAAAATAAATTCTAACACTCCCCCTAAGTTAGATACAACAAAAAGTTTTTATATTCTCCCCCTTTCAAAAACAATTTTATCTCCCCCTAAACAAGATAAACAGGATTCCTACATTTCATCTATTTCTTCCATTTTTTGTCACGTATTGACAAAGACAACTCAAACAAAGAGTAGAGTGACAGTAAACATGAGAGAAAAAAGACAAAAAAAACCAAGGGAACATAAAACAGTTTAGCTTTATAGAAAATAGAGAGAACTCCCCCTATGAAGAGCAACAACTCCCCCTATGAACAACAAAGTCAAAAAAAAACTTTTCTTCCCCCTATAAAAATAGGAAAAACAAAACAAGTTTTGTGAAAAACAGTTTTGGGGAAAATTTAGGAGGTGGGGATAAATAAAAAACACACAATTCTAAAAAAAATGAGTTGAGGATACACATAAAAAAAAATATTCTCTCTTTCAATAAATGCAAATTTGACATTATGTGACCCATAAACAGTTGCATAAGTAGAGAAAATATTTGCACATTGATTATCCATCATATCTCTTAAGAAAAATATTTTCTGCAATTCACACATAAAAAATAGCATATACTAAAATGTACAAAGGACTCAAAAATTAATCAATCAATTTTTAAATCAAATTGAGTACCCAATTTAGCAAAGTATATGCATGTTATGTGTGAAAACAATGAGAAATATGACTGCAAAACTGCAAGATGGATACAGAAAACAATGCAACTCATGTGAATCCTAAACATAAATGATGCATGAAAAAAAATATTTGGTCAAAAACTCTAAAAATTGAAAAAATTTTAGTTTCGATCGATCGAGCATCGATCGAATACCAATTGAGTCAGACAGAATCAAACCAAAATTTTTATCGCAATTTCGATCGGTCGAGCAACAGCTTCGATCGGTCGAAATTCTAGAAAACTCAAATTTTTGAAAAACAGAACAATTTAATGCAGAAACTCCTCAAAGCACAATATTTCATGAATGAAATGCATGAGTATGAGACTGAAAGTTTTTCAAAAACGCATGAATTTAACCCAGATATTTCAAAATTAAGATTTTCAATCAATTTGTCCTTAAAACTCAAATTTTGCATCAAAATCAAGGAACATATAATCTTGGTTGGCCACAACAAAATCACACATAATAACATGTACAAAGTTTAGCAAATAATAACTTGTGTAGTGTGTGCAACTAGCAAAAGCTTGAAAGACATGTGAGGTGATATGCGAATAGTAATCAATCATAAAGTCTACAAAATTCATCACATAGAATTTGAAAGAGACTATCACCTAAAGAGTTACATCATATAACTCTCACATCTCCTAGAATAAAAACTTACAATCATGTAAGTTTCTTGATTTGCCTCATAATATACACACCAATGTAATTTAATTTTGAATTTATTATAGCCCAATAATGTACACACCAATTTTAACAATTTAACCGAGGCTACACCTTATGTTCTTTTTTTGCATGTACTACACTTTCTCGAGCACAAAATCTTACGATATGCACTAAGGTGTTCATGATTGGCTAGTAAACAATGGTGAGATGGTTATTTATGCCTTTCTCAATAAATTCAAATCCAACAATCAAAGGCATGTGACTTCAAGATCAAGATCATGTGATCAAAAACTATAAACATCTTCCCACACAACATGCACTACAAAGCTCAAACTAATAAAGTGCAATAAAATAAGCTCATCCAAGCTAAACAGAGTACATAAACATGTTATGTAAAGATAAATGGCCAACCTTTATTACAAATCCAAGATATATAATACAAAACACATAAAAATCTTTTTGGTTTAAACAAAATTTTATGACCAAAACTAAAAGCACACATTATGCTAAATAATTAAAAATGCAAATACAATGCATGACAATGCTTAACCAAGCTATAGAGGGTACATAAACAAGAAATATAAATTTCTTAATTAACCCTTGAGTACATGTACAAACTAGTACATACTCAAACAAAATTATAAATAGCTTAGCATTTATATAACATATGCTATTCAAGTTTCTCCACAATATCAAGCATGTTCTAAATCAAGAGAGATATCATAATTCATGCAATTCTCAAGAAAAATAAAGCTAGACACAAAATAAAATATTTTTGTCTTTTTGAAAATTTTCAATGTTTTTGGATTTAAAAAAAAAAAAAAAACAACAAAAGAAAAACAACTAAAAACAGAAACAAAACATGTCCACAAATAATTGAAAGAATTAAATCAGGGACAAGTCAACAACACTCACCTTAGAGAATCTTTTCTCACCCATATAGCACGAGTCTTCGGCTTTGTAGGTGAAAATCCATGTGAAGCAGAGTGTATTTGAGGGATTACACCAATTTTTTGAGAAAGACTGAAATCCTGCAAATTCCTTTCACAGGCCAACAAGCTTAAATTTTTCAAAAGCATATGAAACAATTTATTTGGACTTATGGCAGGAAAAATATCATCACATGTCCTAGATTGAAATACAGAATTTTTAAATTTCAATTTATGACAATTAGGACGAATGTGACCACGAACACCACAAAAGTGATAGACAGGAACAAATTTAGGAACATCAGTATTCCTAACAGCAAATATAGTCTCAGATTTTGGTTTTTGCCTCAACAAAGAACAATTTGGTCTAATATGACCAACAACACTACAAAGGTGACAAGTAGGTACAAAAACAGATTTGTTATGCACACTAGCAGTAGGTTTAGACATAGGTTTAGAAACTTCGGCGTCTATATCAGAACTTTTACCTTTGTCTAACCTTGCAAAATAAGCTTTGTCTTTATTATTCCTCTTGAAAGGAGGAATATAAACTTTTTTAGCTTTAGGCTTAAGAGAAACAGAAACACTTCTATTAACAACAGCAGGCTTGGTACTAGTCCAATTTTCAATTTTAGCCTTAGATTCAACTAACTCTTGTTCCAAGCTTTTCATCTTTTCATCTTGAGAGGAAATTTGATTTCTCAAAAATTCATTCTTTTTATTAGATTCATCTAATCTAACAATCAATTCCTCTTTTTTCAAGATTAGCCAATTTTAACTCTTCCTTGAATTTCTTAGCAATTTTCATAGATTTCAATAATTCTTTACAAAGAGTTTCACAGGCATCAATAAAATCAACAGAAACAACAATGTCCTTTTTATTCAAATCTTCACAATAAAAAACAGTAAGACACTTAAAATTATCCATGATAACAGGGATCAAGGATCAGCTCTTAGATCAAAAGATCTAAATCAAAAGGGCTACCCGCTCTAATACCACTTGTAAGCTCGTTTAGACCCCTGTAAAACTAGATTGTTTAACCTAATTAATTAACCAAGTGAATACTTAGGTTTATTATTCAGATCTAGGTTAAAACAATAACAATCATATCAAGTAAAGCAACGGAAAATAAAGAACACAAAGATCTGATGACCCAGGAAAACCAAACCGGTAAAAAACCTGGGGAGGATTTAACCTAGCTATCCTCAAGGTAAAATAGTAAATCCACTAGAAAGAATTGAAGTTTACACAATAGAGACTTAGACCACTAACATCCTATTGCTACCTGTCTGTAGGAAACTTACTACCATGATCCCATGATAGCTCCGAGACCACGAACTCCTTCTTTTCTTAATCTTTGCAAAACACAAACACCCACGTTTGTGACTTTGAGATTCCACTCAAAGGTTTAGCAACACAAACTCTCCTGTTTGTGACTCCAAGACCACCCTTGAAGGTTTAGATCATCAGCACCTTTGATGACTAGAGAAGGCAGCAACTTTAACAATACCGAATCTTGAGATTCATCAAGGAACAATACCGGTAGAAGATATAAGAGAGGTTTTAGGAACAAAACCCTAAATACAAAAGAGGCACACTCTTTTCTCTCTAAAAATCCTTGTAAAAAACGTGCTTAGGGTTTTCTTTATATAGTGGGAGAAGTAGATCTGAAACCCTAATCCTTAATGGGCTAGAACTGTTGTTTGGGCCAACTTAAAATTCTGCAGATACGACTTTCGATCGGTCGAGCCTGTTTTTCGATAGATCGAACCAGACAATTTCTGAAATCTTTTTCTGCAGCTTACATGTTCTTGTGTGCTCACGATTTGTCAATTATTCTAAACTTTTAGAATTTAACAACACAAATATATCATATCATGTAAAAGTACGGAATAATAAAGAACACATGATATGATGACCCAGGAAACCAAACCAGTAAAAACCTGGGAAGGATTTAACCTAGCTATCCTCAAGGTAAAACGAATTCACTATGAAAGAATTGAAGTTTACACAATAGAGACTTAGACCGCTAACATCCTATTGCTACCTGCCTGTAGGAAACTTACTACCACGACCACATGACAGCTCCGAGACCACAGACTCCTTCTTTCCTTGAATTCTCAGCAAAGCACAAGCACACCTGCTTGTATATCTTGAAGCTCTTTGATTCTGCAACTGTATGATTTACCAATCTCTAGACTTGAATCTAGAATTTGGAAACCCTAAGTATATGTGAAGGTAAACACCTCTAGATCTAACAATTAGATTCACAAACACAGCAAAACAGAACTCTAAAAACGTGGCTAGGGTTTTCCCTTATATACTTAGGGCAAAACATAAAACCCTACATGTTAAATGAGCTAGGGCTGAGTTGGAAAATTCTGCAGAAAAATGATCTGCACGACTTTCGATCGATTGAGTCTAATTCTCGATCGATCGAGCTTGATAGATCTGCACAGTGAATTCTGCAGTAACTCGATTCCAACTTTACATAATAAGACATACTTTGAGCAAGTCTAAAAACAAGACTAAAGATTGTTTTGATCATGGTTTGCCAACATTACAAATTGAAGTTCTAATACATTAGTTCCTAATTCCTTAGAACCTAACAAGCATTAATGTGGATCTCTTTGAGGGATGCTGTTATGATCTAGGTTTTTTGATTAGGAGTAGTTTTGTTTAATTAGTTTAAATAGATGGGTTAGATTTGGGTTTGAGGGATTTTGGTTAGAAGTTGTTTTGTTTAGGGTATCTGAACGCAGAGTGTTTGTTAAAATGCCTAGGTGTTTTGCTCTTCTTTTTCTTCTTTTTTTAGAATTTGGTTTTTGATAACATACCTCCTATTTCATTTTGCCAGCCCCTAATAGAAATGAATAATAGGATGAAATTACAATTTAACTTTAACTTTTGTGATTTTACTTTACTATCATATAAATCTCCACGTGGAAAAAAGCCTAACTGAGGAAGAAGCTTAGTTGGTTCTAAGTAGTAATGGAAGTAGTAAAAGTAGAATGCATAGATCTTTTTAATGCTCTCTGATTTTTTATTATTTTGTTGCTTATTGTGTCGATGTTAAGGACTTAATGTCAAATTTATTTTGTACAAGTAGAGAGATATCACCCCATTGGATGTGAATGGCAATGTTGGGGTCTCAGACAAAGATGGTGAGGTACATGTCCTTGATATTAAGGTTTCTAATTTCTTTTTATATCAAGTAGTGATAGTTAGTTTCTTTGAAAGCACTCAAACTTAGTTTTGTTTGTAGAAAAAATTAAGCAAAAAAGGACTGCTAATTTATTGGTTTCAGTTTTGTTCAATAGTTTTATTTGTTACTTTAATTTTTTTTTTCTTTTCAATTATTGTGCAAAGTTTAGTCCTTTTTCCATAAGGATTATGTCAATGATATGCCTTTATAAATATATATATATATATATATCCGTACTGATGAATCACCTATGGTGGAGTTTTATGCTTTAAAACATTGAAACAGTGAAAGCTAATCGCAAGCAACATATGCAATTAGTACTTTCCTAAGTCCAACAATTTCTTCTTTTCTATTTTGTTTAGTGACATTTAGTGCTGCCACTATTTAACTAAAAGTGAGTTGGTACTTCCTTTTTTTTGTTTTATTGAAATTATTTGCAATCTGTGGAGTTGAAAATAAATGTTACGTTAATGGAAAATTGTTTTGATGTATCATGTAACTTCAATTTGTTTCACTCAAGGACAATTAGTGGTGCCCCTATTTAACTTCAATTGAGTTTTGTTTTATTGAAGTCATCTACAATTTGTGGAGTTGAGGATAAATGTTATGTTATTTGAAAATTTTTATTGATGTAGCATGCAACTAATTAGCAAATGCCATTAGTATTTTAAGCAATTCTAATTGAAAATTTAAATGCAATTCTTTTTAGTAGATAAAAAGATGTTACTTCATGTTATTACTTTAACATATGTTTCACATTCATGTTCACCGTGGTTAACATGTTTATATACACTGTAGCATTTATCCGTGTATGTATAAATTAATGAATTTTGTGGGGGATGGTTGAGCAATTATGATTTTTGCACCTCTACTTATGGCTACAAAATCATTATTCCTATTGCATTCTATGAGAGTAGTAAAATAAATTATTTCATAGAGAATCCCTATAGGCTTTAAACACTTATATTTTGGTTGAGTTATATAATTTCTTATATGAATGCAAATGGAGCCTTAATTTAATCATATTGTACATCATTCTTCAATATTAAAAAAAAAAAAAAAAAAAAAACCTCTTTATAGTTTCTTTTAAGTGGTTTCTATCCGGTATTGTATAAATTTATTTTAGAAGTTAATGGATACAATCTTAATTTTTGTCAAGTTTCTTAGAAGTGCATCACACTTTTTAGATGAATTTTTCCCACTTGGAATTTGTTGAATATAATATGGGAAACATATCATTTGGGTTCTACAACTATTTTGCTCTTGAGGAAATTTTCTTGAGGTTAGGTAGAAATTTTTATAATTGTAATTGTCTTATCAAAGTTGGTGCTAAATTTGATGTCTAAACTTCTTGAATATTTACAGTTTTAATTTAGCCTTATTTTATTTTTCTCTTTTGGATAAATTAGCTTCATTTGATCTAAATTATAGCTTCATTTGACCTACTTCTTCTCAGATGAAGAAGTTTTAAGACAGAAAACATAAAGCTGACAACAACCAAGTTGGCTTCTCCACCAAATTTCTTCCAAGGATATTCTCATCATTCTCTTTTTAACTTTCTTTTTTTGGCTAATATTTTGTATCCATCACAGGGGATGTTACCAACCACTTTAGTTGCTTATAATATACTTGAAAGAAATATATTTGTAAAAAGCATATTGTTTTGGAAATTATAGTTGTAATTATACTTTCTAAACCTATTTATTTTTATCTATTTCTAATTAATTATTGTTATCAAAATTCTATCAGATATCTCCTCATTATCAGTAATTTAAGTTGCTTCATTCGTTGAACCAATCTTTTTTTTTTTTCAAAAATTCAGCTTATTAGTTATTAATGCAGTTCATAAATATACTATAATCCAATCATTTATAAATATGATTGTGATAGTTATCTATGTATTTAATTTGAAATTCATACTAGGTGTTATTTATCACATGTTACTCCTCTTTATAATTTGGTTCCCTATGTTCTTTTTATTTCCTTGTTTACAAGTTCTTTGAGGGCTTCTTTTTTTAATTATTTTTCCTGGGATTCTTTTTTAATTATTTTTCCTGGGATTGTGATGTAAAGGTCAAAGAGTTCACAAATTACAGTGATTGAGGCATGTAATTGCATTACAATGAATATCATAATTTAATGGTAAGTTTAGGGATTTTCCCCTTTGTTTCTATTGATTTTTAAAATATATATATATATATATATATTTTTTTCAAATATGTAATAAAATGCAAACTTGGCAAAGAAACAGGAAATTAGGAGCAATGGGCATTTTGATCTTTGAAACTTATTTCTCTGCATCTTGCCATCCTATATCTACAGTAAGCTTTTTGTAGCAGGCATTATTCTTTTGATGGACAATTTCTACTTGAGCATAATTTGGTTTTAATGCTCAATTGAGAAATTTTTAATTTGCAAATTCTATTAAATAGCTTACTTGCTGCAAGTATTTTGATCTTTGCTAATTTTTATGTTTTGTGTCATACTATTTTCAATCTTAATGCAATTTTCAATTTTAGGTTGTTTAAGTTAGACTAATAGAACCACAAAAATGCAAGAGTTAGGGAGAGCAAAAGTAGTTGCTTTGTTTTTGGAAGGGATTGTGTTATTTTTTTAGTCTGTTTTGGGTTAGATTTTTGGTCTTTTAGGTATGAGAGCTATTTATGGGACAATCAATAATGGTATTGGTGTAGTGTTGATGCATATGATGAGGCTTGAAATGAAGATGAAATGCATTGTCCCAGTTGTTATGGCTAGAATGCTTGGTTATGCACATTTTGATTGGTATACCAATTGTATCATTATTGGTGATGCTGGTGTTAGGTAAGTTTATAAATTTTTATTTTTGTATATTTAATTTTATACAAGTATACTAAATTGTGCATTCAGTTTTTCAGTGGGCTTGCTATTTGGGGTTGGTTTTTAAAGTTAATTGTTGCTCATGCTTCAATTTCAAACCACCTATTAATTTATTTACTTAGTTATATCTTGATTCAATTTGCATAGGTAGTTTACATTTGTTCTAGAGTTCACTTTTGGCGTTGACTCCACTAATTCTAAGTTCTAACTCTGTCCATTGCGTTTGGATCTAGCATGCAGTTAACAATTTGAACTTGTTTAAATTAGATGAGCTTGGCTCATTGGTGTGGTAAGCTTGACATATTAACATGGGAAAACATTCTGTTTTTTCACTCTTCATTGGAAATTGAAGAGTGAAAAAACAGAATGTTTTCAAAGTATATGCTATGATTTAAGGCAATGTTTTATCTTTATAAATCCAAAACTTATTATTAAAAAAAAAAAAAAAAGAAATCACCCCAACATAAAAGGGCTTTAGTTTGTGGTTAATTTGCTTTGGGTTGGTGCCTGTGTTTTTCTATGACATATGATGCTCACTATGTGCTTCATATTTTGTTTCTAGATGGACACTATTGTAACATAAGGTATATATTTTTTAAATTCTATATAAGATAATTGGAGTTGATTTTAAATGGAGTGATATTGTATTTTATAGATAGCAATCCTACAAGTAGGACAAATGAGGGGCTATACAACATACCCTTGGCGAATTTTGAATTTTAATGTATTGTTATACTAACTTAATTGTTTTCTAATTCATAAAATGATCCCGCGCATTGCGCGGGTCAAATGCTAGTTGTAAGGACACAAATCGTGGGTTGGGCCTTTGAACAGAATAAGTTGGGGCCCAAGCTATATATGGTATCCTTAAAATGAATTTGTAAAGAAAGTGGGCTGAAGAATACTTGACTGAATTCGTGTGAGTTGGAGGCCCAAGTATGATTATGACCAAATTTGTATTGATAAGATATTTGATTGTTACAGTGTTCTTCTCGGCATTATCCGAGGAGTATGCTTATACAAATGCTATGAATACTTCTCTTTTTCTCTCTCTCTCTCTTGATTGTTATCCTCCCTTTCTTTTTCCTCTCTCCTTCTATTTATATGCCCTTCCTCTCCTACGTGGGCTCTTTTTTTTATATACTTGTCCCATCAACCCCCCTCTGGAGTCTTCATTTGGCAGCTGCAAAGGATGAAGGTCACTGTTTAGGTGTCTTTTCCCATTAATGCGGCCATGATGTTAGTTGCAGGATCATAAATGCAGTGGCAGCAGCCTTTTACTTAATATCTGATCCTCGCCACATGTCCTTTTTGTCCATATAAATCAGGGGATTTTTCGGGGGAGCTAGGATTGACGTTGGAGCATTCATCCTTGACACCCTTTTAACGATCCGAGCAGGCAAGGCTCCTCGGACTAGTCCTTCTTCCGTACGACTTACACTTCAGAATCCAACTGGGCGGGACAAATCCCTCGAGGTTTGTTGTCCTCGGATGTATAAATCTCCTCGGACAGGCCCACGGTTCAAGATCTGGCATTGGGCCTTTTACCCCTACAATAGCCCCTCAAAATTCTGGTTTTCTTCTCTTATCCGAGGAGAAAGGCGGGGTTTTGATTTCTGCAAGGGTGAAACCCATCAAACCCCTTAACTAATCCACGTGGAGGCGTTGTTTCGCGAGACTTTCGATTTCCAAACACGCTTCGGAAATTGTAGCGTGTCATTTATAGCTCTGGGTGGCGCCCTGTCTCCTTGATCAACGGTGAGATGCAAATCGTGTGACTGAGATTTCTTCGTGAATTTGAGAGCGGGATAACTCCCACTCATTTTCCTCCACTATATAAGGGGCTCTGAAGGAGCGGTTTGATTCATTTGATACATCAGAGTTTTCGAATATCCTAGCCCTACTATATCACCCGTACTAATAGCTTCCGAGCACAATTTCACGAAGTATCTTAGATTTTCAGAAGTCACCAAACCAAAAATACCCACTGATCTTGTAAGTACTTGGTTTCCAAGTCTCTTTTCTTCTCGGCTGAGCACCTCGGCCGTTATCTTGTTACGTTTCTTTGCCTTAGGAGAGTCTCGTAGCACCCTTTTAGACATCGATATGGGTAGGTTTAAAAATTTAGTCGATACCCCTGTGGCCGTAGAGATTTTTAAGGCGAAGTATAACATTCCCGAGGGGGTTAGCCTCCGTTACTGTCCACTGGAGAACATTTTAACCTCTAGGAAGACCGGTGAGGTGGTTATTCCTGTAATCGCCTTTCTGGAGGGGGTAATGACCATTCCTATGGGTAGCGTTACTAGGGAATACCTTAGGAATCACAGACTGTGCCCACACCAATGTGCCGCTAATATGTTTAGGGTCTTGGGTTGTGTAGACGCCCTTAACGAGATGATGGGTCTACAGCTTACCTGGCATGACGTCGTACATATGTACGAATGTCATTCCTTGAAGGAGGGGGGGTACTACTTGAAGTCCCGATCTCCCGTCGTGAGGATGATATCGTGCCTTCCGAAGTCCAACAAGGGCATGAAGGACGATTACGTCATCGTCTTCGGGGCGTGGCATGACGGTCATCATTGTCCGACCACGGAGGGGGAGCCAGGTGGGGTATTTTAGGACTAGATTAAGATAATCATAGGGATTGTGGTTTAGATTTCATTTTATTTTACTGCGTATGTGTTTGGTTTAAAGGTGTGATGATGAACCTTGTGTTTTTCTTTTGATTGTGGCTGCAGATAGACGGTTTGTCGCGCCCAAACTCAGTCTCGTGAACGTGCTCGGCCTAAACCATCTGCTACGATCCGAGGTATTTGCCCACTCGGACGGCCAGCTGCGCGCCGTCCACCTGATATTGGATTTCGCTCCAATATCGGATAATTTCCAAGAGGTCGAGGATTCCATCCGAGCGGGGGACAAGAGACTTCGTCGGATAGATGTTTCTCGGCCTGGTTTTTTGGCAAACAAAGACCTTCCTCCGGTTCCTTGGCTGCTTCAACAAGTTGCCCCTCAGCCCGTTATACCAAGGGAGGAGTCTATTACCTCTCCACCATCTTTGGACACGGAGATAGACCAGTTCCATTTCGAAGAGAAGGAAGAAGCGCAGACCAAACCCCTTAGCCCTCAAAGTTTTGAAACTTCAGAAGACGCCGAGGAAATGCCTTTGCAGAGAAAGGGACTGAAAGCCCTCATGGCAGGGCGGAATGCGGGTTCTTCGTCCAAGGAGGCCCCCAAAGAGAAAGAGGTTGGCAAATTGCCTCCCCCTCCTCCTCCCTCTACTGCAGCACTCGGCCTTCTCCCCATACCGGACCTGAAGAGGAAGAAGAAGGTCGTGGATTTGGATACCGAGGAGGGTGAAGTATCCCCTCGGCAGCAAAAAGGGGCAAAACAACAAAAAAGTGGGGAGAGATGATAGGAGGGGTTCCCCACCCAGACTTCGGAGTGACCCCCATCCGAGGGAGGCTCAGCAACCCCCGGCCTGGGCTCCGCAGTTGGATCTGGATAGGGCTCCCATTCTCGCTACCGCATCCATACGGGAGTTCCAAGGCGGGCATTTGGGCTACATTGCCAAGGCCTTAGAGCGCCCACTGCTCTTGCCGCAAGACATGGATGCGGTGAGGTCCTGGAGGCAGGCCGATCTATTTATGTCCATGAAGAGGGACTTGGCCATGGTAAGTTCTTGGTCACGTCGATGCACACAGGATTTGTTTATGTTTAAACTGTGTAACTTAGTTATCTTTGTGGTGATGTAATTTCGTTTTTCCTTACTGTGCAGCTCACCCAGCAGATCTACATGGCAGAGGATTGGGTTAGGGATGCCCGTAATTTGGCCAGGGCCGAGACCCAATCTCGTAAGGAAGTAGAAAAAAGCCTGGGGGAGCTACAGCATTTGAAGCTGGAGTTAGCCAAGAAGCTAACTGTTGAAGAAAGAGAGAGAAGGAGCGCGGAAGCTGGGCTGAAGAGTGCCCAAGACCGGGCTGAAGATCAGCGAAAAAAGTTGCACATGACGGAAATAGAGCTGGCAACTGAGAGACAGCTGGTCTTGGAGCTTCATGCCCGAGCTGAGAGGGCCGAGAAGGTTGAAAAGAAAGCTCTGGAGGCACTGAGGGCTGCCGAGGCCGAGAAGGAGGCCGAATACCTCCGCGGCATCGAGGAAACAGAAAAAAGGCTCGCGGAGGAGGTCACCGAAGTTTGCAGGGATTACTGCCAGTCCACCTGGGAGGAGGCCCTAAACATGGCCGAGGTCCCAGCCAACTCGGAGCTTAGGCAGCCGGGGAAAACGTACTTCCACCCAGACCTCGCCTTACCCCCGACTGACCCCTCCTCCTCGCCGCGCGCCCCGGAGCAAATGGGCCAAGCACTCGTCCCACTGGAGTTCGCGCAAGAGATTCAGGAGGAACAAGTTGCTCCGGGTGCCGCTTCTGTGACCGCGGATGCCATCAAGGCTAAGGAAGCAGTTCCCTCAGTGACCGAGCCGAGTGGTCATGATAGCGCTCCTTCTTAGGCCGACCAGGCAGAAGACTAGGGTTTAGTTATCTGTAGTTGTAGTTAGTTTTTTTTTGTAACAACCACTTCAGGTGGTGAGCTAATGTAACTTTCCTTTCCTTTTAATGAGAATGTTTTGTTTATCTTCTTCTGTTTCCAGTTTCATTCATTTGCTTATTTTGTTTCGAAGTCCTTACGCCTATGGAAAGTTTAAGTCCACAGAATGAAGTAGTAATAGAAATAAACCTGTATTCCCACATAATAAAGAGGACAACGGGGATATGAAAGCCTTAATGACGACAGTAAAATCGTTCAACCAATTCAACCCTATCTTAATAAATTTGAACAAGTTCAAACAAACGTGCTCCCTAACACTTAGAAGTGTTAATTTACCCAAGGTAGGTGGTCCGAGGGGCCAGGCCTGACCAAGGTTCTGTTTAACACTTAGTAGTATTAATTTACCCAAGGTGTGTGGTCCGAGGGACCAGGCACGACCAAGGTTCTGTTTAATACTTAGGAGTGTTAATTTACCCAAGGTAGGTGGTCCGAGGGGCCAGACCTGACCAAGGTTCTGTTTAACACTTAGTAGTATTAATTTACCCAAGGTGTGTGGTCCGAGGGACCGAGCACAACTAAGGTTCTGTATAATGCTTAGGAGTGTTAATTTACCCAAGGTAGGTGGTCCGAGGGGCCAGGCCAGGCCAGGCCAGACCAAGGTTCTGTTTAACACTTAGTAGTATTAATTTACCCAAAGTGTGTGGTCCGAGGGACCAAGCACGACCAAGGTTCTGTTTAATACTTAGGAGTGTTAATATACCCAAGGTAGGTTGTCCAAGGGGCCAGGCCAGACCAAGGTTCTGTTTAACACTTAGTAGTATTAATTTACCCAAGGTGTGTGGTCCGAGGGACCAAGCACGACCAAGGTTCCGTTTAATACTTTGGAGTGTTAATTTACCCAAGGTAGGTGATCTGAGGGGCCAGGCCAAAACAAAGTTCTGTTTAACACTTAGTAGTATTAATTTACCCAAGGTGTGTGGTCCGAGGGACCAGGCACGACCAAGGTTCTATTTAATACTTAGGAGTGTTAATTTACCCAAGGTAGGTGGTCCGAGGGGCCAGGCCAGACCAAGGTTTTGTTTAACACTTAGTAGTATTAATTTACCCAAGGTGTGTGGTCCGAGGGACCAGGCACGACGAAGGTTCTGTTTAATACTTAGGAGTGTTAATTTACCCAAGGTAGGTGGTCCGAGGGGCCAGGCCAGACCAAGGTTCTGTTTAACACTTAGTAGTATTAATTTACCCAAGGTGTGTGGTCCGAGGGACCAGGCACGACCAAGGTTCTGTGTAATACTTTACGAAATAAGCAGTATAATAGACTTCAATAAGAGAATTGCAATTTTCATTAGTAGTAGTAACTTTTTAGGTTATTTACATTCCAGGGGTGTGGTACAGCCCTTTCATCTAAATCCTCTAACTAAAAGGCTCCTATTCCAGCTACCGATAGGATACGATAGGGGTCTTCCCAATTAGGTCCCAGTTTTCCCCAAGCCAGGTTCTTCGCAGTGCCGAAGACCTTTCGCAAGACCAGGTCTCCTGGTGCAAGTGGTCTCAGTTTGACATTGGCATCATACCTCTGCTTGAGTTTATGCTGATAGTAGGCTAACTGAACCGCAGCGTTTTCTCTCCGCTATGCAATTAGGTTCAGATTGTCCTTAAGCAATTGGTCATTATCTGCCGAGGTAAATGAATTGGTTCTAAGTGTGGGGAACCCAGTTTCTATGGGGATAACAGCCTCAGCACCATAGGTCATTGCAAAGGGGGTTTCCCCGGTAGACCTCCGAGGAGTTGTCCTGTAGGTCCAGAGCACATGCGGTAATTCTTCCACCCATTTCTCTTTGGCATCATCCAACCTCTTCTTAAGGCCACTTACTATGACTTTATTAACTGCTTCAGCTTGGCCATTGCCCTGAGGGTATGCAGGGGTGGAGTACCTATTCGTAATGCCTAGCCTACCGCAAAATCTTCTGAATGCTTTACTGTCAAACTGAAGGCCATTCTCTGAGATGAGAGTATGTGGTACACCAAATCGTATCACGATATTTTTCCATACAAACTTCTAGACATCTACATCCCTGATGTTTGCCAATGGCTCGGCCTCAACCCATTTGGTGAAGTAGTCTGTTGCGACGACCAGATATTTCTTACTCCCGACTGCCTTAGGAAAAGGGCCTACAATGTCTAGGCCCCACTAAGCGAAAGGCCATGGACTTGATAATGGATTTAGCACTCCTCCTGGTTGATGTATATTCTGCGCAAATCTCTGGCATTGGTCACACTTCTTTACGTATGCCTGTGATTTTCTCTGCATGTTTAGCCACTAGTAGCCCTGAGTTAAAGCCCTGTGTGCTAGAGATCTTCCTCCTGTGTGGCTGCCACAAATCCCTTCATGCAGCTCTTCAAGAAGTAGTTCTGTGGCTTCAGGATGTACGCACAATAAGTATGGACCAGTGAAAGAACGTTTGTATAGCTTACGGTCTCCTGATAGCCAGAATCGAAGGGCTTTTCTCCGCACCTTGTCAGCTTCGGCCTTGTCCATTGGTAAGACGTCGTCTTTAAGGTAGGTCACCATGGGGTCCATCCAGCTCGGCCCTACTCGAACTTGATATATGTTGAGCCCTTCCTTTTCCTCGGCATGTCTTTGTACATCTTCCACCAGGATAAGCCGAGGTAGTCCCTAAGCCGAGGTGGTTGCAAGAGTAGCCAAGGAGTCCGCGTGCGCATTACCACTCCGAGGAACATGTTGCAAGTTGAATGATTTGAACTGTGATTGCAGTCGCTTGACCTGCCTTAAATATTTCTGCATCCTTTCATCACGAGCTTCCAATTCTCCCCTGACCTAGCCAACGACCAGCGCTGAGTTCGAGAATGCCTCTGCCGTGCTCCCTCCCATACCTTTGACCATGGTCATTCCGACAAGCAATGCTTTGTATTCAGCCTCATTATTAGTTGCTGAGAAGTTTAGTCTGAGGGATTTTTCGATGACAACGTTCTCAGGAGATATTAAAACTAGCCCCACTCTTGAACCTCTTTGATTGGCTACACTGTCCACATATAATTTCCAAGATGCGGAATCTTGCACAGGGACGAGGCCAACTTAATTTCCATCAATGGGCGTTGTCTCAGTTATCTCTTCCAACACAGGTCAGCGAACTCGGCCACCAGATCGGCCAGTATCTGCCCCTTGATCGAGGTGCGAGGCATGTACTTTATGTCGAAAGCCCCTAGTATGGTACCCCACTTAGCGATTCTTCCCGAATATTTTTCACTTCGAAGCAATGATCTGAGCGGGAGTTAGGTGAGGACCACAACTATATGTGATTGGAAGTAGTGAGGGAGTTTACGAGTGGCAAGAATTACTGCAAAGATAGCCTTCTCGAGTGGTAGGTAACGGACCTCGGCCTCGTGAAGGGATTTACTCACATAGTACACAGGCTTCTGGACGCCATTGTCGACTTGTATAAGTACTAGACTCATAGCGTGGGTGGCTACAGCAAAGTAGGCGAACAAGACCTCGTCTGCTGCAGGACTGGACATGATGGGAGGCCGAGTTAAGTACTCCTTCAGTTGCTGGAAAGCTAGGACACATTCCTCATTCCACTCGAATCCCTTCCACTTGTTCAGCAGCTGGAAGAAAGGCCGACATCTCTCCGCGGATTTGGAGATGAATCGATTGAGAGCGGCCATCATTCCGGTCAATTTCTGGATCTCTTTTGGGTTCCGAGGAGGTTGCAGGTTGTTGATCGCCCTTATCTGGTTGGGATTGATCTCAATTCCGCTGTGGGTGACCATGTAGCCTAGAAACTTTCTTGACCCCACGCCGAAGGAGCACTTCGAAGCATTGAGTCGCAGATTGTGTTTCCTTAAGATTTCAAAGACGATTCCGAGGTCTTTGACGTGGTCGGACTCCAGTTTGCTCTTGACCACCGTATCGTCAATATAAATCTCAATGCATTTCCCCAACTGTGACCCGAACATTTTTGTCATCATTCTCTGATATATGGAGCCTGCATTCTTCAGTCCAAATGGCATCACCTTATAATGGTAGTTCCTAATGGGGGTCACGAAGGCTGTTTTCTCTTGATCATCCGGGGCTAAGGAAATTTGATGATACCCTTGGAAGGCATCTAGGAAACTCATTTGTGAGTGCCCTACGGTGGCATCCACCAGTTGATCAATCCATGGCATGGGGAAAGGGTCTTTTGGACATGCTCTGTTCAAGTCCGTAAAGTCCACACATACACGCAATTTCCCGTTCTTCTTCTTCACCACCACTATGTTGGCCAGCCACTCTGGGTAGAAAATCTCCTTAATAGCCTTTGCCTGCTTTAGTTTGTTTACCTCATCCCTAACAGCGTCCGAATGTTCTCTGGACGAGCGCCGAGGTGGCTGTCTTTTGGGAAGGGCAGCTGGGCTCACATTAAGGTGATGGCAGATGAACCCGGGATCCACTCCTGGAGCCTCGTAAGAGTTCCAGGCAAACACGTCAATGTTTCTCCTAAGGAATGCCAGTAGCTCTTCCTTCTCTTGAGGAGGTAACAAAGCCCCTATTTGGAAGAACTTATCTGGGTCCTGCGCGATGACAACTCTCTCTAGTCTTTCACATTGCTCCTCGTCCGGCTCTACAGCTTTGGAAGGAATCAGGAACTTTGGTTGCTACGAAGGTCCGACCGAGGTGTTTGCTAGCTCGACAGCATGATGATGTGAAATGGCAGCTATGAGGCACTGCCTTGCCATGGGTTGGCTTCCTACAATTTCCTCCACTCGTCCCTTAGATGGGAATTTGACCTTTAGATGCAGGGTTGATGAAACAACCCCTAGGGCGTGGAGCCAAGGTCTGGCCATGATGGCCGCGTAGGGAGAGTATGCATCCACGATGATAAAGTCCACCTCGACCACTTCAGACCCTGCTTGCACGGATAGCCTTATCTGACCCTTAGGTATGACGGTCTTCCCATCAAAACTGACTAGGGGTGAATCATATACTGTCAAGTCTTCAGGCCGTAAACCTAGTCCTTTGTACAGATCTGGATACATGATCTCGGCTCCACTCCCCTGATCAACCATCACCCTCTTCACATCATACCCCCCTATTCTAAGGGTGATGACCAGAGCGTCATCATGGAGCTATATTGTCCCCAATTTGTCTTTATCCGAGAAGCTTAAGACTGGTTAGACCTCCATCCTTGCCCGTTTCGGCTCATGGCTAGCGTCCTCGGCGGATGCTCCAGAAATGGACATCACCCTGGAAGGACATGATCCAGTTCTTCCGGGGGCCACGAGGATAACGTTGATCGTGCCCAACGGGGGCCTTAAGGAGGCGGTCCCTGAAATTCCCGGCCTGATATGATCTCCCTAGTTATTTGGCCGATAAGTGAACTGCTGTAGCTTTCCGCCCCTCGATAGTTGTTCCAAGTGGCTCTTTAGAGTTCTGCAATCTTCTGTGGTATGCCCTTGCTCTTGATGGTACTGGCAATGAAGGCTCTAATTGCGCTTCGTGGGATCTCCCCCCATCTTGTTTGGCCACCTGAAGTATGGCTCATTCTGGATCTTCTCCAGAATTTGGTGGATTGGCTCTCGGAATATGGTCTGGACTGCCTGCGACGCAGCAGATCCGGATTGCGCACTGTAATCTCTCCTCGGCCTGCTGTTACTGTACCTGTCCGACCTGAAATCCCTCCTCTCCTGAGGGATAACCTTGACCTTTCCTTTACCCACTAGCTGGTCTTCCTCGACGCGCTTATATTCGTCAATTCGGTCCATTAGCCGGCGCACACTTCTTACCGGCTTTCTGGTCAATGATTTCCCCAAGTCGTGCTCGGCTGGTAGGCCGACCTTGAAAGTTCTTACTACCACATCATCAAAACTCCCTTCGAGCTCGTTAAACATTTCCCAGTATCTGTCTGAGTATGTTTTCAGCGTCTCCTCCTCTCGCATGGACATGGATAGTAAAGAGTAATGGCCGAGGGACTCTGGTATTCGTCACGAACCGAGAGCAGAAAGCCCTAGTGAGTGCCCTAAAGGATCCAATAGAATCTGCCGCGAGGCCATCAAACCACCTCATGGCCACAGGCCCTAAGCTGGAGGGGAACACTTTGCACATGAGAGTCTCGTTCCGAGAATGGACAGCCATTTTTTGGTTGAAATGGCTCACATGCTCCACGGGGTCAGTCCGTCCATTGTATGCAGTGAAGGTAGGTTGGGTAAAATGCCGAGGAAGGCTTCCTCCCTCGATGCTGCATGTAAAGGGCGACCTGGAAATTTGATTGAGTGCCCTTGCCATGGCATCACTCCTAGTACCTCTTGAATACGTGTTCCTACTCCTGCGGTCATGGTGATGCTCTTCCTCGTGGGAGAAAGACTCACTTGGAGGCGTCCTAAAGCGGCGTCTATAACTGGTATCGTCATCATCATCATAAGAGTCATCAGTGATGGACGGGCTGCTAGACGGACTGCGCTTCCTTCACGCACGGCGCAACTTCTTCTTGAGGCGATCGATTTTGTGTTGCATGCCCTTATGAGACTCGTCACTGCCATTTCGACGTCGACTCCTGGCAGTATGAGTCGTGTGCACACTCCCTTCGCGATCTCTTTGACGCTCAAGGTGCAAAAAATGGTCAATATGTTGAGAGCCATCTGACTCCGCTTTATATGATCTAACCATGGTTCAAGCCTCAACACGCAGATACAATAGTAATCTCCCCACAGACGGCGCCAATTGTAAGGACACAAATCGTGGGTCGGGCATTTGAACAGAATAAGTTGGGGCCCAAGCTATATATGGTATCCTTAAAATGAATTTGTAAAGAGAGTGGGCTGAAGAATACTTGACTGAATTCGTGTGAGTTGGAGGCCCAAGTATGATTATGACCAAATTTGTATTGATAAGATATTTGATTGTTACAGTGTTCTTCTCGGCATTATCCGAGGAGTATGCTTATACAAATGCTATGAATACTTCTCTTTTTTTCTCTCTCTCTCTTGATTGTTATCCTCCCTTTCTTTTTCCTCTCTCCTTCTATTTATATGCCCTTCCTCTCCTACGTGGGCTCTTTTTTTTTTATACTTGTCCTATCAACCCCCCTCTGGAGTCTTCATTTGGCAGCTGCAAAGGATGAAGGTCACTGTTCAGGTGTCTTTTCCCATTAATGCGGCCATGATGTTAGCTGCAGGATCATAAATGCGGTGGCAGCAGCCTTTTGCTTAATATCTGATCCTCGCCACATGTCCTTTTTGTCCATATAAATCGGGGGATTTTTCAGGGGAGCTAGGATTGACGTTGGAGCATTCATCCTTGACACCTTTTCGACGATCCGAGCAAGCAAGACTCCTCGGACTAGTCCTTCTTCCGCGCGACTTACACTTTAGAATCGAACTGGGCAGGACAAATCCCTCGAGGTTTGTTGTCCTCGGATGTATAAGTCTCCTCGGACAGGCCCACGGCCCAAGATCTGGCATTGGGCCTTTTACCCCTACACTAGTATTACTAAAAGTTGAAGCGTGGCATTTATTGCTGCTGAGCTCTTATTATGCCACCTCATCGCCACGTCATTCGCCAAATAATTATTATTAGTTATTTATTCCTATTTTTTTACAAATATATATATATATATATATAAATAGATTATTGACTTTACATATTCATTTTTGTTAGTTTTAATATCTATATATATTTCTTTTTTATTTTTCAATTTTCCTATTACTATTTTACATTCATTTATTTTTTAAATATTTACACTTTCTTCAACCTTTCTTCTTCCTTTACCTTTTCATCTCCCCACTACTTATTACCCTCTACTTTAATATTGCTATTTATATATCTTTCCATTCATTTTCCTTTATTTGTCTCTTCTTATCTCTTCCCTTTTACTATAAATTTGTCACTATTTTTCATTCTTTGCATAGTTTTCTCTCACAAAAAGGTTTTCTCTCTCTCTCTCTCTCTCTCTCCTCTCTCTCTCTCTCTCTCTCTCTCTCTCTCTCTCTCTCTCTCTCTCTCTCAATGTTTTGGTGAATTTTTATTTTTTATTGTATCTTCGCTTTAGGTTGGTAAATTTTTGTATTTTTAAAAACTCTAATTTAGGTTGATAAGATTTAGTTTTGTGTTTTAAGTTATTATTATTATTATTATTATTATTATTATTATTTTGCTCTTTGATTGTTAAATTTTATCCGATTACATTATAAAAAATTAAAGATAGTAGATAAAAATAAAATAGTATTCCATTACATAGCATAATTTGGATAATTTAGTGTTCATTGTTATATCTTTAATTTTTCTTATTTTTTTTTCTTCTCTTCTATTTTACTCAATATTGAAATTCAACCACAACCCCCTTATCATTAAATTATTTATATTCTCTCTTTTTGTTTTTTAAAAAAAATAATAAATGTAATATTTTACTTAAATTTAAATAAAAGAAAATTGTGCTCATCAAATTGTACTAATTTTTTTTTAACATTTACACTTTCTCCAACCTTTCTCCTTCTCTTTACCTTTTCATCTCCCTAAATATTCTACCTTGATATCACTCATTCTCTTTCCTTTTATCTTCTTTTATTTTGTTTCTTTTTATTATCATCATCTTAGTATAAATTTGTCATTCACTTTTCCATTCGTTACATAATTTTCTCTCACAAAAAAGTGGTTATTTCCCATTCTTTCTCCCTCAATTTTTTGGTGGATTTTTATTTTTATTTTCCTTACATCCCTATTTTAGCTTGATAAAGTTTTGTATTCTTTAGAACTCTATTTTGGTTGATGGGATTTAGTTTTGTATTTTAAGTTTTTTTTTATGACTTTGATTGTTAAATACTATCACATTGCATTATAAATAATTAAAAATAGTATATAAGAATGTACTATTATTATATTATATAGAATTTGTAAGTTTGTTTAGACCCCTTAAACCCAACAGATTAACCTAAAGAATTAGCCAAGTAATTAACTTAGGTAATTTAAACAAAACTAGGTTAACACAAATATATCAAAAACAATAAAGCAGCGGAAAATAAAGAACACAAAGATATGATGACCCAAGAAAACCAAACCGGTAAAAACCTAGGAGGATTTAACCTAGCTATCTTCAAGGTAAACCGAATTCACTATGAAAGAATCGAAGTTTACACAATAAGACTTAGACCACTAACATCCTATTGCTACCTGCCTGTAGGAAACTTACTACCACGACCACGTGACAGCTCCGAGATCCATGAACTCCTTCTTTCCTTGAATTCTTCAGCAATCCACAAGCACACCTGCTTGTATATCTTTGAAGTTCTTTAATTCTGCAACTGTATGATTTACCAACCTCTTGATATGAATCTAGAGTTTGGAAACCCTAAGTGTATGTGAAGGTAAACACCTCTAGATCTCACAATGAGATTCACAAACACCGCATTCAGAACTCTAAAAACGTGGTTAGGGTTTACCCTTATATACTTAGGGCAAAACATAAAACCCTATACATTAAATAGGCTAGGGCTAAGTTGGAAATTTTCTGCAAAAAAACGTTCTGCTCGATTTTCGATCGGTCGAGTCTAATTCTTGATCGATCAAGTTAGGCAGAAAGTGAACAGTGAATTCTGCAGTCAACTCAATTTCAACTTTACATAAAAAGCCATACTTTGAGCAAGTCTAACACAAGACTTAAAGAATGTTTTGATCATGGTTTGCCAACATTACAAATTGAAGTTCTAATACATTAGTTCCTAATTCTTAGAACCTAACATAATTATTTGGATAAGTTAGTGTTTATTGTTATTTATTTTATTTTTATTTTTTTCTCATATCATTTTATTTAACATTTAAATTTAGTGACATCCCCCATATATATCATTAAATTATTTATATTTTCACTCCTTTTGTATTTTAAAAAATTTAAAATATAATATTTTGCTTAAATTAAATAAAATGTTCCGTATTAAGTGGAGTAATGCTAAGGAAACACTCTTTCTCACACCCAATGCACTAAAGGAAGAATGAAATACAAAACAATTCAAGTTAGAAATACTAAATTAAAAAAAAAAAAACTAATAGTGCATATTTAATGTCATAGAATCATCATCAAATTTTGGAAAACGATAGGTTGCCAATGGAGAGAGAGAGAGAGAGAGAGAGAGAGAGAGAGAGAGATGGTATAGAAAAAAAACAATACAAAGTAATAAAGAGAGATAAAGAAAAGAAAAAAACAAACGTCAATTAGTAATCGTTGATTGGAAAACAAAGAGGTTGTAAGGAAAAGTAAAAAATAAAATAGAGATTAGCGTGTGGAGAACATTAAAAACTTTACAGTGTAATAACATAAACTATTAAATTCACTTAAAAAATTAAATCAACAATCAACAATTAAATACAATCATAGTACTAAATTTAAATTTAAAACTAATCCAACTCTAACTATGGAAACCATATTAATCATAACTAAAAAAAAGATGTTCTCTAATAGTAGTAGAAATTACATAAGAAATAAAGTTAGAAAATTTAAAAATTCATTTTTGACATTTCATTTAACCTTATTTATAATACATATATATATAATTTTCATATACCGTTACTTTCGAAAATCTAATGATCAATGCTACCTCTCATTTATCGTTTTTGTTATGCAAATCATCAATTAGTAAATATATGATAATGGTAAGAAACGTGAAAAATGAGATCACTAAAAATATATATATAATTAATTAGCCACTATCATTATGGAGTAGTAGTCTATAATTTTACACATCCAAAAAAGTGGAATATATAGAGTTTTCTTAAAAGTATGTGTAAAGATTCACTATATATGTATGTGTGTGTGTGTGTGTGTGTGTGTGTGTGTGTGTGTGTGTAAAGGTAAATCATTAGTTAGTAAATATATGATAATGGTAAGAAACGTTACAAATGAGATCACTAAAAATATATATATATATATATATATAAAATTAATTAGCTACTATCATTATAGAATAGTAGTCTATAATTTTACGTATCTAAAAACGTGGAATATATAGAGTTTTCTTAAAGGTATGTGTAAAGATTCACTGTATATGTGTGTGTGTGTGTGTGTAAAGGTAAAAAAAGGTATATTTAAGGTTTTAATTAACTTTTTTTTTTTTTTGAGAATCAAGACAATTAATGAAAAACTAATGGTTAATAACTAAAATTATAGTATTAATAAAATATTTAATGAGACCATCCTAAAACAATTATCACGCGCAAAGCGCAGGTATGCGACTAGTCTATAATATACTAAAGCTGAAATGTAGCATTTAATATTGCTACGCTCACATTGAGCTACATTAGCAGCCACATCATCAATTTTTGTTTCCAATTTTTGTTATATATATATATATATATATTTTAAACACTTTCTCATTTAAGGTGACTTAAAAACTCCATTATTTAAAAATTAAAATATCTTTTAACCATTATTTTTATTATTAATTTTCCAAAACTCTCCCTTCCTTTTATCTCTTTATCTCCCCACTACTTTCTATCTTAATATCATTCTCTCTACCTTTTTGTCTTTCTTTATTTTGACCTTTTATATTCTCAACATTTTACTATAAATTTCACATTTTTCTTTTCATTCTATGCATAGTTTTCTCACACATAAAAGGTTACCTCTCTCTCTCTCTCTCTCTCTCTCTCTCTCTCTCTCTCTCAATTTTTTCATTGCATCAATTCTTTAGGTTGATGAATTTTTATGTTAATTAGAATTCTACTTTGAGTTGACACAATTTTTTTTGTATTTTAAGTTGTTATCTTTTATATTTTCTTTGATTAAATATTATCATACTACATTATCCATATAGTATATAATAATATAATGCTATTATATTACATAGAATGACTTGGATAATTTGATGTTTATTGCTATATAGTTTATTATTACACTTTTTTCCTCTCATCTTATTTTATTCAACATTTAAATCAAGTCACATTCTCCATACTATTAAATTATGCGGCACAAATCAAGAAAACGGCTAGACACAAACCTGCCTTCCTTTACTATTCGTTGGGGGAGTCAATATATTTGTGTGATAATGGGTCATATAATTTATAATTTAGATAACACCATTTGAATGTGACTAGGCCCATAGATTGAGCAATTTGTAGACTTAAAAAGGCTATTAAGAATGAACTTTTTGAATTAAGTCTAAAAAAATATGAACTACTATATATCATTTAGATAAAAACTTTTATCAATTTTTTTGGCCACATATTTAAATCACGCAAACTTAATAATTTTATATTATGTATCATCTTTAAAAGATGCCAACAATATTGGTCTTATGGGAAAGGTTACATAAAATATTAAGAAATTTTTTTTTATTACAATCTACTAAAAATGTTCTACATATTCATCTATTTTAATTTAGATTTTTTTTCCAAAATAAAATTTTAATTTAGATATTTATAAGTAAACAATAAAATAATGATTCATGAATAATCAAATATATATATATATATATATATCTATCTATACATATTTATCTTGTGCAGTTTTAACTTTACATATTGTTAGGTTCTAAGGAATTAGGAACTAATGTATTAGAACTTCAATTTGTAATGTTGGCAAACCATGATCAAAACAATCTTTAGTCTTGTTGTAGACTTGCTCAAAGTATGATTTTTTTTGTAAAATTGGAATCGAGTTACTGCAGAATTCACTGTGCAGATCTGTCTGGCTAGATCGATCAAGAATTAGACTCGACCAATCGAAAGTCGTGCAAATCGTTTTTCTGCAGAATTTTCCAACTCAGCCCTAGCCCATTTAATGTGTAGGGTTTTATATTTTGCCCTAAGTATATAAGGGAAAACCCTAGCCACGTTTTTAGAGTTCTGAATACTGTGTTTGTGAAACTAATTGTTAGATCTAGAGGTGTTTACCTTCACATACACTTAGGGTTTCCAAACTCTAGGTTCATGTTAAGAAATTGGTAAATCATACAGTTTCAGAACAAAAGAGTTTCAAGATATACAAGCAGGTGTGCTTGTGCTTTGCTGAGAATTCAAGGAAAGAAGGAGTCCGTGGTCTCGAAGCTGTCACGTGGTCATGGTAGTAAGTTTCCTACAGGTAGGCAGCAATAAGATATTAGTGGTCTAAGTCTCTATTGTGTAAACTTCGATTCTTTCATAGTGAATTCGTTTTACCTTGAGGATAACTAAGTTAAATCCTCCCCAGGTTTTTTTTACCAGTTTGGTTTTCCTGAGTCATCATATCTTGTGTTCTTTATTATTCCGCACTTTTGCATGATATGATATATTTGTGTTATCCTAGATTTGTTTAATTTACCTAAGTTAATCACTTGGTTAATTATCTAGGTTAATTTGTTTGGGTTTATAAGGTCTAAACAAACTTACAAGTGGTATCAGAGCGGGTAGCTTTTTGTTTTTTGATCCTTTGATCTTTGAGCTGATCCTTGACCCCTGTTGTCATGGAACACAGACACTCTCTTGTTGTTCCACCTCATTTTGATGAGAACAATTATGCTTATTGGAAAGTAAGGATGAAAGTATTCCTGAAATCTATTGATGAGAGAGTCTGAAACTCTATTGAATATGGATGGGAGAAGCCCACTACTCCTGTGAGTGAGTGGCAAACTTCTCAAAAGGAGGCAGCTGCTTTCAATAGCAAAGCTATGAATGCTATTTTCAACGCTGTCTCTATGGAGGAATTTAAGAGAATCTCTAATGTTGATGTTGCTCATATTGCTTGGAATATCCTCCAGACTGTGCATGAACGCACAAAGGCAGTTAAGATTAATAAGTTGCAGCAATTGACTACTAGATTTGAAGGCATTAGAATGAATGATGATGAATCTTTTGATGCGTTCTATGCTAAACTGAATGATATTGTTAATTCTGCATATAATTTGGGTGAAATCTATGATCAATCTAAAATTGTTAGGAAAATTTGTAAGATCGTTTAAACCTCTTAAACCCAAACAGATTAACCTAGAGAATTAGCCAAGTGATTAACTTAAGTAATTTAAACAGATCTAGGTTAAAACAAATAAATCAAATCATGTAAAAGTGCAGAATAATAAAGAACACATGATATGATGACCGAGGAAAACCAAACCGGTAAAAAACCTGGGGAGGATTTAACCTAACTATCCTCAAGGTAAAACGAATTCACTATAAAAGAATCGAAATTTACACAATAGAGACTTAGACCACTAACATCCTATTGCTACCTGCCTGTAGGAAACTTACTACCACGACCACGTGACAGCTCCGAGACCACGGACTCCTTCTTTCCTTGAATTCTTCAGCAAAGCACAAGCAACACCTGCTTGTATATCTTGAAACTCTTTTGATTCTGCAACTGTATGATTTACCAATCTCTTGACATGAATCTTGAGTTTGGAAACCCTAAGTATATGTGAAGGTAAACACCTCTAGATCTAACAATTAGATTCACAAACACAGTATTCAGAACTATCAAAACGTGGCTAGGGTTTTCCCTTATATACTTAGGGCAAAACATAAAACCCTATACATTAAATGGGCTAGGGCTGAGTTGGAAAAATTCTGCAGAAAAACGTTCTGCACGATTTTCGATCGGTCGAGTCTAATTCTCAATCGATCGAGTCAGGCAGAAGTGCACAGTAAATTCTGCAGTTAACTCGAATCCAATTTTACATAAAAAGCCATACTTTGAGCAAGTCTAACACACAACTTAAAGAATGTTTTGATCATGGTTTGCCAACATTACAAATTGAAGTTCTAATACATTAGTTCCTAATTCCTTAGAACCTAACAAGATTCTTAGATCTTTGACTGAGGATTTTAGACCCAAAGTGAATGTCATCACTGAAAGTAAGGATGTGGACTCCATCCCTGTTGATGAACTTGTAGGATCTCTTTAGTCCTATGAGTTGGACCTACCCAAGACTAACAAATCCAAATCAATGGCTCTTAAGTCTATTGATGATGTTAAGGATGTTGGATTTGATGATGAACTCTCTGCTACAGAGATTGCCTATCTTGCCAAGAACTTTATAAACTTTCTTAGGAACAATAACAGAAGAGTAAGAGGCAAGAACACTGCTGAACCTAGAAATTTTAGGAGGAATGATCCCACTAAGGTTAATAACACTGAAAAACCTAAAGAGAAAGTTGGTCAACCTTCTAGTAATTCTTTGAGACAACAATGTTATGGATGTCAAGGGTATGATCATATGAAATCTGAATGTCCTACATATTTGAAGTCTAAGGGTAAGGCTATGGCTATGACCCTTAGTGATGATGAAGTTTCTGACAATGAATCCGCTAGTGATGAGGATGGAAACTTCATTGCTTTCACTACTACTACTGTAGTTAATGAAAGAGTGTTTGTTGAAGAGAACCCTTCTTATGGAAAACTCTCTGAAGATGCAGATCTACAGGAAGCCTTTAATAAACTTTGCAAAGTTGCTGCAAAGGATGCTATGAATGTGGATTTAGGCTTAAAGAAAATTGCATCTCTTGAACTTGATAAGAAGAATTTGCTTGTGAAATTGTTTGATGCTAATTAGCTTTTGAATAATGTGAAAACTGAGAACATGTTTTTACTTGATAGATATGGCTATAAATAACTATTATTTGGAAAATAAAATGGTGGTAAAGAGGAGTAAGAAATAAAATAGATATGGCTATACAGAGGATATTAAAAACTTTATAGTGCAATAAAATCAACAATTAAATATGATAATACAAAATAGTAACTTAAAACTAATCAAATTCTAACTAGGGAAATTTTATATATATATATATATATATATATATGTGGGGGAACCCAGCACTAGCAAGTTTATCCGCTTTGGGGAGCCAGGTTCTCACGGTTTATCCCTCTAGCCGCAAGTGTAGGAAGTGGCAAGCGTTGCACTTGGACCAGCAGTCCCACGTCGGGTAAAGAGCGAGTAAACGTACACTCATGGATGCCCCGGAGGCTTATAAATCATGAGTGGGAGCGCTCTCTACCCGATGTGGGACTGCTGGTCCAAGTGCAACGCTTGCTACTTCCCACACTCGCGGCTAGAGGGATAAACCGTGAGGGTCTGGCTCCCCAAAGCGAATAAACTTGCTAGTGCTGGATTCCCCCACATTAAAAAGCGCTTTTTAATGTGGGGGAACCCAGCACTAGCAAGTTTATTCGCTTTAGGGAGCCAGGCCCTCACGGTTTATCCCTCTAGCCGCGAGTGTGGGAAGTGGCAAGCGTTGCACTTGGACCAGCAGTCCCACATCGGGTAGAGAACGCTCCCACTCATAGTTTATAAGCTTCTGGGGCATCCATGAGTGTACGTTTACTTCCGTATGCGATCGTATACGAGAGTAAACGTACACTCATGGATGCCCCAGAGGCTTATAAACCATGAGTGGGAGCGCTCTCTACCCAATGTGGGACTGCTGGTCCAAGTGCAACGCTTGCCACTTCCCACACTCGCGGTTAGAGGGATAAACCGTGAGGGCCTAGCTCCCCAAAGCGGATAAACTTGCTAGTGCTGGGTTCCCCCACAATATATAAAATCATAATTTTTATACACCATGACTTAAAAAAAATTATTGAATAGTTCTACCTCTTATTTAATGTCTATTTTATAAAAATCATCAACTAATAAATATATGATAATGGTAAAAAATGTTATAGACAAGATTATGAAATATATGATAAAACCATTTTTTTCTCATTTAAAAAATCTTTATAAAGTCTAGGAAATAAAATAGAATTTTATCAAAAAAATTATCACGCGCAACGCGCGGGTCTGCGACTAGTTTATATATATCTAAAAGTTGAAGTGTAACATTTATTGTTGCTACGCTTCAGTTGAGCCACATCATCGCCATGTCACAAAGTTTTTATTTTCCTTTTTTTTTTTGGGGTTTCCACTTCATATATTATCTTTAATCAATCACATTCTCTCTCTCAACTCATCATCTTCCCATCAAACAAACGGCTAATATTTATACTATTAATGACTTTCCCATTGAATCCAAATTCCCTTAAATTTAGCAATCAATCATTCTCTCTCTTTGACTTATCATCTCCTTATCAAAAAAACGGCTTCTTTCCCCCCATCAAAATATTCAATTGCCTCTTTTTGGATTTAAAACCCACTGATTTAATTTTTATATATAGGTTTTAAATTGCTTTCTTTCCAATTCATCAATCACCAAATTACAACTAGAATTGGAAGGTCCATTTGAGGTCAGTTTTTCTTTTTCTTCCCTTGAACTTCTTTGCTTTTTTGAGGCAATTTTTTATGATTTGTACTAGATTTTCTTTTCTTGGGTACCGTGTTTCTTTTTCTTTTTTCTTTTTCCCAATTTTCAATTGATAGTCTATCTCTTTGTATTCATGTTCATAATTTTTCTTTATATTATTATGTTTTACCCATTAAAATTGTTAGTGTCTGTTTGCTTAGTGCGTTTCCGCGGCGCGTTTTGCATTTCCGCGTTTTTTTTTTTTTTTTCAAAACAGCGTGTTTGTTACTGTTCATTGGCCATGAACAGTGATTTCAGGCCAATGAACAGTAACATTTACTGTAGCAAACAGTGAAATATATATATATATATATTTTTTTTTTCAGTTTTCAGTTTTCAGTCTTCAGTTTTCAGCAAAATAAGCGCTATCCAAACGCATACTTAGTGTCTAAAGAATTGGAATGCATTTTATTGATTTAGTACATGATCATATGCCTCCTATTTGTTTATTTTATTTTCTGAATGGCTTTGTAATTTTTAAACTAAATACTACATAAATTCTAGCTACTTTTCTTTTAATCTCATCTAAATCTATGCTAATTTTTAACTTCTTAAGATAACTTGGAATAGAAAACAAAATATTATGATTGATAAGTATGGACCATATGTTGTTCCTATTTTTCTTTGTATTTGGGATTATAACTTAGTTTAATATGGTTATTTTCATTAATTTGTTGACTAATTACGATGTAAAGGTTTGTATTGGATTTTCTTTTCTAGGGTTGTAAATACCAAGTTTCTTTTTTTCTTTTTTATTTTCAATTGATATTCTATTTCTTTGTATTCATATTTACATTTTTTTTTTTACATAATTGCTTTTTACCCATTAGAATTGTTTGTGTTTAAAGAATTGGAATACGTTTTGTTGATTTAGTACATGATCATTTGCCTCTCATCCATTTTTTTTTTCTGAAGAGTTTTATAATTTTTAAAATTAAATACTACATAAATCCTTGCTAATTTTCTTTTAATCTCATCTAAATCGATGTTAATTTATAACTTCTTAGGACACCTTGGAAGAGGAAACAAAATATTATGATTGATAGGTATCTGTTAGGTTCTAAGGATTAGGATCTAATATATCTAGAACTTCAATTTGTATGTTGGCAAACCATGATCAAAACAATGTTTAGTCGTGTGTTAGACTTGCTCAAAGTATGGGTCTTAATGTAAAGTTGAAATCGAGTTTTTATGCAGAATTACTGTTCACTTTCTGCTAGACTCGATCGATCGAAAATTAGGCTAGATCGATCGAAAATCGGGCAGATCGTTTTTCTGCAGAAAATTTCAACTCAGCCCTAGTCCATTTAATGTATATGGTTTTATGTTTTGCCCTAAGTATATAAGGGAAAACCCTAGCCACGTTTTTAGAGTTCTGAATGCTGTGTTTGTGAATCTCTTTGTGAGATCTAGAGGTGTTTACCTTCACATACACTTAGGGTTTACAAACTTGAGATTTATGTCAAGAGTTGTGTAGATCAATACAGTTGCAGAATCAATAGAGCACAAAGATATACAAGCAGGTGCGCTTGTGGATTTGCTGAAGAATTCAAGAAAGAAGGAGTCCGTGGATCTCGGAGCTATCATGGGGTCATGGTAGTAAGTTTCCTACACTTGGGTAGCAATAAGATGTTAGTGGTCTAAGTCTTGTTGTGTAAACTTCGATTCTTTCATAGTGGATTCAGTTTACCTTGAGGATAGCTAGGTCAAATCCTCCCCAGGTTTTTACCGGTGTGGTTTCCTGGGTCATCATATCTTTGTGTTATTTATTTTCCGCTGCTTTGTTGTTTTTGTTTATTTTGTGTTAACCTAGTTTTAATTAAATTACCTAAGTTAATCACTTGGCTAATTCACTAGGTTAATCTATTTGGGTTTAAGGGGTCTAAACGAACTGACAAGTGGTATCAGAGCGGGTAGCTTTTGTTTTGATCCTTTGATCTTTTAGCTGATCCTTGACCCCTGTTGTCATGGAACACGGACACTCTCTTGTTGTTCCACCTCACTTTGATGGAAACAACTATGCTTATTGGAAAGTAAGGATGAAAGCTTTCCTGAAATCCATAGATGAGAGAGTTTGGAATTCCGTTGAATAGGGATGGGAGAAGCCCACTACTCCTGTGAGTGAGTGGCAAACTTCTCAAAAGGAGGTAGCCGCTTTTAATAGCAAAGCTATGAATGCTATTTTTAATGCTGTTTCCATAGAGGAATTTAAGAGAATCTCTAATGTTGAGGTTGCTCATACTGCTTGGAAAATCCTCCAGACTGTGCATGAAGGCACGAAGGCAGTTAAAATTAATAAGTTGCAGCAATTAACCTCTAGATTTGAAAGCATAAGAATGAATGATGATGAATCCTTTGATGAATTCTATGCTAAATTGAATGATATTGTTAATTCTGCTTATAATTTGGGTGAAATCTATGACCAACCTAAAATTGTAAAAGATTCTTAGATCTCTGACTGAAGACTTTAGACCCAAAGTGACTGCCATCACTGAGAGCAAGGATGTGGACTCCATCCCTGTAGAAGAACTTGTAGGATCTCTTCAGTCCTATGAGTTAGACCTCCCTAAGACTAACAAATCCAAATCAATGGCTCTTAAGTCTGTTGATGATGTTGATGATGGTGGATTTGATGATGAACTCTCTGCTACAGAGATTGCCTATCTTGCCAAGAACTTTAGAAACTTTCTTAGGAACAATAACAGAAGGGCAAGAGGCAAGAACACTGTTGAACCTAGAAATTTTAGGAAGAATGATCCCATTAAAGTCAATAACAATGAAAAACCTAAGGAGAAAGTGGGACAGCCTTCTAATAATTCTTTGGGACAACAATGTTATGGTTGTCAAGGGTATGGTCATTTAAAATCTGAATGTCCTACATACTTGAGGTCTAAGGGTAAAGCTATGGCTGTAACCCTTAGTGATGATGAAGTTTCCAACAATGAATCCGCTAGTGATGAGGATGGAAACTTCATTGCTTTCACTGCTACCACTGTAGTTAATGAAAGCATGTCTGTTGAAGAGAACCCTTCTGATGGGGAACTCTCTGAGGATGCAGACTTACAGGAAGCCTACAATAAACTTTGCAAAGTTGCTGCAAAGGATGCCATGAATGTTGAGTTAGGCTTGAAGAAAATTGCATCTTTGGAACTTGAAAAGAAAATTTTGCTTGTTAAATTGTTTGATGCAAATGAGCTTTTGAATAATGTGAAAACTGATAACATGCTCTTACTTGATAAAGTTAAATGTTTGGAACTTGATTTATTTGTTGCTAGAGAACAAACTAATAGGTCTGCAAGCTCCAAACTTGATCACATGCTGAGTATTCAAAAGTCTCCTTCTGATAAAACTGGTTTAGGTTATGAGGAAAGTATTTCTGTGCTTGAACCTTCTTCCACTAAATTTGTTCCTTCTTCTGAACCTCCTAAGAGTGAGATTGTCAAACCCTCGGTGAGTGAACCTGTCAAACCTATAAATGTTACTCCACCTAGAAAGATTAGGGTTGACTTTCAAGCTTCTCATTCTAGAGCTTCTACTTCTACTAAGGGCAAATTGCATGATAAGCCTGCATGGGTTTGTCATTTTTGTGGAAAACATGGACACATTCGTCCAAATTGTTTTAAGTTGCAAGCTGCGAAGCGAGCAAATAAAACTAAAGTACCTGTGCCTCAAGCACATGATCCTATGGTACTTATTGGTGAATTGGTAAAGGCGTTAAACCTTTATACCAATCCTGGAGTTGCTCAGAATTCTAATGTGAATCATAACTCCAATGCAAGAGTTGCATCTAAAAAGTTTTGGATGCAAAAGGCTCAATCTAATTGAGTCTGCCTAACATGGTCCTTGTGCTTCATTGCTCAATCTTTTGTGACCTCTGTTTCTAGGATTTGCATTGCATTACATTCATGCATTTCATTCTAGGATTTTTTTTAAAATAAAAAAAAAAAATTTTTTGCAAATTGTGTTTTTGCTATTTTTTCTTGAATTTAAAGACAAGGTTGGTCAATCAAATTTTACATATCATATGAATGTACCTTGTTTAGCTTTGATGCACTTATTTCTATTGTACTTTACTAGCTAAAGTTTGTTGTGCATGTTGTGTGGGAAGATACTATATTTGTTGATCACATGATCTTGATCTTGAAGTCTTATGTCTTTGATTGTTGGACTTGAACTTATTGAGAAAGGCATAAATAACCATCTCACCACTATTTATTAGCCAATCATGAACACCTTAGTGCATATCGTAAGATTTTGTGCTCGAGAAAGTGTAGCACATGCACAAAAAGAACATAAGGTGTAGCCTCTATTAAAATTGGTGTGTACATTATTGGGCTTTAATAATCTCACAAATTCAAATAAAATTGGTGTGTACATTATCCCGGCTTTTATTAAGTTTATAATAAATTAAATTGAATAATGAGGCAAATCAAGAAACTTACATGATTGCAAGCTTTTATTCTAGGAGATGTGAGAGTTATAGGATGTAACTCTTTAAGTAATAGTCTCTTTCAAATTCATGTGATGAATTTTGTAGAAATTGTGATTGATCTCTATGTGTATATCACCTCACATGTTTCTCAAGCTTATGCTAGTTGCACACACTACACAAGTTATTCTTTGCTAAGCTGTGTACATGATATTGTGTATGTTTTTGGCCTGACCAACCAAGTTTGAGAATTTCTGAAAATTGAGGCAAAACATGTTTGCTTGTTTGTTTTTTTTTTTTTTTGGGTATTGAAAGAAATTTTTTGATTTGAAGAAATCTGGGTTGAATTCTGTTAGGTTCTAAGGATTAGGATCTATTGTATTTAGAACTTCAATTTGTATGTTGGCAAACCATGATCAAAACAATGTTTAGTCGTGTGTTAGACTTGCTCAAAGTATGGGATTTAATGTAAAGTTGGAATCGAGTTTTTATGCAGAATTACTGTTCACTTTCTGTATGACTCGATCGATCGAAAATCGTGCAGAACGTTTTTTCTGCAGAAAATTCCAACTCAGCCCAAGCCCGTTTTAATGTATAGGGTTTTATGTTTTGCCCTAAGTATAAAAGGGAAAACCCTAGCCACGTTTTTAGAGTTCTATTTTGCTGTGTTTGTGAATCTCTTTGTGAGATCTAGAGGTGTTTACCTTCACATACATTTAGGGTTTACAAACTTGAGATTTATGTCAAGAGTTGTGTAGATCAATACAGTTGCAGAATCAATAGAGCACAAAGATATACAAGCAGGTGCGCTTGTGGATTTGCTGAAGAATTCCGGAAAGGAGTTTGTGGATCTCGGAGCTATCATGGGGTCGTGGTAGTAAGTTTCCTACACTTGGGTAGCAATAAGATGTTAGTGGTCTAAGTCTTGTTATGTAAACTTCGATTCTTTCATAGTGGATTCAGTTTACCTTGAGGATAGCTAGGTCAAATCCTCCCCAGGTTTTTTACCGATTTGGTTTTCCTGGGTCATCATATCTTTGTGTTATTTATTTTCCGCTGCTTTGTTATTTTTACTTATCTGTGTTAACCTAGTTTTAATTAAATTACCTAAGTTAATCACTTGGCTAATTCACTAGGTTAATCTGTTGGGTTTAAGGGGTCTAAACGAACTGACAAGTGGTATCAGAGCGGGTAGCTATTCTGTTGTAGATCCTTTGATCTAAGAGTTGATCCTTGATCCCTGTTATCATGGATAATTTTAAGTGTCTTACTGTTTTTGATTGTGATGATTTGAATAAAAAGGACACTGTTGTTTCTGTTGATTTTATTGATGCCTTTGAAACTCTTCGTAAGGAATTATTTAAATCTTTGAAAATTGCTAAGAAATTTAAAGAAGAGTTAAAATTGGCTAATCTTGAAAAAGAGGAATTGATTGTTAGATTAGATGAATCTAATAAAAAGAATGAATTTTTGAGAAATCAAATTTCCTCTAAAGATGAGAAGATGAAAAGCTTGGAACAAGAGTTAGTTGAATCTAAAGCTAAAATTGAAAATTTGACTAGTACCAAGCCTGTTGATGATAACAGAAGTGTTTCTGTTTCTCTTAAGCCTAAAGCTGAAAATGTTTATATCCCTCCTTTGAAGAGGAATAATAAAGAAAAGGCTTATTTTGCTAGGTTAGACAAAGGTAAAAGTTCTGATGTTAACACTGAAGTTTCTAAACCTAAGTCTAAACCTACTGTTAGAGAGCATAAGAAATCTATTTTTGTGCCTACTTGTCATCTTTGTGGTGTTGTTGGTCATATTAGACCAAATTGTTCTTTGTTGAGGCAAAAACCAAAATCTGAGACTAGATTTGTTGTTAGGAATACTGATGTTCCTAAATTTGTTCCTGTTTGTCACTTTTGTGGTGTTTCTGGTCACATTCGTCCTAATTGTCATAAATTGAAATTTAAGCATTCTGTGTTTCAGTCTAGGACATGTGATGATATTCCTCCTGCCATAAGTCCAAATAAATTGTTTCATATGCTTTTGAAAAATTTAAGCTTGTCGGCTTGTGAAAGGAATTTGCAGGATTTCAGTCTTTCTCAGAAGATTGGTGTAATCCCTCAAATACACTCTACTTCACATAGATTTTCACCTACAAAGCCGAAGACTCGTGCTATATGGGTGAGAAAAGATGCTTTAAGGTGAGTGTTGCTGACTTGTCCTTGATTTAATTCTTTCAAGTATTTGTGGACATGTTTTGTTTCTATTTTTGGTTGTTTTGTTTTTTAGGTTGTTTTTTTGTTATTTTTCTTGAGGATTACATGAATTATGATATATCTCTTTTGATTTAAAACACGCTTGACATTGTGGAGAAACTTGAATAGTATGTGTTATATAAGTGCTAAGCTTTTTCTGATTTTGTGTGAGTATGTACTAGTTTGTACATGTACTCAAGGGCTAATTAAGAAATTGATATTTCTTGTTTGTGTACCCTTTATAGCTTAGTTAAGCACTATCATGCATTGCATTTGCATTTTTGTTCATTTAGCATAATGTGTGCTTTTTGTTTTTGGTCATAAAATTTGTTTTAAACCAAAAATATTTTTATGTGTTTTGTATTATATATCTTGGATTTATAATTAAGGTTGGCCATATTTATCTTTACATAACATGTTTATGTACTTTGTTTAGCTTAGATGAGCTTATTTATTGCACTTTACTAGCTGAAGTCTTTGTAGTGCATGTTGTGTGGGAAGATGTTTATAGTTTTTGATCACTTTGTCTTGATCTTGAAGTCACATGCTTTTGTCTGTCGGACTTGAACTTATTGAGAAAGGCATAAATAACCATCTCACCACTGTTTACTAGCCAATCATGAACACCTTAGTGCATATCGTAAGATTTTGTGCTCGAGAAAGTGTAGCACATGCACAAAAAGAACATAAGGTGTAGCCTCTATTAAAATTGGTGTGTACATTATTGGGCTATAATAATTTCACAATTCATAAAATTGGTGTGTACATTATCCCGGCTTTTATTAAGTTTCTAATAAATTAAATTGAATAAATGAGGCAAATCAAGAAACATACATGATTGCAAGCTTTTATTCTAGGAGATGTGAGAGTTATATGATGTAACTCTTTAGGTGATAGTCTCTTTCAAATTCATGTGATGGATTTTGTAGAAATTGTGATTGATCTCTATGTGTATATCACCTCACATGTTTCTCAAGCTTATGCTAGTTGCACACACTACACAAGTTATTCTTTGCTAAAATTGTGTACATGTTATTGTGTGTGTTTTTGGCCTGACCAATCAAGTTTGAGAATTTCTAGAAATTGATGCAAAAAATGTTTGCTTGTTTGTTTTTTTTTTTTTGGTGTATTGAGAGAAAATTTTGCTTTGAGAAATCTGGATTGAATTCATGTGTTTTTGGAAAACATCTCATCTCATACTCGTGCATTTTTCTCATAAAATCTAATGCTTTGAGGAGTTTTTGATCTAAAATGTTTGGTTTTTCAAAAGTGTGTTTTTCCCAGAATTTCGATCGATCGAAACTGATTTTCGACCGATCGAAAATGTTTTAAAATGCTCAGAAAACTCTCTGGTTGGCTCGATCGATCCAAGCTTGTTTTGGATCAATCGAAGGTATTTTCGATCGATCGAATGTAACTTTCGATCAATCGAAAATCGGGATGACTGTTTTAAAAAATGGCTCTTTCTCACGTGTCTTTTCACTTTTCAAACTTTTTCAAAAGTTCTTGTCTCCCTACCAACCGGTCAAGCACCTTTCTTGGAGATTTTGTCGTTTTCTTCCGTTCTTTTTGCAAAATCTCTCCCCTTCAAGGCCGGTAAGACCTTTTTGCCCCTTTTCTTTGCATTTATTTTCAAAAATCATGCATTTTTCATGCATTTTTGGTGTTATTTTTGGAATTATTGTTGTGGCAAATTAGGAAGTGTTTTTGAGTGTTTCTTTCTCAAATTTTTCATGGGTTTTTGTGGGGACTCTGTACACAAGCATTACAGGTGGTTTAATTTAATTATTTTTGTGTTTTGTGGATAATTTGAAAATCTAGGGCTTGAAATTGAGAAAATTGGGGGTTTTTGTTCAATTTGATTGAATTTGATGAAATTGGCCTGTTGGATTGTTTAATTTGATCAATATATTGAGTTAATTGAATGTTGAGTTGCTCAATTAATCAATTTATTGTGTTTTAAAAATTTGGATTTTTCAAATTGGGTATTTTTGATAATTATTGCTTGCTCAAGCCAATTTTGTTAATTTGGATCACAATTGAACATGTCACTGCATTAGTACATGCATCATGTTATGTTCATGCTCATGCATCATATAGAATTGATATTTTTTTTCTATATTTTATGCTGTGCTAACTTGCAGTCTGCCCTTGGTTATTTATTTTTGCTCTTTTCTTTCTGTGTCTATCTCTTTTCCTTAGCACTATGCATAGGAAAACTAGAGCCCATAGGACTTCTGATCCTTCTCCTTCTTTTGACACTGAGCGGTTCCCTAGTGAGTCAAACCAAGTCACCTATGAGACTCTGAATCTTAGGCGTCAAATTTGGGCTGAGCGTAGGGTTATCTTAGATGAGTTGGATCCTGAGGTGCGTCGTAACTTTGAGCGTCGGGGTTGGTTACCTTTGCTCGAGTATGAGCATTCTCCTCCTCCTGCCACCTTGATTAGAGAGTTCTATTCGAACCTCTCTATTCATGTCTACGATAACGACACCTTGGTAAAGGTGTGGTTACGTGGTGTGGAGTATCGCATTACCCCTTCGGTAGTGTCTGATGCTCTTGGGGTGCCCATTGTGGATCATCCTGTTTTTCCTTACGAGAAGTCTCCTCCCCTTGATGACGTTCTGTCATACATCACTGGGTCTTCTATCCAGTGGAGTTCTGATCCTCGAATCACTTCTGCTGAGCTGTCTGAGCTGCACTATCTTTTCTTTAGGATAGCGTGTCATTCTTTGTGGCCTATTTCGCATGTCCACACCATTCCTCTTGAGAGGTGTGTCTTTTTGTATGCCTTGGTCACTGATGCGCCTATCAGTTTTTTGCATTTGTTTCTTCGTTCTTTGAACGAGGTTCATCGATCTAGTTCTACGGCTCATGCTTTGTTTTTCCCTGTTTTTATTCATAGGATTCTCCTTTTTCTTGGTTTTGGTGAGTTTCCTGCTTCTGAGCCTGTACATGTCATTGCTCCTATCGGTGCTACCTTTTTGAGGCAAAGGGCTGCTCAACTTCGAGCTAGCTCTAAGCGTCCTAGGGTAAAGCCTTCCGGTGTCACTCCACCCCCTTCTTCTTCTACAGATACTCATGCAGCTGGAACTTCTTCTGATCCTGCTGTTGCTGCTGCTGCTGCTGATGTTCCTCCACCGTTTGATGAGGTTTCTGACCTTCGTCGGACACTTGATACTGTCGTGACCGTTCAGGCGGCTCATGGTCAGCTTTTGGTGGACATCCTTGATGAGCTACGTGCGTTGCGAGTGGATTTGGCGAGCTCTCGTCATTCTCCTCCGCCTTCTTTCCTGGGTCATCATATCTTTGTGTTATTTATTTTCCGCTGCTTTGTTATTTTTGCTTATCTGTGTTAACCTAGTTTTAATTAAATTACCTAAGTTAATCACTTGGCTAATTCACTAGGTTAATCTGTTGGGTTTAAGGGGTCTAAACGAACTGACAAATTCATATGTTTTTGGAAAACATCTCATCTCATACTCATGCATTTTTCTCATAAAATCTGATGCTTTGAGAAGTGACTACACTGAATTTGGTGTGTTTTTCAAAAAATTAATTTTTCCAGAATTTCGATCGATCGAAACTGATTTTCGACCGATCGAAAATGTTTTAAAATCAATGAAAAAGTTTCTGGTTGACTCGATCGATCCAAGCTGAATTTGGATCAATCGAAGGTATTTTCGATCGATCGAATGTAATTTTCGATCAATCGAAGATTGTGCTAAATGTTTTTAAAAAGGAGTTTTCCACGTGATCTCTTTGCTTTTTCAAAACTTTTCAAACTCTTTTTGTCCCTACCAACCGGTCAAGCCTCTTTTCTTGGAGATTTTGTCGCTTTCTTCAATTCTTTTGCATAATCTCTCTCTCCCAAGTCTTGTAAGTCCTTTTTGCCCTTCCCTTTGCATTTATTTTCATGTTACATGCATTATTTTCATGCATTTTTGGGTATTTTCGACATTTAGGATTTTTTTCTTTTTGGGAATGTTTTTGAGTGTTTCTTTCTCAAATATTTCATGGGTTTTTGTGGGGACACCTTATCTAAGCTCTACATGTGGTTTAATTTGATTATTTTGGTGTTTTGAGGAAAACTTGAAATTCTAGGGCTTGAAATTGAGAAAATTTGGGGTTTTTGTTCAATTTGATTGAAATTGATGAAATTGGCTTGTTGGATTGTTTAATTTGATCATTATATTGAGTTAATTGGATGTTGTGTTAATCAATTAATCAATTTGTTGTGTTTTGAAAACTTGGGTTTTTCAAATTGGGTATTTTTGATACCAACTACATGCTCAAGCCAATTTTGTTAATTTGGATCACAATTTAACTTGTCACTGCATTAGTACATGCATCATTTGGTGTTCATGCTCATGCATCATATAGAATTGATATTTTTCTATATTTTATGCTGTGCTAACTTGCAGTATGTCCTTGGTTATTTGTTTTTGCTCTTCTCTTTCTGTGTCTATCTCTTTTTCTTTAGCACTATGCCTAGGAAAACTAGAGCCCATAGGACTTCTGATCCTTCTCCTTCTTTTGACACTGAGCGGTTCCCTAGTGAGTCAAATCAAGTCACCTATGAGACTCTGAACCTTAGGCGTCATATTTGGGCTGAGCGTAGGGTCGTCCTAGATGAGGTAGATCCTGAGGTGCGACGTAATTTTACACGTCGGGGTTGGTTACCTTTGCTCGAGTATAAGCATTCTCCTCCTCCTGCCACCTTGATTAGAGAGTTCTATTCGAACCTCTCTATCCACGTCTACGATAACGACACCTTGGTAAAGGTGTGGTTACGTGGTGTGGAGTATCGCATTACCCCTTCGGTAGTGTCTGATGCTCTTGGGGTGCCCATAGTTGATCATCCCGTTTTTCCTTACGAGGAGTCTCCACCCCTTGATGACGTCCTGTCATACATCACTGGGTCTTCTATCCAGTGGGGTTCTGATCCTCGGATCACTTCTGCTGAGCTTTCTGAGCTTCACTATCTTTTCTTTAGGATAGCGTGTCATTCTTTGTGGCCTATTTTGCATGTCCACACCATCCCTCTTGAGCGATGTGTGTTTTTGTATGCTCTTGTCACTAATGCGCCTATCAGTTTTCCACATTTGTTCCTTCGTTCTTTGAACGAGGTTCATCGGTCTAGTTCTACGGCTCATGCTTTGTTTTTCTCTGTTTTTATTCATAGGATTCTCCTTTTTCTTGGTTTTGGTGAGTATCCTGCTTTTGAGCCTGTACATGTCATTGCTCCTATTGGTGCTACCTTTTTGAGGCAAAGGGCTGCTCAACTTCGAGCTAGCTCTAAGCGTCCTAGGGTAGAGCCTTCCAGTGTCACTCCACCCCCGTCTTCTTCTACAGATACTCATGCAGCTGGGACGTCTTCTGATCCTGCTGTTGCTGCTGCTGCTGCTGATGTTCCTCCACCGTTTGATGAGGTTTCTGACCTTCGTCGGACTCTTGATACTGTCGTGACCGTTCAGGCGGCTCATGGTCAGCTTTTGGTGGACATCCTTGATGAGCTACGTGCGTTACGAGCGGATTTGGCGAGCTCTCGTCATTCTCCTCCGCCTTCTTTTGATGATGAGTGAGTGCCCTTTGGCATTTCGTCACAAAAAGGGGGAGTGCATAGTTCATTTGTATCTAGGAGATTTTGTTGTGGTGATTTATATTTTAGGGGGAGTTTTGTTTACTTGATAGTGATACTGCGGAGCTTGTGGAGTTATTAGATTGTATCTAGGTGCTTCACTGTGTATACTCCTTTTTTAGCTCTTGTTTAGGAGATATTTTTGTTGAGATACATTTTTATGTATATGTTTCTTATTTCACTATACTTCATTGCTTATTGATTTATATTGATGATGTTATTCATGATATATATCTTTATTTTGTGTTATGTGAAATCAAGAAATTTTATTTATATATTCTTTGTTTTCTTTCTTCCACACATGCGTTTATGTGTTTGTTAAGTGTTACAGGAATATACAGGTTGCTTTCAGTCGAGCTGCTGTCTACTTTGCAACTGTTAGATAGTAGTCTAGGTTGAATTTTTAAGTGGCTATTTATTTTTTAATGGGCTATTTCAATTTGTAACTTTGAGCTTTTTGTTAAGTCTGTGTTTTGTCACGGATTGCCAAGGGGGGAGTTTGTTAGGTTCTAAGGATTAGGATCTAATATATTTAGAACTTCAATTTGTATGTTGGCAAACCATGATCAAAACAATGTTTAGTCGTGTGTTAGACTTGCGCAAAGTATGGGTCTTAATGTAAAGTTGGAATCGAGTTTTTATGCAGAATTACTGTTCACTTTCTGCTAGACTCGATCGATCGAAAATTAGGCTCGATCGATCGAAAATCGGGCAGATTTTTTTTCTGCAGAAAATTCCAACTCAGCCCTAGTCCATTTAATGTATAGGGTTTTATGTTTTGCCCTAAGTATATAAGGGAAAACCCTAGCCACGTTTTTAGAGTTCTGAATGCTGTGTTTGTGAATCTCTTTGTGAGATTTAGAGGTGTTTACCTTCACATACACTTAGGGTTTACAAACTTGAGATTTATGTCAAGAGTTGTGTAGATCAATACAGTTGCAGAATCAATAGAGCACAAAGATATACAAGCAGGTGCGCTTGTGGATTTGCTGAAGAATTCAAGAAAGAAGGAGTCCGTGGATCTCGGAGCTATCATGGGGTCATGGTAGTAAGTTTCCTACACTTGGGTAGCAATAAGATGTTAGTAGTCTAAGTCTTGTTGTGTAAACTTCGATTCTTTCATAGTGGATTCAGTTTACCTTGAGGATAGCTAGGTCAAATCCTCCCCAGGTTTTTACCGGTGTGGTTTCCTGGGTCATCATATCTTTGTGTTATTTATTTTCCGCTGTTTTGTTGTTTTTGTTTATTTTGTGTTAACCTAGTTTTAATTAAATTACCTAAGTTAATCACTTGGCTAATTCACTAGGTTAATCTATTTGGGTTTAAGGGGTCTAAACGAACTGACAGTATCGACCGTAAGGTGTTCCTCTTTCTTTGTATTTGGGTACCATTTATCTTCTCAAAAAAAAAAAAAAATCTTACAATTTATAACTATTGCATCCATTTTATGACTGTGGACATGCATGTAATATTTCTTTATGTTTCTATGGTAATGCTAATGTCCATTACTTTTAAATTAAAAAATTCTCTCAATTGAAGCATACACCTTGACGTGATATCATTCTTAGGAAATTCTGCAACTTAATTCAAATCATGCTAAACAATATATATATATATATATGTATGTATGTATATAAATAGAATGATTTTGTATAATCCATAATGAATTAAATCATATTACCTTAGTAATTAGATTAATTAAGCTTATCTAATTCTCAAGAGAAAAAAAAAAAAAAAAAAAAAAACAATCTTAAACTTATATCTTATATCTTATTGTTCGATTTGGCTATGATATATTGAACTTCAATCCATCATACTACTTAAAAATTTAAAAATATAATAGAATTAACATAAGAAATATAATAGATAAATATAACAAGAAATCAACTAGGCATTTCTTTTGCACTACAAATTTCACTATTATAATTCTTAAATAATATGTACTTAAATATTCACTATAAGCTCTTTTGGAGATACAATCAATATATATATATATATATATATATTCCTTCATATATATTTCTTCTATCTAATTGAAAAAAAAAATCCATAAAATTCTCATTTATGAAGGTAATTATTTTCTCTGATAAAAATTTTTGGGAAAAAAAAACGAATATAGAAAGTCTTAAATTTTTCTTAAACCTATATGGTAGCCCAAAAGTCCTCTATTCAGGCTTACTATTATGTGACTACATTGGATTTGATGAGTTTTTTTTTTTTAATATATATATATATATGTGTATGTATGTATGTATATATAACATTAACTATGCAACTTAGCAGTTATAAATACAATTTTCAATTATCAAAACATACAAAGTCTCTTCCTCTTTCCTAACCTTTCCCCTCCCTCAATAGTTATGTATCGTATATACATTTTTCTATTCCCCTACACACACACACACACACACACACATATTAGTGAAATCTTTTAATCTCTCTGTTAATTATCACTAAAATTTAGAAATTGTGTTTGGCTTCATTTTGCTAGGTTCTTTTTCATGATCATTGGTCTATATGCTGCGAGTTGGGTTAAAGCTGCAAAACTGGGAGAGATCAAACAAGATACAGTTGCTACATGAATATTTTAGAAAGCAAGAGTATTATTATACTAAAACAATTATAGACATATATAAATAATTATACTGTGAATACATTTGCTTTCCCCTACCCCTTTTATGCTATTTATTGATTGACTAAGATCAACTACACATTTTTATTTTTTGGAGAAACGATCAACTACACATTTAGTTTCCTTAGTTTTTCACATTTTTTAAATTGTATAGAAAGGAATAATAGAAATCAATATATGTTTTGGGGAGAAAAGTTTTTGTAATAGTTGATCTCATACATGAGTTTAGTGATTATTAAAATAGAAACTACTAAAATTTTGTTTAATAGTTCTTATGTGATAAAATGGAAACAAAGTTTGGATAAATTGCTCAATAACTTCTCCAAAAATGCAAAATAATGTTAGCTTTCATATGAAACCAACAAGATTCATTTTCATGTTCTAATAAAAATTATACATTTTCCATTTTTTAATTGTGTTGTGTTTTGATACATATCTCACACTATTATAACGTATTACAAAATATTTTGCAACAAGTTTCCTCGCCAATACACACACACACACAAATCAAGATAAAGACTTCTTTACTTACATAAAATTTATTTTATATATATATATATATATATATTACAATATAATCACATTATTGTGAGATGAGTTTGAGACTATTATTAATCAATCTCAACTATTATTCTCATTCTTTACTTAACAAAAAATAATATGACATTAAAATTATCTCGCGCATTGAGCAGATTTGCGACTATTATTACTAAAAGTTGAAGCATAGCATTTAATATTGTTACGATCACGTTAAGCCACGTCAGCAGTCAAGTTATTATCAATATTTTTTTCCAATTTTTTATACAATTTATAAACATTTAAAGTGAATTAAAAATCTATTATATTAGAATCAAAATATCATATTTAATTTATCTTATTATTAACTATTCTTATTTATTATTAAATTTTCAATTCTATTTTAACTTTTCATGTCTCCACTACTCTACCTTAACTTTCTCCAATCTTGCTCATTTCATTTTAACTTTTCATATCCCCACTACTCTCAATATTACTATTATTCTATCTTTTTGTCTTCTCTTATTTTTTACTCTTCTTATTCTTATTCTTATCCTCATACTATAAAATTGTCATTCCATCTCTTATTCCATGCATAATTTATATTTTTCCACACACAAAAAGCCTCCCTCCCTCTCTCTCTCTCTCTCTCTCTCTCTCTCTCTCTCTATATATATATATATTTTTTTTTTCTTTAGTTTTTGGTATATATATTTTTTAATTTTAGTGTAACAGGTTGACCATCAAAACATACTAATGCAATATTGAAAGCTCCACCAAATGCATCGCAGAAATTAGTTTTAGACTACTAGAAATCAATCAGTTTGCTAAAATTGGAATTGACTAGTAATCCAGCTTGATACAATTTAGTTTTATGTTTTATGTTGTTATTTTTTTTTTCATTGGTTTTTAAATGTTATATTATTGCATTATAAAGATAGTATATAAAAATATAATATTATTTTATTACATAGCATAACTAAAATAATATGGTATTTATTGATATACATTTCATTTTTTCTATTTTTCTTCTCATCTTATTTTGTTCAACATTTAACTTTAGCAACATCCTCCATATCATAATTATTTATATTCTGTCTCATTTTTTTAAATTAAATATATAATATATTTTTTAAAATTCAATAAATAAAAATTGTTCTTATAAAGTCTTCGCATGAAATGTTACAATGCATCAATGAAAAAACGAAATACAAAACAAATATCAATTTAGAAACACTCAATTAAAAAATAGAATAAAAAAATTTCTTATAAAGTAGTCCAATAAAACGTTACTATGCATCAATAGAAAAAGAAAATACCAAAACACATGTTATTTTAGAAACACTAAACAATAATAATAATAATAATAATAATAATAATAATAATAATAATAATAATAATAATAATAATAATAATAATAATAATATCAAACCAAACATATTATAAAAATAACTAATAGTTATGGATATACTAACTTCATGGTAGCAAAATGGAATAAAATAGAAATAAAAATAAATGTTACAATATGCGTATTTAGTACATTAGAATTATCATCAAATGTCAATCAAATAAATTAATTAATAACTGTTAATTGGAAAAAAGAGAGGCTAATGGCTAAAGGAGTAAAAAACTAATTAAAGATGAACTCACGAATGTTATTAAAAACTTTACAATGCAAATAAATAAATCGTTGAATTCACTTAATTAAATCACATAATCAACAATTAATTACAATCGTACAAAATTTAAACTTGAAACTAATCAAACTCTAATCTAGAAAACCATATTTATCATCAAAACTAAAAAGAAGACATTCTTCAGTAATAACGGAAATATATAAGAAATAAAGATGAAAATTTTCGAAATCCTTTTTTTGATATTTCATTTAACATTATTTATAAATAATAAAATATAAAAAAAAACCTTAAATGTTTATATTCTTCACACACCACGACTTTTAAAATCTAATGAAAAGTTCTAAGAATTTAACTCTCATTTAATGCCTCTATTATGAAAATCATACCAGTCAGTAAAATATGATAATAGTAAGAAAGGTTATAAATGAGTTCATGAAAAAACTAATTAGCCACTATTATTATGGAATAAATTTTTTTTTTTATGCATTTGAGAAAATGAAATGTATTGAGTTTACTTCTTAAGGTATATGTAAAGATTTACGTTAAAAAATTATGTAAAGGGTTTTTTGAAAAAAAAAAAAGTATATGTAAGGTATTTATTAACTTAAAAGACAATGAAAAACCAATTTTTAATTACTACAACCGTTGTTACTCTATAAATCACACACAACACTATATTTAATTACATAAACTACAGAGTTAGGTCATTTTAGACATACACCACCATATTCAATTTATAAATCACAACCCAAATCAATCATACAATTACACAATCAAAGCCTGAACATGTAACATGAATTACTTTTTAAATTATTGCTTGAAATTTTCACAATTACTGAAAGAAAATCGCCAAATTTAATTTTTAGAAAACATCAAGACAATGTGAATTTTAATTTTTTTAACTCCCATAGAAAAAAAATATTACCCACATTATTTCAACCCTTATGGAAAAGAAGGTTTACATGTAGTGTGGAAAATGTGTTTAATTGACTTAGAGATGTAAAAATTAGTCAATCGACTATGCTAGAATTAAGGTTTCAAATTTTAAAAAAATAATTCTACAATAATAAAAAATTATCTTGTGATAAATATGATTATGAAATGCATTACTTTTCATTAAATTAGTTCAAATTACAAAATAATAATAATAATGAAACCACCTTAAAAAATAATCACGCGCAACATGCGGGTCCGCAACTAGTTTGAATAAAGTCAAAATCAAGACATGGCTTGGTAATTTTGGGCTTCGGTTTCTCAATATATATGAAAATTTTATCTTTGATAGAAGTTATTATATAGTTTATTAGAAGTGGAGTTTTGTTATTATTCCTACCTGAAAGTGAGCGTTTGATGATATGTCTCAATGAATTTCAGTATAATAGAAGTGGAATTAGAAATTTGCCTCTATTTCTAATTTCACTATATTTTGCAACATGTTGTTTTGTGACCTCATTAGTCATTAATGATTTTTCATTTCACTCCATCGACAAAGTAAATAAAAAATAGAAGAATTTTTTTATCTTAAAAGCCTTCATTAACATGAAGGGCTATTGAAATCCAAGGGCCTATTCATGCCAGCTATTCAACTAAAATTCTCTTCACAACTATTCCGAACTGTACATAGCTTCAAATAAGATTTGTTTTGTTTTGTTGAGATAATTTGATGATTTTGCTAATGCAACATTAATTTGGTTCTTTTATTACTATTATTTTTTTTCCAATATGAAATTTTCATGACCTTCGTGTAGCTGTTGATATCTACATTGGCTTTACAAAAGATACTTATGCAAATGATCATCACCGCCCATTTAATGATCTCTTTCTTCAATAAATTGGAATCCTTTGTTATTGAGTATTTGTTTTAATTGTTTAAGGGCATAATCTTATCTGGACTTGATCTTTTGGTTTTAGTATGTTTGATCTTTTTAGAATATTTCTATGGATCTAAACTCTAACCGTCTAACAATGAAAAAAAAAAAAAAAGAGAATAAAAAACAGTCAAAGAAAGTAAAACCCAAAAAAAGAAGAAGCATTTGATAAAGTTTAAAGATGTAAGCGCAATTTTATATTTATCTCGTTTACTAATTCTTTTGTGGAGTAATACTTATTAAATAAAATGTACGAGCATGTTATGATTATTGTAATACATTACTTTATAATATCGTATATTTCTCATTTTTAACAATCTTATGTGTAAAGTTTTGACAATTTATCATTAGAAATGTTTAAACTACATTTTTTTTTTTATCTAAACATATTAGTATTTGATCTAAAAGTTTTCTATGCTTTTTATTTTTTATTTTAATTGAGAATCTTTCGGTTATTGGATAAGAATTATGGATTTTAACTAAATTTCTTAGATCAAATGATAGTGTGGGATTAAGGGGTTTGTGGTTTTTTGACGAGTATTGTAACAGGTTGCTAAAGTAGACACCTATTAAACAATAAGTTTGGGGATATAGATTTTTTTTTTAATGTTCTAAATTCATATTTTGTAGATTTTATTTTTAAGCTAGATAAAGAGATGCATATTTTGGGGAACATATTCAATTCTAGGTGCGTTAACAATTCCTATTAATTTATAATGACTTTTTTTAAATTATTATTTTTTTCCATAAGTTTTTTTTTTATGCATTGTAAATAATACTAATAATTAGGGTAAACTACGTATTTGATCTCTATTCTTTACGTCATATTTTAATTTGGCCCTTAACCTTTCAATTGTGTCAATTTAGTCTCTAACCTTTCAGTGTCGTTAATTTGGTCCTTAACATTTCAGTGCCGTGTCAATTTAGTCTCTGCCATTATCTCTTGAATGGAAATTGCTGACGTGGCTAATGACCAAAATAAAAAATTAGTTTCTATTGTTGTATTCATCTCCCTTTACCATATATCATCTTGTATTCATCTCCCTTTACAATGCAAATAAATAAATCGTTAAATTCACTTAATTAAATCATATAATCAACAATTAATTACAATCGTACAAAATTTAAACTTGAAACTAATCAAACTCTAATCTAGAAAACCATATTTATTATCAAAACTAAAAGGAAGACATTCTTCAGTAATAATAGAAATATATAAGAAATAAAGATGAAAATTTTTGAAATCCTTTTTTTGATATTTCATTTAGCATTATTTATAAATAATAAAATATAAAAAAAAAAACCTTAAATGTTTATATTCTTCACACACCACAACTTTTAAAATCTAATGAAAAGTTCTAAGAATTTAACTCTCATTTAATGCCACTATTATGAAAATCTCACCAGTCAGTAAAATATGATAATAGTAAGAAAGATTATAAATGAGTTCATGAAAAAAAAACTAATTAGCCACTATTATTATGGAATAGATTTTTTTTTTATATGCATCTAAGAAAATGAAATGTATAGAGTTTACTTACTAAAGTATATGTAAAGATTTACGTTAAAAAATTATGTAAAGGTTTTTTTGAAAAAAAAAAAAAGTATGTGTAAGGTATTTATTAACATAAAAGACAATGAAAAACCAATTTTTAATTACTACAACCGTTGCTACTCTATAAATCACACACAACACTATATTTAATTACATAAACTCAAGAGTTAGGTCATTTTAGATATACACCACCATATTCAACTTATACATCACAACCCAAATCAATCATACAATTACACAATCAAAACTTGAACATGTAACATGAATTATCTTCTGAATTATTGCTTGAAATTTTCACAATTATTGAAAGAAAATCGCCAAATTTAATTTTTAGAAAACATCAAGACAAGGTGAATTTTAATTTTTTTAACTTCCATAGAAAAAAAATATTACCCACATTATTTCAACCCTTATGGAAAAGAAGGTTTACATGTAGTGTGGAAAATGTGTTTAATTGACTTAGAGATGTAAAAATTAGTCAATCGACTATGGTAGAATTAAGGTTTTAAATTTTAAATAAAACAATTCTACAATAATAAAAAATTATCTTGTGATAAATATGATTATGAAATACATTACTTTCATTAAATTAGTTCAAATTATAAAATAATAATAATAATGAAACCACCTTAAAAAATAACCACACGCAACACGTGGGTCCGCCGCATCAATATTTTCCATCCAAAAGATGATAGTAGGGACTAAATTGATATGGAACTAAAAGGTTATGGACCAGATTGACACAATTGAAGATAATAAATATGATTATGAAATGCATTACTTTTCATTAAATTAGTTCAAATTACAAAATAATAATAATAATGAAACCACCTTAAAAAATAATTACGCGCAACACGCGGGTCCGCTGCATCAATATTTTCCATCCAAAAGATGATAGTAGGGACTAAATTGATATGGAACTAAAAGGTTATGGACCATATTGACACAATTGAAGATAATAAATATGATTATGAAATGCATTACTTTTCATTAAATTAGTTCAAATTACAAAATAATAATAATAATAATAATAATAATAATAATAATAATAATAATAATAATAATAATAATAATAATAATAATAAAACCACCTTAAAAAATAATTATGCGCAACACGCGGGTCCGCCGCATCAATAATTTCCATCCAAAAGATGATAGCAGGGACTAAATTGATATGAAACTAAAAGGTTATGGACCAGATTGACACAATTGAAAGGTTAGAAACCAAATTGAAATATGGTGTAAGGATATGGACCAAATACATAGTTTACCCTAATAATAATTGTACAAGACATTTTTTCCTTCATTTTATAACATATAACTATTAATAAATAAACCAAGATTAATCATATATCAAACCAAATACCTTTCCTATGCATCGCACATATTAGCAATTAGTATTAAATAATGGGGTTACAACTTTTCCTAATGAAATGCGGAGAACATGAGATATATGTGGGGCCATTAGGCTGCAATTCTTCGCATCTTATCAAGTATTTCGAGGTAGGGTGATTTTAAAACCATAAAATAAATAAACCATAAAACTTTTATATGTGTTATTCACTTATGTTGATGGATAAATTTGATCCGTGTTATGACTTACTAATACATATAACTTCCCCCCCCCCCCCCCCCCCCCTCTAGGGCCAAAATGGGAAAGAGCCCCTAATTATGAAAAAAAATTAGCAATTTACCCCCTTTTTCAAGCTATTCAGGGGAATGTCCTTGTTTCGGAACTCGAGTTTCTAGAACTTGAGTTCTATGTAAAACTCGATTTTCATATGATTGACTTTCAAGTGATTTTTGCCACTGTGAATGCCACTGATGTGGCATTCCCCATTAAAAAAGCCAGATGGAACTCAATTTTTACAAAGTTGAGTTCCTTGAAATTGTTTTGATCTAATGGAACTTGATACTTTAAATACCAAGCTCCACGCAAGTTAATATATATATATATATATATATATATGTAAAGCCTTTGGAACTAATTAGTTTTTTTTTTAAAATATGTAAAATTTTAAAAATATTTTTGAATATGTTCAAATTAATCAACTTGTTCGGTTAAAATAGATTGACCCCAATTAATTAATTCAATTACCCAAGTTGATTAATTAGGTCAAATTACATTCAAATCGTGGAGACACCAACAAATCACCAAATAAACTAAGTGCAGTGGAAATTAAATGAACACGATGATTTGTTGATGAATGAGTAAAACCTCTCACAAGGCAAAAATCCCACTTGATGAATTTTAGGTCACGACTCCCAAGAATCCATTAATCAAGAATTAAGTGGTTAAAAGTAAAAAGAATCTTACCACTACCCTAGACTATCCCAAAATACCAACCTACAGTTTAACCTTTACTCTAATCCCTAATTGGATTTGATCTTGTAGGAGACTTTTTCGTATGCACAAATCCCAGTACGTGACCAACTCCACGAGCTAGTTGATTTTCGTTGGCTGCAAAATTCTTCATTTTAAAGCACGTTGAAAATCAATAAACACTTGGTTACAAAACCATAAGGCACACAAAACGGAGTAGCTTTTTACAGAGTGCATGAGTTCTCTAATTGAGTCTCTGTGTCTTTGATGAAATTAAAATAAGCATTTTATATGGTCTAGGGTAGTAGAGAGAGAAACCCTAATCATCCAAGTTATCATAGGCTGAATTTCATATTTGAGAATTCTGAAATTGAAAATCTCAATAGATCAAGCTTGTGTCGAGCTTCTTCATTAATCCTCGATAGATGCTAGTGTCAAGTTTTAATGAAACAGATTTTCTTCACTTGTTTCTTGGATTAATTTTCATGTCTTTAATGATACCACTTGTTATGTTTAAGCAGCATACTTCTTGATGCATTAAACACAACTTAGATCTACCCAATTACAACTAAAGGGCGTTTTGTCAAAGGGTAAGCCAATACATAGAAGATATGACCCCTAACAATCTCCTTCTTTGAGATAAGAGTAAAAAAAAATACATCATCATCATATATATCAAATAAGCATAATGTATGTAAAATGGTTATAAAACCAAGTGCACATGTAATGAGAACTATACAGCCAACACCTCACTACATATCTCAAAAATACTCTCCCCCCTATAACTAGTCTAGCTCTCACCCTAACAACAAGACTACTCTCATAATCAAAACTACTCCCCCTTTTTGTCATGAGTGACAAAGGATGAATCACTGAGAGAGTGTCATCTCATCATCATAGTAAGAGCCAAAGCATCACCATCATCCTCTCCACTAGCAGAAGACTCCAAGGAAGGATTACGCCTGGGATAAGGAACAAAGCCACCAAGGTGAGATTGTCGTCGAGCAATCTAGCCAATCCTAGTGTTCATCTGACACATCTCATCAGACAGATGGTCAAGACGAGTACCAAAATCATCCAGAATGAGCTAAAGCTGATCCAAGATGGTGGCAAAAGATGCCTCTACTCCAGAAGAAGGTGGAGTAGACGAGGAAGAAGGTCGAGAGGCATAGGCAATATCCTCAGCAGCTTAAAACTCAATCTCTTCCTATTGAGCGGGAGTAGACTCCTGACGAGGCCACTTGGCTGTAGCCACCAGCTAAGCAAAGCTCCTACCAAAGTTTCCTTGCTAATAGCACCCATCATAGGGAATAGAGGTGAAGAAGGAATAGGAACATGTGCATGTGAGAGAATGTGTGTGATAGCTGATGGAAAAATTAGCTTATCACATGTAGTTGAAGGAAAAATAGCAAATTAAAAGCACACTCAAATTTGTTAGTTCGTTTAGACCCCTTAAACCCAACAGATTAACCTAGTGAATTAGCCAAGTGAAAAACTTAGGTAATTTAATTAAATCTAGGTTAACACAAAATAAACAAAAACAACAAAGCAGCGGAAAAATAAATAACACAAAGATATGATGACCCAGGAAAACCAAACCGGTAAAAAACCTGGGGAGGATTTGACCTAGCTATCCTCAAGGTAAACTGAATCCACTATGAAAGAATCGAAGTTTACACAATAAGACTTAGACCACTAACATCTTATTGCTACCCAAGTGTAGGAAACTTACTACCATGACCCCATGATAGCTCTGAGATCCACGGACTCTTTCTTTCTTGAATTCTTCAGCAAATCCACAAGCGCACCTGCTTGTATATCTTTGTGCTCTTTTGATTCTGCAACTGTATTGATCTACACAACTCTTGACATGAATCTCAAGTTTGTAAACCCTAAGTGTATGTGAAGGTAAACACCTCTAGATCTCACAATGAGATTCACAAACACAACATTCAGAACACTAAAAACGTGGCTAGGGTTTTCCCTTATATACATAGGACAAAACATAAAACCCTATACATTAAATGGACTTAGGCTGAGTTGGAATTTTCTGCAGAAAAACGATCTGCCCGATTTTCGATCGATCGAGTCTAATTCTCGATCGATCGAGTCTGACAGAAAGTTAATAGTAATTCTGCATAAAAACTCGATTCCAACTTTACATTAAATCCCATACTTTGAGCAAGTCTAACACACGACTAAACATTGTTTTGATCATGGTTTGCCAACATACAAATTGAAGTTCTAAATACATTAGATCATAATCCTTAGAACCTAACAAACTCCCCCTTTGGCAATCCGTGACAAAACACAGACTTAACAAAAAGCTCAAAGTTACAAATTGAAATAGCCCATTACAATAAAAAGCCATTTAACCATTCAACCTAGACTACTATCTAACAGTTGCAAAGTAGACAGCAGCTCGACTGAAAACAACCTGTATATTCCTGTAACACTTAACAAACACATAAACACATGTGTGGAACAAAAACAAGAAATATATAAATAAAAATTTCTTGATTTCACATGACACAAAATAAAGACATATATCATGAATAACATCATCAATATAGATCAAAAAGCAGAGTAGCATAGTGAAATAAGAAATTGAAATAGCTCATTACAATAAAAAGCCACTTAATCATTCAACCTAGACTACTATCTAACAGTTGCAAAGTAGACAGCAGCTCGACTGAAAACAACCTGTATATTCCTGTAACACTTAACAAACACATAAACGCATGTGTGGAACAAAAACAGGAAATATATAAATAAAAATTTCTTGATTTCACATGACACAAAATAAAGACATATATCATGAATAACATCATCAATATAGATCAAAAAGCAGAGTAGCATAGTGAAATAAGAAACATATACATAAAAATGTATCTCAACAAAAATATCTCCTAAACAAGAGCTAAAAATGAGAATACACAGTGAAGCACCTAGATACAATCTAATAACTCCACAAGCTCCGCAGTATCACTACCAAGTAAACAAAACTCCCCCTAAAATGTAAATCACCACAACAAAATCTCCTAGATAAAAATGAACTATGCACTCCCCCTTTTTGTGACGAATTGCCAAAAGGCACTCACTCATCATCAAAAGGAGGTGGAGGAGAATGACGAGAGCTCGCCAAATCCGCTCGTAACGCACGTAGCTCATTAAGGATGTCCACCAAAAGCTGACCATGAGCCGCCTAAACGGTCACGACAGTATCAAGTGTCCGACGAAGGTCAGAAACCTCATCAAACGGTGGAGGAACATCAGCAGCAGCAGCAGCAACAGCAGGATCAGAAGACGTCCCAGCTGCATGAGTATCTGTAGAAGAAGAAGGGGGTGGAGTGACACCGGAAGGCTCTACCCTAGAACGCTTAGAGCTAGCTCGAAGTTGAGCAGCCCTTTGCCTCAAAAAGGTAGCACCGATAGGAGCGATAATATGAACAGGCTCAGAACCAGGATACTCACCAAAACCAAGAAAAAGGAGAATCCTATGAATAAAAACAGGAAAAAACAAAGCATGAGCCGTAGAACTAGACCAATGAATCTCGTTCAAAGAACGAAGGAACAAATGCGGAAAACTGATAGGCGCATCAGTGACAAGAGCATACAAAAACACACACCGCTCAAGAGGGATGGTGTGGACATGCGAAATAGGCCACAAAAAATGACACGCTATCCTAAAGAAAAGATAGTGAAGCTCGGAAAGCTCAGCTGAAGTGATCCGAGGATCACAACCCCACTGGATAGAAGACCCAGTGATGTATGACAGGACGTCATCAAGGGGTGGAGACTCCTCGTAAGGAAAAACGGGATGGTCCACAATGGGCACCCCAAGAGCATCAGACACTACCCGAGGGGTAATGCGATACTCCACAGCACATAACCACACCTTTACCAAGGTGTCGTTATCGTAGACATGAATAGAGAGGTTCGAATAGAACTCTCTAATCAAAGAAGCAGGAGGAGGATGCTCAAAATCAAGAAGAGGTAACCAACCCCGACGCTCAAAGTTACGTCGCACCTTAGGATCCAACTCATCTAATAAGACCCTACGCTCAGCCCGAATATGACGCCTAAGGTTCAGAGTCTCATAGGTGACTTGGTTTGACTCACTAGGGAACCGCTCAGTGTCAAAAGAAGGAGAAGGATCAGAAGTCCTATGTGCTCTAGTTTTCCTAGGCATAGTGCTAAGGAAAAGAAATAGACACAGAAAGAGAAGAGCAAAAACAAATACCAAAGGCAGACTGCAAGTTAGCACAGCATAAAAATATAGAGAAAAAAACAGCAAATCTATATGATGCATGAGCATGAACACCAAATGATGCATGTACTAATGCAGTGACAAGTTCAATTGTGATCCAAATTAACAAAATTGGCTTGAGCAAGCAATATTTATCAAAAATACCCAATTTGAAAAACCCAAGTTTTCAAAACACAACAAATTGATAAATTGATCAACACAATAGTTAATTAACACAATATAATGATCAAATTAGTCAATCTAACAAGCCAATTTCATCAATTTCAATCAAATTGAACAAAAACCCCAATTTTCTCAATTTCAAGCCCTAGAATTTCAAATTTTCCTCAAAACACCAAAATAATCAAATTAAACCACATGTAGAGCTTAGGTAAGGTGTCCCCACAAAAACCCATAAAAAATTTGAGAAAGAAACACTCAAAAACATTCCCAAAAAGACAAAAATCCTAAATGTCGAAAATACCCAAAAATGCATGAAAATAATGCATGAAACTAGGAAATAAATGCAAAGGTAGGGGCATAAAGGACTTACCAGACTTGGGAGAGAGAGATGTAGCAAAAGAATTGGAAGAAAACGACAAAATCTCCAAGAAACAAGGCTTGACTGGTTGGTAGGGAGAAAAAGGTTTTGAAAAAGATATGAAAAGTGAAAAGACACGTGAGAAAGAGCCTTTTTGAAAGTCTATCATCCCGATTTTTGATCGATCGAAAATTACATTCGATCGGTCGGAAACACCTTCGATTGATCCAAAACAAGCTTGGACCGATTGAGCCAACCAGAGAGTTTTCTGAGTATTTTTAAAACATTTTCAATCGGTCGAAAATCAGTTTCGATCGATCGAAATTCTGGAAAAACCACAGTTTTGAAAAACCAAACATTTTAGATCAAAAACTCCTCAAAGCATTAGATTTTATAAATAAAATGCATGAGTATGAGATGAGATGTTTTCCAAAAACACATGTATTCAACCCAGATTTCTCAAAGCAGAAAATTTCCCCCAAAAAACAAGCAAACATGTTCTGCATCAATTTCCCGAAATTCTCAAATTTGGTTGGTCAGACAAAAAAAAAAAAAAAAAACACACAATAACATGTACACAGTTTAGCAAAGAATAACTTGTGTAGTGCGTGCAACTAGCATAAGCTTGAGAAACATGTGAGGTGATATACATAATATTAATCAATCACAATTTCTACTAAATCCATCACATGAATTTGAAAGAGACTTTTACTTAAAGAGTTACATCCTATAACTCCCACATCTCCTAGAATAAAAGCTTGCAATCATGTAAGTTTCTTGATTTGCCTCATAATTAATATTCAAATTAAACAATTAGAAACTTAATAAAAGCCGGGATAATGTACACACCAATTTTATGAATTTGTGAGATTATTATAGCCCAATAATGTACACACCAATTTTAATAGAGGCTACACCTTATGTTCTTTTTGTGCATGTGCTACACTTTCTCGAGCACAAAATCTTACGATATGCACTAAGGTGTTCATGATTGGCTAATAAACAGTGGTGAGATGGTTATTTATGCCTTTCTCAATAAGTTCAAGTCCGTCAATCAAAGGCATACGACTTCAAAATCAAGATCATGTGATCAACAAATATAGCATCTTCCCACACAACATGCACAACAAGACTTTAGCTAGTAAAGTGCAATAAATAAGTGCATCAAAGCTAAACAAGGTACATTCACATGATATGCAATATTTGATTGACCAACCTTGTCTTCAGATTCAGAGAAAAAAAAAACAAAAACACATTGTGCAAAATTTTTTTTTTTTTTAATTATAAAAGAAACACACATCTTAGAATGAAATGCATGAATGTAATACAATGCAAATCCTAGAAACAGAGGTCACAAAAGATAGAGCAATGAAGCACAAGGACCATGTCAGACAGACTCAATTAGATTGAGCCTTTTGCATCTAAAACTTTTTAGATGCAACTCTTGCATTGGAGTTATGATTCATATTAGAATTCTGAGCAACTCCAAGATTGGAATAAAGGTCCAATGCCTTTACCAATTCACCAATAAGTACCATAGGATCATGTGCTTGGGGCATAGGTACTTTAGTTTTATTTGCTCGCTTCGCAGCTTGCAATTTAAAACAATTTGGACGAATGTGTCCAGGTTTTCCACAAAAATGACAAACCCATGCAGGCTTATCATGCAATTTGCCCTTAGTAGAAGTAGAAGCTCTAGAATGAGAAGCTTGAAGATCAACCCTAATCTTCCTAGGTGGAGTAACATTTATAGGTTTGACAAGTTCACTCACCAAGAGTTTGACAATCTCACTCTTAGGAGGTTCAGAAGAAGGAACAAATTTAGTGGAAGAAGGTTCAAGCACAGAAATACTTTCCTCATAACCTAAACCAGTTTTATCAGAAGGAGACTTTTGAATACTCAGTATGTGATCAAGTTTGGAGCTTGCAGTCCTATTATTTTGTTCTCTAGCAACAGATAAATCAAGTTCCAAACATTTAACTTTATCCAGTAAAAGCATGTTTTCAGTTTTCACATTATTCAAAAGCTCATTTGCATCAAACAATTTCACAAGTAAATTTTTCTTTTCAAGTTCAAGAGATGCAATTTTCTTCAAGCCTAACTCAACATTCATGGCATCCTTTGCTACAACTTTGCAAAGTTTATTGTAGGCTTCCTGTAAATCTGCATCCTCAGAGAGTTCCCCATCAGAAGGGTTCTCTTCAATAGACATGCTTTCATTAACTACAGTGGTAGCAGTGAAAGTAATGAAATTTCCATCCTCATCACTAGCGGATTCATTGTCGGAAACTTCATTATCACTAAGGGTTACAGCCATAGCTTTACCCTTAGACCTCAAGTATGTAGGACATTCAGATTTTAAATGACCATACCCTTGACAACCATAACATTGTTGTCCCAAAGAATTATTAGAAGGTTGTCCCACTTTCTCCTTAGGTTTTTCAGTGTTATTGACTTTAATGGGATCATTCTTCCTAAAATTTCTAGATTCAACAGTGTTCTTGCCTCTTGCCCTTCTGTTATTGTTCCTCAGAAAGTTTCTAAAGTTCTTGGCAAGATAGGCAATCTCTGTAGCAGATAGTTCATCATCAAATCCACCATCCTCAACATCATCAACAGACTTAAGAGCCATTGATTTGGATTTGTTAGTCTTAGGGAGGTCTAACTCATAGGACTGAAGAGATCCTACAAGTTCTTCAACAGGGATGGAGTCCACATCCTTGCTCTCAGTGATGGCAGTCACTTTGGGTCTAAAGTCCTCAGTCAAAGATCTAAGAATCTTCCTAACAATTTTAAATTTATCATAGATTTCACCCAAATTATAAGTAGAATTAACAATATCATTCAATTTAACATAGAATTCATCAAAAGATTCATCATCATTCATTCTAATGCTTTCAAATTTAGTAGTTAATTGCTGCAATTTGTTTATCTTAACTGCCTTTGTGCCTTCATGCACAGTCTGGAGGATATTCCAAGCAGTATGAGCAACCTCAACATTAGAGATTCTCTTAAATTCCTCCATGGAAACAGCATTAAAAATAGCATTCATAGCTTTGCTATTAAAAGCGGTTGCCTCCTTTTGAGAAGTTTGCCACTCACTCATAGGAGTAGTGGGCTTCTCCCATCCGTATTCAACGGAATTCCAAACTCTCTCATCAATGGATTTTAGGAATACTTTCATCCTTACTTTCCAATAAGCATAGTTGTTTCCATCAAAGTAAGGTGGAACAACAAGAGAGTGTCCGTGTTCCATGACAACAGGGGTCAAGGATCAGCTAAAAGATCAAAGGATCAAAAACAAAAGCTACCCGCTCTGATACCACTTGTCAGTTCGTTTAGACCCCTTAAACCCAACAGATTAACCTAGTGAATTAGCCAAGTGAAAAACTTAGGTAATTTAATTAAATCTAGGTTAACACAAAATAAACAAAAACAACAAAGCAGCGGAAAAATAAATAACACAAAGATATGATGACCCAGGAAAACCAAACCAGTAAAAAACCTGGGGAGGATTTGACCTAGCTATCCTCAAGGTAAACTGAATCCACTATGAAAGAATCGAAGTTTACACAATAAGACTTAGACCACTAACATCTTATTGCTACCCAAGTGTAGGAAACTTACTACCATGACCCCATGATAGCTCCGAGATCCACGGACTCCTTCTTTCTTGAATTCTTCAGCAAATCCACAAGCGCACCTGCTTGTATATCTTTGTGCTCTTTTGATTCTGCAACTGTATTGATCTACACAACTCTTGACATGAATCTCAAGTTTGTAAACCCTAAGTGTATGTGAAGGTAAACACCTCTAGATCTCACAATGAGATTCACAAACACAGCATTCAGAACACTAAAAACGTGGCTAGAGTTTTCCCTTATATACTTAGGGCAAAACATAAAACTTTATACATTAAATAGACTTGGGCTGAGTTGGAATTTTCTGCAGAAAAACGATCTGCCCGATTTTCGATCGATTGGGTCTAATTCTCGATCGATCGAGTCTGACAGAAAGTTAATAGTAATTCTGCATAAAAACTCGATTCCAACTTTACATTAAATCCCATACTTTGAGCAAGTCTAACACACGACTAAACATTGTTTTGATCATGGTTTGCCAACATACAAATTGAAGTTCTAAATACATTAGATCCTAATCCTTAGAACCTAACAAAATTCAAAAACTAATTTTTATTTTCAAGGTTTTAGATCAAATTAATTTTTTATTGGGCTTTTTTCTTTGTTTAAAATTGTCAAGATATTGGTAAGAGGATCATGTTCAAGGTTATTTTAGTTGTGATTAAAAATAATTAGGTCTGGAGTGTTCAAATTTTTATTTTAGGGGATTAAAATAAAATAAAAATATTATATATATAATATAAAAATATTATATATATATATATATATATTTCAAGCGAGGAGGTTAATTTGAAACCCCTAGGTTATGGCTAGCACCACCCCTGGATATAATTCAGTACATAAACATATTTTTTTAGAAAATCAATTTACTAAAACTTTTACTTAGGTGGAAGTTTGAATGAATAGCACCTATTTCTCTATCAAAGAAAAAGTGCACAGGGGGCGCACATTAAAAAATGAGATGGAAGGCAAAATGAAATAATTTTTGATGAATGTGCAACATGTCATAATCCCATGCGAATAAGATAGTACCTTTAAAAAAAAAAAAAAAAAATTCTGATGCAAATTTTGAAAAATCCATATTTGGATTACATTTACTTCTAATACCTTCTATTAAGTCCATGTTTTTGTTAGTTTTATTCCGTGTCAAATGTACTTGTAATTATACTTATATCTTATGTAGTTTTGGAATTACATGTATTTTAGATAATATACTTAAGCCCTAGTCAAAGTTACTGAAGAGTGGGGAACTCATGACCTAATCGTGACTTGAGTTGCCCTTGAGTTATACAAGTGTTGCAAAAAGGAGAGTTCTTTTGATTAGCATGTCACAATCTACTCGCGACTTGCTCCATGAAGAAATTCTAGTACCTTATTCTTATCTTGAGTTAGCTAATCTTGTACCAACTCCAACCTATTCCAATTTGGAAGAACAATGTGCGAAAACTCTTAAGAGAGCAGTCTGAGGGTTGTAAGAGAGCTCTAAGAGTGAAAACCTAGTCATTCCATGTGAGACTCCATAACTTTTATCTTCTCCTTCCCTCTCACCATGTTCATATCTTGAGAGGAGGTTTCTCAAGCATTCTATGTTATCTTTGAGTGATATACGTTGAGTGATTGGTGTGGAAAGCCATTGGAGCAGCAATACCACAAATCCAAGAGTTCTTGGTGGCTTAACATTGGTCACTTAACACATGGACTTTGATAATTGGTGAATAAAGGACTCCGAGAAGTTGGTTGGTAGTTGGAGCTTAAGAGCTCTAATACTAGGGGTTGTTTAGGCTTGGAGGGTTTTTATTCAATCTTGTACTGCAACTATTCACTAGAGAGGATTTGACTCTGGTGTCGTATAGAGGATTTGACTCTGCATTTTATATTCCTTTATATTTAGTTATTGCTATTTGAATATGCATGCAATGGAATTTAGTTAATCACTTATAGATGGCATTAATTGTTAAATTAAATTAAAAATGGTTTAGCCTAAAAATTGGTAATTGGGGTCTAAATATACAACTACGGTGTTAGGTCATTCACCTTCCATATTTAATTTTAAGTAAAGTTTATTCATATCTAGGTGTTAGGTCTTTCACCTTCCATATTTAATTTTAATTAGAGTTTATTTTTTGATACTTTGATAGTTACAACAAGAAGGGGAGATTTGAACCCTAGTTTCTCTATTGGAAATACCAGAAGGTACCAATCAGTTGAGATACAAAGATCTTGGCTATTTATAGAATATACTAGTTTTTTTTTTTTTTTTTGTAAATAATTTGATAGTTGAGGGTGGGGGAATTTAATCATTTAAATCATATTGGAGACATTAAGAAATACCAATCAATTGAGCACAAGAGTTTGACAATTATAAACCTAATTTAATTCAATGCATTAGATGCCAATTAAAGTCACAAGAGTAATGCTATAACCATTAATTATTTTACAATATTTTCATAAATTGTTGATATGGATAAATTTTACTAGTACTCATCTGAACTTACTATTAACATTACCTTTTTATTTAGCAATAACTACTCAATATATTAATTGTTTATATAAAATATTATAAAATAATTTGTAATTTTAGCAATTTTTTAAGTTGTAAATTGCAATCTTTAAAAAAAAAATCATAAATTGCATGAACTACTCGATTAAGACACGTGTTTGCCGAAAGTACGCCGATTTATAATTGAAACAAAAGAGCTTTCACAATCATTTGAATCACGACTAGTTGGTTGTTGATACATGTGCCCCACGATCCATTTCTACGAAAAAGTGACCCTACTCAATTTTGTGAAACTACCGACTGTTTTCTTTTACTTTGGCAGCAAAACTCTTAAAATTGACTTTTGGACTACACGGCATTGGATTGGATACGGAGGAAAATTAGGATTTATTTCCAACTTTCAAATCTCAACTCTCTTAATCGGGAAAAAAAAAAAAAAAATTCCAACTTTCTCTTTTGGTCATTTCCCCCTCGTGTTTGCTTCACAAGAGTGTGAACATTAACCATGATATTCAACTATCCTTTTTTATCTAGAAGCCCAGCTGAGAATTGTAAATAATACGGAAACCATTTATTATTTAAAAAATAAATATTACTTTATGACCCATTAATAAAACATGTATTCTTTTAATTATAACACATTAATTAAATTTTAATGAAAAAAGTTAACGTATGTCCTTAAGACAATGGTAAATAATCTATTTAAAGAAAGTTTTTATAGAAAAAGAAAAAAAAATTAATATTTTGACAAAATATTCCTAGAATGAATTATTAACCAATACCTTAAAGACACTCGTTAATATGATCTAATTTTGATTAACATTATGATTTGTATGAGTGGTGTATTTTTTTTTATGATATATTAATGATTTCCAACATGCATTTGTTCTAGAAGGACCACCGTCCAGGTCCACAAAGAAAACACAATACGTAACTTTTTTCTAAAAGAATAATACATCACTATTGGTGGTAACCCAACAGTGCATCACTATTGCAACTATGTTCTTGGAACACAAGCTAGACACTTGAATAGAATTATAGTAATCAACTATAAGTTTAGCTAAAAAAGATGTAATAAACAATATGGGTCTCCTCCTTATCATCACATACGTACGTGATGATATCACTGTTTAGTTCATTATCTTCTTCTTCCAAAAAAAATAAATAAATAAATAACAAAACAAAACTGCTGAGCTATGCAGATTGCAGATGAAATAAAGGGCATGTTCGAAATGAGTACGGTTGGTGAACTAACTTATTTCTTTGGATTGCAGGTGAAACAAACGAAGTCTGGAATTTACATCAACCAAGTTAAGTACGCACGAAACTTGGTTAAGAGATTTGGACTCGACAAAGTTGCACATGCTAGAACACCAATGGCTGCCAATGTAAAACTCACAAATGATCCATCAGGTGAGTCTGTTGATGTTACATTATATAGAAGCATGATTGGTTGTCTTTTGTATTTAACTGCTAGTCGACTTGATATTGCTTTTAGTGTGGGTGTTTGCTCTAGATTTCAATCTAATCCTAAGGTTTCACATTTAAATAATGTTAAAAGGATTATAAAATATGTTGGTGGAACTTGTGATTATGGATTGTTTTATAGCAAAGAGTCAAATATCTCTCTTGCTGGATTTTCTGATTTTGATTGGGCTGGTAATACTGATGACAGAAAAAGCACCACTAGTGGGTGCTTTTATGTTAGAGCCAATCTTGTTGCTTGGATGAGTAAGAAGCAAAATTCTGTTTCTTTGTCTACAGCAGAAGCATAATATATTGCCGCTGGAAGTTGTTGTTCACAGCTTCTTTGGATGAAAAAGCTTTTGAGTGATTATGGAATATCACAAGACACCATGGTTGTTTATTGTGATAATTCTAGTGCTATCGATATCTCTAAAAATCCTGTTCAACATTCTAAGACTAAGCACATTGAGATTAGATATCACTTCAATAGGGATTTAGTTGAAAGGAAGATTGTTGCTTTTGAGTATATTCCTACTGAACGTCAGAATGCTGACATTTTCACTAAATCACTTGATAGAAGTAAGTTTGAGACTCTTCGTCAAGTTATTGGTGTAATTCTTTGTCTCTAGTCATCCTTGACTTTCATGGTCCTTGTTCTTCATTATTTTATCTCTTGTGACCATTTCTTTTTTAAGGATTTGCATTGCATAACATTCATGCATTCCATTTTAGGTTGTTTGTTATTTTTTTTTTTATAAAAAAAAGGGTAACAAGATTGTGTTTTGCAAAATGTGTTTTGCAGTATTTTTCTTGAATTTGAAATCAAGGTTGATCAATCTATTTTTATATAACATGTTTATGTACCTTGTTTAGCTTGGATGAGCTTATTTTATTGCACTTTATTAGTTTGAGCTTTGTAGTGCATGTTGTGTGAAAGATGTTTATAGTTTTTGATCACATGATCTTGATCTTGAAGTCATATGTCTTTGATTGTTAGACTTGAACTTATTGAGAAATGCATAATACTATCTCACCACTGTTTATTAGCCAATCATGAACACCTTAGTGCATATCGTAAGATTTTGTACTCGAGAAAGTGTAGCACATGCACAAAAAGAAAAAAAGGTGTAGCCTTGGTTAAAATATTAAAATTGGTGTGTACATTATTAGGCTATAATAATTTCACATTCAAATAAAAATGGTGTGTACATTATCCCAGCTATTTTAATAAGTTTCTGATCAATTGAAATTGGTGTGTATATTATGAGGCAAATCAAGAAACTTACATGATTGCACGTTTTTAATCTAAGAGATGTGAGAGTTATATGATGTAACTCTTTAGGTGATAGTCTCTTTCAAATTTATGTGATGAATTTTGTAGAAATTGTGATTAATTTCTATTCGTATATCACCTCACATGTTTCTCAAACTTTTGTTAGTTGCACACACTACATAAGTTACTCTTTGCTAAACTTTGTACATGTTACTGAGTGTTTTTAGTCTGACCAATCAAGTTTGATAATTTCTTGAAATTGATGTAAAACATGTTTGATGTTTGAGAATTTGAGGAGAATTGAGTGAAAATCTTAATTTTGGAAAACTGTGATCTAAACAAGTGTTTTTGAAAAGCATTTCATCTCATACTCATGCATTTTATTCATAAAATCTAATGTTTTGAGGAGTTTTTGCACTGAAATTGCTTTGTTTTTCAAAAAAAATTGTTTTTTTTCTAGAATTTCGATCGATCAAACCTGTTTTTCGACCGATCAAAATTGCGTTTAAAATCCTTAGTGAGCTTTTGTCTGTTTCGATCGGTACCCGATTGGTAGTGGATCAATCGAAGTATTTTCGACCGATAGAGTCTATTTTTCGATCCATCGAAAATCGGGATGAGAGTTTTTAAAAAGACTTTTTCTTCACGTGTTCTTCACTTTTCAAAAACTTTTCAAATAGTTTTTTCTCTCTCACCAACCGGTCAAGGCTCCAACAAGGATTTTTTGTCGTTTTCCTCCGAATCTTTTGCAAATTTTATCTCCTCTAGGGCCGGTAAGACTTTTATACCCTTCCTTTTGCATTTATTTTCATTTTACATGCATTAAATCATGCATTTTGCATAGTATTTTCGGACCTATGCAAATTTGGGGTTTTTGATGTTACAAGCCTTTTCTTTGTGAATTGAACATTAGGTTTTTGTTGGAACACTATATACAACCTATTCTTGTGGTTTAATTTGATTAATTTGGTGATTTGTGAGAATTTGAAAATTCTGGGGATTGAAATTGGCGAATTTGGGGCTTTTGTTCAATTTGATGTAAATTGATGAAATTGGCTGGTTAGATTGACTTATTTGATCATTATATTATATTTTCTAACTTGTGTAATGATCAATTTCTCAATTTGATAGTTTATTTGAAAATGCGTTTTTCAAATTTGGGGATTTTTGATATAGAATTATTGCTCAAGCCAATTTTGTGAATTTGGAACATAATTGAACTGTTTTCATTGTAGTAGACCATGCATCATTTGGATATTTTGTTCATGCATCATATAGAATTGTTATTTCTATATTGTTTTGGTGCTAATCTTGGAGACTGTCCTTGGTTTTTTCTTTTGTCTCTTTTCTTTTTGTGTCTCTCTATCTGGTCTTTAGCATCATGCCTAGGAAAACTAGAGCTCATAGGACCTCTTCCTCTTCACCCTCCTTCGATAGTGATAGGTTTCTGAGTGAGAAACATCAGGAGACCTATCAGGAGACCTATGAGACACTTAACCTTAGGCGGAACATTTAGGGTGAGCGTAGGGTTCTATTAGATGAGCTAGATGATGAGGTGAGGCGTAACTTTAAGCGTCGGAGTTGGTTACCTTTGTTAGACGTAGATCATCCGCCTCCAACTACCCTAATTAGAGAGTTCTACTCGAACCTCTCTATCCATGTCTATGATTCCATCACTTTTGTAAAGAGTTGGATACGAGGTGTAGAGTATCGCATTACTCCTTCAATAGTGCCTAATACTCTTGGAGTACCCGTGGTTTTCCATCCTGTCTATCCTTACGATGAGTTTCCTCCCCTTAACGATGTTATGTCATACATCACTGGGTCTTCTATCCAGTGGGGTTCTGATCCTCGAATCACATTTGCTGAGCTTTTTGAGATCCACTATCTTTTCTTTCGGATTGCTTGTCATTCCTTGTGCTATCTCTCATCTACACACTATCCCTATTGAGCGATGTGTGTTTCTCTATGCTCTTGTCACTGATGTGTGTTTCTCTATGCTCTTGTCACTGATGCTCCTATCAGTTTTTCTCATCTTTTTCTTCACTCTTTGAACGAAGTGCATAGGAGTAGTTCTACTACTCATGCTTTATTATTTCCCCTTTTTATTCATAGGATTCTTCTTCATTTAGGATTAGGTGATTTTCCCTACTTTTGAGCCCGTTCATATTATTGCTCCCATAGGTGCTACTTTCTTAGGCAAAGGGCTGCTCAGCTTCGAGCTAGCTCTAAGCGTCCTAGGGTAGAGCCTTTCGGTGTCACTCCTCCTCCTTTCTCTTCTACAGGTGCTCTTGCGGCAAATTCGTCTGCTGATCCGACTGCTGCTGCTACTATTGTTCCTCCACCTTCTCCTTCGAATGATTCGGACATTCGTCGGATGTTGGACACTGTCATGACCGTCCAGGCGGCTTATGGTCAGCTTCTGGTGGATATGCTTGATGAAATTAGAGCATTGCGGGCAAATTTGGAGAGTTTTCGACATTCTTCTCTGCCACCTCTTTTTGGTGATGAGTGAGTGCCCTTTGGCAATTCGTCACAAAAAGGGGGAGTACATTGTGTAGTGGAGATGGTACTTTGTAGTAGAGGAGTTTTTGTCTTAGGGGGAGATTGTACTTTGTAGTGGAGATTGTACTTTGTAGTAGAGGAGTTTTTGTTTTAGGGGGAGATTTTGTTTATTGTTGTGATGTTGTGGAGTTGTGGAGCTTTTAGATTGTATCTAGGTGCTTCATTGTGTATTTATCTTTTTTGGCTCATGATAGGGGGAGTTATATGAGATACATTTTTTTTTTTTTGTATATGTTTCTTGTTTCACTGTGCTGCATTGCTTATTGATTTATATTTATGAGGTTATTCATAATATATGTCTATATTTTGTGTTATGTGAAATCAAGAAGTTATTTTCTATGTTACTTGTATTTTCCACACATGCGTTTATGTGTTTGTTAAGTGTTATAGAAATATACAAGTTGATTCAGTCGTGCTGCTGTCTATTCTTGCAACTGATAAATAGTAGTTAAGTTGAATTTGTTTAGTTGGGCTTTTGTTTTGTAATGGGCTGCTTTTTTGTAAACTTTGAGCATTTTGTTAAGTTTGTGTTTTGTCACGGATTGCCAAAGGGGGAGTTTGTTAAGTTTTAAGGAATTAGAAACTAAGGTATTAGAACTTCATTTTGTAAGGTTGGCAAACCATGATCAAAACGGTTTTAGTCTTGTTAAGACTTGCTCAAAGTATGTTCTTATTGTGTAATGTTAGAATCGAGTTACTGCAGAAGTCACTGGGCAAATTTGCCACGCTCGATCGATCGAAAATTAGACTCAACCGATCGAAAGTCATGCAAGTTTTTTTTTCTGCAGAATTTCCAACTCAACCCAAGCCCGTTTAATGTGTAGGGTTTTATGTTTTGCCCTAAGTATAAAAGGGAAAATCCTAGCCACGTTTTTAGAGTTCTGAATGCTGTGTGTGTGAATTTTTTTGTGAGATCTAGAGGTGTTTTCCTTCACATACACTTAGGGTTTCCAAACTCAAGATTGATGTCAAGAGCTTAGTGATCATTCAGTTGCAGATACAAGAACTTAAAGATATACAAGCAGGAGTGCTTGTGCTTGCTGTGAATTCAAGGAAAGAAGTAGTCCGTGGACTCAGAGCTGTCACGTGGTCGTGGTAGTAAGTTTCCTACTCGAGGTAGCAATAGGATGTTAGTGGTCTAAGTCGTTATTGTGTAAACTTCAATTCTTTCATTGGGAATTCTGTTTTACCTTGAGGATAGCTAGGTTAAATTCTCCCCAGGTTTTTTACCTGCTTGGTTTTCCTGGGTTATCATATCGTGTGTTCTTTATTTTCCGCACTTTGCATGATATGATATATTTATGTTAACCTAGAATTACTTAATTTACCTAAGTTAATCACTTGGCTAAATATCTAGGTTAATCTGTTTGGGTTTAAAGGGTCTAAACTTCTTACAATAATAAAAAATTATCTTGTGATAAATATGATTATAAAATGCATTACTTTTCATTAAATTAGTTCAAATTACAAAATAATAATAAAAATGAAATCACCTTAAAAAATAATCACGCGCAACACGCGGGTCTGCGACTAGTCTAATACTATATATAATAGCAGAAGCTTTTGACCAGGTGCTGCCACGTTAGGAAAAATGACCCCTTAAATTGCTGACGCGTGTACACTAAAAAGTTAAAAAAAAATCGCACGGTGCGATAGTTTCAGACACCAACACGCCTGTTCAAAAAAAAAAAAAAAGAAAAAAAAAGAAAAAAGAAACGCGTGTAATAGTTTCAGACACCAACCTGTTTATTAAAAAACAAAAGAAAAAAAAAACAACAGAAAAACGCAGTTCCATATTCCATATAAAACATCAAGCTGCAACTTAAAAAAACAAAGGCAAACCCTAAAACCCAGATCGGGATTCTTTGCTGCACTTCTGACTGAAGATCGCGATTCTTTGCTGCACTTCTATATACACACAGACAACCCATCAAACAGCCGAAAAAGAAAAAAAAAAAAAAAAAAAGAGAAAAACTCCAACAGTGCAAACATCTGTTCGTCCTCTGCAACCGGTAAAACCGAAAATTCTCTGTTCATCCTCTGCAACGACAGACGATTCAACAATAAACAATTCAGAAGGTTGGTATTTTATCCCTTTTTTTGGTTTCTATTCAATTACAGTTTCTAGGGTTTTTTTTTTTAAAAAAAAAGGGTTTTTGAGAAGGAAGCCTTTTTTCCCCCTTTTTTTTCCATTCAATTAGCGTTTCAAATAGACAGGATATCAAAGATTTTGTAAGATACTGTTTATTGTTTATCAAAGATTTTGTAAGATACTGTTTATTGTTTGGCAGATTTTAGGGTTTTGAAATTACTCTGAAGTGTAGATTTATTTGATGATTTCTCTCAAACTGAAATCGATTTGGTTCTGGAGAACATAGATTGATGTGTTGCTTAAAAAAAAGTTCCATGATTTCACTTATCTTATTTTCCTTTTTTTTTGTTGAAATATTTTCCCCTTTAATATTTTCGTTTCCCCTTGTCTCTTCTCTAGCATTGTTGTAACGGTTTTTGCAGTACATATTTAAAGTTTTTCTTTTGTGGTTGCTCTAATTTTAATAAAGAAATCCTGGAACATAGAGAAAAGGTACTGAATAAATTTTGTTTTTTGTTCAATTCAATATTTTCGCTTTTGTTTTTATTATGTACCATTTCTTTTTTGGGCCTTTTTTATGTCGTTTTTCCAGTGATGAATGTATTGTCTACTCTGTTATGCATGTTCAATTTTTCGTTTTTTGAATTAGTTCCTGTTATGTTTTCATGGTGAGGTTTAAGTTTTGTTGTAATTGGTTTTTCTTAAAAAAAGGTTTAATTTGTTGTTAAATCCATAAGTCAGATTAATAAGACTTTGGTTCTATGCCCTCTGATTTGCAAATGTTAGGTTGATGAATCATTGAGCAAAAATTATAACACAAAAGGTAACCAGAGTACCAGACATAAGTGGCAATTGAAAATAAGTACCAACTCCAGACACTTTCAGCAACCACAATCATAGTTGAAACAGGCATGAAGAAAATAAACTTAATCTATGAATTATGAGCAGATGATAAGCTGATTCTTATTAAATCTATAAGTGCCCATTTTTGATGTCTTTAACATGAGTTCCAGGGGGAAAAATGAAAACTGATATCTAAAGAAATATCAAATAGCCTCAGTAGCCAACCCAAAATTTTAAGACTAAGTTGGTTGTTATATCAAATAGCCTCAGTATTCATCAATAAAATATGCCAAATAGCCCCGCATTTGTAGAACAAGGCCTGCCCGAAGCACTTAGCAGAAGGAATAAGGAAGGTATTCCACAAAGAGCAGAAAATAACAATGGCCAATGCGTTATTGCAAGCCCATCCACCACTTGTGTAAGACCATTTTCACAAAGACTAAGAGAAAGTGATTGTAGATTCTTGAATATGAAGTGGTGTATATAAATTTATAGCCCACTTATTTTCTTTACCTAAGGAGGCAGTACAAATCACAGGAAAATCTGGATGAATTATTATTATTATTTTTAACATAAATCTGTTGGGGTCATGAAGTGATACTGTATCAGACATTACAACATCAATTAGGACAAGAAAAGCTAGGAATTCCACTAATCTGTTGGGGTCATGAAGTGATACTGTGTGCCTTAGGTTTTTGCTATAGTGAATTCCAGCTTTTGATTAATGTTATTTAACCTGGCTTATGGTCATATTTTTCCTATATCTCGCAAATGACATATTCATATTCCTGCCTATTTCAGTTCTGCATTTCCATACTTAAATACTTACACTTATTTTTAGGTATTGTATTTTAAATTCTTTGCTTGATTATTTGTTGCTTTAGTGTACTGTTCAATCAAAATGCAGAATTAAAGTTTTGGGGCCATCAAAAAAAATTCTTTTGGTGTTACATTATATATGTCCGATGAAATTTCATTAAAATTTGATATGTAATCTTCTCATTAGATTTTTACCCTCATCATGATAAAAAACTGAGCAGTTATACTATGGCTGCTTAAAATCAAATTTTAATGGTAATGAATAATTGGGTTATAAATATGGAGATTAACCTGAATGCTCAAAAGAAAACTAATTTTGTACAAATCTGGGCAGAATATAACCAAAACTTCTTCATCTTCTCCTGCACAATAAAAGGTGCTTCATAAGTACAATTCGTAAGAGATTATTTTAAGTATCTGGAGATAGTGCATCAAATTAAAAAGACTTTTTAAGACTTGATTTTGTTGTTTTTGATGTTGGGTTTTAATGGGTTTAGATTGTGAAATTTGAAGGTATAATTGTAAAAGTAATTGCAGCCAGTTCTAAAGTTTCATTTTTTGGTGTTTTTGTTTTAGATTGAAATATGATTTACCAAGAATTTCATTTCATATGATTTAATCTTTTAATTTTTATACCTAATTCGTAAACCTAATTTATCATCTTTGCCTTTTGTTTTGATGATGGGAGTGTCACCCTTGATTTTAATAGTCAAATCTGGATGCTTAATTCTGATCCTTTAATTCTGTTGAAATTACAGATTTATTGAGTTCTTTGCCAATTACAACTCTTGAATAATCTCCAAGAAGAGTTGCTGGAACAGTACCAGCAACTCTTGATAATTTTTTCAGGTTATTTATAGTGTACAATGCCAGTTTCACTATAATATGATTTTAGATTTCAAATGTTTTACAGACGTGATTTCAACTTAGTCGTTAAAGGTAGAAGATCTAATAACCTAAAATGGTCCATTAGAGAGATTATATAAGTCATTCAAATATTAAATGTTGGAGGCAGAGAATCTTCATTAGTTTTGTAGATAACTATGATTAAACTCAACATAAGAAAATGTTTGGGCATGAGATTGTTTAAAACAAATTGTGATGCTTGCTATTGTGTAAGACAAGAAAGCTGATGTAACTGTTATTCTTTGATTTGTTATACTCTGAATCTGTTGTTAGTGGCGCTCTCTCTCTCTCTCTTCCTCCTATTCCTTTTCTTCTTTGATGTCCAACTGTTCTTCAATTTTTTCTTTTATCTTTTTGCATTTCATAATTTAAGGGCTATGGCGGGTTAGTCTATTGGTTTTGTGGGTGACAAGTTAAATAAATCTTCTAGGTGTTTCAAAAAAATCATGATTTGTGTCAATTGTCCCAAGTCTCCTTTCTTGCAAACAATTTGGTTTGCAATGCCTATATTTTTTGTTATTATATCTTAGGAACTAGTAAATTACTTACAAAAAGAAGCCAATGTTGTCTATAAAAGATTTCACGCTCAAATAGTGTTTTAGTTGATAATCAGCAATATGGCGGGTAGCATTAATAAAAATGAGAGAGTGAAGGGACTCGGTGATGAAACATGGTCATTGGAGCAGGTGAAAGAATTTTTAAAGGAGATTTTAGAGTAAAGTTCAAAACTGAATTTTTAACTAAGATTTTAGGTTTTGAATCTTCATTCTTCTTATTTCAATTTCATGTTCATTCTCTGAATTCTATTTGGGTGTCATTAATAATTTATATTTGGGTATTTGGGTGTCAAAATGTGAATATTTGATGTGAGATTCAATTTGATGTATATTTTTGTTGTTAGTTCTATTACGTGTGTTTTATTTTGGGTTTTTTGGTTATGTAAAGGACTCGGCTATGAGAATTGCCTTTCTTATTTTTGGTGCTTTTATGGTTTTTTATAGAGCTTTAATTTTTATTGTTTTTGGTTCTATAAATCAGATTCATAAAGATTTGGTTTTGTGCCTCTAAAATTGAATGCATTGAGTTTTGATCTCATGGTGAGTTAAAATTATATGAAAAACTTAGCCAATGTTCTTAGAAGTTCTAGGATGTGAACTGCTCAAATATATTTTTAAATTGACATCCATGGAGAAGTGAATCAATTGTAGATTTCACAATAGTAATATCTTTGAAACTTAATAAAACCATTATAATTTTTTAGTTATTTGTAAGGGGGGGTGAAATTGAGAAATCTTGAATATTTGCTCAATGTTATCTTCAAGTGACATGAATGGCTTATGTAAAGAGAGTATTTTCCTGCAATTGAAATTACTCTTTTTTTTTTCTTTTATATTTACTCTTTCAATGTGTATGGTCGAACTATAATTACATTTAACTCTTCTTTGTCTCTTATCTTTCATACATCATGTAGGGTGCTTATCTTACTCTAGATCAGTTTCAGATGAATGACATAGTCAGTAGCCATTCATTCAATCAGAATCAGCAGGAATTAAAAAATTTTCATGTGTTTGTAGATATAATCCACCAAAAAAAAAAAAAAAAATCACCTTACCCTTCAATAATAAAAAAGTTCTTGGCCAGAATATCTGTCAGATTTGTTTAGCTTGAAGCCAAATTCATGCCTTAGAAATGGTTTCTTGGTTTGAATGCTAAATCATCAATCTTTTGACATGCACATGATCTATGGTTTCCCATCCACTGTCTTCAAAAGCAATTGTGACTTCTTTTTTTTTTTTAGAGGAAAAGCATTTGTAACTTCAATAGTACTGAATCACATTAAATTTTAAAAAGAATTAAAATTTAAAGAAAAAAAAACATAATAGTGAAACTGTAGGAACAAACAAATAATATTAATGCCACGCATATTAAGGGTTTCATATCCATATATAATTCTCATAGTTCAGAAGGAAATATATAGCAGCATTGTACATGTAACTTCACAGAATCATGAAAGTTGTTAAAACGAAACATACCAAATGGGAAAATGGAAGTAGATATAGTAAGAAGAAGTAGTGGTTTACGCCCATGTTCATCTGCAACCTGACCTAAAAGTGGAAGCACCACCATCTTGAAAATTCCAACCACCTGCATGCATTTAAAATATATATGTGTTGATGCATTAGGCAGTAGGTAGTTAGGCAGTTAGTTACTTCTCAGTTAGAAATGGGCAAGAGAGTATAAGAATAGATTGTAAGGTGAGGTAGGGGATTGTGTGTGAAATATAATACTTCTTTGCTCTTAACCAAACCTCAATGTCAACTTTTGCTTGCTTTCTACAAATCTGCTCTCAAAACATTGTGGAATTGGTACTCATAAAACCTATATGTGAGGTATCTACTCTAACAAATCAAATCTTTCTCTGCTGTAATTCCTCTGTGTTATTGGCCAGATTCAATGATTTTATGTTTTTTAATGAATAAAGTCAATATAAATAGATCTTTAATCACTGGTTTTTTCCTTTTTTGGGCTGATTATCATGATTACATGCCCTTTTTTTTTGTCAATATGGTGTTTGTTGTGTCAAAGTTCTTTTACTTTAATTCTATTTTGGACTCTTGATTTTTTTAGCCTCTATAGTACATTGCCAATGTACTTCGAGTGGCTTCGGTTCTTTCCTAACATGATGAAATACTGCTATGGCCTCTGGGTACTATTGAGTGGCAGAGTGATGAATATTGATACTATATATAGACATATAACCTTTTTCTTGTGGATACATATGATCTCATGTGACCATACTTGGTTGATTTTGTGTAACATCTTACATCACATATTTCTTTGGAGAATGGTTCTTATGCTGTATGATTTTCTTCATCAAGTTAAATTTGCTAGCTAATTTTTCAATGCCTCTTGAGGTTTTAGGCCATGAATTGCAATTCTCTCAAGTATGGATTTTTCTTTTATGAATTGCCTAATATTCAGTAAATTACTTCCTTAAAATACTAATGGAGAAAATCATGAAATTTCATTAACTCTTTCTATAACTCAATGGTAGAGACTTTTTCCATAATTGATTTGCTTTTACAATAAATTTTACTAATATGGTGCCTTTAGAGTTTCTTTTCTAATCAATATTCCTCAATAAAGCCTAATGTATTATATAGATTAATTTAAGTTGACCATCTGAAACAGCATTCACAAAAATAATAAAGAATTTTATATTCCATTTCTTGATGTTAGGTTTTGTGTTTTTGTTTTCTTGGTTTTGGAATCTATTCGTTGATTGATTGTAATCTTTACAAACAGCACTATTTCTAACGCACTAACAGAAACCCAGCTTTTCATATCTTTCAATGGCAGCAACAGCCTCCTATCATCTTAGCAAAAGAGGTCACAGAAACAAGTGCAGGAGCAGTACTTCGCCATCCTTTTTGGATTCAAATTATTTTATTTGCGGGTCTTTACTTTTCATGTGATCTCTCGGTTTTACTGCTTTAGGTAGGTCACTTTCTTATTCTTATTTCTCAGCTTGGTAATTGTTTCTTTTTATCTTCACATTCTATATATATAGTATCTATTTGTTAAAAATAAATAGTTAAATTTATAGAATGATTAAGGGTTTTAAATTCCAGCCTTAAAAGAATGTTGTTTTTTACACTTGAGGTGTGCTTTGCATCATGTTTTCGATTTTTTGTTGATGGACACTCTATTGTTTGAATTGAGGTTATGGTTTCAATCTCATTTTTTGAGGATTCTTTAAAGGAAGTGAATGTGATAATTGGGATATAATGTTCTAAGGTTGAGCTTGCATATGCGGGATTTATGATTCTCTTTAGTTGAGAAATTGTGCGAGAATATGTTAAGAGTCTAGCCTCAATAGATTTAGATCTTAATTGGTTACATGACATCTGATTACTTGAGTTCTTGCACTTTTTTCCTCTGTTTCAAGAGTGTGTTTGTGTGTGATGATATGTGTGCTGGTTTAGCATTTTATGATGTTCAAAGATGTCATGATGTACATTTTTTTGGAGTTTCAGACTTTTTACAGCAGTAAGAACATAATATTTTTTGTTCATTGCTACCACCTTAATCAATTGAATAACCATTTCAAGGAATAATATCTTTAAGTCATCTAGACTTGGTATTGGTATGTCAATTGTATATGAATGTGCTGGTTTAGCTTTTTATGATGTTCAAGAATGTCATAATGTATTTTTTTTTATTTTGTTTCAGTCTTTTTACAGCAGTAGGAACTTTCCAATACTCCTTGCTGCCAGTCTGTGCTTGCTGTCATGCCACCACAAACAAGAGTTTCATCCGGTTTAATCTATTATTGGATTTGAATCAGTGCAACCAGCGTGCCGCTTACTTTTGGTTTTAGTATGTTTGATCTTTTTAGAATATTTCTATGGATCTAAACTCTAACCATCTAACAATGAAAAAAAAAAAAAAAAAAAAAAAAAAAAAGAGAAGAAAAAACAGTCAAAGAAAGTAAAACCCCAAAAAAGAAGAAGCATTTGATAAAGTTTAAAGATATAAGCGCAATTTTAGATTTATCTTGTTTACTAATTCTTTTGTGGAGTAATACTTATTAAATAAAATGTACGAGCATGTTATGATTATTGTAATACATTACTTCATAATATTTGTATATTTCTCATTTTTAACAATCTAATGTGTAAAGTTTTGACAATTTATCATTAGAAATGTTTAAACTACATTTTTTTTTATCTAAACATATTAATATTTGATCTAAAAGTTTTCTATGCTTATTATTTTTTATTTTAATTGAGAATCTTTGGGTTATTGGATAAGAATTATGGATTTTAACTAAATTTCTTAGATCAAATGATAGTGTGGGATTAAGGGGTTTGAGGTTTTTTGACGAGTATTGTAACAGGTTGCTAAAGTAGACACCTATTAAACAATAAGTTTGGGGATATAGATTTTTTTTTTTAATGTACTAAATTCATATTTTGCCGATTTTATTTTTAAGTTAGATAAAGAGATGCATATTTTGGGAAACAGATTCAATTCTAGGTGCGTTAACAATTCTTGTTAATTTATAATGACTTTTTTTTAATTATTATTTTTTTCCATAAGTTTTTTTTTATGCATTTTAAATAATACTAATAATTAGGGCAAACTACGTATTTGGTCTCTATTCTTTTCGTCATATTTTAATTTGGCCTTTAACCTTTCAATTGTGTCAATTTGGTCCCTAACCTTTTAATGTCGTTAATTTGGTCCTTAACATTTTAGTGCCGTGTTAATTTAATTTTTGCCATTATCTCTTGGATGGAAATTGCTGACGTGACTAATGACTAAAATAAAAAATTAGTTTCTATTGTTGTAGCAATAAACTAATTTTTTATCTTGGCCATTAGCCACATCAATATTTTACTAATACTCATCTGAGCTCACTATTAACATCACCTTTTTATTTATCAATAACTACTCAATATATTAATTGTTTATATAAAATATTATAAAATAATTTGTAATTTTAGCAATTTTTTAAGTTGTAAATTGCAATCTTTAAAACAAAAAATCATAAATTGCATGAACTACTCGATTAAGACACGTGTTTGCCGAAAGTACGCCCATTTATAATTGAAACAAAAGAGCTTTCACAATCATTTGAATCACGACTAGTTGGTTGTTGATACATGTGCCCCACGATCCATTTCTACGAAAAAGTGACCCTACTCAATTTTGTGAAACTACCAACTGTTTTCTTTTACTTTGGCAGCAAAACTCTTAAAATTGCCTCTTGGAGTACACGTGCATTGGATTAGATACGGAGGAAAATTAGGATTTATTTCCAACTTTCAAATCTCAACTCTCTTAATCGGGAAAAAAAAAAAAAAAATTCCCAACTTTCTCTTTTGGTCATTTCCCCCTCGTGTTTGCGTCACAAGAGTGTGAACATTAACCATGATATTCAACTATCCTTTTTTATCTAGAAGCCCAGCTGAGAATTGTAAATAATACGGAAACCATTTATTATTTAAAAAATAAATATTACTTTATGACCCATTAATAAAACATGTATTCTTTTAATTATAACACATTAATTAAATTTTAATAGGAAAAGTTAACGTATGTCCCTAGGGCAATAATTAATAACCAATTTAAAGAAAGTTTTTATGGAAAAAGAAAAAAAAATAATTAATATTTTGACAAAATATTCCTAAAATGAATTATTAACCAATACCTTAAAGACACTCATTAATATGATCTAATTTTGATTAACATTATGATTTGTATGAGTCGTATATTTTTTTATGATATATTAATGATTTCTAACATACATTTGTTGGAGATTCTAGCCTTTTGCCCTGATTTGGCAAAATATTTGGCATTATGCCCCTATTTTGAAACTATATAGGGTCGTGCTCCTGGTTCGAAACTCGGTCACAGAGTAATCGAGTTATTTAAGTAACTCGACCACTCTGAAGCCGAGTTCTAGGCAGGTTCTCGCCACACTGGCGCTCCAGCGTGGCTTTTGGGCAATAAAATATTCCCGCGTAACTGTTTGGAACTCGACAATAGGGAAACCGAGTTATATGCAAGATAAATTGGGATTTTGAATGTAACGTCTCCAAAACAGTTTGTTTTCCTCCCTCGCAAAAATCCTCAGCACCCTCAGTCCGTTTTTTCTCCCACCCTCAATCCGTTCTATCCCTCCCTCAGTCCGTTCAAAGTTGATCCTTTCTAAGGTCACAGCTTCAACTTCTCTTATTTCCAAGTTCGTAGGCCGAAGCTCAACACAAACCCACGCTGAAAACTGTCACCATAACCATCACCATAGCCGAAGGTCAACCCAATCCATCTTCAGAGTTAAAGGATTAGAAGCGTATTAAGGTAATTTGTGAATGCTGAGTTCAATTTTTTTCCCCTTTGCATTTAATCTGAGTTAAGCGTGGCTTGTGCATATACTCTGATTTGAGTGTGGCTTCTTAAGTTTGTCTCTCTGTCTCTATTCATTATTATTGTTGCCGTTTTAGCTTTGTTGGGTTTGGTTTTGAACTGGGTTTTGATGCATAGCTAGGGCACAAAACCCAGGTGGCATGACAATGGTGTTCATTATTAGGGAAAATTGCTTTTTAATTCATATAGTTTGAAACTGTAACTGTATCGAATCAAACTCTATAGTTTCGACAGAAGGAAAAAAAATCTAATCTTTACCCTGGAACTATGTTGTATTTGGGCGGGTCTATTTTGTTCTCTTAAAGTATGAGCTTTAAAATATAATTTTTCTAAATACTTATAATAAACTGACTAGAGTTCAAGTACATGTGATTGTATTGATTATTGTAGCAAAAATAGTATGATCTTTTCCAATAATAATTCAATTCAGTCAAGTTCATGTGATTGATTGGTCAATGCAATCAAATGATTAAATATAATTTGTGAAATTAAGGTAGAAAAACTTCAGATTTGTATCTAAGTTTATCAACATGATTGCATGCGTGTCAGATATGCAGCAACTGCCAAATATGGATCCTGGACCTGCGGTTGGTAAACAATTGACGCAGCAGCTGGCTCATCAGTCCGCGGCGTTGTGGGAGACGCCTGCTGCCGGTGAGGTACGTAGTTGTAATGAACTTTGGACAGGTCGAAATCGTTTCTTTTTCTTATTGTGTGGTTCTTTGATTACTTGTAAATAGATGTTGGAAATGGTATCATTTCTCTTTTGGTTTAGGCAGAATTTTATTTAATCCAATAAGAAAATGTTATGACGACAATTTCATTAACAGCATCAAGAGTTATGACGAGGTATATTGAAACAATAATGTTAAAAAAAATATTAAACATCAGTAGCGGCTAATGAAAAGGTATATTCAATGTCAATAGATTTCATTTAAAAGTTATATTGGAAATGATTTAGCAATAGCCTATACAAAAGCAAGTATTGTGGTCAATGATATATCATCAATGATCAATCATATGTAGGTTTCAATTAATTCAACTAGTAAAATCCTTTGTAGTTGAATAAACGATTTGGCGTTTGATCTCTGTCTACACAAAAAATTTGATGTCTTAGTATGATAAGAAAGAACAATTATCAGGAACAAACGTTATAGATTGAAACTGTCTCTATTTGACGTAGATCTAAGTGTTTAAGTGTGAAAAAAAAATGTTCAATGTGTTTAATATTTTCTTACGATCAAGTTCAAGTGTGAGAGCATGTTTTAAAAAAAAATTACATCAATTGTGGCCTCAAAGCGAGGCCATTACTTATCAAACACTCGTGTGTACGCTAATCTTAGTGTCTGTGACTAACTACATAGACCATTATAGTTTTCATAGTATTGGCCTTGTCTAACTAAAAACTAAAATAGACTAGACTGCGTGGACTAGACAACAAAAATTATTGTACTAGTAATCGATCAGTAGCAGCCAACAAAGTCTCTCGGTGGTCAAAGAATTAGGAATGAGACATTGTCATAAATTGTCTGATTAAGAAACCCAAGTGCAGCTATACTCTACTCTTAAATATAAGTCCACCTTACGATTACCATTTGGTTTTTAGATAAATAGTTCTAAATTTTCTCTCATTTAATTATTGTTTTTTTTTATGGCACTGGTTTATAAACAATTCAACCTCTCTTCTATTCCCACCATTGATGGGAATTTTTTTTTTTTTTTTTATTGCATTCAGTTTAATGATCCTATGAGCTGCCTTTTGGAGAACCCCAAAAAAGCTTTCTCATTGCAAAATGCCTAAGGCCCCCCTATGACATAAAAAAATCAAATGCAAAACATATAATACCACATGTCAATAAGCTTATATAATCATTCAACTAATTTAAATTTGGGGTTAATATTTAACAAATGGCATGTGGAATGGAAATAAAGTGAACTAGAAATTTCTATTCATAGAATCATGAGGGGGCCAGTAATATAGGCATAGTGTGCATTGCCAACCAAACAAGGACATTGTCTGGTTCATAAATCAGGGTCTCCAAAATTTATTTGGTAGTTGTGCCAAGTGTGTCACCTATATGAATATTATCATACATAAGCAATGTCACAGTCTACAAGCTACTTAGTGGGGGGGTCCAAATTAAAGCCATTTTCAATTGCGTGTCAATTTTATTGGAACAAAATTAAAGTTTGTGACTAGTTAAGACCTAGTCACCCTCAATCACAATCTTCCAATTCATCAACCACAATGACAAACTCATAAAGATAAAAAAAAAAAAAAATTAAGTTCCAATAATTTGGATACATTAATTCGCAATGTCATTAATGAACCTTTCCACCCATTGTAAACATGTATTTTAAAACTAATTAATTAGTAAGAAGCTAGATTTATCATGCTACAAGGTTGTAATAAGGCTTAAGTTATAGCTTCCATCATTGAGTATATCATAGTTTTTTCTAATGATTATTAAGTGTACATATTTGGCTATAGGCTTTAAGCAAATATACTAACAACAAAATAAGAGTTAGCGTTTCCAAATTTTAGAAATGTTTATTTATTTCTTTGTTGGAAGTTATAGGAAAAAAGCTAATCAAAATGTACTAAAAGATTTTGTTTGCTTTTGATTATTGTCACAAATTTTCTTCTTTATCTTTTTGCCTCTTTCTTGCCACAATCTTGTTTACACTTTGGGCACCTCCAACTAAGCAATCATGTTAGAGAAGAACTTTGAAAAGGCATACTAGAGGTGTAGAAGCCCCTTAAACAATCAAAAAGAGAAAGCAAAGAAAAGAGTGAGTAAAGTTAAGATTCTTTAAATTATTTTAATTTGAATTTTTAGAATATATATCACCGTTTTGAAGTTAAATTATGAAAATTAATTAAGCTTTGGCGATATTGGATCCATTAAATTTTATTGTATTGTTATATTGTAACGTTGTAAGTGGGCAGCTTTAAACTTTTCAATATTACTTTCTACAGATCCGGAAAAAGTAGAAAAATGTGAAAGAGAAACTCAAACTGCAATTGTTTTCTACCCTGAAAAATTAAGAAGAAATAAAAGACCAAATTTTAAAAATTTTGATATCAATTAACAAATGTAAAAAAGAAATGACACTTGACCCAATTTTTAATTAAGAAATAATTGTAATTTTATTAATTTTTTTAATGTAGTGTCAATATTGTATTAAGCATTATAAGTTAAAAATTGGATCGATAACAAGTTAAATTTTGTGATTTTCATTTGATATTGATGAGAAAATTGAGAGGTAAAGGGCTAACAACTTTTAAAGCTCTTTTTACTCTTTAGACATGATATAGAAAGAGCAACATATTGACAATGGAGAATGAATTATTGTCATTTGAGAATGGAACCGACATTTGAGGCCTAAATTGGGACTTTATGCTACCATATATAATGGTATAACCTAAACAGCCTGGAAAGTCCCTATGGACGGTGCTTTGCTATGGGATATGGCTTTGTCACCATTGCCAATGAAAATAATAAGCCACCGAAATGCATACCTTCCTTGCATACATGCCCTAGCCCTCACACAATTACAAGTCAAACGTGTAAAAGTTCCTGGATCTTGCTCCCAATTTTGTAACCCTATAGCCACTCAGTTCACACACAAATAAGGCCTAGTAGAGATGACAAAAATATTACATTGTATCGCATGTGGGATTTCTTTTTTCTCATAAGATAGAGGAGATGGGATGGAGATGAATTTTGCCCATGCTATGTATCATCTCATCTCGATTGTATCCCTAATATGACATCTTGTTCTGGTATTATGTTAAATTATTGATTTTCTTAAAAGTTTAATATATTGGAATATGATAAATTTAATCATTTAACCACATATTTCTAAAGTTTTAACACTATTGTCCCAATGGATTTTTCCCATCAAAAAAAGGAACGGAACGGAACAAGACAAGACCCCATGGTTCTAAATTGCGTCACCTCATTTTTATCCCTACCTAACTTGTGGATCTAGCTATGCCAATTTCATCACAATTCAAATGAGATTTTTGTTTAAAATTTGCTATATCACATGCTAGTTCACACATGCATATAGACATAAGATACACGGTCAACTTTTGTTGTGTAACATTCATAACATAGATATGAGATTGTTTAATAAAATTTCGACAGCTCATTGTAAGTTTTGAAAGTGTGATTTCTTCTCCTATTTAAGTGTGATTGCTTAAGAAAACTTAGGTGTGATATAGTAGTGTTTATCTTTCTTTTATTTTTTTCTTTATAATTTTTATTTTTTTGGAGAATCTTCTTTTATTTAATGTCATTGATCTTGAATTGATCCTATCTGCTATTCAGCTAGAGTGAATAACCGTTAATATCGCAACTAACATATTGTAAAATGTTCTTAACTAACCAGTTAGCCTACTGTTTATTGCATATTATTATTATGTAACATTCTTATAGTTATTTCATGTGCAATATCGTAAGACAACGCTCTTTCATGTGCAGGTAGTGCCAGGATTGCTAAAGTGTAGATGCCGATCTTGCCAGTTACCCCAGCATGGGCTAGACCCACGAATTGCCCATTACATAGCTGAGGCGGGTTTCGAAGGGTTATTTAAGGTTCCAAACATGGAAGTTGATCACACATTGATCACAGCTCTAGTCGAGTGATGGCATCCGGAGACGCACACGTTTCACTTACCGCATGGAGAGATGGGTATCACCTTACAAGACATTGAGGTGATGCTAGGGGTTCCGATTGATGGGTTGCCGGTGACCGGGAATGTCAAGTTAGAGTGGCCTGTGTTGTGTCGTGATTTACTGGGTCATCATCCTCCAGACCCAGTACCGCATCCCCATGAAAACATGTCTATCCTTGCTAGGGCAAGTTTAAGAGTCAGCTGGCTTATGGGAACAGTTTAGAGGTCCCCTACCTGCGAATGCAGCTGACGAGGTAGTACAGCAACATGCATGCTATCACATACTAGTGTGGTTGGGGTCCATTCTGTTTATGGACAAGTCAGCAGACTGGGTGTCAGTCATGCCTCTACAGTTCATGAACCCAATTAGCGATGCGAAGAGGTACAGTTGGGGCAGTGGAGCGTTAGCCTGGCTATACAGGCACCTATGCAAGGCATCGGAGACGAAGGCGAAGCAGATTGGAGGAGCACTAATGTTGGTGCAGCTGTGGGCGTATTCGAGGTTCCCACTTATATGCCTTGTTACGAGGCCGCCACAACCACCAATGGAGGCAGGTCCCCTCGTGAGGAGGTATGTTATTTGATTAATACACTTGGTAGAATTGTCATGCCATTTGTCATTCACCGTGCATGTATCTATATATTACCAAATTAGGATGGAATTTCAAGTTCATGTCATTTTAGCATTATATGTGTTCTTGGCTCTTAGTATTTCTAATGGCCTTCCGAAAATAAGACTTGCCTTTTGATGAATAAACTTCTGGACACCGTGAAAAATGTTGTCAACCAATTGATCAGCAACATCAGGAATAATATAGCCCTTGGATGGCTAGACAAAATTCAAGGCACTATTATTGTAGTAAGACTGTTTTTGAGAGCTTTTTACAAATATTGCCTTGAATGCATTTTTGTTTGTGTGAGAGAGAAAGTCTGCAAGGGCTTTGTTAAGGGCTTTGTTAAGACATATTTGACCTTTATGACAGTGACCTTTATGACATATTGTAGAGTCCACAATACAAAATATAATTTCCATTAATTATATGGTTAATATAATTACAATGACAAATACCTTGAAGTATACACTAACAAATACCTAAAAGACTAATGTATACATTAACTGGATCAATCAAATATAAAAATGGTCCTCATTCTTACTGAATAATGCACAGGCAACTTTGTGCAAAAAATTAAAAAATTACAATTTGCCTAACCTCCAGCTCCAAGTAGATACCCTAAGGTGGCAATTAATCCAACAGTTCAATTGTTTGTAAAGACAAAGAAAATGTATATTGGAGAGTCAAAAAGAAAAATTTCTTGACCTTTTTAAATAAGAACTTAGTATATGTATCATGCACCCAATCCGAATCAGCATATTAAATTGCATCAGCCAACATACATACACATGAACCAACCTTTTCTAAAATGCTGCACCTATGTATTGAGGGGGGGGGGTGAATATTTAAAAAAGCTAGGTTTGGAGTACAACAAAATTTCACAATAATATCAAAATATTTGAGATTACAAATCTAACACTAACCTATACAGACTTACAAATTAAATCTATTTACAGGATAGCTTGTTAATGGCTCTTAGCACTCACTCATCAATCTATTTTACCCAAAATCATACTCTTTGATACTTCTAAAAATACCATATCTTTCTTAATACCCTTTCAAGTTGGACAGTATCCACCGTTGCCTCAAATTTTGGAACCCTTAATCCATAGTATCTACTATTGTTAGGTGCCCCTTTCCCATGGTAATTGGATTTCAAACAGAAAAGCTTAACAAACATAATTGTAAGACTTTTGCAAAGCTTAGCAAACACAAAAACAATTGGATTTGGATGAAAATTATAAATTGGAAATCATAATTGTAAAACTTTTGCAAAGCTTAACAAACACAAAAGCAATTGGATGTGGATGAAAATTATAAATTGAAAAGCAATTGGATTTGCAAAGTAATTACAAATTTCAAACACAAAAGCAACAAAAAAGTAATAACGTACACTAAGTGTGCATTTGGATTTGGATGAAAATTAGAAATTTTTTTACTAAGTCCCCGTCGAGGAGGACCAAGTAGAGTCCACAATACAAAATGGGTTAATGCAATAGACATATACAAGGAGTCAAAATAAAATCTTGGACCCCCTCGTTAAATAATAACAATAACAATGTACTTCTAGGCTTTTGCCCCTACTGAGCAAAGTAATATATATATATAAGTGAAATGGCTTTTGCGAAGCATTTTACTCTTACGACAGTATTGTTGTTTGATATTAACTAATGGGCACACACTGCCACGACAAAACATGCACGGCGAAACATGCACCAATATGAGCGTGCAGTGACAACAATGCAGCGAAACATAGCATTGTTGTTTGATAGTACTGTTGTTTGATTATGCAAACTCACTTTGCCTTTTGTTGATCGTATCTCGCTCACACTGCCACGGCGAAACATGCACTAATATGAGCATGCAGTGACTACAATACAGAAAGAGAATAATCTTATGATACTCCGTAGGTCCAGGTATCACATGCTACAACTGGCGGAAGAGCTGGCCGCCGCAACGAACAGGCAATTCACTTCGGCCGAACGTAACAATGTCCTCAACTACGAGGACTACCTGTCAAAATGAATGCCTATGTGGTGTGTGTCTTTTGTCTACGGATTAAGTTAATAATGTTAGTAGCGTTAGTGTTCGATATGCAATGCATGCATATTGGTCGCATCGTGTAAGAATATTTAAGTTTTCTATATTATGCTGTAGGTGCAGCAGCCGCAGCCAACAAAAAACACACTCCGACGGAACATAATAATGTCCTCAACTACGAGAATTACCTGTCTGAGTGAATGCCTATATAGTGTGTGTGTTATGTCTGCAGTTAAGTTAATAATGTTAGTAGTGTTACTGTTCAATATGCAATGCATGCATATTGGTGGCATCGTGTAAGTTATTTTAAGTTTTCACTGTTATGTTGTACATGCTTATTGAAAAATATCATGTGTGGGAATATTAAACTTTTTTGTGTTATGTGAGAATAATCTAGATTACGAATAACGTGCATGCTACTCACAACCAATAATAATGTTTACATAATTCAAATGCAACAACAGTGATACACATACATATAAAACATAGTTAAGCAAAATAGTTCTCCAACAAAGTCTAATTACAGCACGACAGAATTACTCTTCATCTGACATCTCCACATCTGATTGATAAATGGGATCAACAAGAAGTGATTGTATGAATTGAGCGTGCTCGTACCACCCTCCCTCCACTGACTCTCGAATCTCAACTTGGGTCCGATATTGATTAAGACGTATCTTCATTCGATTATTTTCTTCTCTTATGCGGTTCAATGCTTTACAGAGTTCCTCGATCATGTCTCTGGGTATCTGCGATGCGAGTCGCCGAGGCACTGGCAACTTATAACCAACTAACTCATCATAAAACATTTGTTGTTCACGAAATAACCAAGCCCACTCCTGTCTCATGGTATTGTGAACGTAAGCACTATTTCGCAAATTTGGATTGATTGGATAGCTAAACTCATTTTCCAATACCCAGCAACGACCCATGGCAGTGAACACATCATGAGGCCTATAGAGTTGTGGGTTGCCAGAACCAGACATTAATGCTGAATACAATAACATCAAATGATCAAATTAACAGTGTCCATCAACTATTGGTAAATAATGTAATGCTGCATCAGATGGTACACAACAAACACATTCATAAATTTGTGTACTATTACATGCTCAAAATGAAATACTAACACTCACATTTGACCATAAACATTAGACATTGTTGTTAATGTCTACACGTTGTGTACAATACAAATTGTTGTTGTTAATGTCTGACCAATAATGACTATGTACATTCAACTTTTGCAAATCTAAAGATTGACTATTCATTAGTTATAGATTATTGTACTTCTCTTATAGCATCAAACAATACCAAACAACTAATATAACCCTAATCTACTCACATTACACACATTCAAGACAATGCCTAAGTACAACTAATGCAACCTACACAATAAAATTCTCTAAGTATTTCAAAGAAGAAAATGAGTTTCTCACCTGAAATGATAGAGAGATAACACCAACTTCCAGCAAAAATTTCAGAAAAGAAGGAGAAGTTGATCTGAAAATGAAAAGGATAGTATAAAGTAATGTTGCATGAGAAGCTGATCTGTGGGGGTGGGAAGTAAATAGCAGAACAACTCGATTACAATAGATTCGAGTTACATTAATAACTCGATTTCCCATTCATCGGGTTCAGCTTCACGTGCAAACAGGGAATTTGACATCTTGCATATAACTCGGTTTTCCTATTGCCAAGTTCTAAACAGTTACGCGGGAATATTTTATTGCCCAAAAGCCACGCTGGAGTGCCAGTGTGGCGAGAACCTGCCTAGAACTCGGCTTCAGTGTGATCAAGTTACTTAAATAACTCGATTACTTTGTGACCGAGTTTCGAAATAGGGGCACGCCCCTATATAGTTTCAAAACAGGGGCATAATGCCAAATATTTTGCCAAATCAGGGCAAAAGGCTAGAATCTCCTACATTTGTTCTAGAAGGACCACCGTCCAGGTCCACAAAGAAAACACAATACGTAACTTTTTTCTAAAAGAATAGTACATCACTATTGGTGGTAACCCAACAGTGCATCACTATTGCAACTATGTTCTTGGAACACAAGTTAGACACTTGAATAGAATTATTTATGGGGCTGTTTGGTTCACTTGTTTTCATAACTCAATTCTCAGTTTTCATAACTCATAACTCAAAAATGGTAGGACTCATAGCGAGAAGTCTGTTTAGAAGCACCATAACTCTGTTTCCATTACTCAATTTTCTGATTTTTGAATTGTGAGTTATGGAAACTGAAAACATATTTTGGCTGTTTTCAGTTTCCATAACTCATAACTCAATGACATTTTTGTAATTAAACACACATAGAGGACCCATTCAGCCGCAACTTTTGACCAGTCAACCTCTGTTTTTTTTTTTTTTTTTCCTTTTCTTCTCATCCAGTTCGTCTTCTTCCTTTTTTTTTTTTTTTTCTTTTTTTTTTCCTTTCTCCTGATCTCATCTCCTTCTTCTTTTTTTCTTCGTTCTTCCTTCTTTTTTTTTTTTCCTTTTCTTCTGATCCAGTTCGTCTTCTTCCCTCTTTTTTTTTTTTTTTTTTTTCCTTTCTTCTGATCTCGTCTTCTTCGTTCTTCCTTTTTTTTTTCCTTTCTTCTGGTCTCGTCTTCTTCGTTCTTCGTTCTTCGTTCTTCTTCTTTTTTTTTTTTCCTTTCTTCTTTCGCTGGGTTCGGGTGATCTGGGTTTCTTCTTCTTTTTTTCCTTCTTTCTTTCTCAGGTGATCTGGTACTGGGAAAAAGAAAAAAGAAAAAAAAAACTGTACCAGTGACAGATATGGGATCCACAAATAGTGTGAAAAATATTGACTGATGGTAATTGAGTGATGGTGCCGTTTGGATGTGATATTTTAGAGTGATGAGTGATGAGTGACGGAAATTAAGTGATGAAAAAAAAGAACCAAACAGGCCCAGTGTACTGTAATCAACTATAAGTTTAGCTAAAAAAGATGTAATAAACAATATGGGTCTCCGTGATATCATCACATACGTACGTGATGATATCACTGTTTAGTTCATTACCTTCTTCTTCCAAAAAAAAAAAATAATAATAATAATAATAATAACAAAACAAAACTGCTGAGCTATGCAGATTGCAGAGATGCAATGCTGGAATATAATTTAGTTATCAAAATAAGTAACTCCCGTTATTTTTCAAGTGCAGAGTACTGTTTTGAATTGAAAAGTAGCTCATAGACTTTATTATTTATGTCAAAGTCAATAATTTAGTTATCAAAATAGTGATGATTTCCCATAAAATAAAATAGTAATAGAACAAATAAAAGTCACAAGAATTTCAAAATACAATTATATTTTTATTTAGCTAAGTTTTGAAGTAATTAAATAAATAAGTTTATATAAACGAGTAATTATTCAATCCTCATGAAACAATACCCTCTTACAAAAATGGTGGATTCTATTTATGTAAAAGGTGAAATAATTGATCTAGAAATATTAAATAACTTTTTAATTAAAATTATATCCGTCAAATTGAAAGTTTATAAAATAGTGATGATAAAAAATAACCATCATCAAATGGATATTATTAATTAAAACTTATTCATAATTATTAAAAATAAAAGTGATATTGAATAGACTTATAGAAATCGAATAATGGTATCTTTGGATGAACGAAAGTTTGAGCTGCCGCCCAAACCCATCCATAACATTATAGATTATGGTAAAAAAGTTGACATATTCATTAATTATGGGCACCCTGTCCCTCCCAATATTCGCGCTACGAAATACCAATGCAATATCTTCTCCCAAGTCCACCCACCCACTCGACAGCTTTGAACTTTTATTGTCTTGATAACACTTGTTATATGAAAGTGGTTTACAATTGGAGGTTAGAAAGGTAATTTTGAATAAATATGTTCTCACTTTATTTGACATATCTAAACTTTATATAAGCCAATAACAAAAGTAGGGTTTAATGATGAATAAATATACCCATGCGATTGGTGGCCTAGTGGCTAGGACCTTAGGCCAACAAGAATTCGCTCGTGGAGTGTCTTCAATTTGACCTTTTTAATTCTCTCGAAATCAAGAACTTGAGGTTCAAATTTCTCTCCCCATCACGTAGTAAGTTGTAGAAAGTTAAAAAATAAAATAAAAAAGTAAATAAAAACTTAAACTTGGTGGTGTAGTTTAATTACTTCTTTCAAAACACTTGCGTTTTCCTCCCCCTTGGTGTAAGCAAAACAAGCGGTCCCCAACTTGTAGTATTAAAAATAAAAAATAAAAATCCCCTCCTGTAGATGTCTTAAGAGGGAAAAGAAACTTTAACTTTTATCCAAGATTTGTTAATTAGAGTAATAATAATAAAATTGCTAACAAAAGATTGGCTTGGTAAACAAGAATGAATATATTTTGACTTTTTAGTCACAAAACCTTTGTAAAAAGAAGTGGCATCTTTTTTCAACTCCAAAAGACCAAAGTGATGACATTGAAATTGAATTTCTACCTTTTCAACATATAAATTGGTTTTGTAAGGGATATATATATATAAAAAAAAAAAAAAAAAAAAAACTATAACTTTTATCCAAGATTTGTATGTTAATTAGTGCAATAATAATTAAATTGCTAACAAAACATTAGCTTGGTACACAAGAATGAATATATTTAGAGTTTACGAAAAATTATGTAAAAAGAATTGGCATCTTTTTTTTCAAGTCCATAGGACCAAAGTGACATTGAAATTGAATTTCTACCTTTTCAACACATAAGTTGGGTTTTGTAAAGGAAAAAAAAAAACAATAACTTCTATCCGAGATTTGTATGTAGGTTTCTCCAAAAAAAAAAAATTATATTAATTAGCATAATACTAATAATTAAATTACTAACAAAACTTTGGTTTGGTACACAATAATGAATATATATATATATATATTTTTTTTTTCTAAACAATAATGAATATATTTGGAGCTTATGAAAAAGTTTTGGTTTGTTACACAATAATGAATATATGTTTTTTTTTTTTTTTTTTTGCTAAACAATAATGAATATATTTTCCCCCTCAAAAAAAAAAAAATAATGAATATATTTGAAGTTTACGAAAAACGTTTTCAAAATAGATGGCACCTAATTTTTTCAAGTCCATGAACCAAAGGTCACACTTTAATTGAATATTTACATTAATTTCAACATGTGAGTTTCCGCGCCAGTTCCCACGTACGTACGAAGCACTATAGGATATTGTGATGTGAATACACTTCAATAAAAGCCACCCCTATGTCCTCTATATATCTGCCAAAGCCCTTACAGTATTTTGTTACTGTGCATCCAACATTTTTTACTGTTCATCTACCGTGTAATTTTGGTGAGTCCCTCTATTTTGTCTTTTTGGGAAGCCAAAACAGTTCGTTTGGCTGAAATGTAAAAACCAAATAAAAAAGAAAAGAAAAAGAAGGCAGAGATAGAGGGCGAGAGGGCTAGATTCCAGAACTCTCTCTACCTCTCAACCTCTATTTTTCTCTCTTTCTCGATGTCTAGAGAATTTTTGGAACGAGAGAGCAAGCTATGGTTGCTGATGGCTTTTTTTGGAAGTCTATGGTGGTATATCGGCCGATCTGAATAGAGCAAAAGGAGATGGGTAGATCGGAATGAGGGAAGGCTTTGAGTTGAAAGGTATGATCTTTTGACTTTTGCTTTCTCCCTTTTTGCTTCTATATACTTTGCTTTTATTTCTTTCTTTCTTTCTTTCTTTCTTCCAGATTTTTTATATGTGTTATGGGTAGGTGTGGAAATGTTTCTCAAAAAAGCACAAACTCTGTGACTCACTGTTTACTTATCTTTTTCTTCTCTCTCTTTACAAACGAAGATTCAAAAAAAAAAAAAAAAAAAAAAAAGTGGAGCTCAAACGCTGTTTGTGATATCTGGGGATTGGTGGATGTGCAAGAGATAGATGATTGCAGGTTTGAAACCTCTTTTTATTTACTTATTTTTTGGTTTTTGGTACTACAAAATCATGGTTTCTGGGAAAATTAAGGACTATTGGAATTAAACAAAAGGAAATTGAGGATTTTTGGTTTTTGTCTGATTTGAGTTTTTGTATGAAAGTTTGATTTTTTACTCGGATGGGCTAGAATATCTTGTGTTATATGTAGATTATATGAATGAAAGTTTGGATTTTTTTTTTTTTTTTAGTCTAATTGGTTGAATTTGTGTTGTGTTTGCTATATGTAGGTGTTCTTTGAATTTATCTTTGCGCATGGGGTTCACAGTTTGGATTTTTACTCAGATTAGATAATTTTGTGTGTTAATATTTGCTATTAGATGTTCTTTTGTCATATCATGTATATAATTATGTATGCATATGAATGAAAGTTTGGGTTTTTTTTTTTTTTTTTTTTTTTTTTTTTTTTTTTACTAATATCCGATTAATTTGGTGTATACAGGTGTTCTTTCTGCCGAGTAGGATTGGTTTTTCATAAATGAATCACTGTAATCTATAATCTTCAGTAGAATGCCTTTTGGTTGTTGGAGGTAAAGAGATTAGAGGCTTTATCTCTGATCTGAAAGGGGCCCTCTGGTTTGGCATAAGCTTCAGTTAGTCAAGGTTTTGGCTAACAATCCACTATGGTCCTTGAGATGGAAATGTTATACAAAAATTTGTGACCAATTCTTTATATTTTCATGGTTTTGTTGAATATTATGGGCTTTGAGGGTTTTAGATTTAGAGGTTTCTGTTTTTGTTCACACTCATTGCCAGAGGTTTGTGATTCCCTGCACCAGATTCTTAGGCTTCAACAGAGAAAGATTGAGTTGTAATTTGCATGTTTGCTTTGATTTCAAGTTTAAATGCTTAAAAATGTTGTTTATACCAATGGATGAATTGTAATCATCTTGATTCAACCAATGGATGAATTACTGTTGTTTATACCCTTTATTCACCATCTTATTCCAATTAAGGGAGGGCATTCCTTATAAGCACATCCCCATGTGCTTCTCTAGGCAATGTAGGATTCCATGAAATGCAAGACCCCCTTTTGGGTTACTACAATCCACCCCCCTTACGAGCACATGCGTCCTCGCGTGTAAGGTCCACACTTTCGGCTAGAGCATGGCTCTGATACCATCTGTTATGCCCCGCCCCTGTATGCATGATATTGTCCTCTTTAGGTGGCTCAAAGGCTCTCTTTGTAACGCCTCAAAATCATAAATAATAAAAGTCTATTCAATCAAAATAATCCATAAAAAAAAATATTAAATAAAAGCAACTAGCAACCTAAAATCTCATCACAAAGGTCAGAGCTCTAATTGACCAAAGATAAAACATCCTTAAAATAATTCTCCAGCACAATGTTTAATACCATAAAAATAATAATAAATCCCCAATTCCACAAAATAATTTGTAACTGTTGTCTTCTAGGAATCTCTACTCCAATAATCCCTCTAATATATCTGTAAGGGGAAATAAAGAGGGGGTGAGATAACTCAATAAGTGGAATTCACTAATATTGGGGTGTGGGAACAAACCTTTCAAATAAATAATTCTTACAACAAATTCATAACTTGTAACTTACCAATATTTTATCATTAAATATTTCATATAAAAAAAATATCTTTTTATTGTGAGCCATCATAATACATATACCAATACCATCATATAAATAATTTCCTAGACTTTTCTTGTGGTCAATGTTTATGCCCCGTTGACAAGGTTGTGATGTCCCCTTTTCGAGACTGGAATCTCCTTTTCATCCCTTTTCTTAAGGATGGCTCATTTGAAACCTAAAGGTGCACTCCTTGCTAAGGAGCCTCCTTTTTGGATCCTCAATAGTATACTCCCTTGCTAAGGAGCTATCAAATGTGCACTGTCCCCTTTTTAGGACCATCCTTTGCTAAGGACTACCTATAGTATGATTATCCTTTGCTAAGGACAAAATACAATACTGAGCTTTTAATCACGACTTGCCATAGATTTTCAAAACACATTCAATATGCTCACAAAGATAATCCATTCATAACTCTCAAAAATATAAAGATATATGCATGCATACAAGTTTAAATAAATTCAAGTTGTCTCATAAGTTTTTCATAAAACGAATAGTCAATGTGCACATCAAACATTTATAAAATATCAATATATATATATATATATATATATAGAATATCAACATATTTCTTTGATATAGAATAGTTTAATAATCAACACTATTTTGGGAAAACCCCCAAAATTAGTAAACACCACTTACCTTCGAGTTGCAAAAATAAAAGAAATCAACCACTCTTCAGTCACAATAAATCAGTAGAATTAGGACCTAACAACACCATAAATAGGTCCATCAATACAAAATTTTCCCACTTAACAATCTGTTTTCACGCTTAAATAGTTTAATCTATCAACATTAAAGCCTACGGAGGTGTTTAGTTTCTTTGAAATACTCTTCAGCCATGTCAGATTTTGGGCTTACAATTACTGCTACATAATCATATCTTTTTGGCTCTACCTAATCAGATTTTGGCTTAAAAATATTGCTGCATAATTAGATTTTTGGGCTTAAATAGTTGCTGCATACTGCAGCGGCTTAGAGGTGATACTATGTGTCACTAGAACGATGCAAAGGTAGGTATCTAATAACATAATGCAGCCTTCTTCCTTTAATATAATCCTTGATATGCATGAAAATTTAATATGGCAGAAAGATGGATATGCGATCAACCTAATTTACATCTTAGTTTATCAACCCAATGGCCCATAATTCACTTGATGCCACCAAAACAAAAAGAAATTGCCGGACATGTATTGAACAATGACAAGGTGTAGATACATGACAGATGGGTGGTGATATTTAGTAAGGCCATATATGGATATATAAAAAAACCATAAAGCAACCTTTTCCCTTTCACATGGTGACAAACTTGAATTGATAAGGTCCAACCCTATTACTCTATTAGGTACAATTTCAAAGCCTATGGAGTACCCTTTCTTGACATACAATCATATTGACCATTCCTAATCTATATAATAATAATAATAATTATAGGAGCCCTTTCATGACAATTGCTAGCTATTGGCTATTCAAACTTCTTAAATTTAAAGCATGAGAAAATCATACCTGTAGGTTTCCACGCACAGCCGCATAGAAGAAAAGAAAACCTTAATCATGTGTTGCAGCTAAAACAAAAGGAACTTTCTCAAGTACATACACGTGTAACTTAAAAGGTAAAAGGCTAGGGTTTTTTTTTTTTTAACTTATCAAGGTCCATATATTTACTTATGTCACCTCACTTGGGATTCATATTCCATAGTATTTATCTTATTTTTAATATCTTAGGCCCAAATCAATTAAATCCATTTAATTGTGGGCCTCATTTACTTATAAGAATGAAATTAGTATCAAAATTATGGGGTGTTACACTCTTAGTCCCTCAAGGTTTTGTTCTTCCCCTGGTTGCGCTAGGGAAAAGGCCTCATAAACAACAAGGGAGGCATTCCTTATAAGTACATCCTCATGTGCTTCCCTAGGCAATGTGGGATTCCATGAAATGCAAGACCCCCTTTTGGGTCGCTACAACATGTATTTTGGGTAGTATACTTAAGCCCTAATCAAAATTACTGAATAGTGGAACTCATGACCAGACCATGACTTGAGTTGCCCTTGAGTTACACAAGTGTTGTAAAAAGGAGAGTTCTTTTTATTAGTATGCACAATCTACTCGCAACTTGCTCCAAGAAAAAATTCTAACACCTTATTCTTGTCTTAAGCCAGCTAATCTTGTACCAAATCCAACCTATTCCAATTTGGAGGAACAACGTGCGAAAACCCTAGAAAAGCAGATTGAAGATTGTGAGAGAGCTTTAAGAGTGAAAACCTAGTCATTCCTTGTGAGAATCCATATCTTTTCCCCTCTCCTTCCCTCTTACCATGTTCATATCCTGAGAGGAGATTTCTCAAGCATTCTATATTACCTTCGAGTGATATACCTTGAGTGATTGGTGTGTGGAACCATTGGAGTAGCAATATTGCAAATCCAAGATTTCTTGGTGACATTTATTGTTGACACTCAATTTCACACCCATAATTTAAACTTGGAAGATGATAAAATAACCATTCATCACACATTGTTGTCGTCGTTGAGATTCTAATGATCACAAAGATGTGTTTGGTTTCTAAATCAGACGGTCAGATGGAAAGTTATCACAAGATCAAATTTTAATGGTCTACATGCATTCATTTGGGTGAAACCTACCACACGTTATTAATTGAAATTAATTTTGATTAGTTAACTATTAAAATTAATTAAATGAATTTCTATGATTGGTGGAATATTGATTAAAATGTGAGTGGTTGCATGGGAATAAAAGAAATAAGTTGATAATATTAAATTTGGACTAATAATTAGGTTTTTAGGGTAATTATCTCTAAAATAATTATTTTAAGGTCTAATTATCAAGTTAAGATAAGTTTTATCAGGAATATCAGTCTAAGACAAGTCTAAATGCAATACCCAACTCAGAAAAATGCTAAAAAGAGTCTAAAACGTGTAAGAAAAAAGAAATTGGAAGAGTCTCTCAGGAGTGCCAATTGGCACTTCAACAGTGTCAATTGGCACAAATTCCAAAACATGTCCAGGTTCGTGTTTGTTGATTTCAAAACAACTTTAGCTTATTTTTTAAGCAGATTCCACCTCTATAAATAGAGGAAACCACCCAAAATTCAGCACTCCTCTTCCCCTTAATATTAAAGAAACTCTGGAAGTTTTTTTTTTTTTGTTTTTTTTTTTTGTTTTTTTTTCAGGATTTACTTTTTTGTTAAGCGACAATTCGTTAGATCTTAGAGAGATTCATACTCTCTGATTTCTAAAGCAATTCCCTTCTGTAAGATTAATTCATGCATGTATAGTTTAGTATTGTTTAAAGTTTTTGTACGTTTTTAGACCCCTTAAAACACAACCTAATTAACCTAGTTATTTAACCAAGTGTTTAACTTAGGTAAATTATACAATTCTAGGTTAACACATATAAATCATATCATGTAAAGTGCGGAAAATAAAGAACACATGATATGATAACTCAGGAAAATCAAACCGGTAAAAAACTTGGGGAGGATTTGACTTAGCTATCCTCAAGGTAAAACAGAATTCATTATGAAAGAATTGAAGTTTGTACAATAGCGACTTAGACCACTAACATCCTATTGCTACCTTGAGTAGAAAACATACTACCATGACCACGTGACAGCTTCGAGTCCACGGACTACTTCTTTCTTGAATTCACAGTAAGCACAAGCACTTCTGTTTGTATATCTTTAAGGTCTTGAATTTGCAGCTGAATGATCACCAAACTCTTGACATCAATCTTGAGTTTGGAAACCCTAAGTGTATGTGAAAGCAAACACCTCTAGATCTCACAAAAGATTCACACACATAGCATAAAGAACTCCTACAAAACGTGGTTAGAGTTTTCCGTTTTATACTTAAGGCAAAACATAAAACCCTACACGCCAAACTGGGCTTAGGCTGAGTTGGAAAATTCTGCACAAAAGTCAATTTGCACGACTTTCAATCGGTCGAATCTAATTCTCAATTGATCGAATCTAATTCTCAATCGATCGAGTCAGGAAGATTTACACAGTAAGTCCTGCAGAACACTCAATTCCAACTATACATATAAATACACTTTGAGCAAGTCTAAACAAGACTAAAACGTTTTGATCATAGTTTGCCAACATTACAAAATGAAGTTCTAATACATTAGTTCCTAATTCCTTAGAACTTAACAAACTCCCCCTTTGGCGATCCGTGACAAAACACAAACTAAACAAAATGCTCAAAGTTTACATAAAAACAGCTTATTACAAAAACATAGCCCAACATAACAAATTCAACCTAACTACTATCTATCAGTTGCAAGTGTAGACAGCAGCAGACTGAATCAACCTGTATATTCCTGTAACACTTAATAAATGCATAACCGCATGTGTGGAAAATACATGTAAACTAATATGAAACACAATATAAAAACAAAAGTAAATTCTAACTCTCCTCCTAAGTTAGATACATCAAAATTTTTTATATTCTCTTCTTGTTAAAAACAATTTCAACTCCCCCTAAACAAAACATATTGGTATTTTCCACACATATTCCCAAATTAAACATACTTGTATTTTCCACATTTTCAACTAAATCTCTCCCACTTTTTGTCACGTATTGACAAAGACAACTTAAACAAAGAGTAGAGTTACAGTAAATAGGAGAGAAAAAAGAGAACTAAGGGAACACAAAACAGTTCAACTCTATAGAAAATAAAGACAACTCCCCATATGAAGAGCAACAACTCCCTCTAAGAACAACAAAGGTTAAAAAAAACTTTTCTCCCCCTATAAAAATAGGAAAAACAAAACAAGTTTTGGAAAAAAAAAAAAACAGTTTTAGAGAAAATTTATGTGGTGGGGAAAATAAAGACACATAAACCAAACTTAAAAACTAAGTTGAGGATGCACAAAAAGAAAATATTCTCTCCTTCAATAAATGTAAACTTGACACTATGTGACCCATAAACAGTTGCATGAGTAGAGAAAATATTTGCACATTGATTATCTATCATATCTCTTAAGAAAAATATCTTTTGTAGTTCACACATAAAAAATAGCATATACTAAAATGTACAAAGGACTCAAAAATTAATCGATCAATTTTTAAATCAAGTTGAGTACCCAATTTAGCAAAGAGTATGCATGTTATGTGTGAAAAAAATGAGAGATATAACTGAAAAACTACAAGATGGAAAAAAAGATGCAACTCATGTGAATCCTAACCATAAATGATGCATAAAAAAAAAAATTTGTTCAAAAACTTAGGAACTGAAATTTTTTCAATTTTGATCTATCTAGCATTGATCGAATACCAATCGAACCAGGCAGATTCAAACCAAAATTTCATCGCAATTTCGATTAGTTGAGAGATAAATTCGATCGATCGAAAATCTAGAAAAAAGAGATTTTTGAAAAACAAAGCAATTTTTTGCAAAAACTCCTCAAAGCACAGTATTTCATGAATGAAATGCATGAGAATGAGATTAAAAACTTTTTCAAAAACACTTGAATTTAACCTAGATCTTCCAAAAACAAGTTTATCAACCAATTTGTTCTCAAAACTCAAAGATTAAACACATTTTGCATTAAACTCGAGGAATTTTCAATCTTGGATGGCCAAAACAAAATCACACATAATAATATGTACAAAGTTTAGCAAAGCGTAACTTGTGTAGTGTGTGCAATTAGCAAAAGCTTGAGATACATGTGAAGTGACATGTGAATAGCAATCAAGCACAATTTCTACCAAATTCATCACATTAATTTGAAAGAGACTATCACCTAAAGAGTTACATCATATAACTCTCACATCTCTTAGAATAAAAGCATGCAATCATGTAAGTTTATTGAGTTGCCTCATAATGTATACACCAATTTTATTTGATTAGAAACTTATTAAAATAGCTAGGATAATGTACACACCAATTTTATTTGAATGTGAAGTTATTATAGCCCAATAATGTACATACTAATTTTAGCATTTAATCTGAGGCTACACCTTATGTTCTTTTTGTGCACGTGTTACACTATCTTGAGCACAAAATCTTATGATATGCACTAAGATGTTCATGATTGGCTAGTAAACAGTGGTGAGATGGTTATTTATGCCTTTCTCAATAAGATCAAGTCTGACAATCAAAAGCATGTAACTTCAAGATCAAGACAAAGTGATCAAAAACTATAAACATCTTCCCACACAACATGCACTACAAAGCTCAAAATAGTAAAGTGCAATAAATAAGCTCATCCAAGCTAAACAAGGTACATAAACATGTTATGTAAAAATAAATTGGCCAACCTTGATTTCAAGTCCAAGAAAAATAATACAAAACACAAAATTCTTTTTGGTTTAAAAATTTTTTTGACCAAAATCAAAAAGCACACATTATGCTAAATGAGCAATGCAAAGCTATGCATGATAGTGCTTAATTAAGCTATAGAGGGTACACAAACAAGAAATATCAATTTCTTAATTAACCCTTGAGTACATGTACAAACTAGTACATACACAAAATCAGAAATAGCTTAGCACTTATATAACACATACTATTCAAGTTTCTTCACAATGTCAAGCATGTTCTAAATTAAGAGAGAGATATTATAATTCATGTAATCCTCAAAAAAAAAAAAAAATAAAACAAGACACAAAATAAAATATTTTTGTCTTTCTAAAATTTTTCAATATTTTTGGATTTTGAAATAATCAAAACAACCTAAGAAAAGAAAACAGCCAAAACTAAAAGAAAACATGTCCACAATTAATTGAAAGAATTAAATCAAGGACAAGTAAACAACACTTACCTTAGAGAATCTTTCTCACCCATATTGCACGAGTCTTCGGCTTTGTAGGTGAAAGTCCATGAGATGTAGAGTGTATTTGAGGGGTTACACCAATCCTCTGAGAATGACTGAAATCCTGCAAATTCCTTTCATAAGCCATCAAGCTTAAAATTTTCAAAAGAATATGTGTAAGAAGTTTAGACCCCTTAAACCCAAACAGATTAATCTAGATATTTAGCCAAGTGATTAACTTAGGTAAATTAAACAATTCTAGGTTAACACAAATACATCATATCATGCAAAAGTGCGGAAAATAAATAATACACTATATGATAACCCAGGAAACCAAACCGGTAAAAACTTGGGGAGGATTTAACCTAGCTATCCTCAAGGTAAAAAGGAATTCACTATGAAAGAATTGAAGTTGACACAATAGCGACTTAGACCACTAACATCCTATTACTACCTCGAGTAGGAAACTTACTACAACGACCACGTGACAGCTCCGAGTCCACGGACTACTTCTTTCCTTGAATTCTAAGTAAAACACAAGCAGACCTGCTTGTATATCTTGAAACTCTTGATTCTGCAACTGAATGATTACCAAGCTCTTGACATCAATCTTGAGTTTGGAAACCCTAAGTGTATGTGAAGGTAAACACCTCTAGATCTCACAAATAAGATTCACAAACACAATATTCAGAACACTAAAAACGTGGCTAGGTTTTTCCCTTTTATACTTAGGGCAAAACATAAAACCTCACACATTACATGGACTAGGGCTGAGTTGGAAATTCTGCAGAAAAAACAATCTGCACGACTTTCGATCGATCGAGTCTAATTCTCAATCGATCAAGTCAGGCAGAATTGCACAGTAATTTCTGCAGTAACTCGATTCCAACTTTACATAAAAACCTCATACTTTGAGCAAGTCTAAATAAGACTAAAAACGTTTTGATCATGGTTTGCCAACATTACAAAATGAAATTCTAATACATTAGTTCCTAATTCTTAGAACTTAACAATATGAAATAATTTGTATGGACTTATGGCAAGAGAAATATCATCACATATCCTAGATTGAAATACAGATTGCTTAAATTTCAATTTATGACAACTAGGATGAATGTGACCAGAGACACCACAAAAGTGACAAACAGAAACAAATTTAGGAACATCAGTATTCCTAACAGCAAATCTGGTCTCAGATTTTGGTTTTTGCCTCAACAAAGAACAATTTGGTCTAATATGACCAACAACACCACAAAGGTGACAAGTAGGCACAAAAACAAATTTATTATGCTTTCTAACAGTAGGTTTAGACATAAGTTTAGAAATTTCAGCGTCTACATCAAAACTTTAACCTTTGTCTAACCTAGCAAAATAAGTCTTTTCTTTATTATTCCTCTTGAAATTAGGGATATAAACTTTCTCAGTTTTAGGCTTAAGAGAAATAGAAACACTTTTGTTATCAACAGCAGGCTTGGTACTAGTCAAATTTTCAATTTTAGCTTTAGATTCAGCTAACTCTTGTTCCAAGCTTTTCATCTTCTCATCTTGAGAGGAAAATTGATTTCTCAAAAAGTCATTCTTTTTATTAGATTCATCTAATCTAACAACCAATTCCTCTTTTTCAAGATTAGTCAACTTTAACTCTTCCTTGAATTTCTTAGTAATTTTCATAGTTTTTAATAATTCCTTATTGAAAGTTTCACAGGCATCAATAAGATCAACAGAAACAACAGTGTCCTTTTTATTTAAATCATCACAATTAAAAACAGTAAGACACTTAAAATTATCCATGATAACAGGGATCAAGGATCAACTCTTAGATCAAAGGATCTACAATAGAAGAGCTACCCGCTTTGATACCACTTGTACGTTTTTAGACCCTTTAAAACATAACCAGATTAACCTAGTTATTTAGCCAACTGTTTAACTTGGGTAAATTATGCAGTTCTAGGTTAACACATATAAATCATATCATGTAAAGTGTGAAAAATAAAGAACACACAATATGATAACCCAGGAAAACCAAACCGGTAAAAAACCTGGGGAGGATTTGACCTAGCTATCCTCAAGGTAAAACAGAATTCACTATGAAAGAATTGAAGTTTGTACAATTGAGACTTAGACCACTAACATCCTATTGTTACCTCGAGTAGAAAACTTACTACCATGACCACGTGACAGCTCCGAGTCTACGGACTACTTCTTTCTTGAATTCATAGTAAGCACAAGCACTCCTGCTTGTATATCTTTAAGTTCTTGAATCTGCAACTGAATGATCAGCAAGCTTTTGACATCAATCTTGAGTTTGGAAACCCTAAGTGTATGTGAAGTCAAATACCTCTAGATCTCACAAAAGATTTACACACACAGCATAAAGAACTCCTACAAAACATGGTTAGGGTTTTCCCTTTTATACTTAGGGCAAAACATAAAACCCTACACGTCAAACAGGGCTTGGGCTGAGTTAGAAAATTCTACAGAATAGTCAATCTGCACGATTTTTGATCAGTCGAGTCTAATTCTCGATCGATCGAGCCAGGCAGATTTACACAGTAAATCCTACAAAACACTCGATTCCAACTTTACATATAAATACACTTTGAGCAAGTCTAAACAAGACTAAAATGTTTTGATCATGGTTTGCCAACATTACAAAATGAAGTTCTAATACATTAGTTCCTAATTCCTTAGAACCTAACAGTTTTATATCCCATGTGTTTCTTTATGCCATTCTTTACGTAATCATGTCTATGGTTTATTCATTGCATGCTTTCTTTTCCAAATCTTAATTCATATGATAGGCCTAGGATTTTGTTTGTTGTTGATTCACTTGTATAGATCTAAGGTTAAATCATTATTTGAAATTGTAGATTTGCAAGAAATTTCATGCATAAAAACATCTTTTCATATCACTACAAAAATAGATCTGAAATTATTTTGTATAAACATTTCTCTTATTTTCATGTCTACAAAAATAGATCTAAAATTCTTTTGTATAAAAACTTCTCTTATTTTCTATCTAAAAACAAATTTGAAATTCTTTGCATAAATATAACTTTTTTACATCTCTCAAAAACAGATCTAATATGTCATGCATAAATACATCTTTTTCATCTCTAAAAAAAAAACCAGATCTAAATTTTATTGAAAAACTCATTTTGTTTTATATCATAAAACTAGATCTGTATTTTTTATTTCAAAATGCACAACTTTCATCATAAAAATTAGATCTTAATTTTCTAATCGTGAACCTCATTAAAATTTTTGTTTGCATAAAATAAGGTTGCATATCTAAGATATTTGAACAAAATTTTAACCCTAGATCTAGGAAAATTAACATGGTTTTTTTTTTTTTTTTTTTTGCATCTCATTAATTTGTTTCATATGGGTACTTGATTGTTTAGAGTCTAAAAGACTGAACTTTGTTTGAGTAGGTTGGGTGTCTAACACCTTCCCATCTTGTAACTTAGCCCCTGAATCTAGATCTTAGGTTTGTAGAATAGTCTTTCTTGTTGACAGATTGTAATTAGTAAACAAAGCCTTGTAATCTTTTTACTAGATTGTAAATTAGGACCAAAGCCATGTACTATTTCTTCTGATCAAATGTAAGAGTTCAAATCAATAAAAACTTAGTATTATTCATGTTTTCTGTATTTTATAGTTTTCTTATTTTTGTAACTTAATAATAAGTGGCGACTCCACAAAACCCCAAAAAGAGGTACCGATACACTCTTTTTTGAGAGTTAGTCTCTTGCATTACCATTGGTTGCTCAACACATGGACTTTGATAGTAGGTGAGGAAATGACTCCGAGAAGTTGATTGGCAGTTGGAGCTTATAGAGCTCTTATACTAGGGGATGTTTAGGCTTAAAGGGTTTTTATTCAATATTGTATTGCAACTATTCACCAGTGAAGATTCAGCGGTGATGCCGTATAAAGATTTTGTAAGGTTGTATTTTATCAACAATTCTGTTGGCTTTATTCTGTGCCAATTTGTTTGTAATTCAGCTCTTAGAAACCCTGTATTTAGGTGGGAATCATGTAAGGGTAGTGTGTGAGAGAGTGTGAAGAAATGCTCAAGACTGTGCAGCAGAACAGGGACTCGCGACTAGATCTCACTAGTGTCTCACGATTGTTAAGCCGCCAGATGTTGCACACGAGTGAAGCATGCAGAGAAAAACTCACGACTGATCTCGCAGCTAGCTCGCGACTGGCAAGCCGCCAGAAGTTGAACCGTCGTGCCAGCTGTCGCACTACAAGACAAAAATTCTAGTCTGGCCGTTCAGTTAGTTCGCGGCTTGAACTCGCAACTCAGTCAAGCTGCGAGGCCAAGCCGCCAGCCAGCTCTGTTTTGGAAAAACTGACTCTTCGCATTCCTTTCTCACCCCAGTATAAATACCCCTTATACCCACGAAATGTAGAGAGCTTCCAGAGAAAATTTTAAGAGAGAAACCCTAGAGAAAAACAAGATTGACTCATCCACAATCTTTACCTTGTGACTCTTCAAATTCCTCTACTCTCAACCTCTCCATTATTAGATCCTTGAGAGGTTCATTACCAAAATCCTTTTCTCACCTCACCCATTTCTGCGAGAAGGTCGTTTGGTGCTTTGGGAAGCAGTTAAGAAGGGACCAATTGATATTGATTGATGCTATGGGCTATAGCGGAATCTGGGAAGCTAAAGAAGAAATAGGTTCGACATAACCTCGTTGGAGCAAGAAGCTTGGAGGGCTTAGGTACACTAGGTAGATTAGGCTTGGAGGGTCTATTGCTGTCCTTGTATCCCAACTACATTCTTTAGTGGATTAATTGACCGCTTGGAGGGCGGCGGAGAGGTTTTACGCTGAGGGCTTCAGTTTCCTCTTCGATAACACATCGTTGTGTTGTCCTTGTGTTTGCATCTATCTTCCCTTAATCTTTGTCATTTAATTTCTGCTATGGATGTGATTTTTTTTTTCTTAGATTATTTATCAATTCTGTTTTAAGCTTTTGTTCATTTTTCACACGTACATCATTTGATATAAAGCTAGAATTGGTAACTTGCAATTTGGGGTTCTAAACGTTCATAGTGTTTTATACGCTATTTGAACTTTCAGATATTTTGTTGGAGGCTTTGGTTTCCTCTTTGAAAACACATTCTCGTGTTTTCTTGTAGGTTTCTTGTATTTATTTTGCGCTTTATATTCATTTATATTTAGTTATTGCTATTTGAATATGCATGCAATGGAATTTGGTTAATCACTTATATTTGGCATTAATTGTTAGATTAAGTTAAAAATGGTTTAGCCTAAAAATTGGTAATTGGGGTCTAAATATACCTAGGGTGTTAGGTCTTTCACCTTCCATATTTAATTTTAATCAAAGTTTATTTTTTTGACACTTTGATAGTTACAACAAGAAATGAAGATTTGAACCCTAGTATCTGTTGGAGACACCAGAAGGTGCCAGTCAATTAAGATACAAAAAGTTATCAATTAGTTGAGATACAAGGCTTTTGGCTATTTAAAGATTATACTAGTTTTTTTTTTTTTTTTGGATAATTTGATAGTTGAGAGTGGAAGGATTTAATTATTTAAATCATATTGGAGACATCAAGAAGTACCAATCAATTGAGCACAAGACTCTGATAATTATAAACCTAATTTAATTCAATGCATTAGATGGCAACTAAAGTCAAGTAATGCGACAGTCATAAACTATTTTACAACATCAATATATATATATATATATATATAAACAGAGACCTCATGCAAGAGAGCATGAGGTTCTGCCATGTGGCGTACTCTATGAAGAGAACTGAGATACCCTTAAGCCATATTAGAGATAAGAACAAATTTAAAAGTGGAGACTCTTTATTTCCTTTGGTTCAATGGTTCAAGACTAATTTTTGTTACATTTCGTATTCAATGTTTTAAGACTACTATTATTTTATTTGGTTCAATATTTCAAGACCTTCCATCTTTCACACACACAAAAGAACTCTTTGCATTTCCATTCATCCTTTTCACTTTTACTCCTTTATATACACATGTCCATAGCTTTTCATATCATCCTGTCTCAAATACACTTAGACAAAAAATGATGTCATTTAGCTTCCACCTTTCAATGACACCTATATAACTCAAACGTTGTAGTATCATTTGATTGTAACCCATATGAGTAGGCTATGACCAAGGAAGGAGGCTTGCATTTTTTATTCAGTGACGATAGCTTACGATTTTGATGTTGAAGCCAAACATTGTAGATTTTGTGAAGGTTATGATTTGCTTGGAGTCTTTGAGTGTTTGAGATTTTGGTTTGGGAAAGTTATAAATATATTTTATCTTAGAACTAAAGAAAAGAAAAAAGAAACCTTCTAATTTATTATTTATGAAGTTAGCTTCTTCTTCTTTTTAAAAAAAAGTTGTATTAGAATTCATAATTTGTAGGTTTCTTTGTATGTAGTTATAGTGGTAAAAACAAATATTGATGGTGACTTAAAAGTATTTTTCGCTTTTTTTTAATAGATGCAGAAGCCTAACTAAAGTCAATTGAATATTGATAAATGAATGTGCTTTTAGCAAATTTCTCTTTATTTAATCACGTTTTTTTTTGTTTAATCATGTTTTCTTTATGTTGATACTTACAAATGATTTCCTTAATTCTATTGAGATAATTAATTGGGTGCTTATGATCAAGGTCTTCATATTTGATTGCGAGAACAGAGTGATTGAGAAAGTATTTGGTAAGTTACTTAAATTTATGTAATTTTAGGATATAAAAGTATTTTATATTTTAAATTCTTATTTCTAGATTTCAAAATCATTTAATTAGTTTAAAATATAAAATCTACTTTAAACGGTAAATATTATAATATATTATAATCTTACAATGTTATACAATTTTTAAAAATAAATTATGAAAAAAAAATCAAGGTTCAAAGTATTTAACAAAATAAGTATTAAGTATTATATGTAAATTTTAATATACATAAAAATAATTTTAAATGAAATTATAAAGTAGCCAGCGCATTGGGCGAGAAATTTAGTTTTTTACAAATTGTTGATATAACTAATTCTTAGTGATTCTTATCTAAGTTCATTACTAAATTTACTTTTTTATTTACCAATAACCACTGACTATATTAGTAATTTGTAAAATATATTGTAAAATAATTTGTAATTCTAACATTTTTCAAGTTGAAAATTGCAGACTTGTCAAAAAAATTAATCATAAATTGCAACAACTATTCAATTAAGACACGTGGGTTTGCCAAAAGTACGGCCCTAGTGGAGGCAATTAGATTAGCGTGCCTCTTTCCAATGATAATTGAAACAAAAGAGCTTTCACTATCATGAATCACGACTTGTTGGTTTTTGCTACATGTGCCCCATGAGTCCATGACCCATTACTGCGAAAAAGTGATCCAACTCAATTTTGTGAAACTACCAACTACTTTCTTTTAATTTGGCAGAAAAACTCTCAAAATTAATTTTTGGACTGGACGGCATTGGATACGGAGGAAAATTGGGATCTGTCATTTTCCGAATTCCAGACCTGCAACTTTCTTATTCAGAAAAAAAACAAAATAAATAAAAGGAAAAAAAAAACAAATCCAACTTTCTCTTTGGTCATTTCCCCCCGCATGTTTGCTTGACAAGAATGTGAACCTGAACCATGATATTCAACGATCCTTTTTATCTAGAAGCCTAGCTGAGAATTGCAAAAAAACACGGAAACCATTTATTCTTTTAATAAATAAATATTACTTTATGACCCTTTAATTAAATTTCAATTGACCTTATGATAATATATTAATGATGCGACTTTATAAGAGTCGCATCTTTATTTATAATATATTAATGATGCTCAACCATACTTGGGTTCTAGAAGGTCCAGGTCCACAAAGAAAACACAATACGTAACTTTTTTCTAAAAGAATGGTACATCACTATAGTTGGCAACCCAAAGGTGGATCACCATTGCAACTATGTTCTTGGAACACAAGTTAGACACTTGGATAGAATTATAGTAATCAACAATAAGTTTAGCTAAAACAGATGTAATAAACAATAAGGGTCTCCTCTTTATTATTTTTAAATTCTACGTTTCCTTAGTCTAAGCCTGAAGTCAAAATAGGTAAATTAATCAACTGGGTACTCTCTATTTCGTATGTGATGATATCACTGCCTAGTTCATTACTTTCTTCTCCCATAAAAAAAAAAAAATAAATAAAGAAAGAAAGAAAACTGCTGAGCAATGCAGACATGTAATGCTGGAAAATAGTTGACTCCCATTAGATGCTGCAGCCTGTCAGCAATATATAAGTGTGAAATTGACAACCCCAATATATGGTGCAGGCTCATCCATCTTTATGTTCCAGAAACAAGTTGTGAATATGTTTAGAGTTTACGAAAAATTATGTAAAAAGAATTGGCATCTTTTTTTCAAGTCAAAGGACCTAATGACATTGAAATTGAACTTCTACCTTTTCAACATAAAAGTTAGGTATTGTAAGGGGAAAAAAAAAAAAACAATATCCAAGATTTGTATGTTAATTAGCGTAATACTAATAATTAAATTGCTAACAAATCTTTGGTTTGGTCCACAAGAATGAATATATTTGGAGTTTAAGAAAAACGTTGTCAAAATAAGTGGCATCTTAATTTTCAAGTCCATGGACCAAAGGTGGCACTTGAATTGAATGTTTACCTTTCAAAATATGAGTTTCCGCGACACGTACGTACGAAGCATCATAGGATATTGTGATGTGAATGCACTTCAACAAAAGCCGCCTCTAAGAAACATACACACTTCCATGTCCTCACTCTATATATATGTCACCAATAATGTTGCTTCATATTAATTGTTGGGACAAGTTCCAAACCAAATACAGAGAAAAAAAAAAGCATAGAGAGTTTGATCATCTGTTTTTTGTTTAACTCACTTCTATATTAAGAAAACAAAAACTCTTTCTGGGTTTTGGTGGGCTTTTGCAGTTATTGCAGCAGGACTAGTCTATGGTTTTAGCCATAAATTTTGAACATTTACACACATTGAATTGAATTCTGAAGAAATATATATATTTCTGGGGGGACTTGGTGGGTTTTAGCTGTTGGTTGTAATGGAAGGGGGTGACATTTACAAGGCTAGTAGTAGTTTAAGAGTGAATAGTTCTTCCCTATGGAGGAACAACTCTGTGGAAGTTTTCAACAGGTCTTCACGTGAAGAAGACGATGAAGAAGCTCTCAAATGGGCTGCCCTTGAAAAGCTTCCTACGTTTGATCGTCTAAGAAAAGGTATATTAACTACCTCAAAAGGTGAGGCTAATGAAATCAATATAGAAAGTCTTGGATTTGAAGAAAGGAAGCAATTGCTTGAGAGGTTGGTGAAAGTAGCTGAAGAGGACAATGAGAAGTTCTTGATGAAGGTCAGGAAACGGATAGATAGGTAAGAGTTCTGCCAATTTATGCTTCAAAACTTTCATATATATATATATATATATATAGTTTGGTTTGTACTGTTATGGATTTTAATTTCTCTGGTTTCTTGGAATTTTCTTAGAGTTGGAATTAATCTTCCAACAATTGAAGTACGATTTGAGCACCTAAATGTTGAGGCAGAAGCACATGTGGGTGGCAGAGCTTTGCCTACATTCTTTAACTTCAGTGTCAATATTGTAGAGGTAACCACTAACCAGCAGCAAAATATGTACTAGTCAGTAACACAATTTTGCTTTTGAAGTGTTTCTGTTAAGTTGTTAATGAATTTACTTTTCATTGTGCACAGGGTTTTTTAAATTCTCTACATATTCTTCAAAGTAAAAAGAAACACTTGTCTATCCTTAAAGATGTTAGTGGAATCATCAAGCCTAGAAGGTGAGAAATCAACCTCAGCTATAATATGCATTGGACTCTGAAGGTTTACAATTAGTTTCTGGGAATCCATTTTCATTTTCTGCATATGTATTTTGCAGAATGACATTGCTATTGGGTCCGCCCAGTTCTGGTAAGACAACACTCTTGTTGGCTTTGGCCGGAAAGCTTGACCCCGATCTAAAGGTGAAAATAATTTGACTTCAGCTTCATCTCGTCCATGAATTCACAATTCTTTAAACTATTTAAATCTTTAGTATCATCTCTGATTAAAAGAAAAAAAAAAATATGAAATTCTTCAGTTGTCCGGGAGGGTGACTTACAATGGCCATGGCATGAATGAGTTTGTACCCCAGAGAACAGCTGCCTATATCAGTCAATATGATCTCCATATTGGAGAAATGACTGTAAGAGAAACCCTGGGCTTCTCTGCAAGGTGCCAAGGGGTCGGGTCACGCTATGGTCAGTTGATTTAGTTATGGGATTACTTATTTTATAAATTTCCGTCAATATAAATTTCTAGATGAACTGTCGTGAGTGTTAGGTAATATTAGGAAGAATGACTGTTGTTTTGGAAATCTGCAGATATGCTAGCAGAGTTGTCCAGAAGAGAAACAGAAGCTAATATCAAGCCAGATTCAGATATTGATATCTACATGAAGGTGTGGCAGAAGCTATTGACCAATAATTTATATATTTTAATCTTTAGCTGATCTCTAGTATTTCACTTAGATCGAAAGATTTATAATATTACTTTTTCCCTTATGAGGAAACTGTATCTGGACCTCATTTAATAATTGAGATTCCAAAAATAATAATAATGGTCGCAACTGTAATCTTTGCCATAGTTCATATTATGGTTTTTTATTTATGTTCAATTTTGGATTGAGTAGCATCTTTAATTTTATTTGTAACATAACTTATTCAAGTGAGTGATGGTGGCTTTCTTTTGTTTATTGGCTTCTGATATATCAGGCTGCCACAACTGAAGGCCAAGAGGCAACAGTGGTGACAGATTATACATTAAAGGTAACATTGCCGGTTTTGGCATAGGCTTATGACTATTAAGACATAGTAAACATAATATACTTCAGTTTCTTTAATTTGCTTCAAATATACAGGTTTTGGGTTTAGATGTGTGTGCTGATACCATGGTTGGAGATGAAATGATAAGGGGTATTTCTGGTGGACAAAGGAAGCGTGTTACAACAGGTATATCGAATCAATAGCAAATAGAATTCAGTTTAGTTGATATGAAATTGGATGTATGCTAATCTATATTGAATCAAATTACAGGGGAGATGTTGGTTGGACCAGCAAACGCATTGTTTATGGATGAAATATCAACTGGATTGGACAGTTCGACAACTTTCCAAATTGTGAATTCACTCAAGCAATATGTTCACATTCTTGATGGAACAGCAGTCATCTCTCTACTTCAGCCAGCACCAGAGACATATAATCTTTTTGATGACATTATTCTCCTCTCTGATGGCTACATTGTGTACCAGGGTCCCCGTGAGCTAGTTCTTGACTTTTTTGAATCCATGGGTTTTAAATGTCCGGACCGAAAAGGCGTGGCTGACTTCTTGCAAGAGGTTAGTCTTAATCTTCTTCTTCTTCTTCTTCTTCTTCCTCTTTTTTTTTTTATCTTTTTTTTTTTTTTTTTTTTTATCTCATCCATATTAACAAAAAACTTGAGGATGAGCATTACATGTGGAATTCTCATCTGTATTTTCTGTGATTATGACAGGTGACATCAAGGAAAGATCAGGAGCAGTACTGGGCACGCAAAGATGAGCCTTACAGTTTTGTCACAGTTCAGGAATTTGCTGAGGCATTCCAATCGTTCCATGTTGGCAGGAGTATAGGAGATGAACTTTCAGTTCCATATGACAAGAGTAAAAGCCACCCAGCTGCTTTGACAACCAACAAGTATGGTGTTAACAAGAAGGAGCTGTTAAAAGCTAATTTCTCAAGAGAATACTTGCTGATGAAGAGGAATTCATTTGTTTATATCTTCAAGCTTACACAAGTGGGTTTAAAACTTAATTTTTGACTCTTTCTTTAATTTGTATTTAGCAAGGTTTCGATTTTGATCTTTTTTGTTTGTTTGTTGTTTGTTTTTGTACTTCTAGCTTTTTATAATGGCACTAATTGCAATGACACTTTTCCTACGGACAAAGATGCCACGTGAATCAGTAACCGATGGATCAATTTATACGGGTGCTTTGTTCTTCACTGTGATGTCGATTATGTTTAATGGAATGGCAGAGCTTTCTATGACGATTGTAAAGCTTCCTGTCTTTTACAAGCAAAGGGATCTCCTCTTCTATCCTTCTTGGGTATATGCTCTTCCAACATGGATCCTCAAGATTCCAGTAACATTTTTAGAAGTTGGTGTTTGGGTATTTATGACCTATTATGTCATTGGATTTGATCCTAGTCCTGGAAGGTAATTATAATGATATAGTGGCTCATTTAGATATTGGTTTAGCTTGTGTGTTATATTCTAATCAATATGTTCAAATGTACATATTGCAGGTTGTTTAAACAATACCTTCTGCTCTTACTTGTAAACCAAATGGCTTCTGCATTATTCCGATCTATTGGAGCAATGGGTAGAAACATGATTGTTGCCAACACTTTTGGGTCCTTTGCACTGCTCTTACTTTTTGCCTTAGGTGGCTTTATACTTTCCAAAGGTAACAATATACTAAACTGAGAAATTTATTTAAACCTTTTTTCAATTTGTTACACTATACCTTTAAGAATTGCCTATAAATCTGTTGACTTAACTTCTACAGATGATGTAAAGAAATGGTGGATATGGGGTTACTGGATATCGCCTTTGATGTACGGGCAGAATGCAATACTGGTGAATGAGTTCCTGGGCGGAAACTGGAGAAATGTAACTTCTTGACTATGCATCTGAAAATTTATGCTGTCTTCCTGTTAATAACAAGCTAATGCTTGATTAAATTGTAATAATATAGGGTAGCACAACGGAAGAACTGGGAATTTCAGTTCTTAAGTCTCGTGGGTTCCCCACTCAAGCATATTGGTATTGGATTGGCGTAGGAGCACTGGTTGGATTCTTACTAGTTTTCAACATCATTTTCACGCTGGCTCTTGCTTATCTTAACCGTGGGTACCTCCACCTTTTCCGCTATATGTTGTATAAATTTAGGAGCTTTTTTGTTAATGATGTACCATTTGTTGCGCAGCATTTGGAAAGGCACAGACTGTAAAATCAGATGAACCCGAAAGCAATGAACAAGGGCAGAGGACAGGAGAAGGCATACAGTCAACGCTAAGAAACAGCTCAAGTCACCATTCCAACATAGGTAATATGTTGCAAATATTGTGTATTGTATCCTGTGAGTATCACAGTTTTATTTCCTTTTAGTTTCCAACTAAAGATAATGAACGTGCAGAGAGTAGGAGGAGAAGTAGCTCATCTGCAAGGTCAGGAGCTGAAATTGAGGCCAGTCGTAATGGGAAAAGAGGAATGGTTCTTCCATTTGATCAACATTCTATCACATTTGATGATATTATATATTCTGTTGACATGCCACAGGTAACTCAAGTCATAAATATCTTAAAGTGAAGAGTTTCTTGTAGTGGCTTTCAAATTAATATTGTACCGAAAGTAGAAACTTGAGACCTGACTGTTTCGATTGGACATGCAGGAAATGAAGAGCCAGGGTGTTATTGAGGATAAATTGGTGCTATTGAATGGTGTGAGTGGTGCTTTTAGGCCAGGCGTTCTCACAGCTTTGATGGGTGTTAGTGGTGCTGGTAAAACAACTCTGATGGATGTGCTAGCTGGTAGGAAAACTGGTGGATATATTGAAGGGAACATCACAATATCAGGGTTCCCAAAGAACCAAGAAACATTTGCTCGAATTTCTGGGTACTGTGAGCAAAATGACATTCATTCTCCTCATGTTACTGTGTATGAGTCCTTGCTTTACTCTGCATGGCTCCGCTTATCCTCTGAAGTTGATTCAGAAACCAGAAAGGTTGGTATCTTAAAGGCCACTCTGCTTCGTGGTTTTTCTGTTTGCATTTCTTCCTACTTTTTTTAGTGCAATCGATAGTATGGAGCTTTAGCTTGTGCTCATTCTAGACTCTGGAAAGTTCTTAAATTTACCTCGATTGAATATTGAAATATATGAGTTTGTTTTCTCTTGGTTTGGTTGCTCAATAAATTGGATTCTATTGTTAATTGTTAAGCATGATTCCATAATGAAGATGTTTGAGTTTGCAATAAAGATCTTGACCATTATATCACTACCAGAAATCCTGATTCATGGTTCTAACAAACGGTTGCAGATGTTCATTGAGGAAGTCATGGAGCTTGTGGAGCTAAACCCATTGAGGAATGCACTAGTTGGGTTGCCTGGGGTGAATGGTCTCTCTACTGAGCAGCGCAAGAGGCTCACTATCGCGGTTGAGCTTGTGGCCAACCCCTCCATAATATTCATGGATGAGCCAACTTCAGGTCTAGATGCAAGAGCTGCTGCAATTGTTATGAGAACAGTTAGGAACACAGTGGACACAGGAAGAACAGTTGTGTGCACCATTCATCAGCCAAGCATTGACATATTCGAAGCTTTTGATGAGGTAAGGACTATTAACTAGCAACAGATTAGGTGCAAATGTGTGGGTTTCCTTCTAGATTTGAGTATGACACGTGTAACATGTATTTGCAGCTTTTCCTAATGAAACGTGGAGGAAAAGAGATATACGTTGGGCCATTGGGACACCACTCATGCCATCTTATAAAGTATTTTGAGGTAGGATTCTTTGAAGATCAGAACTACAAACATCCAACAACCATAAATCTTAATCTATGTTGTATATTTCCTAATGCATATACCTTTCCTTCACTTCTAGAGTATTGAAGGGGTCAGAAAAATTAAAGATGGTTACAATCCAGCAACTTGGATGTTGGAAGTTTCATCTTCAGCAGAGGAAATAACTTTGGGTGTTGATTTTACTAATGTGTACAAAAACTCAGAGCTGTACAGGTATGTTCAATGTTATATTAAATGCTTTATAAGACTGAAAAACAATTCTACCATCGGGGCAATGTATAAATAAGTTCTTTTTTTGTAGTCATGTTCTTTGAATTTAAGGCTAAAACTTCTATTCACTGTGTGGCATATCCATTAGGAGGAACAAGGCATTGATTCAAGAGTTGAGCAAGCCTGCTCCTGATAAGAAAGAACTCTATTTCCCAACCCAATATGCACAGTCATTTTTCACTCAATGCATGGCTTGCTTGTGGAAGCAACACTGGTCCTATTGGCGCAACCCACCATACACTGCCGTGAGGTTTTTGTTCACAGTTTTCATTGCCTTGATATTTGGGACAATGTTCTGGGACCTTGGTTCCAAGACGTAAGTTACTGCTACAAAACTTTGAGAAATTTTGATCAATCCATTGGTTTACCGCTACATTTTAATACCATTTTCAAATTGCAGCAAGAGGCAACAAGATTTAATTAATGCAATGGGTTCCATGTATGCTGCTGTTATCTTCCTCGGTGTCCAAAATTCTTCATCAGTGCAGCCTGTAGTGGCAATTGAACGAACTGTCTTCTACAGAGAAAGAGCTGCTGGAATGTATTCAGCATTGCCATATGCATTTGCACAGGTAACTAGGGTCACATCTTGCAAGCTTAACCTATATAGTTTCACTGTATTAGTATACAATAACTGTGTATGTTAATGCAACTTATGTCTTTTCTCACGGGTTACAATTGAGCTCCCATATGTTTTTGCACAAGCTGCGTCTTATGGCATCATTGTTTATGCAATGATTGGGTTTGAATGGACTGTTGCCAAATTCTTTTGGTATCTATTTTTCATGTACTTCACATTGCTGTACTTTACCTTCTACGGCATGATGACTGTGGCTGTGACGCCAAACCACCATATTGCTTCCATAATAGCGTCCGCATTTTATGCAATATGGAATCTATTTTCAGGATTCATAATCCCACGAACTGTAAGTATTTTCCACTTTTGATGTGCAGGTTTTCATGCGTACAAATATATCTTACAATTACTAACTCTTTTTTGTTTTTTCCTTTTCCTTTCATTTATATACATGGAAATCAACAGAGGATTCCTGTATGGTGGAGATGGTACTACTGGGCATGTCCAATAGCTTGGACTTTGTATGGATTGGTTGTTTCACAATTTGGAGATATAGAGGAAAAGATGACTGATGGCGATAATGAATTAGTGAAAGAGTTTGTTAAAAGCTATTTTGGATACAAGCATGATTTTCTAGGAGTTGTTGCAGCTGTAGTTGCTGGGATTGCAACACTCTTTGCGTTCATCTTTGCAGTTTCCATCAAGGTGTTCAATTTCCAAAGGCGATAGAAAGTTGTTTTGATTATTTTGTATAGTATGTTTTAGGATTAATTCTATCCAACAAATCCGATATGTTTTGTCTCTTACACCAACAAAATGTACCTTGAAGCACTTGATTATTATTATTAGTTTTGATTATTTTGTATAGTACGTTTTAGGATTAATTCTATCCAACAAGTCCGATATGTTTTGTCTCTTACACCAACAAAATGTACCTTGAAGCACTTGATTATTATTATTACAATTTTTGAAGTCACGATACACCAATAAGTTTTTGGTGTAGGCAGGGATTGAACTCCAAATCTCTTATACAACCATCAAAGATTTTACCAATTGAGCTAATTGGAACCCACTGATTTCTAATTTGACTTCGAGTTAGTTATTATTATTATTTTTTTCAAAGCTTTTGACTAATTATATAAAATAAAGAGAATATTGCAATTTCTCACCTTAAACTATGACTCATCCACATTCGAAGAATAAGCATTAGTCAACTCTACCTCTGGCCCTTTAATATGATCACCCTTTCACCATCCCCCAGTTCTCTCTCTCTCTCTCTCTCTCTCTCTCATCCTTATTCTTCTCCAGCTCTTCCATGTACAGACTTAGTCCTCATTTGAAATCCTCTAGTTTCTTTCCAACTCACAAACCAGGGAATATAAGACCTGGAGTCCGGCATTAGTAGCAACTACCTTCTCATGGGTATCCTTCACTTGGTCTCTGGCAATAGAATGCTTCTTCTCATGGGTATCCTTCACTTGGACTAAGTTAGACTTGTAAATTTGAACACGGTGTTGAAATTAAATAGAAGGAATATGAAAATAGATTGCTCTTAGATGGGCTTTACACTAAATCGGGCTAGTTGGACCAATACATTCACTAGACATGGCTCTGATACCATTACCACCCAGGATGGAAAGCACGTAGTAATAATAGCTATAGAACATAGTAGGAATTATGACATATAGAAGTAAATATATATGAAAATATATAAGAGCATATAAAAACAATGGAACTAATAGTAAAGGGAGTAGGATGAAGGTCAGGAGAAGTGCAAAAGTAATTGAGCTAAAGGACTAATAGCTAATAGGAGGGAATACGATGATAGATACGTAGGATGGAATAATAGTTATGATGATGTAGAATCAAAACATAATAGAGACAATATAGTGAATAGTAATGAACAAGTAGAAATTATATGACTATGGCAAGCTATAGATACGGTGATGGAGAACAATAGCAAAAGAACTATTATAAGAATATAGCAAATATAGATATCTCAAAATAAAATGCAAGCATAGATTCAGAAGACAATTTAAACAATAAATTCTTACTTGATGGAAATCTGTCTTGAAATCTTTATTGAAACAACTGGATGAACACCATCCTTCTTTATAGGTACAAGATTAACAACTTATGATACACAGTCTGTAATGGAAGTCATAAGATTCTGTAAGGAGAGAGTAATGGTTACAAATCTATAATGGGAGATACAAGTCAGAAATAGGAGAGGGAGATACAAGATTTCTGTAGAGGAAAGATTACAAAATGAGAAGCTTTCTTGGTTACAAAAGGAAAAGAGAGAAAGTTCTGTTATTGCCTAAGCTCTCAGCCTAAACTCGACTAAAACTTAAGCCTGAAATTTGAGCCTGCCTTCCTTCTTCAAGAGTCTGTCTATTTATAGAAGTAGTGAACCATTGTCTGTCTTGACAAATAACTTTGATTGGAAAGTTAACCCTGGTTAATATTGATAGGCCAAGAAAGTATTGACCCCTTTGGTAATTTAATCAAATTAATTAGCCAAGTGAAATTAATTAGATTCAATTACATACAAAATGCGTGGTAGCACAAACAAATCACCAACTAAGTAAATATGCAGCAAAAAATAAATTAACACGGTGATTTGTTTATGAGTGGGGAAAACCTACACAGCAAAAACCCCACCGGATGATTTTAAGGTCACCACTCCTGAGAATCCACTATTATCACAACAAGCGATTACAAGTAAAGGAATTCCAGTACCTTATATCAACCTACAGTTGAACCCCTACCCTAATACCCAATTGGACTTGTTCTGTAGTGACAATCTCTCATTTCAATGCACAGCTCTTAGTACGTGACTAACCAATCGAAGCGCGGATCCCAGTATGTGGCTTATTCACCAACTTGAGAAAGAATGTTGGCTGCAAAGTTCTTCAGTTCATCACACGATGAAGATCACGAAGCTCTTTGGTTACAAAACCCAACGGCGTATAAACACAGCACTTCTTCAAGAGAAAGATAAACTAGGGAAAATTCTATCTCCGTTCACAATTTGCACAAAGAAAACTTTGCTTCACACTTGTGCAACCTTTGACAGCCCTTAAAATAATCCTTATATATATTTAGGGTTGTGAGAAAAGAAAATCAGAACTAAAAGTCTGTTTTTCATAAATATCGATAGATTTCCTATCTATCGAGCAGCTGTCAAACATCGAGCTAAAATAGCTTTTTAAATCTCGATAGATACTAGCTATCGAGCTAGTTGTCGAGCTTTACAATCCAACACTTCTTCACTTGATTCTTGGACAAATTTGCATGGCTTTAACACTTGAACTTGAAACTTTGTTCCTTGAAATATTAAACAAATCCTAGATCTACCCAATTACAGATAAAGTGTGTTTTGTCAAAGGATTAGCCAATTCTATATTGACATATGTTACTAACATGATTCACATATGTCCTATCAATCACCCCCTTTGGCAATCCGTGACAAAACCACAACAAACAAATGAACATATGAGAGAAGTCATAAATCACTCGACTCATACTCACTTGTTGAATACAATAAAATCTATTTTAACACAAACTCTTGCAAAACTTTGCAAGAAGACTTTGACAACTTGTATTTCTGAAACACTTTAAACAAAACTCATTACGGCATCTTAGTGTGAAACAGAAATAAAATATTGCATACAAGTAATAAGAAGCATGTGCATAAAGAGAGAAAAGAAGCAATACATGTAAAGATAGGTAAACAACTGTAATAACAACCCATCATATATATAAATAACATCATAAGTATAAGGTTTGCTATCACAAAGTAAGAACAATGTATCTATAAAAGAAGAAAAGAAAAAATACATAAGTCCTCACTACATTCCTCATAAAATATAAACACTCCCCCTATCACCAAAAAGTCCTATGCTAACTTTCCCCTTAACTACATGACTGCTCTCATCCCAAAACTACTTCTCTTTTTTGTCACGAATGACAAAGGGTAAGTAACTTAAGCAGTCATCTCATCATCACTAGAAGAGCTAGCATCCTTATCCTCGTCAGCATCATCGTCAGAGTCACCATCGTCTTCCTCAGAAGCCTCTAGGGAAGGAGAAGGAGAAGGAGACTCTACGAAGCCACCAAGGCGAGCCTGTCGTCGTGCAATATGATCGACACTGGTATTCATTTGACACAACTCATCACTAAGAGTGTCAACGCGAGCATCCATTCGCTAAAGCTGCACCATTATCGCATCAAGAGTCACCCCACCCGCATAAGAAGAAGGAGCGGATGTGGATAGAGCTAAAGAAACCGTAGGAGTTGCCGTCTTATTCTGTGTCCGCCTCGAGCGAAGCTGGGCATCACTCCGTCTAACGGTAGCTGCGTCAATGGCACCCATAAAGAAGAAGTGATCAGGCTTGAGATAGGAGATAGAAAAATAGCGAATGATCTGCGTGATAGCCGAAGGGAAAATAAGCTTATCACGGGTCACCGAATCCCTATAGACATCTATGAGGGATAAAATGAAGTGAGAAGGGAAGCCAATAGAAATGTCCTTTAAGAGGGATAACAAAAATCGAGCATGAGGCTCTATGATAGAGTTATAGTGAGACAATGGATGGAGAACGAATGTCATCACCATGTTAAGGAATCACGGACCTTTAGCAAAGGTCAAGCAACGAGTGTTTTAACTATCACCCTAAGAAGAAGGTGTCTCACGGAATAGAGACATGAGTTCGTCTTTGGACACAGTCCTAAGACGATTACAGTTGGGGTAGTCAGGATGCGCTACCCTCAGTACGTGTAGCACCTCGGATATATGATCCAGAGTGACTACAATGCGCTTACCTCGAACGCAAGTGAAGAAATGAGGTACAGAATAGTCAAAGCTGTGCATGTTAGAGTAAAACTCCTGTATGATCACGGAAGGGCACGTGATCGGGACGCTACATAATGACTTTCAACCCCTACTGTAGATGACAGTGGGAAGGTCAATATCGAAAAAATCTGATAGGATGACTTGGCATTCCGAATGAATGCCTCGTCAAGAAAAGCACTTCAAAAAGTCCTTGCGGTCTTTATCATCACGGAACCTAACATGAGATTGAGTAGAATCTAAAGGAGATGCCCTAGAATGAAGAGGGTTCTGGGACGAAGCAGATTTTCTTTTAGATGCCATAAAGCAACTAACAAGAGAGAGAGAGAGAGAGAGAGAGAGAGAAACACGTAGAAAATCACCAACCAGTTTAATATCAAACTGATAAAAACAAATATTGGTATATATGCATGATAAATGCATGAACATGTGACATGCAAAAGAAAAAGCATCATGGGCTCAGCCCAATCCAAACCTACCAACACACATACTTGCAACAAAGTAAATACACATCTAAAAATGCATGAATCATTGTTAAAATGCAAATGTGATGCAATGCATAATGATTTAAAATCATTTGAGTAAAACCCAACCCAAAAAATTTTGAGAAACACTCATCAATTTTGAAAAACCCCAAAAATTTTCAAAAACCCCAAAAGCTAGGTAAAAAATGCAAGAAATTTATGATAAAGAGATGGAGAAGAGATCATACTAGTGAAAAATGCAAGGAAAAGACCAAAGATGGAGTGGAGAAGATGAAGAGGTTGAGTTTGAGGTGTTTAGGAGAGGGAGAGACAATTTTGTCAAGAGAGGTTGGGAGAAATGAAGAAAAAACGTGCTGACCCTATATATAGAAATTCCAGTTTCTCGATGGATCGAGAGGTGTTGAGAGCTATCGAAAATTGAAATGGCCAAAAGGTTCTATCGAGAAGCTATAGAGGATCTGTAGAGAGGTGTCCACAGCAAAGTGACCTCGATGTATCGAGAAGCTATCGAGCATCTATCGAGCATACAGAATCTTCCTCGATGGATTAAGCATCTATCGAGCAGCTATCGAGACTGAATCTCAAAAACCTCGATGGATTAAAATTGCAATAACAGCTATCGAGATAAAAAGCTCAAGAGGCTCAATAGATAGCCTAATTATCGAGAGCTATCGAGAAGCTGTCGAGATTGCTTAAAAACAGTTTTTCAAAGAAGAAAAAAACAAAAATATGAATGCAATCAACCATGCTACTCAGCCAAAGATCTAAACAACTTTTTAAGCTCTAAAAAACATCTCTCATCAAGAAACATGTTAAGCATTTAGATCCCAAACACACACACACACACTAAACAAGTCTAACCAATTTTATATTTCAAAAATAAGTTAAGACAGTTTAGTGAGCATACATGAACACTTGTATTCCTTGTGATGGCCAAATCACATTGTACCTGCACATGTATTAAGAGTAGCAAAGAATATTGCATGCTGTGTGTGAAAAACATCGCAAGATTGCACAAGTGTTTTATGTTATGGCAATCTGAGATATGAGAAAATCACTTTAACTCACACACAATTATAACTATTTGATGGGGACTATCACATTCGAGGTACATCCTATAACTCTCACATCTCTTAGAAGACACGCTCGCAACCATTTATAAAGCATTATGATTCTTTTTTATTTTATTTTTCTTTGCATATTTTCTTTTGTTAAGTATATCATGCATGAGCATATAAGAGAGAGAAAAGAAATACCCAATTATGTTAAGCTTTTGACATTGTACTTTTACTATGCCGAAGCATACAGATGTCATTTCATGATTGGCGGGCAACAATGGTGAGATGGTTATTTATACATTTCTCTTAGAATTTTCTAGTCCTTCCCGTCAAAGAGAGTGATACGAGTGTTAAGTACAAAAGATTACTTAATCTTACTCATCACAAACATGAGCCACAAAGCTCACTTACTTAGTTGTGTATAAAGATGCTCATCTAAGTTATAAAAGATACAAAGTTTAGAAAATTTTGTTTCAATGGCTATCCAAGGTACACAAGTACAATGTACACAAACACACACTGTTTTTGTATTTTTCTGATTTTTTAATTTTTTAATTTTTATGAAAAACAAAATAAAGCAAAAATGAAAATAAATAAACAAAAACATGTTAACCAAAGCATAGCATAAAAACTAGACTGACTCAAAGTGATAAAGCAAACACATAAGTAATGCAAATACAAAAGCAAGAAAGGAAAGAGAGAGAGAGAGAGAGAGAGAGAGAGAGAGAGAGAGAGAGAGAGAGACTAAATCACTTGGAGCCTTTTTTCTTCCACACCTTGGAAAAACTTTTCCTTTGTGCGAACCCTTGAACCAGCAGTGAGGGGGAAGAGTTGATATTGTTCAAGTTCGAAAGGAACATGAAAGCTTTGAGTAGATCTCCAAAAGAAGCAAAGGAAGATGAGAACTGATTCTGGTTTCCCGATGAGATCATACTGTTGCTCTGTTGAGTGGCTAACCACTTATAGCAATTAGGTCGAGTATGTCCAGCTACTCCACAGTGATGATAGAGATGCTACTTATTCTGTTTAGGCTTTTGAGTACTGCCCTTCTTAGCCCTAGGGTTTTTGGTCTCTTTTTTAGCAAGTTTAGGGGATGCTTTTTAACATAGATTTACCCTTGTCTATGTTCTCACTAGCTAAAACTGTTTTGACATCAGTATTCTTTGATTCAACATTATTAGTAGGAGAAACAAAAACAGTAGTACTAGAGGAAGCAATATTAGGAGAAGAGAAATCATACCCTAAACCAGTTTGATTAGAAACTGATTTTTGTAAACTGAGCATCTCTTCAAGCTTTGCACTTGAAGTCCTCTCCAGTTGAGCCCTAACTTGAAACAACTCTGCTTTAAACTTCTTAGTCTTCTCAGTCAATAAATTATTCTCAAATCTCAATACTCCAATAATCTGATTAGCTTTATCAAACTTTATGGAAAACTCTTCTCGATCGAGCTCCACATCACTGAGCTTCTTGGTAGCCATCCTATACAATTTCTCATGCTTCTTAGAAATCTTGTATAATTTCTCATAGGCTGTATAGATATCATCTTAATTATCCATTTTCTCAAACTTAGAATCCACCAAATCCACTTCTTCATCCACATCTTCAACAATACCCTCAGTAGGATTTACAGTGGCAGTGAAGGCATTTAGGATTCCATCATCCTCATTTTTGGAATCATCCTCAAGCTCAGTGTCACTCAAGGTAGCAGCAAGTGCCTTGCTCTTCCCAATGATCTTGAGATATGTAAGGCACTTTTATTTCATATGACCAAAGCCTTGACACCCAAAGCACTTTGGTCCTGAGGGAACAGTGTACTCACCGCCATCCCTAGCATCTTTCTTTCCTTTGTCTTGGCTCTTAAACTGAGACGAACTAGATTGCTTGCAGTCTTTGTCAAATCCTTTTGCATTGGCATTCTTTATAAACATTTTGAACTGATTTGTAATGTAGAATTTCATTTTAGAATCTTCATCGTCTAAAGACTCATCAGTGTCACTGCTCTTAGCCTTTAATGCCATACTCTTGCTTTTGCTTAATTTTCCAATCCTAGACAAACCCAACCTATAGGTCTGCAAATTGCCAACTAGCTCTGTCAAAGAAGTCTTGTCGATGTCCTTTGATTCCTCAATTGTGGTGATCTTGGCATGAAATCTCTCAGGTAAAGATCTAAGCACCTTTCTAACAATCTTGGATTCGGGAATGGTTTCCCCAAGATTAAAGGATGAGTTCACTATGTCCTTGAGTTTGGCATAGAACATATCGAACGACTCATCCTCCTCATACTCCGACCACCAAAGAGAGGCGAAATCGAAAGAGAGGCTATGAAGACACAGAGGAAGAAAGAGGAAAAGAGAGAGGAGATGAAGACACAGTGAAAGAAACAGAAAAAGAGAGAAGTGATCCTTCCTTCGCCAGTCCCCTCGCCATACTCCGACCGCTAGAACTACAGACACACAGTCTCTTCCGTTCCGATTCTCCTTTTCCTTCGACAAAGTTAGCCGTTCTCTATGTCTTTCTTAAAATCAAAAACCCTAACCATTGAGTTCTCTTTCCATTAACCCAGCCTCCACCCATATACCGCCGGGAAAACCCCACTTTAAACATCATGTATCCATAGTTTGCAATTAGAGAACGTCTTTCAATTTCTCTACCGGTTAATTTTCTCTTTAATTTTCAATTTGTGCTTTAATTATGATCAGTTTTTTATAATTTGGCTGGATTCTTTTTTTATTTAACTTTCTTGGTTATATTTTTTATTAAGGAATTTGAGTTAGATTTGGTTTTGTTTTGGGTATTTGGTTAAATTGATGTGTGGTGTCAGTTCGTTTAGACCCCTTAACCCAACAGATTAACCTAGAGAATTAACCAAGTGATTAACATAGGTAATTTAATTAACACTAGGTTAACACAAATATAACAAAAATAACAAAGCAGCGGAAAATAAATAACACAAAGATCTGATGACCCAGGAAACCACACCGGTAAAAACCTGGGGAGGATTTGACCTAGCTATCCTCAAGGTAAACTGAATCCACTATGAAAGAATGGAAGTTTACACAATAGACTTAGACCACTAACGTCTTATTGCTACCCGAGTGTAGGAAACTTACTACCATGACCCCATGATAGCTCCGAGATCCACGGACTCCTTCTTTCCGGAATTCTTCAACAAATCCACAAGCACACCTGCTTGTATATCTTTGTGTTCTCTTGATTCTGCAACTGTAACGATCTACACAACTCTTGACATAAATCTCAAGTTTGTAAACCCTAAGTGTATGTGAAGGTAAACACCTCTAGATCTCACAATGAGATTCACAAACACAGCAAAACAGAACTCTAAAAACGTGGCTAGGGTTTTCCCTTTTATACTTAGGGCAAACATAAAATCCTATACATTAAAAACGGGCTTGGGCTGAGTTGGAATTTTCTGCAGAAAAACGTTCTGCACGATTTTCGATCGATCGAGTCTAATTTTCGATCGATCGAGTCATACAGAAAGTGAACAGTACTTCTGCATAAAAACTCGATTCCAACTTTACAATTAAACCCATACTTTGAGCAAGTCTAACACACGACTCAACATTGTTTTGATCATGGTTTGCCAACATACAAATTGAAGTTCTAAATACATTAGTTCCTAATCTTTAGAACCTAACATGTGGGTATCTATTTATGGTGTCCGGTTAAAAATAGAGCAATAGATTATTCTACAAAAAATATAAGCCACACGAACAGGGTAGGAATAAAATATGGCAATTGGGCTTTTTTCCTTATCTAGGTATTTTAGAAGCATCAATGTGGATTTCTTTGAGGGATGCTGTTATGATCTAGGTTTTTCGATTAGGAGTAGTTTTGTTTAATTAGTTTAAATAGATGGGTTAGATTTGGGTTTGAGGGATTTTGGTTGGAAGTTGTTTTGTTTAGGGTATCTGAACGCAGAGTGTTTTTTAAAATGCCTAGGTGTTTTGCTTTTCTTTTTCTTCTTTTTTTAGAATTTGGTTTTTGGTAACATACCTCCTATTTCATTTTGCTAGCCCCTAATAGAAATGAATAATAGGATGAAATTACCCTTTAACTTTAACTTTAACTTTTGTGATTTTACTTCACTGTCATATAAATCTCCACGTGGAAAAAAGCCTTACTAAGGAAGAAGCTTAGTTGGTTCTAAGTAGTAAAAGTAGAATGCATAGATCTTTTAATGCTCTCTGATTTTTTATTATTTTGTTGCTTATTGTGTCGATGTTAAGGACTTAATGTCTAATTTATTTTGTACAAGGAGAGGGACATCACCCCACTGGATGTGAATGGGGATGTTGGGGTCTTGGACAAAGATGGTGAGGTACATGTCTTTGATATCAGGGTTTTTGATTTCTTTTTATAATGTAGTGATAGTTATTTTCTTTGAAAGCACTCAAACTTAGTTTTGTTTGTAGAAAAACTAAGCAAAAAAGGACTGCTAATTTATTGGTTTCAGTTTTGTTCAATACTTTTATTTGTTACTTTAATTTTTTTATCTTTTCAGTTATTGTGCAAAGTTTAGTCCTTTTTCCATAAGGATTATGTCAGTGATATGCCTTTTTTTTATTTTATTTATATATATATATATATATATCTGTACTGATAAATCACCTATGGTGGAGTTTTATGCTTTAAAACATTGAAACAGTGAAAGCTAATCGCAAGCAACATATGCAATTAGTACTTTCCTAAGTCCAACAATTTCTTCTTTTCTATTTTGTTTAGTGACATTTAGTGCTGCCACTATTTAACTAAAAGTGAGTTGGTACTTACTTTTGTTTGTTTTATTGAAATTATTTGCAATCTGTGGAGTCAAAAATAAATGTTACATTAATGGAAAATTGTTTTGATGTATCATGTAACTTCAATTTGTTTCACTCAAGGATAATTAGTGGTGCCCCTATTTAACTTCAATTGAGTTTTGTTTTATTGAAGTCATCTACAATTTGTGGAGTTGAGGATAAATGTTATCTTATTTGAAAATTTTTATTGATGTAGCATGCAACTAATTAGCAAATGCCATTAGTATTTTAAGCAATTCTAATTGAAAATTTAAATGCAATTCTTTTTAGTAGATAAAAAGATGTTACTTCATGTTATTACTTTAACATATGTTTCACATTCATGTTCACCGTAGTTAACATGTTTATATACACTGTAGCATTTATCCATGTATGTATAAATTAATATTTTTTTGTGGGGGATGGATGAGCAATTATGATTTATGCACCTCTACTTATGGCTACAAAATCATTATTCCTATTGCATTCTATGAGAGTAGTAAAATAAATTATTTCATAGAGAATCCCTATAGGCTTTAAATGCTTATATTTTGGTTGAGTTATATAATTTCTTATATGGATGCAAATGAAGCCTTAATTTAATCATATTGTACATCATTCTTCAATATTAAAGGGAAAAAAAAAAACCTCTTTATAGTTTCTTTTAAGTGGTTTCTATCCGGTATTCTATAAATTTATTTTAGAAGTTGATGGATACAATCTTAATTTTTGTCAAGTTTCTTAGAAGTGCATCACACTTTTTAGATGAATTTTTCCCACTTGGAATTTGTTGAATATAACATGGGAAACATATCATTTGGGTTCTACAACTATTTTGCTCTTGAGGAAATTTTCTTGAGGTTAGGCAGAAATTTTTATAATTGTAATTGTCTTATCAAAGTTGGTGCTAAATTTGATGTCTAAACTTCTTGAATATCTACAGTTTTGATTTAGCCTTATTTTATTTTTCTCTTTTGGATAAATTAGCTTCATTTGATCTAAATTATAGCATCGTTTGACCTACTTCTTCTCAGATGAAGAAGTTTTAAGATTGAAAACATGAAGCTAACAACATCCAAGTTGGCTTCTCCACCAAATTTCTTCCAAGGATATTCTCATCATTCGCTTTTTAACTTTCTTTTTTTGGCTAATATTTTGTATCCATCACAGGGGATGTCACCAACCACTTTAGTTGCTTATAATATACTTGAAAGAAATATATTTGTAAGAAGCATATTGTTTTGGAAATTATAGTTGTAATTATACTTTCTAAACCTATTTATTTTTGTCTATTTCTAATTAATTATTTTTATCAAAATTCTATTAGATATCTTCTCATTATCAATAATTTAAGTTGCTTCATTCGTTGAACCAATCTTCTTTTTTTTTTTTTTTGTCAAAAATTCAACTTATTAGTTATTGATGCAGTTCATAAATATACTATAATCCAATCATTTATAAATTTGATTGTGATAGTTATTTATGTATTTAATTTGAAATTCATACTAGGTGTTATTTATCACATGTTGCTCCTCTTTATAATTTGGTTCCCTATGTTCTTTTTATTTCATTGTTTACAAGTTCTTTGAGGGCTTCTTTTTTTAATTATTTTTCCTGGGGTTGTGATGTAAAGGTCAAAGAGTTCACAAATTACAGTGATTGAAGCATGTGATTGCGTTACAATGAATATCATAATTTAATGGTAAGTTTAGGGATTTTCCCCTTTGTTTCTATTGATTTTAATATATATATATATATATATATATATTCAAATATGTAATAGTATGCAAACTTGGCAAATAAACAGGAAATTAGGCGCAATGGGCATTTTGATCTTTGAAACTTATTTCTCTACATCTTGCCATCCTATATCTATGGTAAGCTTTTTTGTGGCAGGCATTATTATTTTGATGGACAATTTCTACTTGAGCATAATTTGTTTTTAATGCTCAATTGAGAAATTTTTAATTTGCAAATTCTATTAAATAGCTTACTTGCTGCAAGTATTTTGATCTCTGCTAATTTCTATGTTTTGTGTCATACTATTTTCAATCTTAATGCAATTTTCAATTCTAGGTTGTTTAAGTTAGACTAATAGAACCACAAAAATGCAAGAGTTAGAGAGAGAAAAAAGTAGTTGCTTTGTTTTTGGAAGGGATTGTGTTATTTTTTTAGTCTGTTTTGGGTTAGATTTTTGGTCTTTTAGGTATGAGAGCTACTTATGGGACAATCAATAATGGTATTGGTGTGGTGTTGATGCATATGATGAGGCCTGAAATGAAGATGAAGTACATTGTCCCAGTTGTTATGGCTAGAATGCTTGGTTATGCACATTTTGATTGGTATACCAATTGATATTATTGGTGATGCTGGTGTTAGGTAAGTTTATAAATTTTTATTTTTGTACATTTAATTTTATATAGGTATACTAAATTGTGCATTCAGTTTTTGAGTGGGCTTGCTATTTGGGGTTGGTTTTTAAAGTTAATTGTTGCTCATGCTTCAATTTCAAACCACCTATTAATTTATTTGCTTAGTTATATCTTGATTCAATTTGCATAGGTAGTTTACATTTATCTAGAGTTCACTTTTGGCGTTGACTCCACTAATTCTAAGTTCTAACTCTGTCCATTGCGTTTGGATCTAGCATGCACTTCACAATTTGAAGTTGTTCAAATTAGATGAGCTTGGCTCATTGGTGTGGTAAGCTTGACATATTAACATGGGAAAACATTCTGTTTTTTCACTCTTCATTGGAAATTGAAGAGTGAAAGAACAGAATGTTTTCAAAGTCTATGCTGTGAGTTAAGGCTATGTTTTATCTTTATAAATCCAAAACTTATTATTAAAAAAAAAAAGAAAAAGAAATCACCCCAACATAAAAGGGCTTTAGTTTGTGGTTAATTTGCTTTGGGTTGGTGCCTGTGTGTTTTTCAATGACATATGATGATCACTATGTGCTTCATATTTTGTTTCTAGATGGACACTATTGTAACATAAGATATATATTTTTTAAATTCTATAAAAGATAATTGGAGTTGATTTTAAATGGAGTGATATTGTATTTTATAGATGGCATTCCTACAAGTACGACAAATGTGGGGCTGTACAACATACCCTTGATGAATTTTGAATTTTAATGTATTGTCATATTAACTTAATTGTTTTTTAATTCATAAAATGATCCCGCGCATTGCGCGGGTTAAATGCTAGTATTATTAAAAGCTGAAGCGTGACATTTATTGCTGCTGAGCTCCTATTGTGCCACCTCATCGCCACGTCATTCACCACATAATTATTATTTGTTATTTATTCCTATTTTTTTACAAATATATATATATATATATATATATAGATTATTGACTTTACATATTCATTTTTGTCAGTTTTAACATCTATATATATATTTCTTTTTTATTATTCAATTTTCCTATTGTTTTTCTACATTCATTTATTTTTTAAATATTTACACTTTCTTCAACCTTTCTTCTTCCCTTACCTTTTCATCTCCCCACTACCTACTACCATCTACTTTAATATTGCTATTTATCTTTCCCTTCATTTTCCTTTATTTGTCTCTTTTTATCTCTTCCCTTTTACTATAAATTTGTCACCCTTTTTCATTCTTTGCATAGTTTTCTCTCTCTCTCTCTCTCTCTCTCTCTCTCTCTCTCTCTCTCTCTCTCAATGTTTTCGTGAATTTTTATTTTTTATGGCATCTTCGCTTTAGGTCGGTAAATTTTTGTATTTTTAAGAACTTTAATTTAGGTTGATACGATTTAGTTTTGTGTTTTAAGTTATTATTATTAGTATTATTTTGCTCTATGATTGTTAAATTTTATCCAATTACATTATAAAAAATTAAAGATAGTAGATAAAAATAAAATAGTATTCCATTACATAGCATAATTTGGATAATTTAGTGTTCATTGTTATATCTTTAATTTTTCTTATTTTTTTCCTCTCTTCTATTTTACTCAATATTGAAATTCAACCACAACCCCTTTATCATTAAATTATTTATATTTTCTCTCTCGTTTTGTTTTAAAAAAAATAAAAAATGTAATATTTTATTTAATTTCAAATAAAAGAAAATTGTGCTCATCAAATTGTACTCATTTTTTTTTTAACATTTACACTTTCTCCAACCTTTCTCCTTCTATTTACCTTTTCATCTCCCCAAATATTCTACCTTGATATCACTCTTTCTCTTTCCTTTTATCTTCTTTTATTTTGTTTCTTTTATTATCATCATCTTAGTATAAATTTGTCATTCACTTTTCCATTCTTTATATAATTTTCTCTCAAAAAAAGTGGTTATTTCCCACTCTTTCTCCCTCAATTTTTTGGTGGATTTTTATTTTTATTTTTCTTGCATCTCTGTTTTAGCTTGATAAAGTTTTGTATTTATTAGAACTCTATTTTGGTTGATGGGATTTAGTTTTGTATTTTAAGTTTTTTTTTTTTTTTATGACTTTGATTGTTAAATACTATCACATTGCATTATAAATAATTAAAAATAGTTTATAAGAATGTACTATTATTATATTACATAGAATTATTAGGATAAGTTAGTGTTTATTGTTATGTATTTTATTTTATTTTTTTTCTCATATCATTTTATTTAACATTTAAATTTAGTGACATCCCCTATATATATCATTAAATTATTTATATTTTCACTCCTTTTTTAAAAAATTTAAAATATAATATTTTTCCTAAATTAAATAAAAAAATGTTCCATATTAAGTGGAGTAATGCTAGGGAAACACTCTTTCTTACACCCAATGCATTAAAGGAAGAATGAAAAAAAAAATTCAAGTTAGAAATACTAAATTAAAAAAAAACTAATAATACATATATAATGTCATAGAATCATCATCAAATTTTGGAAAACGATAGGTTGCCAATGGAGAGAGAGAGAGAGAGAGAGAGAGAGAGAGAGAGAGAGAGAGAGAGAGAGAGAGAGAGAGAGAGAGAGAGATGGTATAGAAAAAAAACAATACAAAGTAATAAAGAGAGATAAAGAAAAAAAAAACAAATGTCAATTAGTAATCGTTGATTGGAAAATAAAGAGGTTGTAAGGAAAAGTAAAAAATAAAATAGAGATTATCGTGTAGAGAACATTAAAAACTTTACAGTGTAATAACATAAACCATTAAATTCACTTAAAAAATTAAATCAACAATCAACAATTAAATACAATCATAGTACTAAATTAAATTTAAAACTAATCCAACTCTAACTATGGAAACCATATTAATCATAACTAAAAAAAAAGATGTTCTCTAATAGTAGTAGAAATTACAAAAGAAATAAAGTTAGAAAATTTAAAAATTCATTTTTTGACATTTTATTTAACCTTATTTATAATATATATATATATATATATATAATTTTCATATACTATTACTTTCAAAAATTTAATGAACAATGCTACCTCTCATTTATCATTTTTGTTATGCAAATCATCAGTTAATAAATATATGATAATGGTAAGAAACGTTAAAAATAAGATCACTAAAAAATATATATAATTAATTAGCCACTCTCATTATGGAGTAGTAGTCTATAATTTTACGCATCCAAAACAGTGGAATATATAGAGTTTTCTTAAAGGTATGTGTAAAGATTCATTATGTGTGTGTGTGTGTGTGTGTGTGTAAAGGTAAATCATCAGTCAGTAAATATATAATAATAGTAAGAAACGTTACAAATGAGATCACTAAAAAATATATATATAATTAATTAGCCACTATCATTATAGAGTAGTAGTCTATAATTTTACGTATCTAAAAAAGTGGAATATATAGAGTTTTCTTAAAGGTATGTGTAAAGATTCACTATATGTGTGTGTGTGTGTGTGTGTGTGTGTGTGTGTGTGTGTGTGTGTGTAAAGGTAAAAAAAAGGTATATTTAAGGTTTTAATGAACTTTTTTTTTTTTTTGATAATCAAGACAACTAATGAAAAACTAATGGTTAATAACTAAAATTATAGTATTAATAAAATATTTAATAAGACCATCCTAAAACAATTATCACGCGCAAAGCGCAGGTATGCGACTAGTATTACTAAAAGTTGAAGCGTAGCATTTAATGTTGCTACGATCATGTTAAGCCACGTCAGCAGCCATGTCATTATCAATTTTTTTCCAATTTTTTTATAGAATTTATAAACATTTAAAGTGAATTAAAAAATCTATTATATTACAATCAAAATATCATAGTTAATTTATCTTATTATTAACTATTCTTATTTATTATTAAATTTTCAATTCCATTTTAACTTTTCATATCCTCACTACTCTCTACCTTAACTTTCTTCAATTTTGCTCATTTCATTTTAACTTTTCATATCCCAACTACTCTCAATATTACTATTATTCTATCTTTTTGTCTTCTCTTATTTTTTACTCTTCTTATTCGTATCCTCATATTATAAAATCGTCATTCCCTCTCTTATTTCATGCATAATTTCTATTTTTCCACACACAAAAAGCCTCTCTCTCTCTCTCTCTCTCTCCCTCCCTCTCTGTCTCTCTCTCTATCTCTCTCTCTCTCTATATATATATATATATATATATTTTCTTTAGTTTTTGGTATATATATTTTTTAATTTTAGTGTAACAGGTTGACCATCAAAACATACTAATGCAATATTGAAAGCTTCACCAAATGCATCGCAGAAATCAATTTTAGATTACTAGAAGTCAATCAGTTTGCTAAAATTGGAATTGACTAGTAATCCAGCTTGATACGATTTCGTTTTGTGTTTTATGTTGTTATTTTTTTATTCTCATTGGTTTTTAAATGTTATCTTATTGCATTATAAAGATAGTATATAAAAATATAATATTATTTTATTACATAGCATAACTAAAATAATATGGTATTTATCGATATACATTTCATTTTTACTATTTTTCTTCTCATCTTATTTTGTTCAAAATTTAACTTTAGCAACATCCTCCATATCATAATTATTTATATTCTGTCTCATTTTTTTAAATTAAACATATAATATTTTTTTTTAAATTCAATAAATAAAAATTGTTCTTATAAAGTCTTCCCATGAAATGTTACAATGCATCAATGAAAAAATGAAATACAAAAAAAATATCAATTTAGAAACACTCAATTAAAAAAATAGAATAAAAAAATTTCTTATAAAGTAGTCCCATAAAACGTTACTATGCATCAATAGAAAAAGAGAATACAAAACACATGTTATTTTAGACACACTAAATTTATAATAACAATAATAATAATAATAATAATAATAATAATATCAAACCAAACATATTATAAAAATAACTAATAGTTATGGATATACTAACTTCATGGTAGCAAAATGGAATAAAATAAAAATAAAAATAAATGTTACAATATGCGTATTTAGTACATTAGAATTATCATCAAATTTGGGAAACAATAGGATGTTAACGAAGAGAGAGAGAGAGAGAAAGAGATTAGTAAAAGAAATTCAACGTCAATTAAATGAATTAATTAATAATTGTTAATTAGAAAACAAAGAGGCTAACGGCTAAAGAAGTAAGAAATTAATTAAAGATGAACTTATGAATGTTATTAAAAACTTTACAATGCAAATAAATAAATCGTTAAATTCACTTAATTAAATCATATAATCAACAATTAATTACAATCATACGAAATTTAAACTTGAAACTAATCAAACTCTAATCTAGAAAACCATATTTATTATCAAAACTAAAAGGAAGACATTCTTCAATAATAATAGAAATATATAAGAAATAAAGATGAAAATTTTTGAAATCCTTTTTTTGATATTTCATTTAAAATTATTTATAAATAATAAAATATAAAAAAAAAAACCTTAAATGCTTATATTCTTCACACACCACGACTTTTAAAATCTAATGAAAAGTTCTAAGAATTTAACTCTCATTTAATGCCTCTATTATGAAAATCTTACCAGTCAGTAAAATATGATAATAGTAAGAAAGATTATAAATGAGTTTATGAAAAAAAAAATATATATACCTTATTAAGGTATATGTAAGAAAGATATGATAATAGTAAAAAAGATTATAAATAAGTTCATGAAAAAACTAATTAGCTACTACTATTATTGAATAAATGTTTTTTTTATGCATCTAAGAAAATGAAATGTATAGAGTTTACTTATTAAGGTATATGTAAAGATTTACGTTAAAAAATTATATGAAGGTTTTTTTGAAAAAAAAAAAAAAAGAGTATATGTAAGGTATTTATTAACTTAAAAAACAATGAAAAACTAATATTTAATTACTACAACCGTTGCTACTCTATAAATCACACACAACACTATATTTAATTACATAAACTACAGAGTTAGGTTATTTAAGATATACACCACCATATTCAACTTATAAATCACAACCCAAATAAATCATACAATTACACAATCAAAGCCTAAACATGTAACATGAATTACCTTCTGAATCATTGCTTGGAATTTTCACAATTATTGAAAGAAAATCGCCAAATTTAATTTTTAGAAAACATCAAGACAAGGTGAATTTTAATTTTTTTAACTTCCATAGCAAAAAAAAATACTAACTACATTATTTCAACCCTTATGGAAAAGAAGGTTTACATATAGTGTGAAAAATGTGTTTAATTGACTTAGAGATGTAAAAATTAGTCAATCGACTATGGTAGAATTAAGGTTTCAAATTTTAAATAAAACAATTCTACAATAATTGTTAGGTTCTAAGGAAGTAAGAACTAATGTATTAGAACTTCATTTTGTAAGGTTGGCAAACCATAATCAAAACGGTTTTAGTCTTGTTAAAACTTGCTCAAAGTATGTGCTTATTGTGTAATGTTAGAATCGAATTACTGCAGAAGTCACTGTGCAAATCTGCCAGGCTTGATCGATCGAGAATTAGACTCAAATGATCGAAAGTCGTGCAGATTGTTTTTTCTGCAGAATTTCCAACTCAGCTCAAGCCCGTTTGATGTGTAGAGTTTTATGTTTTGCCCTAAGTATAAAAGGAAAAACCCTAGCCACATTTTTAGAGTTCTGAATGCGGTGTGTGTGAATCTTTTTATGAGATCTAGAGGTGTTTGCCTTCACATACACTTAGGATTTCCAAACTCAAGATTGATTTCAAGAGCTTGGTGATCATTCAGTTGCAGATACAAGAACTTAAAGATATACCAGCAAGATTGCTTGTGCTTGCTGTGAATTCAAGGAAAGAAGTAGTCCGTGGACTCGGAGCTATCACGTGGTCGTGGTAGTAAGTTTCCTACTCAAGGTAGCAATAGGATGTTAGTGGTCTAAGTCGCTATTGTGTAAACTTCACTTCTTTTATAGTGAATTCTGTTTTACCTTGAGGATAGCTAGGTTAAATCCTCCTCAAGTTTTTTACTGGTTTGGTTTTCCTGGGTTATCATATCGTGTGTTCTTTATTTTCCGCACTTTGCATGATATGATATATTTGTGTTAACCTAGAATTGCTTAATTTACCTAAGTTAATCACTTGGCTAAATATCTAGGTTAATCTGTTTGGGTTTAAGGGGTCTGAACTTCTTACAAGTGGTATCAGAGCGGGTAGCTTTTTTTGTGTAGACCCTTTGATCTAAAAGCTGATCCTTGACCCCCGTTGTCATGGATTCTCTTAAAATCTTCTCATCAGTATGACACATTGTCTACTTGGTGTGTTTTTCTATTGCCATTTTTGTTAAATCTTTTCTTGAGTGTCTTGGTATAATTGCATATGAAGATAATTATTTATGCTATGCTGCTTTAACCGGCTTAAAGGCACGTGATTCTTCTCTTTGATATTTGGATAGTGGGTATTCCAGGCACATGACAGGAAATAAAGTTTTGTTCAAGAAACTCTTTGAAGGAAAGATTGGGACAGTCACGTTTGGAGATGGACGCAAATCTGTGATCAGAGGCATTGGCACTATGGATATTCCAGGATTACCGGTCTTTGAAGATGTTTGGTATATTGATGGGCTGAAGGCTAACTTACTCAGCATAAGTCAGATTTGTGACAATAGACTGAATGTCTCTTCACAAAGCATGAATGTGAGATACTTAATGGAGGAGGTGACTGTATGTGTATTGGTGTGAGGACAGCTGACAACTGTTATGGTATCACTCCAAGTATAAGTAACAAATGTTTCAGTGCAAAGATCAATCAAGTTGACTTATGGCATCAATGGTTAGGACATGCTAGTCTCAAACAATTAGAGAAGATTTCCAAGTATGATGTAGTTATTGGCTTGCCCAAGTTTGAGAAGATAGAAAAATACATCGGTGGACCATGTCAGATGGGTAAACAAGTGAAGTCTAAACATCCGTCTGCAACTGATGTTCAAACGACAAGACCTCTGGAGTTGTTACACATTAATCTCATGGGTCCTGCTAGAGTTCAAAGTTCAGGTGGAAAGAAGTATGTTCTAGTTGTTGTGGATGATTTTACCAGATATACATGGGTTGTACTTTTGAAAGATAAAGCTAAGGTTCCTAAAAAAATGATACATTTGTGCAAAAAAGTGCAAGTTAAAAAGGAACTGTGATAGCCAGAATTAGAAGTGACCATAGAAGAGGATTTGAGAACACAAAACTGGCTATTTTTTGCAATAATCAAGGCACACATCAGGAATTCTCTTCACCCAAAACACCATAGCAGAATGGAATAGTGGAATGGAAGAATAAGGTTGTACAAGAGATGGCTCGTGTCATGCTCCATAACAAGAAGATGCCTAAATCCTTCTGGGGAGAAGCAGTTAATACTGCATGTCATACACTCAATTGGGTGTATTTCAGACCTGACTCTAAGCAAACTCCTTATGAACTCTGGAGAGGAAAGAAGTCTGTTGTCAAATATTTCAAGATATTTGGAAGTGACTGTTATATTCTATGTGATAGAGAGAACCTGGAGAAGTTTGATGCTAAGAGTGACAAGGGCTGTTTTATGGGATACTCTTTCACCAGTAAAGCATACAGAGTGTATAATCTAAGAACTAAAATAGTCATGGAGTCTTCCAATGTTGTGATCAATGATGAATTAAATTCTGAAGGTCATTCAGAAAATGCATCTCCGGTTCAAGAAAAGATTATGGAAGTTGATGATTCACTAAATGAAAATTACGTGGAAAAGCATACAGAGGAAGAGTTGATGTTATTGAATGATACAGCTTCTGTACCATCAAGTTCAGAACCATCTACACCAATTCATGAAGCTCAACAAGAACATAGAGAGTTTCACAGTTCATCAGAACAGAAAGGTACCTCTACATCATTGGTCAAAGGTCCATCCTCTAAAGTTAAGTTAAATCATCCTGCCATAAATATATTGGGGAGTCTGAATGATAACATGAGATTGAGATCCAAAGCTTTAAATGTGATTACTCACTCATGTTATTTATCCCAATTTGAACTGAAAAAGGTGGATGAAGCTCTTGAAGATGCTGATTGGGTTAATTTTATGCATGAAGAACTTCATCAATTTGTTCGGAATGATGTATGGGAATTAGTTCCTAGACCAAAGGGAGTCAATGTTATCGGAACTAAGTGGATATTCAAGAATTAGTCAGATGAACATGGAACTGTTATGAGAAATAAATCAAGACTTGTTACTCAAGGGTACACACAAGTAGAATTGATTGATTTTGATGAGATATTTGCACCAGTAGCAAGATTGGAATCCATTAGGATACTCTTGGCTATAGCAAGTCATTTAAATTTCAAGCTGTATCAAATGGATGTTAAGAGTTCCTTTTTGAATGGCATGTTGCAAGAAGAGGTATATGTTAAACAGCCAAAGGGTTTTGTTGATCCTCACAGGTTGAATGATGTTTACAAGTTGAAGAAAGCCTTCTATGGTTCGAAACAAGCTCTACGGGCTTAGTATGATAGGTTAACTACATCTCACAGACCATGGTTTTAAAAGAGAATTTGCTGAAACCACTCTCTTCATACGAAAGGATAAGAATTCTTTTGTAGTTGCTCAAATTTATGTTGATAACATTGTTTTTGGTGCTACTAATGATTCTCTTGCTCAATCTTTTGCAGATGAAATCAAGGGCATATTCGAAATGAGTATGGTTGGTGAACTAACTTATTTCTTGGGATTGCAGGTGAAACAAACGAAGTCTGGAATTTACATCAACCAAGTTAAGTATGCACGAAACTTGGTTAAGAGATTTGGACTCGACATGGCTGCACATGCTAGAACACCAATGGCTGCCAATGTAAAACTCACAAATGATCCATCAGGTGAGTCTGTTGATGTTACATTATACAGAAGCATGATTGGTTGTCTTTTGTATTTAACTGCTAGTCGACCTGATATTGCTTTTAGTGTGGATGTTTGCTCTAGATTTCAATCTAATCCTAAGGTTTCACATTTAAATGCTGTTAAAAGGATTATAAAATATGTTGGTGGAACTTATGATTGTGGATTGTTTTATAGCAAAGAGCCAAATCTCTCTCTTGCTGGATTTTCTGGTTCTGATTGGGCTAGTAATGCTGATGACAGAAAAAGCACCACTGGTGGGTGTTTTTATGTAGGAGCCAATCTTGTTGCTTGGATGAGTAAGAAGCAAAATTCTATTTCTTTGTCTACAGCAGAGGCAGAATATATTGCCGCTGGAAGTTGTTATTCACAGCTTCTTTGGATGAAAAAGCTTTTGAGTGATTATGGAATATCACAAGACACCATGGTTGTTTATTGTGATAATTCTAGTGCTATCAATATCTCTAAAAATCCTGTTCAACATTCTAAGACTAAGCATATTGAGATTAGATATCACTTCATTAGGGATTTAGTTGAAAGGAAGATTGTTGCTCTTGAGTATATTCCTACTGAACGTCAGAATGCTGACATTTTCACCAAACCACTTGATAGAAGTAAGTTTGAGACTCTTCGTTAAGTTATTGGTGTAATTCTTTGTCCCTAGTCATCCTTGACTTTCATGGTCCTTGTTCTTCATTATTTTATCTCTTGTGACCATTTTTTTTTTAGGATTTGCATTGCATAACATTCATGCATTCCATTTTAGGTTGTTTGTTATTTTTTTTTAAAAAAAAGGGTAGCATGATTGTGTTTTGCAAAATGTGTTTTGCAATATTTTTCTTGAATTTGAAATCAAGGTTGGTCAATCTATTTTTACATAACATGTTTATGTACCTTGTTTAGCTTGGATGAGCTTATTTTATTGCACTTTACTAGTTTGAGCTTTGTAGTGCATGTTGTGTGAAAGACGTTTATAGTTTTTGATCACATGATCTTGATCTTGAAGTCATATGTCTTTGATTGTTGAACTTGAACTTATTGAGAAGGGCATGAATACCATCTCACCACTGTTTATTGGCCAATCATGAACACCTTAGTGCATATCGTAAGTTTTGTGCCCGAGAAAGTATATCACATGCACAAAAAGAAAATAAGATGTAGCCTCGGTTAAAATATTAAAATTGGTGTGTACATTATTGGGCTATAATAATTTCACAATCAAATAAAATTGGTGTGTACATTATCCCGACTATTTTAATAAGTTTATGATCAATTGAAATCGGTGTGTATATTATGAGGCAAATCAAGAAACTTACATGATTGCAAGCTTTTAATCTAGGAGATGTGAGAGTTATATGATGTAACTCTTTAGGTGATAGTCTCTTTCAAATTTATGTAATGAATTTTGTAGAAATTGTGATTGATTTCTATTCGCATATCACCTCACATGTTTCTCAAGCTTTTGCTAGTTACACACACTACACAAGTTACTCTTTGCTAAACTTTGCACATGTTACTGAGTGTTTTTGGTCTGACTAACCAAGTTTGATAATTTCTTGAAATTGATGCAAAACATGTTTGATGTTTGAGAATTTGAGGAGAATTGAGTGAAAATCTTAATTTTGGAAAACTGTGATCTAAACAAGTGTTTTTGAAAAGCATTTCATCTCATACATATGCATTTTATTCATAAAATCTAATGTTTTGAGGAGTTTTTGCACTGAAATTGCTTTGTTTTTCAAAAAAAATTGTTTTTTCCAAAATTTCGATTAATCGAACTTGTTTTTCGACCAATCGAAATTGCGTTTAAAATCTTTGGTGAGCTTCTATCTATTTCGATCGGTACTCTATTGGTAGTGGATCAATCGAAGTATTTTCGACCGATCGAGTCTATTTTTCGATCGATCGAAAATCGGGATGAGAGTTTTTAAAAAGACTTTTTCTTCACATGTTCTTCACTTTTCAAAAACTTTTCAAATAGTTTTTTCTCCCTCACCAACCGGTCAAGGCTCCAACAAGGATTTTTTGTCATTTTCCTCCGAATATTTTGCAAAGTTTATCTCCTCTAGGGCCGGTAAAACTTTTATACCCTTCCTTTTGCATTTATTTTTATTTTACATGCATTAAATCATGCATTTTGCATAGTATTTTCGGACCTATGCAAATTTGTGGTTTTTGATGTTACAAGCCTTTTCTTTGTGAATTGAACATTGGGTTTTTGCTAGGACACTATATACAACCTATCCTTGTGGTTTAATTTGATTAATTTTGTGATTTGTGAGAATTTGAAAATTCTAGGGCTTGAAATTGGCGAATTTGGGGCTTTTTTCAATTTGATGTAAATTGATGAAATTGGCTGGTTAGATTGACTTATTTGATCATTATATTATATTTTCTAACTTGTGTAATGATCAATTTCTCAATTTGATGGTTTTTTTGAAAATAGGTTTTTCAAATTTGGGGATTTTTTTATATAGAATTATGCTCAAGTCAATTTTGTGAATTTGGAACACAATTGAACTGTTTTCATTGTAGTAGACCATGCATCATTTGGATATTTTGTTCATGCATCATATAGAATTGTTATTTCTATATTGTTTTTGGTGCTAATCTTGCAGTCTGTCCTTGATTTTTTCTTTTGTCTCTTTTCTTTCTGTGTCTCTCTATTTGGTCTTTAGCATCATGCCTAGGAATACTAGAGCTCATAGGACCTCTTCCTCTTCACCCTCCTTCGATAGTGATAGGTTTCTGAGTGAGAAACATCAGGAGACCTATGAGACACTTAACCTTAGGCGGAACATTTAGGGTGAGCATAGGGTTCTATTAGATGAGCTAGATGATGAGGTGAGGCGTAACTTTGAGCGTCGGGGTTGGTTACTTTTGTTAGACATAGATCATTCACCTCCGACTACCCTGATTAGAGAGTTCTACTCGAACCTCTCTATCCATGTCTATGATTCCAATACTTTTGTAAAGAGTTGGATACGAGGTGTAGAGTATCACATTACTCCTTCGATAGTGTCTGATGCTCTTGGGGTACTCGTGGTTTCCCATCCTATCTATCCTTACAATGCGTTTCCTCCCTTTGACGATGTTATGTCATACATCACTAGGTCTTCTATCTAGTAGGGTTCTGATTCTCGGATCACATCTGCTGAACTTTCTGAGATCCACTATCTTTTCTTTCGGATTGCTTGTCATTCCTTGTAGCCTATCTCTCATCTACACACTATCCCTATTAAGCGATGTGTGTTTCTCTATGCTCTTGTCACTGATGCTCCTATCAGTTTTCCTCATCTTTTTCTTCGTTCTTTGAACGAAGTGCATAGGAGTAATTCTACTACTCATGCTTTATTCTTTCTCGTTTTTATTCATAGGATTCTTCTTCATTTAGGATTAGGTGATTTCTTTACTTCTGAGCCCATTCATATTATTGCTCCCATAGGTGCCACCTTTCTTAGGCAAATGGCTGCTCAGCTTTGAGCTAGCTCTAAGCGTCCTAGGGTAAAGCCTTCCGGTGTCACTCCTCCTCCTTTCTCTTCTACAGGTGCTCCTGCGACAGATTCGTCTGTTGATCCGACTGCTGCTGCTGTTGTTCCTCCACCTTCTCCTTCGGATGATTCGGACATTCGTCGGATGTTGGACACTGTCATGACCGTCCAGGTAGCTCATGGTCAGCTTCTGGTGGATATGCTTGATGAGATTAGAGCATTGCGGGCAGATTTGGAGAGTTTTTGACGTTCTTCTCCACCACCTCCTTTTGGTGATGAGTGAGTGCCCTTTGGCAATTCGTCACAAAAAGGAGGAGTACATTGTGTAGTGGAGATTGTACTTTGTAGTAGAGGAGTTTTTGTCTTAGGGGGAGATTGTACTTTGCAGTAGAGATTGTACTTTGTAGTAGATGAGTTTTTGTCTTAGGGGGAGATTTTGTTTATTGTTATGATGCTGTGGAGCTTTTAGATTGTATCTAGGTGCTTCATTGTGTATTTATCTTTTTTGGCTCATGATAGGGGGAGTTATATAAGATACATTTTTTTTTTGTATATGTTTCTTGTTTCACTGTGCTGCATTGCTTATTGATTTATATTTATAAGGTTATTCATAATATATGTCTCTATTTTGTGTTATGTGAAATCAAGAAGTTTTTTTCTATGTTACTTGTATTTTCCACACATGCGTTTATGTGTTTGTTAAGTGTTACAGGAGTATACAAGTTGATTCAGACGTGCTGCTGTCTACTCTTGCAACTGATAAATAGTAATTAGGTTGAATTTGTTTAGTTGGACTTTTGTTTTGTAATGGGCTGCTTTTTTGTAAACTTTGAGTATTTTGTTAAGTTTGTGTTTTGTCACGAATTGCCAAAGGGGGGGTTTGTTAGGTTCTAAGGAATTAGAAACTAATGTATTAGAACTTCATTTTGCAAGGTTAGCAAACCATGATCAAAATGGTTTTAGTCTTGTTAAGACTTGCTCAAAGTATGTGCTTATTGTGTAATGTTGGAATCAAGTTACTGCAGAAGTTACTGTGCAAATCTGCCAGGCTCGATCGATCGAGAATTAGACTCGATCGATCAAAAGTCATGCAGATTGTTTTTGCTGCAGAATTTCCAACTCTGCCCAAGCCCGCTTGATGTGTAGGGTTTTATGTTTTGCCCTAAGTATAAAAAGGAAAACCCTAGCCACGTTTTTAGAGTTCCGAATGTTGTGTGTATGAATTTTTTTGTGAGATCTAGAGGTGTTTGCCTTCACATATACTTAGGGTTTCCAAACTCAAGATTGATGTCAAGAGCTTGGTGATCATTCAATTGCAGATACAAGAACTTAAAGATATACAAGCAGGTATGCTTGTGCTTGCTGTGAATTCAAGGAAAGAAGTAGTCTGTGGACTCGGAGCTGTCACGTAGTCATGGTAGTAAGTTTCCTACTCGAAGTAGTAATAGGATGTTAGTAGTCTAAGTCGCTATTGTGTAAACTTCAATTCTTTCATATTGAATTCTGTTTTACCTTGAGGATAGCTAGATTAAATCCTCCCTAGGTTTTTTACAGGTTTGGTTTTCCTGAGTTATCATATCGTGTGTTCTTTATTTTCCGCACTTTGCATGATATGATATATTTGTGTTAACCTAGAATTGCTTAATTTACCTAAGTTAATCACTTGGCTAAATATCTAAGTTAATCTGTTCGTGTTTAAGGGGTCTAAACTTCTTACAATAATAAAAAATTATCTTCTGATAAATATGATTATGAAATGCATTACTTTACATTAAATTAGTTCAAATTACAAAATAATAATAATAATGAAACCACGTTAAAAAATAATCACGCGCAACATGCCGGTCTGTGACTAGTTTGAATAAAGTCAAAATCAAGACATGGCTTGGTAATTTTGGGCTTCGGTTTCTCAATATATATGAAAATTTTATCTTTGATAGAAGTTGTTATATAGTTTATTAGAAGTGGAGTTTTGTTATTATTCGTACCTGAAGGTGAGCGTTTGATGATATGTCTCAATGAATTTCAGTATGATAGAAGTGGAATTAGAAATTTGCCTCTATTTCTAATTTCATTACATTTTGCAACATGTTTTTTTGTGACCTCATTAGTCATTAATGATTTTTCATTTCACTCCATCGACAAAGTAAATAAAAAATAGAAGAATTTTTTTTATCTTAAAAGCCTTCATTAACATGAAGGGCTATTGAAATCCAAGGGCCTATTCATGCCAGCTATTCAACTAAAATTCTCTTCACAACTATTCCGAACTGTACATAGCTTCAAATAAGATTTGTTTTGTTTTGTTGAGATAATTTGATGATTTTGCTAATGCAACATTAGGTTCTTTTATTATTGTTTTTGATGAGATTGGCGAAATGACCATCTCCTGATCGTCCATAGGGGTGACCATCTCCTGATCGTCCATAGGGGTCGTCCATGAAGTAGTTTGAAAAAATCAAGTCCACCTTCCATGAAGGGAGGAGCCGTCCATAAATGAAGCACTGACATGGACGAAGTGTACGGACGACCATATGACCCTTAGAAACTTTTGAGGTACAACTTCTACATGCCCAAGCGCAGAGTTCAGGAGAAAGAATCAGACCCGTGGATGTCGCCGCAATTACCTCAAACGCTTAACTCCCTTCAGCGGTTAATAACTTTCATAGCCGTTGAAGAAGTTATGTCAATGTCCACAAACCTTGGAGCAGTTATAAAGCGAATAACCGCTCTGAGGCTCACTATATAAAGACCGGCCTACTCTAAATGAAAGTAAGTTTTTGAATAACGTCGCTTCCCTCCAAGTCTGAACATTATTTTCTAAGGAACTGACTTCACCATCGGAGGAGTTTTGGCCGGTCAACCCCGGTCACCCTTTGATTGTCTTCTTCCTTACAGGTCATTGCAAACACTGATCGCCACCGAAGCCGGAGCATTCAGCCTACTGATTCTCTACATCATCAATTGGCGCCGTCTGTGGGAAGGTTTGACTACGAAACTTGTGTTTTCCTTCCTTTGACAAAAAGGCTGGATGGTCCGGACAAGGTCAAGGGCCACAAGCCCAGGCCACCAGGGAAGTAGAATTGCGTCGAGCGTACCCAACCATGTACGCCATACAGTGCCTATCGTGCAGCCGCCTTCCATCCAACACATGCATTCTATGGCAGCCACCATGGCGGAATTAACCCGCCAGAACCAAGAGTTGACCAGAGAGATTGACAGAAGGAGGCAGCCCTTTGAAAGACCGGTGGAAGGACAAGCCCAGAATCAAGAAGTTAGAGCGAATACTGAACCTGAGAACCAGTCTCGAGGTACCGCGTCGCGGAGGATGCCGCACTTGGAGAAAGAGATGGATCAAATGAAGAAGGCTATGGACGAAATGAGAGAGAACATGAGAAGGGCGAACCCCGTAGATGACTTGGTTCATCGTATGGACTCTCCTTTCGTGACTTCCATTAACAGTCACCCTCTGCCCGCCAAGTTCAAAATGCCTTCCCTGGATTCATATGACGGGACACGCGATCCATGCGACCACATCGCGACCTTCAAGACTACGATGCACCTGCAGGGAGTCCCGGATGAAATCATGTGCAGGGCCTTCCCTACAACCCTAAAAGGACCGGCACGAGTTTGGTTCAGTAAGATACCCCCGAACACAGTATCTTCTTTTGAGGAATTGAGTAAGTTGTTTCTCAATAATTTCATTGGGGGACAAAGACACAAACGTTCCTCGTCCAGCCTATTAACTATAGAACAAGGAGAGAATGAAAGCTTGCGGTCCTTCATCACTCGCTTTAACAAAGAAGCCTTGACTGTAGACGAGATGGATGATAAGCTACTATTGGCAGCCTTTCACAACGGGGTTCATTCGGATTTATTCATCCACAAGCTGTATGAGCAAGAGCCACAGACAATGGCTGAACTCGTCCACTTGGCCCAAAATTTCATGAATGCAGAAGACGCGATCATAGCCAAGAAAAGGAAAAGAGCGGAGAAAACAGATGCAAACCCCATGCGTCACCCCGAACAGGGTCCTCGTCCAAAGAAGGGTCGAATGGAAGAGAGGAAGGAGCGAGATAGCAAGAAATCAGTTTCGTCTTCAGGACGGCATCAGCAGTACACACCCCTAAATACCCCACTTGATCAGGTACTTATGCAGATCAAGGACGATCCTTCCCTGAAATGGCCGGACAAGATGAAGGGAGACCCCAACAAACGCAACAAGAGCAAATATTGTCGCTTCCATAGGGACCATGGGCACGACACGGACGAGTGTTATGACTTGAAACAGCAGATAGAGAATCTAATCAGGTAAGGAAAGTTGAGACATTTCGTTGGAAGAGACCAGAAAGATGAGAAGATGAAGGGAAAGATGGACGAGTTACCACGACCCCCACTTGGAGAAATAAGAGTTATCGTAGGGGGGACTTCAGCGGGAAACTCTTCCAAGTCAAAAAAGGCGTACCTGAAGGCGGTGCAGAACGTCCAGCTTTCTGGACGACCCGGAAGGACGAGTCCAGTAGACGAGCCAACCATTTCGTTCACGGACGAAGAAGCTGGAAGAATCCATCACCCGCATGACGATGCAATCGTCATAACTTTGCTCATCGCGGGGTACACCACCAGAAGGGTGTTGGTGGATAATGGAAGTTCGGCTGATATATTGTATTACCCCGCCTTCCAACAAATGAAGCTGGGACGGGAACGGCTTCGTCCAGTATGCTCACCATTGGTAGGATTTGGAGGAATGAAGGTCCAACCTTTGGGCACCATTACTCTGCCAGTGGTAGTGGGAGCATACCCACAACAACTGTCCAAAGAAGTGAATTTCCTCGTGGTGGATTGCTCGTCTTCCTATAACGCCATCGTTGGAAGGCCAACTTTAAACAGTTGGAAGGCAATAACATCTACCTACCATCTCTCAGTCAAATTCCCTACAGAGCATGGAATAGGACAGGTGCAGGGAGATCAATTAGCAGCAAGGGAGTGTTATTTAGCTTTATTGGCTATGGATGAGCACATGCAGACAATGAGTGTTGAGGAAAGCAGAGTTGCCGCAGAGCCAACCGAAGAGCTGCAGGACGTTCCTTTAGATGAAGGCAATCCCGAAAAGTTTACCAAGATCGGAACAAGTATGAAAGAGAAGACAAGAGAGGACCTTGTTCAGTTCCTCAGGAAGAGTATTGATGTTTTTGCATGGAGCCACCACGATATGCCGGGAATTGATCCAAGCGTGATTACTCACCGTTTGAATGTAGACCCTTCCTTTAAGCCTGTTCGTCAGAAGAAAAGAGTATTCGCCCTCGAGCGAGATAATGCTATCAAGGAAGAGGTCCAGAAGTTGACCACAGCAAAGTTTATCCGGGAAGTCTACTATCCGGATTGGTTGGCAAATGTCGTGATGGTGAAGAAGGCGAATGGCAAGTGGAGGATGTGCGTAGACTTCACTGACTTAAACAAGGCATGTCCTAAAGATAGCTATCTGTTGCCACGCATTGATCAGTTGGTTGATTCCACAGCTGGCCATCGGTTGCTAAGTTTCATGGACGCCTTCTCAGGATATAATCAGATAAAAATGGACGAGGCAGATCAAGAGAAGACCTCTTTTGTTACTAGTCAGGGTCTGTTCTGTTATAAGGTGATGCCCTTTGGTTTAAAGAATGCAGGAGCAACTTATCAAAGGTTGGTGAATCATATGTTCCGCCCACAGATAGGACGGAATGTGGAAGCGTACGTCGATGACATGCTGGTGAAGAGCTTGGATGAGGAAAGACACATGGACGACCTTCAAGAAACATTTGAAACACTCAGACGATATAACATGAAGTTAAATCCAACCAAGTGTGCATTCGGAGTGTCTTCAGGGAAGTTTCTAGGGTTCATGGTTTCACAGAGGGGAATTGAAGCGAATCCAGATAAGATCCAAGCTATATTAGCCATGGAACCACCAAAAAATATCAAGGAAGTCCAGTCCCTTACAGGACGAGTTGCAGCATTAAATAGGTTTGTATCGAAAGCTACCGACAAGTGTTTACCCTTCTTCAAGGTCTTCAGGAAGGCGTTCGAATGGACGGACGAGTGCCACCAAGCCTTCCAAGATCTTAAGAACTATCTAGCGACGGCTCCATTGCTGAGTCCGTCCGTGTTGGGAGAAGAGTTGTATTTGTACTTGGCGGTGACTCCACATGCCGTGAGTTCCGCTTTGATCAAGGAAGAAGGGAAGGTACAGAAGCCAGTGTATTACACAAGCTGAGCACTCAGAGGAGCGGAAGGACGTTACCCGCTAATGGAGAAATTGGCTTTCGCTTTAATAACAGCTTCTAGAAAGATGAGACATTATTTCCAAGCTCATGTCATCAACGTCATGACAGACCATCCACTCAAGAAGGCGATGAACAGGCTGGAAGCCGCAGGACGACTGATCCAATGGGCAGTTGAGCTCAGTGAATTCGACATTAGGTACAAACCAAGAACTGCCATAAAGGCTCAAGCCTTGGCAGACTTCATCGCAGAATTTACACCAAGCTACGAGGATGAAGGTGGAAAGCAAAAGGATAAGAAGTGGATCATCTACACTGTATGCAGGGGGGATAGGAGTTATCCTCGAATCGCCAGAAGGGGACAAACTGAGGCACAAGGTTCGCTTGCAGTATAGAACAACTAACAATGAAGTAGAGTATGAGGCCCTTCTTAAAGGACTAGAATTGGCTAAGTCCTTAGGCGCAGAGTCGATACTCGTCATGGGTGACTCTCAGTTAGTCATGGGCCAAGTGAATGGGATATATGAAGCCAAGGAAGATCGAATGAAGAAATATCTGAGTACAGTGATGCGCCTAGTGAAAAAGTTCAAGGAAGCTGATTTCGTTCAAATCCCAAGGGAAGAGAACGTGGAAGCAGATACTTTGGCAAAGGAAGCCTCTGCGAATGACGTGGTGAACGAAGTTGATGAAGTACAATATATGCCACGAATAGACCTTCCAGAGTTATTACAGATAGAAGGAGAAGAAAATTGGATGACCCCAATAGTATTATACCTGAGGGACGGAAGGCTTCCAGAAGGGAAGGACGAGGCCAGGAAACTGAGGATCAGATCGGCCAGATACATCCTGATGGACGAGATGCTCTACAAAAGGGGTTTCTCTCAGCCTTATTTAAGATGTTTAGCTCCAGACGAAGCAAACTACGTATTGAGGGAGATTCATGAAGGCGCATGTGGCAACCACTCAGGAGCAAGATCACTCGTCCATAAAGTAGTACGGGCAGGCTATTATTGGCCGACTATCCAAGCTGATGCCAAGGCATATGTTAAGGTCTGTGATCAATGTCAACGTTACAGCAACATCCCAAGACAGCCGTCAGAGTATCTTACCCCAATGATGGCCCCATGGCCTTTTGCACAATGGGGTTTGGATATATTAGGCCCCTTCCCAACAGGGGTTAGACAGATGAAGTTTTTGGTGGTGGGAATAGATTACTTCACCAAGTGGGTGGAAGCTGAACCCTTAGCGAAAATTACTCAGCAGAATGTGAAACATTTCGTCTGGAAGAGCATTGTATGCAGATTTGGAGTGCCAAGAGTTCTGGTGTCAGACAACGGAAGGCAGTTCGACAACACACCCTTCAGGGAGTTTTGTGAACAACTGGGGATCAAGAACCATTATTCCTCACCCGCCCACCCACAGGCCAACGGACAGGCAGAAGTGGTAAACCGCTCCTTGTTGAAAATCATCAAGACCCGGCTTGAGGGGGCAAAGGGAATATGGCCAGATGAGTTACCAAGTGTTTTATGGGCTTACAGAACAACAGTGAGGACCCCCACAGGAGAAACTCCTTTCAAGCTAACTTATGGGAGTGAAGCAGTCATACCTGCAGAGGTGCATATGGCCAACCATAGGGTAGCGACGTACCAAGACGGGGAAAACGAGGAACAACTTCGTCTTAACCTCGATCTTGTGGACGAGGTAAGGATGGACGCGGAGCAGAGAACAGCAAGGTACAAAAACCTCATGGCGAAGCAGTACGATGCCATGGTCAAACCCCGAAGTTTCAACATTGGAGATCTCGTCCTGAAAAGGGTTTCGTTGGCCACCAGAAACCCCACCCACGGGAAGCTGGGTCCGAACTGGGAAGGACCTTATAGGGTTGTCAACTTCAAGAGGCAAGGATCCTACTATCTGGAGGCCCTAGACAGACGGAAGCTGGAACATCCTTGGAATGTAGAGCACCTAAGAAGGTACTACCAGTGAAGGAAGATTATGGACGAAGTGCCGTAAGACGAAAGTCATGAACGCTCGATGTGATTCGTTTACAGTAACTTTCTTATATTTGCTTACTATTACTATGTTTGGTTTTGAGTGTATAAGCATGTTGTGTTATTCCTGGACGACTTTGTGTTGTATTCTTAATTCCCTAAAGGCACTAACTCTCAAGTACGTGCCATGCCTATGGACGAGTGGTTGCATTATGAATTTCCAGAATATATATGATGTATTTTCAAGTACATGTATGATTGTATGGAAAGCCTTCATTTTTGTGAATCCATTCAAAATAATCCACATAAGGCAACCGAGCAAAGACGAATAAAATTCCTTGGACGCAGGGATGTACCGTCTATAAAGTTTTCCTTAAAAACAAAAACAAAACAAAACGAAGACTCGTCTAAGTGGACGTGGACGTGTAATGTGCGTACAACAATACCACAAACCCATGGACGAGTCTAACCAGCATAACAATCCAATATTTGGACGAGAACATGTTGGGACGATTTAGAAATGGTTAAATTAATAATCCAAGGTATATCCGTCAAAGGTCAAGACGAGATAAAACCTAGGAAGACTCGTCGAAGTCATGGACGTGTAATGTATGTGCAACAACACCACGAGCCCATGAACGAGTCTTACCAGCATAACAATCCACTACATGGACGAGAAAATGTTGGACGATTTTGAGATGGTTGAAATAATAATCATGCAGAACTTGAATAACAAATAGAACTCGCAAAGACACGTCATTCGTGGACGAGTTATACTATTAAGAATAATATTAAGTTCGTTCATAAAGTCAAGACGAGATAAATGGACGAACCACAGTGCCATAAACGTAATATGGACGATATTAACAAATTTAAAACATGTGACAAAATGAATTGAAGACATTCATTCATTTAAAGGGTGGACGACCAACGCCCAAAAACCCTTAAAAGTGTGATGTAATTGATTACATAAAGCTTGTTCATAAGCTTGGATGAGATGATTGTACTTGAATAAATTTAAAGAAAAGAGAGAAAAAGGAAGCAAAGCCCAAAACAACGGGCACTTCAAATAAATTAGAATGAAAAATTCCTAAAGTTAGATTCAATTGGATAAACCACTGGGGGCATTGCCCCCAGACTTGGGATCGTCCTGGGTCACCTCATTGTTGGCATCGTCCATCACATTGACGTCCTCAGAACTTGTTTGCAAGAGGGAGCTTTCTGTGGCAAGAGGAAGCTTGAAGGAATCAAAGTCTAAGTCTGGGAAGACGTCCTTGGCGTCAGCACGGAAGTCCTCGTAACCAGCTGCATAGTGGCTGTCTAGACGATTCTTGTACTCGTCATACTTCTTGAAGGCTGCAACGGCTTCCTCACGTGCTTTTTCCAAGGACGAGGCAAACTCAGCAACTCGTCCTTCCAGGTGAGCAATGCGAGTATCTTTCTCAATAACATCAGCTCTAAGCTCCTCTGCCTCGTCCTTCAGCTTCGTCTCACTCACTTGCAAACGATTAAGGTCCTCAGTCAACCTAATCACCTCCCCCTTTTTCAACAAAACCTCAGTGGTCAGCTCCTGGGCTTTCTCCTTAGCCGTCTTAGCTTCCTCAGCAAGTTCCTTAGCCTGGCTGTTAGCTGTGTAAAACTTGGACATAGCCTGTGCATGGACGGAGAGAAGTTAGAATTTTTACTCAAAATTTGAATATGCTCAAGGACGAGTAAAATTGCTTACCTTGAAGAGGTCGTGAATGGCAGAACGCTCAAAATCTTTCACTGACATGTTATAGCACGAGTTCACCTCGTTGTCAGAAATGATTCCTTTGAACGTCCTCCAAGCATAACCCTCGTCCAGCACCAGGTTAGGAGGTCGCTCAGACGACTCGGAAGGATGAGGCCTGCGAGGAGTCTTGGTCGGGGGAGTAGGATTAGTCTGGACTGGTGGAATGACTTGGACGGGCACAACGTCGTCCAAAGGATCGTCCAAGTTGACCGTTGGGGATGAGAACTTGGGAACCTTAGGAAGAGGAGTCGTACTTGGCTTTGGTCTCTTGGAACCTCGACGACTTGGGAGGTCACCAAGGTCCACCGAACTTGAAATAGGTTTGGACTTCCTCTTCCCTCCAGGGACGGCGCTCCTCTGGACGACTGGAGGGACGTTAACCTCTTCGTCCCCACTGGTCATATTTTTCTCCCTATTTTCTCTCATTGTAGACATTCCTACAACAAAGAGAGTTAAACAATGATGTACTAAGAAAAACCATACATAATATGAGAAGAGAAGGACGACACTTACTTCGACGAGTTTTCTCTTCGTGTGCAAGATTCTCAACGGAAGGCACTGGTCCCAGACTCCACGAGGCTAGACTACTGAAAGTAACTAGGTCGTGGAAGGTTCTACCAGGGAAGGCACGAGCTTTGTCAATACGGTCCAAATGGAACTTGTCTAACCTAGGACGAACAACAGCTGCACATGTAGACGAAAAGGGTTAGACGACAAAAAGATGAGAATATATGAACAAAAAGAAAAGAAGACGAAATGAAGAAACATACCCTCAGGACGAAGACGACCTAGAGGGGTGGTAAAAGGTGGAAAGGGGGCATTAGCCACGTCAATTGGGTCCCCAGCCCAATTTCCAGAAATAATAAAAACTCTGTTTTCCAAAGCCTGTCAGACGAGCTACGACCCTCAATCAAACTATAAGGGGAGCCTCTGGACGAGAACTGGTAAAAACCAGCAGACTTCTTGATTTCTGAGGGTTTATAACAGTAAAGGAACTCGTCCACTGTGATAGGACGGTCCCCTTCCAACGCCTCACGCCATAACACTTGCATGGCAACTATTGTCCTCCATCCATTGGGGTTGAGCTGGTTAGGTCCAATACCCAACCTATGAAGAAGACCTCTACAAAAGGAATTCAAAGGAAACCTAAGGCCAGCTAAAAGGTAAGATGTGTACACCCCCAAACCAGAAGAAGGAGAACAACACCATTCACCTTCCTTGGGAAGACGAGGTTGGAACTCCCTAGGTATCTGGTATCTATCTACAAGGGTTTTCAACTTAATAGCGTCTAAAGTGGACGCTACTTCAGGAGCACAGCTATAGATTACATTCTCCTCCTCCTCCTCCTCGTCCAGAGAAGGGCTCATTGGTTCTCTGGACGAGCTAGTCCCTGCCCCAGAGGCCTTCCTACGTTGCTGTTCCTGGAATTCTTCTAAAGGAATACCAGGGACCCCAGACAAGTAAGGCTCGTCTGAGGAAGTGCTGCTATAGCTGGTACTTCCCTCACCACTCTCATAACTCCCTACCGAAACGTCCTGATACTCGTCTATCTCTTTCTCTAAACTACTGTTAGATGACGACATGACAAATGAAGGATTAAAAAACCTAAAGGAAAAAGGAATACCTGACTGATCTAGGACGAGTGCAAGACGAGACTCTTGGACGAGATAGCAGAAGAGATTATGAAAAAGGTGAGGGGTAAGGATGGGAATATGCCTATTTATAGGCCCCAGAAGGGGGGGTCAGCGAAGCGACGCCCACCATTCAAAAGACGACACGTGGCAATTCCTTTGGGAAGAGTACTCGACGAAGCAGGACAACCAATGACATATTTACACGTGGCCCTAAAAAAAAAAAAAAAAAAAAAAAAAAAAAAAGAAGTAGAAGAGAAAAAGACGTCCAACCAATGACGACCTTGGACGACCCCTAGACAAGGGGGCAACTGATGAGATTGGCGAAATGACCATCTCCTGATCGTCCATAGGGGTGACCATCTCCTGATCGTCCATAGGGGTCGTCCATGAAGTAGTTTGAAAAAATCAAGTCCACCTTCCATGAAGGGAGGAGCCGTCCATAAATGAAGCACTGACATAGACGAAGTGTACGGACGACCATATGACCCTTAGAAACTTTTGAGGTACAACTTCTACATGCCCAAGCGCAGAGTTCAGGAGAAAGAATCAGACCCGTGGATGTCGCCGCAATTACCTCAAACGCTTAACTCCCTTCAGCGGTTAATAAACTTTCATAGCCGTTGAAGAAGTTATGTCAATGTCCACAAACCTTGGAGCAGTTATAAAGCGAATAACCGCTCTGAGGCTCACTATATAAAGACCGGCCTACTCCAAATGAAAGTAAGTTTTTGAATAACGTCGCTTCCCTCCAAGTCTGAACATTATTTTCTAAGGAACTGACTTCACCATCGGAGGAGTTTTGGCCGGTCAACCCCGGTCACCCTTTGATTGTCTTCTTCCTTACAGGTCATTGCAAACACTGATCGCCACCGAAGCCGGAGCATTCAGCCTACTGATTCTCTACATCATCAGTTTTTTTTTTCCAATATGAAATTTTCATGACCTTCGTGTAGCTGTTGATATCTACATTGGCTTTACAAAAGATACTTATGCAAATGATCGTCACCGAAGCCGGAGCATTCAGCCTACTGATTCTCTACATCATCAGTTTTTTTTTTCCAATATGAAATTTTCATGACCTTCGTGTAGCTGTTGATATCTACATTGGCTTTACAAAAGATACTTATGCAAATGATCGTCACCGCCCATTTAATGATCTCTTTCTTCAATAAATTGGAATCCTTTGTTATTGAGTATTTGTTTAAGGGCATAATCCTATCTGGACTTGATCTTTTGGTTTTAGTATGTTTGATCTTTTTAGAATATTTCTATGGATCTAAACTCTAACCGTCTAACAATGAAAAAAAAATAAAAGAGAATAAAAAATAGTCAAAGAAAGTAAAACCCCAAAAAAGAAGCATTTGATAAAGTTTAAAGATGTAAGCGCAATTTTATATTTATCTCGTTTAGTAATTCTTTTGTAGAGTAATACTTATTAAATAAAATATACGAGCATGTTATGATTATTGCAATACATTACTTCATAATATTTGTATATTTTTCATTTTTAACAATCTTATGTGTAAAGTTTTGACAATTTATCATTAGAAATGTTTAAACTACATTTTTTTTTTTATCTAAACATATTAATATTTGATCTAAAAGTTTTCTATGCTTTTTATTTTTTATTTTAATTGAGAATCTTTGGGTTATTGGATAAGAATTATGGATTTTAACTAAATTTCTTAGATCAAAGGATAGTGTGGGATTAAGGGGTTTGAGGTTTTTTGACGAGTATTGTAACAGGTTGCTAAAGTAGACACCTATTAAACAATAAGTTTGGGGATATAGATTTTTTTTTTTAATGTACTAAATTCATATTTTGCAGATTTTATTTTTAAGTTAGATAAAGAGATGCATATTTTGGGGAACAGATTCAATTCTAGGTGCATTAACAATTCTTGTTAATTTATAATGACTTTTTTTTAATTATTATTTTTTTCCATAAGTTTTTTTTATGCATTTTAAATAATACTAATAATTAGGGTAAACTATGTATTTAGTCTCTATTCTTTACGCATATTTTGATTTGGCCCTTAACTTTTCAATTGTGTCAATTTGGTCCCTAACCTTTTAGTATCGTTAATTCGGTCCTTAACATTTTAGTGCTGTGTCAATTTAGTTTTTGCTATTATCTTTTAGATGAAAACTGCTGACGTGACTAATGACCAAAATAAAAAATTAATTTCTATTGTTGTAGCAATAAACTAATTTTTTATCTTAGCCATTAGCCACATCAATATTTTACTAATTCTCATCTGAGTTCACTACTAATATCACCTTTTTATTTATCAATAACTACTTAATATATTAATTGTTTATATAAAATATTATAAAATAATTTGTAATTTTAGCAATTTCTTAAGTTGTAAACTGCAATCTTAAAAAAAAAAAAAATCATAAATTGCATGAACGACCCGATTAAGACACGTGTTTGCCGAAAGTACGCCCATTTATAATTGAAACAAAAGAGCTTTCACAATCATTTTTATCACGACTAGTTGATTGTTGATACATGTGCCCCACGATCCATTTCTACGAAAAAGTGACCCTACTCAATTTTGTGAAACTACCAACTGTTTTCTTTTACTTTGGCAGCAAAACTCTTAAAATTGACTTTTGGACAACACGGCATTGGATTGGATACGGAGGAAAATTAGGATTTATTTCCAACTTTCAAATCTCAACTCTCTTAATCGGGGAAAAAAAAAGAGGGTAAATTCCAAAAAACTACCCTGAGATTTGGGAAAATACCGCTAAGGTCCAAAACATTTCAAAATTGACCATTTAGGTCCCTAAAAGACATATCAGCCCTTATCACCCTTAACACCATTCTCCCTCTGTCAATTTTTTTCCTTCACACAGAACTCTCTCTAGGCTCTTCTCTCTAGTTCCTCTCCCTCTTTCAATCCCAGCCAAAGCCACAAAAAAAAAAAAAAAAAAAAAACCAATCACTGCCTTGATCAACCTGATGAGCCCCTTGTCGTCACACTGGATCCCACCCCCACCACAATCTGTCTCCAAGTCACAGATCAGATGGTCGAGATCTTCCACCATTCTGTTCCTGGCGAGAGCGGTGGCCACGTCGGCATAGAGGGACAAGTCCGGATTGTTGTATTCAGATCGAACGGCGGAGAAGGCGTGAAAAGCGAGGGCGTAGTGGTCTTGGCATAGGAGCTCGCGTAGTGTAGCGAGGAGGTCAGATTTGAGGAGGCGAGAGAGGATGAGGGAGTAATCGGGTGTGGCGGAGGAGGACTTGTGAGCTTGCGTGAGGGTTTGGATGGCGTTGATGGCTATTCAAATCTTACCCCAAATCCCACCGTGTGTGACCCCAGCTTGAATAATCAGTGGATTTTTGTGTTGTTTCTTGTTTTGGAGCTATTTTTGGATCTGGGTTTTTGATTTTACATCTTATTTTTGGCTTTTGAGTGTGCAAATGATTAATCTTTGAATTGTCTCAAATGGGTTTTCTTCTTTTCTTCAAAGGGTTTCTATATTTTTTTGGCTTTGAGTTTTATGGTAAGATCTGGATTTTTTTGTTATGGCATTGGCTGGGATTGAAAGAGGGAGAGGAACAAGAAAGAAGAGACTAGAGAGAATTCTGAGTGAGGTAAAGAAAAATAACGGAGTGTTTAACGGTGTTAAGGGTATCAGGGACTAATATGTCTTTTAGGGACCTAAATGGTCAATTTTGAAATGTTTTGGACCTTAGCGGTATTTCCTCAAACCTCAAGGTAGTTTTTTGGAATTTATCCAAAAAAAAAAAAAATTCCAACTTTCTCTTTGGTCATTTCCCCCTCGTTTTTGCTTCACAAGAGTGTGAACATTAACCATGATATTCAACCATCCTTTTTTATATAGAAGCCTAGCTGAGAATTGAGAATTGTAAATAATACGGAAACCATTTATTATTTAAAAAATAAATATTACTTTATGACCCATTAATAAACCATGTATTCTTTTAATTATAACGCATTAATTAAATTTTAATGAAAAAAGTTAACATATGTCCTTAGGGTAATAGTTAATAATCTATTTAAAAAAAGTTTTTATGAAAAAAAAAGTTAATTAATATTTTGACAAAATTTTCCTAAAATGAATTATTAACCAATACCTTAAAGACACTCGTTAATATAATCTAATTTTGATTAACATTATGATTTGTATGAGTCGTATATTTTTTTTATGATATATTAATGATTTCCAACATACATTTGTTCTAGAAGGACCACCGTCCAGGTCCACAAAGAAAACACAATACGTAACTTTTTTCTAAAAGAATAGTACATCACTATTGGTGGTAACCCAACAGTGCATCACTATTGCAACTATGTTCTTTGGAACACAAGTTAGACACTAAAATAGAATTATAGTGGCTGTTTGGTTCACTTGTTTCCATAACTCAATTCTCAGTTTTCATAACTCATAACTCAAAAATGGTGAGACCCATAGCGAGAAGTTCGTTTAGAAGCACCATAACTCTGTTTCCATCACTCAATTTTCTGATTTTTGAATTGTGAGTTATGGAAACTGAAAACACATTTTAGCTATTTTCAGTTTCTATAACTCATAACTTAATGACATTTTTGTAATTAAACACACATAGGGGACCCACTCAGCCGCAATTTTTGACCAATCAACCTTTTTTTTTTTTTTTTTTTTCCTTTTCTTCTCATCTAGTTCGTCTTCTTCCTTTTTTTTTTTTTTCCCCCTTTCTTCTGATCTCGTCTTCTTCGTTCTTCCTTCTTCTTTTTTTTACTTTTCTTCTAATCCAGTTTGTCTTCTTCCTTCTTCTTTTTTTCCCCTTTCTTCTGATCTCGTCTTCTTCGTTCTTCCTTTTTTTTTTTTTTTTTTTTTTTTCCTTTCTTCTGGTCTCGTCTTCTTCCTTCTTCGTTCTTCCTTCTTCCTTTTTTTTTTTTTTTTTTTTTTTCCTTTCTTCTTTCACTGGGTCGGGTGATCTGAGTTTCTTCTTCTTTTTTTCCTTTCTTCTTTCTCGGGTGATCTGGGTACTGGGAAAAAGAAAAAAAAAATGTACTAGTGACAGGTATGGAACCCACAAATAGTGTGAAAATATTGAGTGATGGTAATTGAGTGATGATGCCGTTTGGATGTGATATTTTAAAGTGATGAGTGATGAGTGACGAAAATTGAGTGAAGAAAAAAGAGAACCAAACAGGCCCTAATCAACTACAAGTTTAGCTAAAAAAGATGTAATAAACAATATGGGTCTCCGTGATATCATCACATACGTACGTGATGATATCAGTGTTTAGTTCATTATCTTCTTCTTCCAAAAAATAATAATAATAACAATAACAAAACAAAATTGCTGAGCTATGCAGATTGCAGAGATGCAATGCTGGAATATAATTTAGTTATCAAAATAAGTAACTCCCATTATTTTTCGAGTGCAGAGTACTGTTTTGAATTGAAAAGTAGCTCATAGACATTATTATTTATGTCAAAGTCAATAATTTAGTTATGAAAATAGTGATGACTTTCCATAAAATAAAATAGTAATAGAACAAATAAAAGTCCCAAGAATTTCAAAATACAATTATATTTTTATTTAGCTAAGTTTTGAAGTAATTAAATAAACAAGTTTATATAAACGAGTAATTATTCAATCCTCATGAAACAATACCCTCTTACAAAAATGGTGGACTCCATTTGTGTAAAAGGTGGAATAATTGATCTCGAAATATTAAATAACTTATTAATTAAAATTATACCCGTCAAATTGAAAGTTTATAAAATCGTGATGATAAAAAATAACCATCATCAAACGGATATTATTAATTAAAACTTGATCATAATTATTAAAAATAAAAGTGATCTTGAATAGACTTATAGTAATCGAATAATGGTATCTTTGGATGAACGAAAGTTTGAGCAGCCGCCCAAACCCATCCATAACATTATAGATTATGGTAAAAAAGTTGACATATTTATTAATTATGGGCACCCTGTCCCTCCCAATATTCGCGCTACGAAATACCAATGCAATATCTTCTCCCAAGTCCAACCACCCACTCGACAGCTTTGCCCTTTTATTGTCTTGATAACCCTTGTTATATGAAAGTGGTTTACAATTGGAGGTCAGAAAGGTAATTTTGAATAAATATGTTCTCACTTTATTTGACATATCTAAACTTTATATAAGCCAATAACAAAAGTAGGGTTTGATGATGAATAAATATACCCATGCGATTGGTGGCCTAGTGGCTAGGACCTTAGGCCAACAAGAATTCGCTCGTGGAGTGTCTTCAATTCGACCTTTTTGCTAACGTTGATGCTTTTTGAATAAATTTAAAATAATCTTATATATCATTTTCTAAAGTATCATTTTTTTTTTCTTGAGAACTTGTACTATTTTTAAGTAAAATAACTCAATGAAAATAAGCTATCCCAAGGTCTATGTCAAAGAGAATATTAAAGTAAATAAGTTTACTATACAAATGATCTTGTAGCTCATTCATATTACTCAATTCTCCTTATTCAGTTATTCCTGTGGAGAGCTTTGTCCAAATGCACCCACACCCACTTCTTGTAAGGGAAGAAAATAAAAGAGTAGGTGGTATTATTTAATTCTCTCGAAATCAAGAACTTGAGGTTCAAATTTCTTTTCCCATCACGTAGTAAGTTGTAGTAAGTTAAAAAAAAAAAAAAAGTAAATAAAAACTTAAACTTGGTGGTGTAGTTTAATTACTTCTTTCAAAACACTTGTGTTTTCCTTCCCCTTGGTGTAAGCAAAACAAGCGGTCCCCAACTTGTAGTATTAAAAATTAAAAATAAAAATGCCCTCCTGTAGATGTCTTTAGAGGGAAAAGAAACTTTAACTTTTAAACAAGAATGAATATATTTTGACATTTTAGTCACAAAAACTTTGTAAAAAGAAGTGGCATCTTTTTTCAACTCCAAAGGACCAAAGTGATGACATTGAAATTGAATTTCTACCTTTTCAACATATAAATTGGTTTTGTAAGGGATAAAAACTATAACTTTTATCCAAGATTTGTATGTTAATTAGTGCAATAATAATTAAATTGCTAACGAAACATTGGTTTGGTACACAAGAATGAAATTGAATTTCTACCTTTTCAACACACAAGTTGGGTTTTGTAAAGGAAAAAAAAACAATAACTTCTATCCAAGATTTGTATGTAGGTTTCTCCAAAAAAAAAAAAAATTATATTAATTAGCATAATACTAATAATTAAATTACTAACAAACCTTTGGTTTGGTACACAATAATGAATATATATATATATATATATATATATCTAAACAATAATGAATATATTTGGAGCTTACGAAAAAAGTTTTGGTTTGGTACACAATAATGAATATATGTTTTTTTTTTTTTTTTTTGCTAAACCATAATGAATATATTTTCCCCCTTAAAAAAAATAATGAATATATTTGGAGTTTACGAAAAACGTTTTCAAAATAGGTGGCACCTAATATTTTCGAGTCCATGAACCAAAGGTCTCACTTTAATTGAATATTTACATTAATTTCAACATGTGAATTTCCGCGCCAGTTCCCACATACGTACGAAGCACTATAGGATATTGTGATGTGAATAAACTTCAATAAAAGCCACTTCTATGTCCACTATATATCTTATTTATAAAAGTGCCTATGGCCTTGTAGTGTTTTGTCACTGTGCATCTAACGTTTTTCACTGTTCATCTACAGTGTAATTTTGGTGAATCCTTCTATTTTTTCTTTTTGTGAAGCCAAAACGGTTCGTTTGGCTGAAATGTGAAAACCAAAAAAAAAAAAAGAAAAAAAAAAGAAGAAGGCAGAGATAGAGGGCGAGAGGGCTAGATTCTAGAACTCTCTCTGCCTCTCAACCTCTATTTTTTCTCTCTTTTTCAATGTCTAGAGAATTTTTAGAACGAGAGAGCAAGCCATGGTTGCTGATGGCTTTTTTTGGATGTCTGAGTAGAGCAAAGGGAGATGGGTAGATCGGAGTGAGGGAAGGCTTTGAGTTGTAAGGTATGATCTTTTGCTTTCTTCCTTTTTGCTTCTATATACTTTGCTTTTCTTTCTTTCTTTCTTTCTTTCTTCCATATTTTTTATGTGTTATGGGTAGGTGTGGAAATGTTTCTCAAAAAAGCACAAACTCTGTGACTCACTGTTTACTTATCTTCTTTTTCTCTCTCTTTACAAACAAAGATTCAGAGAAGAAGAAGAAGAAGAAGAAGAAGAAGAAGAAGTGGAGCTCAAACGCTGTTTGTGATATCTGGGGATTGGTGGATGTGCAAGAGATAGACGATTGCAGGTTTGAAACCTCTTTTTATTTACTTATTTTTTGGTTTTTGGTACTACAAAATCATGGTTTCTGGGAAAATTAAGGACTATTGGAATTAAACAGAAGGAAATTGAGGATTTTTGGTTTTTGTCTAATTTGAGTTTTTGTATGAAAGTTTGATTTTTTACTCGGATGGGTTAGAATATTTTGTGTTATATGTGATTATATGAATGAAAGTTTGGATTTTTTTTTTTTTTTTTTAGTCTGATTGGTTGAATTTGTGTTGTGTTTGCTATATGTAGGTGTTCTTTGAATTTATCTTTGTGCATGGGATTCACAGTTTGGACTTTTACTCAGATTAGATAATTTTGTGTGTTAATATCTGCTATTAGATGTGGAGCTCAAACGCTGTTTGTGATATCTGGGGATTGGTGGATGTGCAAGAGATAGACGATTGCAGGTTTGAAACCTCTTTTTATTTACTTATTTTTTGGTTTTTGGTACTACAAAATCATGGTTTCTGGGAAAATTAAGGACTATTGGAATTAAACAGAAGGAAATTGAGGATTTTTGGTTTTTGTCTAATTTGAGTTTTTGTATGAAAGTTTGATTTTTTACTCGGATGGGTTAGAATATTTTGTGTTATATGTGATTATATGAATGAAAGTTTGGATTTTTTTTTTTTTTTTTTAGTCTGATTGGTTGAATTTGTGTTGTTTTTGCTATATGTAGGTGTTCTTTGAATTTATCTTTGTGCATGGGGTTCACAGTTTGGACTTTTACTCAGATTAGATAATTTTGTGTGTTAATATTTGCTATTAGATGTCCTTTTGTCATATCATGTATATAATTATGTATGCATATGAATGAAAGTTTGGGTTTTTTTTTTTTTTTTTTTTTTTTTTTTTACTAATATCCAATTAATTTGGTGTATGCAGGTGTTCTTTCTGCCGAGTAGGATTGGTTTTTCATAAATGAATCACTGTAATCTGTAATCTTCAGTAGAATGCCTTTTTGGTTGTTGAAGGTAAAGAGATTGGGGGCGTTATCTCTGATCTGAAAGGGGCCCTCTGGTTTGCCACAAGCTTCAATTAGTCGAGGTTTTGGCTAACAACCCACTATGGTCCTTGAGATGGCAATGTTATAAAAAAATTTGTGACCTATTCTTTATATTTTCATGGTTTTGTTGAATGTTATAGGCTTTTGAGGGTTTTAGATTTAAAGGTTTTTGTTTTTGTTCACACTCACTGTCAGAGGTTTGTGATTCCCTGCACCAGATTCCTAGGCTTCAACAGAGAAAGATTGAGTTGTAATTTGCATGTTTGCTTTTAATTCAAGTTTAAATACTTAAAACTTTTAATATATGAAGAACAGGCTTAGTTTATTTTTGTTTTGTGTATAACTAATTGTTTAGATTTTATTTGATATGACTAGGCATGACTTTATGTAATTGAACAATCATCTTGATTCAACCAATGGATGAATTACTGTTGTTTATACCCTTTATTCACCATCTTATTCCAATTAAGGGAGGACATTCCTTATAAGCACATCCTCATGTGCTTCCCTAGGCAATGTGGGATTCCATGAAATACAAGACCCCCTTTTGGGTTACTACAATCCACCCCCCTTACGAGCACATGCGTCCTCGCGTGTAAGGTCCACACTTTCGGCTAGAGCATGGCTCTAATACCATCTATCATGCCCCGCCCCTGTATGCATGATATTGTCCTCTTTAGGCGGCTCAAAGGCTCTCTTTGTAACGCCTCAAAATCATAAATAATAAAAGTCTATTCAATCAAAATAATCTATAAAAAAAATATTAAATAAAAGCAACCAGCAACCTAAAATCTCATCACAAATGTTAGAGCTCTAATTCACCAAAGATAAAACATCCTCAAAATAATTCTCCAGCACAATGTTTAATACCATAAAAATAATAATAAATCCCCAGTTCCACAAAATAATTTGTAACTGTTGTTTTCTAGGAATCTTTACTCCAATAATCCCTCTAATGTATCTGTAAGGGGAAATAAAGAGGGGGTGAGATAACTCAATAAGTGGAATTCACTAATATTGGGATGTGGGAACAAACCTTTCAAATAAATAATTCTTACAACAAATTCATAACTTGTAACTTACCAATATTTTATCATCAAATATTTCATATAAAAAAAATATCTTTTTATTATGAGCCATCATAATACATATACCAATACCATCATATAAATAATTTCTTAGACTTTTCTCGCGGTCAGCGTTTATGCCCCGTTGACAAGGTTGTAATGTCCCCTTTTCGAGACTGGAACCTCCTTTTCATCCCTTTTCTTAAGGATGGCTAATTTGGAACCTAAATGTGCACTCCATTGCTAAGGAGCTTCCTTTTTGGATTCTCAATAGTATACTCCCTTGCTATGGAGCTATTAAACGTGCATTGTCCCCTTTTTAGGACCATAGGAGCTATCAAATGTGCAAGGTCCCCTTTTTAGGACCATCCCTTGGTAAGGACTACCTACAGTATGATTATTCCTTGCTAAGAACAAAATACAATACTGAGCTTTTAATCACGACTTGCTATAGGTTTTCAAAACACATTCAATATGCTCACAAAGATAATCCATTCATAATTCTTAAAAATATAAAGATATATTCACACATACAAGTTTAAATAAATTCAGTTTGTCCCACAAGTTTTTCATAAAACGAATAGTCAATATGCACATCAAACATTTATAAAATATCAATATATATATATATATAGAATATCAACATATTTCTTTGATATAGAATATTTTAATAATCAATACTGTTTTGGGAAAACCCCCAAAATTAGTAAACACCACTTACCTTCTAGTTGCAAAAATAAAAGAAATCAACCACTCTTGAGTCAAAATAAATCAGTAGAATTAGGACCTAGCAACACCAAAAATAGGTCCATCAATACAAAATTTTCCCACTTAACAATCTGTTTTCATGCTTAAATAGTTTAATCTATCAACATTAAAGCCTACAGAGGTGTTTAGTTTCTTTGAAATACTCTTCAGCCATGTCAGATTTTGGGCTTACAATTACTGCTACATAATCATATCTTTTTGGCTCTACCTAATCAGATTTTACCTTAAAAATATTGCTGCATAATCAGATTTTTGGGCATAAACAGTTGTTGCATATTGCAGTGGCTTAGAGGTGATAATAAGTGTCACTAGAACGATGCAAAGGTAGGTATCTAATAACATAATGCAGCCTTCTTCCTTTAATATAATCCTAGATATGCATGAAAATTTAATACGGCAGAAAGATGGATATGTGATCAACCTAATTTACATCTTAGTTTATCAACCCAATGGCCCATAATTCACTTGATGCCGCCAAAACATAAAGAAATTGCTGGACATGTATTGAACAATGACAAGGTGTAGATACATGACAGATGGGTGGTGATATTTAGTGAGGCCATATATGGATATATAAAAAAACCATAAAGTAACCTTTTCCCTTTCACATGGTGACAAACTTGAATTGATAAGGTCTAAGCCTATTACTCTATTAGGTACAATTTCAAAGCCTATGGAGTACCCTTTCTCGACATACAGTCATATTGACCATTCCTAATCTATATAATAAAAATTATAGGAGTCCTTTCATGACAATTGCTAGCTATTGACTATGCAAACTTCTTAAATTTAAAGCATGAGAAAATCATACCTGTAGGTTTCCACGCACAGCCGCATAGAAGAAAAGAAAACCTTAATCATGTGTTGCAGCTAAAACAAAAGGAACTTTCTCAAGTACATACACGTGTAACTTAAAAGGTAAAAGGCTAGGGTTTTTTTTTTTTTTTTTTTTTTTTTTTAAGCTTATCAAGGTCCATATATTTACTTATGCCACCTCACTTGGGATTCATATTCCATAGTATTTATCTTATTTTTAATATCTTAGGGCCAAATCAATTAAATCCATTTAATTGTGGGTCTCCTTATCAATTTACGTATAAGAATGAAATTAGTATCAAAATTATGGGGTGTTACACTCTTAGTCCCTCAAGGTTTTGTTCTTCCCCTAGTTGCGCTAGGGAAAAGGCCTCATAAACAACAAGGGAGGCATTTCTTATAAGCACATCCTCATGTGCTTTCCTAGGCAATGTAGGATTCCATGAAATGCAAGACCCCCTTTTAGGTCACTACAACATGTATTTTGGGTAGTATACTTAAGCCCTGATCAAAATTACTGAATAGTGGAACTCACGACCAGACCATGACTTGAGTTGCCCTTAAGTTACACAAGTGTTGTAAAAAGGAGAGTTCTTTTTATTAGTATGCACAATCTACTCACAACTTGCTCCAAGAAGAAATTCTAATACCTTATTCTTGTCTTAAGCCAGCTAATCTTGTACCAAATCCAACCTATTCCAATTTGGAGGAACAACGTGCGAAAACCCTAGAAAAGTAGATTGAAGATTGTGAGAGAGCTTTGAGAGTGAAAACCTAGTCATTCCTTGTGAGAATCCATATCTTTTCCCCTCTCCTTCCCTCTTACCATGTTCATATCCTGAGAGGAGTTTTCTCAAGAATTCTATATTACCTTCGAGTGATATACCTTGAGTGATTGGTGTGTGGAACCACTAGAGTAGCAATATTGCAAATCCAAGATTTCTTGGTGACTAGCCTATTGACACTCAATTTAACACCCATAATTTAAACTTGGAAGATGATAAAATAACCATTCATCACACATTGTTGTGGTCGTTGAGATTCTAATGATCACAAAGATGTGTTTGGTTTCTAAATCAAACGGTCAGATAGAAAGTTATCACAAGATCAAATTTTAATGGTCTACATGCATTCATTTGGGTGAAACCTATCACACGTTATTAATTGAAATTAATTTTGATTAGTTAACTATTAAAATTAATTAAATTAATTTCTGTGATTGGTGGAATATTTATTAAAATGTGAGCGGTTGCATGGGAATAAAAGAAATAAGTTGATAATATTAAATTTGGACTAATAATTAGGTTTTTAGGGTAATTATCTCTAAAATAATTATTTTAAGGGTCTAATTATCAAGTTAAGATGAGTTTTATCAGGAATATAAGTCTAAGACAAGTCTAAATACAATACCCAACTCAGAAAAATGCTAAAAAGAGTCCAAAACGTGTAGGAAAAAAGAAATTGGAAGAGTCTATCAGGAGTGCCAATTGGCACATCAACAGTGTCAATTGGCACAAATTCCAAAACGTGTCCAGGTTCGTGTTTGATGATTTTCAAAACAACTTTAGCTTATTTTTTAAGCAGATACCACCTCTATAAATAGAGGAAACCACCCAAAATTCAGCACTCCTCTTCCCCTTAACATTAAGGAAACTCTAGAAGTTTTTTTTTTTTTTTGGTTTTTTTTTTTCAGGATATTCTTTTTTGTTAAGCGACAATTTGTTAGATCTTAGAGAGATTCATACTCTCTGATTTCTAAAGCAATTCCCTTCTGTAAGATTAATTCATGCATGAATAGTTTTGTATTGTTTAAAGTTTTTGTACGTTTTTAGACCCTTTAAAACACAACCAAATTAACCTAGTTATTTAGCCAAGTGTTTAACTTAGGTAAATTATGTAGTTCTAGGTTAACACATATAAATCATATCATGTAAAGTGCGGAAAATAAAGAACACAAGATATGATAACTCAGGAAAACCAAACCAGTAAAAAACCTAGGGAGGATTTGACTTAGCCATCCTCAAGGTAAAACAAAATTCACTATGAAAGAATTGAAATTTGTACAATAGCGACTTAGACCACTAACATCCTATTGCTACCTCAAGTAGAAAACTTACTACCGCGACCACGTGACAGCTCCGAGTCCACAGACTACTTCTTTCTTGAATTCACAGTAAGCACAAGCACTCCTGCTTGTATATCTTTAAGTTCTTGAATCTGCAACTGAATGATCACCAAGCTCTTGACATCAATCTTGAGTTTGGAAACCCTAAATGTATGTGAAGGCAAACACCTCTAAATCTTACAAAAAATTCACACACGTAGCATAAAGAACTCCTACAAAATGTGGCTAGGGTTTTCCCTTTTATACTTAGGGCAAAACATAAAATTCTACACGTCAAACTGGGCTTGGGCTGAGTTGGAAAATTTTGCAGAAAAGTCAATCTGCACGACTTTTGATTAGTCAAGTTTAATTCTCAATCGATCAAGCCAGGAAGATTTACACAGTAAATCCTGCAGAACACTCGATTCCAACTTTACATATAAATACACTTTGAGCAAGTCTAAACAAGACTAAAACGTTTTGATCATAGTTTGCAAACATTACAAAATGAAGTTCTAATACATTAGTTCCTAATTCCTTAGAACCTAACAAACTCCCCCTTTGGCAATCCGTGACAGAACACAAACTAAACAAAATGCTCAAAGTTTACATAAAAACAGCCTATTACAAAAACATAGCCCAACATAATAAATTCAACCTAACTACTATCTATCAGTTGCAAGTGTAGACAATAGCACGACTGAATCAACCTGTATATTCCTGTAACACTTAACATATGCATAACCGCATGTGTAGAAAGTACAAGTAAACTAATATGAAACCCAATATAAAAACAAAAGTAAATTCTAACTCTCCCCCTAAGTTAGATACATTAAAAGTTTTTATATTCTCTTCCTTTTAAAAACAATTTCAACTCCCCCTAAACAAAACATATTGGTATTTTCCACACATATTCCCACATTAAACATACTTGTATTTTCCACATTTTCAACTAAATCTCTCCCCCTTTTTGTCACGTATTGACAAACACAACTCAAACAAAGAGTAGAGTTACAGTAAACAGGAGAGAAAAAAGAGAACTAAGGGAACACAAAACAGTTCAACTCTATAGAAAATAAAGACAACTCCCCATATGAAGAGCAACAACTCTCTCTAAGAACAACAAAGGTTAAAAAAAGAATTTCTCCCCCTATAAAAATAGGAAAAACAAAACAAGTTTTGGAAAAAAAAAAAACAGTTTTATGGAAAATTGTTGACACCCCATTTTGCAATCCGCATTTAACCTCACATGGAGGGTAAAAGGGTAATTTCACCTTGAAAATATGCATCTCGATTCTGGTCACTAGATCCTTAATCTCATTTCACCAAAATGATCTCGATGTTGTAACGATTAAATCGACCGGTCATAAGCCCCAATCGGACCATCAGATTGAAAGTTATCATCAAATCAAGTTTTAATGGCCAAGATACACTATCACAAATTGAGTCCGACTATATGTGATTATGAACAATTAGTTCCAATTGATTCTAATTATAATCAATTTGAAATTAATGATGTGTCATAATTTGATTGGTTAGGACTACATTTTATGGTGAGGTTAATTAATTAGATAGATAAACATTAATTATTCAATGAGTAATTTGTGCAATTATCTTTTAATTAGGGTAAATTTGGAACTAATTAAGTCTGAAATGGGAGTGATTGGAGCCATTTAATGTTAATTGGAAGCTAATTTAGGACCTATTAATGTTAATTGTGCTGAAACCATTTTCTAACAAATGACCTCTGCTCACCATTTCATCAATATCTCTCAGAATATTTTGAATCTGTGAATGAGGTTAATTTTCCCAGAAACTAGACATCCGGGGCTTCAATTTGAGCACAAGAACGAGACAATTCCGATCAGAATTGAGTCAGATATGATTTTTCGAAGTTGGCTCTACAGGCTGTTACAACAGCTACGGGAAAACCAAATTTTGGCTTGCTCCTCACTCCTACCAATCTTTCCATTTAATGTACCAGATTTCCCCAAAGGCTAAAATGAAGTCTAGGTTCATGATTCTTTGTCAACCTTCATTAAATGGCCTTACATTCATATTTCCTCAACCACTACTATATAAACCCCCCCTCTCCTCCATTCAAAAGGACAACAAAAAACCCTCTCTCTTCTCTTCTCTTGAGTTCTAGGAAGTTGAATAGTCTTGTCATATCTTGAGTGAGACTCACTCTGCCTCTCCTAACTCTTCTTTTCCTCCACCCTTAGGACATCTACCAATAGTCTTATCCTCCACCGTATGGATATTGCATGAAGGTATAATCTCTTTCCTTAACTTGTTTTTGTGTTGGCATAATGAGAATTTAGGATTAAAGCATGATAGTAATAATTTAAATTCTCTTGAATATGTTTGAATGTTCTTAAATGTTCTTCACGTGTTCGTGGTTGTTCATCACATGTTCATGCATAAACACTAGTTTTGATCTTAAATTCACATAAAAAAAATATGAAAAACATGTTTGTTTCATAATTCTTTCAAATCCTGAATCTAGGTTATCACCATCCACACATATACACTAGAATTTATTTTTCAATCCAAATGCAATGCTTGATAAATTGAATTAGGATTTATCACATGCACACACTTTAAATTCAAATTGATTGATTGACATATTGGATGATGTGATATGAATGTTGGCCACCATAGTCTAGAAGACCGGTTTCACCGGGCAAGGTGGGTGCCTAATACCTTCCCACCTTGTAACATAGCCTCCGAACTTAGATCAAGGGTTAATAGATAAAATGCTTATCCATGTAATTTTCAATTTATAGATTGTAACTAGGAAACAAAGTCATGTACTTTATCTTAGATTGTATCTAGGATCAAAGCCATATAATTTCCTATGATCAATGTAAGTTCAATTTCAAATTAATAAAATGAGGAATTTTTCAATTATGGTTTTCTTATTTTTCCAATAATTAAATAAGTGGTGACTCCATTGTAAAACCCTTAATCTAAAGGGGAAAATATAACTGGTCGAACCTCCAATTTGAGAGGCAATAACACGACTCCACCCATTCATGTGGGTTTGGCCCAACATCACTTAAAAAAGGGGGGCCGGGGGCGCGGTCTCTCACAAAAATTTATGAGGTGGGGAAAATAAAGACACACAAACCAAACTTAAAAACTAAGTTGAGGATGTACAAAAAGAAAAATATTCTCTCTTTCAATAAATGCAAACTTGACACTAAGTGACCCATAAACAGTTGCATGAGTAGAGAAAATATTTGCACATTAATTATCTATCATATCTCTTAAAAAAAATATCTTTTGTAGTTCACACATAAAAAATAGCATATACTAAAATGTACAAAGGACTCAAAAATTAATCGATCAATTTTTAAATCAAGTTGAGTACCCAATTTAGCAAAGTGTATGCATGTTATGTGTGAAAAAAAATAAGAGATATAATTGCAAAACTGCAAGATGGAAAAAAGCGATGCAACTCATGTGAATCCTAACCATAAATGATGCCTGAAAAAAAAATTTGTTCAAAAACTTAGGAACTGAAAATTTTTCAGTTTCGATCTATCTATCATCGATCGAATACCAATCGAACCAGGCAGATTCAAACCAAAAATTTCATCGCAATTTTGATCAGTTGAGAGACAAATTCGATCGATCAAAATTCTAGAAAAAGAGATTTTTGAAAAACGTAGCAATTTTTTGCAAAAACTCCTCAAAGCACAGTGTTTCATGAATGAAATGCATGAGTATGAGATTAAAAGTTTTTCAAAAACACTTGAATTCAACCTAGACCTTCCAAAAACAAGTTTATCAACCAATTTGTTCTCAAAATTGAAACATTAAACACATTTTGCATTAAACTCTAGGAATTTTCAATCTTGGATGGCCAAAACAAAATCACACACAATAATATGTACAAAGTTTAGCAAAAAGTAACTTGTGTAGTGTGTACAACTAGCAAAAGCTTGAGATAAATGTGAAGTAATATGTGAATAGCAATCAAGCACAATTTCTTCAAAATTCATCACATTAATTTGAAAGAGACTATCACCTAAAGAGTTACATCACATAACTCTCACATCTCCTAGAATAAAAGCTTGCAATCATGTAAATTTCTTGAGTTGCCTCATAATATACACACCAATTTTATTTGAGTAGAAACTTATTAAAATAGCCAGGATAATGTACATACCAATTTTATTTGAATTTGAAGTTATTATAGCCCAATAATGTACACAGTAATTTTAGCATTTAATCTGAGGTTACACCTTATGTTCTTTTTGTGCACGTACTACACTATCTTGAGCACAAAATCTTATGATATGCACTAAGGTGTTCATGATTAGCTAGTAAACAGTGGTGAGATGGTTATTTATGCCTTTCTCAATAAGATCAAGTCCGACAATCAAAGGCATGTGACTTCAAGATCAAGACGAAGTGATCAAAAACTATAAATATCTTCCCACACAACATGCACTACAAAGCTCAAACTAGTAAAGTGCAATAAATAAGCTCATCCAAGCTAAACAAGGTACATATACATATTATGTAAAAATAAATTGGCCAACCTTGATTTCAAGTCCAAGAAAAATAATACAAAACACAAAAGTCTTTTTGGTTTAAAAAAATTTATGATCAAAATCAAAAAGCACACATTATGCTAAATGAACAATGCAAAGCTATGCATGATAGTGCTTAATTAAGCTATAGAGGGTACACAAACAAGAAATATCAATTTCTTAATTAACCCTGGAGTACATGTACAAACTAGTACATACACAAAATCAGAAATAGCTTAGCACCTATATAACACATACTATTCAAGTTTCTCCACAATGTCAAGCATGTTCTAAATTAGGAGAGAGATATTATAATTCATGTAATTCTCAAAACAAATAAAACAAGACACAAAATAAAATATATTTGTCTTTTTGAAAATTTTCAATGTTTTTGGATTTTTAAATAATCAAAACAACCTAAGAAAAGAAAACAACAAAAAACTAAAAGAAAACATGTCCACAATTAATTGAAAGAATTAAATCAAGGACAAGTAAACAACACTCACCTTAGAGAATCTTTCTCACCCATATAGCACGAGTCTTCGGCTTTGTAGGTGAAAGTCCATGAGATGTAGAGTGTATTTGAGGGGTTACACCAATCTTCTGAGATCCTGCAAATTCCTTTCATAAGCCATCAAGCTTAAATTTTTCAAAAGAATATGAAACAATTTGTATGGACTTATGGCAGGAGAAATATCATCACATATTCTAGATTGAAATACAGAATGCTTACATTTCAATTTATGACAACTAGAACGAATGTGACCAGAGACACCACAAAAGTGACAAACAAAAACAAATCTAGGAACATCAGTATTCCTAATAGCAAATCTAGTCTCAGATTTTGGTTTTTCCTCAACAAAGAACAATTTGGTCTAATATGACCAACAACACCATAAAGGTGACAAGTAGGCACAAAAACAAATTTATTATGCTTTCTAACAGTAGGTTTAGACATAGGTTTAGAAATTTCATAGTGCTTAATTAAGCTATAGAGGGTACACAAATAATAAATATCAATTTCTTAATTAACCCTTGAGTACATGTACAAAGTAGTACATACTCATACAAAATCAGAAATAGCTTAGCACTTATATAACACATACTATTCAAGTTTCTCCACAATGTCAAGCATGTTCTAAATTAATAGAGAGATATTATAACTCATGTAATCCTCAAAACAAATAAAACAAGACACAAAATAAAATATTTTTGTCTTTTTGAAATTTTTCAATGTTTTTGGATTTTTAAATAATCAAAACAACCTAAGAAAAGAAAACAACCAAAAACTAAAAGTAAATATGTCCACAATTAATTGAAAGAATTAAATCAAGGACAAGTAAGCAACACTCACTTTAGAGAATCTTTCTCACCCATATAGCACGAGTCTTCGGCTTTGTAGGTGAAAGTCCATGAGATGTAGAGTGTATTTGAGGGGTTACATCAATCTTCTGAGAATGACTGAAATCCTGTAAATTCCTTTCATAAGCCAAAAAGCTTAAATATTTCAAAAGAATATGAAACAATTTGTATGGACTTATGGCAGGAGAAATATCATCACATATCCTAAATTGAAATACAGAATGCTTAAATTTCAATTTATGACAACTAGGACGAATGTGACCAGAGACACCACAAAAGTGACAAACAGGAACAAATTTAAGAACATCAGTATTTCTAACAGCAAATCTAGTCTCAGATTTTGGTTTTTGCCTCAACAAAGAACAATTTGATCTAATATGACCAACAATGCCACAAAGGTGACAAGTAGGCGCAAAAACAAATTTATTATGCTTTCTAACAGTAGGTTTAGACATAGGTTAAGAAACTTCAGCGTTTACATCAAAACTTTTACTTTTGTCTAACCTAGCAAAATAAGTCTTTTCTTTATTATTCCTCTTGAAAGGAGGGATATAAACTTTCTCAGTTTTAGGCTTAAGAGAAACAGAAACACTTTTTTTATCAACAGCAAGCTTGGTACTAGTCAAATTTTCAATTTTAGCCTTAGATTCAGCTAACTCTTATTCCAAGCTTTTCATCTTCTCATCTTGAGAGGAAAATTGATTTCTCAAAAAGTCATTCCTTTTATTAGATTCATCTAATCTAATAACCAATTCCTTTTCACAGGCATCAATAAGATCTAGAGAAACAACAGTGTCCTTTTTATTTAAATCATCACAATAAAAAATAATAAGACACTTAAAATTATCCATGATAATAGAGATCAAGGATCAACTCTTAGATTAAAAGATCTACAACAGAAGAGCTACCCGCTCTAGTACCACTTGTACGTTTTTAGACCCCTTAAAACACAACCAGATTAACCTAGTTATTTAGCCAAGAGTTTAACTTAGGTAAATTATGCAGTTCTAGGTTAACACATATAAATCATATCATGTAAAGTGCGAAAAATAAAGAACACACGATATGATAACCAAGAAAAACCAAACTGCTAAAAAACTTGGGGAGGATTTGACTTAGCTATCCTCAGAGTAAAACAGAATTCACTATGAAAAAATTGAAGTTTATACAATAGCGACTTAGACCACTAACATCCTATTGCTACCTCGAGTAGAAAACTTACTACAACGACCACGTGACAACTTCGAGTCCACGGACTACTTCTTTCTTGAATTCACAGTAAGCACAAGCACTCCTGCTTGTATATCTTTAAGTTCTTGAATCTGCAACTAAATGATCACCAAGCTCATGACATCAATTTTGAGTTTGGAAACCCTAAGTGTATGTGAAGGCAAACACCTCTAGATCTCACAAAAGATTCACACACACAGCATTAAGAACTCCTACAAAACGTGGCTAGAGTTTTCCCTTTTATACTTAAGGCAAAACATAAAACCCTACACATCAAACTGGGCTTGGGCTAAGTTAGAAAATTCTGCAGAAAAGTCAATCTGCACGACTTTCGATCGGTCGAGTCTAATTCTCAATCGATCGAGACAGGCAGATTTACACAGTAAATCCTACAGAACGCTTGATTCCAACTTTACATATAAATACACTTTGAGCAAGTCTAAACAAGACTAAAACGTTTTGATCATGGTTTGCCAACATTACAAAATGAAGTTCTAATACATTAGTTCCTAATTCCTTAGAACTTAACAGTTTTATATCCCATGTGTTTCTTTATGCCATTCTTTACGTAATCATGTCTATGGTTCATTCATTGCATGCTTTCTTTTCCAAATCTTAGTTCATATGATAGGCCTAGGATTTTGTTTGTTGTTGATTCACATGTATAGATCTAAGGTTAAATCATTATTTGAAATGGTAGATTTGCAAGAAATTTCATGCATAAAAACATCTTTTCATATCACTACAAAAATAGATCTGAAATTATTTTGTATAAACATTTCTCTTATTTTCATCTCTACAAAAATAGATCTAAAATTCTTTTGTATAAAAACTTCTCTTATTTTCTATCTAAAAACAAATCTGAAATTCTTTGCATAAATATATCTTTTTTACATCTCTCAAAAACAGATCTAATATTTCATGCATAAATACATCTTTTTCATCTCTAAAAAAACAGATCTAAATTTTATTGAAAAACTCATTTTGTTTTATATCATAAAACTAGATCTGTATTTTTTATTTAAAATTCACAACTTTCATCAAAAAAATTAGATCTTAATTTTCTAATCGAGAACCTCATTAAACTTTTTGTTTGCATAAAACAAGGTTACAGATCTAAGATATTTGAACAGAATTTTAACCCTAGATCTAGGAAAATTAACATGGCTTTTTTTTTTTTTTTTTTGCATCTCATTAATTTGTTTCATATGGGTACTTGATTGTTTAGAGTCTAAAAGACCGAACTTTGTTTAAGCAGGATGGGTGTCTAATACCTTCCCATCTTGTAACTTAGCCCCTGAATCTAGATCATAGGTTTGTAGAATAGTCTTTATTGTTGTCAGATTGTAATTAGTAAACAAAGTTTTGTAATCTTTTTACTAGATTGTAAATTAGGACCAAAGCCATGTGTTATTTCTTTTGATCAAATGTAAGAGTTCAAATCAATAAAAAACTTATTATTATTCATGTTTTCTGTATTTTATAGTTTTCTTATTTTTGTAACTTAATAATAAGTGGCGACTCCACAAAACCCCAAAAAGAGGTACCGATACACTCTTTTTTGAGAGTTAGTCTCTTACATTACCATTGGTTGCTCAACACATGGACTTTGATAATAGGTGAAGAAATGACTCCGAGAAATTGGTTGGTAGTTGGAGCTTTTAGAGCTCTAATACTAGGGGATGTTTAGGCTTAAAGGGTTTTTATTCAATATTGTATTGCAACTATTCACCAGTGAAGATTCAGCGGTGATGCCGTATAAAGATTTTTTGTTGGAGGCTTCGGTTTCCTCTTTGAAAACACATTCCCGTGTTTTCTTGTAGGTTTCTTGTATTTATTTTGCACTTTATATTCATTTATATTTAGTTATTGCTATTTGAATATGCATGCAATGGAATTTGGTTAATCACTTATATTTGGCATTAATTGTTAGATTAAGTTAAAAATGGTTTAGCCTAAAAATTGGTAATTGGGGTCTAAATATACCTAGGGTGTTAGGTCTTTCACCTTCCATATTTAATTTTAATCAAAGTTTATTTTTTTGACACTTTGATAGTTACAACAAGAAATGAAGATTTGAACCCTAGTATCTGTTGGAGATACAAAAAGGTGCCAGTCAATTAAGATACAAGAAGTTATCAATTAGTTGAGATACAAGGCTTTTGGCTATTTAAAGATTAAACTAGTTTTTTTTTTTTTTTTTTGGGATAATTTGATAGTTGAGAGTGGAAGGATTTAATCATTTAAATCATATTGGAGACATCAAGAAGTACCAATCAATTGAGCACAAGACTTTGATAATTATAAACCTAATTTAATTCTATGCATTAGATGCCAACTAAAGTCAAGTCAAGTAATACGATAGTCATAAACTATTTTACAATATCAATATATATATATATATATATATTTACACACAGACCTCATGCAAGAGAGCATGAGGTTCTGCCATGTGACGCACTCTATGAAGAGAATTGAGATACCCTTAAGCCATATTAGAGATAAGAACAAATTTAAAAGTAGAGACTCTTTATTTCCTTTGGTTCAATGGTTCAAGACTAATTTTTGCTACATTTCGTATTCAATGTTTTAAGACTACTAGTATTTTATTTGGTTCAATATTTCAAGACCTTCCATCTTTCACACACACAAAAGAACTCTTTGCATTTCCATTCATCCTTTTCACTTTTACTCCCTTATATACATATGTCCATAGCCTAACATATCATCCTGTCTCAAATACACTTAGACAAAAAATGATGTCATTTAGCTTCCACCTTTCAATGACACCTATATAACTCAAACGTTGTAGTATTATTTGATTGTAACCCGTATGAGTAGGCTATGACCAAGGAAGGGGGCTTGTGTTTTTTATTCAGTGACGATAGCTTACGATTTTGATGTTGAAGCCAAACATTGTAGATTTTGTGAAGGTTATGATTTGCCTGGAGTCTTTGAGTGTTTGAGATTTTGGTTTGGGAAAGTTATAAATATATTTTATTTTAGAACTAAAGAAAAGAAAAAAGAAACCTTCTAATTTATTATTTATGAAGTTAGCTTCTTCTTTTTTTTTAAAAAAAAATTGTATTAGAATTCATAATTTGTAGGTTTCTTTGTATGTAGTTATAGTGGTAAAAACAAAAATTGATGGTGACTTAAAAGTATTTTTCGCTTTTTTTTAATAGATGCAGAAGCCTAACTAAAGTCAATTGAATATTGATAAATGAATGTGCTTTTAGCAAATTTCTCTTTATTTAATCACGTTTTTTTTTTGTTTAATCACGTTTTCTTTATGTTGATACTTACAAATGATTTCCTTAATTCCATTGAGATAATTAATTGGGTGCTTATGATCAAGGTCTCCATATTTGATTGTGAGAACAGAGTGATTGAGAAAGTATTTGGTAGGTTACTTAAATTTATGTAATTTTAGGATATAAAAGTATTTTATATTTTAAATTCTTATTTCTAGATTTTAAAATCATTTAATTAGTTTAAAATATAAAATCTACTTTAAACGGTAAATATTATAATATATTATAATCTTACAATGTTATACAATTTTTAAAAATAAATTATGAAAAATAAAATCAAGGTTCAAAGTATTTAACAAAATAAGTATTAAGTATTATATGTAAATTTTAATATACATAAAAATAATTTTAAATGAAATTATAAAGTAGCCTGCGCATTGGGCGGGAAATCTAGTTTTTTACAAATTGTTGATATAGCTAATTCTTAGTGATTCTCATCTAAGTTCATTACTAAATTTACTTTTTTATTTACCAATAATCACATTAATAGTTTGTAAAAAATATTGTAAAATAATTTGTAACTCTAACATTTTTCAAGTTGAAAATTGCAGTCTTGTCAAAAAAATAATCATAAATTGCAAGAACTATTCAATTAAGACACGTGGGTTTGCCAAAAGTACGGCTCTAGTAGAGGCAATTAGATTAGCGTCCCTCTTTCCATTGATAATTGAAACAAAAGAGCTTTCGCTATCATGAATCACGACTTGTTGGTTTTTGCTACATGTGCCCCATGAGTCCATGACCCATTACTGCAAAAAAGTGATCCAACTCAATGTTGTGAAACTACCAACTGCTTTCTTTTAATTTGGCAGAAAAAGTCTCAAAATTAATTTTTGGACTGGACGGCATTGGATACGGAGAAAAAAAAATCCAACTTTCTCTTTGGTCATTTCCCCCGCATGTTTGCTTGACAAGAATGTGAACCTGGACCATGATATTCAACTATCCTTTTTATCTAAAAGCCTAGCTGAGAATTGCAAAAAAATACGGAAACCATTTATTCTTTTAATAAATAAATATTACTATATGACCCTTTAATTAAATTTCAATTGACCTTATGATTTATAAGAGTCGCATCTTTATTTATAATATATTAATGATGCTCAACCATACTTGGGTTCTAGAAGGTCCAGGTCCACAAAGAAAACACAATACGTAACTTTTTCCTAAAAGAATGGTACATCACTGTTGCAACTATGTTCTTGGAACACAAGTTAGACACTTAGATAGAATTATAGTAATCAACAATAAGTTTAGCTAAAACAGATGTAATAAACAATAAGGGTCTCCTCTTTATTATTTTTAAATTCTACGCTTCCTTAGCCTAAGCCTGAAGTCAAAATAGGTACTCTCTATTTCGTATGTGATGATATCACTGCCTAGTTCATTACTTTCTTCTCCCATAAAAATAAAAAATAAAATAAAAAAAGAAAGAAAGAATACTGCTGAGCAATGCAGAGATGCTGCAGCCTGTCAGCAATATATGGTGCAGGCTCATCCATCTTTATGTTCCAGAAACAAGTTGTGAATATGTTTAGAGTTTACGAAAAATTATGTAAAAAGAATTGGCATCTTTTTTTCAAGTCAAAAGACCAAAGTGACATTGAAATTGAACTTCTACCTTTTCAACATAAAAGTTAGGTATTGTAAGGGAAAAAAAAAAAATATCCAAGATTTGTATGTTAATTAGCGTAATACTAATAATTAAATTGCTTACAAATCTTTGGTTTGGTACACAAGAATGAATATATTTGGAGTGTAAGAAAAACGTTGTCAAAATAAGTGGCATCTTAATTTTCAAGTCCATGGACCAAAGGTGGCACTTGAATTGAATGTCTACCTTTCAAACTATGAGTTTCCGCGCCACGTACGTACGAAGCATCATAGGATATTGTGATGTGAATGCACTTCAACAAAAGCCGCCTCTAAAAAACATACACACTTCCATGTCCTCACTCTATATATATGTCACCAATAATGTTGCTTCATATTCATTGTTGGGACAAGTTCCAAACCAACATACAGAGAAAAAAAAGCATAGAGAGTTTGATCATCTGTTTTTTGTTTAATTCACTTCTATATTAAGAAAACAAAAACTCTTTCTGGGTTTTGGTGGGTTTTTGCAGTTATTGCAGCAGGACTAGTCTATGGTTTTAGCCATAAATTTTGAACATTTACACACATTGAATTGAATTCTGAAGAAATATATATATTTCTGGGGGGACTTGGTGGGTTTTAGCTGTTGGTTGTAATGGAAGGGGGTGACATTTACAAGGCTAGTAGTAGTTTAGGAGTGAATAGTTCTTCCCTATGGAGGAACAACTCTGTGGAAGTTTTCAACAGGTCTTCACGTGAAGAAGACGATGAAGAAGCTCTCAAATGGGCTGCCCTTGAAAAGCTTCCTACGTTTGATCGTCTAAGAAAAGGTATATTAACTACCTCAAAAGGTGAGGCTAATGAAATCAATATAGAAAGTCTTGGATTTGAAGAAAGGAAGCAATTGCTTGAGAGGTTGGTGAAAGTAGCTGAAGAGGACAATGAGAAGTTCTTGATGAAGGTCAGGAAACGGATAGATAGGTAAGAGTTCTGCCAATTTATGCTTCAAAACTTTCATATATATATATATATATATATATGTAGTTTGGTTTGTACTGTAATGGATTTTAATTTCTCTGGTTTCTTGGAATTTTCTTAGAGTTGGAATTGATCTTCCAACAATTGAAGTACGATTTGAGCACCTAAATGTTGAGGCAGAAGCACATGTGGGTGGCAGAGCTTTGCCTACATTCTTTAACTTCAGTGTCAATATTGTAGAGGTAACCAGCAGCAAAATATGTACTAGTCAGTAACACAATTTTGCTTTTGAAGTGTTTCTGTTAAGTTGTTAATGAATTTACTTTTCAATGTGCACAGGGTTTTTTAAATTCTCTACATATTCTTCAAAGTAAAAAGAAACACTTGTCTATCCTAAAAGATGTTAGTGGAATCATCAAGCCTAGAAGGTGAGAAATCAACCTCAGCTATAATATGCATTGGACTCTGAAGGTTTACAATTAGTTTCTGGGAATCCATTTTCATTTTCTGCATATGTATTTTGCAGAATGACATTGCTATTGGGTCCGCCCAGTTCTGGTAAGACAACACTCTTGTTGGCTTTGGCCGGAAAGCTTGACCCCGATCTAAAGGTGAAAATAATTTGACTTCAGCTTCATCTCGTCCATGAATTCACAATTCTTTAATCTATTTAAATCTTTAGTATCATCTCTGATTAAAAGGAAAAAAAATATGAAATTCTTCAGTTGTCCGGGAGGGTGACTTACAATGGCCATGGCATGAATGAGTTTGTACCCCAGAGAACAGCTGCCTATATCAGTCAATATGATCTCCATATTGGAGAAATGACTGTAAGAGAAACCCTGGGCTTCTCTGCAAGGTGCCAAGGGGTCGGGTCACGCTATGGTCAGTTGATTTAGTTATGGGATTACTTATTTTATAGATTTCCGTCAATATAAATTTCTAGATGAACTGTCATGAGTGTTAGGTAATATTAAGAAGAATGACTGTTGTTTTGGAAATCTGCAGATATGCTAGCAGAGTTGTCCAGAAGAGAAACAGAAGCTAATATCAAGCCAGATTCAGATATTGATATCTACATGAAGGTGTGGCAGAAGCTATTGACCAATAATTTATATATTTTAATCTTTAGCTGATCTCTAGTATTTCACTTAGATCGAAAGATTTATAATATTACTTTTTCCCTTATGAGGAAACTGTATCTGGACCTCATTTAATAATTGAGATTCCAAAAATAATAATAATGGTCGCAACTGTAATCTTTGCCATAGTTCATATTATGGTTGTTTATTTATGTTCAAATTTGGATTGAGTAGCATCTTTAATTTTATTTGTAACATAACTTATTCAAGTGAGTGATGGTGGCTTTCTTTTGTTTATTGGCTTCTGATATATCAGGCTGCCACAACTGAAGGCCAAGAGGCAACAGTGGTGACAGATTATACATTAAAGGTAACATTGCCGGTTTTGGCATAGGCTTATGACTATTAAGACATAGTAAACATAATATACTTCAGCTTCTTTAATTTGCTTCAAATATACAGGTTTTGGGTTTAGATGTGTGTGCTGATACCATGGTTGGAGATGAAATGATAAGGGGTATTTCTGGTGGACAAAGGAAGCGTGTTACAACAGGTATATCGAATCAATAGCAAATAGAATTCAGTTTAGTTGATATGACATTGGATGTATGCTAATCTATATTGAATCAAATTACAGGAGAGATGTTGGTTGGACCAGCAAACGCATTGTTTATGGATGAAATATCAACTGGATTGGACAGTTCGACAACTTTCCAAATTGTGAATTCACTCAAGCAATATGTTCACATTCTTGATGGAACAGCAGTCATCTCTTTACTGCAGCCAGCACCAGAGACATATAATCTTTTTGATGACATTATTCTCCTCTCTGATGGCTACATTGTGTACCAGGGTCCCCGTGAGCTAGTTCTTGACTTTTTTGAATCCATGGGTTTTAAATGTCCGGACCGAAAAGGCGTGGCTGACTTCTTGCAAGAGGTTAGTCTTAATCTTCTTCTTCTTCTTCTTCTTCTTCTTCCTCTTTTTTTTTTTTTTTTTTTTTTTTTTTTTTTTTTATCTCATCCATATTAAAAAAAAAAAAAAAAACTTGAGGATGAGCATTACATGTGGAATTCTCATCTGTATTTTCTGTGATTATGACAGGTGACATCAAGGAAAGATCAGGAGCAGTACTGGGCACGCAAAGATGAGCCTTACAGTTTTGTCACAGTTCAGGAATTTGCTGAGGCATTCCAATCATTCCATGTTGGCAGGAGTACAGGAGATGAACTTTCAGTTCCATATGACAAGAGTAAAAGCCACCCGGCTGCTTTGACAACCAACAAGTATGGTGTTAACAAGAAGGAGCTGTTAAAAGCTAATTTCTCAAGAGAATACTTGCTGATGAAGAGGAATTCATTTGTTTATATCTTCAAGCTTACACAAGTGGGTTTAAAACTTAATTCTTGACTCTTTCTTTAATTTGTATTTAGAAAGGTTTCGATTTTGATTTTTTTTGTTTGTTTGTTGTTTGTTTTTGTACTTCTAGCTTTTTATAATGGCACTAATTGCAATGACACTTTTCCTACGGACAAAGATGCCACGTGAATCAGTAACCGATGGATCAATTTATACGGGTGCTTTGTTCTTCACTGTGATTATGATTATGTTTAATGGAATGGCAGAGCTTTCTATGACGATTGTAAAGCTTCCTGTCTTTTACAAGCAAAGGGATCTCCTCTTCTATCCTTCTTGGGTATATGCTCTTCCAACATGGATCCTCAAGATTCCAGTAACATTTTTAGAAGTTGGTGTTTGGGTATTTATGACCTATTATGTCATTGGATTTGATCCTAGTCCTGGAAGGTAATTATAATGATATAGCGGCTCATTTAGATATTGGTTTAGCTTGTGTGTTATATTCTAATCCATATGTTCAAATGTACATATTGTAGGTTGTTTAAACAATACCTTCTGCTCTTACTTGTAAACCAAATGGCTTCTGCATTATTCCGATCTATTGCAGCAATGGGTAGAAACATGATTGTTGCCAACACTTTTGGGTCCTTTGCACTGCTCTTACTTTTTGCCTTAGGTGGCTTTATACTTTCCAAAGGTAACAATATACTAAACTGAGAAATTTATTTAAACCTTTTTTCAATTTGTTACACTATACCTTTAAGAATTGCCTTTAAATCTGTTGACTTAACTTCTACAGATGATATAAAGAAATGGTGGATATGGGGTTACTGGATATCGCCTTTGATGTACGGGCAGAATGCAATAGTGGTGAATGAGTTCCTGGGGGGAAACTGGAGAAATGTAACTTCTTGACTATGCATTTGAACATTTATGCTGTCTTCCTGTTAATAACAAGCTAATGCTTGATTAAATTGTAATAATATAGAGTAGCACAACGGAAGAACTGGGAATTTCGGTTCTTAAGTCTCGTGGGTTCCCCACTCAAGCATATTGGTATTGGATTGGCGTAGGAGCACTGGTTGGATTCTTACTAGTTTTCAACATCATTTTCACGCTGGCTCTTGCTTATCTTAACCGTGGGTGTCTCCACCTTTTCCGCTATATGTTGTATAAATTTAGGAGCTTTTTTGTTAATGATGTACCATTTGTTGTGCAGCATTTGGAAAGGCACAGACTGTAAAATCAGATGAACCAGAAAGCAATGAACAAGGGCAGAGGACAGGAGAAGGCATACATCCAACACTAGGAAACAGCTCAAGTCACCATTCCAACATAGGTAATATGTTGCAAATATTGTGTATTGTATCCTGTGAGTATCATAGTTTTATTTCCTTTTAGTTGCCAACTAAAGTTAATGAACGTGCAGGGAGTAGGAGGAGAAGTAGCTCATCTGCAAGGTCAGGAGCTGAAATTGAGGCCAGTCGTAATGGGAAAAGAGGAATGGTTCTTCCATTTGATCAACATTCTATCACATTTGATGATATTATATATTCTGTTGACATGCCACAGGTAACTCAAGTCATAAATATCTTAAAGTGAAGAGTTTCTTGTAGTGGCTTTCAAATTAATATTGTACCGAAAGTAGAAACTTGAGACCTGACTGTTTCGATTGGACATGCAGGAAATGAAGAGCCAGGGTATTATTGAGGATAAATTGGTGCTTTTGAATGGTGTGAGTGGTGCTTTTAGGCCAGGTGTTCTCACAGCTTTGATGGGTGTTAGTGGTGCTGGTAAAACAACTCTGATGGATGTGCTAGCTGGTAGGAAAACTGGTGGATATATTGAAGGGAACATCACAATATCAGGGTTCCCAAAGAACCAAGAAACATTTGCTCGAATTTCTGGGTACTGTGAGCAAAATGACATTCATTCTCCTCATGTTACTGTGTATGAGTCCTTGCTTTACTCCGCATGGCTCCGCTTATCCTCTGAAGTTGATTCAGAAACCAGAAAGGTTGGTATCTTAAAGGCCACTCTGTTTCATGGTTTTTCTGTTTACATTTCTTCCTACATTTTTTAGCGCAATCGATAGTATGGAGCTTTAGCTTGTGCTCATTCTAGATTCTGGAAAGTTCTTAAATTTACCTCGATTGAATATTGAAATATATGAGTTTGTTTTCTCTTGGTATGGTTGCAGATTAAGACAATATGAGCACGATTAAGCTCAATTAATCGGATTCTATTGTTAATTGTTAAGCATGATTCCATAATGAAGATGTTTGAGTTTGCAATAAAGATCTTGACTATTATATCACTACCAGAAATCCTGATTCATGGTTCTAACAAACGGTTGCAGATGTTCATTGAGGAAGTCATGGAGCTTGTGGAGTTAAACCCATTGAGGAATGCACTAGTTGGGTTGCCTGGGGTGAATGGTCTCTCTACTGAGCAGCGCAAGAGGCTCACTATCGCGGTTGAGCTTGTGGCCAACCCCTCCATAATATTCATGGATGAGCCAACTTCAGGTCTAGATGCAAGAGCTGCTGCAATTGTTATGAGAACAGTTAGGAACACAGTGGACACCGGAAGAACGGTTGTGTGCACCATTCATCAGCCAAGCATTGACATATTCGAAGCTTTTGATGAGGTAAGGACTATCAACTAGCAACAGATTAGATGCAAATGTGTGGGTTTCCTTCTAGATTTGAGTTTGACACGTGTAACATTTATTTCCAGCTTTTCCTAATGAAACGTGGAGGAAAAGAGATATACGTTGGGCCATTGGGACACCACTCATGCCATCTTATAAAGTATTTTGAGGTAGGATTCTTTGAAGATCAGAACTACAAACATCCAACAACCGTAAATCTTAATCTATGTTGTATATTTCCTAATGCATATACCTTTCCTTCACTTCTAGAGTATTGAAGGGGTCAGAAAAATTAAAGATGGTTACAATCCAGCAACTTGGATGTTGGAAGTTTCATCTTCAGTAGAGGAAATAACTTTGGGTGTTGATTTTACTAATGTGTACAAAAACTCAGAGCTGTACAGGTATGTTCAATGTTATATTAAATGCTTTATAAGACTGAAAAACAATTCTACCATCGGGGCAATGTATAAATAAGTTCTTTTTTTGTGGTCATGTTCTTTGAATTTAAGGCTAATACTTCTATTGACTGTGGCATATCCATTAGGAGGAACAAGGCATTGATTCAAGAGTTGAGCAAGCCTGCTCCCGATAAGAAAGAACTCTATTTCCCAACCCAATATGCACAGTCATTTTTCACTCAATGCATGGCTTGCTTGTGGAAGCAACACTGGTCCTATTGGCGCAACCCACCATACACTGCCGTGAGATTTCTGTTCACAGTTTTCATTGCCTTGATATTTGGGACAATGTTCTGGGACCTTGGTTCCAAGACGTAAGTTACTGCTACAAAACTTTGAGAAATTTTGAACAATCCAATGGTTTAGTGCTACATTTTAATACCATTTTCAATTTGCAGCAAGAGGCAACAAGATTTATTTAATGCAATGGGTTCCATGTATGCTGCTGTTATCTTCCTCGGTGTCCAAAATTCTTCATCAGTGCAGCCTGTAGTGGCAATTGAACGAACTGTCTTCTACAGAGAAAGAGCTGCTGGAATGTATTCAGCATTGCCATATGCATTTGCACAGGTAACTAGGGTCATATCTTGCAAGCTAAACCTATATAGTTTCACTGTATTAGTATGCAATAACTGTGTATGTTAATGCAACTTATGTCTTTCTCACAGGTTACAATTGAGCTCCCATATGTTTTTGCACAAGCTGTGTCTTATGGCATCATAGTCTATGCAATGATTGGGTTTGAATGGACTGTTGCCAAATTCTTTTGGTATCTATTTTTCATGTACTTCACATTGCTGTACTTTACCTTCTACGGCATGATGACTGTGGCTGTGACGCCAAACCACCATATTGCTTCCATAATAGCGTCGGCATTTTATGCCATATGGAATCTATTTTCAGGATTCATAATCGCACGACCTGTAAGTATTTTCCACTCTTGATGTGCACGTTTTCACGCGTACAAATATATCTTACAATTACTAACTCTTTTTCTTTTTTTCTTTTCCTTTCATTTATCTACTTGGAAATCAACAGAGGATTCCTGTATGGTGGAGATGGTACTACTGGGCATGTCCAATAGCTTGGACTTTGTATGGATTGGTTGTTTCACAATTTGGAGATATAGAGGAAAATATGACTGACGGCAATTATGAATCAGTGAAAGAGTTTGTTAAAAACTATTTTGGATACAAGCATGATTTTCTAGGAGTTGTTGCAGTTGTAGTTGCTGGGGTCGCAGTACTCTTTGCATTCATATTCGCAGTTTCCATCAAGGTGTTCAATTTCCAAAGGCGATAGAAAGTTGTTTTGATTATTTTGTATAGCATGTTTTAGGATTAATTCTGTCCAACATTCCAAGATGTTTTTTCTCTTAACACCAACAAAATGTAACTTGAAGCACTTGATTATTACTATTACTAGTCGCAAACCCACGCGATGCGTGGGAATATATAATTATTTTGTAATATGCTATAATTTATAAAAGAAAGACTTAGTGTGCATTTGGATACCGCTTAACTGCTTATTTTGCTGAAAACTGAAAACTTATTGCTGAAAACACTGTAGCAAAATATTTTTTATTGCTACAAATCACTGTTCACCCATTCTTAGCACTTGGCTGGTTCATGAACAGTGCCATGGACCAGCCAAAAAAACACAATTTACACAAATGCAACTGCAGGGAACCTAAGGAACAACACTTAAGAAGGGAACCTAAGGAACAACACTTAAGGTACTGTACTTAAGTTTTGTCCAATCTATAATTTATTCTCTAAAATTTATTGAAGATAATATGTTCACCTCAAAAATTGAACTTTCTCTAAAAGTATTTTCCAACTCTCTATCTATACAAATATATCATTATATTATCTTGGGTTTTTTTTTTTTTTTTTTGAGATTTGATATTTGTAACCCAATAATGGAAGGACAAGCCAACACAACATTAGATTTCCTTTTTTTCTTCATGTGATAAGATTGTATCGTATTTTAATTCTTCTGAATTTTCAAGTGCACTCTTCTTACCAACTACATGGATCTGTAATTCCTAAAAATGATGTCTAGTTTGTTGCCAACAGAAAATTATAAGACCACCAAAAAAAAAAAAAAAAAACTAAAGTAGGGTTTAACCGGTTAGAATCATCATATACAAAAATTTATCTACAATAAGGTAAATAAATAAAATATGTTTTAAAAAAACCTTACTTCAGTAAAATGATCAAATTTAATAGATCATCACTTATACAAATTTCCATCAAAGACCAAATTGTTAAATAGTATTGTGTCATTGATTCCACCCATGTCCATCACACACATTCATCAATGTGTTTATATACAAATTACCCACTTGTCATTACATTCATTTTATCAATGTTCTGAATTTTCACAAAGAATTAAAATAGTGTGTATACAAATTGTAAGTAAGTGAGTTAAGAACATCTGTATATATTATATCTTACTAACCTGACCACGCACATCCACACACACAAATATGTATATATATATATATATAGTCAGACATAGCCTTCCCACATTAAGTTCATACTTTAATTGCATTCAAGCTTTTTCTCCCCATTATTTCATAGTGGTATAGGTAATGTTTATGAATTCAAAACGTCTATCATAAAAATAGTTAATGCATGACAATCAATCCTATGTTTGAAAAGCTTCAACACAAACCTTTAAGTTTGTGGTAAAAAACAATTAAACCATACGTTATGTACTATATGAGATTAATTGTTAAATAGAAAGAAATTTACAAAGCTTAAAATTTGGTAAAAGAGAACTGATGAAAAGGATATGAAAAATAAATTAATTTGATCTTTCCACTTAAATGACCATTTATTCAATAATAATAATTTTATAAAAATTGTCCAATACATTGCGGTCAAAGTTGGTGGCAAACTTGTTGAACTCGGCCAATTGTTATTGTCTTAGAGAAGATGGCTATTAGCATTCCAGCATATGAACTTTAAATGGCTACGAGAAATTATTAGATTATATCAGCTACTATGCCCCAAAAATAGTAGTTGTTTTTGTCTTTATTGGATCACATCAGCTATATCATAATGTGTTTACTAAGGAAAAAAAATAGCAAAATCCAAAATTTTTAACTCGTGGTATAGTAGTATTGTTAAGTTTTGTCTAATACTCATGTACACAATATTCTAGATATTGAAAAGGAGAAAATTCTAAAAAGAAAATCAAATTGTTGAAAAAAATAGCATAATCCAAAATCTAAAACTAAAAACGCAACTATTGTTCATGTGCACAATATAATATATATATATATATATATATATGTATGTATTCAAGAATCAAGAACCAATTAGTTTTTCCATCCACACAACAATTAGCTTAAAGCTAGATACTAATGGAATTTAAAAAGAATTCAATTCTTTCAATTTTATCACTCCTAGAATCCCAAACAATTTCTCAAAAGCTAAACAACCCACATAGTTGTTCGCCAAAACCAAACAGACCAACTAAGGTTCAAAACACAAAAATTCTTGCCGCAACACCATAGCCTGCTTAAGCTGAAGTACTTTGAAGAAATTATGTTTCCTTTAAAAAATTAAGATAAAAAAAAAAATTAAACTATAACACCCCAAGTTCCATACAAAAAAATAAAATAAAATAAAATAAGATTCAAACACTACTTTCTTTCCTCTTCCATTTTCCCACAATTTCTAAGACACCAAATGATCCAATTAAACAATAAACAACAAATTATTAATATAAGGAAAAAGAAATCTAATATAGCTGTTGTGTATTGACCATAAAAAGCAAATTATCAAGCACCACCCAAGAAAAACAACAAATTTATTAGCCTTTGCTTCAAAAGGTTCTAAGGGAAAATGGTTACCAATTGATCGGTATGACCTTCAAAAGAATAAAAAGCTTTCAGTGATTGTGAGGCTTGATCATTGACATCTGTCGATGAATTGACAAACAGAATAGAGAAAAAAATGAAATTTAGTTCATCATATAAAACGACAGAAAAAAGAGACAATGGCAATTTCTCTTTGATGAAAATGAATGACACTCTTACTATAAAACAAAGACCAAAACAAAAACATCACATTGAAGTTAATTTTCAAACTAAAAAATATTATAGTAAACATATTGAGAGTAACACTCATGTAGTCTAGAGAAGAGCAACCATAAAGCATTTTACAACAAACATAATCAAATGCCAAGTCAAATCAATTTTGAAAAAGAAAAAATATATGTGAATAGTTTTGAGACTGTGAAAACTCAAAATTGAATTATATTCTTTTTTTTTCTAGTAATAAGATGGAAAATAAATAAATAAAAAATAATAATAATACAAATAACAAAATTCATATTTAGTTCATACCCTTTGGACCGGGGTAACTAATGTTCGCCTCTCATGTGCTTCAATTTTGTTCACAAGCTCTAGAGTCACTCTTTGTCTTGCACTCATTATATTGGGTTTTGGCAGACGAACTTGAGTCATGACCAAAAGAACGGGTAAAACACTCAAGAAACTATCCCATTGAAGGCCATGCCAATCAATTTGTAGAAAGAGAACAGTTGGAAATTTATAAAGAAAAAAAATGAGAAGTGAAGAGATGAAGAGATTGCAACCTATTGATGACTGTCAGAATTTCATATAATAGCAGCATTTAAAGAGTTTGGGTTAATGGAGAGGCACATGGTAGAGTTAGAGATAGAATAACACTTGAATCTAAAGAGATGCTCAAGAAACTATCCCATTGAAGGCCATGCCAATCAATTTGTGGAGAGAAAACAATTGGAAATTTATAAAGAAAAAATGAGAGGTGAGGAGGTGAAAAGATTGCAATTTATTGATGACTGTCAAAATTCCATATAATAGTGGTATCTGAAGAGTTTGGGTTAATGGAGAGACACATGGTAGAGTTGGAGATAGAGTAACACCTGAATCTAAAAAGATGCTCAATAAATGTCAACCAATAAATCAAAAAGTAAAAATGAAGGAAAGAAAAGAAATGATGATATGGCGCTGATGTGGCTTAACTGGAGCGTAGCAACAATAAATGCTACGCTTCAGCTTTTAGTAATATATAGATTACAATTTTTTTTATTGGTTATACTTATTGCACAGGAATTGCTTTAAATAGCTCTACATAGCCCAAAAAACAATTAGTGCTTTGAAGTCACAATTTCTAATTTGACTTCAAGTTACGGTTTCAGTTTTATTATTACTAGTCGCAAACCTGTGTAATGTGCAGGAAAATTTGATATGATTATTTTTTATTAGATAATTATTGAATTAATATATTAGATTGTATATTTTTCAAATTTCAATATGTTTTATTTGAAATTATGTTTTAAATTAGAAGTTTTTTGTAGTCAAGTATTATATACACTGAGATATGTATGAAAACACAATGCAATAAATTTTTTTTTTTTAAATTGATAGTGTGAGAACTATTAGACCAAGTTGTAATTAAGTGTACTTTGTTTATGTCTATACAGATGTATGCAATTCAACTCTTATAGGTATATTTTTTTTCAAAGAGAAATGATATGTCCATAACACTTTTATAACAGATCCTAAGTGGCAGGTTGTTATTAGTTATTATTGTTAAGGCAAAAAAGTAATCTTAGTGTTAGGTTCAAATTTAAACCAATAACAACTAACCAATTATGATTTGTTGTAAAAATATTGTAAAAATATTGTGGACGTAACACATCTCTTTTCCAAAACATAGATCCACATCTCTTTCTTCCTCACAATTAAAACTGAGTGAAAAAGTAAATAAAGATACCTATACAATAAATCATTATCAATAAATCATATATCATAAAATGAAAATATAAAATAAAATAAAATGCAAAAAGAAAAAATTCCTTAAGTATCTATACATAAAAACATTAATAGCTTAATGATGCTCTATAGTAAATTATATTTTATCTTATTTTTTTTTTTTTTTGGCATTTCAGTAAAGATGATCAACTAAGCAAAGTAAAAGCTTATCAAAAAAGTTCAAATCCACTAAAAATTTGATGGTGGAGATGCTAATTATTTGTAATAAAATGACCAAAATAAAAATAAAAAAGTTAAGGAACTTATAGCAAAATGTTTTTTATACAAAATTCCAGTAGAAGGGAGACTATTAGGCCATTCGCTTTCTTCAACACATAGGGAATTATAAAAGACCATACATCATTTACCTACCCTTTTCTCATTCTCAAATTCGCATTACCAAAGAAGTATATGAAGCTAAAAACATTGTAAATACATCTCTGTTCAGTGAAAGTCCATTGTTAGGCACATTCAAATTCGTAGCCACGTATAAACTCAAATTTCATATTAACCCAAACCAAAATTCAACCAAAGCTATAAGAGTAAATTTTAATGGGAAATTTGAAAAATACAACACAAAAAAATTAAATAAAAAAAAACCATCAACCTAAATTAGAGTTATAAGAAAGAAAAAAAATAAATATATATATATATAGAGAGAGAGAGAGAGAGAGAGAGAGAGAGAGAGAACTCACAATTTTTGTGTAGAAAAAATATGGATTGAATGGAATAAGTGATATCAAATTTATACAAAATAAGATGGGGAGAAGAAGAGTTAAAATATAAGAAATTAAGAGGAAATGATGAAGGAAGTTTAATGGTAAAGTCAAAAGTAGTAGGTAGATAAAGAGGCAAAGAGGGAGAAGAAAAGTTGGAGGAAGAGAAGAAGAGTTTTTTTTTTTTTTTTTTTTTTTTTTTTTTAGAATAGGAAGATGAAAAGTTTAAATATTCAATTTTAACAATACTTGAAATTAGAAAGAAGAAAATGAAAATTTAAAATCAATTTGGGTAGTTGAACATTATCAAACATTTGCATCTAATAAATAGTAACATTTGTAATGAATAGTCAAATATGTGCATGTATCCACTAAAAAGATAAAAAATTATTTAATTTTAACAATTACTTGAAATTAGAAAGAAGAAAATGAAAAGTTGAAATTAATTTGAGTAGCTGAATAGTCAAATATTTGCATTTAAAATAAATGAATAGTAATATATTGAATAGTAATAGAGTGCATTAATAGGTTTGTCCATGAACTATATTTAATTATTTTATACAAAATAAAATAGAAAAATCATAAAGGAAATTTTTTTTAAAAAAGTACTATCTCCATCCCACTTTTTTTGTCCTATTTGAAAAGTCAAATTTTTTAAGAGAACATCATTTATTGTCTTGTCTACCTTTTAAAAATGTATAAGTTTCCAAAACTTCCCTTAAAAAAATTTATCAAAAAATTGAATTAGTAAATTAATAAGGGTATAATAAGAACATTAGTAAATTAATGACTTTTATTTTTAGAAACAGGACAATATTTTGGGACATCTTAAAATGGAATAGAGAACAAAAAAAGTGGGACGGAGGGAGTATGACATGGTTGATAAGGTGGCTCAACAGAATTATAGCAACATTAAATTCTATGTCTCAACTTTTAGATATAACTAGTCGCAGACCCACGTAATTCGTGGGAATATATAATTATTTTGTAATATGATATTATCCATAATTTATTCTCTAAAATTTATTGAAGATAGTTTTCTCCTAAAAAATTGAACTATTTCTAGAAGTATTTTCTAACTCTCTATCTCTACAAATATATCATTATATTATTTTGGGTTTTTTTTTTAAAGACATGATATTTGTAACCTAATAATGGAGGGACATGCCAGCACAACATTAGATTTCCTATTTTTCTTCCCATGATGAGATTGTATCATATTTTAATTCTTCTAGATTTTGAGGTGAAACCTTTGTACCAATTGCTAAATCCTTAATTCCTAAAAATGATGTCTAGTTAGTTGTCAACAAAAAACAATAAGACCACAAAAAAAAAAAAAAAAAAAAAAAAAGTGAAGTGAAGTTTTATAGGTTAGAATCATCACGTACAAAAACTTATTTACAATAAGGTAAATAAATAAAATACATATTAAACAAACCTTATTTTAGCAAAATGATCAAATTTAATAGACCCTCACTTATATCAATTTCATCAAAAGCCAAATTGTCAAATAGTAATGTGCCATTGATTCCACCCATGTCCACTACAAACATTTATCAATGTGTCCGTATACAAATCACTCAATTGTCATTGTTCTGAATTCCCACATAAAACCAAAATAGTGCATATATGAATTGTAAGTACGTGGTCAAAGTTGGTGGCAAACTTGCTAAACTCGACCAATTGTTCTTGCCTCGGAGAAGATGTCTATTAACATTCCAGGTTATGAATCTCAAATGGCTACGGGAAGTTATCAGATTGTATCAGTTGCTATGCCCCAAAAATAGCAATTGTTTCTGCCTTCATTGGAACACATCAGCTATATCATATTGTGTTTAATAAGGGAAGAAAGAGTAAAATCCAAAAGAAATAGTATTGTTAAGTTTTGTCTAAAACTCATGTACATAGTATTCTAGATATTCAAGAAGAGAAAATTATAAAAAGAAAATCAAGTTGTTGAAAAAATAGCATAATTCAAAATCTATAATTAAAAATCCAATTATTGTTCATGTACATAGTATTATAGATAGGTGTTCAAAAATCAAGAACCAATTAGTTTTCTATCCACACAACTTAGCATAAAGCTAGGTACTAATGGAATTGAAAAACAATGTAATTCTTTGAATTTCCTCACTCCTAAAATACCAAGAAATTGCTCATAAGTTAAACAATTCCTAAAGTTATTCATCAACCAAATAGGCCAACTAAGGTCTCAAACACAAAAATTCTAGCCACAACACAACAGTCTACTTAAACTGATATACTTTGAAGAATTAGAGTTTCCTTTAAAAAATTAAGATAAAAAAAATTAATTGTTACATCCCAAGTTTGATAATAAAAAAAGTTTGATAAAAAAAAATATCAGATTCAAACTATACTTTCTCTTCTCTGCCATTTTCTCACAATTTATGGGACACCAAACAGTCAAATTAAACAATAAACAACAAATTATTAGTATAATAAAATAAAAATCTAATATAGCTGATATGTATTGAACCATAAAAAGCAAATTATCAAGCACCACCCAAGAAAAGCAAAAAATTTATTCATCTTTCCTTCAAAAGGTTCTAAGAAAAGAATGGATACCAATTGATTAGTATGGCCTTCAATAGGTTAAAAGGCCTCCAGTGATTGCGAGTCTTGATCATTGACATTTGTCGAGAAATTGACAAATGAAACAAAGATAAAAATTAAATTTAGTTCAACATATAAGACGACTGGAAAAAAGAGAACAATAGCAATTTCTCTTTGATAAAAATGAATAACACTCTTACTATAAAACAAAGACCAAAATAAAAACATCACATTGAAGTTTATTATCATACATTATAGCAAACATATTGAGTGTAACATTCCTACAGTATAAAGAAGGGCAACTATAAAACAATTTATAACAAATATGATCAAATGCCCAACTCAAATCAATTTTGAAAAAAAAAATGTATTTTTTAATAGTTTTGAGACCATGAAAACTCAATCTTGTTCATCATGAAATTCCAAAATAAAAATACATTTTTTTTCCTAGTAATGAGATTGGAATAAAAAAAAAAAATAAGAATAATACAAATAGCAGAATTCATTGTGAGTTTATACCCTTTGGACTTGGGCTACTAATGTTCACCTCTCATTTGCTTCAGTTTTGTCTGCGAGCTCTAGAGTCACTATTTGTCTCTTGCACTCATTGGATTAGGTTTTGGTAGATGGACTTGAGACATGACCGGAAGAACAGAAAAAGCACTCAAGAAACTATCCCATTGAAGGCCATACCGATCAATTTGTAAAGAGAGAACAATTGAAAATTTATAGAAAAAAAAAATGAGAAGTGAGGAGGTTACAATCTATCGGAGACTATAAGAATTCCATATAATAGTAGCATCTCAAAAGGCTGGGTTAATGAAGAGACACACAACATATTTAGAGATAAAAGTATAGATGACTATAAGGATTCCATATGATAGTGGCATCTTAAGAGTCTGGGTTAATGGAGAGACACATGATAGATTTGGAGATAAAGTAACACCTGAATTTAAGAAAAGGCTCAATAAATGGCAATCGGTAAAAAAAAATTAAAAAAATTAAAAAATTAATAATGACATGGCGCTGATGTGGCTTAACTGGAGCGTAGCAACAATAAATGCTACGCTTCAGCTTTTAGATATATATAGACTAGCTGCGAATCTGCGCGTTGCGCATGATAATTATTTTTATAGTGGTTTTATTAATTTTTTTATACAATTTAAACTAATTTAATAAAGAGTAATGTATATTTATTATAAGAATAATCATAAATATAATATAGGAATAATCATAAATCTAATAATTTTTGTCGTACTAAAATGAAAAATATATAATTTTTCTCAAAAATTCAAAAGGCAAATTAACGAAAATATTTATTTTTTAATAAAAGTTATTTATAACATTTTGTGAATTATTAAAAAAATATAAAATTTGGAAATTATTCTTTTAGTTTTAAACAAACTTTCTCAAACTTATTTTTTCTGCCTACAATCCAAAATACTGAAAAAAGTAACTAAAAAAATTAATAAAACTTAACTATGATTAATTGGACCAATTAGGAAAAAAAATTTTGTTTATAATCTACTAAGGTTATTTTTTTTTTTTGCAGAAATTGTAATTTCGCCTACCCAAAACATATTATCAAATAAACAATTATTAGCAAAATCTAAAAATTAAATTTTTATAGAATAATAATAATAATAATAATTATTATTATTATTATTATTATTAAAGTAAAATTGCGAAAGAAAAATTTGTCTCTAATCCAATAATTTTTGTTTAGCTAACCTTTGCTTTTCTCTAAATAAATGGCATTATAGATTACTTCTAATATAATTATTAAGAGTACTTTGTCCATCACAAAGGATTAAAAAATAAATAAAAATTATTAAAGTCTCATAGTTTAACATCTAAATTGAGCACTATTAAAATCATGCTATCAAATTACAATAACTACCAAATTAAATTATCCAAATCATGCTATGTAGTAGAATAATATTATATTTTTATATTTAATCTTTTATAACGTAATATAGGATAACATTTAACAATCAAAGAGAAAGAAAAAAAAACAATTAAAAAAAATAAAACTGAATCGCATTAACCTAAAGTAGATTAAAGAATATAAAAAATTATCAACCTAAAGCGAAGATGAATGAAAAATAAACAATAAAAATCTACCCAAAAATTTTGTGTGAGAGAGAGAGAGAGAGAGAGAACCTTTTTTTTTTTTTTTTTTTTGTAAGGGAAAACTATGCATAGAATGAGATAGTGACAAATTTATAGTAAAATAGTGTGAATAAGAAGAGACAAAAATAGAGGAAAATGAAGGGAAAGATGAAGAATAATATTAATGTAGAGGGTAGTGGGAAGATGAAAAGGTGAGAGAAGAAAAAAGGTTGGAGAAGTAGTGGGGAGATGAAAAGGTAAGGGAAAGAGAAGGGTTGGAGAAGTGAAAATATGAAATAAAAAATATTAAAAATAATTATAAGAAAATAGAAAGAAAGAAGATAATAACGTGAACGCTGATGTAGCTTAATGTGAGTGTAGCAGCATTAAATACAATATTATATTTTTATATTTAATCCTTTATAACGCAATATAGGATAACATTTAACAATCAAAGAGAGTGAAAAAAAAAAAAACATAACAATTAAAAAAAACAAAACTGAATCGCATTAACCTAAAACAGATTAAAGAATACAAAAAATTATCAACCTAAAGTGAAGATGCAAGAAAAATAAAAAATAAAAATCCACCCAAAAATTATGTGTGTGTGTGAGAGAGAGAGAGAGAGAGAGAGAGAGAGAACCTTTTTTTTTTTTTTTTGTAAGGGAAAACTATGCATAGAATAAAAGAGATAATGGCAAATTCATAGTAAAAAAGTATGAATAAGAAGAGACAAAAATAGAAGAAGATGAAGAATGATATTAATGTAGAGGGTAGTGGAGAGATGAGAAGGTGAGGGAAGAAGAAAGGTTGGAGAAGTAGTGAGAAGATGAAAAAGTAAGGAAAGGAGAAAGGTTGGAGAAGTGTAAATATGAAATAAAAAATATTAAAAATAATTATAAGAAAATTGAAAGAAAAAAGATAATGACGTGGATGCTGACGTAGCTCAACTTGAGCGTAGTAGCATTAAACTCTACGCTTCAACTTTTAGTAATATATAGATATAAATTTTTTCATAGCTTTTGACTATTTACATAAAATAAAGAGAATATTGCAATTTCTCACCCTTTACTATGACTCGTTCACGTTGAAGAATAAGCATTAGTCAACTCAACCTCTGGCCCTTTAATATGATCACCCTTTCACCATCCCCCAGCTCTCTCTCTCTCTCTCTCATCCTTATTCTTCTCCAGCTCTTCTATGTACAGACTTCGTCCTCATCTGAAATCCTCTAGTTTCTTTCCAACCATGGAATATAAGTCCTGGAGTCCGGCATTAGTAGCAACTACCTTCTCATGGGTATCCTTCACTTGGTCTTTGGCAATAGAATGCTTCTTCTCATGGGTATCCTTCCCTTGGGCTAAGTTAGACTTGTAAATTTGAACACGGTGTTGAAATTAAATAGAAGGAATGTGAAAATAGATTGCTCTTAGATGGGCTTTACACTAAATCGGGCTAGTTGGACCAATACATTCACTAGACATGTCTCTGATACCATTACCACCCAGGATGGAAAGCACGTAGTAATAATAGCTATAGAACATAGTAGGAATTATGACATATAGAAGTAAAAAAAAAAAAAAATATATATATATATATACATATGAAAATATATAAAAGCATATAAAAACAATGGAACTAATAGTAAAGGGAGTAGGATGAAGGTCAGGAGAAGTGCAAAAGTAACTGAGCTAAAGGACTAATAGCTAATAGGAGGGAATACGATGATAGATACGTAGAATGAATACTTATGATGATGTAGAATCAAAACATAATAAAGACAATATAGTGAATAGTAATGAACAAGTAGAAATTATATGACTATGGCAAGCTATAGATACGGTGATGGAGAACAATAGTAAAAGAACTATTATAAGAATATAGCAAATATAGATTTCTCAATATAAAATGCAAGCATATATTCAGAAGACAATTTAAACAATAAATTCTTACTTGATGGAAATCTGTCTTGAAATCTCTATTGAAACAACTGGATGAACACCATCCTTCTTTATAGGTACAAGATTAACAACTTATGATACAGAGTCTGTAATGGAAGTTATGAGATTCTATAAGGAGAGAGGAAAGGTTACAAATCTATGATGGGAGATACAAGTCTGAAATGGGAGAGGGAGATACAAGATTTCTGTAGAGGAAAGATTACAAAATGAGAAGCTTTCTTGGTTACAAAAGGAAAGAGAGAAAGTTCTGTTATTGCCTAAGCTCTCAGCCTAAACTCTTGCCTAAAACTTAAGCCTGAAATTTGAGCCGAGCTTGTCTTCCTTCTTCAAGAGTCTGTCTATTTATAAAAGTAGTGAACCATTGTCTATCTTGACAAATAACTCTGATTGTAAAGTTAACCTTGGTTAATATTGATAGGCCAAGAAAGTATTGACCCTTATGGTAACTTAATCAAATTAATTAGCCAAGTGAAATTAATTAGATTCAATTACATGTTAAATGCATGGTAGCATAAACAAATCACCAACTAAGTAAATATGCAACAGAAAATAAATTGATATGGTGATTTGTTTACGAATGGAAAAACCTACTCGGCAAAAACTCCATCGGGTGATTATAAGGTCACCACTCCTGAGAATTCATTATTATCACAACAAGCGGTTACAAGTAAAGGAATTTCAATACCTTATACCAACCTACAGTTGAACCCTTACCCCAATACCCAATTGGACTTGTTCTGTAGTGACAAGCTCTCATTTTCAATGCACGGCTCCCAGTACATGACTAACTAATCGATGCGTGGATCCATTACAAAAAAAGAGTCTACTAGCGAGAGTAAAATGCCCTCGCAAAAATTCAAATATCGTCGCAAAAGGTTATTAGCGAGGGTATATGGCCCTCAAAGGCCGTCATATTTGCTCTTGTTGCTAAAAGAGATTTTGCAACCATACCTTCGCAAATAGATAATTTACGAGAGCAATCCACCGTCGTTACTGAACAAATCCGCCCTTACAAATATATTACTAAACGACGAGAAAAGTCGACGACTTATTTTTAGCGAAGGAAAGCAGTCGTCGTTAACAACTATTTGTGAGGACCTTTATACCCTCGCAATTAGTTATTTGCACTACAAAAAAATTGTACTTTTGCAACGGGCCAAAAAATGCCACTATAGGTTTTCAATTATATTAAAATATTAGTCCTTCAGTGGCAATTTTTGCCCGCCGTTATAGGTGATTTTTTTTCCTCCTGCATTCTAAATCCACATATCTATTACAAATAACCTGTAATAATTTTAGCTCCACTAAAACAATACCACAAATGTAACTAGCTAACATCACAAATGTCTCCAAACTAACATTATATTAACATAAAAATATATTATCAAATACATAACCATTATCAAAGTTTCAAAGTATTTAAACAAAAACACTTCCAAAAAATACAGTTGTTTAAATGTGGTTCTTTGTACACAAAAAGCCATCAAAAAATTATAACATCTTCACTATTGTAGCACCGTCTCCAATATCATCAACAAGCATCTGAAACCATCAACCAGAAAGCAAATCAAAATTATACCCTTTAGCAAAACCACATAGTCCAAAAAAAACCACCTCTAAATGGATGAAATTGTAATTAAAAAGAAGGAAAGAAAGAAAAAATCGTTGTGTTGCTTTGAAATCATAGATTGAAAAGTATAATTCTTACCATTCAAGCATTTTCTCAATGGTGATAGCTTGACCAAGTTGTGAGAATATCAAACATGGAAGTAAAAGTGGAAAGACCAACTGCATTACACAAATAGTGGGAACAATGAGTTATGATGCTCAAATTTGTTGATAGGTAAATCTAAGTTGCAGATTAAGTTAACAATAAGTGAGTATCAGCATGACATATTGAACAACAACAGCAACAAGAAGCTTATTTTCAACAAGGGACATAGTTCCTTATTTTTCTTCTTTGTATCTGGCCAATCCACAGTTTAGGCATAGACAGTAACCAAATTCTAGTATGCTCACAATTTAAATCTAGGAGGCATAGACCTAGCAACAAAACTGGAATGCCAATTGATGAAAATCAATCTAAAGACATACATACCATCCATGACCCATTCACCATCAGAGGAGATGTAAGCCTTAGTAATAATGAGGTCAAGATCCGTCAAGATTTGCACAACTTCCAACAGAATTCCTGGTTTATTAACACTGTCAACCTACAATCATTTTCCATATCCTTGATGGTAATTCTTATAAGAAGGGAATTGGGGAAATAATTGCAAACAAGAGAATCTAGCAATATGATATTGTGCGGATGCCATATGCCCATATGTAGTCCATAAGGTAAATTAAGCAAAAGGGGTCTTTTGGCATTGGTTAATTGAGGTTCTTGCAATTTGGAGTCCTTTTAAAAAAAAATCATTTTTTGTTCAAATTTGCCTCTCTAGATTTCGGCTGTAATTAGGAAGTCAATTTTTCTAAAGCAATTTTTACACAGGAAAGACATAGGCAACTTATTGCAACATAGGTGGGTTAAGCGTGATTTGCTTATTATGTGAAGCAATTGTGTTTCTTTGGTTCACAAATTTTAAACTCACAAGAGAGGAATTTAAAAGTAACTTCAATAGGGAACTTCATCTCCTCATATTATTTCTACTTGAAAAAGAGAAACTGTAACTAAAAATGTTAAAAACCTTTGTTTCAGGCAGTGGCTGATCTTGGAGGTCAAAATGAAGCATAATTCTTAAATGTATCAAAATTTACCTTGACTAGAGCACAGTCAGGACAACTAATGTCGTCTACAACACCCTGAAAACAGAAAAAAAGAGTTACTATACTTCATGAAAACAACACAATATGTCAGTATAAACTATTTTTAAGGAATTCATAAAAATCAGAAAATAAAATGAGCATTACCCTTGGTTTATATCATTATGACCATGTTGTTAAGGTGATTAGACCATTGAGATTATTTAACAAGTTACAATTGAGAACTATGCTCACTAGAGAATAGAGGCATAGGAGAGAAAGAAAACCTTGGAGGATTAATTCTGGTGCTGAAGTTCTCATACTCAAGATCGAAGTATGACCAGCAAACTTTTGCCATTTCGTTCAAACCTTTGGCAAATCAAGTTGATGTCTTTCAAGAGGAATTAGCACTCGCTAGTTTGCTAAGCCAATATGGCAGTATAAACTATTAAACTTCCTAACAATATAGTATAAGCCAAGATGTAACCTTCATAATCATGCTTTTGTACACTAGACAAAGCACATCAGCCTTGGCAAAGTAAAAACAATCAATCGCAATCTACAACTATAAACCCAAATATACATCTAACATCTCTAGAGTACCAGAATTCTCAATTTTTCATTTGAATCTCCATAATTAAAATAATTCTTTTCTATTGGTAACAGGATTCAACTATTATTAGATTGCCAACTCGCCAATTTTGTAGGCCAAGCTTTTGGAGGACCACTTAATGGCCATAATTATAACACGAAATTTAACATGTTCTGCTTGTCTTCTAATATAGGCAGTCATCCACACACACATAAGAAATTACTCCAAGGAAAGAGTGGCCACTTAAGGCAGCCATCCACTCACACAGAGATTATATATATATATATATATATATATATATAATGATACTACCAACAAAAGTATGAAGACCAACCATTTAAACGGATTGCTTCACAAATCTCCACCAATAAGACAAACTTTCTCATATTGGCCAAACAACAGTTTCAAATGTATATGTGGCTGAATTCAACTTTTTTTTTTTTTCTTCTAAATTTTTTCTAGTGAAAACTCAAAGCAGATATATTGGAGTTTTTTTTTTTCTTTTTTTCTTTTATACAAATATATATCAGCTTTAAGGACCATAAAACACTATAGCCAACTAAAAGAGGTTTTAACTCCATGCACAACCACTGACCCAAATACTCCACCAATAACCCCACAAATCGCCAAGTACACAAAAACAAGCCCAAAGGCATAAAGGGTCTTTCCCTTCAACAACTCAACTCTTTTTCATAGCAGAAAACCCATAAATGGGTTCCAACACAGAAACCACGCTAGCCAAGTGCCACAGTGCAGTGATATAGACATGAACAAAAAGAAAGAGTATGAACAAACCATAACAAAATGCCGCCTAAACACAAAAATTAAAATATGCATCACAAAAATTAAATTACTTCACAAAATCCAAACCCAAATTTCACAAAAATCACAAAAAAAATTAAATTAAATTAAGTATCTACATAATACACCACAAAATCCAAACCCAAATTTTACAAAAATCAAAATTGAAAACTAAATAAATAACCTAATGTTAAGTATCCAAATCCAAACCCAAAATTTCACAATAATCAAAACAAAAAATCAAATAAATAACTTACCAAGCAAAATCGGAATGGGTATAGGTATAAGTATGGGTATGGTGAGGAAAAATGAATAGGTATGGGGGTGGTAAGGGGAGAGAGGGAGAAAGGGAGAAAGGGAGAAAGGATCTTATGGTGAGAGAGAGAGAGCCGATGGGTATGGGTTGGCGGTAGAGGGTTGAGGAGGAGAGGAGTCGATGGCTTGGCTCAGCCTCGTCGGCATCGTCGTTGGGCTAGGCTGGGCTCTACTCGCCGGCGCCGGTGGGGTTGTGTGTGTGTGTGTGTGTGTGTGTGTGTGTGTGAGTGAGTGAGAGGCTGTGTGAGAGATGGAGAGAAACTGAGAGAGTTTTGTGAGTGAAAATTGTGTGAGAAATAAAACTTTTGTGTGGGAAATGAAAATGTAAGTGGTAAAAATTTTTTGGAGAATTTTGTGCAGGAAAGAAAAAAAATTTTGGGGGGAAGAGTATTTGGTTGTGTGCAATGAACTAGAAATAGCATTTGGTTAAGTGTGCCTTGACAAATGACAACATTATGTCTATTCAACTGTTTTGAAAATTTTTACCATCCATCTAATTGATAATGTATTGTGCACCACAAATACTATTATTGTTATTATATTATTTATTAAATAAATCAACTAAAAAAAATTATCTCTTGAGTATTTATTAAATAGATAAATTATCTATTATTATTAAAATGAGCTAACATTTTAAGTTTTTAACTAAAGTTTATCATATTTATTAAGATATAGACTTATAATTGTAAATATTTTTAACAAATTATATGGATTTTGACTAATGAACTTATAAAAAAGTAAATAAATAGTTATATATATTTATTTTTATATATAAATATATAAAATTAGTGGTAATCCTGAAACGGTACACTGGTATTAACCGATACCGAAATATTTCATTTATTTGACCAAACCGAAATAGTCTCCAGTACGGTATTGATTTTCTTGTTTTTGGTCCCTAAAATGAAAAATGCGTTCTATTTTGATTCTTACTGTCATCTCATTGATGAAAATTGCTTACATAACAAACGGAGTGCATTGTTTGCGTACTAAATGCTGACATGACCATTAAAAAAATGGTCTTGAGACCATTGAATTTGGTGAAATTCATATTCAAATCTTGATCAATAGGATTGAAGAATATGGTGACATACTAGTATTGGTGAAATTTGAGACCAATTAGATAGTCAGATTGAGTAAACATAACCATACAAGTATACAACACATGTTCATCATGCACCATACTTAGATTTGAAGAGTATAATGAAAAGTTAATTCTAGTAAATTATGGTCACAATCAAATTATTGGATTTAAAGAAATGTGTGGTCAAACCCGATCAAACTTAATAGATGGTCCTGATACCACTACACTTAGTGATATTCATATTCAAATCTTGATCAAGAATATGGTGACATATTGATATTGGTGAAATTTGAGACCAATTAGATGGTCAGATTGAGAGAATATATACAGCCATAAAGATACACAACACATGTCCAACAGGTGTCACACTTAGATTTGAAATCTAACCACCAGTAACTTATTATTGAATTTATATTTTGGAAATCCAATCATTGGATTACATTTTCTATATGTTCTAAACATGCAAGCTAATTTTCGTGCCAATCGGATGTAATTTACCATTTTTTCTATAAACTCATCTTTTATGCATTATTTTAAACTACAAAAACTTGAATTTAGACATTTGATTGATGACATGCCTATTAATCTTTGATTATCTTCAAATTTTGTAACCATGAAAAATGTATGAAGATAATGTAATCTAACGGTAGATTTGTCAAAATTCACATCGAACTAAGAAATATAGGGTTGGGTTCAAGTTACACTTGACGTAACTCTAAAAAATGTTACACCACCCAATAACTTATTATTAAATTCATATTTTGAAAATCCAACCGTCGGATTACTTGTTCTATATGGTCTTAACATGTATGCCAATTTTCATGACAATCGGATATAATTTACCATTTGATCTATAAACTCAAATCTTATGCATTATTTTAAACTACTAAAACTTGAATCTAGATAATTGATTGATGACATGGCTATCAATCTTTGATCACTTTGAAATTTTGTAAGTATGAAAAATAGATGAAGGTGATGTAATTTAACGGTAGATTTGTTAAAATTCACATCAAATTAATAAATATAGGGTTGGGTTCGAGTTACACTTGACGTAACTCTAAAAAATGTTACATCACCTAATAACTTATTATTGAATTCATATTTTGAAAATCCAACTGTTAGATTACATGCTCTATATGTTCTTAACATGCATGCCAATTTTCATGCCAATCGGATGTAATTTACCATTTGATCTATAAACTCATCTTTTATGCATTATTTTAAACTACAAAAACTTGAATTTAAACAATTGATTGATAACATAGCTATTAATCTTTTATTACCTTGAAATTTTGTAAGCATGAAAAATTTATGAAGATAGTGTAATCTCACGGTAGATTTGTTATAATTCACATCGAATTAAGAAATATAGGGTTGGGTTCAAGTTACACCTGACATAATTCTAAAAAATGTTATACTACCCAATAACTTATTATTGAATTCATATTTTGAAAATCCAACTGTTGGTTTACATGCTCTATATGTTCTTAACATGCATGCCAATTTTCATGCCAATCGGATGTAATTTACCGTTTGATCTATAAACTCATCTTTTGTGCATTATTTTATACTATAAAAGCTTAAATTTAAACAATTGATTGATGACATGGCAATTAATATTTGATCACCTTGAAATTTTATAAGCATGAAAAATATATGAAGATAATGTAATTTAACGGTAGATTTGTCAAAATTCACATCGAATTAAGAAATATAGAGTTGGATTCAAATTACACGCGATGTAACTCTAAAAAATGTTACATTAGCCAATAACTTATTTATTAAATTCATATTTTGAAAATCCAACCATTGGATTACATGTTCTATATATTCTTAACATACATGCCAATTTTTATGTCAATTTGATGTAATTTACCATTTGATCTAGAAACTCATCTTTTGTGCATTATTTTAATGGGAATAAATTTTTATTCACTTTTGAGAAAGAGTACAAAAAGTTGAAATTCTTGAATTTTAGTCTACCATTTTGAAGTTGAAAGTGCTATCATTTTTTTATGGGTAGAATTGTTTAGAAAATAAGGACAGACCTTTCTTATATAGGATATATATAAAAGGTTTTTCTTTTTTTAGATTGTAAACAAAAGGTTCATCTAAAGAATACAAAATGCTATATGTTTATACGTTTCTTTTTATTTTTCTTTGAATTTTAGAATAACTTTTATCTCCAAAAAAAATTAATATTTTAATGATTTTTTGCTAAGGTCAATTGTGACCAAATAATTTTGTGTTAGTAAGGACATATTTTTAACCCACACAAAAAATAAACTTTTTGCAAAGGATTTTTATTGTCCCTCGGAAATAATTTGGTGGGAACATTTGCCTCCAAATTTTTGACATTTTAATGATTATTTGTAAAGGTCGATCCTAGCCCTCGCAAATAATTTAGTATTAGTGACCGGTTTTTTTACCGTCACAAATAATATACTTTTTGCGAGAGATTTTTAATTGTCCCTCGCAAATAATATGGAGGGAAAATTTCCCTCCAAAATATTAGTATTTGTGACGGCTATAACACATAATTGCGACAGCTTTTCTTGTTGGTCACAAATATTTCACATTTTACAAAGTATTTGCGAGGGCTTTATTTTGCCATTGCAAATATGATTTTTTGAGAGGGCTTTTTGGGTCCGTAAAAAATTCTTGGTCGCTAATAGGCATTTTTCTTGTAGTGATCCCAGTACGCGGCTTACTCACCAACTTGAGGAAGAACGTTGGTTGCAAAGTTCTTCAGTTCATCACACGATGAAGATCACCAACTCCTTGGTCACAAAACCCAACAGCGTACAAATGCAGCAATTTCTTAAAGAGAAAGATGAACTAGGATAAATTCTGTCTCCGGTCACAATTTGCATGAACAAAACTTTGCTTCACACTTGCGCAACCTTTGACGGCCCTTAAAATAATCCTTATATATGTTTAGCGTTGTGAGAAAAGAAAACATAAACATGTACTCACGAATTGGATGACAGTCTGTGAGAGACCGCGCCCCCGACCCCCCTTTTTATAGGTGTGTTGGGCCAAACCCACGTGAATGGGTGGAGTCGTGTTATTGCCTCTCAAAATGGAGGTTCGACTAGTTATATCTTCCCCTTTAGATTAAGGGTTTTACAATGGAGTCGCCACTTATTTATTTATTGGAAAAATAAGAAAACCTTAATTGAAAAATAATTCCTCATTTTATTAATTGGAAATTGAATTTACATTGATCATAGGAAAATTACATGGCTTTTGTCCAAGATACAATCTAAGATAAAGTACATGGCTTTATTACCCAGTTACAATCTAGAAATTGAAAATTACATGGATAAGCATTAGTCTACTAACACTTGATCTAAGCTCGGAGGCTATGTTACAAGGTGGAAAGGTGTTAGGCACCCACCTTGCCCGGTAAAACCGGTCTTCTAGACTATGGTGGCCAACATTCATATCACATCATTCAATATGTTATCAATCAATTTGCATGTTGAATTTAAAGTGTGTGTATGTGATAAACCCTAATTCAGTTTGTTAAGCATTGCATATGGATTGAAAAATAGATTCTAGTGAATGTGTGTGTATGGTAATATCCTAGATTCAAGGATTTGAAAGAATTACGAAACAAACATGTTTTTCATATTTTTGATGTGAGTTTAAGATCTAAACTAGTGTTTATGCATGAACATGTAAAGAACAACCAAGAACATGTGAAGAACACATAAGAACATTTAAGAACATTCAAACATATTCAAGAGAATTTAAACAGTTACTATCATGCTTTAATCCTAAATTCTCATCATGGCAACACAAAAAACAAGTTAGGGAAAGAAATTATACCTTCATGCAAGATCCATATGGTGGAGGAGAAGACTCTTAGAAGAGGTCCTAAGGGTGGAGGGAAAGAAGAGTTAGGAGAGGAAGAGTGAGTCTCACTCAATACTTTGAGTCTCAGGAAGACCAAGATATGACAAGACTACTCAACTTCACTAGAACTCAAAAGAGGGGAAGAGAGGGGGTTTTTGTGTGTCATGAAATGAAGGAGGGGGGGGGTTTATTTAGTAGTAGTGGAGGAAATATGAATGGAAGGCCATTAATGAGGGTTGACAAAGAATCATGAACCTAAACCTCATTTTAGCCTTTGGGGAAATCTGGTACATTAAATGGAAAGATTGGTAGGAGTGAGGGGCAAGCCAAAATTCGGTTTTCCCGTAGTTGCTGTAACAGCTTGTGGAGCCAACTTTGAAAGATCATATCTGACTCAATTCTGATTGGAATTGTTTCGTTCTTATACTCAAATTGAAGCCCCGGATGTTTAGTTTCTGGGAAAATTAACCTCATTCACAGATTCAAAATATTCTGAGAGATATTGATAAAATGGTGAGCAAAGGTCATTTGTTAGAAAATGGTTTCAGCACAATTAACATTAATAGGTCCCAAATTAGCTCCCAATTAACATTAAATGGCTCCAATCACTCCCATTTCAGACTTAATTGGTCCCAAATTTACTTTAATTAAAAGATAATTGCACAAATTACTCATTGAATAATTAATGCTTAACTATCTAATTAATTAGGTGTGTGCAACCTTACCATAAAATGTAGTCCTAACCAATCAAATTATGACACATCATTGATCTCAAATTAATTATACTTATAACCAATCAAAATCAATCGCTCATAATCACATATAGTCGGACTCAACATGTGATAGTGCATCTCAGCCATTAAAACTTGATTTGATGATAACTTTCAATCTTATGGTCCGATTAACATTAAGATCATTTTGGTGGAATGAGATTAAGGATCTAATGATCAGAATCAAGAAGTATATTTCCAAGGAAAAATTACCCTTTTACCCTCCATGTGAGGTTAAATGCGGGTCGTAAAATGGGTGTCAACAGAATGCCCCTCATTGGCAGAGCTTGAAAAGCGAATGTCAATGTATGAAAGAGACACCCAACTTTGCAATCAGTATTTAACCATGGTGAATGTATGATGCATGTGTGTAAAAATGCAGATGGTTGTGTTGCGGATCAAAATGTGGACCGAATCTCGAGGGAGATTGCCTATGTACCTCTTAGTGGGAGGATCAAGTCAAAACGTAGTTCACGCATGCAATTTTTTCTTTTTTTCTTCTTTCTTTTTATTTTTTTTATTTTTTTTTTATTTTGAATGAGTACAAAACATGCTTACCTGAAGTGAAGAAAATATGAAGATTATGGTCATGTGTTTCAGAGGACCAAAGGTTTTGAATCCTGGCTCATGTTTTCAGAAGACCTAGGATTTTTTTTTTTTTTTTAGGAGGCTTTGGCTCATGTTTTCAGAGGACCAAAGGTTTTGGATCCTGGCTCATGTTTTCAGAGGACCTAGAATTTTTTTTTTTTTTTTGGGCTTTGGCTCATGTTTTCAGAGGACCAAAGGTTTTGGATCCTAGCTCATGTTTTGGACCAAAGGTTTTTTTTTTTTCTTTTTTTTTTTTTGGGCTTTGGCTCATGTTTTTAGAGGACCAAAAGTTTTGGATCCTGAGTCATGTTTTCAGAGGACCTAGGATTTTTTTTTTTTTTTTTTTTTGGGCTTTGTCTCGTGTTTTCAGAGGACCAAAGGTTTTGGATCCTGGCTCATGTTTTCAGAGGACCTAGGATTTTTTTTTTCTTGGGCTTTGGCTCATGTTTTCAGAGGACCAAAAGGTTCTGAATCCTGGCTCATGTTTTCAGAGGACCTAGGATTTTTTTTTTTTTTTTTTTTTTTTGGCTTTGGCTCATGTTTTCAGAGGACCAAAGGTTTTGGATCCTGGCTCATGTTTTCAGAGGACCTAGGATTTTTTTTTTTTTTTTTTTTTGGCTTTGGCTCATGTTTTCAGAGGACCAAAGATTTTGGATCCTAGCTCATGTTTTCAGAGGACCTAGGATTTTTGGATCTTGGCTCATGTTTTCAGAGGACCAAGGGTTTTTTGGACTTTGGCTCATGTTTTCAGAGGACCAAAGGTTCTGGATCCTGGCTCATGTTTTCAGAGGACCTAGGATTTTTGGATCTTGGCTCATGTTTTTAGAGGACCAAGGGTTTTTTGGGCTTTGGCTCATGTTTTCAGAGGACCAAAGGTTTTGGATCCTGGCTCATGTTTTCATAGGACCTAGGATTTTTTTTTTGGTTTTGGCTCATGTTTTCAGAGGACCAGAGGTTTTGGATCCTGACTCATGTTTTCTGAAGACTTAGGATTTTCTTTTTTTTTTTGGGCTTTGGCTCATGTTTTTAGAGGACCAAAGGTTTTGGATCCTGGCTTATGTTTTCAAAGGACCTAGGATTTTTTTTTTTTTTTTTTTGGGCTTTGGCTCATGTTTTCAGAGGACCTAGGTTTTTTTTTTTTTTTTTTTTTTGGGCTTTGGCTCATGTTTTCGAAGGACCAAAGGTTTTGGATCCTAGCTCATGTTTTCAGAGGACCTAGGATTTTTTTTTTTTTTTTTTTTTGGGCTTTGGCTCATGTTTTCAGAGGACCAAAGGTTTTGGATTCTGACTCATGTTTTCAGAAGACCTAGGATTTTTGGATCTTGGCTCATGTTTTCAGAGGACCAAGAGTTTTTTGGACTTTGGCTCATGTTTTCAGAGGACCAAAGGTTTTGGATCCTGGCTCATGTTTTCAGAGGACCTAGGATTTTTGAATCTAGGCTCATGTTTTCAGAGGACCAAGGGTTTTTTGGGCTTTGGCTCATGTTTTTAGAGGACCAAAGGTTTTGGATCCTGACTCATGTTTTCAGAGAACCTAGGATTTTTGGATCTTGGCTCATGTTTTCAGAGGACCAAGGGTTTTTTGGACTTTGGCTCATGTTTTCAAAGAACCAAAGGTTCTAGATCTTGGCTCATGTTTTCAGAGGACCTAGGATTTTTGGATCTTGGCGCATGTTTTCAGAGGACCAAGGGTTTTTTGGGCTTTGGCTCATGTTTTCAGAGGACCAAAGGTTTTGGATCCTGACTCATGTTTTCAGAGGACCTAGGATTTTTGGAACTTGGCTCATGTTTTCAGAGAACCAAGGGTTTTTTAGGTTTTGGCTCATGTTTTCAGAGACCAAAGCTTTTGGATCCTGGTTCATGTTTTCGATCCTGACTCATGTTTTCAGAGGACCTAGGATTTTTGGATCTTAGTTTATGTCGATGTGTGGTGGCCTTTTACCCTAGTACCTGCAAAATAAATATTTTCAATTAGTAATAGAGTTTTTCATTGAAAAGAATTTGGCATACCTGGCGAATGCCCTTAGTTTGGGACAAATTCCATGCTTCGATGAATGCTGAGGGTGGACAATTGACTTGATGTTGCACCACTGGAGAATATGGAGGAGGATCATAGCTTTCTATTCCTAAAGAAGAATTTAATGAAGATTTTTTTTTTTTTTTGAAGGAATTGGAAATTTCGATTGATGAATTTTTTTTGAAAAATTTGGAAATCTTGAATTTTTTTTTTTTTTTTTGAAGTAATTGAAAATTTTGATTGATGAATTTTTTTGAAAAAATTTGGAAATCTTGAATTTTTTGAAGGAATTGAAAATTTTTATTGATGAAATTTTTATTTTTATTTATTTTTGAAAACAACCTAAGAGGTACGAGCCCAATGCCCCTAGTCTCAAGGTTTTTTTATTTTATTTTATTTTTTTTGTTTCAAAGATTCGGAAATCTTGAATTTTTTTTTTGAAAGCAAACTAAGAAGCACGAGCCCAATGCCCCTAGTCCCAAGGCTTTTTGAAAATTCTCTTTTTTTTTTTTTTTTTTGAAAGATATGGAAATCTTTTTCTTTTTATTTATTTATTCATTTATCTTTAAAAAAATTGAAAATATTTTTTTTTTGAAAATTTTATCTTTTTTTTTTTTTTTTTTTTTTTGAGATTTGAAGATTTGTTCATTATCAAAAAGTGAAGAAGATGAAGATGAAGATGGAGTAAAAGTGATGAAGATTTATTCATGATGATTTTTTTTTTTTTTGAAAAACCAATCTTTTGAATGAGAATAACTTTGGCTGCAAGTTGATGTGGATTGCTGGATAAGTCCTTGTTTAATTCCTTCAAAAAGAAAATTTCAATTAGCAATGGATTTATTTATTGAAATGAATTGGAAGTACTTACCCAATGCCCCTAGTTTGGGGCATATTCCATGCTTAGATTGAAGTTGAGTTCATTTGATGTTGTGACCATTGGGGAACATGAAAGAAGATCATGGTCTGTCATCCTTGGTTCCTGCAAAAAGGCTTTCTTTCTCTAGCTTGTTAGAAACCAATTATCATGAAAACATTTTTGGCCATTACTATTAGTGTAGACATGCTTGCAAAAAAATGGATTGATGCCTCAAATGAAAACATGCTTTCATGCAAGATGGACATATTCGCATACAATATAAATAGGCCAATGCCCCAAGTTTAAGCATGCTTAATGCAACACAAATGGGCTCAACCTAACATGCACCTAAACAATTTTGTCACACTGTTTTGACTTTGTTCTCCAAGATTGTTTGGGTGATTGAGACCGGGCCTTTGCAAGGCTGCCTACGTACCTCTCGCATAGAGGATCAGGTCAAGACGTAGTTCAAGGAACTAGATTTTGAAAAAGAATGACTTTTTTTTTTTTTTTTTTGTGGAAATGAGATTTCTCTTTCTTTCTTCCTCTCTTTTTTTTTTTATTTTTTTTATGCACAAGAGGTGATTCTTTGAACAACCATTTTGACAAATCAAAGTGTTTAAGAATCAAACAAATCTCTTTGATCATGAAGGATCAAGATCATTAAACTCATGTAATCAAAATTTGCTTCTTTCATTTGAACGTTGTCAGATTAAGTCTCCAAAGGCAATCAATAAATGAAATGTGATAATATTTATGAATCACATTGTTGGGTGCAAACAAGGAGAGTGCTCCAGGTTTGAAAGTTCTTTTGAGTCATTTTGAGGATTTGAGAATTTGAGAAATTTTGTCCTCGGACATATCATCCTGTGGGGTTTAACAATTTTAAGCATTTTCCTTTTTAATTCAAGAGAAGATATTATTAGGTTTAAGATGTGCCTACAATTAGCAAGACTTCAAGGAGGTCTTTACTCATGGGTTGTAATGTAGGCCAGGTTTGGGTTATGAAATAAAAGATATAACAGGCTCAAAATTCCCTATGATGTTTCCCCCAAGTATGCATTACTCAAAAATCAAGTATTTGAGGAGTTTTCCTATTTTTTTGTTGTCATCTTCTCACTAGTCTTCATTGGTCACTTGTATCAACATTTGTTTTTATGCTCATTCATCTTAAATCACCTCTAGACTTTCATCTTGTAAAGTTCTTCTCTTTTTAGGTTGCATCCTTAAGTTCCCAACTTGGTATGATTTTCCAATCTTTCTTTTCTTTTCTTCTTCTTTTCTTTGGCCCTAACTTTTGCCTAGACCGCCCTTTTGGGTTTTCAGCCTAGCGGGCTTTTTTTTTTTTTTTTTTTTTTTTTTGGCCCTAACTTTTGCCTAGACCGCCCTTTTGGGTTTTCAGCCTAGTGGGCTTTTTTTCTTTTCTTTTCTTTTCTTCTCTTTCTTTTTTTTTTTTTTTTTTTGGCCTAATTTTTGCCTAGACCGCCCTTTTGGGTTTTCAGTCTAGCGCTTTTTTCTTTTTTTGCTGTTTTTCATCTCTTGATTGAATGTACTTTTTAGGGATCTTTTGCCTCTTTTTTTTTCTCAGCTTAAGTCATGTTGATGCACTCTCTATACATCTTTCTTGCCTCGATGCACTTGCACATTTCTATGCTTGATGAATCTTTTCCTTTTTTGATGAACTCTCATTTAGATGAATCTTGTATTCCTCTTGGCACAATGAATTTTAGGGTCTTCAACTTTACGGACAGTTTTTTTCACATTGATGGAATTTCATTTCTCTTTCCTTGATTGTGTGAAACCTCATTTTTCTTTGATGATCTCTTGTCTTTAGCCTAATGAATTCTCCACTTGTCTTTCATGTCTTCTAGGAGAGATTTATCAATTAGCTTCAAGGCTACAAGGTTGACTCCTCCTCAACATGAGATTAAAGTATGCATAACTTGATTTTTCCCGCCCCAAGTTTAGATTTTAATGGGTTCATGCGAAAAAGAAGCTAAGTGTTTGAAGGCTCAAATAGGCTAGCAATGGATAATGATCATTCTAGGTATTAGAGAATAATCTTGTTTAACCAAAGATGGCCTCCTATCCCTAGTAATGCTTGCTTGTAGGCACAATGTCTTAAGCTCTTTTAATAAATTCATCTTAAAAGAAAAAGTATGAATGCTCTAATGTGGTGAAACAAAAGATCTTTGAAAATTGGATCGAGTGCATGGATTCTTGGGATTTTCTGATGGATGAATTCTTTTTTATTGCCTTTTAAGACCATTTCTTCTTATATTCTAAGTCAAGTAGCAAAAGTATTTACATGGATCAAATGAAATTAATCATTTCTTAATACAAATTGATTGTTCAATCCTTTAAACATTAAGATTTAGAAAATGTTTTGTCCAAGGGATCTTCATGTACCATTTTGATAAGGAGACTTCTTCTTTTTTTTTTCTTTTTTCTTTTTCTTTTTTTTTTTTTTTTTTGAAAGAAGAAAAAAAAAAGGTCTTTTTGAAAAAGTCACTAGAAAGTTCAATGGCCCTAGTTCAAAGATTTTTTTTTTTAAATGACTCAAAGCCCCAATGCCCCTAGTCCAAACACTTTCTCATTTGAATTTTTTTTTTTTTTTGAAAGATTTGGGAATCTTTTTTTTTTCTTTTTTTTGGAACTTTTTTTAAAATATATACATGAACAAAGTACATCAAATGCTACATGAATTTTTAGAATTCAAAGAAACATTGAAACATGGAATAAACAAACAAACTTTAAACTTAACCATGATGTTGCAAACCAAATGTGGAGTGAGGCAAAGTTGGGCCACTTGCTTCTTCTTGAACCTTGATTATGATAAAAATGGCTTGGGCTTGCACTTAGAAGGCTTGAACCTTGATTATGATCTTTTGGTATTTGCTTGAAATGGCTTGGGCTTACACTTGGAAGGCATGCATCTTGTGAGTTTTTGTCCTTTGATGTACACCTTCGATGGGCTCAAGTTTTGGGCTTCGACTTATTCAAGAAACAAATTGGGCTTCCATTTCAAGTAGAGTTCAATCCTATGCTTTTGGGTTTGAGTTCATTCATAGCATACAAGCTTCAAACAATCATGATGGGCTCAAGCGTTGGACTTGAGTCATCATGGTTCAAACAACGGCCAAACAAATGTGTAATGAAATGCAATTTACATGGACCGACCTAAAGGTAGGTTCTATGGGTCATTATAACATGGGTAGAAGGTAGGTTAAAGGTCCCCACAAGTTAGGACGTCGTACCTCCCAACTTATGACGCCAGAAGCGCCGCGTTGGTCCGAACGGTATGGTTTGTCCTTATGAACCATCATGGTTTTGCATAACCATGATGATCCTTGTCGCGGTGGGTTGTAGGTTCATCGCTGGGTATGTGAGTCTCAGGAAGACCACAATCCACGGTTAATACTACCGGTCTTCCGGGCTAGTACACAAATAAAATAAATTTCATTCAAGCAAATGATGCATGACATGCAATATAATAACATATTAGACATATTATATACAAAAAACAATAAACAAACAATGACATGGTTGGCCACCATAACCTAATTGAAGTCTAGCCCTCAATATCCCCAGTGGAGTCGCCACTGTGAGAGACCGCACCCTCGGCCCCCTTTTTTATAGGTGTGTTGGGCCAAACCCACGTGAATGGGTGGAGTTGTGTTATTGCCTCTCAAAATGGAGGTTTGACTAGTTATATCTTCCCCTTTAGATTAACAGTTTTACAATGGAGTCGCCACTTATTTAATTATTGGAAAAATAAGAAAACCTTAATTGAAAAACAATTCCTCATTTTATTAATTGGAAATTGAATTTACATTGATCATAGGAAAATTACATGGCTTTGGTCCTAGATACAATCTAAGATAAAGTACATGGCTTTATTACCCAATTACAATCTAGAAATTGAAAATTACATGGATAAGCATTAGTCTACTAACCCTTGATCTAAGCTCGGAGGCTATGTTACAAGGTGGGAAGGTGTTAGGCACCCACCTTGCCTAGTGAAACCGGTCTTCTAGAATATGGTGGTCAACATTCATATCACATCATTCAATATGTTATCAATCAATTTGAATGTTGAATTTAAAGTGTTTGTATGTGATAAACCCTAATTCAGTTTGTTAAGCATTGCATATGGATTGAAAAATAGATTCTAGTGAATGTGTGTAATGGTAATATCCTAGATTCAAGGATTTGACAGAATTACGAAACAAACATGTTTTTCATATTTTTGATGTGAGTTTAAGATCTAAACTAGTTTTTATGCATGAACATGTAAAGAACAACCAAGAACATGTGAAGAACACATAAGAACATTTAAGAACATTCAAACATATTCAAGAGAATTTAAACAGTTACTATCATGCTTTAATCCTAAATTCTCATCATGGCAACACAAAAAGTAAGTTAGGGAAAGAAATTATACCTTCATGCAAGATCCATATGGTGGAGGAGGAGACTCTTAGAAGAGGTCCTAAAGGTGGAGGGAAAGAAGAGTTAGGAGAGGAAGAGTGAGTCTCACTCAATACCTTGAGTCTCAGGAAGATCAAGATATGACAAGACTACTCAACTTCACTAGAACTCAAGAGAGGGGAAGAGAGGGGGGTTTTTGTGTGTCATGAAATGAAGGAGAGGGGGGTTTATATAGTAGTAGTGGAGGAAATATGAATGGAAGGCCATTAATGAGGGTTGACAAAGAATCATAAACCTAGACCTCATTTTAGCCTTTGGGGAAATCTGGTACATTAAATGGAAAGATTGGTAGGAGTGAGGGGCAAACCAAAGTTCGGTTTTCCCATAGTTGCTGTAACAACTTGTGGAGCCAACTTCGAAAAATCATATCTGACTCAATTTTGATCAGAATTGTTTCGTTCTTGTGCTCAAATTGAAGCCCCGGATGTCTAGTTTCTGGGAAAATTAATCTCATTCACAGATTCAAAATATTCTGAGAGATATTGATGAAATGGTGACCAAAGGTCACTTGTTAGAAAATGGTTTCAGCACAATTAACATTAATAGGTCCCAAATTAGCTCCCAATTAACATTAAATGGCTCCAATCACTCCCATTTCAGACTTAATTGGTCCCAAATTTACTCTAATTAAAAGATAATTGCACAAATTACTCATTGAATAATTAATGCTTAACTATCTAATTAATTAGGTGTGTGTAACCTTACTATAAAATGTAGTCCTAACCAATCAAATTATGACACATCATTGATCTCAAATTAATTATACTTATAACCAATCAAAATCAATCGCTCATAATCACATATAGTCGGACTCAACATGTGATAATGCATCTCAGCCATTAAAACTTGATTTGATGATAACTTTCAATCTTGTGGTCCGATTAACATTAAGATCATTTTGGGGGAATGAGATTAAGGATCTAATGACCAGAATCAAGAAGTATATTTCCAAGGAAAAATTACCCTTTTACCCTCAATGTGAGGTTAAATGCGGGTTGCAAAATGGGGTGTCAACACAGTCAGAACTGAAAATCTGTTTTTTCATAAATCTAGATAGATACCCTATCTATTGAGTAGCTACCGAGAATCGGGCTAAAACAGCTTTTTAGACCTCGATAGATATTAGCTATCGAGCTTTAAAATCCAACACTTCTTCACTTGATTCTTGGATAGATTTGCATGGCTTTAACACTTGAACTTAAAACCTTATTCCTTGAAGTATTAAACACATCCTAGATCTACCCAATTATAAGTAAAGTGTGTTTTGTCAAAGGATTAGCCAATTCTATATTGACATATGTTTCTAACATGATTCACATATGTCCTAACAATCTCCCCCTTTGGCAATCTGTTACAAAACCACAACAAACAAATGAACATATGAGAGAAGTCATAAATCACTCAACTCATACTCACTTGTTGAATACAATAAAATCTATCATAACACAAACTCTTGAAAAACTTTACAAGAAGAGAGTTCATGGTAAGAAGACTTTGTTAAATTTTATTTCTGAAACACTTTAAACAAAACTCATCACGGCATCTTAATATGAAACAAAAATAAAAGATTGCATACAAGTAGTAAGAATCATGTGCATAAAGAGAGAAAAGAAGCAACACATGTAAAGATAGGTGAAAAAACTGTAATAACAACCTCATCATATATATATATATATAACATCATAAATACAAGATTTGCTATCACAAAGTAAGAACAATGTATCTATAAAAGAAGTAAAAAAAAAAATACATAAGTCCTTACTACATCCCTCATAAAATATAAACACTCCCCTTATCACCAAAAAGTCCTATGCTAACTCTTCCCTAAACTCTATGATTACTCTCATCCCAAATTACTCCCCCTTTTTGTCACGAATGACAGAGGGTAAGTAACTTAAGCAATCATCTCATCATTACTGGAAGAGCTAGCATTCTCATCCTCATCAACATCATTGTCAAAGTCACCATCATCGTCCTCGTCCTCAGAAGCCTCTAGAGAAGGAGAAGGAAACTTTACAAAGCCACCAAGGTGAGCCTGTCATTGTGCAATACGACTGACATGGGTGTTCACCTGACACAACTCATCACTGAGAGTGTCAAGGCAAGCATCCATGCACTAAAGCTGAGCCATGATCGCATCAACCACCCACAGAAGAAGAAGGAGTGGATGTGGATAGAGCTGAAGAAGCCGAAGGAGCTGCCGTCTCAGTCTGTGTCCGCCTTGGGCGAAGTTGGGCATCACTCTATCTAACGGTAGTAGTGTCAATGGCACCTATGACGAAGAAGTGATCAAACTCGAGATAGGAGATAGAAAAATGGCAAATGATCCGCGTGATAGCTGAAGGGAAAATGAGCTTATCACGAGTCGCCGTATCCCTATAGACATCTATGACGGATAGAATGAAGTAAGAAGGGAAGCCGATAGAAATGTTCTCTAAAAGGGATAACAAAAATTGAGCATGAGTCTCTGTGATAGAGTTATAGTGAGACAATGGATGGAGAACAAATGTCATCACCATGTTAAGGAATCTCGGACCTTTAGCAAAAGTTAAGCAACGAGTGTTTCGACGATCACCCCAAGAAGAAGGTGTCTCACAAAATAGAGACATGAGTTCGTCTTTATACACAGTTCTAAGACGATTACAGCTGGGGTACTCAGGATGCACTACCTTAGGTATGTGTAGCACCTCGGATATAAGATCCGGAGTGACTACAATGCGCGTACCCAGAACCCGAGTAAAGAAATGAGGTACAAAATAGTCAAATTTGTGCAAGTTGGAGTAAAACTCCTGTATAATCACAGAAGGGCATGTGACTGGGACGCCACACAGTGACTTCCAACCCCTACTATAGATGACAGTGGGAAGGTCAGTATCAGAAAAATCCAATAAGATGACTTGGCGTTCCAAATGAATGCCTCGTTGAGAAAAATTCTCCAAAAAGTCCTTGCGGGCTTTATCATCACAGAACCTGGCATGAGATGGAGTAGAATTAGAAGAAGATGCCCCAGAACAAAGATGGTTTCGGGATGGAGTAGATTTTTCTTTAGGTGCCACAGAGCAGCTAAAGAGAGAGAGAGAGAGAGAGAAACACGCAAAAAAGCACCAACCAGTTTAATATCAAACTGATAAAAACAAATATTGGTATGTATGTATGAAAAATGAATGAACATGTGACATTTAAAAGAAAAAGCATTATGGGCTCAGTCCAATCCAAACCTATCAGTACACATACTTGCAACAAAGTAAACACACATCTAAAAATGCATGAATCAATATTAAAATGTAAATGTAATGCAATGTATGATGATTTAAAATCATTTGAGTAAAACTCAGCCTAGAAATTTTGAGAAACACTCATCAATTTTGAAAACCCTAAAAATTTTGAAAAACCCCAAAAGTTAGGTATAAAATGAATGAAATATATGATAAAGAGATGGAGAAGAGATCATACCATTGAAAAATGCAAGGAAAAGACCAAAGATAGAGTGGAGAAGATGAAGAGGTTGAGTTTGAGTTTAAGGTGTTTAGGAGAGGGAGAGACACAATTCTGTCGAGAAAGATCGGGGAGAAATGAAGAAAAAATGCACTGACCCTATATAATAAATTCCAATTTCTCGATGGATCGAGAGGTGTTGAGAGCTATCGAGAGTTAAAATGGCCAGAAGGTTCTATCGAGAAGCTATCGAGGATCTGTCGAAAGGTGTCCACAGCAAAGTGACCTCGATGGATCGAGAAGCTATTGAGCATCTATCAAGCATATGGAAACTTCCTCGATGGATCGAAAATTGTGATAACAGCTATCGAGATAAGAAGCTCATGAGTCTCGATAGATAGCCTAGTTGTCAATAGGTATCGAGAAGCTGTCAAGATTGCTTAAAAAGAGTTTTTCAAAGAAGAAAAAAACACATATATGAATGCAATCAACCATGCTACTCAACCAAAGATCCAAACAACATTTTAATCTCTAAAAACATCTCTCATCAAGAAACATGTTAAGCATTTAGATCACACACACACACACACACACACACACACACACACACACACACACACACACTAAACAAGTCTAACCAATTTTAGTTATGCATAAAGATGCTCATCTAAGCTTCAAAAGATACAAAGTTTAGAAAACTTTGTTTCAATGATCATCCAAGGTACACAAGTACCAATGTATACAAACACACTGTTTTGTATTTTTCTGATTTTTCAATTTTTTATTTATTTATTTTTATGAAAAACAAAATAAAGCGAAACTGAAAATAAATAAATAAAAACATGTTAACCAAAGCATAGCATAAAAACTAGACTAACTCAAAGCAATAAAGCAAAACACATAAATAATGCAAATACAAAAGCAAGAAAGGAAAGAAAGAGAGAGAGAGAGAGAGAGAGAGAGAGAGAGAGAGAGAGAGAGAAAGTGACTAAATCACTTGGAGCCTTTTTCCTTCCACACCTTGGAAGAACCTTTCTTTTGTGTAAACCCTTAAATCGGCGATGAGGGGGAAGAGTTGATACCGTTCAAGTTTGAAAGGAATATGAGGGCTTTGAGTAGATCTCCAAGAGAAGCAAAGGAAGATGAGAACTGATTCTGGTTTCCCGATGAGATCATATTGTTGCTCTATCTAGTTGCTCCACAGTGATGACAGAGATGCTGCTTCTTTTGTTTAGGCTTTTGAGTATTGCCATTCTTAGCCTGGGGTTTTTGGTCTCTTTCTTAGCAAGTTTAGGGAGTGCTCCTAAGATAGATTTACCCTTGTCTATGTTCTCACTAGTTCAAACTGTTTTGACATCAGTGTTCTCAAATTCAACATTATTAGGAGGAGAAACAAAAACAGTAGTACTAGAGGAAGCAATATTAGGAGAAGAGAAATCTTACCCTAAACCGGTTCGATCAGAACTGATTTTTGTAAACTGAGCATCTCGTCAAGCTTTGCACTTGAAGTCCTTACCAGCTGAGCTCTGACTTGAAACAGCTCTGCTTCAAGCTTCTTGATCTTCTCAGTCAAGAAATTATTCTCAAATCTTAGTGCTCCAATAGTTTGATTAGCTTCATCAAATTTTGTGGAAAGCTCTTCTCGATTAAGCTCCACATCACTAAGCTTCTTGGTAGCCAGACTATACAATTTCTCATGCTTCTCAGAAATCTTGTACAATTTCTCATAGGCTGTATGGATATCATCTTGATCATCTATTTTCTTGAACTTAGAATCCACCAAGTCTTCTTCTTCATCCACATCTTCAACAATCCCCTCAGTAGGATTTACAGTGGCAATGAAGGCATTTAGGATTCCATCATCCTCATTGACGGAATCATCATCAGGCTCAGTGTCACTCAAGGTAGTAGCAAGTGCCTTGCTCTTCCCAATGGTCTTGAGATATGTAGGGCACTCTTGTTTCATATAACCAAAGCCTTGACACCCAAAGAACTTTGGTCTTGAGGGAACAGTCTACTCACCGCTATCCCTAGCATCCTTCTTTCCTTTGTCTTGGCTCTTGAACTGAGAAGAATTGGACTACTTGCGGTCTTTGTCAAATCTTTTTGCATTGGCATTCTTCATAAACATTTTGAACTGCCTTGTAACGTAGAATTTCATTTTAGAATCTTCATCATCTGAAGACTCATCAATGTCACTGCTCTTGGCCTTTAGTGTCATGTTCTTGCTCGATTTCTCGATCCTAGACAAACCCAACCTATAGGTCTGTAGATTGCCAACCAGCTCTGTCAAAGGAATCTTGTCAATGTCCTTTGATTCCTCAATTGCGGTGATCTTGGCATGAAACCTCTCAGGTAGAGATCTGAGCACCTTTCTAACAATCTTGGATTTAGGAATGGTTTTCCCCAAGATTAAATGCTAAAGTTCACTATGTTCTTGAGCTTGGCATAGAACTCATCGAACGACTCATCCTCTTCCATCTTGATCTCTTCGAAGCTAGTAGTAAGCCTCTGAAACTTTGAATCCTTGACAGCCTTGGTTCCTTCATAGGTTGTCTAGAGGATGGTCCATACTTCCTTCACAATTTCAGTGGAGGATATCTTCTTAAACTCCTCATTCGTGACCACACTGAATAAATCATTCAATGCCCTGCTTTTGAAGTTTACCGCCTTGATCTTAGCATCATTCCAATTGGCCCGTGCTTCCTTTGGCTTGGTCCAGCCTATCTCCACAGTTTACAACACCTTCACATCTAAAGACTGCAAGAAAGCTCTCATGCGTACTTTCTAGTATACATAGTTAGTGTCATCAAATAAAAGAGGTATAATAAGAGACTGTCCACTATTCATGACAAACAGGGGTCAATGGATCACACAGCAAAGATTAAAACCTATTCAGAGTGTGCCTGCTCTGATACCATTTGATAGGCCAAGAAAGTATTAACCCCTTTGGTAACTTAATCAAATTAATTAGTCAAGTGAAATTAATTAGATTCAATTACATGCAAAATGTGTGGTAGCACAAAAAAATCACCAACTAAGTAAATATGCAGCGGAAAATAAATTGACACAATGATTTTTTTATGAATGGGGAAAACCTACAAGGTAAAAACCTCACAGAGTGATTTTAAGGTCACCACTCCCGAGAATCCACTATTATCACAATAAGCGGTTACAAGTAAAGGAATCCCAGTACCTTATACCAACCTAAAATTAAACCTTTACCCCAATACCCAATTGAACTTGTTCTGTAGTGACAATCTCTCATTTTCAATGCACGGTTCCCAGTATGTGACTAACCAATCGATGCACAGATCCCAGTATGCGGCTTACTCACCAACTTGAGAAAGAATATTGGCTGCAAAATTCTTCAGTTCATCACACGATGAAGATCACGAAACTCCTTGGTCACAAAACCCAACGGCATATAAACTCAACAGATTCTTTAAGAGAAAGATGAACTAAGACAAATTCTGTCTTCGGTCACAATTTACATGAACAAAATTTTGCTTCACACTTGCGCAACCTTTGACGGCCCTTAAAATAACCCTTATATATATTTAAAATTGTGAGCAAAGAAACCTAAACATGTACTCACGGATGGGATGAAAATTAGAATTGAAAATCTGTTTTTCATAAATCTCGATAAATACCCTATTTATCAAGCAGCTGTCGAGCATCAGGCTGAAATAGCTTTTTAAACCTCGATAGATACTAGCTATCGAGCTAGCTATTCGTGAGTGCTTATCTTCCTTCTTACTATCATCTTCCTTCTGTCTATCCTCTATATTGATATTTCATTAAAGCACAAATAAATTTTTTACTAAAAAAAACCTTTTCTCCAAAAATGCATACACTCTTCCATATACAAATAATAAGGCATTTTTCAAAAACCATCATAGTCATCCTATTTTTCAAAATTTTTACATCCTAATTTTCAAAAAAAAAATAAGGGAGGTCATGCCCCTCCCCCCTTTCTCTTTCAAAAAATACATGTGGATGTCAAAACACCCTTTTTAAAAAGTGCAAATATCCATAGTTTTCAAAAACGTATGCGCATATATACGTACGTACATAAATGCATGCACAATGTAAATGTACATACGCATATACGTATATGCATTCATACATCCTTGTTTTAAAAAAATGCATTTTCACCTATGCATCACCCTTTTTCAAAAAAATATACATGAGAAAAGCTAGGTAGACATAAGAAACTATGCATGATAAAATGGAAAATTTCAGGAGATTGAAAACATGGGAACAATGCAATTTTGGGTGAAAGTAGTTTTGGAAAACATAGGATTAAACGGTTGCTGCCGAATCTGAATCCCAATGAGACTAAACGGTTACTGCCGAATTTGAATCTCGAAGAAGGCATAGGATTAAATGGTCGCTGCCGAATTTGAATCCTGATGAGACTAAACAATCATTGCTGAATCTAAATCCCGATGAGACTAAGCAGTCGCTGCTGAATCTAAATCTCGAAGAAGGCATAGGATTAAATGGTCGCTGTCGAATCTAAATCCTAACGAGACTAAATGGTCACTACCAAATTCAAATCGCTATGAGATTAACCGGTCGTTGCCGAATCTGAATCTCGAAGAAGGCATGGGATTAAACAGTTGCTGTCAAATCTGAATACCAATGAAACTAAACGGTCACAATCGAATCTGAATCTTAAAGAAGGCATAGGATTAAACGGTTGCTGCTGAATCCAAATCCTGATAAGACTAAACGATCGTTGCCGAATCTAAATCTTGAAGAAGGCATAGGATTAAACGGTCGCTGCCGAATCTAAATCCTGGTAAGACTAAACGGTCGCTGCCGAATCTAAATCTCGAAGAACGCATAGGATTAAACGGTCGCTGCCGAATTTGAATCCTAATGAGACTATATGATCGTTGCCAAATCTAAATCTCGAAGAAGGCATAGGATTAAACGATCGCTACTAAATCTGAATCTCTCTGAGACTAAACAATCGTTGCTGAATCTGAATCTTGAAGAAGGTATAGTGTTAGGATATATGTGGATATTGTTAGAGACATATGTAATGTAAATTGGCTAATCCTTTGACAAAACGCACTTTACTTGTAATTGAGTAAATCTAGGATAAGTTGAGTACTTCAAGGAACAAGAGTTCAAGTTTAATATTGAAGCTATGCAAATCTGTCCAAAAAACAAGTGAAGAAGTGTTTTTCATTAAAGCTCGACAGATTGCTTGATAGATCCATATCCATTGAGGTTTAATGTTAATGCTCAATAGCAGCTCAACAGAAGCTGTATCTATCGAGAATTTCGAAATTTAAATTTTCAGATCTAATTTCACGCATATCCATGTGTATTTGTTAGGGTTTCTTTTTCTCATAACCCTAGACATATATAAGGATTATTTTAAGGACTGTCAAAGGTGATGCAAAGTGATGCAACTCAATGTAAATTGTTTGTGCATGCAAATTGTGACATGAGACAGAATTTGCTCCAGTTCATCATATTCCTTGTAAAAGCTACTGCTTCTTTGCGCCAAGGGTTTTGCAACTAAGGAGGTTCTTGATCTTCATCGTTGGATGAACTAAAAAACTTTGCAGTCAACATCTTCCTCAAGTTGGTGTGTTAGTCACGTACTTAGATCTGTGCATCAATTGGTTAGTCACGTACTGGGAGCCGTGCATTGAAAGGAGAGATTGTCACTACATTACAAATCCAATTGGGTATTGGAGTAAGGGTTTAACTGTAGATTGGTATTAGGTACTGAGATTCCTTTTACTTGTAACCACTTGTTTTGATAATAGTGGATTCTCAGGAATGGTGACCTTAAATTCACTAGGTGGGGTTTTGCCTCGGTAGTTTTTCCCATTCATAAACAAATCACTCATGTCAAATTTATTTTCTGCTGCATTTAACTTAGTTGGTGATTTGTTTTTGCTACCATGCTTATTACATGTAATTGAATCTAATTAATTTCACTTGGCTAAATTAATTGATTAAGTTACCAAAGGTGTCAATACATTCTTGGCCTATTAAGTGATATCAAAGTGGGCACACTCTGATTAGGATTAATCTTTGCTGTGTGATCCATTGAACCCTATTTGTCATGGATAGAGGACAGTCTCTTATTATACCTCATTTATTTGATGGCACTAACTATGCATACTAGAAAGTACGCATGAGAGTTTTCTTGCAGTCTTTAGATGAAAAGGTATGACAAGCTGTGGAGATTGGCTGGACTAAGCCAAAGGAAGCGCGCGCTAATTGGGATGATGGCAAGATCAAAGTGGCAAACTTCAACAGCAGAGCATTGAATGCTTTATTCAGTGCGGTCACCAATGAGGAGTTTAAGAAGATATTCACTACTGAAACTGCTAAGGAAGCATGGATTATCCTACAGACAACCTATGAAGGGACTAAGGCTGTCAATGATTCAAAGCTTCAAAGGCTTGCTACGAGCTTTGAAAAGATTAAGATAGAGGAGGATGAATCGTTTGACGAGTTCTATGCCAAGCTAAAAGACATAGTTAACTCTGCCTTTAATCTTGGAGAAACTATTCCTGAACCCAAAGTTGTAAGAAAGGTGTTTAGATCTCTACCAAAGAGATTCCATGCCAAGATCACTGCTATTGAAGAATCAAAGGACATTGACAAAATTGTCCTTTGACAGAGCTAGTTGGCAACTTGCAGACCTATGAATTAGGTTTGACTAGAATCGGGAAATCGAAAGTAAGAACATGACACTGAAGGCCAAAAGCAATGAGATCGATGAGTCTTTTGATGATGAAGATTCCAGGATGAAATCCTACATCACTAGGCAATTCAAGAAGTTTATGAAGAATGCCAAATCAAAAAGATTCAACAAGAACCGAAAGCAATCCAATTTTTCTTAATTCAAGAGCCAAGACAAAGGAAAGAGGATGCTAAGGAAGGGGGTCAGTACATTGTTCCCTCCTAAAAAAAGTGTTTCGGATGTTAAGGTTTTAGACATATGAAACAAGAATGTCCAACATATCTCAAGACTATTGGAAAAAGCAAGGCCCTTGCTACTACCTTGAGTGACACTGAGCCTGAGGATGAGTCAGATGATAGTGATGACGAAGGAATTTTAAATGCCTTCATTGCTACAGTTGATCCTACTGATGGGGTTTCAAAAATAGTAGATGATGAAGAGGACTTGGTGGACTCTAAGTTTGAGAAAATGGATGAACAAGATGACATCTATACAGCCTATGCTAAGTTGTACAAGGTTTCCAAGAAGCATGAGAAACTTTATAGGCTGGCCACCAAGAAGCTGAGTGATATGGAGCTAGATCAAAAGGAGCTCTCTACAAAGGTTGATGAAGCAAATCAAACCATTGGAGTTTTGCAGTTCGAGAACAACTTCCTTGCTGAAAAGACAAAGAAGCTTGAAGCAGAACTGTAACAGGTTAAAGCTCAATTGGAGAGCACTTCCAATGCAAAGCTCTATGAGATGCTAAGCTTTCAGAAATCTGCTTCTGATAGAACCGGTTTGGGGTATGATTTTTTTTCTCCTAATATTGCCTCTTCTAGTACTACTGTGTTTGTCTCACCTGCTAATAATGTTAATTATGAGAACAATAAATGTAAAACTGATATAGCTAGTAAGAACGTAGACAAGGGCAAATCTATTTTAGGTGCAACCCTTAAGCTTGAAAAGAAAGAGACTAGAAACCCTAGGACTAAAAAGGTTAAAAACAAACAGTCTTAACCGAAGAAGCCACTTCTTTTTCATCACTGTGGAGCTCTAGGGCATACTCGTTCAAATTGCTACAAGTGGTTAGCCACTCAACAAAGCAACAGTATGATCTCGTCCGGAAATCAAAATTAGTTTCCATCCTCTTTTACGCCTCTTGGAGATCTTCTTAAGGCCCTCATGTTCCTTTCGAATTAGTTTCCATCAGAACGGTTTCAACTCTTCTCTCTCACCACCAGATCAAAGGTTCACTCAAAGGAAAGGTTCTTCCAAAGTGTGGAAAAAAGGCTCAAAGTGACTCAATCATTTTTTTGCTCTTTCCCCTATGGTTTTTGCATTACTTGTGTGTATTACTTTCTTGTTTTTGAGTCATTCTAGTTTTACATTTTGCTTTATTTAACATGTTTTTGTTTGCTTGTTTTCAGTTTTACCTTATTTTGTTTTTCATAAAAATTAAAAAAAAATTGAAAAAAATTAGAAAAATCAGAAAAATACAAAAACAGTATGTTAGGTTCTAAGGATTAGGATCTAATGTATTTAGAACTTCAATTTGTATGTTGGCAAACCATGATCAAAACAATGTTTAGTCGTGTGTTAGACTTGCTCAAAGTATGGGTCTTAATGTAAAGTTGGAATCGAGGTTTTATGCAGAATTACTGTTCACTTTCTGTATAACTCGATCGATCGAAAATTAGGCTCGATCGATCGAAAATCGGGCAGATCGTTTTTCTGCAGAAAATTCCAACTCAGCCCAAGTCCATTTAATGTATAGGGTTTTATGTTTTGCCCTAAGTATATAAGGGAAAACCCTAGCCACGTTTTTAGAGTTTTGAATGCTGTGTTTGTGAATCTCTTTGTGAGATCTAGAGGTGTTTGCCTTCACATACACTTAGGGTTTACAAACTTGAGATTGATGTCAAGAGTTGTGTAGATCAATACAGTTGCAAAATCAATAGAGCACAAAGATATACAAGCAGGTGCGCTTGTGGATTTGCTGAAGAATTCAAGAAAGAAGCAGTCCGTGGATCTCAGAGCTATCATGTGGTCATGGTAGTAAGTTTCCTACACTTGGGTAGCAATAGGATGTTAGTGGTCTAAGTCGCTATTGTGTAAACTTCGATTCTTTCATAGTGGATTCAGTTTACCTTGAGGATAGCTAGGTCAAATCCTTCCCAGGTTTTTACCGGTGTGGTTTCCTGGGTCATCATATCTTTGTGTTATTTATTTTCCGTTGCTTTGTTATTTTTGTTTATTTGTGTTAACCTAGTTTTAATTAAATTACCTAAGTTAATCACTTGGCTAATTCACTAGGTTAATCTGTTGGGTTTAAGGGGTCTAAACGAACTGACAAGTGGTATCAGAGCGGGTAGCTTTTGTTTTTAATCCTTAGATCTTTTAGCTGATCCTTGACCCCTGTTGTCATGGAACACGGACACTCTCTTGTTGTTCCACCTCACTTTGATGGAAACAACTATGCTTATTCGAAAGTAAGGATGAAAGCATTCCTGAAATCCATTGATGAGAGAGTTTGGAATTCCGTTGAATACGGATGGGAGAAGCCCACTACTCCTGTGAGTGAGTGGCAAACTTCTCAAAAGGAGGCAGCCGCTTTTAATAGCAAAGCTATGAATGCTATTTTTAATGCTGTTTCCATGGAGGAATTTAAGAGAATCTCTAATGTTGAGGTTGCTCATACTGCTTGGAAAATCCTCTAGACTGTGCATGAAGGCACGAAGGCAGTTAAGATTAATAAGCTGCAGCAATTAACCTCTAGATTTGAAAGCATTAGAATGAATGATGATGAATCTTTTGATGAATTCTATGCTAAATTGAATGATATTGTTAATTCTGCTTATAATTTGGGTGAAATCTATGATCAACCTAAAATTGTTAGGAAGATTCTTAGATCTTTGACTGAGGATTTTAGACCCAAAGTGACTGCCATCATTGAGAGCAAGGATGTGGACTCCATCCCTGTGGATGAACTTGTAGGATCTCTTCAGTCCTATGAGTTAGACCTCCCCAAGACTAACAAATTCAAATCAATGGCTCTTAAGTCTGTTGATGATGTTGATGATGGTGGATTTGATGATGAACTCTCTGCTACAGAGATTGCCTATCTTGCCAAGAACTTTAGAAACTTTCTTAGGAACAATAACAGAAGGGCAAGAGGCAAGAACACTGTTGAACCTAGAAATTTTAGGAAGAATGATCCCATTAAAGTCAATAACACTGAAAAACCTAAGGAGAAAGTGGGACAGCCTTCTAATAATTCTTTGGGACAACAATGTTATGGTTGTCAAGGGTATGGTCATTTAAAATCCAAATGTCCTACATACTTGAGGTCTAAGGGTAAAGCTATGGCTGTAACCCTTAGTGATGATGAAGGTTCCGACAATGAATCCGCTAGTGATGAGGATGGAAACTTCATTGCTTTCACTGCTACTACGGTAGTTAATGAAAGCATGTCTGTTGAAGAGAACCCTTCTGATGGTACATACATATGCAAATGAGCTTTTGAATAATGTGAAAACTGAGAACATGCTCTTACTTGATAAAGTTAAATGTTTGGAACTTGATTTATCTGTTGCTAGAGAACAAACTAATAGGTCTGCAAGCTCCAAACTTGATCACATACTGAGTATTCAAAAGTCTCCTTCTGATAAAACTGGTTTAGGTTATGAGGAAAGTATTTCTGTGCTTGAACATTCTTCCACTAAATTTGTTCCTTCTTCTGAACCTCCTAAGAGTGAGATTGTCAAACCCTTGGTGAGTGAACCTGTCAAGCCTATAGATATTACTCCACCTAGAAAGATTAGGATTGATCTTCAAGCTTCTCATTCTAGAGTTTCTACTTCTACTAAGGGCAAATTGCATGATAAGCCTGCATGGGTTTGTCATTTTTGTGGAAAACCTAGACACATTCGTCCAAATTGTTTGAAATTGCAAGCTGCGAAGCGAGCAAATAAAACTAAAGTACCTGTGCCCCAAGCACATGATCCTATGGTACTTATTGGTGAATTGGTAAAGGCGTTAAACCTTTATTCAAATCCTGGAGTTGCTCAGAATTCTAATGTGAATCATAACTCCAATGCAAGAGTTGCATATAAAAAGTTTTGGATGCAAAAGGCTCAATCTAATTGAGTCTGTCTGACATGGTCCTTGTGCTTCATTGCTCAATCTTTTGTGACCTTTGTTTCTAGGATTTGCATTGCATTACATTCATGCATTTCATTCTAGGATGTTTGTTTCTGTGTTTAAAAAAAAAAAAAAAAATTTGCAAATTGTGTTTTTTTGCTATTTTTCCTTGAATTTGAAGACAAGGTTGGTCAATCAAATTTTACATGCCATATGTATGTACCTTGTTTAGCTTTGATGCACTTATTTCTATTGCACTTTACTAGCTAAAGTCTTGTTGTGCATGTTGTGTGGGAAGATGCTATATTTGTTGATCACATGATCTTGATCTTGAAGTCTTATGTCTTTGATTGCTGGACTTGAACTTATTGAGAAAGGCATAAATAATCATCTCACCACTGTTTATTAGCCAATCATAAACACCTTAGTGCATATCATAAGATTTTGTGCTCGAGAAAGTGTAGCACATGCACAAAAAGAACATAAGGTGTAGCCTCTAATTAAAATTGGTGTGTACATTATTGGGCTATAATCATCTCACAAATTCAAATAAAATTGGTGTGTACATTATCCCGGCTTTTATTAAGTTTCTAATCAATTAAATTGAATAATGAGGCAAATCAAAAAACTTACATGATTGCAAGCTTTTATTCTAGGAGACGTGGGAGTTATAGGATGTAACTCTTTAAGTAATAGTCTCTTTCAAATTCATGTGATGGATTTTGTAGAAATTGTGATTGATCAATATGTGCATATCACCTCACATGTTTCTCAAGCTTATGCTAGTTGCACACACTACACAAGTTATTCTTTGCTAAAATTGTGTACATGTTATTGTGTGGGTTTTTGGTCTGACCAATCAAGTTTGAGAATTTTGGAAAATTGATGCAGAACATGTTTGATTGTTTTTTTTTTTTTTTTTTGGGTATATTGAAAGAAATTTTTGTTTTGAAGAAATCTGGGTTGAATTCATATGTTTTTGGAAAACATCTCATCTCATACTCATGCATTTTTCTCATAAAATCTAATGCTTTGAGGAGTTTTTTGATCTAAAATGTTTGGTTTTTCAAAACTGTGATTTTTCCAGAATTTCGATCGATCGAAACTGATTTTCGACCGATCGAAAATGTTTTAAAATACTCAGAAAACTCTCTGGTTGGCTCGATCGATCCAAGCTCGATCGATCCAAGCTTGTTTTGGATCAATCGAAGGTATTTTCGATCGATCGAATGTAACTTTCAATCAATCGAAAATCGGGATGACTGTTTTTAAAAATGGCTCTTTCTCACGTGTCTTATCACTTTTCAAAACTTTTTCAAAAGTTCTTGTCTCCCTACCAACCGGTCAAGCACCTTTCTTGGAGATTTTGTCGTTTTCTTCCAATTTCTTTGCCTAAATCTGTCTCTCCCAAGTCTGGTAAGTCCTTTATACCCTTCCTTGTGCATTTATTTTCAAGTTTCATGCATTGTTTTCATGTTTTTTTGGGTATTTTCGACATTTAGGATTTTTGTCTTTTTGGGAATGTTTTTGAGTGTTTCTTTCTCAAATTTTTTATGGGTTTTTGTGGGGACACCTTACCTAAGCTCTACATGTGGTTTAATTTGATTATTTTGGTGTTTTAAGAAAAATTTGAAATTCTAGGGCTTGAAATTGAGAAAATTGGGGTTTTGTTCAATTTGATTGAAATTGATGAAATTGGCTTGTTGGATTGGTAAATTTGATCATTATATTGTGTTAATTAACTATTGTATTGATCAATTTATCAATTTGTTGTGTTTTGAAAAATTAGGTTTTTCAAATTGGGTATTTTTGATAAATATTGCTTGCTCAAGCCAATTTTGTTAATTTGGATCACAATTGAACTTGTCACTGCATTAGTACATGCATCATTTGATGTTCATGCTCATGCATCATATAGAATTAATATTTTCTATATTTTATGCTGTGCTAACTTGCAGTCTGCCCTTGGTTTTTGGTTTTTACTCTTCTCTTTTTGTGTCTATCTCTTTTCCTTAGCACTATGCCTAGGAAAACTAGAGCCCATAGGACTTCTGATCCTTCTCCTTCTTTTGACACTGAGCGGTTTCCTAGTGAGTCAAACCAAGTCACCTATGAGACTCTGAACCTTAGGCGTCCTATTTGGGCTGAGCGTAGGGTCTTATTAGATGAGTTGGATCTTGAGGTGCGACGTAACTTTGAGCGTCGGGGTTGGTTACCTTTGCTCGAGTATGAGCATTCTCCTCCTCCTGCCACCTTGATTAGAGAGTTCTATTCGAACCTCTCTATCCATGTCTACGATAACGACACCTTGGTAAAGGTGTGGTTACGTGGTGTGGAGTATCGCATTACCCCTTCGGTAGTGTCTGATGCTCTTGGGGTGCCCATTGTGGACCATCCCATTTTTCCTTACGAGGAATCTCCACCCCTTGATGACGTCCTGTCATACATCACTGGGTCTTCTATCCAGTGGGGTTCTGATCCTCGGATCACTTCTGGTGAGCTTTCCGAGCTTCACTATCTTTTCTTTAGGATAGCGTGTCATTCTTTGTGGCCTATTTCGCATGTCCACACCATCGCTCTTGAGCGATGTGTGTTTTTGTATGCTCTTGTCACTGATGCGCCTATCAGTTTTCCGCATTTGTTCCTTTGTTCTTTGAACGAGGTTCATCGATCTAGTTCTACGGCTCATGCTTTGTTTTTTCCTGTTTTTATTCATAGGATTCTCCTTTTTCTTGGTTTTGGTGAGTATCCTGCTTCTGAGCCTGTACATGTCATTGCTCCTATCGGTGCTACCTTTTTGAGGCAAAGGGCTGCTCAACTTCGAGCTAGCTCTAAGCGTCCTAGGATAGAGCCTTCCGATGTCACTCCACCCCCTTCATCTTCTACAGATACTCATGCAGCTGGGACGTCTTCTGATCCTGCTGTTGCTGATGTTTTTCCACCGTTTGATGAGGTTTCTGACCTTCGTCGGACACTTGATACTGTCGTGACTGTTCAGGCGGCTCATGGTCAGCTTTTGGTGGACATCCTTGATGAGCTACGTGCGTACGAGCGGATTTGGCGAGCTCTCGTCATTCTCCTCCGCCTCCTTTTGATGATGAGTGAGTGCCCTTTGACAATTCGTCACAAAAAGGGGGAGTACATAGTTCATTTGTATCTAGGAGATTTTGTTGTGGAGATTTACACTTTAGGGGGAGTTTTTGTTTTCTTAGTAGTGATACTGCGGAGCTTGTGGAGTTATTAGATTGTATCTAGGTGCTTCACTGTGTATTCTCTTTTTTAGCTCTTGTTTAGGAGATATTTGGTTGAGATACATTTTTATGTATATGTTTCTTGTTTCATTATACTTCATTGCTTATTGATCTATATTGATGATGTTATTCATGATATATGTCTTTATTTTGTGTTAAGTGAAATCAAGAAGTTTTTTATATATTCCTTGTTTCTTTCTTCCACACATGCGTTTATGTGTTTGTTAAGTGTTACAGGAATATACAGGTTGTTTTCAATCGAGCTGCTGTCTACTTTGCAACTGTTAGATAGTAGTTTAGGTTGAATTGTTTAAGTGGCTTTTTGTTGTAATGGGCTATTTCAGTTTGTAATTTTGAGCTTTTTGTTAAGTCTGTGTTTTGTAACGGATTGCCAAAGGGGGAGTTTGTTAGGTTCTAAGGATTAGGATCTAATGTATTTAGAACTTCAATTTGTATGTTGGCAAACCATGATCAAAACAATGTTTAGTCGTGTGTTAGACTTGCTCAAAGTATGGGTCTTAATGTAAAGTTGGAATCGAGTTTTTTTGCAGAATTACTGTTCACTTTCTGTATAACTCGATCGATCGAAAATTAGGCTCGATCGATCGAAAATCGGGCAGATCGTTTTTCTGCAGAAAATTCCAACTCAGCCCAAGTCCATTTAATATATAGGGTTTTATGTTTTGCTCTAAGTATATAAGGGAAAACCCTAGCCACGTTTTTAGAGTTCTGAATGCTGTGTTTGTGAATCTCTTTGTGAGATCTAGAGGTGTTTGCCTTCACATACACTTAGAGTTTACAAACTTGAGATTGATGTCAAGAGTTGTGTAGATCAATACAGTTGCAAAATCAATAGAGCACAAAGATATACAAGCAGGTGCGCTTGTGGATTTGCTGAAGAATTCAAGAAAGAAGCAGTCCGTGGATCTCGGAGCTATCATGTGGTCATGGTAGTAAGTTTCCTACACTTGGGTAGCAATAGGATGTTAGTGGTCTAAGTCGCTATTGTGTAAACTTCGATTCTTTCATAGTGGATTCAGTTTACCTTGAGGATAGCTATGTCAAATCCTCCCCAGGTTTTTACCGGTGTGGTTTCCTGGGTCATCATATCTTTGTGTTATTTATTTTCCGCTGCTTTGTTATTTTTGTTTATTTGTGTTAACCTAGTTTTAATTAAATTACCTAAGTTAATCACTTGGCTAATTCACTAGGTTAATCTGTTGGGTTTAAGGGGTCTAAACGAACTGACACAGTACATGTTATGTGTATATTGGTACTTGTGTATCTTGGATGGCCATTGAAATAAAGTTTTCTAAAATTTGTATTTTTTGTAGCTTAGATGAGCATCTCAATACACAACTAAGCAAGTGAGCTTTGTGGCTCGTGTTTGTGATGAGTAAGATTAAGTAATCTCTTGTACTTAACACTCATATCATTCTTTTTTACGGGAAGGACTAAAAATCCTAAAAGAAAGGCATAAATAACCATCTCATCACTAAAGCCCGCTAATCATGTATAACATCTGTGTGCTTCGGCATAGCAAAATTGTGATGTTTGTGGCTTAACATAATTGGGTATTTCTTCTCTTTCCCTTATATGCCCATGCTTGATATGCTAAAAAAAAATGCAAAGAATATAGAAGCAAAAAGAATCAAAATGCCTTTAAATATATAATCCCTCTAATGTATTTGTAAGGGGAAATAAAGGGGGGGCGGGAGTGAGATAACTCAATAAGTGGAATTCACTAACATTGGAATGTGGGAACAAACCTTTCAAATAAATAATTCTTACAAAAAATTCATAACTTGTAACTCATCAATATTTTATCATCAAATATTTCATATATAAAAAAATATATCTTTATATTGTAAGCCATTATAATACATATATTAATACCATCATATAAACAATTTCCTAAGTTTTTCTCGTGGTCAACGTTTACGCCTCATTGACAAGGTTGTGCTATCCACTTTTAGGACTAGAACCTCCTTTTCATCCCTTTTCTTAAGGATGGCTCCTTTGGAACCTAAAGGTGCACTCCCTTGCTAAGGAGCTTCCTTTTTGGATCCTTAATTGTTTACTCCCTTGCTAAGGAGCTATCAAATGTGCACTGTCCCCTTTTCTAGGACCGTCCCTTACTAAGAACTAGCTGTAGTATGATTGTCCCTTGCTAAGGACTAAATACAATACTGAGCTTTTAATCACGACTTGCCATAGGTTTGCAAATCACATTCAATATGCTCACAAATATAATCCATTCATAATTCTCAAAAATATAAAGATATATTCACGCATACAAGTTTAAATAGTTTTAGTTTGTCCCATAAGTTTTTCATAAAACAAATAGTCAATGTGCACATCAAAAATTTACAAAATATCAATTTATATATATAGAATATCAATATATTTCTTTGATATAAAATAGTTTAATAATTAACAATGTTTTGGGAAAACCCCCAAAATTAATAAATACCACTTACCTCTTAGTTGCAAAAATATGAAACCAACCTCCCTTGAATCACAAAAAATCAGTAGAATTAAAACCTAGCAACACCAAAGATAATCCCATCAATACAGAGCTTTTAATTACGACTTGCCATAGGTTTTCAAATCACATTCAATATGCTCACAAAAATAATCCATTCATAATTCTCAAAAATAAAAAGATATATTCACACATACAGTTTAAATAAATTCAGTTTCTACCACAAGTTTTTCATAAAACAAATAGTTAATATGCACATCAAACATTTACAAAATATCAATATATATATATAGAATATCAATATATTTCTTTGATATAAAATAGTTTAATAATCAACACTGTTTTGGGAAATCTCCTAAAATTAGTAAACATCACTTACCTCTTAGTTGCAAAAATATGAAACCAACCTCCCTTGAATCACAATAAATCAGTAGAATTAAAACCTAGCAACACCAAAGATAGGTCCATCAATACACAATTTCTCACTTAAATCAATTTTCACACTTAAATAGTTTAATCTATCATCATTAAGTCCTACGGAGGTGTCTAGTTTCTTTGAAATACATTTTAGCTTTGTCAGTGGGCTTGGCTATTGAATTCGTGGCCATCACTACTTGGAATTGCAGTTATTAAATTGATAAATGGAAGCATTGAAATGCCCGGTTTTATGCCTGAACTTGTTAATCAGGTTTCCAAAATTTTCACAACTATTCTAATTATAGTATCCGCCTATATCTGCCACCATAAATCCTTTGATGCCACAAAACATAAGATATTGCTTGTAAGGTTGAATTTTATCAACCATTTTGTTGGTTTTATTCCGTGACAATTTGCTTGTAATTCAGCACTTAGAAACCTTGTATTTTAGGTGGGAATCATGTAAGGATAGTGTGTGAGAGAGTGTGAAGAAATGCTCAAGATTGTGCAGTAGAACAGGGACTCGTGACTAGATCTCGCTGGTGTCTCGTGACTGTCAAACCGCCAAAAGTTGCACATGAGTGAAGCATGCAGAGCAGAACTCGCGACTAGTCTCGCAGGTAGTTTGCGACTGGCAAGCCACTAGAAACTGAACCATCGTGCCAGCTGGTGCACTACAGGACAAAAATTCCAGTCTGGCAGGTCAGTTGGTTCGCGGCTTGAACTCGCGACTCAGTCAAGTCGCGAGGCCAAGCCGCCAGACAACTCTGTTTTGGAAAAACTGACTCTTCGCATTCCTCTCTCACCCTAGTATTTATACCCCTTATACCTACGAAATGTAGAGAGCTTCCAGAGAGAAACCCAAGAGAAAAATAAGATTAACTCATCCATAATCTTTACCTTGTGACTCTTCAAATTCCTCTACTCTCACCCTCTCCATTGTAGATCCTTGAGAGGTCATTACCCAAATCATTTTCTCGCCATACCCATATCTGTGAAAAGGTTATTTGGTGCTTTGGGAAGTAGTTAGGAAGGAATCAATTCTTATTGGTTGATGCTATGGATTAGTAGTGGGATCCGAGAAGCTAAAAAAGAAATAGGTTCGACGTAACCTCGTTGGAGCAAGTAGCTTGGAGGGCTTAGGTACACTGGGTAGATTAGGCTTGGAGGGTCTATTACTGTCCTTGTATCCCAACTACATTCTTTAGTGGATCATTTGACCGCTTGGTGGGCGGCGGAGAGGTTTTTCGCCGAGGTCTTCAATTTCTTCTTCGATAACACATCAAGTGTTGTCCTTGTGTTTGCATCTCTCTTCTCTTTTATCTTTGTCATTTAATTTCTGTTATGGATGTGATATTATTTGACTTAGATTGTGTATCAATTCTGTTTTAAGCTTTTGTTCATCTTCCGCACGTTTATCGTTTGCTTTAAAGCTTGAATTGGTATTTTGTAAATTGGGGGTCTAAACGTTCATAGTGTTTTATATGCTATTTGAACTTTCAATTGGTATCAGAGCAGGTGCACTTACAATGGTTTAATTACCTTGGTGCGATTCTTGACCCATTATTAAGATGGACCGGTCTCAATCTTTGAATGCACCACCATATTTTGATGGTAGCATCTATGCTTTTTGGAAAGTCTGGATGAGGGAATTTTTATGTTCTATTAATGAAAGTATGTGGGATGCTGTTGATATTGGTTGGGTTAGGCCGGAGGCCGAAAAATCCACTTGGGATAAAGCAGCCCTTGTTGCATCTAATGCTAACAGTAAAGCTTTGAATGCAATTTTTTGTGGTGTGTCCAGATAAGTTTCACAGGATATCTCATGTCTCGGTGGCTAAGGAGGCATGGCAAATATTAGAGACCATGTATGAAGGAACCAAGAAGGTGAAAGACACTAAGTTACAGATGCTGACCACTCGCTTTGAGGAGCTCAATATGAGTGAGGACGAGTCCTTTGACTCTTTCTATAGCAAGCTGAATGAAGTAGTCATCGGCAAGTTCAACTTGGGTGAGAAAACGGAGGACTCGAAGATTGTAAGGAAGATCCTTAGATCATTGTAAGGAAGATCCTTAGATCATTGCCGGAAAGCTTCCATGCAAAAGTTACTGCAATTGAGGAGAGCAAAGACCTGGATGATATCAAGGTTCAAGAATTAGTTGGCTCACTTCAAACTTATGAGCTGTCTTTACCATCACAAGGGAAGAGCAAATCTTTTGCTCTTAAGACAATTAATGAAAAGGTGGAAGCTCATGATTCATCGGATGAAGATGAGGCCGATAAAGATGTAGCATATCTTGTGAAGAATTTTTGAAAGTTCTTGAAGTTTAAGAAGAATGGAAAATTTGCTGAGAAAAGAAAATTCCCAAGTTCCGGTAAGGAGAAAAAGGAATTTAAGAGGAAAGATGAGAAGGAGTCTCAATCCTCTCAAGGAATCACATGTTTTGAGTGTAATGGACATGGACATTTCAAGAAAGAGTGTCCCAATTATTTAAGAGGGAAAGGAAAAGCGTATGCCATGACCCTAAGTGATTCAGATTCATCTAACTCAAATTCAGATGAAAGTTGTGACAGTGAAGGGAATTATTCTTCTTTTATGACCATTGATCATGTTGCATCGTCAGCTAACTTGAGTGTGCTTGTAGAAGAGCTTGGTGAGCACTCTGAATTGGAGTCAATTAGGATAATAGAGGAATCCGATGATGAAGAAGATGAAGGCATAGTGGGACTGCAAGAGGTCTATAACTCTCTTCTCGAGAAGACGGGTGAGTATGCGAAAGTGGCTAATGCAGCCATTAAAAAAATGAAGAGGGCAGAGGAGGACTATAGAAGTCTCCTAGTGCGACATAAGGAGGCTGAGTGTGAGATAGAGAAGCTGAATGGAGAGTTGTCTGAAGCCTATGCAAAGGTGAGGTTCCTTGAGCTTGAGGTGATTCAAGCAAATGCCAAGATAGAAAGAGTCTCCACAAAGAAGCTAGATGATGTAATCTCCTCGTAAAAACACTTCTCAGAAAAATCTGGTTTGGGATATATCGAAGAAAGTAGTTCTACTGTCAAAATCTCCAAGGACGTGAAGTTTGTGAAGGCAAAGGAGCTTATGATGGAAACTCCAGCTGTTGAAAAGGTGAAGCTAGAGAAGAAGAAGAATGTTGCTGATCAAAAGGTGTTGAATAAGCCCCGTAACTCCTCAGAGGTCAGACCTGAAGCTAGAAGGAAATCTCTTCCAAGATCACAAAGAGGTCCAAGAACAAATCATTTTTGTCATCACTGTGGTCTTCAAGGGCACACCAGACCAAATTGTCACAAACTGAGAGCATTGATTAATGCAAGTGATCAAAGGACAAGAGGACCAAGAAATGACAAGAGGACTTGGGCTATTGAGCAATCAAGAAGTCGAGATGGTGATTTTGGAATGAAGGATGTAATGAAGATGATTGGTGCTTTCACCACTTGCTTGGAAAGCTTCAATAGAAGGTTTGAAAGTCCTAACTCTCATATCCAATCCTATAGGGATATCACCCCAAACGCACATGACGTATGGGTGAAAAAGGGTACTCATGCATAAACATTACAACATGTCCATGCATTAATACTTCCTATGCTTTGTGACTTTGTTTGGTTGTGTGTTTTGTGCTTGTTTTTTAGTTTAAAAAATTGTTTGTTTGAATGTTTCTTCTTTACATTTTTTTTTTTTTTTTTGCATTGTTGTTTTTTATCAAATTTCCTTACTTTTGTGTCAAAAATCCAAAAACACATAAAAATTAGAAAATCCAAATTGTTTGATCAACTTTTGATGAGTTTTTGTCTTAAACTTGTTTTGGCATGTACATTCGTGCAAATGGCTTTGTGCATCTAAGAGCATGGCTTGTTTCATATGCACTCATATCATTTTGGGAGAAGTCTTGAAATCTATGTGATTTTTGTAAATCGATCTTCAACCTTGTCATAAATGATTAGCCAATGGTTTTGTTGATCTTGAGACATGCATATTTTTGTGTCTATATATCTTTCCATTTTTTTTTTTCTTAATGAGCTCAAAATGTAAATCTCTAAATGAAAAGAGATAATAAGCTGTAAAAGCCTGTCGCACATACTAGTATTCGATTAGGAAAAAGGGAAAGCGACGTTTATGAAATTGTATGATACCCAAAAAGCCAAAGGCTTGTTCATCAAATTGAAATATCAAAAATTTCTGGCATCGATCTCCAAAATGAGATGTTATGATTCAAAAAGATCAAATGTAATGTTGAATATGGAGCCAGATGAAAAGCTTCAATGTTATGTTATCAAGTTTATGTGGGAGGTCATATATACATATTTCTGTAATTGAGATGGGTCACATTATCTAGTACTAATTGTGTATGCCTTGATTGAATTGATTATTGAAGCTTCACATTAGACTAAGGACTATCTCATTGATGATATCCACACATCACACATGTCTATGTTCATTGAATGCCTTATTTATTCGTGTGATTGTACTTGATTAAATGTGTTTCACATGCTCATCTATTTGTTGATCAAGCTCAAAAAGATTTTTGAGTGTTTTTAGTTGTTTTTGGAAAGTTTTTTGTTTTTGCAAAAGGTCAAAATTTTCAAAATCTGTTGTGTCCTATTTTGGTGACTCAATCACGGGTCTGTCCAGTCGTGAGCTCTATACAGACTATTTTCGCGTCTTACTGGCGGGTCATTGCCCAAGTCACGAAAAAGACTTAGAATATTTTTCAAAATCTGGGTTTTTAATGTTTCTCGCGGGTTGACTTGGCGGCTTTGTCGCGAGTGGAGGCTCAGTCGCGAGAATTACACAGAAAGTTTCGCGGCTCAGCTCGCGTTTCTCTCGCGACTTGAACTTCCAGTCACAAAAAACACTTAGAAAATTTTTCCAAATTTTTTGTTAAAGTGTTTTGGCGGCTAGACCTTCCGACTTGCACGCGACTTAGATCAGCCGCGAAAAACGCGTGTTTTGCTTGTATAAAATCAGTTTTTGAAACTTTTCAGTTTTCCCTCGAATATTTGTGACTGTTCATTACCCTGTCCGTATTCTTCTCTCTCTAACTCACCGTGTTCTTCACAAAAATCTCTTTGTTCTTAATCATTTCTTCATCAATCCTCAAGAAAAAGGTATGGGTTTTCATATTTTTATTACCTATTTCATGTTTTTAAGCCTTATTTTCTTGGATTTTGTGATGTTTTGAACGGTTAAGTTATTTTGGATTTCGGTCATGGGTTTGAATCATCTTGTTGGATTTTACTTGAATGGGTTTTGTTCATCCCTCTAATCTAAATGCTTGATATGCCTTTTGCCATGCTTGTTTTTATTCATTGAGTACATATGCTGTTTTGACCTTCTTGTGCATGTCATCCTTATTGTTTCTGTCAAAATGACAGTTCCTTGCAACTATTTTATGTCCCAAAAGCACATTGGTCTGTGTCATACTTTTAAACACTATGTACTTGTGTTTCTCTTGTTTACTTGGTGCGGGGTAGGTTCATATCATGTATTAACTGTTATATCATTTTTTTAAATAACTTGTTTCTAATCAAGTTGATGTTTGTGTCTTGTGTGTGTTCTTGGAACTTTGCTGTGTGTCTCTTCTTTTTGCAGATGTCACGCCATTCGTCTAAAGGAAAGGAGATTGTGAGTGATGTTCCTTCCCCTATTGCTAAGCGAACTCGACACTCATCCCAGTCATCTCAAGTCCCAAGAAGTAAGAGATTCAGGACACCCATTGATTCTCAAACCTACTCAAGTGTCTTTGTCGATGCTCCCATTATCGTGGAACGGATAGTGCATTTTGATACCTTGGGAACCACATATATTCCTAGGATCTTTGAAGGAAGAGATTGGGATGCCCTTTTTGGGAACTTCAAGGATCCATATGATGAGTTAGTGAGGGAATTCTACTCAAATGCTCGATTCATTGGAATTGAACTACAATGCTGGGTAAGAGGAAAAGAATTTGTTATTACTCCAGAATACCTTGCACAAGTTCTTCACATCATCCGACCAGAAAATGTGGACAAGACTCCTTATGATGATAGAATTCCTCAGGTGCAAGACATCCTTCAAGTTCTTAGGCTTGACCATGAGGTTAGAAGCAAAGGGTTGTCTATAGGCACTGCAAAGTTTTCACCTGAACTGACAACTCTGAAACTGATCATGTTCTCAAATCTTTACCCATTGTCCAACACTGGTTTCATAAATCTTGGAAGAGCCCAGTTTTTGTGTGATCTTATTATTGGTGCTCCAATTGACATTTGTGCCCATATTTTTCAAACAATTGGGAAAACCGCAGCTCGATCAGCAGCAAGAGCTTGTCTTCCATTCAGTAGTCTCATTATGAAGGTCATGATTCAAGAAGGTATACGTCCAATAACAAATGGAAAAATTGTGCCACATCCTCAACCAATTTCCATGTTCACTCTTCAAGCAAGCAAGAGTCACTCCTCTATGGCAACAAAGACTGAGCCACTCACCTATGTCAGTCCATCTGTTCAAGCTACTCCTATGCATACAGAGACACCCTCTACTCCCACTACAAAGTTGTAGATGCCATGCACTCAACCTAGTGTTCCTGCTGACAAGTTGAGCACTCTGATTGAAGGTGTCAATCAACGTATTTCCGGACTGGAGAAACTTCTCATCCAATATAACAACTCTGTTCACATGCGCTTCACCGGCATTGAAGCACAATTAGATGCTATTCAGCAGCAGATCGAGATAGTCTTTAGCTATTCGTGACAAAAACGGGGAGAACATTGAAAGGGGGAATACATTGAAAGGGGGAGTAAGTAGTAAAAAGGGAAGTTGTACATGGGATTTACATACTTTTGACTTATCTTCAGTAAATTTATAATTCTTACATCAATACATTGGGTTTTAACTGTTGGATATGGCTCTTTGTTGGTACTTTGATATATATTAATGTTATTTAGTTTTTCTTTATTGTGAACCCTTGCTTTGTAGCTAGTACTTTTAAGTTAATGTTTTGCATTTCCTTAAGTACATCACTCTTATGCCCTTTATTGGATTTTTATCCTTAATGCAATTACTTTGTGTTGTTGCATTGGTTGAGTGTTGGACATGTAAATGATACTTTGCATTGAGCTTATTTGCTTGTATGTCCGGATGTTCATTCCTTGTGTGAATGAGCATTGTGATCACTATTTATAGTGATTGTTTATTTTTGGTCAAGCCTTGCTTTATTGCTTTAATCTGTTTTGCTTGATCGCATTGTGCTTACTTCATATGCAATACAAGTTTTTCTGCATACAATGATCTTATTGTGTGGCTGCTTTTCAAGAGATACTTGTACTTATGATTCAAGAGCTTCACAGATTCTAGAGTTAGGTGTGAATGAGTTTTGTTCAACTATTCACAACTTGCGCGTTAAGTCTAGAGTTTGTTGTAGGGTTTTGTCACGGAATAGTCAAAGGGGGAGATTGTAAGGTTGAATTTTATCAACCATTTTGTTAGCTTTATTCCGTGACAATTTGCTTGTAATTCAGCACTTAAAAACCCTGTATTTTAGGTGGGAATCATGTAAGGGTAGTGTGTGAGAGAGTGTGAAGAAATGCTCATGATTGTGCAGCAGAACAGAGACTCGCGACTAGATCTCGCTGGTGGCTCGCGACTGTCAAGCGGCCAGAAGTTGCACACGAGTGAAGCATGCAGAGCAAAACTCGTGATTGGTCTCACAGGTAGTTCGCGACTGGCAAGCCGCCAAAAAAACTGAACCGTCATGCTAGCTGGTGCACTACAGCACAAAATTCCAATCTAGCAGGTCAGTTGGTTCGCGGCTTGAACTCGCGACTCAGTCAAGCCGCGAGGCCAAGCCGCCAGACAACTCTGTTTTGGACAAACTGACTCTTCGTATTCCTCTCTTTCCCTAGTATATATACCCATTATACCCACGAAATGTAGAGAGCTTCCAGAGAGAATTTTAAGAGAGAAACCCTAGAGAAAAACAAGATTGACTCGTCCACAATCTTTACCTTGTGACTCTTCAAATTTCTCTACTCCCACCCTCTCCATTGTAGATCCTTGAGAGGTTCATTACCCAAATCCTTTTCTCACCATACCCATATCTGTGAGAAGATTATTAGGTGCTTTGGAAGCAGTTAGGAAGGAATCAATTCTGATTGGTTGATGCTACGGACTAGTAGCGGGATCCGGGAAGCTAAAGAAGAAATAGGTTCGGCGTAACCTCGTTGGAGCAAGAAGCTTAGAGGGCTTAGGTACACTAGGTAGATTAGGCTTGGAGGGTCTATTGCTGTCCTTGTAACCTCCTTGTGTTTGCATCTCTCTTCCCTTTTATCTTTGTCATTTAATTTCTGTTATGGATGTGATATTAGTTGACTTAGATTGTGTATCAATTTTGTTTTAAACTTTTTTTCATCTTCCACACGTTTATCGTTTTTTTTTAAAGCTTGAATTAGTATTTTGTAAATTGGGGATCTAAACGTTCATAGTGTTTTATACGCTATTTGAACTTTCATTGCTAGTCAACTTTCTGAACAATGGTAGTGCGTGGATGGCAAATTGGTTAACTTAAATAATATATAATTTTTTATTCCTACGTTATAGGGGCTAACAAGATACTCTAGACTTGAAAAGCATTGCTGCCTTCTACAATAATTTAGAATTGAATACATGTCACTAGAAGGATGATAAAGAAGATAAATATCAACCACAAAACAATCTTTTCCCCTTCAAATGGTGACAATTATCAGATTTATATATCTTAGGCCCAAACCAATTAAATCCATTTAATTGTGGGTCCTTTTTAATTTACACATAAGAATTAAATTAGTATCAAAATTATGGGATGTTACACTAAGGTTGTTGAAATAATTGACAAGTGCATATTTCTAAAATTTATAATAACAAAAGTCTAATAAATAGCATATACTATCTCACAAAATGCCATTAACTTATTAATGATAGGAATAGTAAAAAACATGATCCTATACAAGAAATACCAAAAATATTCAATGTTAGGAATGGTAAAAAACATGATCCTATACAAGAAATACTAAAAATACATGCAAAACAATTCTCATAAAAGAATTTATCTTTAAATAATATGAAGACAATAGTAAAGAAAAAATGCATTGAATAAGAACCTACGAAACAGGTTTGTTAATCATTTCAAATTATACTCATCATTTACGTAAAAAAAAATAATAATACATCATATTATTTATATTAAAAAAATAATACATATTAATTTCAAAGTTCATTACAAGATGTGAACTGCTAGGGTATTGTAATAATAAGTAACATAGATACAAAAATGGGTTGGTATTACATTTTGTGCGTACTTTGTGAAAGGAATGTCAAATCACAAGCGGGATCATTTTGGTGTGCAAAATGTGAAACAAAAACAAATCTTTCTATCCCAAAGTTAGAGGCACTCACATTAACTACATACTCTCCAAATATTTATAATATATTTATTTCACTGTAACTACTGTATATATATACACACACACACACACACACACACACACACACACACACAGTTGCAAACTACTTCAGATACAGGATTCAAATTGAAGTTTTTGATGCAATTGACAAAACAAATTTTGTGATATTTGATAGAGATGTCGAGAAAATCCTAATTAAATCTACAAGAAATCTTGCTGAAAAATAAATTGAGGTATAATTTATTTAAATTATTGTAAAACTATTGATATTAGAGTAGGAATTCCACGTAATAGGAAAAAAAAAAGATTTTCCTACTTCATTTGAATGAAATCAATATAATCTAACGGATGGTTTTGAAAATTACATAGTTGCTAAGATTTTTTATGCACCTTCAAATGACAAAAAGGAATGGAAGAAAAAAAATATATACACAATCCAATATGCTATATTAATTCTTTTTGCTACACTATTCCAAAAATAACAAAAATAAAAAATAAAATAAAAATTTACAAAAAACTGTCACATCATTGAAATTTAATATAAATGCAAATACATACAAAAAATCTTAGAGACAAAATCCAAACTTTGTACGATCCAATCAAGAATCTCTCGATGCCAATTCATTAGTGATTAACACAAATGATGCAACAAAAGGAAAAAATGATAAAAGCTCAAAAATTGAACAAATATGGACGGACTAAACTTCAAACGCTGAGGATGGAGAAACTGATGATGATAACAAGCATCACCATACTGCAATAACAAAGCATTGCAGGAAAAAAAAAAAAAAAAAAACAAACAAACAAAATTTATTGAAGATTTTTGTTACAACACATAATAAAATTCAATAATATAGAATGAATTAATATGCTTTTATCAACTTTTATTATACAATATTACTCCAAAGTTGTTTTAATTATTGCTTATTACTTGAACAAAATAATTATAATAAATATATGTGTGCAATTTATAATTGTTACTTTTTATTATGAACTCATTACTAACAAAGTTCTATAATAAATATGCTATAATATATGTATAATATTTTCCAAAAACAAATTTATATAAAACATTACAACATTATCCATGCATCGCACGGGCAACTTATTAGTTGATGTAAATCTTTGAATAACGACATTATGCCTCAGCAACTCAACATCAAGTCATAAATCCAACAACACAGAAAGATTAAACAATATGAAGCATTGTATCAGCTTTATTGCCGACTGAAGAGAGAAAAGGATGAATCCAAACTTTCGAAGCTTTCCAACCATGAAAAAAAACCATTACAATAACAACTGATGTAAATCGTTGCATAATGACATTATGCCTCAGCAACTCAACATCAAGTCATAAATCCAACAACACAGAAAGATTAAACAATATGAAGCATTATTTCAGCTTTATTGCCGACAAAATAGAGAAAAGGAAATGGTTTAGGTGACCCATTAACCATACAATGATTCAAAGGGTAATTACGCACAATATTTTAGGCCAAGAGGAAAGAATATCTAGTTTATGTAAAAGCCAGTATAATTTAAATGGCATTTCACTGTTCATTTATGGGACAAGTCATCTATGAGATATGTACAAGAAAGACAAATACCATGAATAATATAATAGGTAAAAAATAAGAAATATGCTATATTCACAACATTTTCTTAACAAATCTTAGATGACAAGTTGTTATAGGTTGTTATTGGTGAAAAAAAAAATCTAATTCCAAAAGATAGGTTCAAATTAAAACCAACTATATCTTACACATATAATTTGTTATAAAAATATGGTAAATATAATACTTCTTCATATTTTTTATCATTTTGTTTTTTTAACCTTAGCTTTTCAAGAAAACTTTTTTTCCTACTTTCCAGTCTGTTTCTTTAAGGGTGAAGTAGGCCAAGTTTTTCTCTTTTTCATATCAAAAGGGTGGGTCAAAGTTTCAAGCACCTTAATATATCACCAAAAGTAGTAATTTGGGGAATTTTTTACAACGTAATTGCGCCCCCCCCCCCCCCCCCCTCCCCTCCTCGCCTTATGTTGGCTCTGTCTCTACCACTAACATCATTTTTATTTATTTATCAATAACCACTTACCACGTCAATAATTTATAAAAAAAATTATAAAATAGTTTGTTACTCCAACATTTTTCAAGTAAATTGCAATTTTCTCCAAAAAAAAAAAAAATCATAAATTGCAGGAACTATTCAATTATGACACATGAGTTTGCCACAAGTGGGCATGGCTCCATCGAGTAGTACCCGATTGGGTTTGAATATTACCCAAAATTTTCGGGTTTAGATATTACCCACAAATATGCGCGCCTGTACGCCCCTAGTAGAGGCAATTAGATCAGCTCGCCTCTTTTGACTTATCCATTGATAATTGAAACAAAAGAGCTTTTACTATCATGAATCACGACTTGTTGGCTTTTGGCTATTTTGTGCCCCACGACCCATTACTACGAAAGTGAGCCAACTCAATTTTGCGAATATACCAACGACTTTCTTTTAATTTGGTAGATATTAATTTTGGCCTGGACGGCATTGGATACGGAGAAAAATTAGTATCTATCATTTATTCATTTTCCAAATTACAAATCTCAACTTTCTTATTCAGTTTACTCCAAAAAAAAAAAAAAAAAAAACTTTCTTATTCAGAAAAAGAAAAAAGAAAAAAAATCCAATATTCTCTTTGGTTTTTTCCCCCTCGTGTCTGCTTGACAAGGATGTTGAAACTTGACCAGAGAATTCAACTATCCTTTTTATCTAGAAGCAGCCCAGCTGAGAACCGTAAAAAAATACGGAAGCCATTTATTCTTTTAATAAATAAATATTACTTTATAACCCATTAATTAAATTTAAGTGATACTATGATTTAAAAAATAATAATGGTTCCCATAAAAAAATAATAATAATAACAATAATGGTCTCATCTTTATTATTTTTAAATACTACGTTTCCTTAGCCTAAGCCTTAAGTCAAAATTGGTAAATTAATCAACTGGGTACTTTCTCTTTCTTATGTGATGACATCACTGCTTAGTTCATTACCTTCTTCTTCTATAAACAAAAAAACGAAAAAAAAAAAAACAAAACAAAACTTCTGAGCTATGCAGCAGAGATGCAATGCTGGAATATGGTTAACTCCCATTATTTTTCAAGAGCAGAGCACTGTTTTGAGTTGAAAAGTAGGCCAAAATGGCCACATTCTATTATTTGGCAAAATATGACAAAATATATAGTATTTTATTACTGTTTAAAAAATATTTTGCAACGTACCACTATTTTAAAACATTGACCGACTTTGTGATAACATCGTTCTGCCCCATGTCTAGCACTCCTTTTTTTTTTTTTTTTTTTTTTTTTATCAAAAAAAGGAGTGCAAACCAACATTGACTGACTTTGTGATGTCATCCCTCTGCCCCATGTCCAGTACCACTGCCAGCTTTATTTGAATAATTTCCTTTTCCAATACCTTAGACAAAAGAGTTAGAAAGGCATGCAAAGTACACCGATGAAATGCGTGGTAAGAGATTTTTGTTTTTTTTTTTTTTTTTTTTAAGGTAAATAATGTGTGGTCGTGTGAACGTTGTGGGGGAGTTTTTTATTCATAATACTTTTTACATGTACTCGAGTTTTAAAAACTTAAGTTTTGTTTTAATTTTAAATTTTGCAAAATCGAGTATTAAAAAATTGCATACAAAATATTTTTTAAACAATAATAAAATATTATATATATTTTTAAACAGTAATATCTAGCTATTTTAACCTGAAAAGTAACTCAAATAGACTTTCACTATTTAAGTCAAAGTCAATTATTTAGTTCTCAAAAATAATGACTATTAAGAGAACAAAAGTCCCAACAATCATGTGTCTATAAATAGACAACCAGGAAACGGTCGCCTCCCTGTTAGCCATAGACCAACTACAAGTTGTGGAATTGTCTTCCCCAATATATGGGGCAGGCTCATCCATCTTTATATGTTCTAGAAAGCAGGAATAAAAAAGTTAGCCAAAAAAAAAAATGTTCTAGAAAATTTTAAATAATAAACTAATAAACTTGTATTTCTACCCTTCATAATTTGGTCAATCCCCATTCCTCGTGTTCTAGAAAGTTGGAATAACAAAAGAAAATTAAACAATAAATTTGGCATCTTCTGCTAAGCTTATTGGTTTAAAGTTGAGACAAAAAATAACATTAAATAAATAAGTTAATAACAAAAATAAACTAACGAAATGCAAAGGTCGTATAAGCTAGTAAATAATAATTTTTATTTTTATTTTTTTTTTAGAATCTCATAGTTTTCAAAAAATAATAATAATAATAATTATTATGATTTTATTCAACTAAGTTTTGGAGTAAATAAATTTGTTTATATAAATGAGTAATTATTCAGTTCTCTTGGAACAATATACCCTCTTATATGAAGGGTGGATTCCATTCATGTAAGTTGGAAGAATTGATCACGAAATATTAATTATTAAAAAATAAAAATTCAAAGTTTACTTGATCTTGAATAGACATAATATAGCACTTTAGAATCCAATAATGATGCCTTTGGATGAACCAAAGTTTGAGCGGCCCCTACCCATCCATAACATTATTTAGAATACATTAATATTCTCACTTTATCCAACAACTCACCCCATTTTCAAAATAAATTTCCTTTCCTTTTATTAAATATATCTAAATTTTATATAAGCGAACAATAAGAGTAGGGTTTAATGATGAATAAATATACTAATGCAATTGCCGATTGGTGGCCTAGTTGCTAGGGCCTTGGACCAATAAGAATCCACTTGTGAAGCGTCTTCAGTTTGAGTCACCCCTCTCACATTAGCAACTTGTTGATGCCTCTTATTCTTCATTAAAATGAGGTCTTATTCAGTTATTCTAGGAGCTGTTATGAGCTACTATTGTTACCTCTAGTAGGGAAGCCATACTAGCTACCCCATCATTAACCATTTATTTATTACCAAAAACAAAATGATGAATACACATGTAACCAACGACAATATGTCGTCTAAAGTCTACTAGTTCAATGACATTCCCTAGTATCTTTTATGAGAAGAAATTAGATTCCACTTGTTGTAACAATTTAATTGTAGAAAAAAAATGGCAACTTGTCACCTTATCAACTTATGATTTGTGGGAAAAAAAAATATTATACTTGGTATTAATCTAAACTTGGATTGATTAGCATTTTGACACATCATCAATAATTAAGTATATAAAACAATAGTGTTATTGATCAATATTTATTTAAACATAATGAGGTGACAAAATCCAACCAACTCATTTCACAATAAATCCTAAGAATTTTAGAAAAATTTCTTTAAAAAAAATAAAGAAAAGAAATTGCTCCATTTCCAACACCCTCAACTCTCTCTCTCTCTCTCTCTCTCTCTCTCTCTCTCTCTCTCTCTCTCTCTCTCTCTCTCTCTCTATATATATATATATATACACACACACACACACCTAACTTTATTTCTTTCCAAATGTGTAACAATTTTTTTAGATTCATGTTTTGAATAAATTTAAAATCTACTTTATTTTTAAAATAAACTTATATATCATTTTCTAAAGTTTCATGTTTTTTATGAGAACTTGTACTATTTTTAATTAATTTACTTTTAAGTAAAATAACTCAATGAAAATAAGTTATCCCAAGGTATGTGTGAAAGAGAATATTAAAGTAAATAAATTTACTATACCAATAACTTTGTAGCTCATTAACATTGCTCAATTCTCCTTATTCAGTTATCCCCATGTGGAGAAATTTGTCCAAATACACCCACGCCCACTTGTTGTAAGGGAAGAAAATAATAGAGTAAGTAGTATTATTTAATTCTCTTAGACGAGAACTTGAGGTTTAAATTTCTCTCCCCAACTTGTAGTAAGGAAAAAAGAAAAAGCAAAAGAAGAAACCTTGGTGATGTCGTTTACTTTTTTTAATACACTTGTTTTTGAATCCCTCCACTTAGGGCTGTCCAAGGACCCGCCGGAACCGACCCACCCGCTGCCGCCGACCGAACCCGACCCGCCGCCGACCGAACCGACTGCTCCGGCGGTCGGCGACGGATTTCATTCTCCAGAATCCAAGCTGATCTGGTCGGATATCGGATTTTCTCCTCTCAAATTCGAGAAACCCGATCCGACCGATTCGAGCTGAACCTATTATTTTTCCGGCAAAAAAGTGTTATTTTTCCGGCGAAAAGGTGTAGATCCGGCGCATTTTGGGATTTTTTTGAGTAGATCTAGCCAAGATCTGGCCGAAAATGGCCGAGATCTCGCTGGATCTGCGAGATTTGGCCGGATTTTGCCATTTTTCAGAATTTCGTCGCCGGTTTCTGCCATTTTCATCTTTTCTTGGTCAGAATCTCGACGTTTTCCAGATAATCAGCTCTGACCAATCAACCCGACATCCGTGGAAGCTCCGACCCGTCAGATCCGATCAACCTTTCCGGTCGGCGGCGGGTTGAAATTTTGACCACCCGATCTGGTCGGGTCGGTTCCGGGTTGGGCAAAAACCCGACCCGGACCGACCCGTGGACAGCCCTACTCCACTTGCACTTGTAGTATTAAAAAAAAAAAAAAAATCCCATCTGGTAGTTGTTGTAAGAGGGAAAAGAAACTTTAACTTTTATCAAGACCACCAATGGATTTGTGTGATGTGCAGATAATGCTGTATGCCACCACGTGAATAGGTTATATAAAATATTCAAAATATTTTATAGTAATAACATGAAATAATATACTGTTGCAATATTATGAAGAGGGTTTTGTTAAATTAATGGTGTAATGCAAAATTAAGGGGATGAATTTGGAGTATAGAATAAATGTCATAAATTAGAAATGAGTTATTATGTAGTGTAATAACTAATAAATTGATTGTTTGTTTAATCATAGTTTTTGTTTCTTCAATGCATATGAGTTTGAATTTTTTTTTTTTTTTTTTTACCTTAGAAGAATAAAATTTTTATAATAGGGTAATGTTAATGTTTTTTTTTTTTTTTTTTTGAGAATACTAAATATTTTTAAAACACACACGGGGAGAGGGGGAGAATATTTAAAAAAAAAAAAAAAACTTATGGAAATATCATAGAAAATTTATGATGTTACGTTTACGTTATTGAAGTATGATATTGGTATGTTATACACTCAATGAAAATAATAATATCCTACTAATAGAATTTTATTATAATCCAAAAAAAAAAAATGTGAGGGGGAAAGTTAAATGAAAATTTACTCTAACATAAATGCAAACTTTGATGAGGTAGAAGCCTAAATGAGAGAGACTTAAGGAATGTGTCACATGAGGTCTCTGCTTTTATTAATTAATTAATTTATATATATATATATATATATATATATATATACACACTGATTTGTATGTTAATTAGTGTAATAATAATTAAATTGCTAACAAAAGATTGGCTTGGTACACAAGAATGAATGTATTTTGAGTCATGAAAAACGTTGTAAAAAGAAGTGGCATCTCTTTTTCAAGTCCAAAGGACCAAAGTGACATTGAAATTGAATTTCTACCTTTTGAACATATAAGTTGGGTTTTGTAAGGGGGGAAAAAACCAATAACTTTTTATCCAAGACTTGTATGTTAATGAGTATAATACTAGTAATTAAATTGCTAACAAAACACCATTTCCCTCTCTCCCGTAAGGGTCATCAAATTGCCCATGGCCCATAGCCCGACCCAGAAGTCCGATGGCCCACCGGACTAATGGGCGGCCCAGCCCGTTGTTATTGAGGCCCATGGGTAGCCCATCAGCCCAATGGGTTAGGCCGTGGGCTAGTTTTTATGCCCATAGGTACCCGGTGGGCTAGCCTAGTAGCCCAACCTGTTGCCCAGCCCGTTGGCCTAACCCATTAGCCCAATCCAATAACTCATAATTCATAACAAAAATATATAAGAAGTGTATGAAGGATTGATCTTAAGATATTATAGAGAAATTTCTTAAGAGAATTCTCTCAACCACTAAGATACTCAAAGTAATTGTGCTAAACTTAGTTTACTAAATATATATTTTTCTAGCAGTCTAGCAAATTTGAATTAACCATTTGACATTTTTTTTATTAAAGATAAAAATAAAAAACTATTTAAATAGGGGTGTCAATGTTCGAAACAATCCGCGAACACGACACGAACCCGACACGAGTTTTTTCGGGTTAGGGTTGGGCCTTAATGGGTTTGGGTCATAAACGGGTTGACCCGAAAGTGACACGATAAGAAACGTGTCATAAGTGGGTCAACCTGCGTAACCTGCAATAGACATGTTTGACACGTCAATTTATTTGTGTCAACCCAAAATAACCCACTTAACACAACCCGTTTTACTCGTATAACAAATTAATATTTATTTTATTTTAGATTTGTCAAGTACCTTTTATATCTAACATATATTTTAAATTTTAAAAGAAAAGTGAGTAATCACAAAAATTTAAAATGGATATAATTGGAAATTGAAACTTTACTAATATATATTTATATATATATTGGCATAGAACTTGCACAAATGAAATTGGATAAGCTTGTTGAAGATGTTATAAATTTGGATGATAATCGTGGTCATAGTCAGGATTAGTCTACTGCTTGCTCAAATTCTTTCAATATTGATACTTAGCATTTAGCGAGTTCCATGGATATTATATTTTTGTTGAACTATGTTATTTTATTTTTGTTAAACTTTGTTATTTTGAATTTAGGTTGAAGTGTATCCACTTTTTTTGGAGTGTAAAGAACTTATTTTTAGATGAAAGTTATATTTTTGTAGAACTATATTATTTTAAATATGAGTTGAAGACTTAAAGTGTATGCACTGCTTTTTGGGATGTAAAAAAAATTATTTCTAGATGGATGTTATATTTAATATTATGTAGGTTGAAATGGGTTGTGTTACATTCGTGTCAACCCAACATGACTCGTTTATTAAGCGTGTCAAATGGGTTGGGTCAGGTCAACCCGCCTTATAAACAGGTCGGGTTAGGGTTGAAGGATCATGACACGATTATTAAATGGGTCGGGTTAAGGTTGAGTCATTTAGTCGAATACCCTTACCTCAACACCACACGAACCCGACACGCTAACCCGAATTGAGACCCCTATATTTAAAGCCTTAATAAAAAAAATAAAAAATAAAAAATAAAAAGTAAATAGGTTTCGTCAACAAAACAAAAAATTAAATAGATTTGACTGTGAAAAAAATTGTAATTAAGTATTAAACTCTTTAATGCTTTCCTTTAAAAAAATAGATTGATTATTTCCTTATAAAAAATTGATTATTTCCTTATATAAATAATAAAATAATATGCTAACACAAGCTCATGGGTAGCCCATTAGGCCCAACTCGATAGCCCAGCTTGCTAAAGACAAAATTGGCATAACCCGTGAGGCAAGGTCATGGGCTGAGGTTTTCTCTTTCGGCCCAGCCCGATACAGGGGAGTCTCCTGTGTATGTTTGTTTAATAAAAAAAAAAAGTAATTGTCTCATATTACTTAAGAGAGTGTGTTGTGTGTAGTATAATTTGTCCAACCCTCCCTTAAATGTTATCGTGACTTTTGAGCGAAATTGTAGTGTGCCTTTGTTTTAGTCCTCCTTTCCCTTTCTCTTGTGTGTTTGTTTCTAAAAATAAAAAAATAAAAATAAAAATAAAAAAATAAAAAATAAAAAATTGCTAACAAAACATTGGTTTGGCTCACAAGAATGTATACATTTGGAGTTTACGAAAAACCTGTTCAAAATAAGTGGCTTCTTTTTTTTCAAGTCCATGGACCAAAAAAAAGTCCATGGAATAAGGTGGCACTTCAATTGAATATTTACGTTTCAACGCATGAGTTTCCGCGCTCCAGTTCTTAGAAAATGTCCTAAGAAACTACACATTTCCATGTCCTCTATATATTTGTCACCAATATTGTTGCTTCATGTTCATTGCTGGGACAAGTTCCAAACCAACAAACAGAGAAAAAAAAGCATAAAGAGTTTGATCATCTGCTTTTTGTTCCAAACCAACATAAATAAAAACTCTTCTGGGTTTTGGTGGGCTTTTGCAGTTATTGCCAGAAAGTTCCAGTCTTTGGCTTTATAGCCATAAAGTTTGAACATTTACACACATTAAAGTGAATTCTGAAGAAATATATATATTTCTGGGGGAACTTGGTGCGTTTTAGCTGTTGGTTGTAATGGAAGGGGGTGACATTTACATGGCTAGTAGTAGTTTAAGAGCGAATAGTTCTTCCCTATGGAGGAACAACTCTGTGCAAATTTTCAACAGGTCTTCTCGTGAGGAAGACGATGAAGAAGCTCTCAAATGGGCTGCCCTTGAAAAGCTTCCTACGTTTGATCGTCTAAGAAAAGGTATATTAACTACCTCAAAAGGTGAGGCTAATGAAATCAATATAGAAAGTCTTGGATTTGAAGAAAGGAAGCAATTGCTTGAGAGGTTAGTGAAAGTAGCTGAAGAGGACAATGAGAAGTTCTTGATGAAGGTCAGGAACCGGATAGATAGGTAAGAGTTCTGCCAATTTATGCTTCAAAATTTTCAAATATAGTTTGGTATGTACTGACTTGGATTTTAATTTCTCTGGTTTCTTGGAATTTAATTAGAGTTGGAATTGATCTTCCAACAATTGAAGTACGATTTGAGCACGTAAATGTTGAGGCAGAAGTACATGTGGGTGGCAGAGCTTTGCCTACATTCGTTAACTTCAGTGTCAATATTGTAGAGGTAACCATCAGCAAAATATGTACTAGTCAGTTGCACAATTTTGCTTTCGAAGTGTTTCTGTTAAGATGTTATTGAATTTACTTTTCACTGTGCGCAGGGTTTTTTAAATTCTCTCCATATTCTTCCAAGTAAAAAGAAACACTTGTCTATCCTTAAAGATGTTAGTGGAATCATCAAGCCTAGAAGGTGTGAAATCAACCTCAGCTATAATATGCATTGGACTCTGAATGTTTACAATTAGTTTCTGGGAACCATTCTCATTTTCTGCATATGTATTTTGCAGAATGACATTGCTATTGGGTCCTCCAAGTTCTGGGAAGACAACACTCTTGTTGGCTTTGGCCGGAAAGCTTGACCCTGATCTAAAGGTGAAAATAATTTGATTTCAGCTTCAACTCATCCTTGAATTTGCAATTTTTTACTCCATTTAAATCTTTAGTATCATCTCTGATTAAAAGAAAAAAATATGATATTCTTCTTCAGTTGTCTGGGAGGGTGACTTACAATGGCCATGGCATGAATGAGTTTGTACCCCAGAGAACTGCTGCCTATATCAGTCAATATGATCTCCATATTGGAGAAATGACTGTAAGAGAAACCCTGGCCTTCTCTGCAAGGTGCCAAGGGGTTGGATCACGCTACGGTCAGTTAATTTAGTGACAGGATCACTTATTTTATAGCTTTCCTTCAATATAGACTTCTAGATGAGCTTTCATGAGTAGTATGTAATATTAGAAAGAATGACCGTTGTTTTGGTAATCTGCAGATATGCTAGCAGAGTTGTCCAGAAGAGAAAAAGAGGCCAATATCAAGCCAGATCCAGATATTGATATCTACATGAAGGTGAGGCACAGAAGCTATTGACCTATAATTTGTATCTTTAGCTGATCTCTTGTATTTCACTTAGATCGAGATTTATAGTATTAGTTTTTCCCTTCTAAGGAAACTGTATCTGGACCTCATTTAACAATTGAGATTCCAAAAATAATAATAATGGTTGCAACTGTAATCTTTGGCATAATTCATATTATAGTTGATTATTTATATTCAATTTTGGATTGAGTAGCATCTTTAATTTTATTTGTAACGTAACTTATTTAAGTGAGTGATGTTGGCTTTCTTTTGTTTATTGGCTTCTGATATATCAGGCTGCCACAACTGAAGGCCAAGAGGCAACAGTGGTGACAGATTATACATTAAAGGTAACAACATTGCCGGTTTTGGCATAGGCTTATGACTATTAAGACACAGTGAACATAATATACTTTAATCTCTTTAATTTGCTTCAAATATACAGGTTTTGGGTTTAGATGTGTGTGCTGATACCATGGTTGGAAATGAAATGATAAGGGGTATTTCTGGTGGACAAAGGAAGCGTGTTACAACAGGTATATTGAATCAATAGCAAATAGAATTCAGTTTAGTTGATTTGAAATTGGATGTATGCTAATCTATATTGAATCAAATTATAGGGGAGATGTTGGTTGGACCAGCAAAGGCATTGTTTATGGATGAAATATCAACTGGATTGGACAGTTCGACAACTTTTCAAATTGTGAATTCACTCAAGCAATATGTTCACATTCTTGATGGAACAGCAGTCATCTCTCTACTGCAGCCAGCACCAGAGACATATAATCTTTTTGATGACATTATTCTCCTCTCTGATGGCTACATTGTGTACCAGGGTCCCCGTGAGCTAGTTCTTGACTTTTTTGAATCCATGGGTTTTAAATGTCCGGACAGAAAAGGCGTGGCTGATTTCTTGCAAGAGGTTAGTGTAAATATATATTTTTTTATCTCATCCATACTAATAAAAAACTAAAGGATGAGCCTTACATGTGGAGTTCTCATCTGTATTATCTGTGATATTATGACAGGTGACATCAAGGAAAGATCAGGAGCAGTACTGGGCACGCAAAGATGAGCCTTACAGTTATGTCACAGTTCAGGAATTTGCTGAGGCATTCCATTCATCCAATGTTGGCAGGAGTATAGGAGATGAACTTTCGGTTCCATATGACAAGAGTAAAAGTCACCCGGCTGCTTTGACAACCAACAAGTATGGTGTTAACAAGAAGGAGCTGTTAAAAGCTAATTTCTCAAAAACATACTTGCTGATGAAAAGGAATTCATTTGTTTATATCTTCAAGCTTACACAAGTGGGTTTAAAACTTAATTTTTGACTCTTGATTTTTTTGCATTTAGTAGGATTTCGATTTTGATCTTTTGTTTGTTTGTTTTTGTGGTTTTAGCTTTTTATAATGGGACTGATTGCAATGACAATTTTCCTACGGACAAAGATGCCTCGTGATTCATTAAACGATGGAATAATTTATACGGGTGCTTTGTTCTTCACTGTGATGACGATTATGTTTAATGGAATGGCAGAGATTTCAATGACGATTGTAAAGCTTCCTGTCTTTTACAAGCAAAGGGATCTCCTCTTCTATCCTTCTTGGGTATATGCTCTTCCGGCATGGATACTCAAGATTCCAGTAACATTTTTAGAAGTTGGTGTTTGGGTATTTATGACCTATTATGTCATGGGATTGGATCCAAGTCCTGGAAGGTAATTATAATAATATTGTGGCTCATTTAGATATTGGCTTAGCTTGTGTGTTATATTCTAATCAATATGTTCAAATGTACATATTGCAGGTTGTTTAAACAATACCTTCTGCTCGTACTTGTAAACCAAATGGCTTCTGCATTATTCCGAGCTATTGCAGCAATGGGTAGAAACATGATTATTGCCAACACTTTTGGGTCCTTTGCACTGCTCTTACTTTTTGCCTTAGGTGGCTTTATAATTACCAAAGGTAACAATATACTAAACTGAGAAATTTATTTAAACCTTTTTTCAGTTTGTTACACTATACTTTTAGGAACTGCCTTTTCATCTGTTGACTTACTTCTACAGATGATATAAAGAAATGGTGGATATGGGGCTACTGGATATCGCCTATGATGTACGGGCAAAATGCAATACTGGTGAATGAGTTCCTGGGCGGAAACTGGAGAAATGTAACTTCTTGACTATGCATCTGAAAATTTATGCTGTCTTCCTGTTAATAACAAGCTAATGCCTGATTAAATTGTAATAATATAGGGTAGCACAACGGAAGAACTGGGAATTTCAGTTTTGAAGTCTCGTGCATTCCCCACTCAAGCATATTGGTATTGGATTGGCGTAGGAGCAACTGTTGGATTCTTACTAGTTTTCAACATCATTTTCACTCTGGCTCTTACTTATCTTAACCGTGGGTATCTCCACCTTTTCTGCTATATTTTGTATAAATTTAGGAGGTTTTTTGTTAATGATGTATCATTTGTTGTGCAGCATTAGGAAAGGCACAAACTGTAAAATCAGATGAACCAGAAAGCAATGAACAAGGGCAGAGGACAGGAGAAGGCATACAGTTAGCACTCAGAGGAAACAGCTCAAGTCACCATTCCCACATAGGTAATATGTTGCAAATATTGTGTATTGTATCTTGTGAGCGTCAAAGTTTTATTGCCTTTTAGTTTCCAACTAAAGTTAATGGACGTGCAGGGAGTAGGAGGAGAAGTAGCTCATCTGCAAGGTCAGGAGCTGAAATTAATGCCAACACTAATGGGAAAAGAGGAATGGTTCTTCCCTTTGATCAACATTCTATCACATTTGATGATATTATGTACTCTGTTGACATGCCACAGGTAACTCAAGTCATAAATATCTTAAATTGAAAAAATTTCTTGTAGTGGCTTTCAAATTAATATTGTCCCAAAAGCAGAAACTTGAGACTTGACTATTTTGACTGGACTTACAGGAAATGATGAGCCAGGGTGTTAGTGAGGATAAATTGGTGCTTCTGAAGGGTGTGAGTGGTGCTTTTAGGCCAGGTGTTCTCACAGCTCTGATGGGTGTTAGTGGTGCTGGTAAAACAACTCTGATGGATGTGCTGGCTGGTAGGAAAACTGGTGGATATATTGAAGGGAACATCACAATATCAGGATTCCCAAAGAACCAAGAAACATTTGCTCGAATTTCTGGGTACTGTGAGCAAAATGACATTCATTCTCCTCATGTTACTGTGTATGAGTCCTTGCTTTACTCAGCATGGCTCCGCTTATCCTCTGAAGTTGATTCAGAAACGAGAAAGGTTGGTATCTAAAAGGTCACTTCGCTTCATGGTTTTTCTGTTTGCATTTCTTCCTACTTTCTAAAGTGCAATCGATTAAGCTCAATAAATCAGATTCTATTGTTAATTGTTAAGCATGATTCCATAAAGAAGATGTTTGGGTTTGCAATAAAGATCTTGACTATTATATCACTGCCAGAAATCCTAATTCATGGTTCTAACAAATGGTTGCAGATGTTCATTGAGGAAGTCATGGAGCTTGTGGAGCTAAACCCATTGAGGAATGCACTAGTTGGGTTGCCTGGTGTGAATGGTCTCTCTACTGAGCAACGCAAGAGGCTCACTATCGCAGTTGAGCTTGTGGCAAACCCCTCCATAATATTCATGGATGAGCCAACTTCAGGTCTAGATGCAAGAGCTGCTGCAATTGTTATGAGAACAGTTAGGAACACAGTGGACACTGGAAGAACAGTTGTGTGCACCATCCATCAGCCAAGCATTGACATATTCGAAGCTTTTGATGAGGTAAGGACTATTAACTATCAACAGGCTAGGTGCAACTGTGTTGGTTAACTTGGTTTTCTTCTAGATTTGAGCATGACACATATGTAACATGTATTTGCAGCTTTTCCTAATGAAACGTGGAGGACAAGAGATATACGTTGGGCCATTGGGACACCACTCAAGCCATCTTATAAAGTATTTTGAGGTAGGATTCTTTGAAGACCATAACTGCCAACATCCAACAGCCACAAATCTTTATCTATGTTGTATATTTCCTAATGCATATACCCTTCCTTCGCTTCTAGAGTATTGAAGGAGTCAAAAAAATTGAAGATGGTTACAATCCAGCAACTTGGATGTTGGAAGTTTCATCTTCAGCAGAGGAAATAGCTTTGGGTGTTGATTTTACTAATGTGTACAGAAACTCAGAGCTGTACAGGTATGTTCAATGTTATATTAAATGCTTTATAAGACTGAAAAACAATTCTACCATCAGGGCAATGCATAAATAAGTTCTTTTTTTGTAGTCATGTTCTTTGAATTTAAGGCTAAAACTTCTATTGACTGTGTGGTATATTCATTAGGAGGAACAAGGCATTGATTCAAGAGTTGAGCAAGCCTAGTCCTAATAAAAAAGAACTCTATTTCCCAACCCAATATGCACAGCCATTTTTCACTCAATGCATGGCTTGCTTGTGGAAGCAACACTGGTCCTATTGGCGCAACCCACCATACACTGCCGTGAGATTTCTGTTCACAGTTTTCATAGCGTTGACATTTGGGACAATGTTTTGGGACCTTGGTACCAAGACGTAAGTTACTGCTACAAAACTTTGCGAAATTTTGAACAATCCATTGGTTTACTACTACATTTTAATACCTTTAAGTTTCAAATTGCAGCGACAGGCAACAAGATTTAGCAAATGCAATGGGTTCCATGTATGCTGCTGTTCTCTTCCTTGGTGTCCAAAATTCTACATCAGTGGAGCCTGTAGTGGCAGTTGAACGAACTGTCTTCTACAGAGAAAGAGCTGCTGGAATGTATTCTGCATTGCCATATGCATTTGCACAGGTAGCTAGGGTCACATTTTGCAAGCTTAACCTATATAAATTTACAGTATTAGTAGACAATAACTATGTATGTTAATGCAACGTCGTGTCTTTGTCACAGGCTGCAATTGAGCTCCCATATATTTTTGCACAAGCTATAACTTATGGCGTCATAGTTTATGCAATGATTGGGTTTGAATGGACTGTTGCCAAATTCTTTTGGTATCTATTTTTCATGTACTTCACATTGCTATACTTTACCTTCTACGGCATGATGGCTGTGGCTGTGACGCCGAATCACCATATTGCTTCCATAATAGCGTCCTCATTTATTGTAATATGGAATCTATTTTCAGGATTCATAGTCCCGCGACCAGTAAGTATTTTCCGCTTTTGATGTGCAGGTTTTCATGTGTACAAATATATCTATCAATTACTAACTCTTTTTCATTTTTCCTTTTCCTTTCATTAATCTACTTGGAAATCAACAGAGGATTCCTGTATGGTGGAGATGGTACTACTGGGCATGTCCAATAGCTTGGACTTTGTATGGATTGATTGCTTCACAATTTGGAGATATCGAGAAGCTGATGACTGACGGCGATCAGGAATCAGTGAAAGAGTTTATTAAAAGCTCTTATGGATACGAGCATGATTTTCTAGGAGTGGTTGCATGTGTAGTTGCTGGGTTTGCTGTACTCTTTGCATTCATCTTTGCAGTTTCCATCAAGGTGTTCAATTTCCAAAGGCGATAGCTAGAAAGTTGTTTTGATTATTTTGCTTTTGGATTAATGCAAGTTCAAGATGTTTTGTCTCTAACACCAACAAAGATGTATCTTGAAGCACTTTATTATTGTTATTACTATTTATTATTTATTTTATTCAAAGCACTTGGATTATTGATATCAGTATGTTTTAGGATTCATGCTATCCAGCAAGTCCAAGATGTTTTGTCTCTTGCACCAACAAAATGTACCTTAAGGCACTTGATTATTGTATTACTTTGTTTTTTTATTTGTAATACTTATTAGCTATTATCCACTAATTGTTTTAAACAACTTTACAAAATTCAAAAAACCACCAGTGATTTAAAGTCACAATTTTCACTTGACTTCAAGTCACGGTTTTTTTTTTTTTTTTTTTTTTTTCAAAGCACTTGATTATTTATACAAAATAAAGAGAATATTGCAATTTCCGACCCTAAACTATAACTCATGCACAACCGAAGAATAAGCATCAGTCATCTCATTCACATCCTAAACTTTAATATGATCACCCTTTCGCCATCCCCCAGCTCTCTCTCACCCTTATTCTTCTTCAGCTCTTCTATGTATAGACTTAGTCCTCATTTGAAATCCTCTAGTTTCTTTCTATGTATAGACTCACATGCCACGGAATATAAGACCTGGAGTCGGGCGTAAGTAGCTACTACCTTCTCATGGGTATCCTTCACTTGGGCTTCGTCAATAGAATGCTTCTTCTCATGGTATCCCTCACTTGGGCTAAGTTAGATGGACTTCACATTTAATTGAAGGAATGTGAAAATAGTTGCTCTTAGATGGGCTTTGCACCCTATCGGGCTAGTTGGACCAATACATAATAAATTTTTGTTGTTTGAGCCATGATTGAGTTTTGTTCTCTTTTTCTATACTTAATAATCCAGTTATTTTGAACAAGTTGGGGTTTCTATGTAGAATTGTACATATGTATCATGTAGGCATGTAGCACGGATTAGGGCTCTTTGAAATTAGGTTAGGTTTTACTTTTTCACTTAAAAAAAAAAAAAGAAAAGAAAAAAAGAAGAAATTCGGTTTTACATATTCAATATGCAGACCTCTTCTTCATCAAGCGCAGTACAATCTTCAATCTCTGAAGTGGGAGTACTTTGTTTAATTATAGCACGCATTTCTTCAATTTCAATGAGCAACAATGGGCCACATACTATTTTGTCTGCCCGTAATAACCTGACACAAGAACAACTGAACGGAGAACTCACCCACCAGCATCGGCGATCGTCAGACCCCCCAATGTCTTCAGGATTTTGTATTTTATTCTTATTTATTTAAAATTAGGCTTTTAATAGAATTTAGATTTGGGTATTGTAGTTGGTTGGTTTTGATTTACCTAATTGGGTTAGATTCAATTTTAATTAAGGTTTTGATTTAGGATTGGCTTTTATCTCTGTTTCTCTTCTTCTAATTTTTAGACTCTCTCAATTCTGTTTTTTTTTTTTTTTTTTTCTTTACAAGATATATTTTTAGTGGTGGAATGCTTGAAATAAGAATCCAGTAGGCTATAATAGTTCTTCGTCACATGAAAAGAGAACAGAGGCAACCCCATTACGCTCAAAGTGTTCAACAAATTGCTAAGATATAATCTATAATCAATTTTTTTTTTTTAAAAGAAATTTGGCTATGTAATAACATAATTATGATTTTATTTATAAAATATTAAAGTTGAATGATGGCTTAGATTGATTTTGTTTTATATGCATTTTTTGTTTAAAAGGTAGTATTTGTAGTTTGTGGGGGGTAAATAGAGAGAGATATTGAATTTCTTCAACACAAGTTCTCACATTTTAATTACCTATTACTGGGAAAAAAGTCCCTGTTTCCCCATAACTTATATAACTCATAAGATTCTACTGTAGTGTTGGCTATCACAGTTAGATTTCAAAAAGAATTTATTAGCAGTGTCATAGTGAGTTGATGGAATACACCACAAGCAAATTTGCTTAATAGGACTATTTTAGAAAAAAAATTGGGTGAATAGCATATGTTTGAAGTTTTTTAGTTAGTTAGACTGTTTTTAGAAGTCGAGTTTAGCAAACTCGACTTCCAAGCAATATTGATGCATCTTGCTGGGTCCTGCTTGGAAGTCGAGTTTGTCAAACTCGACTTCCAACCTAAAATTCTAAAATCAATCTAACTAACCAAATTATTTTTGTTGTGTGCTACTTTCCTAAAAATTTTCTAAAAATATACCATTTGGCAAATTTTGCCATACACCACGTGCTATATGGTTAGAGTATATTAGACTGTTCTTTTTTTGCAAAATACTGATGTTGGTGGTATAGGAATTTTTTTAAAGGGTAGCTTTGTGCAAATAATTGTAGGTTCTTCTACAAAAATTAGGGTTGTTACTTGTGTCCTGATTTGCTCTTAATGTTGGCATTTTTTATGTCATTTAATTATTATGTATCTATGTGTTGGGAGGAACTGGAGCATGACTATGAGAAGAAGAATGCAATGCCACTTCAATCTGCATATTTTATAATTTTAATGGCAACCAAAACAGACATAATGAATCTAAGAGGAGATATGCAAAACTTGCAATGTATGACTTCAATTCTTTTATTCTTTTGCATATTATATGACTAAACAGTAAACATGTACCAAATGTTGACTTTGTTATCATGCGATTGTCTATAATTGCTGGTTCATTCTAAGAAATCACAATGTGTATCAATATTGAACCTTTTTTTTTTTTTTCTTCTTTACAAAAAAAAAAAAAAAGAAAAAAAGAAAAGAAAAGAAGGGTATTTGGTATCAAATGTTGAATGGTAAAAATAAGCTGAGTGGATATGTTTTGTTTGATCAAATATTGAAGATTGCTGACAAATTGTTTCTTATGATTTAATGTTTATTTACATCTTACACATTACAATTAGGTGTTTAAATTTGAAAATTTTCTTGGTTTTAATAGTTGAAGGATGGGGGAGAGGAAGGTGCTAAACAAATACTACTCACCTGTCTTCAACCCTAAGGCTTTTGGGGGTTTAAACAAACATGATGCTCCCCATAAGCAGATGTTATTGGTGACAATTGTTTGGGCATATGAAGGTTTTGGTCCTACTTCAAATGACAGATACTTTGTGGAGCTTACCATCAACACAAAATTTCAACTATGTTGTTGAGTTGCTACGAGAAATTTTAAACCTTTGGTGTGAACAGGATGAGGTAAAATAAAATAAATAAAAATAAAAGTCTAGCCATTCTTTGTACATATAACATGGTTTTTGACTAAATATTTTGATTATTCTTTTAATTCAGTAGGCAGTAGAGATAATAACCATAAAAGAGAAGTTGGAGAGATTGAAGATACAATTAAATCTTTAGAGAACAAAACCTTAGATTTGAAAAGAAAAATGGACATCATTGTTGCATTGGATGAGATGAAATCTATGAAGGTATTTCTTTTCTCTTAGAATAGGTTTTTATTATTATTATTCCTTTATTTCTTTTTGTTTCTTTGTTGTTCTTTGTTCACTATTGTGAATGCTGTGTATCTTTTCTTCTTTTCTATTAATAATATTACTTTTTACATATTAAAAAAAAAAAATCTATGAAGGTATTGTTTGCTTTACCAATTCGATTTTTATTTATTAGGGTAGGTTATCATCTCATAGTGCCACAAATGGAATCTTTAAGTCTCAAATAGCCTCTGTAAAATTTAAGAATTACATGATGAAAGAACAAAGTAGAAGGCCATGAAGGCTCTTAAAGCATATACTTGGTTATTATGTGATGGCAATGTTGCTTTTAAATTTTCCTTCGAATTCACTCACTTTCTTAAAGTAATCTTTATTTTCTTTAGTTTATAATATCTAGGTCTCTATTTTTCATTCAAATTTTGTAGGTGTAGTTATTTCTCTTCTATTTCATGGACTTAATTAGCAGACAAGGCACTCCCATATGGTAGTACTCTTTCTTATCAATTTTCCTCTTCAATCTTCTTGGGTTTAAAATTTTAAAGTTTAATTCTTATTCAAATATGTTAAAACTTTTATGGTTTTGTTTTAATCGGTGGTAGTTGAGAGACAGGATCAAGGTAATTAATCTTAGGGAAAAAATCCAATTCAGGTGTTTTTTTTTTTAAATCATCATACCCATGTCATAGATTATTTAGAAGATGTTATCGTATAATAAAATAGAATATAAAAGAAAAAAAAAAGTTATTTGGAAGATGTTGAAGCACTTGGGCAAAGTAGGTAAATGAAATCTATCAATTGTTGGCAGTAGGGGCTAATGGATTGGGCTGTGAACTGCTAATTGACTTTGCTCTGTCAAGTTTCCAAAATCTCATGGTTATAGGCATAGATAGGATCGAGGTAATCAATCAAGCAGAAAAAAATCCAGTTCAATTTTTTTTTTTTTTAATCATCATACCCATGTCATAGGATTTTTAGATGATGTAACCATATAATAATAATAATAATAGAAAATTAAATAATAAAAAAGGTTATTTGGAAGATGTTGAAGCACTTGGGCAAAGTTGGTTAAATGAGATCTATCAAGTGTTTATCTTCCTATTTAATGATTAATTGTAGGCATATAAAAGAGTTAGTTATGAAGGTTTCAGTTGTGATAGTGAAACTTGTGATAGTTTTTGACATTTCATGTCATTTACAGAAATTATGAACTTGAAGCATGGGAATGAATTTGGTTGCCAATTTGTGATGGGTGTTAGGAGTAAGAGGATGGTAGTTTAGGTAGTGCTTTTGAGATTGAATGAGAGAGTAATGATATTGAAGTTGAACAGGACGAAAGATGGAATCTTTGTTATTTATTAAGTTCCCAAAATTCTTGCTGAAACTAGGCTTCTTACAAGAACTTTATAATTGTTGTTGTTAGGCTAATCTTCTATTTTGTAACTAATTATCACATTTCTATGAAATATGATGTGGCAGTGGTATCTTCTGCACCGTCACATTTTGGCATCTTCTAACTTCTATGATTGGTGAGAGCATCTGCATTGGTGGCTATTTCTTCACTGTGTTGGCATGTTTGACACAACAGTACGTGATGGAAATGTATGGTACTGAGGACAACCCCAGAGATATGCTTACTATTTTGAAAGATAATGATAGATGATTACAAGACACCTATACCAATTAGGCTTGAGCTTGGTGGAGAAAAGGCATTTATCGTGTGTGAAGATCTATATGTGGATCATGTATGATTCCTTCTGAAATTTGATGTTCAGCTTGCTTAAGTCTCTTTGTCATGTTTTCTCTTATATCTGTCAATTGTTTGTGGAAATAAATAGCATGGTAGAAACATAATTAGCGTGTCTTTGTTTAGCTCATAAAAACAATACATTATGGTTTTTTCTCAAGATATTTAAAATTTTGTTTTGTCTTATTAAAAAGTTTATCCTTAAATTAAATTTGAGATGAAAGTTAAAATTGAGTAGCCTTTTTAATTTATCTTTATCCTTTTTTGAATGAAATGTGTTTATAACTAATTGTACCATTGAAAGTAAACATATATAACTTTTGTTAACTATACCATGCATCGCATGGGTTAACGACTAGTCTATATATTACTAAAAACTGAAGCGTAGCATTTAATATTGCTACTTTCACATTGAGTCACATTAGCAGCTACGTCATCATTTTTTGTTTTCAATTTTTGTTATATATATATATATATATTTAAACTTTTCTCATTTAAGGTGGCTTAAAAACTCCATTATTTAAAAATTAAAATATCTTTTAATCATTATTTTTATTATTAATTTTCCAAAACTTTCTCTCCATTTTTTACCTCTTCATCTCCCAACTACTTTTTACCTTAATATCATTCATTCTTTACCTTTTTATCTTCCTTTATTTTGACCCTTTTTATTCTCAACATCTTGCTATGAATTTGACATTTTCTTTTTCATTTTATGTATAGTTTTTTCGCACAAAAAATGTTACTTCTCTCTCTCTCTCTCCCTCTCTCTCTCTCTCTCTCTCTCTCTCTCTCAATTTTTCATTTTTTGTTTGATTTTTTTTTATTTTATCAATTCTTTAGGTTGATGAATTTTTATGCTAATTAGAATTCTACTTTGGGTTGATGCAATTTATTTTTTTGTTTTAAGTTGTTTTATTTTATATTGTCTTTGATTAAATATTATTCTACTGCATTATGCGTATAGTATATAATAATATAATGTTATTATATTACATAGAATGACTTGGATAATTTGATGTTTATTGCTATATAGTTTATTTTTACTCTTTTTTCCTCTCATCTTATTTTATTCAATATTTAAATCAAGTCATATCTTCTATACTGTTAAATTATGCCGCACAAATCAAAAAAATGGCTAAACACAAACCTGCCTTCCTTTACCATAAGTTGAGGGAATTAATATATTTGTGTTATAAAAGGTCATATAATTTATAATTTAGATGGTACCCTTTAAATGTAACTAGGCCCATAGATTGAGCAATTTGTAGACTTAAAAAGGCTATTGAGAATGAACTTTTTGAAATAAGTCTAAAAAAATATGAACTACTATATATCATTTAGATAAAAGTTTTTATCATAGATACATTAATATTTTTTTTGCCACATATTTAAATCACGCAAACTTAATAATTTTATATTATGTGTTAGCATAGTATCTATTTCTTCTTCTTCTTCTTCTTCTTCTTAGAAATATTATGTATCATCTTTAAAGGATGCCAACAATATTGATCTTATGAGAAAAATTATATAAAATATTGAGAAAAAAATTTTCATATTACAATCTACTAAAAATGTTTTACACATTCATCTATTTTAATTTATATTTTTTTCCAAAATAAAATTTTAATTTAGATATTTATTAGTAAACAATGAAATAATGATTCATGAATAATAAATAAATATATATATATATATATATATCTATACATATTTATCTTGTGCAGTTGTAACTTTACATATACTTTTGCATTTATATATTCATCTACTTTAATTTAGATATTTATAACTTAATAATGAAATCTATAAATAAAGTGATTAAAACAATTATATTTGTGCAATTCAAAAAGTCACAATTTCTTTTTTCAAAAAAAGGCCTTTTATATTTCCTTAGAATTATTTTTAAAATTTTTTTATAAAACCTTTGACATACCACTAACCTAACTACTTCATATATTAAAAACAATTTAAGGCTCATTATTACTTCCGTTAATATATTATAAATATCTTAATTGATTGAGATCAAATTAGAGAAATGTCTTTCATATTTCCTTGAAAATTCATAAGGAAAAAAAAAAAAAAAACCTTTGACAGACCACTAACGTAACTACATCTATAACTATTTAAGCCATTCATGATATCTATTTCTTATTGATAATCATAAAATTTACAACTAGCAAGGGAACATACAAAGTAATAGAGAATAATGAAAGAAGAGAAAAAAAAAAATGAAATCAAACGTCAATTAATAACTGTTATTTGGAAAATTAAAATGTGGTAAAGAGGAGTAAGAAATAAAATAGAGATGACTATGAAGAGGACATTAGAAACTTTATAGTGCAATAAAATCAACAATTAAATATAACAATACAAAATGGTAACTTAAAATTAATCAAATTCTAACTAGGGAAATTATATATATATGTATGTATGTATGTATGTATGTATGTATATACATATATAAAATCATAATCTTCATACACTATGACTTAAAAAAAATTATTAAATAGTTCTACCTCTTATTTAATATCTATTTTATACAAATTAACTAATAAATATATAATAATGATAAAAAATGTTATAGACAAAATTATGAAAAATATGATAAAACTATTTTTTTTCTTTTTTAAAAACTCTTTATAAAGTCTAGGGAGTAAAATAGTATTTTATTTAAAAAATTTTCACGTGCAACGTGCAGGTCTGCAACTAGTATTACTAAAAACTGAAGCGTGGTATTTATTGCTGTTGTTGTGCCACATCATCGTCACGTTATTCACCACATAATTGCTATTTATTATTGTAAGGACACAAATTGCAGATTGGGCCTACAGGAGAGATTAACTCTGGCCCAATGAGTAAAAGGTATCCTCGCAATGAATTTGTAAGAGAGTGGGTCGAAGAGCTAGGCTTTAGTGGGTCCAACGAAGATGAACTGAGTGACAGAGCGTCCTCGGCACAATCCGAGGAGCTTTTTTCTTAGAAAATGTGTTGAATCAGCATGGTTACAGGAGTTCTGGAGATTGTTCTCCACCCCTCCCATGGTGGATTTCTCCTATTATATAGTCCATTTCAGACAATCTGGACCTTCCATTTGTTGATCATCCAGGCCTATACTTGAGTGCCTGTCCCATCAGCCACCCTCTTTAGTATTCTGTGAGTTGCAGAAACCGAGGTAGCACTGTTCAAGGGTCCTGTCCACATAAATGCGGTGTAAGCAGCCTTTTGTGAAATATCTCCTGGTTGCCACCTGTCCCCTTTGGCCCATATAAGTCAGGGGATTCCTCGGAAATATCAGGACCGGTGCTGGAACATTCATCTCGGCCGTTCCTTTGATGATCCGAGCAGTAAGTTCTCCTCGGACAAGTCCTTTTCTCCTTCGCGTAGCTAATACGACAGAGAGGAGTCAGGCCAGGTACTTTCCTCAGGAGGGGGTGTCCTCGGGATAATGGCCTCCCCGGGACGGGCCCATGGTCTCCTCGGACGGGCCCACGGCTATTATCTGACATTGGGCCTTTTACCCCCACAATTATTTATTCATATTTGTTTTACAAAAAAAAAAAAAAATATATATATATATATATATACAGGTTATTAACTTTACATATTCATCTTTGTTAGTTTTAACATCTATATATATATATATATATTTCTTTTTTATTTCTAATTTTTCTATAATTATTTTTACATTAACTTATTTTTTAAATATTTACACTTTATTCAACCTTTCTTCTTTCCTTACCTTTTCATCTCTCCACTACCCTCTACATTAATATTACTATTCATCTTTCCCTTCATCTTCCTTTATTTGTCTCTTCTTATCTCTTCTCTCTTACTATAAATTTGTCACTCTTTTTCATTCTTTACATAATTTTCTCTCACAAAAAGGGTTTCTCTCTCTCTCTCTCTCTCTCTCTCTCTCTCTCTCTCTCTCTCTTAATTTTTTGGTGGATTTTTTTTTTTATTGCATCTTCACTTTAGGTTGATAAATTTTTGTGTTTTTAAGAACTCTAATTTAAGTTGATACGATTTTGTTTTATTTTTGAAGTTATTATTATTATTATTATTATTATTATTATTATTATTATTATTTTACTCTTTCATTCTTTACACAATTTTCTCTTACAGAAAAATGGTTATTTTCCACTCTTTCTCCCTCAATTTTTTGGTGAATTTTTATTTTTATTTTTCTTGTACCTCTATTTTAGTTTGATAAAGTTTTGTATTCTTTATAACTCTATTTTGGTTGATGGAATTTAGTTTTGTGTTTTAAGTTTTTTTTTTTTTTTTTATGACTTTGAGTGTTAAATATTATCATATTGCATTATAAATAATTAAAAATAGTATATATGAATGTACTATTATTATATTACATAGAATTATTTGGATAAGTTAGTGTTTATTGTTATGTATTTTATTTTTATTTTTTTTCTCATATCATTTTATTTAACATTTAAATTCAGCCATATCCCCCATATATATTATTAAAATTTTATATTTCTACTCCTTTTTTATTTAAAAAAATTTAAAATAAATATTTTGCCTAAATTAAATAAATAAAATTGTCCACATTAAGTGGAGTAATGCTAGGGAAATACTCATTTTCACACCTAATGCATCAAAGGAAGAATGACATACAAAACAAATCAAGTTACAAATACTAAATAAATAAATAAAAACTAATAATGCATATTTAATGTCATAAAATCATCATCAAATTTTGGAAAACGATAGATTGCCAATGGAGGGAGAGAGAGAGAGAGAGATGATAAAGAAAAAAAAACCAATACAAAATAATAAAGAGTAGATAAAGAAAAAAAAAAACCAAAAGTCAATTTGTAATCGTTGATTAGAAAACAAAGAAGTTGTAAGGAGAAGAAAAAAAAAAATATAATAGAGATTACCATGTGGAGAACATTAAAAACTTTACAGTGTAGTAACGTAAACCGTTAAATTCACTTAAAAAATTAAATCAACAATCAACAATCAACAATTAAATACAATCATAGTACTAAATTTAAATTTAAAACTAATCAAACTCTAACTATGGAAACTATATTAATCATAACTAAAAAAGAGTTGTTCTTTGATAGTAATAGAAATTACATAAGAAATAAAGTTAGCAAATTTAAAAATCCATTTTTTGACATTTCATTTAACCTTATTTATAATATATATATATATATATATATATTTACATTTATATATATTAAACATTTTCATACACTATTACTTTCGAAAATTTAATAAACAATGCTACCTCTCATTTATCGTTTTTGTTAAGCAAATCATCAGTTAGTAAATATATGATAATGGTAAGAAGCGTTACAAATGAGATTACTAAAAAAAAATATAAAATTAATTAGCCACTATCATCATGGAGTAGTAGTCTATAATTTTACGTATCTAAAAAAGTGGAATATATAGAGTTTTCTTAAAGGTATGTATAAAGATTCGCTACATGTGTGTGTGTGTGTGTGTGTGTGTGTGTGTGTGTGTGTGTGTGCGCATGCGCGCGTGTATTAAGGTAAAAAAAAAAAGGTATACTTAAGGTTTCTATTAATTTAAAAACTAATGAAAAACCAATGGTTAATAACGAAAATTATATTATTAATAAAATATTTAATGAGACCATCCTAAAAAATATTATCACGTGCGGTTATGCGACTAGTGACCTATAATGATTAATCCATTGCAAGCTATTTATCCATGTTTTGTGAAGCCATTTGATAGACAAGCTACAAATGTGCTTGCAGGTTGTAAATGACTTAAATGGTAGGATTTTTTTTTTTTTTTTTTTTTTGAGAAAGAGAATTTCAACTTATGAAATCCAATAAATGTTATTCGATACAACTAATAATAGGTGTCGCACGAATAATCCTATAAGCTTCTTGTGGGAAAGTTATATAGAATATTCAAAATATTTTAAAGTAATAATATCAAGTAATGTGTTAGGTTCCAAGGATTTAAGATCTAAATGTATTAGAACTTCAATGTGTAATGTTGGCAAACTATGATCAAAACTTAGAGTCTAGAATTAGGGTGCTCAAAGTGTGTTTTTGTGTAAAGTTGGAATCGAGTGTATTGCAGGATTTATTATGTAAATCCGCATGACTCGATCGATCGAAAATTAGACTCGATCGATTAAAGCTCGTGCAAATTGGTTTTTTTGCAGAATTTCCAACTCAGCCTAAGCCCATATGACGTGTAGGGTTTTATATTTTGCCTTAAGTATAAAAAGAAAAACCCTAGCCATATTTTAAGAAGTTGTTTTATGCTGTGTATGAATCTCTTGTGATATCTAGAGGTGTTTACCTTCATACATACTTAGGGTTTTCAATCTCAAAATTGATGTCGAAAGCTTGGTGATCGTTTTAGTTGCTGCATAAAGAGCTTAAAGAAAACACAAGTGGGAGTACTTGTGATTGTTGTGAATCCAAGGAAAAAAGTAGTCCATGGACTCGGAGCTATCACGTGATCATGGTAGTAAGTTTCCTACTCGAGGTAGCAATAAGATGTTAGTGGTCTAAGTCATTGTTGTGTAAACTTCAATTATTTCATAGTGGATTTGTTTTACCTTGAGGAAAGTTAGGTTAAATCCTCCCCGGGTTTTTTACCTATTTGGTTTTCTTGGGCTATCATATCGTTGTGTTATTTATTTTTCCGTTGCTCTACATGATATGATTTACTTGTGTTAACCTAGATCTAAATAATTTATCTAAATTAATCACTTAGCTAAATAACTAGATTAATCTGTGTGTGTAAGTTTAAAAACTTTACAAGTAGTATCAGAGCAGGTTAGCTCTAGTATCTAGATCCTTTGATCTAAGAGTTGATCTTTGACCCCTGTTGTCATGGATACTTGGAAGTTCTTATTGCTAAAGATTCATTGTGTCTACTTTTGGTTTATGTCTCTTGTTGCTTTTGTTAAGTCTTTCCTTGAGTATCTTGGTATAATTACATGTGATAATAATTATTTGTGTTATACTACTTTGACCGCTTAAAGGTATGTGATTTTCATCTTTAGTATTTGGATAGTGGTTGTTCCAAGCATATGACAGGAAATAAAGTTTTATTCAAGATACTCTTTGAAGGAAAGATTAGGACAGTCACGTTTGGAGATGGAAGCAAATCTGTGATCAGAGGCATTGAAACTATGGACATTCCAAGGTTGTCGGTTTTTTGAAGATGTCTGGTATGTTGATGGGCTGAAGGCTAATTTACTCAGCATCAATCAGTTTTGTGACAATAGATTAAATGTTCTTTTCACCAAGTATGAATGTGAGATACTTGATGGAGGAGGTGACTGCATGTGTATTGGTGTTAGAACAGCTGACAATTGTTATGGTATTACATAAAGTATAAGCAACAAGTGTTTCAGTGCAAAGATCAATCAAGTAGACTTATGGCATCAATGGTTGGGACATGCAAGTCACAAGCAAATAGAGAAGATTTCCAAGTGTAATGCAGTTATTGGTTTGTCCAAGTTTGAAAAGATATAAAAGTGCATATGTGGACCATGTCAGATGGGTAAACAAGTAAAGTCCAAACTTCCGTCTGTGACTGAAGTTCAAACTTCAAGACCTCTAGAGTTGTTGCATATTGATCTCATGGGTCCTGCCAGAGTTCAGAGTTTAGGTAGAAAGAAATATATTTTTAGTTGTTGTGGATGATTTTACTAGATATACTTGGGTTGTACTTTCGAGAGATAAAGCTGAGGCTCTTGAAAAGATGATACATTTGTGCAAGAAATTGCAAGTTGAGAAAGGAACTGTGATAGCCAGAATTAGAAGTGATCATGGAAGGGAATTTGAAAACACAAAGCTAGCTACCTTCTGCAATGATCAAGGCACACATCAAGAGTTTTCTTCACCCAAGACACCACAACAGATGGGAGGAATGGAAGAATAGGGTTGTTCAAGAGATGGCTCGTGTGTCATGCTACATAACAAAAAGAACCCCAAGTCCTTCTAGGGAGAAGCAGTTAACATTACTTGTCATACACTTAATCGGGTGTATTTCAAACCTGACTCCAAGAAAACTCCTTATGAACTTTGAAAAGGAAAGAAGCCTGTTATCAAATACTTCCGAATATTTGGCAGCGACTGTTACATTCCGCGTGATAAGGAGAACCTAGAAAAGTTTGATGCAAAAAGCGATAAGGGATACTTTCTGGGATACTCCTCCATTAGTAGAGCTTATAGAGTATACAACCTAAGAACTAAAATAGTCATGGAGTCTTCAAATGTGGTGATCAATGATGAACTATGTTCAGAAACTCATTCAGAAAACACTCCTCCGGTTCAAGAAAAGACTGTGGAAGTTGATGATCCTATTCCTGATGATTATATTAGGAAGCATAGTGATGAAGAGTTACTATTGTTGAATGATGTTTTTTCAATACCATCAAGTTTAGAACCAACTACAACGATTCATGAAACTCAACAAAAACAAACTGAGCCTAGTCCTTCATCAGAACAAAAAGGTACCTCCACATCTCTGATCAAAGGTCCATCTTCTAGAGTAAAGTTAAATCATCCTATCACAAACATATTGGGAAGCTTGAATGATAACATGAGATTGAGATCCAAAACTTTGAATTTTATTACTCACTTATGCTATCTATCCCAATTTGAATCGAAAAAGGTGGATGAGGCACTTCAAGATGCTGATTGGGTTAATTCTATGCATAAAGAACTTCATCAATTTGTTTGGAATGATGTGTGAGAATTAGTTCCTAGACCAAAGGGAGTAAATGTGATTGGAACTAAGTGGATTTTCAAGAACAAGTCAGATGGATATGGTACTGTTATTCGAAACAAATCAAGACTTATTGCTCAAGGATACACACAAGTGAAAGGGATTGATTTTGATGAGACTTTTGCACCGGTAGCAAGACTGGAATCCATTAGGATACTGTTGGCCATAGCAAGCCATTTGAATTTCAAGTTGTATCAAACGGATGTCAAGAGTGCTTTCTTGAATGGAATGTTGCAAGAAGTATATGTTGAACAATCGAAGGGTTTTGTTGATCCTCACAGACCGGATGATGTCTACAAGTTAAAGAGAGCCCTATATGGTTTGAAACAAGCTCCCAGGGCATGGTATGATAAGTTAACCGCATATCTCATTGAGCATAGATTCAAAAGAGGATTTACAGATAATACTCTCTTCATATGAAAGGATAAGAATTATTTTGTAGTAGCTCAAATTTATGTTGATGATATTGTTTTTGGTACTACTAATGATTCTCTTGCTCAATATTTTGCAGATGAAATGAATAAGATGTTTAAGATGAGTATGGTTGATGAACTAACTTATTTCTTGGAATTACAGGTGAAGCAAATGGACTCTAGAATCTATATCAACCAAGCAAAGTACGCCAGATATCTAGTCAAAAGATTTGGACTTGACAAGGTTGCACATGCTAAAACAGCAATGGCTGCTAATGCAAAGCTAACCGATGACTCTTCAGGTGAGTCTATTGATGTTGCATTATATAGAAGCATGATTGGTTATCTTTTGTATTTAACTGCAAGTCGTCCAGATATTGCTTTCAGTATTGGTGTATGCTTTAGATTTCAATCTAATCCTAAAGTTTCACATTTGAATGCTATTAAAAGAATCATAAAATATGTTAGTGGAACTTGTGATTATGGATTGTTCTACTGTGAAGAATCATAAAATTTTCCTCTGGCTGTATTTTCTAAAAAAAAAAAAAAAAAAAAACTCTTTTTTGGGTTGTCTGGGGAGGGTTTTGTTTTTTGGGGGTGGGGGCACAGTGGTACTCAAAAAATCTCCCAAAGCACAACACTCCAAGTAGCACTACACACAATCAGCACTAGGGCACAAAAGATACTGATAATGGTCTTGTAAGGACATTCAGAAAGGTAAATAACATAGACTAACCTTGTGTGACTAGATGATCCCATACAAGCTGTTAGGTTCATTGATTTGAGTGACTGCTGAGACTAGTATTTCAACATGAAGTGGAAACTAGTGATCAAGAAGACCCAAAAAAAAAAAAAAAGGATTTATGAGAATCTTAAACACACACAACACTCATAACTGCTGATTTAGCTACAAGAAGATGATCAACGCAAAGCCAATAAACCTGGGATCAAATAAAACATGCTAGAAAAAGAACAATGGAGCAAAAAAAATGTCACATTTAATGATCTTAGTCAAGCAAAGACTGAATCCCAATTATATCTAAATTTTCATTTTGATAAATAACTAAATCAATTTTCTTGATGTTACAAGCCTAATGTTACAGAATAATATAAACACAAATTTATAAGTTTGTGTGCATGTAAATGATACCATGTCCCACAAAGATGTTGTCATTTCTATTTCTCAAACAGAAGATCATACACATTGGTTAGCTTAAAAATTGAAGCATCCTGTACAAGAAATTGAAGCATCTTGTACAAGAAACTTACGGGGAATGAAAGAATTATCAAAGTATCCATGCCTTATGGAACAAATACAATCTAATTACGGGGTTGAATTATGTGACCCTAAATCATTTCCAGTTCAACGAAAGGACAGCTTTTGAAACACTTGAAACTGATGTCACCCTACTTTGCATTGGAGAATGTCATGTAAAAACAATGCGAGGAATATCACAACTTTATTTACAGCATATGAAGTGAGAAACAATTTATTGTTTCCTTCTAAGGGAGCAGACACCATCATTTTCAGATTCCTCAATCGATACATTAAACCGCAGACAAATATTGGCCCGTAGTAATTTTGTGAGCATAGTGTTTATGTCAGCTCCTTTTCCAACATGTTAGGATGTATGTAAGAAAGTGTCAATCCCATATGTTCTTTCCTTTGTCTGGTTTAAGAAGATAAAGGAGGAAAGTCCCAAAAAATAATCACAAAGCTAAGTTCAAACTTATAATTTCATTTTTGTGATGTATTTCAAGACTTAAAATTTCATGTCCCTATCTCTACAAACTGTCCTCAAATAAACTAAGGTGCAACCTATGACATATATGATAGCAGTTTCCCTACCTATGTTGGAGAAAACTATATTAACAATGAGGGTTTTTCACACACACTAAGACAAATTCTTAGTGGACAAAATAAGCACATTACCTCCGCAGGTGCAACTAAGTTTATACCACAAGCAACCCAACAAAAGTGATTGATCCCATTAGTTCCTCCAAATACTGCCAAAGAACCGAGGAAATTCAAGAATATCAGAGAAGTACTTCAACTTTCAGGAAACTTAAGTCCAAGAACTAACATAATTTATCAATGATTAGAGTGTGCAGGCTTTAAAAGTGAAAAATATACATCAAATAGAAGAAAGGAAATATAAAGCATCTTATTAAACATCTTCAACTAATAGCAAAATAAAATAACAAAGGTCCATATGTGACTTCAAAATGTAAGTCTATCGCAATAGTTTCAAAAGAAGAACATGTCAATCTCTGGCTTTTTGAAGTATAGATAATATTTAAGGTTTCATAAAGCTAAGAATTCGGTTAAAATAATTTTGGCATAACCATACAATTTTCCTAGGGGTCTATACATATTTTTTACCCTAGTAAACGAAAATTCCTACCTCTTTTGTTTTCTAGGAGTTATAATGAAAAAAATATTTTTATCATGATCACATTAAGACAGTAGCTGTGGTGCTGTGGTGGTCAAGGTGAGCATAGGCCAGCTATGCAAGTACATCTACTAGTCAACTTCTCAAACACAACCAATAGTTCAAGCCCTTTTAAGTTTCAGGGATGAGAAAACACAATCAACTAAATGATGCGTTCCTTCATCAGCCAAAACCAGACCAAGGAAATATGAGCTAACTGAGATATTTTTAGTCACGGATATCCAATGCAAGGAGACTACAAAGCACAATGGATGAAAGTAATCTTATCACCTAAAAGTCATGTTTACCAAAAATAATGCATATTTCTTAGACACAAGATCTTTTAGACCATTGAACTTCAGAATTCTAACCCATAAGGATTATTTATGCATTGTAAACTAAAATATTTGAAGCTCTAGTCTTTAAGATCACATTCACGAGTACCACAACAAATTTTAGCATCAACATTGACATCTATGCTTCAATAAATTAGAAATAACGTAAACCAAATGAGAACAACTAGAAAACTAAAGAGTATGTCATATTCATAAAACTATAAGCAAACAGACCTTCCAGTTAGCACAACCCAAAACTACTCTCAGGAGACTCTTTCCTGAGATTTAAAATGTCACGAATGTCACCCTGCCCAAAAATGAAAAAAGTAAATATGTACAAGTACACATGTTGGTACACATCCCACAACTGAAACTCATTACATAGAAAAACACACCATGTAAGCATTGAAGTAAATTGCATTCTCAATTTCTTGAGGAAAGATCTGATGTGTGGCCAATGCAAGAATACATTCTGACTCATACAAAAGTCAATAAAACCCAAACTCACATAAAATTTAAATGTTCTACAACTCTACCCCAGCTTCATTAAGTTGACAAGTACCTTGTGTTTTGTTTTTCTCAAGAAGTGAATAGGGTAAAAATTAAATCACCCTAACACAAGACATTTCCTTTATATGAAGTTTCTAATCATTATAACTAATTTTGCCTAGCATATATACTAATCATAACACTTGTAATGGTTTCTTGGGAGCTGTGGCCAAAGAAATATCAATGCTGGTAATGGAAGCAATCAAATAGATAAGTGTTTGGAAAGACCAAAAGGCTATAACTAACAAAATATGTCACGATGTTAACAAAGGTCCAATACAATAATTCTAGAATGTAACCACCAAAATTAAAAGGTTGATTAGTTAAATGAGTGGAAATTTCAACCCTCCACCTTTAAAATGAGCACATCATGCTAACAAATTCTATCTTACACAGGAATAAAGCATACAATGGCGGCTGTCTTTTAATGGAAAATCAACAATTTACGACTGCTTACATGCACATTTGTACCTAACAAAAAAAGTGTTTACTACACATATCACGTAAATTAGACAGTCAAATAAAATTGACAAAACATACTAACATCCTAAGTAATGCAAATGTTTTCTCCTTAGTTCCTCTATTTAAAAGACCATAAAGAAGCAAGCATGGAGAATCAAAAGGAATTTGTTTCCACTGACATGTAATCAAAGTAAAATGCACTTACATTGATGGCATTCTTTTATTAAATCCTGAGGTAAGACGTGTTTATTAAATCCTAGAACAAGAATAGGTGACATAAAAACACTTTCAAAAAAAAGCATGTACATGTTTGTAAATGGACTATTATAGAAGGCATCGCCTAATTGCTTAGAAAAAAGGATAATGCAAATAAAGTGTGAGAACACAGTCTAAGAGGATACATGTTCTGGTACTCACATATGAAATTATGTTTCCAAGGAGCACCAAAGCAGCATCTACCTGCATGGAAGTTTAATGAACATTAAAGTGGCAGCACAAACAAACAATTAGAAAAAACTTGCAGGCTATGTTAGTAGATTTCCCAACAATTAGATCTTTTAGGTTGAGTTTATTTCATACTATCAACAAACCAGAGAAAGGTTGTGTATCATCATAAGTATAATTCAGTAAGTCACTTATCAAAAATATATTTATTTCAGTAAGGCATAACTTATTTATAAAAATAAAAGTACACAAACAAACAAACAAACAAACAAACAAAAAAGAAAAGTCAAGCTGGGTGAAAATTTAAGGTGCTCAAAGAAAAATAAGTTGAAGAAATATACAAGAACTCGAATCCTCAATATACTTAGACTATCAAAGAAGATTGACACTACCAAAGAAGATCTACAAACAGAAGTTACAACAGCTATATTGACAATAGGAAAGAAGATTCCATTAACAAAACTTACAACTGCAGCTGAATATTGGTAAGAGACAACTCCATATTTATTGCCAACTACAGTCAAACTGCAAAATTTTCTCAAAAAAATAAGTCAGTTTTAAGTTTTAAGTACATTTATTAGAGCATTACAGAAGACATATATGATCATTAATAGGATTTATAATTTTGTGATACATAAAAAAGTTTTCTTGCAAAAAAAGAGGAACTCAACCACACATATCTAAAAGATTATTACATGATTAGGGAGAAGGCTTAACTTTCCAGCATCACTCTTCTCCTTAGCACTAACAAGATTTATAGATATCAAGTCAATCCGAATAATCGGCCCATCTGACTTGGAGACAGAATTAACTAACATTGCTCTTACAATGATTTTCCTCCGCCCATACTCCTCTCCATGTTAGCAAATAATACTATAGCATGCAAAATACACAATTTCCTACACCCCAAAAATAAAAATAAAAAAGTTAACTCAGTGGCATCATTATCATATGCTGAAATTACAATTAAGTGGTAATAAAAGTAATAGACTTGAACACAATTTAAAGTTCCATAGTCACTCACAATATCTTAAGAAAAGTCCCAAAGAAACATGTTAGGGTTTACCACACACACAAAAGTGAAGACAAAAAATTAATTGTCAAAATTGTAATAAAGTATTTGGGGAATAAATTTAAAACCCTAGTTTTCCATAAAATAACAAACATAAAGCCTCTAATTCTAATTCCTTTTTCAAACAATCCACAAAGAACAAAGAACAAAGGATAAGAAGAAACTAACCAAATAATATATAGAATGAGAGAGTGTTAAGTCCCTGAGTCCTCCTCGCCCCGAGTTGACTCACCTGACGTGGACGCGAGTTCTATTGGTATTAGGATAGGCGCCGAGAAAGGAAGGGTAAACATAGTAAGAGGCGGAGGATTGATCGAGGCCGTTGGATGAAGAGACGGAGACACGAAGATCGGAATGATCGGACGGCCGAGGTGGAGATTGGGAGAGTGTTGATGCGTCGTACGGTGGAGAAGAGTGGCTTCGCTTCGGTACCACTGGCGCCAGTGGTGGTGGTGGTGGTTTCGGAGAGAAGGGAGAGAGAAGAGAATGCTGAGAGAGAGAGAGAGAGAGAGCCGTTGGGGTTTTTACAAAACTAATACGTGGAGAGAGAGAGGGTGGGAGAGCCGTTGGGATGTATGCATTTAAATACATAAATTTTGACTTTTTTACAAAACTGCCACTGTATTTGCTTGTTTTCTTTTTCTTGTTCTTTTTTATTACAAAATTCTTCCCTTTTTTTTTTTTAACAAATTCTTCCCTATTTTTTTCCTTTAAAAAAAAAATTAAATAAGTGCACTAACGAACCTCTTTGACACTATCTAACTTTTTTTTTTGGCTATTTCTTTTAGAATTACTAGTCACAGACCCACGTAATATGTGAGAATAAATAATTATTTTGTATTGTAATATAATGTATAATTTATTCTTTAAACTTTGTTGAATATAATTTTTTCTCCCTAAAAATTATGTAATTTTTAATCGGTTCAATTAAGTTTACTTTGGTCACATTCGGTCCTATTAGGTCTATTTTGTCTTCTTCAGCCCTCTTTTTTCCTATTTGGTCTACATTGGTCCGATTAAAAACCATTAGATTTGATGGTTAGGATTTGCGTAGGTACCATACCCTTAAAAAAAGGGAAGGTACAGTAGAATGACTCTTGGAAAGTGTTAAGTTTGTAGAAATGATCAAGTTGTAAATGAAATAATCCTTTATTTTTTGTTAGACTCCCCTCAAACTTTCCAACACTCCCCCTTAAGTTGTGTATTTCACAGAATAGCCAAAGCAGGAGATTGAGAAATCAATGTTTGTTGACTTTATTCAGTGACAAATTTGCATATGTTTATTTATTATTTTAATGTATCTTTCTAGGAATTATTTGTAATTTGGGATAGATGTACTTAAGACTCATCTGCTATTTTGGAAAGTGCTATTTTGGAAAGTTGCATTCACAGTGATCTTGCGACCTCAAGCGACTTGCATAGCCCGCGAGATTCACATGGCAGAACGTCAAGATCAGAGTGATGATTGGGCAGGTTACGACCATCCTGAGATCCAGTTCATTTTGGTGGTGTTTACATTGGTGTTTCAATGGAGGTTCTTCGATAAACTAGAAAGAGAAAGGACTTGGAGCAGTCAATTGCTATAGCTGGAACTTGAAGTACTGAAGTACATATAGAATTGTGGACTTGGAGGTTCATAGTATTCTTGTGTACTGCAATTATCTTGTCTAGTATCATTAGTTTAGTTTAAAAGTGATTAAGTCGTAAGAAACATGATTTAGGGTTCTAAATATTTCTAAGATTGTTATAGCATTTTTCACCATTATTTTAGTCTGGGCGGCTACAAATAGAGAGTAAAGTGATGGCCTGTTTCATTCCCTTGCTTCTTGTTGTTGGCGTCATTTTGTTCTTCTTGGGAACCCTGACTAATCTCATGATCCATCCTAACTTGGGTTTTGTCTGCTAAAGATGGGCTGGTTTTGTAGTCAAGTTCGCCGGGACCTCTCGTCCTCTTAAGAATATCTTATCTTAAGAAAAAAAAAAGTGTTAAGAGAATCTCGAGTCTTGATGAATGACTATCACACCAAAGTGGAGGATCACGTTTGAATGACCTGAATGCACGAGAACCATGCTGCCCGGATCTTCTAGTTGACCTAAATATTGTAATTTATATTGTTGATAACATAATTAAAGATGATCTTGCTCTTTGTATCAGAGAATTTTATTTAATGATTCATTTCTTGACTTTTAAACTTATTTTACTACAATCGAGGATTGAAAATTTTGGTTCTTAACATGTAAACCCCGTTTCTTGCTATAAGTCACGTTGAGATTTCATCCTTAGGTTGTGTTTGGTAAGATGTAAAACCTTTTCCGAGTGTAAAATATTTTCAATTGAATTATGATAAGGAAAATATTTTCAGATGTTTGTTTTGGGTTCTAGAAAATACACTGGAAAAGTATTTTCTTTTTTTTTTTTTTTTTTTTTTTTTTTTTTTTTTTTTTTTGGTTTCCCAGGGTGTCCCCAGACGTTGTCCAGGACTAATCCCTCGAGGTACTGTCGGGCGCCGAAGCGGGGACCTCTCCCAAGAATGAAGGTAAAATAATTGTGTAGAAGGTTTTACAGGTCAACTGGGGGTATTTTACAATCAAGGGAAAATGATTTTCAGTTTGACCTTTTTTACATGTGCACCCAAACACGCATGATGGTGTAAAATAATTTCCCAATTCTATACTCCACCGAAACAAATGCACCCTTAATCATCAAATTTTCCTTGGCAAAAAAGAAGAAGAAGAAAGATGATAGATGTGTATATAACACATATATATTGAATAACCGAAAAAAAAGAGAGACAAACCAAAAAAAAAAATATAACACTATTATATGTGAGTAATGTTTTTAATTTAAATTTCTTTATAATTTATATTATAATGATAAGTTGTGATTGAATCAAATCATAATATCAATTCAATATAGATTGCACCCTTTTATAAATATACTAAATTTTCTATAAAACAAAAACTAAAATAAACGTTTCAATTTTAAAATTGTTAACTAATTTATTTATTTATTTAAAGGACAAGACTTAGGTACAATACTTAGATTTTATTCTTTAAGTTCTCTTCTTAAGATTTTGTCATGTAGTTTTTTTTTTTCATTGAATGAAAGTGTAATTTTTAATTAAGTAGCTATATTACTGAATTTTAAAAGAAAAATTTAAAGTACAACCCCAAAGTTACTAAGTTACTGTAGTTAAATTTTGTTTTTATTTTTAATATTCACGAAGTTCCCCTGATCTTGGGAATGTTATTTTTATTTATTTATTTGACAAAGGGCATGTTATTTTATACACGTGGAGAAAAGTAAATTTCCAATCTCTTTGCTTGATTGTTCAATTTTGTTTTATTTGCTAAAATAAGTAAAGTTCCAATCTCTTTGCTTTAGTCGCTTTCGGTGCCGCAAAGCAATAAAAAAAAAAAAAAAAAAAAGGACTGGCCTCTTCCCGTTGAAAAAAAGCTTGAAAAGGACAAAGATATTACGGAACTCTTTATGGATAATACTACAGCACTTGAACAAGTTAGACTAAATTAAAAAATATAATATAATATTAATATTTTTTGTTGAAGTCAAACTCAAAGCTATAGTGAGTGAGATGTGGCATAAACTTTGGTTTGTGATATCATCAATGATGTCATATATTCCTTCCCCCCTTCGCCTAAACGAAGGCAAGTTTACTCGCTTGCGTTATTTGCTGATATCAGCCATGATGCTGTGTGGAAGAGATGGTAAGAAACGGCTGTTCACTACATGGTGTAACCGATCGATGATATCATTGATGATGGTTGTAAAAATTTGAGAAATTATATGGAATATGATATATTATTATTTATTTTTGTATTCTTAGTTACTTTTTAGATGATACAAATTTTTTTAATTTGTAAATTTATAAGACTGAAACTCTAACATACACACAATCAATGTGGGATAAACATATTTTTTATAGTGGTATTCTGGTTATGTAATATATTATAAGCATTTTTAAAAAATTTTATATATTACTTTTGTGTTCGTGTATTCTAATAAGTATTATTATTGTTTAAAAAAACTTGTAAATTTATATAAGGTGTAATTTACTAATTTTACAAATGACATTACCTGTGTTGGTCTGATACTTTTATATATATCTGCCGTTTGATATACCAAAGATCATAAATGTCAATTGATTTTTTTTATATATTTAACTTTATAGATTATAAATTCGTGTACTTAAAACTCATTCTTTTTGCTTTTTAAGAAAAAAAAAATTACTACTAAGTTCTTATATTTATATTTTGCTAACATGTTATTTTCATTGATAATGTGATAATCCGCCTAACCTTCTTTTAATATAATAAAATCGATATTAAGAAGGGTTATTTAGATTTTATTTTATTTTAAAAAAATTTCTACATGAGCAATTATAGCAATTAGCAAGTATTATTACTAAAGTTTTGTAAGCAATATATGCATTAAAAATGAATTTAGTAGTTTTATATAATAAAAAATATTTATATTTCATGTTTGAACATCATTGTCTCTATATCCATTGTTATCATTCTACTACATTATTTCATTATCTTCTAACTCTTTTCAATAAATTTTTTATTCATCAATAAAATTTTCATCTAAATACTATGCTATATTTTTTTTATTAGTAAATTATTTATTAAAGGATCCTATTGAGATTCAATAAATTTCTCTCTCTCTCTCTCTCTCTAGTATTTCATATCCAAATTAATTTTTTCTATTAGATATTTATAATTAAAAATATTTTCAAATAAAAAAATTTATCTACAATATAAAATTGTAATATGACCGTAATAAAATTAAATTTAAAACATAAAAAAGTAGTGTAATATAATATTGCCGTCAATTAAAATCCCATGATATGATAAGTAATAAATCAATCATTAGGGTATGATACTTCATTCTTTCACGTAATATTAAATAAACAAAATATGTTAAATTTATAGTGGATTGCACTATTCTCATGAGATGAAAGAGTATCATCTCATTATACTTTGAGAACACCTAATTGTTTTTATACAATATTTTTGCATGTAGGCCCACTTGAGAAAAGTTTCAGTTACTTATTTTAAAAACTTTTCTCCCCACATTTTAATGGACAATGGATAAACCCAAAAAAAAAAAAAAAGAATAAATATATATACATTTTTTTTTTATTGTTCCTTTTGTTTTCTTCATTGTCAAATGGGGCCATTCTTTATTGTTATTTCCCTTTTTATTTATTTATTTATTTATTATTATTTGGTGATAGAAATCGTGAATGCAAGGTATTAAGTGAGTATAAAATGACATAAGGAACTTAATGACCAGTTGGGGGATCCTACGTAATCCGTTACTGAAGCAATTAGTTTATGGCTAATCCTTTTCTTGGTGTTCAAATAAATAGTAATATTTCTAAGACACGTGCATGCAATGCAAAGAGTTGTTTAAACTTAAAGAAGAGGTCCATTAATTTGAAAATAACACTCAATCAAAAAACAAGTACTTATATTAATAACTAATAATAAAAAGGAACATGCATGCTTAAAAAAAAAAGTAGCAAAGTCAAACATTTCTTATTTGTTTTTGCCAGAATTGGATGATTCATAGAAGGAGACCATGAAATCAGAACCAAATCTAAATTTTGTTTTCTTTGTTGCACAAGAAAGTAATAATCAGTTTTGACGCTTCAAAAGCCACCCCTTTCGGCTCTATATGTTATAAACACGCGCACAACACAACTAACCTGTACTCATTCTGGTTTCAGAGTGTAAAAGGAAACTAAGTTGCTCAACTTCAACACAGAGAGAGAAACCATAACCCCATTTCTATAAAATTAAAAAAAAAAAAACCATTTCTATATTTTTCAGGTTCTGATCCGTAGAGCCTGAAACCTTGGCCTTATTTCACGTAAATTCGAAGAAACAGTTCTGGGTTTTGGTGGGTTTTAGCTGTTGTTGAGGCACTGATCTTTTTTAACAATGGAGAGTGGGGATATTTATAAAGCCGGTAGTAGTTTTCGACTAAGCAGTCCCTCAATGTGGAGGGACACCACCATGGAAATTTTCTCGAAATCTTCACGAGAAGATGATGATGAAGAAGCTCTTAAATGGGCTGCTCTACAGAAGCTTCCTACTTACAACCGTTTGACGAAAGGTTTACTGACTACACCGCAAGGTGAGACCAGTGAAATCGATATACATCATCTTGGACTGAAGGAAAGGAGGAGTTTGGTTGAGAGGTTGGTGAAGGTCCCCGAGGAGGATCATGAGAAGTTCTTGTATAAGCTCAAGGACCGCTTGGACAGGTAACTTTAAGATATTATAAATTTTACTATATATAATTCTTATAAATTGCCGTCTTAAATTTGAAGTACAAAACAGAAGATGTTAAGAAAATTATTTATTACATTGTTTGCGTAGTATCGAAAATATTCATTGCCATGTTAGTTTGTAAGTATTTTATTGATAAACTGATATTAATTTAGCTTCTTTTTTTGTGTGTTAATTCTGTTTAACCAATTTCCTTTTATTTTGATCTGATGTATGTTTCATATGAATTTTCAGTAATGGGTATTTTTTTTTTTTTTTTTTGGATTTCTTAGAGTTGGAATTGCTATTCCCACAATTGAAGTCCATTTTGAGCATTTGAATGTTGAGGCAGAAGCACATGTTGGAAGCAGAGCTTTGCCAACATTCTTGAACTTCTCTGTTAATATAATGGAGGTAATTACGCGTAAATAAATACACCATTTGTTATTATTCAACAAATATTGATGCCTTTTCTTTTCGTTTCTTTTTAAATTCATTCTTATATGACTCATATTGTTTTTGATTTTAAAGGGTTTCTTGAATTATCTCCATATTCTTCCAAGCAGAAAGAAACATTTGTCAATCCTTCAAGATGTTAGTGGAGTCATCAAGCCTAGCAGGTGAGAAGCCAGCCCTTTTTACAATTATCAAAATGAAGTCTCATTGTTCGATAATTTTTCTCTTTAATGTTCCTTTTCCAGTTAGAACTTCTATTATCCATTTCTAACACGGTTTCTGTGTTTCACATAGAATGACATTACTTTTGGGTCCTCCAAGTTCTGGAAAGACCACGCTCTTGTTGGCTCTAGCTGGAGAGCTTGATCCCGACCTAAAGGTATTAGGAAATTTTGAATTCTAACCACTGCATATTCTACTTTTTCTTCTGTACATCTAATGCATTGAGTAAAAATTCTTGTTCAGTTTTCTGGGAAGGTGACTTATAATGGCCACGAAATGCATGAGTTTGTTCCACAAAGAACTGCTGCTTATGTCAGTCAACATGACCTTCATATTGGAGAAATGACTGTAAGGGAAACTTTGGCCTTCTCTGCAAGATGCCAAGGGGTTGGATCGCGTTATGGTTAGTTACTTTGAAGGATTATTTTGTTCCTTTTTCTTCTTTTCACATTTCCTTAATTGTACTTCTGAGGAAGTAATCCAATAATTTTTGTTATTTAAGCTTGACCTTTTTTTTCCTTACATCCCTTTCCTTTTTATTTCGCCACTGCAGAGATGCTAGCAGAACTAGTAAGAAGAGAGAAAGAGGCAAATATTAAGCCTGATCCCGATGTTGACATCTACATGAAGGTAGGAAGAAATCTATTGTCAATTACAACATTTGGAAGTTCTAGCACTAAACTTTTTTTATATTAAGGGTTTGTGCCTCTTGAGATTGATGAGAATTAGATTTATGGATAATTACTTTGATGGGTACCCTTGCAAATTTTACCTTTTGAGGAAATATGTAGTATATGATAAAACTATGTTCAAATTAAAATCAAGCAAAACCAATCTTTTCTTCCTGGTTTTCACAGCTTCCTTAAAATATGTATTGTTATTATATGTCATACTATTTGTTTGTTTCTGCTAATCTAGGCACTGGCAACAGAAGGGCAGGAGGTGAATGTGGTCACAGATTACATTCTAAAGGTAATAACAGCAAATTGTTGAATTGATTATGAAATTGTTTAGAAATTATCATTATAGTTCACTTTTATTCATTTTCCACATTGTTTTCAGGTTTTGGGATTGGAAGTCTGTGCAGATACCTTAGTTGGGAATCAAATGTTAAGGGGAATATCTGGAGGGCAAAGGAAACGAGTTACAACTGGTAAAGTAAAATTTGTAGTTCATATATACAGAATCATATCTCTCTACAACTGTATAGATAATATCTAATACTTAAATTACAGGTGAGATGTTGGTTGGACCATCTAAAGTGTTATTAATGGATGAAATATCTACTGGTTTGGATAGCTCAACAACTTTTCAGATTGTGAATTCAATCAAGCAATATGTTCACATTTTCAATGGAACTGCTGTCATCTCCCTCCTCCAGCCAGCACCAGAGACTTATAATCTTTTTGATGACATTATTCTCATCTCTGATGGCCAGATTGCATACCAGGGTCCCCGTGAACAAGTGCTTGAATTTTTTGAATCAATGGGCTTTAAATGTCCTGAGAGGAAAGGGGTGGCTGACTTCCTGCAAGAAGTGAGTTTGAATAAAGGTTTTTTTTTTTTTTTTTTTTGGTCTCATATATGCTAATAGTATTATTATCTTCTAAAGAGGTAAGCATTACAAGTAAAATCTCATATTTGGATTCATGTATAATCAATTTATAGGTGACTTCAAGGAAAGACCAGGAGCAGTACTGGGCACAGAAAGACAAGCCCTACAATTTTGTAACAGTCAAGGAATTTGCTGAGGCATTCCAATCTTTCCATGTGGGACAGAAACTCGGAGATGAACTTGCAACTCAGTTTGACAAGGCTAAGAGCCATCCAACTGCTTTGACTACAAGAAAGTATGGTGTCAAAAAGGCAGAGCTGCTCAAAGCTTGCTTGTCAAGAGAATTCTTGCTCATGAAGAGGAATTCGTTTGTCTACATCTTCAAGTTCATTCAAGTAAGAGGAGCTTTACAGTATTTTTCAAAACTTTCTTTTCTATATCAAATTTCATTATACCCAAATATGATTAATATAAACTTTTTATTTTGTTTTCTACTTTTAGCTTACGATAATAGCAATGATTGTTATGACAACTTTCCTACGAACTGAGATGCACCGAAATTCAGTGACTGATGGAGGAATCTATAGTGGTGCTTTGTTCTATAGTGTTGTTGTCATCATGTTTAATGGTATTGCTGAGATGTCCATGACCGTTGCAAAGCTTCCTGTTTTCTTCAAGCAAAGGAAGCTCCTATTCTATCCTCCATGGGCATATTCTCTCCCTGCATGGATCATCAAGATTCCAATCACCTTTGTAGAAGTTGCTGTATGGGTATTCATCACTTACTATGTCATTGGCTTTGATCCAAATGCTGGAAGGTAAAAGATAAAGAATAAATAAATAAAATCATTCTAGTTTTTTTGTCAACTTACAAAGATACGTTTCACTTTTTTTTTTTTTTTTTTTTTTTTTTTTTTTTTTTTTCTATTTCAAATTATATATTTTCTCATGTTCATATTGCAGGTTTTTTAGGCAGTACCTTCTTCTTTTACTTCTTAACCAGATGGCTTCTGCATTATTTCGCTTTGTTGGGGCAATTGGTAGGGGGGACCTGATTCTTGCCAACACATTTGGATCATTTGCACTGGTCACGCTGTTTGCTTTGGGTGGCTTTGTCCTGTCAAGAGGTATGATTTAATAAGTGGCTTGTCTTTCTTAATTGGAAAAAATCTTTTCTATTCCTTTTTAGTTGATTGTGTCCTCCCACAGAGAACATAAAGAAATGGTGGATATGGGGTTACTGGATTTCACCGATGATGTATGCACAGAATGCTATTGTAGTTAACGAGTTTCTTGGGAAGAGTTGGAGACATGTAATTTCTTAAACTGGCCATTGCAAACTTTTTTTTTTTTACAATGTTTCTTTATATTTTTTTGACATTTGAACCGGTGTTTTTACTAAAGGTTCTCCCAAACTCAACGGAACCACTAGGAGTTGAAGTTTTGAAGTCCCGCGGATTCTTTACACATGCATATTGGTATTGGATAGGAGTGGGGGCATTAATTGGATTTATATTACTTTTCAATGCTGCCTTCACTCTGGCTCTCACATATCTCAATCGTGAGTACCTCCACCTTTTCAACTTCAAGGCATACATGTGAGAGATTATGGACTAATGTTGTCTAAAATATTGTGCAGCATTAGGAAAGCCACAGTCTGTTAAATCCGAAGAAGCTGAAAGCAATGAACAGGATTACAGATCTAGAGAAAACAACTCAAGTCACAAAACAAGCATAGGTGATATATCTCTTACAAGGCATGCTTGTTTGTGTGCGTGTTCTTGTATTTTTTAATCTTTTAATTTCTCTTAAATCCAACTGATTTTTTTTGACCTGCAGAGAATGGATATGAAATTAAGAGGGGCAGTAATACCTCGAGCCTCTCATCTATTAGCACAGATGCTTCTGTAGAGATCAATCAGAATAGGAATAGAGGAATGATTCTTCCATTTGACCAACATACCATTACGTTCGATGAAATAAAGTACTCTGTTGACATGCCACAGGTAACTTGTAACATATAATATAAAAATTTTGGAAATGATATAGTTTCCTGTTCCACCCATTCTAATTTAAAATAACTGTGCAGGAAATGAAGAATCAAGGTGTTACCGAGGATAAATTGGTGCTCCTGAATGGTGTGAGTGGTGCATTCAGGCCAGGAGTTCTCACAGCACTGATGGGTGTAAGTGGTGCTGGTAAAACAACTTTGATGGATGTACTAGCAGGTAGAAAAACTGGAGGATATATCGATGGGAAGATCACGATTTCTGGGTATCCAAAGAAGCAAGAAACATTTGCTAGAGTTTCTGGATACTGTGAGCAGAACGACATTCACTCTCCTCATGTAACTGTCTACGAGTCCTTGCTCTACTCAGCATGGCTTCGTTTATCCCCTGATGTCAATTCTCAAAAAAAGAAGGTTCGTTTCCAAAACTTGAAAGTATTGCTGGCATTGGGTTTCTCCTATTTGTTTGATTGCAATTCACAGATGTTGCAAGGCAAGTCATTTTTGAAAAGTTGGTTGTCAAATTAAATTTGGTTGAGCTATAGTCAGACTCAGGTTTTTCTTGGGGCCACGGTTCATGCTTGGAGTAATAACTTTTTTATATTATAAGCTTGTAATTCTTACCTTGTGTGGTTAATTGGCTATCCAAAAAAAAAAAAAAAAAAAAACCTCTTTCCTTGTGTGCTAAGACGGACCAGTCAAGAGACCTTATAAGCATGATTGATGTCATCAAAGCCATGACAGCATTAGGAAGGAACCAACATTTTTGTTTGGTTCACAAATTTTTCATGGTAGCTGAGCAAAGTGTTGTAAATGCTGATTTTGTATTCATATATTACACTATAGGCTTTATTACAGTTAAGCATCTCTGAATGGTAAAGAATTTTAGTCAAATACAAGCAGATTGAATATTTCACCAGTCTGTAAATAAAAAAATAAAAAAAAATTCACCAGCTTGTTATGCTGTTTTTTTTTTTGAAAATGAAAAATGGTTGCAGATGTTTGTTGAGGAAGTTATGGAGCTTGTGGAGCTGAAACCGTTGAGGCAGGCATTAGTCGGGTTGCCAGGTGTGAATGGTCTCTCGACTGAGCAACGTAAGAGGCTAACAATTGCAGTCGAGTTAGTTGCCAACCCCTCCATAATTTTCATGGATGAGCCAACCTCAGGGTTGGATGCTAGAGCTGCGGCTATTGTTATGAGAACTGTGAGGAACACCGTTGACACTGGAAGAACAATTGTGTGCACCATCCATCAGCCAAGCATTGACATATTTGAAGCTTTTGATGAGGTGAAAAATACTAATAAATTAAAATGTATGGAACTTTTGTTCATATTCTGTTCTGTATATGAGAATGACATGTTTAACATGACATTGCAGCTATTCCTATTGAAGCAGGGGGGACAAGAGATATATGTAGGGCCATTGGGTCGCCATTCTTGCCATTTAATCCAATATTTTGAGGTATGATATTACTGAATGTCAGGAAATATATAGAGTCAAACTATTAACTCTAGATCTTAATCTTTCTAAATATTTGCTAATACAAGTACCTCTCTTATCTTTTAGGGAATAGAAGGAGTAAGTAAAATTAAAGATGGTTACAATCCAGCAACTTGGATGTTGGAAGTTACTTCATCAGCACATGAAACAACTTTGGGGATTGATTTTGCTAATGTGTACAGAAATTCAGAGCTGTACAGGTAGATCTATTTATATACTACCTGACTAAATTATGCGGTCAAATCTTTGTCCCTATACTTAGATTAAAACCACCCACACATCTTTTTCATATATTGGGTTTTTTTTTTTTTTATACTAAACCTGTACAACTAAATGGTATATATTTCAGGAGAAACAAAGAACTTATTGAACAATTGAGCATCCCTACTCCTGGATCGAAGGACCTCTATTTCCCTACTCAATACTCACAGTCATATTTCACCCAATTCATGGCTTGCTTATGGAAACAACATTGGTCGTATTGGCGCAACCCCCTATACACTGCTTTGAGATTTATCTTCACAACTGTCATAGCCCTGATGTTTGGGACAATGTTCTGGAACCTAGGCTCAAAAACGTAAGTTGCAACTGGGGAACAAAGAACAATGTAATTGTGCAAATTGCTCCAATTTCTTTGTGAATTTGTATTAACTTTCAATATTAATAAATACAGGACAAAGCAACAAGATTTGTTTAATGCAATGGGTTCCATGTATGCTGCTGTTCTCTTTATTGGAGTTAAAAACACTAATTCAGTGCAGCCAGTGGTGGCTGTCGAACGAACAGTCTTCTATAGAGAAAGAGCAGCTGGGATGTATTCAGCATTGCCCTATGCGTTTGCACAGGTAAGAACCATTTCTCAGGATTTTGTTGACTTAGTTGTACTGTTAAATTTGTTTAGAAACACTACCATTTTGATATGATCAAAAAATTTGTATATTAAAAACTGTGTTTTTAACATCAAGCTCTACCTATGTTTGATTATGAAATTTCATCTTTTATTGCAGGTTCTGATTGAAATCCCATACGTTTTTGTACAAACTGTGTTCTATTGTGTTATTGTATATGTATTGATTGGATTTGAATGGACTGCTGCTAAATTCTTCTGGTACCTATTCTTCACGTATTTCTCACTGCTGTACTTCACCTTCTATGGCATGATGGCTGTCGCCGTGACACCAAACCACCACATTTCTTCCATAATTTCCTCTGCATTTTTTTCAATATGGAATCTCTTTTCTGGATTCATAGTCCCACGACCTGTAAGTTTTTCCACCTTATTTCAATTGTATTCCTGTTTTTTTTTTTTTTTTTTTTTTCCTCCTCTCTCCTTAGCATTCTCATCAAACATGTCAAAAAATACCCAACCTCAAAAGTTTTATTTTTTTTTACCACTTCGTTAAAATATTATTTATTTTAATCAAGTGAGAGAGAGAAAGTAGTGGAGAGGCACATGCACACAACACAAGAGAGAGTGAGAGAGAGAAAAAGAAAAAATAATAATAAAAAACTCTAGCATCTTGCTACAGTAGGTTGTCAAAGATGACCTCCAATGTAGCAAAGATGTCAAAAATGTTAAGAATAGCATGCTTGATGTGGATGATATTTTAAGTAGATGAGAGCTAAAATTAGGATTTAGTATTTTTCACATTTTTGTGAATGCTCTTACATATGTCAGATATTACGTATTACTAATTTTTTTTCCTTGTTCTTTTATTTTCCTACCTTGTCAACAATAGAGGATCCCTATTTGGTGGAGATGGTACTCTTGGGCATGTCCGTTAGCTTGGACCTTGTATGGGTTGGTTGCATCACAGTTTGGAGATAAGAAAGACATGCTTGATACTGGTGAAACAGTGGAAGATTTTGTGAGAGACTATTTCGGTTTCAATCATGATTTCCTAGGAGTGGTTGCAACTGTCGTTGTTGGGTTTGCAATACTATTTGCATTTATCTTTGCTGTGTCTATTAAAGTGTTTAATTTCCAAAGGAGATAGACGTCAAAATTTGAAATATCATGGGAGAAGATGAGAAAGGAAGAACGGAAGATTCACTCGGTCACTAGACCTACGTCCACAACGTACGTCAAAAGCCAAAAGCCAAAGGGTTACATTTATTTATTGATTTATTTATTTAATTTAATTGATAACATGTTACAAGGGAGCCCAAATTTATATTGGGATTTCCTATCAATTAACTTAATGTATATTTGTTTCCTCAAAAAAAAAAAAAAAAAAAAACTTAATGTATATTTGAATTTGAATTCCATTTCAATATATAATTGATTGTTCCAATTTCTTTGATTACTCTAAGCAATCATTTCCTTGATTTCGTCTTCAAGTTTTGGAAAGTGTTAAGTTTGTAAAAATGATCAAGTTGTACTTCCCCAAAATTGCTATCCAGAATATATTCCAATCTACCAATTAAAATGATGACTTTTGCAAATGAAATAATCCTTTGATTTTTTGTAAGATTTCCCTCAAATTTTGGAAAGTGTTAAGTTTGTAGAAATGATTGTCTTCCAAAAATTTTTCTTTTTAAGTAAAATAAAATTAGCCAATAAAGGTAGAACTTCGTATGAATCAATTTTGGTACTTCTGGGGCTAATAAAAACGACGCCATTGAATTGGTGACTCCCCCTCAATGAGTAATATGCAAGAAACCCTCAAGAAATTCTATAAACATATCAACGTAACATTGATGTGACAAAATCGTTTACCATAAAATTACCAATATGCATGAATAAATGGTAATATTTTCTATTAAAAATATGAAGGAAAAAAGAAGGTAGATAATAAAAGATGATCGATATTAGAAATTATCATCAAGAGGAAAATCATGTGAGTGAGGAGCTTCAAGCAAGGTTGAATTGTCCTACTCTAATACTATGTTAATATAGAAATATTATTGACTGTGAAGAGAAGGTGAAAAATATGGTACAAAAGCGATTAACACATTTCAGTCATTAAGACTTACGCTTACAATATGAAATGTCAAAGGACTATATATTTCATTCACTTTATTGATAATATCTAGGAAAAGAAAAAAATCATTTGCAATAGCCTATCATTTTAAAGTATTTTAAAATTTCAATTTTGACTACTCATTAATATAAATATAAAATATATATATATATATATATATATATATCTTTCATTACACCTCTAAGTATTTTTGTGATTAAATAATGCAATAATCCCAAATTATGATGAATGAAAATTATTAACTTTTATAAAAAATTAAAATAAAAAATCTCTTAACACACGCATCAGAGGCTAGTATTTAATATAATAATAATAATAATAATAATAATAATAAATTATTAACCTTTATAATAAATAAATAAATAAATAACCCTCTAAGCAAAAGTGTCAGAAGCTAGTATTTTATTATAATAATGATATAATAGGTACATTCAAAACAGAATTGGCAGGAATGAAAGAGGGAAAACCATATTTGCAATAAACATAAAGATAAAAGAACTGGAAAATAGCAGGAAACTATGAACATTAATCTCATGAGCTACTCCTTTCTAGTTTCTACACAAACCAAGGTACTGTAAACTTAATAATACATTATACAAATCACATGCATGAACTAATTGAAATATCCTTGTCAGTCTCCAGCGAAGGTAGGAAAAAAAGGGGACTATATCATTCTTAATGAATAAAACATGCAAACCCACATGCCCTTTTTAAAATTGTGGTGAGAATCTATAAAGAATAAAACATTTTAGCCATGCCTCAAGGAGTTATGCAATACCACATTAACTTAAAAGCTTACTGTTAAATTTGGGTCTTGATATTATATAAAAACAAATAGCCTAAGCAAAACCAAATCTAGCACTAATACCCAAAATAAATAAATCTCTTAAAGCAGCAATTTGATTCTAACCCAAAAAACTTTAGTTCAAAGGAATTCTAACCCAAATTCCAGACTTTAATGTCCTATTTGTTATTTTTTCTTTCAAAGCTTTACCTGCCAATGGGTAGGGGTGCTCTGTTTCCTCTCTCTCTATCCATCTCTTTGTCTATGCGTGCTACTTACAGTTACTTTTTTTTTTGTTGAGAATTGCTACTTACATTTTATTGATTCTAAATGTTTCGGTTTTTTTATTAAATGTAAATGGTGAAAGGTTGTCAGTCATAAGGTTTAAGCAAAAACAATCAATCCAAAATAATCAAAATACCTTAATCAAAAGATTCAAAACCAAAATCTCACCCATATACGTATAGCAAAAACAATCCCAAGCCTAAATAATATTTAACGCCAATTTCTTTATCAAAAAGAAAAAAGTATTAAAAAACTAGAAACTTACTGATAGTGTGTCAGAAAGAGATCAGACGATTGCAAAAGGCCAAAATGGCAGAAAATGGCAATCCCAAATTTTTTTTTCCTCTCTTTGCCTTGTGATCACTTTATTGTTGTTTTTCGAAACTGAACTTTTTTTATTAGCTGCTCTTTATTATCAAGTCAAAACAAAACACTAGTTAGTTTTTAGTGTAGGTACGAATTGAATCTTGATAAGCCCATAAAAACCATTAAGGTCGTCCAATCATTGCGACATTAGTAGGCCATCAAAGATAGACGAGAAACTTTCCAATACATTCAATAACGACCATCAAAGGTCTTAAACTCTCTCATCAAGACAAAGAACGTTACAATTAGGGTAATAATCACCCTTACTTATATCTAACAGCTACCTAAGTCACCTATAAAAGGGACAATCTGTCCATTTGCTAAGGTATGTCAAAAAAACTACAAAAAAACTATTGGTATAGGAAATATATGAGCTGATACTAACTTAAGCATCAGAGGTTCCCCCATCAGGCACGACTCGGTGGTCTCTTCGATCTATCTCTCCATTATCTTGCAGGCCCTATAAGATCGTCTAGTGCTCCGGATTAAATGAGTGACCCAACTGACGATTTTGGCATCATCAGTTTGGCGCCGTCTGTGGGGACGATTAGCCATTAAGCTCTTCCTACAACAAAGGGTCATTTAGTTCAAACTCATAAACAACGATGCAAGGATCCATATTTTTAGGTTTAAGAGATCACCAAGATGTCGTTGATGATGAAATCAAAGCTAAGTGCGACTTGTGATTGCAAGACCTACCTGGGTCAGTTAATGGCGTATGATCCAATCCATTACCTTCAAGGTATGAGACATAGGATCATTTGAGGGTCTACACCACATACTGACACAAAGAAACAAATCATGTAATTGGATTTGTGGTGAAGGGGTAATCAAAAGGCTTAGCCTTCTTTAATTCAAGATCCAATAAAGAAGATCCATTTGTCAATTTGGTTTTCAAAGACTAGCACCTCAGAATTTCCACACAAAATCATCGAAAGGTGGTTCGCTATACAGCATAGACTGAACATAAGATAGTCACAGACGTTGAAAGACCATGACAGACCTTAATGGTATGGCCTAGCTCTTGGGTCTTAAGGTAAGATGAGTTGCCTCTCATCTTCTTGAATGGTTTATCCATTTTTACCCTTCATATATCTGCAAAAGTGCTCTAGTGTCCGTTCATTTCAGCATGAGATATTTATTTTTTTATTGCAAAAAATAAAGAAATAAATGGGTTTAGAAGACTAAAAGTCTAGAACATGATGGTCTTGTCGAGAGCTTAGATAAAGCTACTTGTTAGAAACAAACAAAGATGTTACTTTGTTAAGTCTTCTTTTGATGGGTGAGATTTTAGAAGGTGATTGTATATGACCATATAAGCTCTAGCCATCAATGAAATGCTATGATGAAATTACTTATAGTAAATTCATAGGCATTTATAAACCTTCCTTCCTTAGTTGCCTCGGATTCCCATTGTTAAAATTTGCATAAAATATTTATTACCTTACCAAAAATATAACTTTGAGCATTAAAGATGGTAAAGTCAAATTTAATTGCTTTACCAAATATCAAAATCTCGATCTGGACATTTAATAGCATGGAACTAGATTTTATTAGGATTGAAATCCATTTAACAAGAGATTCTTGCTCCCTTTAAATTTGGAACGTGACATGCCTAAATTATTTCTCTGAATTTTAGCAAATGCACGTGCACAACTAAATTAGTTACATGTGTGAGACGTTATTTTCTTTTTAATCAACAATATCACATATGTTATACACTAGTGGATGCAAGTAGTATAACTATGGAAGAAATAATTCTCAACAGAATTGTTTTTAGGAGAAATCCTATAAGCGCATAAATGATTTCCAAATTCACGCATAATGATCATGAGCATATACATGCTACTTTGACTTTGAGAGTGAACATGTTGCGAATTGTCATCATACAATCTACTCTCAAAATAGTATCAGATTATATCCATATGAATTCTTTAAATGAGTAAGATATCAATACTAGGAGACAGCATTGTTCACATAGCTCATGATATAACATGTTGTACCAAAATCTTTGGCTACGTATGCATTTGGGGTTTTGAGTTTTCCTCCTGTATACTTGTCCAACACACTTTTATAATTGATGCATAAATCCTATCACACACGGTTTCATGAAAACTTTAGGGGTCTCTATATGTTTGAATATCATGCTTTCATAAACTAAGCCATTATTTCAATGCTCGATATGAATTATACACACGGATTGTAAATTACATTTCATTTATATTATACACATATAAATAATTGCATGACATAAGCATGCTAAGGGATACTATGCTAAATACTGTCATGGACACATCAACATATACCTCCCACATAACAAATTTTATACATTTGTGGTTATAATATTTGTGAATTTCTTAGTTGACAATGCTGCTCCAAGTCAAACACTTTGCACAGTAAAAGTACTAGATTATTTACTGTACTTATATTCTTAAGTTCATAAGCTTTAGAATGAGAACTTGTCAAAAAGAAACAGCCAAGAAAGAGATCAAAAAATCTTAAGTGGAAAAGAGGAATACAACCAAAGATTGTGAAAATTCTTTTGACATCACAAATGGCAAATCAAGCCCTAGTAGCTTTGAAGCCAATATCAACCCAACCATGAAGAGCTCGTTGAAAAGGAATCAACTTGAAAAGATAACAAAAATCCAATACACACATCCAAGTCACTTGTCATGTGCGCAAAGTGGTTCCAAGCCAAGCATGAATGTTCTAACATCCTTGCAAAGGTGGGCTTGGATATTCAATTTCTAAAAAGTCTCCAAGGCTGACAAGTAATTAAAACCTTGCTTTTCCTCCTATTAACTTTCTAAAACTTAATTGTCAAGTGTAACGTATATAGTTTATATTTAAGGTATTACATAATCTTTGGCATCATCACTCTAAATACCATAATAATATATGGACGTCAAGAAAGAGAAGCCAAATCCTAAGATGACTATTGGTTGTGCTCAAAAGCAGAAAGCGATGGATTGCGTTATTTAATAATTCATCTCTTTTTACCTTTTAATATTTGCAATGCTATGTTATTTTGAAAGTTAAACACCCATTGAGCAAGGTCAAAAAGGAGTATATATATCTACCCTCATATAGATTCAAACAGAACTTGCATGAGGGGTTTAACCAATTGGTTGAATTACCTGAAACACTGATGGACTACCAAGTTTAATTGTAATCTTTTGACAAAGGTCAACTACATGGAAAATAGCCTTATAAAGATTGCTAAATATGAGTCTACCAAAGAAAAAAAAATTAAAAAAAACAAAGAGAAACCTGTTGAGAATAGGAATATCCAAAATAATCGACAATCTCTACTATAGTCTCGACACTTTAAAGAAGCATATAGTCAATAGCTTCATTCTTTATACATCATATAATACTTCTCTGTGATTTACATAGAGTACGCTTTGTTGAATGACATCAATTATTGTGCAACATGCAATTGCCTATTTGTATATTGTCATTCCTAACAAAATGCAGCTAGCTCTATCGAAGTGAGTCGTCTTAAATGACCATGGTCAAAGCACTCCTATCAAAAATAAGATTAAGCCCAAAGAAAGGAAAATACAAGTTCAAACCATTATAGGCAATTCCTCTAGTCGTTGTCAGATAAGAATTGCACCTTTCATGTCTGAACAGGGGGCAAACCCTCTGGATATATCTACATCTTCAAACAGCTGGAACAAAATATAGCAACGATGCTACCCAGTTCTTGGGCTTTAAGGTTAGATTTAAAATTTTCTTTTCCTTTTAGCTTTCCAAGTATTTGCAACTACGTTTGAAATCAAGTTTTAGGCATAATGACAAATATCATTATTGCCAAATAAAAATCTAGCTATAAATTTAAAATAAGATTATTACTGTTTACCATGATAAATATGATGACTGTTTATCATAATGGTAAATATCATTAAACACACCAAATTCCAGCACTCTTTAAGAAGTTTAAACACTTTGCCAAGTGTTATTTAGTTGCACGAGGATAGGATAATAGTTATGAAAATGATTGTTGGAAAGGCAAATTGCTAAATTACAAGATTAGTACAAAAATGCACAATTAACACAAAAGGTTAGATAATTTCTTGCTAAAGTTAAAAGGCTTGATTAGTAATATCCGCTCTAGATAGTGCGACCTATTTTAGACTTTTAATCTCTAACCAATCAAATGATTTTAAGTTTGTCCATTTCTTTTGCTATTCTACTATCGTCAAAACAAAGAAAAAAGTGGAAATGGTTGAATTGCCTATAGAGCATGTGCTTCGTACATAAAATAAGACAATTCAGTTTGGTCGCATGGCATTAAGTGTGGCTTTAATCCTCACTAAGTTTTCATACTCTTACATGAAATTAATTATATTGTTTGGACGTAAGCTATATCAATTCACCCAAAATTTTGTATAATATGTAAACCTATAAGAGGTTTGCTAAATTACTAGCTTCAGATATGCAAAAAATAGATATTCCAAATTTTCTAAGGGGATGTCATAATTTGACGAAGAAAAACCCTTAAGAAGAAAATAGAGATATAGCTAAAAGTTGTGAAAATTCCATCTACATCACAAATGCCAAGTTTAACTCTTGCAAATCATGGAGTTGTACAAATCCAACGAGGAAGAGCTCTATAAGTAAGAGTTCAATGACAAAGAGTTCGTTTAAGAAGACTACAACAATGAAAAGATCGAGGTATGTACAAAATAGTATCGAGATTTAAGATCTTCTATTGAGGTAATTCATTTTTTTCTTTCTTTTTAATTATCCATGAGATTATTTTATTGAAACTAAATAAATATCAAGCTTGCATGATTATTACAAATGTGTATGTGGAACATGTTGAAAATATTGCTATAAAATTGTTACAATCATCACAATCAATATGACTATATTATTAGTAGCATATGTTTCATTGTCATGAATCTAAGAAGTTCTATTAAGTCTCCTAAACTTAAAATGTTAGATGATCGTGTTCACAATATGGTCATGAGTTTAAGTCTCAATAAATTTCCGCTATCTTCGTCAACTCACCAAAATCTTTTTAAATTGCTTTAAATATTATATACAGTGCAAGCACCTAGCAAAGACCAATTTAAAGAAGTGTATAGTCAAATAGCTTCAATTTTTATACTTCTCTATGATTCATATAGAATGCACTTCATCTTGTATAGCATACAATTGCATATTTGTACATTGTCATACATATAGCACTATTGAAGTGACTTAAGCGTACAATTAAAGAAGAAGGAAGAAGAAATTGCTATTACAAACGGCAATGACCATAGTCATCAAAGCACGCCAAAAAAGAAAAAGAAAAAAAAAAAAAAAGAAAGGTTCCAATCGTGATAGACCATTCCTGTAGTCGTCAATAAATGAGTATTGTACTTTTCACATTTAAACGGGGGCAAAAACGTGGCCTAGTTTTTACGCATTCAAAAAATTGAAGCAATAGAAGTCTTAGACATGAAGTATCATGTTGAGCTTAAAAAAAAAAATCTTCAAAAGAGATGAGCTTGTCATCTTAAAAAGTGAAGAGCTTGTCAAGAAGATCCCAGCAATAAAAAGATCTAGGTATGTGACAAAATAATATCGTCATTTAAGGTAAGACATTTATCTCTGTCTCTTTTATATTTGTTTATAAAAATTTACACCTAGTAAGGTTTCATGCAAAAATGTATGCATTACTAGATAGGTCACAAAAGAGGTAAAACTCTAGGATTATAAGGAAATAAGAAAAAGGTCCACCTAGGTTATTGGTAACTTATTATTTATATATGAGTTGTTCTAAAATTCTTGTTTAACCAAGTCTTGGCAAGTGCATGTGCTACTTAATGTCGATATTAACATGGCCTCAAGAAGGTCTTAAACGACATAGCATCAAGGAATCTTTCTAGCAACAAGGGACAAGATACCTTAAATAGATGTAAGTCACCAAAAAATGGCTAAGTGATAAGATTCTGCCAATACAAATGTAAATCACTTATGAAGCCTAAGTGACAAGATTCCTTAAATAAATGTAGGTCACTAAAAAATGGTTAAGTAATAAGATTCCGCTAAGATAGATGTGATCAAAGAAATTAGCTTGCTCTTTAGCAGTGATAAAAAATCGGTGTCCAAAGAAATTAGCTTGCTCTTTAGTAGTGATAAAAAATGATCGTTCAAAGAAATTAGCTCACTCTTTAGTAGTGATAAAAAATTATCGTCCAAAAAAATTAGCTCACTTTCAAGATCAAGTTATGATCCCTTGAATATCCAAAAAAACCTTCAAAATTCAGATACTAAGAAGTCGTCACAAAAATACTACCATTCCCGAAGAAGAAAGTAGTTGAAGATAAAGAAGTTTGAATCTAAACAAGTCAAGAACATTCCTTAAGCCTGATCAGCATAAAGCAAAATCAGACTTGGGAATGGGGGGACAACTGATGAGCCTATAAAAACCATTTAGGTCGTCCATCTTAATAGACAATCATTGCGACATTAGTAGGCCAACAAAGATAGACGAGTAACTGTACAACACATTCAATAACGACCATCAAAGGTCTTAAACTCTCTTATCAAGACAAAAAACGTTACAATTAGGATAATAATCACCCTCACTTATGTCCAACAGCTACCTAAGTCACCTATAAAAGGGACAATCTGTCCATTTGCTAAGGTATGTCAAAAATACTACAAAAACACTATCTGTATAGGAAATATATGGGCTGATACTAACTTAAGCATCGGAGGTTTCCCCATCGGGCACAACTCGATGGTCTCTTCTATCTATCTCTCCTTTATCTCGGAGACCCTATTAGATCGTCTAGTGCTCCAGATTGAATGAGTGACCCAACTGACGATTTTGACATCATCAAATCTCAAATCTCTTATTCAACCATCAGAGACTTTACCAGTTAAGCAAACTGGAATTAGGTTTTGTATTAAGAATATCTCTAAAAAAAGTTTTGTATTAAGAATTTATTTGTAGTGAATTTAAGTTTGATGATAGTTTGTTTTGTTTTGTTTTTTTTTTTTTTTTGAACATGAAAGAGAATTTAGAAAAAGAAAAAGCAAGAGGAGTATATAAGCCAAAACTGAATTTGTGTTTTTTTACAATTTGAAGAAAGATAAGAAATGAGGAGTTTATGAGATTTCAAACTTATGCAAAGGTGGAGTTAGTGGGAGGTTTAAAATTGTGGGATTTTATTTTAGATCTTAATCCGTGTTAGTTGCATACTTGTAAGTGAGTAGGATAAGGCTACTTTGAACATCCAAAGATAGTAGTCCAAATAGGACAAATCCCTCTGGTTTCGACATGTGGCACATATATAATTAGTCTCGAACCAACGTATTTAGTCTTTACCAAATATACCGTTTAACACATTAACAGAAACTGTTTCATCATTATCTACCAAAATGAATCATGCCCTCCTATCTGTGTTCATACTATCGATTTTGCAATCTGAAACTACTTTTCTCCTGTTGGAAAAAAATAAAAACAGTAAAAACACTCTTTGGTTTTTTAAAATATAGGTGGAATCCACCATGTAAAAAGTAGAAGCAATCTGCTAAACCATATTGCAAAACCCATCGTCTTAAACAAATTCCCATTAATAACAATGGGTAGTTTGGTTAGACTTTACTGTGGCGTTTGGTACGGGAGAATCCACATTACTCCTAACATCTAGATTCCTAGGAATGTGATTCCTTGTAATCTGGATGCCTAGGAATGTAGTTATTCCTATGTTCGGTTTCATTGGGAATGTTTTAAAATTCATAGGAATGTAAGATGATAATGTTTGCTTTATTTCCAGGAATCTTAAATGAATTATTTATTTTTCTTATTCTATCCTTAGATTTGAATGTGAACTATCAAGTTCTTTAAAAAAAAAATTCTTCCTCTAAATAAATAATGAAAAACAAAATATAAACTATTAATAATTTGTTGAGCAATACACACACAACAGCAAAAATGAATACCTAGTAATAATAGAGGGTCTCCTTCAAACTCTTTTTTTTCCCCACACGTGAAACCTAAATAAAACTTTGTTAAAGAATATATCAACAGAGTTGTCTATCTTATTTATGTTATTTTGGTAGGAAAAGATAAAGATAATTGAAAAAATATTGATAATTTATTTTATATTTTATTGTAATTGCTTAAACGATAAGGAAAATGGGTTAAAATTGTCAATTTATAAAAAATACAATTTCTTTTAAGCATAGGAATCTGAATACCCACTTGTTTTAAAGAGAATCCACATTTCTACTGAGATGGGTTTAAAGGGGGAATCCAGATTTTCTTGGCATCTGATTCCCTGAGGTGATTTGCAACCAAATGGGAATTTTCAAACATTCTTGGGAATCCTAAAACATTATCCCATACTAAACGCCACATACATGTAATGTAATACTATGCAACGCTGCAACTACATAGTCAAAATAAATATGTTAGTCATGCAAAATTTTTAAATTAAATCACACTCTATTTCCACAAGTACACTGTTGATTGGGATTTTAATCTGATATATTTTTTGCAGCTGGTTAAGGCATAATACTTCAAGTCATCCTCTCAAATCTAGAAGGAATGGTCACAAGAATACAATATAATGACATTCAAAACTTTATCGGAGTTCTTAACAATGAATCTACGGAGGATACGTTGTTATTTAGATAATTTGTTTTGTTTCTTCATTTTTCTATTAAAAAAAAACTTTATAGGTTATTTAAATGCTAAGATTTAACGGTTAAAAAGTCAATTGCAAATAATAACTTTTGCCCAACACTCAAATTAGGGGATTAGATTGCAAAAGTTTTTTTTTCCCCTGATAATTAATAGATTGTAAAAGTTTTTTTTTTTTTTTTTTTTGAGAATCAATAGATTGTAAAAGTTGATTTATTGAAGGAGACATCACAATTGACCACACTTTTTATCGTAGGACCTTAAATTTATTGATGTTTATTACACCTGCTCACTGTATTGAGGGTGAAATTTTCTTCCAACTATGATCTCAAATTTTATAGTCGGAGTAGTCAGTAGTGTTCCACCCAAATATCGAATTGTGTGAAATGGATCTTATGATTTCATGCACTGTGATTTTCTGTTTAATTCATGATTCTAAAGCTTTTATAAGTAAAATAATTAACTTTTTAAGATGGATTAAGGGTTTAAAAAATTTTCACATTTTTTGAAAAAGAAAAAGCCTCTAAATCCAATTTTAATTGTAGTAAATATTATTTATAGAGTGAAGAGCTTTATAGAATATGTTCATTTGAAGTAATTCAAAATGAAATTTAAATTCGTATAGTTAGTATATAGTATTTTCATTTATTTCTAATATTTAATTGCAATTAGTTTCAAATATTAAACCCTTTTACATAATCATACATAATTTAATTAAATAATAAGTATTATAGAATTGATTATACCTATTCAAATTATATTCCATGAAAAATTAATCGTTTATAAGATTGTTCAATTTCAATAATACTACACTGGAAAACTTAACTTCTACATTAGAAAACAAACAATGGAATTATAATAGTCTCTTGGCATGCAGATTTTTAAGATTTTACTGTGTTAGATATGCCATATGTCTTAATGGGATGGAATTTAGGATTATGTTTTTGCTATTATAATGAAGCGAAGCATAAAGGCTTTTTTTTTTTTCCACAAAATTTCTATATAATAATAATGAAATCCTACCAAGAACTTTGTTGCTCAACTGATTAGTACCTCCTAATATTTCTAAGAAGGGTTCAGATACCTCTCTCCTATTTTAACTATAAAATTATAAAAAAAGAAAAAGAAAAAAGAAGTAAACCCAAATTAAATATATTAACCACTCAAAGAGTCTCATATGTTACATCAAAGATATTCCATTCCTTTATAATTTCTTTATCATTTTTTTAATAAAATATTTTCCAATTAATCATAAATTAATGATACTTATTTTTAAAGAAAAAATCTTCTAAAAAAAAAGAAACAAAATAATTATAATCAAAAGAAATGAAGAATTTTGAGATATAAGATAAATTAAAGTAAACAAGAATCCAATAGTTATTTGCCACTCTTTTAATACCCCATTACTGGTTAAATTGGTTTTTGATACTAAAAAACAAGACCCAAAAATCATAACCATCAATTGGAATAATCTAGATGTAATCTGTAGATGAAGTTTCCTTCAATGTGACAAGGTTGATGGTGTCAATTTTGTTTAAGTGTATCATAATCCATCTAGAAACAAAACATAAAATAGGTTGTGAGCAGATCACCATGTGATCTTAATATTTAAATTAAATATACAAAAACCAGTGTAGAAATTGCATTGCAATCTATATTTAATGGCGACTGGCATGTTGTATTTTTCTTCAAGTCTAAAGTGGAGTGGGCAACTTTAGCCTAATCTAGGTGTATGTATTTGAAATTCTCTCCTAGAGACTTAAACTTTGACTCTTAACTCTCCATCCTACAAGAACTTATTATTATTATTATTATTATTATTATTATTATTATTATTATATCCAACTTTTTAAATAATATCTTGGTATATTATTATTGTTGTTGTTGTTGTTGTTATGACTTTTTATTATTTTTATATACATTAATAAAGTTTTTGTATAAAAAAATTACTTTTTTGAGAAATTAAAATTATGATCGATTGTGATTCATGGAAATTAAACTTGCATGCAAGTCTTCAGGGGCTGTTTATATAGGTCACTAATGCATTTTTTTTCCTCTAATTACTCTTATATCATACATAGCTCATTAAATCAAAGTGTATTTAATATATACCATACATAATTCAATTATATTTAATTTCTATTAAATTAACATGTATTATATTTAGACATGTCTAGACCTACTTTATTATTATTATTATTATTATTATTATTATTATTATTATTATTGCAAAGATGTAAAGACTTACTTGATGTCAATATTTTTTTTTAGAGATAATTATAACATGCTGCTAACCCTGTAGCTCGAACCCTTTCCCCCCTAAACCCTCATGCACTTTGTATATAGGGAAGTGCCAATTCAGCTACAAGTCCTTTGGTTGATGTAAATATTTTTATTTATATAAGAATATATCATATGTTAAATAAAAATTATAAATATTCTTCATGTGTGTGTTATTTTTTGGATTTAATTTTTTTAAATGTTTAGCTTGGCCCCTTTTTTTTAAAAAAAGAATAAAATTCTAGCTCAGCTACTACAAATCTTGTTATTTATAAATATTATGTAGAAGTAAAAGGTTGTGAACAAATTTTTCGGAAAATATGCATTAAATTGATATTCTCATGTGAGCTGGAGGGATGAGCTAAAATAATACAAATAATATATATATTGTAGGGGTGAAAGGCCTAATTCTAGATAATGGGCCATTGGCCTGTCTGAGGGGACTGGCCCTCCGAGGACTGTACTTGATTTAACTCCTCCCTGTAGTAAAATTTATGTGAAGGAAGAAAGGAGTGGTCCGAGGAGAATTTCCTGGTCGGATGATCAAAGGGACGATCTAGGTGAATGTCCCAGCATTGATCCTGTCATTTATGGAGAGCCTCCAGGTTCATGTAGGCGAAGAGAACAAGTGGCAGCAAAGAGATACTATGTGAAAGGCTGCTGCCACCGCATTTATAACCCTGCAGCTAACCTCCTGGCCGCATTAATGGGGAAAAGACATCTAAACAGTGACCTTCACCCTTTACAGCTGCCATATGGAGACTTCAAGTGAAGGTTAATGGGACAAGTATCAAAGAAGACTCACCTAACTGGCACGTGAGGCAAATTGGCCTATAAATAGAGCTGGAAACAAAGAAAAGGATCATCGAACAACCAGGGAAAAGAGAGAGGTCATTGAAGAGGAGAACAAGAAAGAGAAAGATACAATTACTCAGAACAGTTGCCTAAGCTAGCTCCTCGAACTAAGCTGAGAAGGACCCTGTACTATCTCAATATTTCATTTATGTTAGTCCGGTCATAACCATACTTGGGCCTTCAACCCATACGCTCTCAATCAAGTATTCTCGGCCCACTCTCTCAACAAATTTATTCCAAGGGTACTGTATACGTCATGGGCTTCAGTTTCTTTTGCTTGTAGGCCCATCCGTTGATTCCTTGCTGTCCATGTCTAAGCGAGAAGGGGAGACGTTGAAAACGTACTCGGATAGATACTGGGAAATGTTTAACAAAATCGAAGGGAGTTTCGACGACGTGGCTGTGAGAACTTTCAAAGTTAGCTTGCCAGCCGAGCATGATCTGAGGAAATTGCTAACCAAGAAACCTGTGAGAAGCGTGTGCTGATTAATGGACCGTATCGATGAGTATAAGCGAGTGAAGGAGGATCAACTGCTCGGAAAGGGCAAAACCAAGGTTATCCCTCAAGAGAGGAGGGATTTCAGGTTGGACCGATACAGCAATAGCAAGCCACGGAGGGACTATAGCGTGCAGTCCGGATCTGTTGCATCGTAGGCAGTCCATGTCGTGTTCTGAGAGCCAATCCACCATATTCTGGAGAAAATTCAGAACGAGCCATACTTCAGATGGCTGAACAAGGATGGGGGGAGACCCCACGAAGTGCAATCAGAGCCTCCACTGCCAATACCATCGAGAACGAGGGCATACCACAGAGGATTGCCGGACCTTGAGAAGCCACTTAGAATAACTTGTGAGGGAAGGAAAGCTACAACAGTTTATACACCGCTCCAATGGTAAGGGAGACCTCGGCAGGTTAGGGGCTTCCGGGACCGCCTCATCAATGCCCCCGTTGGGCACGATCAACGTCATCTTTGCAGCACCCGGAAGAACGGGATCCTGCCCCTCTGGAGTGATGTCCGTCTCCAGGACATCTGCCGAGGACACAAATCGAGAGATAAAATGAGCCAAAATAGAGACCCGACCAGCCTTGAGCTTCTCGAACGAGGATAAGTAGGGCACTATACAGCCCCATGATGACGCTCTAGTCATCACTCTTAGAATAGGGGGGTACGATGTGAAGATGGTGATGGTCGATCAGGGGAGCGGGGCTGAGATCATGTATCCAGACCTATATAAAGGACTAGGTTTACAACCTGAAGATCTGACAGCGTATAACTCGCCCCTGGTCAGCTTTGATGGGAAAACCGTCATCCCCAAGGGTTAGATCAGGCTACCTGTACAAGCAGGGTCCAAGGTAGTCGAGGTGGACTTCATTGTAGTGGACGCATACTCTCCCTACACGGCCATTGTGGCCAGACCGTGGCTTCACTCCCTGGGAGCTGTTTCGTTGACCTTGCACCTGAAGGTTAAATTCCCGTCTGAGGGACGAGTGGAGGAGATTGTAGGAAGCTAATCTATGGCAAGGCAATGCCTTATAGCTGTCATTACGCGTTAGTCTGCTGCCGAGCCAGCAACCACCTTGGGCAGGGACTCGTAGCAATCAGAGATCCCGATTCTGCTTAACGTCATGGAATTAGATGAGGAGAAGTATGAGAGGTTGGAAAAAGTTGTCGTCGACGGAGACCCGGAAAGGTTCTTTCAGGTCGGGGCTCAGCTGCCCCCTCGAGATAAGAAAGAACTGATGGCATTCCTTAGAAGAAACATCGACGTGTTTGCTTGGAACTCTTATGAGGCCCCAAGGGTAGATCCGGAGTTTATTTGTCATCACCTGAACGTAAGCCCAACTGCCCTACCTAGGAAGCAGCCACCTCGGCGCTCATCCAAAGAGCATTCTGCCACCGTAAGGGAGGAGGTGAATAAGCTCAAGCAGGCAGGGGCTATTAAGGAGGTGTTCTATCCCGAATGGCTGGCCAATACAGTGGTAGTGAAAAAGAAGAACGGGAAATGGCGTGTATGTGTGGATTTCACAGACTTGAACAAAGCCTGTCTGAAGGATCCCTTCCCTATGCCTCGAATTGATCAGCTAGTGGATGCAACTGTGGGGCATCCGCGAATGAGTTTCTTGGATGCCTTCTAAGGGTACCACCAGATTCCCTTGGCTCTGGATGATCAAGAAAAGACAGCCTTCGTCACCCGCATTGGGAACTACCACTACAAGGTGATGCCATTTGGCCTGAAAAATGCAGGCTCCACCTATCAGAGAATGGTGACAAAAATGTTCGAACCACAGCTGGGGAAGTGCATTGAGATCTATATCGATGACATGGTGGTCAAGAGCAAGCCGGAATCCAAGCATGTCAGCGACCTTGGGAGCATCTTTGAAATCTTAAGGAAACACAGGTTGAAGCTCAATGCTTCAAAATGCTTTTTCGGCGTTGGATCAGGTTAGTTCCTGGGTTATGTGGTCACCCATCGCGGAATTGAAGTTAACCCCGACCAGATAAAGGCGATCAACAATCTGCAGCCTTCTCAGAATCCTAAAGAGGTTCAGAGGTTGACAGGGATGACAGCTGCTCTCAACCGATTTATCTCCAAGTCGGCGGAAAAGTTTCGGCCTTTCTTCTAGCTGTTGAACAAGTGGAAAGGGTTTGAATGGACTAAAGAGTGTTCTCTGGCTTTCCAGTAGCTAAAAGAATACTTATCTCGACCCCTCATCATGTCCAGCCCCATGACAGATGAGGTCCTGTTCGCCTATATCGCTATAGCCACCCATGCAGTAAGTCTGGTACTGATACGGGTTGACAACGGTATTCAAAAACCTGTCTACTACGTGAGTAAATCTCTGCATGAGGCCGAAATCCGTTACTTGCCACTAGAGAAAGCCATCTTTGCCGTTGTCCATGCCACCCGCAAACTTCCTCACTACTTCCAGTCACATACAGTTGTGGTCCTTACCCAACTCCCACTCAGGTTACTGCTTCGGAGTGCAGATTATACGGGAAAGATTGCAAAGTGGGGCACAGTCCTTGGGGCCTTCGATATAAAGTACATGCCCCTCACCTCAGTTAAGGGACAAATACTGGCTGACCTGGTAGCCGAGTTCACAGAACCTTTGCTAGAAGAAAGTGCCGAGAAGATGCACATGGATGAAAATTCAGTTGCCCTAGTATCTGTGCAAGGATCCCCACCCTGGAAATTATATGCAGATGGTACAGCCAATCAGAGAGGCTCAGGAGTGGGGCTAGTTTTGATATCCCCTGAGAATGTCGTTATTGAAAAATCTCTCAGACTAAACTTCTTGGCTACTAACAATGAAGTTGAGTACGAAGCGCTATTAGTCGGAATAGCCATGGTTAGAAGAATGGGTGGGAACACCGCGAAAGTATTCTCGGACTCAACACTGGTCGTCGGCCAGGTCGGGGGAGAGCTGGAAGCGCACGATGAAAGAATGCGGAAGTATCTAAGACAAGTCAAGTAACTGCAGTCACAGTTCAAGTCATTTAGTTTACAACATATCCCTCGGAGTGGGAACACGCACGCGGATTCCTTGGCCACTCTTGCAACCTTCTCGGCTCAAGAATTACCCCGGCTTATCTTGGTGGAAGAGGTACACGAGCACGCTGAGGAGGAGGAAGGACCCAGCATCTGCCAAGTTAGAGTGGGGCCAAGCTGGATGGACCCTATGGTGACCTACCTCAGAGATGATGTCCTACCACCAGCCAAGACCGAAGTTGACAAGGTGCGGGGGAAAGCTCCTCGGTTCTGGCTTTCAGGAGACAATAAGCTATACAAACGCTCTTTCTCCGGACCCTACTTATTGTGTGTGCACCTAGAGGCCACAGAGTTGCTCCTTGAAGAGTTGCATGAAGGAATATGTGGCAGCCACACAGGGGGCAGGTCTTTAGCTCACAGGGCCCTAACTTAGGGATATTGGTGGCCGAACATGCAGAGGGAATCGCAGGAGTATGTGAGAAAGTGTGATTAATGCCAGAGGTTTGCACCGAACATACATCAGCCAGGGGGAGTTCTGAATCCTCTCTCCAGCTCGTGGCCTTTCGTTCACTGGGGATTGGACATTGTAGGCCCCTTCCCTAAAGCTGTCGGGAGTAAGAAATACTTGGTCGTTAGAACAGACTATTTCACCAATTGGGTTGAAGCCGAGCTGATGGCAAATATCAGGGATGTAGATGTCTAGAAGTTTGTATGGAAGAATATCGTAATCCAGTTTGGAGTACCACACACTCTCATCTCGGACAACGGTCTTCAATTTGACAGTAAAGCGTTTAGAAGATTTTGTTGTGGATTGGGCATTACGAACAGGTACTCCACCCCCGCGTACCCTCAAGGAAATGGCCAGGCCGAAGCAGTTAACAAAGTCATAGTAAGCGGCTTGAAGAAGAGATTGGATGATGCTAAAGGGAAGTGGGTGGAAGAATTGCCACATGTCCTCTAGACCTACAAGACAACTCCTCGAAAATCTACTGGAGAAACCCCCTTTGCGATGACATACGGTGCTGAAGCTGTTATTCCCATAGAAACTGGATTCCTACACTTAGAACGAGTTCTTTTACCTCGGATGACAATGACAGACTGCTAAAGAATAATTTGGATCTAATCGCCAAGCAAAGGGAAAATACTGCGGTTCAGCTAGCCTACTATCAACATAAGCTCAAGCAGAGATATGATGCTAATGTTAAGCTCAGACCACTCGCACCGGGGGATTTGGTTTTGCGAAAAGTCGTGGGTACTGCGAAGAACCCAGCTTGGGGAAAATTAGGACCCAATTGGAAAGGTCCTTACCGTATCCTGTCCGTAGCGGGAATAGGAGCGTTTTACTTAGAGGATTTGGACGAAAGAGCTGTACCACATCCATGGAATGTAAATAACCTAAAAAAGTATTATTATTAATAAAAGTTTTTATTTTTGCATTAAGGTTTATCATGCTGCTCATTTTACTAAGTGTTAAACAGAACCTTGGTCATCCCTAGCCCCTTGGACCACATATCTTGGGTAAATTAACATTCTAGTTCATTTTACTAAGTGTTAAACAGAACTTTGGTCATGTCTGGCCCTTCAGACCACGTACCTTGGGTAAATTAACATTCTAGTTCATTTTACTAAGTGTTAAACATAACCTTGGTCATGCCTGACCCCTCGGACCACATACCTTGGGTAAATTAACATTCTAGTTCATTTTACTAAGTGTTAAACAGAACCTTGGTCATGTCTGGACCCTCGGACCACGTACCTTGGGTAAATTAACATTCTAGTTCATTTTACTAAGTGTTAAACAGAATCTTAGTCATGCCTGGCCCTGCGGACCACGTACCTTGAGTAAATTAACATTCTAGTTCATTTTACTAAGTGTTAAACAGAACCTTGGTCATGCCCGGTCCCTCGGACCACATACCTTGGGTAAATTATCACTCTAGTTCACTAAACGTTAAGATACGACCTTGTACACAGCCCCTCGAATTGTACATTCCGAGCAGTTTCATCGTCTTAAATTTATCACTAAGTATATGGCAGAAATTTGGTTTCGCATATTTTCTCATACGGCATACTTTGGACGGACTTGCTTCCTCGTTCAATTTTAGTGTTTCTAGTAGTGGAAGACTCGATTGTATTAGCATAAATTTATACCTATTTGTTAAAGTAGATTGAATTAATTGAGTCATGGCGAAATAAATGGAAGATTTGCATCATGTTTACCATTGACCCCGGGTTACTATTCTTATACTCATGATATCTGCATTATTCCATGTGAACAGAAGTTTACTGCCGTCACTACTCAGTCCTCTCTTTCTCCCCGTCAAGAAGTTCAGATTCTTACGGATTTGAAGATTATAAAACAAAAGAAAGAAATAGTTAGAATTGAGACTAATTGAAGACAAATCCAGATATTCTCATTAAACAAAATAGTCGAAGTACATCAACCCCATGTACAAAACATCGATACAAGAGTGAAAAAAAAAAAAAAAAAAAACAATAGCTAAAAACCCTAATCCTAAATTTGTTTTGTTGGAGGAGGAAGGCTGTCAGGTCCGCTCGGCTCGGCCTCGGAGGATCCAGCTTCAGTCTTCGAGAAGGCTGCCTCTTTGGCCTTGAGAACATCCACGGCCTCAGAAGAAGTCTCTGGAGCCACTTGTTCTTGCGGAGCTACTTGTTCCTCCCGAACCTCATGTTCGGCTTCGAGAGGAACAGTCGTCTGGGATGTTGGCTCCAAAGCTTGGGATGATGCGGGCGCAGGGTTAGCTGGGACCAAGCTAATGTGTGGGTGGAAGTATATGCATCCCGACTGCCTAAGGTCTGAGTCGGCTGGGACTCCCGCCAAGTTTAGGGCCTCCTCCCACGTGAACTTGTAGTAGTCCCTGCACACCTCGGAGACTTCCTCTGCAAGCCTGATCTCCGTTTCCTCAATGCTGCAGATGTACTCAGCATTCTTCGCGGCCTTGGATGCTACCAGTGCCTTTCGAGCTTCATTCTTAGCCTTCTCAAGGCTGGACTTGAGCTCTAGGACCAGCTATTTCTGAGTTGCCAGCTCTATCTCAGTGGTGTAAAGCTTCTTGCGCTAGTCCTCAGCTTGGTCCTGGGCATTCTTTAAGCCCGCCTCGGCGCTCTTCCTTTCTCTCTCCTCGGCAGCCAGATTCTTAGCCAGCTCCTGCTTCTTACATTTGGCGGCCCCCAGGTCCTTCTCGGCATTAGCTCGAGATTGAGCCTCAACCCTAGCCTGGCTACGGGCGTCCTTGACCCAGTCCTCCGCCACATAGATCTGCTGGGTCACCTGCATGAGAAAAATGAGAGAAGTGCGTTAGCATGGAGACAAAAGCTTTAAGAAACCAATTTAAGTTTGAGAACTTACCATCGTTAAGTCTCTTTTCAGAGACATGAACAAATCTGCCTGCCTCCAGGACTTCACTTCCTCCATGTCCCGAGGTAGCAACAGAGGGCGCTCCAATGCCTCGGCAATGTATGCCGAGTGGCCCTTCTGAAACTCCCTTATGGAGGCGGTTGTAGGGATTGGAGCACCGTCTAAGTCCAACCCTGGGGCCCAGGTTGGCGGCTGGCAAGTGTCCCGGGTATTTACTTCTGTCTTGCTCTTGGACGGAGAGACCCTTCGGCTGTCCCTCCCATCTTTCTGTTGCTTTGGCCCCCTTTGCTAGTGTTGGGGCACTTCCCTCTCCTTAGTTTCCAGGTCCACCACTTTCCTCTTCCTCTTTAAGTCTGGTATCGGAAGAAGACCGGTCTCGGACGCAGGAAGAGGCGGAGGCAGAGGAAGGTTGTCAACGGCTTTTGCCTTAGGTGCATCCTTAGAGGATGCACCCTTATTCCTCCCGGCCAAGAGATCTCTCAGCCCCGCCCTCGGTATCAATGACATCTCCTCTTCCTCCTCTTCGGAGCTCTCAAAATTTGGTGTGCTTTGAGGCTGAGTTTGAACCTCTTCTTCTCCCTCAAAGCGAAACTGGACTATCTCCGTCTCCAGAGGCAGCCGAGTGGAAGCAGAATGTTCCCTCTGAGTAGCCGGTTAAGGTGGGGCTTGTCGAATCGGCCACTTAACAGGAGGAAGATCTTTCTTGGACAAGAAGCCCGGCTGAGAGACGTCGATCCTATGGATTCTTTTGTCTCTTGCTTGGATGGAGTTCCCGACGTCCAGGAAACTGTCCGACAAAGGAATAAAATCCAATATCAGATGGACAGCACGCCATTGGCCGTCCGTGTGCACGAACACCTCGGATCTCAGAAGCTTGTTCAAGCCCGGCACGTTCACGAGACTGAGTCTGGGGGCAACAAACTTTCTCTCTGCAATTACGGCCGAGGAACACAGAATTAGTCATACCATTTTAAAATCAGGTGATTGAACAACAAAGCAAAATGAGACCTAGAACCTAAATTCTAGGTTAATTCAATCTAATCCTAAAGCATCCCACCTGGCTTCCCCTCCTTGGTCGGACAGTGGTGACCGTTATGCCACGCCTCGGAGACGATGACGTAGTCGTCCTTCATCCCCTTATTGGATTTGGAAAGACATGACAGCATTTTCACTACTGGGGACTTGGATTTTAGGTAATACCCCCCTTCGGCCTGAGAGTGACATTCGTACATATGTACGACGTCATGCCAGGTGAGGCGCAGGCCCATCATTTGGTTGAGGGCATCTACGCAACCCAAGACCCTAAATAAATTGGGAGCACATTGATGCGGGCATAACCTATGATTCCTAAGGTAATCCAGGCTAATGGTGCCCATAGGAATGGTCATTCCCCCCTCTAGAAAGGAGATTACAAGAATGACCACTTCGCTGGTTTTCCTATCGGTCAAGATATTTTCCGGTGGGCAGTATCGAAGACCGACCCCCTTGGGTATATGGTATTTTGCCTTAAAAAGCTCTATGGCAACAGGTGAGTCGACTAGATTCTTAAATCTACCCATTTAGATGTGTAAAAGAACACTAAGGGAGTACCCTAAGGTGAGAAAAGATAAAGACAAGGAGGCCGAGGTGCTCGGTCGAGGAGAAAAGAACTTGGAAACCAAGTACTTACAGAAATGGTTGAGGTTTCGGTCTCAGTGACTTCTTAGATATTTAGGTTTCTTCACGAAAATATTCTCGAAGTAATAAGAGCAAGGTAACGTAGGAAGGCTGGGATGCTCAAGAACTCTAGAACACTCAAGGTATACAAAACGGGCAAAACGGCTTCCCTCAAAGCCTTTTATATGGGAAGGGAAAGTAAATGGGAATTATCCCGCTTAAAATTTCGTGAAGAGCTCCCAGCCACAGGATCATCATCTCACTGTTGATAAAGGAGACAGAGCACTACCTAGAGTAATAAATGACGCGCCGCAGTTTCCGAAGTGTCAGCAAGGGTTGAGGGACTCGTGGGATAGCGCCTCTACGTGGGTAAGTTAAGAAATTTGGTGAAGTTGACCCTTAGAGGAGTTAAAATCCCGCCCTTCTCCTCGGATAAGAGAGAAAGCCGGAATTTTGAGGGGCTATTGTAGGGGTGAAAGGCCCAATTCCAGATAATGGGCCATGGGCCTGTCCGAGGGGACTGGCTGTCTGAGGACTGTAAATCACGAGAACTGTACCTGATTTAACTTCTCCCCGTAGTAAAATTTGTGTGAAGGAAGAAAGGAGTGGTCCGAGGAGAATTGCCTGGTCAGATGATCAAAGAGACGATCCAGGTTAATGTCCCAGCATTGATCCTGTCATTTCTAGAGAGCCTCCATGTTCATGTAGGCGAAGAGGATAGGTTGCAGCAAAGAGATACTATGTGAAAGGCTGCTGCCACCGCATTTATAACCCTACAGCTAACCTCCTGGCCGCATTAATGGAAAAAATACATTTGAATAGTGGCCTCCACCCTATACAGTTGCCATATGGAGACTTCAAGTAAAGGTTGATGGGACAAGTATTAAAGGAGACTCACCTAACTGGCACGTGAGGCAAATTGGCCTATAAATAAAGCTGGAAACAGAGAAAAGGATCATCGAACAACCAGGGGATAGAGGGAGGTCATTGAAGAGGAGAACAAGAAAGAGAAAGATATAATTACTCAGAATAGTTGCCTAAGCTAGCTCCTCGGACTAAGCTGAGAAGGACCCTGTACTATCTCAATATTTCATTTATGTTAGTCTGGTCATAACCATACTTGGGCCGTCAACCCATACGCTCTCAATCAAGTATTCTTGGCCCACTCTCTTAACAAATTCATTCTAAGGGTACTGTATATGTCATGGGCTTCAGTTTCTTCTGCTTATAGGTCCATCCGTTGATTTGTGTCCTTACATATATATATATATATATATATATATATATAATTATATTGGTCAATATCAAAGAATTAATAGAAATGTCAAATGGACAAATGGTTCTAATTAAAATCATATAAAATTAAATTTCAAACCATTAGCAATGCCAAATGGTGGATTAGCATTATCTTTTTTCTTCTTTTTTTTTTTTTTTTGATGAAACGAATTAGCAATATCTACTTATATTCTATTTGTTAGATGACATTTGTCCTAAGCTTTAATAGCGGACAAATGTCATCGTTGTAATGTGTCATCGATTGTTGTGATTTGACTTTTATACTTAAATAATTAGGAACTAACCGAAGTCATACACGAGATGTAGAAGAAATTGCAAATTTGTAATAGTAATATTGACAGGTCTAAATAGTACAATCTTTCTCTAGAAAAAAAAAAAGGTTTAAATAGTACGATAGAATACAAAATTTAACATATATCATAATCGGAATAAAATATACCGGAATTCATTAATCATTCATTGAACCAATTTTTTTTTTTTAACAATTTAATAATGATGACAATAATATTCTAAGGAAAAAAAAAAAAAAAAAAACTGACTGGTTAAAAGCGCGGACAATCTAAACAAATCCCCTGCTTAAATAATTCTAAGCATAATATCGTGTTAAAAAAATTAAAACGCTAACTATCAACCTTCTAATAGTTTTTTTTAGTCTGTCACTGTGTCGCAATGTTTATCACAGAGATCTATACAAAAAACTGCATCTATTACGCAACATAATTAAAAATGAAAAATTTAACATGTATCACAGATAATCAATAAAGTTATTCCGGGTATTAGAGACTTCAATTAATTTAGGAAGACAAAGAGAGTTTAAAAATAATAATAATAACAAATAAATTTCATTAATTAGTTTGTAATTATAACGGTTCCAAACTGCCATAGTGGTTAATGTAAAATACAAATATAAACAGAAAAAACAAAAAGTTTACTAAGCAAAATAATATGTTAATAATCACGGCAAATCAAAGACATTACCTTTAGAAAGTTCTCAGGTAGGGACTTAGTTCTTCACCTGTAGCATACGAGTCCCTCTCTTTTGGAGGAGGACGTGGATTGGTCTCCTACTAACTACAGTTGCTAGGAGGCTAGTGAGTATTTTCAGGGTCACAGGGGAATAGCTTTCATCCTCTCTTCGGAGGATGTCGTGGTTTGGTCTCCTCTTAGCAACACCGTTGCTAGGAGGCTAGTGGGTTTATTTTTTCGGGGTCACAGGGAAACAGTTTTCATGGAGGAGATCTCCAAAAGGTGGCAAAAACTCTCTCTAACAGATACGGAGGGAGACAAGTTTGATTTGTCTAAGGAAAAGAAAATACTAGAGTTCGTCCTTGCAGGGAAGTTCTTCACCCGACGAACGATTAACATTGAGGCGTTGGCAAAAACGTTCCGACCCTTGTGGAGAACGCGACGAAACTTCGAGGTAAGGGTAGCCGGCGATAATATAGCACTCTTCGCCTTCGAGTTAGAAGCAGATGTGGAAAAGGTTTTGCATGGAGAACCGTGGACTTACGACAGGCACCTGGTGGCGTTGGAGCGGTATGATGGCCGGAAGCCGGTGAATGAATTTAGCTTCTGCAATACGGCTTTTTGGATACAGATTCATGACCTCCCCTTTTCTCCTTTTCTTTGTTGACAAAGGAGGTTGCTTTGAGCTTAGGGGCAACGCTGGGCAAGGTGATAAAACCAGCGAACAACTCCGATTTGCAAGGAGGAAACTTTGTACGTGTACGCGTAGTTCTGGCTACGTCAAAGCCGCTATGCAGGGGCCGGCTCGTGTCATGGGACCAAGATAAGGAAGGATGGGTCTCCTACCGATATGAGAGACTACCAAACCTGTGTTATTGGTGCGATAGTCTCACCCATGACGACAAAGACTGCGTGGTATGGCTCAACAGTAGAGGCAGCCTTTCCACAGAAGAACAGCAGTACGGATCATGGCTTCGAGCTCCTCAGTTTAATGGCACAAAGAAAGCAGTTGTGGAGGTCTTGGGTTTTGACAAACCTGAGAGTGGCAGAGTTCAAAGTACGCCATCGTCGGAGCGCTGAACAAGGACCACTGTCACGGCAGTTAGGAAAACACAAAATAAGAAAGAAAGTGTAGATAACGGTGAGGCCGAAAACAAGGAGGAGTTCGTCCAAACCTCCATGGATGGCGAGAGTAGCGGTGGTCCCTAGTCTGGCGGCGGTACAGAGAGGCTTGAGGAGACAATAATTCAGCGACAAAACCCAGATTTCAAGGCGTGTATCAGGGACATTGATGACGTAATAAACTCTGATCCGATGATCACGCACTAGGTTGATGATAATCCCGATTCACACGCTGTTAAGATAGGAAAGTATCTACTCACCAACGGCACCGCATCTCAACTTTTGATTCCAAAATCTGGTGAACGTGATTTACGGAGTGATAAGGGAGAACTTTATGTCAGTGAAGAGGGTAGTGTTTCTCCAGAAGTATCCTTTGTGGTGGGCCGGGCTGATAATAGACATGAGAATGTAATGGGCTTCAACAAGCCCAACCGAAATAAAAATAAAAGTATAGGGTCTTTAAAAAATAAAACTGGGCCTCCACCAAGCAAGCCCACACCAGCCATAAGGAGAAGTCCATGTAAAGGCATTCCTTTAAATGCACAAGAAGGAGCACGTGAGCAAGAGGATGCCATGAAATCAGTTAATGAGAACGTAGCAAAAAGAAAACACGAACATGCATGCATGCCATGCGATGATAGCATAGAGATAAAGAAGAAGATACGTATGGAGGAGGAAACTAGACAACTTAGTGCTTTGTTGGCTAAACACTTGGGATCAGCGGAGGCTGCTAGGCAGCCCCGCCGGGCACAATGAGTCTGATAAGTTGGAACTGTCAGGGGCTTGGGAACCTCTGGTCAGTTAACACCTTGGAAAAGGTTGTTCGAAAAGAAGATCCCAAACTTGTCTTCCTCATGGAGACAAAGTCAGATAAGAATTGGATGGATATGGTTAAGGACAAATGCAAAATGAAGGAAGGTTTGTTTGTTCTGAGCATTGGAAAGAGCGGAGGCCTGGCTTTATTCTGGAAGGAAGGGGTAACAGTGATGGTTCAAACGTACTCTCAAACACACATTGATGCATTAGTGGATGGGGGTACAGAAGTTGGGTGGTGGCACTTCATTGGTTTTTATGGGTACCAGGACACAGCCAAACGCCCTGAGTCTTGGGCTAAACTAAAATATCTCAAAGGTACTTCAACTCTACCTTGGTTGACAATTGGAGATTTCAATGAGATCACAGGGGCTTCGGAAAAGGAGGGTGGTAGTGATAGACCGAGACAACAGATGACGAACTTCATTGAGACTATAAATGCCTATGGACTCCGTGACTTAGGGTACAACGGACCTAAGTTTACTTGGAACTACGAGAGGGCGGATGGTATGCGGATACGCGAGAGGTTGGATAGAGCGCTAGCAAACCCTGAGTGGCTCAGTTTGTTTCCTTTGGCAAAGTTATACCACTTATCATCAACGGTCTCGGACCATGCTCCCTTAGTGTTACGCATGACACAAAAACCGAGGAGTACAAGACAAAAGAAACCTTTCCGGTTTGAATCGATGTGGTTGAAGGACTAAAGATGTGAGCAGGTGGTGACTGATGCATGGGAAAAAGGGCTAGCTTCAACGGAAGGCAATGTTCTACAAAATTGCTTAGAGCAATGTAGGTCCAGTCTGGATGCTTGGAATAAAAAGGCTTTTGGTCAAGTGGGTAAAAAGGTGGCTGAGCTCCAAAGGAAAGTAGAATGGCTAGAGCTCCAACCATCCCCAACTGAAACTAATCAGGCTGTGAGAAGTACTCGGTTTGAACTGAACAGTTGGCTGGACAAGGAGGATGCAATGTGGAGACAACGATCACGGCTAAACTGGTTTCAAGCTGGGGTTAGGAACACAAGATTTTTCCATGTAAAGGCTTCCTCTAGACAAAAAAAGAATCTCATCACAGGTCTGCTAGATGAGGAGGGTGGATGGCAGGAAGAGGAGGGTAAGTTTGAGGAAATTGTAGTAGGATATTTCCAATCTCTTTTCCATACAAATAACCCCACGGAATTCACGGAGTTGCTAGCTGCCATCCAAAAAAAGGTTACCCCTGTCATGAACCAACTGCTTACCAAAAAGTACAGTGAGCAGGAGGTCAAGGCTGCTCTAAAGCAAATGTATCCTCTCAAAGCACCAAGTCCGGATGGGATGCCCCCCTTGTTTTTCCAGCATTTTTGGCCCACCTGTGGTGATGTGGTCTCTAAAACGGTTCTGGACTTCCTAAACCAAGGTATCTCTCCGCCAAACTTCGATGAAACTCATATTATGCTAATCCCAAAAGTTAAGGAACCAAAACGGGTGTCTGATTATAGGCCCATAAGCTTGTGCAATGTTACCTATAAGATTGCGTCAAAAGCTATTGCAAACAGGTTGAAAAAGATCCTACCCTCTATCATTAGTGAAACCCAAAGTGCATTTGTGCACGGAAGGTTAATCACTGACAACGTACTCGTTGCTTTCGAAACTATGCATCACATTAGCAATAAGAAGACTGGAAATGTGGGGGAGATGGTGCTTAAACTTGATATGAGCAAGGCGTACGATAGGATAGAATGGGGGTGTTTGGAAAAATCATGGAGAAGTTGGGTTTTACTGAAAGGTGGAGGGAGCAGATTATGAGGTGTGTAAGGTCTGTTACTTACTCTATCAAAATTAATGGCAGTCCTAGGGGTCGTATTATTTCTTCTAGGGGCACCTGTCAGGGTGACCCTCTATCACCATACCTTTTCTTGTTGTGTACAGAGGGGCTCTCAGCCCTTATAAAAGCTTTAGTGGCTAGTGGCAACATGAAAGGAGTATCAGTGTGCCGAGGGGGTCCCATTTTATCTCACCTATTTTTTGTAGATGACAGCCTCATATTCTGTAAAGCGTCCCTTGAAGAATGTAACGCACTACAGAAGGTCTTGCAAGTATATGAGGAAGCCTCGGGTCAGCAATTGAATAGAGCAAAAACCTCCTTTTTTTTTAGCAGCAACACCCCTACCACTATCAAGGAAGAAATAAAAGGGAGATTCGGAGCACAAGTGATCAAACAGCACGAGAAGTATTTAGGCTTACCTTCCTTGGTGGGCAGGAATAAACGTAACTCTTTCAATGACATAAAGGAAAAAGTAGGCAAGAAGCTAGCAGGCTGGAAGGAGAAGCTGTTATCCAGAGCGGGCAAGGAAGTCCTGATCAAGGCAGTGGCACAAGCAATCTCTACCTACACGATGAGCTGTTTCAAAATCCCAGACTCTCTTTGTGACGACCTTACTAGTATGATAAGGAATTTTTGGTGGGGCCAAAAAGCAGAGGAGAAGAAGATTGCCTGGCTTAGCTGGGAGAAAATGTGCGAACAAAAATCCAATTGGAGGTATGGGTTTCAAGAAGCTGAAACAATTCAACTTGGCCCTATTAGCCAAGCAAGGGTGGCGGTTGCAAACGGATCACTCATCCTTGGTTTATAGGGTTCTCAAGGCCAAATACTTCCCCAGATGTGAGTTCATTGAAGCGTCTATGGGAAATAACCCGGCATATACATGGCGAAGCATAATGGCTGCTCAACCCGTGGTTAAGGAGGGGATCAAATGGAGGGTTGGAAATGGGAGTAGTATTCGGATATGGGGCGACAAATGGCTGCCTTCAAACCCAACTCACAAGGTGGCTTCTCCCAGGTTATTCCTGCACCAGGATACACTAGTAGGGGAGCTCATTGACCATGAGAAGGTCCGATGGAAAGCAGAAGTTTTGGCTGCCTTATTCCTTCCGTATGAGGTTGATATTATACAGAGCATACCATTGAGTTCCCATCTTCCGGAAGATAAGCTAGTGTGGGCCGAAACATCAAATGGAAAGTTTAGTGTTCGTAGTGCGTATACAGTAGCAACGAGACTCTCTTCAAAACCCAACAGTGGCACTAGCTCGGATATGGGTCCAGGTCGGCAATTTTAGAAAAGGTTATGGGCCCTTCCCCTCCCACACAAGACAAGACACTTCGCATGGCGAGCTTGCCGCGACATACTTCCCACCAAGGCGAACCTTCAAAAGCGCAAGGTAGTGCAAGAAAGCCTCTGTGATGGTTACAGGTTGGAGGTTGAAACAACAGGTCACATCTTCATCTCCTGTCCAAGGGCACGTGAGGTGTGGGCCTGCTCAAAAATAGTGTTGCCAGGTGGAGCTTTCTCTATGAATTCCTTTTATGATATGATGTGGAAGATGGTTATGGTAGACCATATTGATGTGGACATGGTGGCTCGAGTGGTCATTTTAGCATGGGCAATGTGGTATCATAGGAATGAAGTAAGACTAGGAGCCCAGAGAAAGCCAAGTAGCGTGTTGTGTAGTTGGGCAGCATCCTATATGGAGGAATATAGTGCTGCAACAATAGCACAAACAAACCTGGAGCCTATCATGCAGAGAGCCATGACATGGATCCCACCACCACGATCTTTATTCAAAATAAATGTAGATGGAGCAGTAGAAAAAGCCACGGGAAAGGCAGGTGTGGGTGTGATTGTCAGAGACGAGTTGGGTAGGGTGGAGGCGGCGATGTCCAAAAACTTGGGTGCTCCATTAGGTGCCATTGAAACCGAATCCAAGGCTATTGAGGCAGGGTTGCTGTTTGCACAAGATATCGGTATACAGGACATTGTGGTGGAAAGTGACTGCTTGCTCATGATCCAAGCTCTGAACGATACCTCTACTCCATCGTTCGTGGTCTTGGCAGTTACACAAGGCATTATGGATCTCAGCATGGGCTTCAATAGGGTGGAATTTTCCCATGTTAAAAGACAAGGGAATAGGCCGGCTCACGTGTTAGCAAAACATGCTCTTGGCATTAATGATTTTATTGCGTGGATTGAAGAGACACCTTGCTTTTTAGAGCAAGCTCTTATCCACGATGTAACGTTTTAAGTGTTTTTTTAATAATATTATTCTCAGTATTTCCTATCAAAAAAAAAAAAAAAAAAAGACACTACCTTTAGAAAGATTTCATCCTACGATATATATCTTCTCAAAAACTGGAAAACTACTAAAATCTCCACCAGAAATTCAACTTGTGAAAATATGCATCAATAGATTAATTACACCTATGACATCACAGCTGAGGGTTAAAATTAATCTATAAAATATATAGTTTCCCAAAAACATATTCTAAGATTTTATATGAATATCTAGTGATGTTGAGCATTACAACATTTGACACAGCATGAACAAAACATTGGAATTTTATGCAGGTCACATCCAACATATTATTATTGTAATTAAGATTTACACCTATAATGAGAGTCAACTAATAGGGTAAAATTTTATTCCTAGAATAAACCATAATGTCATAAACATATAAATCTCATTTACTTGCATCTCATTAGCTAAAGGAAAGGCTAAACTTTAAACAATTGCATACCTTTCTGGGTTTTCTGGGTTTAATTTTGAGCTTTACATGTTTACTTAGTGAAGAAAAGATGCTCTTTCTTCTACCAAATCGGCAATTTGTCACAGCCGAGGAGAAAAACGGAAGGTGAGTTAGGGGGATTTTGGTACAAGAAAAGCTGAGGCGAAAAAGGTATTGATCTTCAATTATGTTAGTGTATAGCTTAGGCTAGATTAGCCCATTGGGCTTAGCCCAGTATATTGTACTTGTAGTTTACTCTTATTGCTTGTACTGCACACATACCTAGCCTATATAAGGCTCTTTATTGTACATTGTTATATACATCAATATACAGAATTTCAGTCTTTCTCTCACACTTTATACGTTTAACATGGTATCAGAGCCATTCCTCTGACTTTCTGGTTCCTGTGGACATCTCTGGCGTTCTTCCGCTGCCCTCGCCTTCATCCAGTAGTCACTGTTCGAAGCGAGTCACCGCCGTCACGCCCACAGTCCCTGCAACTCTCGGATCTCACCATCCTGTTCAGCCAACTGCCAAAGCAAAGCCGTAGAGTGATAGAACAGTCAATCCCGAGCAAAACCCAACAAAGACAAGCCAGAAAAGACTTCACACGCGCCCTCACGCGCTTCCTGAAGATCCTGACTGCCGAACACGCGCTACACGCGCCTTCATCCTTGCGCACGCGCTACCACGCGCCGGCCACTCTCCTTCACGCGCCTCACGCGCTTCCACGCGCCAGACAACATCTGCGTCTGCCACGTCAGCCCTAGGCTGACGTCATCCTGCACACGTCAGCATCCGCGTCATCCGCTACGTCAGCACACGTCAGCCGTTGACTTTGACCGTTGACCACTACTGTTGACCGTTGACTTTGACTTTGACCAAAGTCAAAATTTTTCAACAGAGCCTATCTTGCTCAGTTTTTCGCGTAGATTCCGATTTTGAGCTCCGTTTCTTCATTTGAGGTATCTAAATTTCACTTTTTGGTCATTTTCTTCATTATGGCTCAACAAAGTGACCGAGATATCATACGTCCTATCACCATTATGTTGGATGGTCCTACTAGCTATCATGCATGGTCTCAGAATATGACTGTCTTTCTCAAGGGTCGTAAACTATGGAGATATGTGACTGGTTCAATTCCTAAGCCAGTACCAAAACCTCAGTCGAAAGCCACAGCTACTGAAGATGCCTCCAAGACTGTTGTTACAGTAGATGATTATGAAGAACGCCTAGAGGAGTGGGAGAGCATTCAAAGTAAGATCTTGTCTTGGTTTATCAATACCTCTATCCCTTCCATTCATAATCTTCTTCCTCGTCTTGAGACTGCTGAAGCTGCTTGGAAATTTCTGGCTGATCGTTATAATTGCACTAATGATTCAAGCTTGGAGTTCCACATTGAATCAAAGCTTTATCAAATGAGACAAGAGCCAGGTCAGTCTATATCTGATTTTTATTCTCAGACTTCTACTATGTGGGAACAACTCTCTGCTGCAGATCCTCCACTAGTGTGTTGCAAGGACATTGAGCTTTTTGTCAAATATCGGGATCGTCGTAAATTTATGCACTTCATGATGGGTTTACGTGAGGATTTTGAGCCTACTAGGGCTTCTCTGCTTAGCCGGTCTCCTACTCCTTCTCTTGATGCTGCAGTCAAGGAGCTCATTTCTGAGGAGAACCGCCGGCCTACTCATCACATGTCATCATCTGATCATGTATTGGCTACACCATCTCCACAGCCTCCCATTGCTGCATTCACTGCTCCTCCACGAATAAACTCTGGGCGTCCCACCTCTCAGTCTTCCAAAGGTACTCGCTGCGAGTTTTGCCGTGCCAAAGGCCATGACATCTCAGTTTGTCGCAAACTGCAGAAATTCATGCAAGAGCAGAATAAAGCTTCTCTTCCTCGGGCAGCTGCTGTATGTCCTTCAGATTCATCAGTTCCTACAAGTCCATCTTTGGCTTCCTCACCTACTGCGGCTGATATTGAGGCAATAGTTCAACAGGTTTTATCCCGAACTTCCACTGCCCTTTCTGTCACCTCAGGTAAACAACCTTGGTTTTTTGATACTGCATGTTGTAATCATATGACTCCTGATGAATCCCAATTTTCTGATAAGGCACCCTTAGAACACCCTATCACCATTTACATTGCTGATGGAACTCCTATGCCTGTTAGCCATAAAGGAACAATCTCTTCTCCTTATTTATCCCTTAGTGACACTTTTCATATCCCAAAGTTATCCCTCAATTTGCTTTCTGTTGGTCAACTTTGTGAATTAGGCATAGATCTTCTATTTACTAATCATGGTGTGGATGTGCAGGATCCCCGGACGGGTCAAGTGCTTGGGACAGGCCGTAAGGTTGGTCGTATGTTTGAGGTTCATAACTTGAAGATTCCTTCACAAGTTATTTCTGCAGCTGCTACCACTGCCACACCTGATCTATGGCATGCTCGTCTTGGTCATCCATCCTTATCTCGTCTCCAGTTGTTAGCTTCTCAAGGTCATTTAGGTTCAGTTCAGTTTCAAAAATTTGATTGTACTTCCTGTCATTTTGGCAAACAAACAAAATTGCCCTTTAATAATAGTGACTCATTTTCTTCTGCACCTTTTGATCTTATACATTCTGATATTTGGGGTCCTGCACCGGTTCCCACTGAGGGGGGGTCTAGATATTTTGTCATATTTGTGGATGATTTCTCTCGTTATACTTGGATTTATCTGCTTCACCATAGGTCTGAACTTGTGTCTATTTACCAAACATTTCATAAAATGGTTGAAACACAGTTCAATCGCACTATCAAAGTTTTTCGGTCAGATAATGCTCAAGAATATAATGATAAATTTTTCCTATCCTTTTTAGACAGTCATGGTACCCTTCCTCAACGGTCTTGTCCTTACACCTCTCAACAAAATGGTCGTGCAGAACGAAAACACCGTCACATTCTTGATGTTGTCCGTACCCTTCTCATTTCTGCCTCTCTTCCCGAGCGCTTTTGGGGTGAGGCAGCTCTCACTGCTGTGTACACCATTAATCGTATTCCTTCACCAACCACACACAACAAATCACCATTCGAGCTTCTCTATGGTCAAACTCCTGACTACTCCTCTCTTCGAGTTTTTGGTTGTGCTTGCTTTGTTTCTCTTCCTCCTCATGAACGAACAAAGCTCCAGCCTCGTGCTCGTCTCTGTTGTTTCCTTGGTTATGGTGTATCTCAAAAGGGGTTTCGTTGTTATGATCCCATTTCTCGTCGCCTTCGTGTCTCTCGTCATGTTGAGTTTTGGGAACATCGTCCTTTCACGAGTCTTCAGCAGTTTCCTGCATCCTCTTCCTCAGAGTCACCCATTTTTACTGATCTTTTCCTCCCTCTCTATCCTAAACTTGTGGAGGATTCTTCGACATCGGCTGCCTCTCCAGACGACTCATCTCCGGTTCTGTCCCCGGCTTCTGACCCGCCTGACTTGGATCCTGTGGCACCACCCTCTTCTGAGTCTCCTGTTGGTCCTGAACTGCGTCGATCCACTCGGGTAAGCATTCCTCCCCATTATCTCACTGATTATCACTGCTCTTTTGCCCTTGCTACTCTCTATGAACCTCACACCTATCGTGAGGCCCATACTGACCCTCTTTGGCAGCAAGCTATGAACGAAGAACTAGATGCCCTTCATAAAAATCATACTTGGGATTTGGTTGATTTGCCTCCTGGTCAGTCTGTAGTGGGTTGTAGGTGGGTTTACAAGATCAAGACCAAGGCTGATGGATTTGTTGAACGATACAAGGCTCGCCTTGTTGCCAAGGGCTTTACTCAGGAGTATGGCATTGACTATGAGGAAACATTTGCTCCTGTTGCTCGCCTTACATCTGTCAGATGTCTCATTGCTGTGGCTGCTGTTCGTCGTTGGCCTCTTTATCAAATGGATGTGAAGAATGCTTTCCTCAATGGAGACCTCCAAGAAGAAGTGTACATGCAACCACCCCCTGGCTATCCACACTCAGGTAGTCAAGTTTGTCGCCTTCGCCGTGCTCTTTATGGCCTCAAGCAGGCTCCTCGAGCTTGGTTTGAAAAGTTTAGCTCCGTTGTTGCTCAGCAGGGTTTCACTTCGAGTCCTCATGACACTGCCCTCTTTGTCCGAAGATCCTCTGCTGGTATCACTCTTATTCTTCTTTATGTTGATGATATGATTATTACTGGAGATGATTCTGCAGGTATCCGCTCTCTTTAGCACTTCCTTAGTCAGCATTTTGAGATGAAAGATCTGGGCAATCTCAGCTACTTTCTTGGGCTTGAGGTTACCTCATCCTCTGATGGATACTATCTTTCCCAAGCAAAATATGCTTCTGATCTTCTCTCTAAAGCTGGTATCACCGACAACAAGACTGTTTCCACTCCCTTGGAATACAATGCCAAGCTCACACCCTTGGATGGTGAACCTTTATCTAATGCTACTCGCTATCGACAGTTGGTTGGTAGTCTGATCTATCTCACTGTTACTCGTCCAGATATTTCACATGCCGTGGGTATGGTTAGTAAGTTCATGGATGCCCCTTGTTCTGTCCACTATGCTGCTGTTCTTCGGATTCTCCGATATGTTAAAGGCACACTTTATCATGGTCTCCACTACTCCTCTCGGTCTTCTCTCAAACTTCATGCTTATTCAGATGCGGACTGGGCAGGTGATCCGACTGATCGATGCTCTATCACAGGTTTCTGTTTCCTGCTGGGTACTTCTCTTGTCTCGTGGCATAGCAAGAAGCAGGATGTGGTTTCCCGTTCCAGTACTGAGGCTGAGTATCGTGCTCTTGCCGACACCACTTGCGAGCTTGTTTGGCTTCGCTGGCTCTTGGCTGACATGGATGCTCCACAGCCCACTGCCACTCCTCTCTATTGTGACAATCGTAGTGCTATCTACATTGCTCACAATGATGTCTTTCATGAACGCACCAAGCACATTGAGATCGACTGCCACATCACTCGCCAGCATCTTAAGAAAGGCAATCTCAAGTTGTTCTCCATCTCCTCTGCTGACCAGCCTGCTGATATCTTCACCAAGACTCACCCGCCTGGTCGTCTTCGAGATCTTATATCCAAACTCCAGTTGGCTTCCTCCTTACCACCTCGAGTTTGAGGGGGGGTGTTAGTGTATAGCTTAGGCTAGATTAGCCCATTGGGCTTAGCCCAGTATATTGTACTTGTAGTTTACTCTTATTGCTTGTACTGCACACATACCTAGCCTATATAAGGCTCTTTATTGTACATTGTTATATACATCAATATACAGACTTTCAGTCTTTCTCTCACACTTTATACGTTTAACAAATTACATGAATACTTTTGGCTTTCTACTTCATATTAGTATCCAAAAAAAAAAAGTTGTGGAAAATACGAACGAACAGGTCCAACAATTACTGTTGAGCTTTATTTTGTGTGTAACAGTGGGCAATAGCGAATTCAAAAACAAAAACGACCTTAATAATAATAATAATAGTAAGAAGAAGAAGAAGAAGAAGAAGTAGTAGAAGAAAAGAAATAAGAAAAGCATTAGAAAAACGTATAATTATGTGCATAGGGAGTAGAAAAGCCTTCTGAATAGTATATTAGATAGGTAATCGTATTTTTTTCTCAGAAAAAAAAGATAGGAAAATGTATTTTTGTTTATTTTAATAAAGTACTATAGATTTTATTAAATTAAAAACAAGGGCAAATAAAATAAGAATAGATTATTGCTCACATTAAAAAACGCAAACAAAATAAGATATGGTATAAATGTAAAGAAAGGAAGTTACTGAATGCTCTAAGGGCATTGGTTTAAGAAATATTTTTAGAAAGAAATATTTTTAGAAACTTTTTATGAGGAAACGAAAGAGAAACTAATTTTTTTGACATTTTTTATATTTTTCATGAAAATGGTATAAAAACTTTTTAAATATTACTTATTGACAAATGCCTTAAGGGAGTTCATTAATAGATTTCTTCAAAATCTCTCTCTCTCTCTCTCTCTCTCTCTCTCTCTCTCTCTCTCTCTCTCTCTCTCTCTCTCTCTCTCTCTCTCTCTCTCTCTCTCTCTCTCTCTCTCTCTCTCTCTCTCTCTCTCTGAGGACTTTTTGTTTTTGTTTTGAGCAATACAAAAGACGCGTAGAAGTGTAGTGTATTAATTTAGTATATTTTTTTTGGGGTAAAATTTAAATGCAAATGCTAATGACCATTAAGATTCCATATTCTAATATAGTAGTCAAATAGGACAGTAATGGAAAAGGGAACTGGCTTGGATACAATGCACAGGAGCACTAGACTTGTTGAAATGCTGATATGTGTGAAATATTTGTCACGTGTCAATATCCTTTACTTAGAGCATTCACATTCGAGATACTATCAAATTTAGCATTTACCACCTCAAAAAGTTACTTTATCAATTTTAAAACTTCACTTAGGGCCTATTTGGATTAAATGAGAGGGGGAATGGAGGGGAGTAGATTAGAGTTGGCCAGAAAATAACATATTTTCTAACCAACTTTACTCTACTCTACTCCCCTTCACTCTTCCTCTTTTCCCGTCAATCCAAACGGGCCAATGATTGTTATACGTTCAAGTCAAAATCCAATGATTGCATAATAATTAATTCTCTCTGCGGCTGATGATATCATCAATGATTTCATATATAAGTAATGCTACAGACACAAACTATTTTACAATATTTTTACAAACTGCTGATGTAACTTTGGTAATTTTCAAATAATTATTGGTAAAAATAAATATGATGTTAGTAGTGGACCATATTAGAACTAATAAAAATTTGCTACATCAATAATTTGTAAAAATATCGTAAAATAGTTTGTGGCTGTAGCATTACTTATCATGTATTCCCTCTCGCCTAAGCGAAGGCAAGTGGACTCGCGATGCGAGCATGCTTACTAATATCATCCATGAACCACGATGTTCTATTTAAGAGTATCATTGATGATGGGTGTCAGGTTGAGAAAAAAGGGAATAATTATTATTTATTTTCGTAATCTTAGTTTTTTATTTTTATTTTTATTTTTTATGATTATAACTTTTTCTAACAAAAATTAAACTTTATATAATGTATAATTTTACAAATGATATTAATGGGTTGGTTTGATACATTTGAAACCCCTAAGATTACAATTTAAGGACATTTTTTATAATTAAATATTAATTAAATATATTTATTAAACTTTAAAGATTATAAATTTGTGTCCTTTTTTTAGAGTGAACAGCAGAAATAAATTTGTTTACTTAAATTCATGTTTTTGCTTTATGAGAAAAAATTATTAATTAATTTCATATATTAATATTTTGCTAACATCTTATTTTGATTGATAATGTGGTAATCCATCTAACAGCTTTATCAATATGTTGATTCTCAAAACAAAAAAAAAAAAAAATTAAGAAGGGTTTTATAGATTTTATTTTTGAAAAAAAAATTTTTGCATGAAAAATTGTAACAAGTATTACCACAATAATTTTGTAAGTGATGATGATAATAATAATAATAATAATAATAATTGTAAGTGATATATGCATTAGATAATCTAATATTTTTAAGCAATAAAAAAATTATATTTCATGTTTGACCATCATTGTGATTATTTTTTATTAGGCTGAGATTTGGGTCTAATGTCCAGTTATATTAGACCCGTTGAGGTTATAACACGTGTCTACTTTTGAATACATGAACCTAAGCCTCACCCTTTTTATTATTATCTTTCTGTTATATATTTCATTATCTTTTAGTTCTTTTTTTTTTATGAATTTTTTATTCATTAATGATATCTTCCATCAACCTCAAAAAGTTAGCTTAGTGGTTTCTAAGGCCTCGTGAGATCCTAAATTTGAAATCTTTTGCCATAATCTTGGGAGAAGTGTACATTCAACTAACCATAAATGGATAAGAAGATTTAAGCTATGACTTGTTTCTCTAGGCAGTTTTCTCATTAAAGATCTCATTTAAATTAATTACACTCCAACTTTTCGTGAAATGTTACTCCAATTTGATTTTACATATTTTCTTTGGCTAGATGCCCGGCCAATTATTCATATGAAACTAATTCTAACTCGTTCTATTTCAAAGCCATTTAATTTATGACTTGTTTCTCTAGGCAGTTTTCTCATTAAAGATCTCATTTAAATTAATTATACTCCAACTTTATTTGAAATGTCACTCCAATTTGATTTTACATTTTTTTTTTGTTGCTAAATGCCCCTCCAATTAGTCATATGAAACTAATTCTAACTCATTCTATTTCGAAGCCATTTAAAATACTTCCAACCTATTTGAAGCTAATCAATTTTTCTTACCAAAACTTAATTTTACTTCAAATATAAATTTCAATGATTTTTTTTTTTTTTCAATATTCTAGAAAATTGACTGTTCCTTTTCAATATATTTTCATAACAACTAACCCAATTTTTATAACTTGTTTTTAAAATATAACCGGTAAATAATTCTATTACATCACAACAGCAAAAAATATGTTAAAAAGAAGAGATTATCAAAAAAAAAAAAAATGTTAAGAAGAAGAAAAAAAAAAGCAACCAAGTATATATATAAGCCAACAAACTACCTTGTCCTTTAAGTAAACTAGAACAATCAAAAATTAATTATTTAAATACTTGCCAAATATTATCCTTAAGAGAACATAATAATAAACTTAGATAATGTTTAATATATATTTAATTGTGTTCCTTTTTAAATTTGTCCTAAATTTTTTCACAATCAAATTTGTCTTAATTTTACTATGACGCACTTACAAATAGAGTCAATAATGAATTCATGTGATTGATATCATATCAAATTATCAATAGCAACAGAGAATTGCTATGTCCACAATATTTTTCACAACACTTTCACAATGAATCCTAAGTTGTGGGTTGTTACTGGCGATTATTGGTGAGCACTTCTCAACGGTGGGTTCAAATTAGAACTAGTAAAAACTTACCACATAGGATTTGTTGTGAAAATGTTGTGGACGTAGCACTTCTCATAATAATAAGCCAATAGCATTGTAACTCAACTGGCACAATAAAAAACTGGTTCTACAATTGCATTATTTTTCTAGCAGTTTTGAGAATCGCCACTACTATAGGAGACCTAATACAACACTTTTAGAAATTGTCAAAAGAATAAAGTTTAGTTACAAAATTGGTTGTAGTTTTAGGGTCCGTTTGGATATCGTTAAAATTGAAAACTGAAGAACACTGTAGCAAAATAATTTTTAAATGTGTAAATAGTATAGTGAGACCCATTTTTAATGAAAAAGTTGCTGAAAAGTAGTATTTGTGAGTCTCATGAATAGTGAAAATGAGTTGAAAAAGTCAAAAGTTGCGACTACTGTTCATGAAAGTAGCCACAAAGGCCGAAACGCGCGCGTCAGGGGGGTGGGGAAAGAAGTGGAAGACGCGGACGCGGAACGCAGCCACGCCATCCAAACGAAGGCTTAGGTTACAATCTTATACTCAATATATTATTATTGAAGGTAGATTTTGACAACCGTTGGATTACATCTTCTTATGTCCTCCATGCTCACAAAATTTCTAAAAAAGTAAGGAACAATAGGTATGTCATCAATAAATTGTTTATATTACAAGTTTTTGTAGTTTAAAATTATGCATAAAATATAAGCTTATAGATCATACAGTATATAATATCTGATTGATACAAAGTTTGAAATGGGTATTATGAGCGTAAAGAACATACAATTCAACGGTTAGATTTTCAAAATATGTAGTAATATTTATTTTATTGAGTAAGGTTGAAGTCTTAGGCTACAACCAATTTTATAGTAAAACTTTATCCCTGCCATAATAGTTTTAACCTATTACAGCAGTTTAAAACCGGCGCTTTTTAAATCACTGCTATAGATACTCTACTGCGGCGATTTAAGAAATCATAATAATAAATTTATGATTTTTAAAATTTTATATAAAATAAATTTCTATAAGAAAAAACATAATAATAAATTTCTGATTTTGTTTTTTGTTTTTGTTTTTGTTTTGTGAGTCTATAGTTTTCAAGAATTATAGAGTATTAGTGGCAGCATCATTTTTTTTTTTTTGGTTGCCCTTTCCAATTTTATTATCCCTTAAATGTGGTATTAAATTTTTTCAATCATTTCAAAATTCTATGATATGATAAGTAATTATTCAGTACTTTAGGAGTATAGCAATTCGGTAATTCCTCCTCTCGTATAATAGTAGGTACTCATAATACGTTAAATTCATGATGGGTTGCTCCATTTGTGTGAGATGAAGAAGCACCATTTCTATGTAATTCATAAGCACTTAATAATTTTCCTAGGTTCTCAAAAAAAAAAAAAAAAAAAAATCCTAATATGCATGTAGGCCATTTGCGAAAAGTTTGAATTACGTATTTTCAAAACGTTTATAAACCTGCATAGTTTTTTTTTTTTTTTTTTTTTTTTTCTTGACAAATGAACAATGGGGCCATTCTTTATTGTAAGTTTCCTATTTAGTGATATAAAACATGAAATCAATACATAGAGTGGTAAGGAAAAATTATGTTTTTACCTTCGTACATTGTTTATACAATATAAAACGTTAAAGTAAATATAATTGTGTATACTTTACATAAACCGTGAAAATACAAGTATAATTGTCCTGAGTGAGTAAAATGACAAAAGACCTCAATGAATAATAATGACCACTGGGGGATCCTACTCCTACATAGGGATGGCCCTGGGTAGGGTATGGATCAAGTATACTCATGCTCTATCCGAAGTATTTGCTTATGGATACCCAAATATATATCACTCAGCTTAAAACAAACTAAAATACACATAATATTTCAATTTACCAATGAAATATAATCCAAAATAAAATTCATCAGCATTACCATGTATTAAGTATCAAGTATGACCAAGAAATTGGTGGAGATTTTGGTCACCAAAAAATATATTAGAATATCAAAACATATGCCAACACTCAACCAGTAACTATGGTATATAAAACTATTTGAAAAGCAACAAATATTGAAAACATAAACAACTACCATGAAGGTCCATGGATCAATGATAAAAGTCTTCTAAACTCCATATGACATACTCTCATCATAGAATACTACTATCATCTAAACCTAGATTCTCAATCTCTCCACCGATGACCACAGTTTGGATTGTAGTAGACAAAAAAGAGCGTCATTACCTTCTCCCCTCTAGCAATTGCCTGCATATATTTGTAAAAACAAATGGAACAGGTGAAAAATCACTCATTATTAACTCTAACAGTGCAGGACCTGTCAAAACAAACATAAATAATATTAAAAAGAACAAACACTACTCAAGAAATAGTAAAGGAAGGGAACACCAAGAAAAATAAGAGAGCAGAGAACACCAAGCATCATCCCTAGTCAAACACTAGAAAGAGCTCTAAAAAAAAGCAGTAGAGAAAACAAAGGTAACAACACACTACCCAAGACACTTTCCATTTTCTTGCTTGAATACACAATATAAATTCCACAATATCTAATCCTTGTAAACTTCATGTGCACACACACAGTGATACAATGCAATAAAAACATACACAAAAAATTCACAATACCCAAATATTGTTTCATATTCACATATACAAACACATCAGCCAATTAACAAACCCAGCATACCAGTTGCTTGCACATAGCAAAGTAAAATCAGTCTCAATTAAAGAAGAGAGAACATACCAATAATATTCTTATCCCTTGGAACATCAACTAATAGCACAGGACTTGTCAAAACAAACATAAATAATCATCAATGTCACATAAATTAATCAATTTATTGTAAGCAGGAGATGAGTACCAATGTAGAGGGAAAATAGAAATGGAAAATCGTCCAGAAGTTGATATCCACTCATATAAGGATCTAAGAAATGGAAAGATGCATGGAGTTTTGAATGACAACACTTGCCAAACCTTTGTTTCTATGAATGATAATGAATGTTGTAAGAAGTTTAGACCCCTTAAACCCAAACAGATTAACCTAGATAATTAGCCAAGTGATTAACTTAGGTAAATTAAACAAAACTAGGTTAACACAAATAAATCATATCATGCAAAAGTGCGGAACAATAAAGAACACATGATATGTTGACCTAGGAAACTAAACCGGTAAAACCCTGGGGAGGATTTAACCTAGCTATCCTCAAGGTAAAACGAATTCACTATGAAAGAATTGAAGTTTACACAATAGAGACTTAGACCACTAACATCCTATTGCTATCTGCTTGTAGGAAATTTACTATCACGACCACGTGACAGCTCCAAGACCACAGACTCCTTCTTTCCTTGAATTCTTAACAAAGCACAAGTACACTTGCTTGTATATCTTGAAACTCTTTTATTCTGCAACTGTATGATTACTAATCTCTTGACATGAATCTAGAGTTTGGAAACTCTAAGTGTATGTGAAGATAAACACCTCTAGATCTAACAATTAGATTCACAAACACAGCAATCAAAACTTTAAAAACGTGGCTAGGGTTTTCCCTTATATACTTAGGGCAAAATATAAAACCCTACACGTTAAATGGGCTAGGGCTGAGTTGGAAAATTCTGCAGAAAAACGATCTGCACGACTTTCGATCGATCGATCGAGTCTAATTCTCGATCGATCGAGCCTGACAGATCTGCACAGTGAATTCTGCAGTAACTCGATTCCAAGACTAAAGATTGTTTTTATCATGGTTTGCCAACATTACAAATTGAAGTTCTAATACATTAGTTCCTAATTCCTTAGAACCTAACAAATGTTATTCAATCGTAAATGGATTACGTAGGATTCTACGTAATCCATTTACTAAAGCAATAAGTCAATGGCCAATCTTTTTCTTGGTGTTGTGGTGGGTTCAGAAATAACCGAAGCTCTGTCTACCTTTTTCAAGACACGTGCATGCAATGCACAAGGGCTGTTAAAGAAGAGGTCCATTTATTATGAAAACTAGTTGAGTTTCCACATGATGTGTGGTGCAAGTCATTTTAGTTTTCTCCAATATTTCAATAAGATTTAGTTTAACTGGTTGGCATCTCAATTTCTAATAGAGACATTCAGATTTAGATCCCTCACCCTCAACTATCAATGTGTATATATATATATATATATATATATAAATCAATAACTTTCCTAGTAAACAAAAGGTAATCTTTAGTTATTTTATAGACAAAATAGAACGACACTAAGGTCTCGTTTGGGAGGAGGAATGGAATGGAAAAGAATGAAAAGAATAATTTTAGAATATTCTTTCATTCCCTTTCCATTCCCTCGTTTGGGAGTTTTAATGGAGGGAATGGAAAGCCCATTCCATTGTTAGGGATTTTAAGTGGGAGGAAATGGAATGAGTAGAAGGGAACACTCATTCATCTCTATTCCCTTAAAACCTCAAATTTTCATTCTCCTCGAAATTGGGAGGAATGGGAGGAAATGGAATTAGATTTAATGATTTTTTTTACTAAATCTCCCAAAATACCCTTATATATTCAACCCTTTATTTTAAAATAGGGATCTAATAGTAATATCATCATAAAATGATTTCATTCCATTTCCTCTATGTTGCTCTCAAACAAGATTACTTACATTCCATTCATTTTCATTCCTTTCCATTCCTTTATTTTAAAACATCCAATCAAGGTTACTTAATTCCACTTAATTCCATTCTTTTCCATTCATTTCCCTTACTTAAATACATTCCATTCTTTTCCATTCCCTTATGATCATTCCATTTCTTTCCATTCCTTCATGAACTCCCAAATAGAGCCTTAAGAATAATGTAGTGATTTGATCATAGTATATTTATATTTTTTTTTAAATTGAAAATTGCATGATATATTGGGTCATATAAATAGGCATGTTTCATGCCTAAAAAAAATGCAAATATCTTTCAATTATTTTTTTACATTCTAGATTAATTTTGTGTTAGTAAAGTTATTTATTTATTTTTCCTTTTTGTTGAACATTGTTTCAATAGTTGCAAAGACAACTCATATTTAAGTAAGAATACCATATTTCAAATCAATTGTTCCTCACATAAAAAAAAAAAATCAATTATTTCTTATATAAATCTTAGAAAAATGATATTAAAATTTCATTACGCTTAAAATAATTAATATAACAAAATAAACATATTCATTCTATTAGTTTTCTTTCTAATTACATAAAAAAATAGCACAATGTTAGTTCCACATACATGCATACATACATACATACATACATATATCACATGTCACTAAAAAGAATCAGGAAATTTAAAGTGTTAAGATTAATTTTTAGTGAATTCACAAATGTTTAATTTTTTATTTTTAGTTTTTGTGTCAATTTTTGTCAAAGTAACTAAACATAAGGAATAGTGTCATATTGTAAATCTAATATTATTATTCCAACTAAAAATTATTTCTTAAATAAAGTTTATAAAAATAATCTTATAAATTCATTTAATATAAATAATTAATACACAACTATAGATAATTAGTATATACATTTACTCTATTAGCTGATTCAATGAACTAATAATTTGATATAAATGAAAACTCTTTAAAGTAGAAGCCTAAATAAAAAAACTTCAAGGAATGCGCCGCTTGGCACAACCCTATGCTCTCTAACATGAGGTCTCTACTTTTATATATACTAGCCGATATCCCGCGCAATGCGCGGTGTATTTTGAAATATTTTGTAAAAAAAGAAAATCTTTTAAGCCCTTGCATTCATTAATACAATTATTGTTAGTCATGTTTAATTTACAAAGTTTTAATAGTTGAACTAAATTCAAACCAAGCCCTAGTTCCTAACCATAATCAAATCTTATTAAGCTCAATATTAAAATTCAAAATTCTATTGAGTGTAGTTAGTGCCAATCTGCGAAATTTAGATTTGACAACATTCTTTGTTATTTTTTGTAAGTATCTCAAACTAATATCAACATAACAATTTGCAATATGCTGTCATTTGAAAGTTACAATTACAACAATGGTTAAAAGGTAATTCTAAGAACATTTATATTCAGTTGCCCCTTTAAAGCTTTCAATATGAAATTCCTCAATTTCTTATAGCTAGAAAACATGAAAGAAATTTAAATTCATTAATGTGTTATTGTGTCATTGTCTGAATGGTCCATTTTCTATAGAAGATTGCATAAAGTTCATCTCTTGCATATGTAAACTTAGACCTTTTAATTCACCTTCTTGCACAAAGTACATTAAGAAACACATAATTAACATGAGGTCTACTACATTGATGCTTAGCTACATCCAAATAACACTCAAAATTGATTAAGAATGAAAACATTAATATCCAATATGTTTTATGGAATAAAAAGCATATCATTTATTAACAACAAAGAATGAACATTGACAAAGAGCAAGTTAAATTCAAAAGAGAAAGAAGACTAAATTAAAATGCACACGAAAGATGAAATTTGTGCTATGTTGATATCTAGAAATAATATATAGTTAAACAAAAAATTCCCTATAGGGCCTTTGAGCACTGTAGCACCAATAGGTGGCTACACCAATAGGTGGCTAACGCCTAGCAGTAGTTGAAATGAGATTTTAATAATAGTCATTATTCAGCCCCATATAGTTTCAGTTACGTGAATGGAAGTTGGAAAGTAAGAAATGGACGTATACTAATAGTTATGATAAGATGCTCTAGATTTTAACCTTTGCATATGATGATTATTGTTCTTGAAAAATAAAAATAAACCCATTTGATTACTGAAATTAAAAATAACATCCCAAAGAAAATAACGGGAAAAATAAAATTAACCGAAAGGGACATTCCAATTATGATGATATGTTTGTGGTATTTGCAAAGGTGTGGAGAGAGAGCAATTGGATACGATTGGATTCCTTGCCATTGCCCTTGTCATAGGATTTCATAAACCACTTCTTTTTATTTGTTTGTAATAATTCCAACAAAACACCCAACACGTCAAAATTGCAAACTCTAATATTGAATTGATAACAACACAATTAAAACCTAACCCTCTGTTGCAAACTCTAATATTAGATTGATAACAAAAACAAAAATTAATTTATTTTATATTAGTTAAAGCACAGTATTTGTGTTTCCTCTTACTTAGCCAAGAACACAATCACGATCTAGAATAAATTTTCAAAAGGAGAAAAAGAATAAAATTTCAAACCCTTACTCACCATGTTTGAACTTTACAGATTCCAGAATACAAAACCACGATTTTGCCACATGATTTACTCATTTCAAGCACAATCTGTCCAACAATACATCAAGAATTTGAGTTATAAAAATGTGATTGCTCAAAAATGTGTAGCTAAAGATTTTAGAAAGAAGAAGAAAAAAAAAGAGAAACATTAAAAGAAAAGAAGTGATTGTAAAAGGAGACTCATGGCTAGAAGGAAGTGTACTAATTAATATATAACTCAGATAATTGAAAGAGGTGGGTAACTGAAGGGTTAGATGTAGAAGAGAGATACAACGTAGATAATTGCAAGAGGCGAGCAACTGAAGGGTTAGACGTAGAAGAGCTAAATTAATGGTATTTTTTTTTCTTTCTTTATTAAACAATTAATGGTATACTTGAAAGTTTAAAAGTTATTTTAGTCAATTGAGACTTGAGAGAGAGGGGTGATGACAGGAGTAATAAGTAATAGATGAGGTGTAACTTGAACAAAAAAAATAAATAAAAAATTTGGATGGCTATCAAAGAAAGCACCACATGGCAGAACCTCATGCTTTCCCGCATAAGGTCTTTGCTTTTATATATATATTGATTAGCTGCGAATCCGCATATTGTACGTGATAATTATTTTTATGGTGGTTTTATTAAATTTTTTTACAATTTACTAATCTAATAATGAGTAATGTATTTTGTAATTATATTTTTATTTATTATAGAAACAATCATAAATGTAATATAGGAATAATCCAAAACACCAAAAAAACGTAAACTAAAAAAAATTAATAAAACTTAATAATGATTAATTGAACCAATATTAGGATAAAATTTTATTTTTGATAATCTATTAAGGTTATTTTCTTTATAGAAATTATAATTTCAGCCACCCAAAAAATATTATCAATTAAACAATTATTAGCAAAATCTAAGAATTAAATTTCTATACATGCATTGTTATAAAAAAATAATAATTAAAATAAAATTGCAAAAGTTAAAATTTGTTACCTATCCGATTATTTTCGTTTGGCTAACCTTTACCTTTTTTTAAATGAATGGCATTATAGAGTACCTCTGATACAACTATTAAGAGTACTTTGTCCACCACAAAGGATTAGAAAATAAATAAAAAAAATTAGTAAAGTCTCATAGTTTAACATTTAAATTGAGCATCATAAAAAATCATGATATGTAATAGAATAAATATCAAATTATCCAAATCATGTTATGTAATAGAATAATATTATATTTTTATATGCTATATTTAATTCTTTAGAATGCAATAAGATAACATTTAACAATCAAAGAGGAAAAAAAAAATTTTTTAAAAACAAAACTAAATTGCATTAGCCCAAAATAGAGTTCTAAAGAATATAAAAAATTATTAACAAAATAAAAAAATCCACAAAAAATTTAGAGAGAGGGAGAGAACCATTTTTTTTTTTTTTTTTGGTGAGGGAAAACTATGCATAGAATAGAAGAGATAGTGACAAATTTATAGTAAGAGGGTGTAAATAAGAAGAGACAAAAATAAAGGAAGATGAAGGGAAAGATGAAGAATGATATTAATGTAGAGAGTAGTGGAGAGATGAAAAGGTAAGGGAGGGAGAAAGGTTGAAGAAGTAATGGGGAGATGAAATGGTAAGGGAAAGAGAAAGATTGGAGAAGTATAAATATTAAAAAAAATAAGTGTTAAAAACAATTATAAAAAAATTGGAAAGAAAAAAAAAAATCCTAAAGCTTGAAAAGCTTCAATGTTTTTTTTTTTTTTTTTTTTTTTTTTTTTTTTTTTTTTTTTTTTTTGCCTTTCCTTTAAGCTGAAAAGGCTCACACAAAATCCTAAAGCTGAATGAAAAAGATTTTGGGTTGGGCTTGATAGTGGAACTAAATAAATAAGAGATTGGCTGGATTAATTATACAGATTTATTGTAGGGTGATAGTGGAAGTAAATAAATAAATAGTGGACTGGATTTATTATAGGGTGATAGTGGAAGTAAATAAATAAGTATTGGGCTGGATTTATTATAGGGTGATAGTTGAAGTAAATAAATAAATAGTGGGCTACATTTATAAAGCTGAAAATTGTAAAAACCATTTTAAAATTGTAGGACAAATTATATTTTAAAAAAATAACGTGGCAGCTACTGTGGCGCAATGTGAGAGCAGCAGTATTAAACGCTACGCTTCAGCTTTTAGTAATACTAGTCACTAATCCGTGCTATGCACGAGAAAGTTTGGAAATTTTATTTTAATATATTATACATATATGTTTTCTTTATTAAGTACTAATAAATAAATAAAATGTCAATTAATTTCATATTAACATGATATAATATTATATATGTTATCTCTAGAGTATATATGAACAAATAAATCAAGGTTAATAGTAACTTAAGGGTTATTTCACAGGTGCATATAACAATTTCCACATTAAAATTGCAATAATATAACAACAAAAACTCACATACAAATAAATACGAAAATAATTTGCTTATGCTTGTATGCTTTCACTTCTCATGGATGAAAATCTTCATTACTATATATAGTCGTATCTCTATATTGCAGTACATTCTATAGAGAGATTGTATTTTTGTATTATGTAGTCTCATTTTTCACCTCAAGGCAAAGTTAAACATAGCCCCAAAGAGCAACAAAAAATTGTTTTCAGGCTCTTAGCAGTGTTCTTTCTTTTCCATGGTACCTTAGATACTCCAAAAAGTGCAGCTTATATACCTTGAAGAAGGAAATAACTTATTAACTTTTTTGACAATAACAAACAATAACAAAGACCTCCCCATGACAATGTCCACTTAACAAAATAATAACTATATTCTTTAGTTTCACTAATCCGTAGTTGAAGAAAAGTAAGGTTTTAATATTGGAGAAATACATTTTCCACCTATTTCTTCCTTCACCCTTCTAACAAAATCCTCCATCTTGTAATTGATGCAAACATTAGCTCCACGATCCTTGCAAACAGCTAATTTTTCATCATTCCTTGCCAAACACAATCTAAAATATATTATACATAGAAACTAAACTTATGCATGCACTAGAAGAAAAGTGAAATTGGACTGTCAGCAACAATACTGAATTGCAAATGTACCAATACTCCCATGAAAATGAAGTTTTAATATTCATCAATATGCATTGGAGGTACCATATATCATACATAGTGTTAATACTATCATCAATCGCATATATTGTCTAACTTCCCTTTTCACAAATATTTCAAATTTTGTGGGGGAAAAATTAAAAGAGAAAATGTGTTTAAAAAAAAAAAAAATTATTTAGAAAGAGCTACAACGGCAACCTTCTCAGTTGGACCATTTTAGCCTTTATTTTATGGTTGTAGTCAATGAAATCAACGCTAAGAAAGCAAGAATTTTAGTTCAAGCATATATCTTTTTCATAGCTATGTTGGTTTTTTTTTTTTTTTTTGACAAAACCTGTAAAACTGAATGGCATATATTTCAGGATAAACAAAGAACTTATTGAACAATTGAGCATCCCTACTCCTAAATCGAAGGAGCTCTATTTCCCTACTCAGTACTCACAATCATATTTCACCCAATTCATGGCTTGCTTATGGAAACAACATTGGTCATATTGGCGCAACCCACTATACACTGCTGTAATACTTATCTTCACAACTGCCATAACCCTGATGTTCGGGATGATGTTTTGGAACCTTGGCTCAAAAATGTAAGTTACAACTGCGGAACAAAGAACGATATAATTGTGCAAATTCCTTCAATTTCTTCGAGAATTTGAATTAACTTTCGACATCAATAAATACAGGAAATAGCAACAAGATTTGTTTAATGCAATGGGTTCCATGTATGCTGATGTTCTCTTTATTGGTGTTAGAAACTCTAATTCAGTGCAGCCAGTGGTGGCTGTTGAACGAACAGTCTTCTATAGAGAAAGAGCAGCTGGGATGTATTCAGCATTGCCCTATGCATTTGCTCAGGTAATAACTATTTGTTGGGCTTTTTTTCCCTTATTTATTCTCTTAAATACGTTAAGAAAGACTTAACATTTTGATATGATCAGTAGATTTGTATGTTTAAAATTGTTTTTAACATGATACTTTACTTCTGTTTAATTATGCAATTTTCATCTTATATTGCAGGTTCTTATTGAAGTTCCGTATGTTTTTGTACAGGCTATGGTCTATGTTATTGTTGTATATGTATTGATTGGATTTGAATGGACTGCTGCTAAATTCTTCTGGTATCTATTCTTCATGTATTTCTCACTATTGTACTTCACCTTCAATGGCATGATGACTGTCGCCGTGACCCCAAACCACTACATTTCTTCCATTATTTCCGCTGCATTTTATTCAATATGGAATCTCTTTTCTGGATTCATAGTCCCATGACCTGTAAGTTTTTCCACCTTATTTCAGTTGTATTCCTATTTTTTATTCCTCCTCTCTCCTTTACAGATGTCAGATATTACATATTACTAATCTTTTTTCCTTGTTCTTTTATTTTCGTACCTTGTCAACAATAGAGGATCCCTATTTGGTAGAGATGGTACTCATGGGCATGTCCACCAGCTTGGACCTTGTATGGGTTGGTTGCATCACAGTTTGGAGATAAGGACATGCTTGATACTGGAGAAACAGTGGAAGATTTTGTAAGAGACTATTTCGGTTTCAATCATGATTTCCTGGGGGTGGTTGCAGTTGTCATTGTTGGGTTTGGAACACTACATATTTCATTTAATTGATACAAGTTACAAGGGAGCACATATTTATATTAGAATTTACATAGTTTGAATATATGTTTACCATTATTTCATGCATATTTTGAATTTGAATTCCATTGCAAATAACCCTGATTTATTTATTTATTTACTCTATGCAACCATTTCCTTGATTTCCTCTTCAATTTTTGGAAAGGGTTAAGTTAGTAGAAATGATCAAGTTGTGCTCCACAAAATTCCTAACCAAAGCATAATCCTATCTGCCAAAAAAAAAAAAAAAAAAAAGATTTTTTGAGATGAAATGATCCTTTATTTTCTAAGCACTCATCAAACTTTCCGACATTCCCCTCAAGATGGGCATCCGATAAAATTGGTGAAAAGTCTGTTTTTATTGGTTTTATTCAGTTACAAATTTGTATGTATTTTGTTTAATAATTTTAATGTATCTTTTCGGGACTTAATTGTATTTGGGGTAGAATGTACTTGAGCGTCATTCAAAATCATCTCGCAACCTCAGGCGATTTGTTCTCTCCACAAGTGGAAAAAAGCCAGTATCAGAGTGCTGACTAGGCAAGTTGCGACCATCTTGCAACCAGCCAAGTTGCGACAAGGTCGCGAGTTGCACAATCAGTGTTCTTTGTTCTCTGAACTTTTTCTGTCTGCAGTGCTACTGCCAGCACACATATTCTAAGCTGGTGTGCATGGCTGGGACTTCTGATAAGAATAATACCTATTCCCACACATCATTCTAGTCATCTTTAAAGACACCTTTTTGTAAGAAAATAGAGAGCTTTAGGTTTTGAGCCAAAAACACTCTTCATCTCTTTTCCATCTCTTTCATTTATCGATTGAGATTTGTATTCCCTTCATCTCACACCAATACACGGAACCTTGTAAGTTGTGAGTGACGCTTTGAAAACTTTGGAAGCCATATTCAAAATCCATTATTTTTGGTGGTTTTCCATTGGTGCTTTAATGGAAAATGAAGTGACACAAGTAACTTTCAAGTTTGGAAAATGAAGAGACTTGCATAAAACTCTAGATCATGTTAAATTATGGCCCTAATATATGAAGTTTTTGTTTGAATTTGACTTGCGACTTGCAAGAAATGAAAAATCAAGGTGTTCATGAAAATAGATTGGAGCTGCTAAAGGGTGAGTGGTGCTTTTAGGCCATGTGTTCTTACAGCTCTAACGGGTGTTGGTAAAACCACTTTGATGGATGTGCAAGCTGGTTGGAAAATAGGTGGATATATTGGGGGAAATATAATAATTTCAGGGAACCCATAGAAGCAAGAAACAGTTGCTCGGATTTCTGATTATTGTGAACAAATTGACGACCACTCCTCCTTATGTTATGGTTTATGAATCATTTCTATACTCAACTTGGCTTAGGTTGCACCCTTAAGTTAACTTTTGAACCTAACATCTATAAAACATGCAAAATGTCAGGTATACAAGTATGAACGGAAGTCTTACATGGAAGAAAAAATATGAACTTGAAGAATTAATATAACATAATTGGCTCTAAATCTAAATGCTTAATCATTTGAATTACATTGTGTATGTATATTATATAAACATCTAGATTGGAGTATCCCCAAGATATTATCTTCCCTACAAGTGATATACAACAATGTGAGAATATTATCAATATCCTTATAGTAGTTAGAGTGAGGGTGTGGTGCATGCACATCAGGGGCGGCTTGATGCATTTGGGGGCCTAAGGCAAAAATTAGTTATCTTGTTTCATATATAAAATTACTATTAATAAACATGAACCACGTAGAATTTTTTTTTTTAAAGTTTATAAAAAAAATTTGACAAAACTTTTTACATTTGTTGATGTGACAGATTAGTAGTAGTGAGTAAAATAGTGATGTCAGTGGTGAATCTAGTTGAAAACTAGTAAAAGTTAGCTAACTTGACTATTGTGAAAAATGTTGTGAATTTTTTTGTGAATTGCTTTCTTTCTTTTCTTTTTTTCTTTTAGAAGTGCTACATTTAGAATATTTTTGCTGTCAATAATAACCTTTAACAATTTGTTATTAAGATTTTTTGGAAAAATGTTGTGGACATAACATTTCTTTTTCTTTTTCATTTGTTTTTCATTTGATAAGAAAATATTATTTTATTTATTATTTAATATTTTTGCTTAATTAATACTATGGGTTAAAATTTAGGGGCCTTTTTTGCACTTGGGGCCTTAGGCGGCCGCATCAATGGCTTATACCATTGAGCCGGCCCTGATGCACATGGACGCATGGATAAGTATGCATGTTACACAAACAAGCCCACAAAGCACACAAATGAGCTTAAACAAAAAGGCACAAAAAAGTATTCCCTAGCTCATTCCAATTGGGGGGAATAGGTTTAATAATTCTTTTATTCATGCTCAATCAAATTTGACAAAATCATCAAAGATTCGACATTTTCGAATTTACTAACTATAGGCTCCTATAAATAGCGTGTGAAGGTCCATGAATGATGCATGATTAAGGAAAAAAAACACACATTAAGAAAAAGTAGTAAAGAACTTGAGATATTAATATAATTGTAGGAGGCAAAATTTTAAGCCAATCATAAAATGCCACATCAAAATTTAGTGACAAAATTTAAATTAATTTGTTATTAAATTAACTAAATCAAATGATGACATGTGTCATCCAAATGGATATTACGTTGGCATATTGAAATTTGCCACATGTCATTTGGCCCACAAAATAAAGATAAATTTCCTATTCAAAATTTATGGATAATTATCTTTATTAAAATAAATTAATTGAATAGAGATAATTATTTATCCTTGTTGATTATTATCTTTATCAACATGTGATATTTATCAAAATAGATAAATAAGAATAATTATCTCAAAGCAAAATTTAGGCCAATCAAGAGCCTACTACATATTTTCAAGCATATCAATTCAAAGGGGAGCTTATCCTCTGAAACCACTATAAATAGAGGACATTCCCTCTCATTTTGGGGATTTTTCCAAGACGTCGAAGCTCTGGAGAAAATCTGCCTCAAGAACATACGAAGAACATTCAAATAAGTTCTTTGAAATTTTATTGGAATTAAGCTACAAAAAGCCTCCATAAACTTCGACAAACCCCAAATCTTTGAAGCTCGACGGATGAAGCCTCTAAAGCCCCGAAGAACTTCAACCTAAAAACCTTCACATTCAAAGACTTGAAGAACAATAAATCTCTAATAAGCTTGAAGCTAGAGATTTGTTGTGGAGACCATTCGATCCATCTTCTAGCCAAATTCAAGAAGATTTCTTGTTTGAGTCAAGTTCAACGAAGATAGAATCAGAGGGTATTCTTTTGTAAAAGAATTGAAATAGAGATTGTACTCATTATTCATCAATACAAATTTATATTTGCAAACCATATTTATTTTCAGTTGTTTGATTTGATTTTCTACAATTGAGAAAAAATTTTTTGTTTACAAATTTTTGGCTCGCCCGGTGGGACCATCTCTACCTCTTATCTCTTCTTCATCAACTTGTCACATCCTTTAAAGCCATATGGCTTCAAAGAAGACTCAAATTGACAACCCTCTTTTTGGAACAAGTGAAGTTGATCCTACACTTGATTCAAACTCTGATATTCCCTATACTGGACCCATGACAAAGGGAAGGATAAAAGCCCTTGCAGAAGTCTATGATCAAACGACACCCATACCCCAATCCTCATCTGTTTTCAACACTTCTAAAACCAAGGAGTCACAAACAGCCTCATCTACTCAGGGGGCATACAAAGATGTAGCTAGCTTCGTCAAAGAAGTGTTGTCTCAACCAGCTTTGTCACTGGAGCCTGCACAAGAAGCTCCAATTGTTGAAGAAAAGGATGAATCACTTGATGGCTCTGAATTTTCTTTTTTAGAAAATATCCCTACTTCTAAACTTAGGGAATCCCCTCACTCTGTTAGTTCATCTGCCATGCCAGTCATGATAACTAACACAACATCTTTGGAGGAGCAAGTCTCAACTATAGCCCAGACTTTAGAAGAGCTAATGAAGTCCATGAAAAAGAGGGAAGCATTGAGAGATGCACAAATAACTCTCCTAATGGATAAGATGGGGAATACATCTGGACTAAATCATGAAGATGAAAGCTCTAGGACGAAACGAACCCATAATGACAAACCTGAAAATTTAACAAAGGATTTCAATTTCTCTACAGAGGGGTCTATCACAGTGTATGGATAGGTCGGACGCTAAACAAGAGGCACAGAAAGAGCATCAAATACTATCTTCTTAGTTATTTGAAACTCTTCACCTCGAATCCAAGAAGTCAAGAAGTGACCATCAGATGAAGTAGAGTGAATAGAGAGATTCAAATAGGATTCTCTAATCATGGTTACAGCAGGAGACACTAGACCAAAACAAAGAGGTGACCAACTCCTAGACTCTACATTTTGTTTGACAAATGGGTCTAACTCATCTAGGTTAATCTGCCTTTCACTCCAGATACACTTATACTTAACCAAACTTTCAAACTTTTGAGCATTTGGAAGAGTATGAAACCTAATATGATTAAATTCCTCATCAGAGGTATAAGTGGACCCTACTACTCTTTTGGCTTTAGTTTTGTCATTGGTTTTAGCTTTGTTAGGGGTCATTTCTAAGATCTAAAGAGGGAGGAAAGAGAACAGAAACACAAAAACAAGAGCAGACTGCATTAGAGAGATAAACATGATATATATATATATATATATATGTGCAATCTTCAAAATCTATTTGATGCATGATCCATTGACTCAAAAGATGCATGATCTAAGGCATTGAGGTGTTCAAATTTTCAAATTTCTAAAAAATTGACTTAGAAAATCAAGTTTTATGAAACATCCTCAAAACATAAATCCTAATTTTTCAAAAACACTCAAATTGAGAAATTGATTATCACAACAAGTGTAAAACATGTTACAATCAAACAATTAATTAATAACAACAATCAATTTTACTCATTATAGCCAATTTTACAAAATCCCCCAATTTCCTCAAGAACACATGAACCCTAATTTCAAAATTTTTCAAGAACCATGAAAATTTTCAAATTGAAGTAGAGAAATCATGTTAATAGCATGCATACACAAAAACCCATTGATCATTTTAAAGCAAAACACTTAAAAACATCAAAAACCCTAAATTTTCTTAAGTCTGAAAATTTCTGAAATTTGAATGATTTATGCATGAAATGTATGTAATTTGATCAAAAAGAAAGGGTAAAAGAGTCATACCTAATTTTTAGGTTCTAAATATTTAGAAAGAAATGTTTGGGTTCTAATTTTATATAAGTTGGCAACCCAAGAACTAAAACATGTCTAGTTTAAGATTTTTAAGTCTTAGAACAATGTTAGACAGTGCTCATGTTGGTTTAAGTAAAGATTCAAGAACAGCCAAGTTACAAAAAGAAGAATTCAGAATCTGCAAGGCTCGACCGATTGAAAGACAAACTCGACCGATCGAGATCAAATTCTACAAAATTTAAATCAGGCCCAAAGCTCGTGAAAATGTTTAGGGTTTGTGTCCAACACTACTAGGTATAAAAGAAAAACCCTAAATACGTTTCAAAACTTCTTGGAAGTCTTGTAAGTTACTCCTGTGAGATTTGTGAGGTTTTGTAACCTTTTATCTCAACAAGCATCTACCAGAAAGAAAATCTATATACAAGAACCGATGGAGATACGTTGCTGCTATAAGATCAAAAACTGCTGATGATCTAAACCTTTGAGTAGGATCTCAAAATCACAAATGTGGGTATTTGTTTACGACAAATTCAGATTGAAGAGTCTGTGGATTCGGAGCTGTGTGTGATCACGTGAGTAAGTACTACAATAGGTAACTTTAGATTTAGGGAAAAATCTATTATAAAACTTAAATTTTATTTTACTGAATTTGTTGCCTTGAGGATAGTTTAGGTTAAATCCTTTCCAAGTTTTTTACCTTGAAACTAGATGGTTTCATTGGTTTTCCCAGGTCAACATATTGCTTGCCTTCTTTACTTTTCCACATTAAGTGATATGATTGTTTACATCCAACCTAGATCTGTTTAAATGAACTAAGTAATAACTTGGTATTTAATTAGATTAAACAATCTAAGTGTACAGGGGTTTAAATGAACTAACAAGTGGTTTCAGAGCGGGTTAGCTCTTGATTAGGTAATTTTACCTAGAGTTGATCCTAACCCTTGCTGTCATGAAATGTGGTCACTCTCTAGTGATCCCTCTCCACTTCGATGGGAATAACTATGCCTACTAGAAGGTGAGGATGAAAGCCTTCCTGAAATCTCTAGATGAGAGAGTTTGGATGTCTGTGGAAACTAGTTGGGAAAGACTTGCTACTCTTGTTGCTCAATGGACTGATGCTTAGAAAGAAGAAGCAATCTTTAACAGTAAGGTTATGACTGCGGTGTTCAATGCTGTTTCAATAGAATAATTTAAAAGGATTTCTAACGTAAAGATAGCACATACTACTTGGAATATCCTAACAAATGTGCATGAAGGTACAAAAGTTGTAAAAATTAATAAATTGCAACAGTTAGCTTTTAGGTTTGAGAGTATTAGAATGACAGATGATGAGCCTTTTGATGAGTTTTGTTCCAAACTAAATGACATAGTAAACTCTACTTTTAATTTCAGTGAAGTTTATGAGGAATCTAAGATTGTTAGGAAAATCTTAAGATCCTTGACTGATGACTTTAGTCCCAAAGTCATTGCCAAAATTGAGAACAAGGATGTGGACACTATCCCTGTTGATGAACTTGAAGGATCCCTTCAATCTTATGAGTCTGACATACCCAAGACTAACAAGTCCAAATATATGGCCTTGAAATCTATAGACAATGTAGATGAAGGTGTGTTTGATGATGAGATCACATCTACAGAAATTGCTTACCTTGCCAATCATTTTCAAAATTTTTTGAAAAACAATAATAGAAGGGCAAGAAATCAAAATGTTGCTGGCCCTAAGAATGTGAAGAAGAATGAACAAACTAAAATTACATTTTTAGAAAAATCCAAAGATAAGGTTGTTCAATCTTCTAACAATTCTTTAGGCCAACATTGTTTTGGTTGTCAAGGGTATGGACATGTAAGGTCTAAATGTTCTGTACATTTTTAGACCCCTTAAAACACAACCAGTTAACCTAGTTATTTAGCCAAGTGATTAACTTGGGTAAATTATGCAAATCTAGGTTAACACAGATAAATTATATCATTGACACAGTGCGGAAAATAAAAAACACAACGATATGATAACCCAGGAAATCCAAACTGATAAAAAACCTCGGGAGGATTTAACCTAGCTATCCTCAAGGTAAAACAAATCTACTATGAAAGAAGTGAAGTTTACACAATAGCGACTTAGACCACTAACATCCTATTGCTACATCGAGTAGGAAACTTACTACTACGACCACGTGACAGCTCCGAGTCCACGGACTTCTTCTTTCTTGGATTCACAGCAAGCACAAGTACACCCACTTGTGTATCTTTAAGCTCTTTATGCAGCAACCGAATTGATCATCAAGCTCTTGACATAATTTTGATTCTTGATAACCCTAAACATATGTGAAGGCAATCACCTCGAGATCTCATAAAAGATTCACATACACAGCATAAACCACAACTGCAACAACCACAATACGTGGCTAGGGTTTTTCCTTTTATACTTAAGGCAAAACATAAAACCCTACACGTCAAATGGGCTTGGACTGAGTTCGAAGATTCTACAGAAAAATAATCTGCATGAGCTTCGATCAATCGAGTTTAATTTTCAATCGATCGAGCTAGGTAGATTTACACAATAAATCTTGTAGTTTACTCGATTCCAACTTTACACATTAAACATACTTTGAGCAAGTCTAAAACAAGACTAAACGTTTTGATCATGGTTTGCCAACATTACAAAATGAAGTTCTAATACATTTAAACCTAAAGTCTTAGAACCCAATATGAAGTTCTAAAGGCTCTCAGCCTCTATGCCAATACTGGAGTTGATTAACAATCCCATGTGTCTAGAAACTTCAACTTCAGGTCTACATCTAAGAAAGTGTGGATGCAAAAGAGTCGGCATGAATGAGTCTGTTTGACTTGGTCCTCATGCTTAATCTTTTGATTCTTTGGACAAATTGTTTTGCTTAGGATTTATTTTCTGCATTTCATTCATGCATTTCATTCTAGGGTTGATTAGGTTGTTTTTTAAAATTAAAAAAAGAAAAAGAAAAATAGAAAATTCAAAAAAAAATTACTACACACCACTAAGTGTGTAATTAAGGTTGGCCAATGAAATTTACATTTCATGATTGTGTACCTTGGTTAGCTTTGATGAGCTACTTTTTGCACCTTGCTAGTTTATTCTATTGAGTGCTTAATTGTGTGAGTTGTTTATAATCTTTGAACAAACAATCTTGATTTTTTTTGTCACATATTTTGATTGTTAGGACTAGAAAATCTTAAGAGAAAGGCATAAATAACCATCTCACCACTGTTACTCGCCAATTATGGACACCTATGTGCAAATCATAAAAGTCGTGCTCGATAAGGTGTTGCACTTGCACAACAAGATAAAACGAGGCATTAATTTAAAAAAAAAAAAAGTAAAAAGGGCATTTTATTTTCTATCTCCTATATGCCCATGCATGATATCTTTGATTGTGCTCAAAAGAAAAAGAAAAAAGAAAAAGTCAACAGAAAAAGAAGAGGCAAAAAGAAGAGGAAAAAATCAAGCGTGCTTTCTAGGAGATGCGAGAGTTATATGATATAACTCTTTAGGTGATAGTCACTTTCAAACCAATGTGATTGATGATATAGAAAATTTGTTTGATTACTATCTACATATCACCTTTTCTGTACTTTGTACACTTACTAGTTGCACACACTACACACAAATCAATGCCAAATTCTTTATATATGATTGTGTGTTAACTAATTTGGCCATCTTTGATTATTCATAAAGTGATTTTTAATACATTTTCTTTGGTTTGAGTTGATTTTGAAGAAAAGTGTTTTAGAAGTTTTTAAATCAAGTGATTTTTACTTCTATTTTGTGAAAAGCTTGAAAATTTGAGAGCAAAATGTTTTTGAAATCTTTTGGAAGTGATCGTGTGCATTACATATCATAAAAACTGGTTTTCAATTGATTTTCTGGAAAATTTCCAAGATTTTCAAAATTTCAAAAATTTTCACTGGCCCGATTGATCGAAGCTGATCCTCGACCGATCAAAAATATCCAGTTTTTAGGCCAAAAGTCTCTCTCTCTCGATTCTTGTTCGATTGCTTCTCGATTGATCTGAAATTTTAAAACTGTCCCTTTAATCACTACTCGATTCATCTCGACCAATCGAAATTTGAAAATTTTGAATTCTTAAGGGTTTGACAGATCATTTTTGTCCTTTTCTCATTTTTTCTTCGAGTCCTCTCGATCCTTTCTTAGAACACTTTTTTTTTTTGTCTTTTCTAGTTAAAAGCTTCAAGAGTTTTTATCTACAACATTTGGTATGACTCTTTTACCCTTCCCTTTTTATCAAATCACATTCTTTCATGCATAATCATTCATTTTTATCAAAATTTTCAAACTTAAAAATTTTGGGGATTTTGATGATTTTGGGTGTTTTGAGTTAATTTTTTCAATGGGGGTTTTGTCTATGCATGATATATACATGATTCCTCTACTTTAATTTGAAAATTTTCATGTATTGTTGAAAATTTTGAAATTAGGGTTCATCTATTCTTGAGATTTTGGGGATTTTGTACAATTGGGTAAAATTGACTATTATTATTGATTAATTGTTTGATTATAACAAGTTTTACACTTTTTGTGATAATCAATTTCTCAATTTGTGTGTTTTTTGAAAAGTTAGGATTTATGTTCTTCATAAATTGGAGATTTTTCATAAAACTTTATTTTCTGGGTCAATTTTTCAAAATTGTGAGAATTTGAACACCTCAATGCTTTAGTTCATGCATAATTTGTGTCAATGCATCATGCATCATATATATTTTAAAGATTGCATATATGTATATATATATATATATATCCTGTTTATCTCTCTAATGCAGTCTGCCCTTGGATTTTTGTTTTTATTTTGATTCATCTCTCTTTAGATCCTTAGAAATGGCCCCTAAGAAAGCTAAAACAATTGTCAAAACCAAAGCCAAAAGAGTTGTAGGGTCCATTTCTAACTTTGATGAGGAATTTGATCAAATTAGGTTTCATACTCTTCCAAATGTTCAAAAGTTTGAGACATTAGTTATGTATAGGTCTCTTTGGAGTGAAAGGAAAATTAACGTAGATGAGTTAGACCAGTTTGTTAAACAAAATCTAGAGTCTAGGAGTTGGTTGCCTCTTTGTACTGGTCTACTGGTCTAATATCTCATAGCACTTATAGGAGCTACTTTCCTCAAACATCGTAGTGCAAAGAAAAAGCCTGTTGAACTGAGTATAGGTACAACAAAGAGACCTAGAGTAGAGTCTACCACTAAGGATGTGCTTGTTGATTCTACAACTGTTGTTGCTGATGATGGTGATGGGGATGATGCTGATGTAGATGCTGCTACTGTTGCTGGTCCTTTTATATCCTCTCATTCTCTCCACTCCATGCTTTAGAGAGTGTTAGGGTACATTTTTTTTACCTAATATTATTTAAATAACACCTATTTATTTTTCAAACGTCACAAACAAATTATTGGGCATACCTATATATTTTTTACTATTACTATGCTAGCCCACAACCATTCTTCTTTCCATCACAAAATTGGGCTACAAATGTAAAACACTATAAGACCCAATATTTTTGTAAAGCCTAAATTATTTATTGAGAAAGCTAAAATCTCATTCCTTCTAGCAATATTTGAAAAAAGCCCATGATTCAAATACATGGCAAAACAATTTTATGAATGGAATTCAAGTCCATAATTAAAGCCCATATTTCAAATTCATAGCAATACTATTTTATCAATGGGATTCAACCCCATGATCAAAGTCCATGATTCAAACCCATGGCAAATTATTTATCAGAAGCCCAATTTCCATTGGCAACATCAAAAGCCCAGTTCTTGCTAGCAATATCAAAAAGCTCAGTTCTCGTTGGCAACATCAAAAAGCCCAATTCTCACTGAAAATATCAAAAAGCCTAATTTTCATAGGCAACAGCAAAAGCCTAGTTCTCACTAGCAACATCAAAAAGCCCAGTTTTCATTGGCAAGATCAAAAAGCCCAATTTTCATAGGCAACAGCAAAAGCCCAGTTCTCGCTAGCAACGTCAAAAAGCCCAATTCTCGTTAGCAATATCAAAAAGCCCAGTTCTTACTAGCAATATCGAAAGCCCAATTTACGTTGACACTATTTTATCAAAATCCCAATATAATTAACGCTTGGCAAAAATATTATGTTGTAATTATTTCATTTAAAAGATGAACGATTTTTCTTAAACATTAATATGACAGTCATCTCAAAAAACTAGGGCAATCATTTTATAAAAGTTCATGGAAAGTTATAATCAAAAGCTTATAGAAAGTTATCTTGAAGATTATGATATTCATCTCATAACATATTTTACATCACAATACCCATAATATTTATCTTCAAAGCTCATGGTAACTATTCTATCCCACAAGCTCACCATTTAAATTATGATGTGATTATTAGAAAACATTACTTATGATATGGAGTTCATCATTTTCAAAAATAGTAAATGTTGTTTGCAAAGGAATTTTGAAACTTATCCTATTATTTCAAATATTAAAACTCATTTCCCAAAGAACCATTACAAATATCTATGAAAACCAAAAATATTTACTAATAATAAAAGTCCATGAGGGATGAAACCTATGGCAACATGTGTTGTTGGTGTCCATTTTGTAAGTTGAACACAGCCAAGCCCAAAGGGACTCGTCCATATGAGCAAGCCCAATCTAAAAAACTCCATCAAGAGGTAGAGGACTGAAAATAGACAACCAGCCCTTGTTTATCCTTGACCAAGGTACAGCTGGAGGCCTCTACAAGAGAACCAAGTCTTTGAGGATGAACTGGGGGCTGTCCCATTAACTTTCCATCACCTTCTACTTGACGTGAACAGTGCCCAATGGTTGTGATATCAGCTAAAGTCTAATGGGTGATGGAACTTCATCGTTTTCCTTAAGACCATATCTCTAGCGGAAGGGGAGCTGAAACCAAGTTATCCAAATCTCAACAAATCAATGCTATAAATGTCAAAAATGTTCAAAACATGGTTTATGTGCCAAGCCCATGAATCCTAAAAGGGAAAAGTTAGGAACATATGGTTTGGAGGGCATAAAGGGATCTCTAGCAGAACCCTTTGAAGTGTGCTTAAACTTTGACACCTAGCTTGGGGTGTTGAATCCTACTTCTTGGAGTCCAAATCTCAGTTGCAGTACTAGGATTCCTCTTTGATACTTGCCTTAATCCTATTGGTTAAACTCAGCTTCAGAAAATCTTGACATTTAATGCAAAACACCCCAAAAACCCACCATGTGTCATATTACCCAAAGAAGCAAAGCGGCCTAAAAGCAAATCTCCCACTTCTGGCCAAATCCTAGGATAATTAAGCCTGATACTCTGCACCCCTGATCGGTCCTACGTTTTTGGACTTTTGTTAATTAATGCTTCCCTAAACTCCACTATAAAAGCATAAGCACACCAGCCCACAAACTCCTTCTGAAACTTCTGATTTGCTTGTGTTTTAGCTCTCCTTAAGCTCACAACTCATTCCCCTCAGTCCACACTCACTTAGCCTCAGACATTCCCTTTCCTTTTCTACATATTCACAGCCTATAAATGCTTCGTAATCAACCACAAACAACCCTTTACTTACTAAAGCCTTAAACTCAGCATTAACTCCATCACCCCACCACAAGCCTAAATACCCACTCACTCAAAAATAGCCCACACTACCCAACTCATGCCTTATATATATATATATATATATATATATATATTCCCCAAAATCTTAGTTTAACACTTGCTGCACTGAGCTGGAATCTCTTTCTCCCTTCACACCATGCCAATTAACCCCTTTCTTCTTCCTATGGAACCTTTAATTTTTACTTTTTGTTTTACTATTGAAGGATATAATGTATTTGTAACAATGTAATTCTTCCCTCATATTGATATAAGGATGGCTAAAAGTACAATAAATTCCCCTGATTAGGACACACAAGGACCTCCAGAAGTGAATACCTTCTTAAATCTATTTAATAATTGAACTGTTGGACTCTAAGTGTAATTTTACCCTACCGCTGAGAATTTATATTTTTGTATTATCAAAATAGGACCACTAACGTACTAATTAACTATTCTAAAGTATTTTTATTGGGCTTTTGTTGCTGTTTTGTCAAGGTTGCTTGGATAGGCTTATCACCACTCCGAAAGCCTTTGGGCATCATCTCAAGAGCCCATCGTTGACTTTCGGCTTGGCTTCCCCATATTTTATTCAGAGGCATTAATTTCCCCCTCAACAGAGAGTACTTGAGACACAGTCGTCAAGGCATATCATGATGGAGACATTCATGATGACACAGGCGGCTCATGGACAACTTTTGGATGATTTTATCACAGATGTAGTTGCCTTGAGAGATGACTTTGCTGAGAATAGGAGTTATTTTCCACCTCCTTCACTCTCTGATTCTTGATGATTTCCTTTGGCAATAAGTAACAAAAAGGGGGAGTAGATGTGTGAGTAGTTGTGTAAGCTCTTATACTTAAAAGGAGCATTTTTTTTTTTTTTTTTTTTTTTGTAGTTAGGGGGAGAGTTGTTTTCATTTTGTGAAGTTTATATTTTTTTTTTGTGGTGATGTTTATTTTGTTCTTGTTTCACAAACTTGATGCTTGTTGATACTTTGATTATTCTCTTTGGATATCTTGTTTTTGTTTGTGTTGTGAAATCAAGTTCAGGTTATGATTTGTACTTGTTTCAGTGTTTCAAGAATTTACAAGCTAATTCTTTCATCATGTTGCTGCCTATTATTGCAACTTATAGATAGTAGATTTTGACTACATTGTAGTAGGACAACAACTTGTACTGGGTTAGTTCTTGAATTGAGAAATTCATGTTTATGTAAGTTATTTCACGGATTGCTAAAGGAGGAGATTGTTAGGTTCTAAATATTTAGAAATAAATGTTTAGGTTTTAATTTTATGTAAGTTCGCAAACAGAGAACTAAGTTTAAGATGTTTTAGTCTTACAACAATGTTAGACAGTACTCATGTTGGTTCAAATCAAGATTCAAGAATAGTCAAGCTACAGAAAGAAGAATTTAGAATCTGCAAGGCTTGACTGATCGAGAGACAGGCTTGACTGATCAAGAATCAAACTCTGCAGAATTTATGCTTTTCTCCTAGGATTTTCTAGTCCCTATGATCAAAATATGTGACATCAAAATCAAGATTTTTTGTTCAAAGACTATAAACAAATCACACAATAAAGCATAAAGAAGCACAAACCAGTAAAGTGCAAAAGAAAAGTTTATCAAAGCTAGATAAGGTACATAGTCATGGATGCAAAGTTTCATTGGCCAACCTTAATTACACACTAAATGGTATGCAATATTAAAATAAAAATCTTTTTGAATTTTCAAAATTTTTTATGACCAAAAATCTAACAGCACACATTATGCTAAATGAATAGAATGCAAAGCAATGACTGCAACATGTAAAGCAAAAAAAGTGCTCAACTAAGCTATAAAGGGTACACAAACAAGAAATATCAATTTCTTAATTAAGCCATGAGCACATGTACTATCTAGTACATACTCATACGGAATCAGAGATAGCTCATGCACTCAGTTATGCAACATATACTTTTCAAGTTTCTCCACAATATCAAGCATGTTCTAAGTTAAGAGAGAGATATTATAATTCATGTAATCCTTAAGAAAAAAAAAAAAAAAAAAAACAAGACACAAAATTAAATGTTTTTGTCTTTTTGAAAATTTTTAATGTTTTTGGATTTTTTTTTATAATCAAAACAACCTAAAAAAAAACTAAAAAACTAAAAGAAAACATGTCCACAAATAATTGAAGGAATTAAATCAAGGACAGGTAAACAACACTTATCTCAACAAATCTTTTCTCACCCATATAGCACGTGTCTTTGGCTTTGTAGGTGAAAAACCATGAGAAATAGAGTGTATTTGAGGGATTACACAATTCTTCTTAGAGAGACAAATTTCTTGCAATTTCCTTTCACAAGCTAACAAGCTTAAATTTTTCAAAAGCATATGAAATAATTTATCTGGACTTATGGCAGGAGAGATATCATCACATATCCTAGACTGAAACATAGAATCCTTTTATTTCAATTTATGACAGTTAGGATAAATGTGACTAGAAACACTACAAAAGTGACATATATGAATAAATTTAGGAACATCAGTATTCCTAACAACAGATCTAGTCATAGATTTTTTTGGTTTTTGCCTCAACCAAGAACAATTTGGTCTAATGTGACCAACAACACCACAAAGATGATTTCTTTAGCTCTCTAACAGGAGGTTTAGACATAGATTTAGAAATTTCAGCGTCTACATCAGAACTTTTACTTTTGTCTAACGTAGCAAAATAAGCATTTTCTTTATGATTTCTCTTGAAAGGAGGAATATAAACTTTTCTAGCTTTAGGTTTAATGAGAAAAGAAACAGATCTGTTATCAACAATAGGCTTGGTAATAGACAATTTTTCAAGTTTAGCTTTAGACTCAGCTAACTCTTGTTCCAAGCTTTTTTTTTTTTTTTTTTTCTTTTCATCTTGAGAGGAAAATTGATTTCTTAAAAATTCATTTTTTTTATAGGATTCATCCAATCTCAAAATCAATTCATTTTTTTTTTTCAAGATTAGCCAATTTTAACTCTTTTTGGAATTTCTTAACAATTTTCATAGATTTAGATAATTCCCTACGAAGAGTTTCACAGTCATCAATAAAATCAACAGAAATTTAAGTATCTTCTTTATTCAAATCATCACAGCCAAAAATAGTAAGACACTTAAAATTATCTATGACAGTAGGGATCAAGGATCTCACTCAAGACGTTAATCCAATCAAAGTGAACTTGCTTTGATAACACTTGTTAGATTATTTAAACTCCTGAATACTCAGATTTTAAACCTAATTAAATACCAAGTTATTATTTAGTTTATTTAAATAGATCTATGTTAAACACAAACAATCAAATCACTAAGTGCAGAAAGGTAAAGAAGACAAGCGATATGATAACCTAGGAAAACCAATGAAACCATCCAGTTTTAAGGTAAAAAAAACCTGTGAAAAATTTAACCTAAACTATTCTCAAGGTAAAAATTGATGCAGGGCATTTCAAGCAACTATATGCTTATATCCTAATCCACTTGTAACAAATTAGTAAGTTAGTTAGACGATTTCTTAAGCACTAGCCTATAGGATTTAGACGCCTATCAATTTGTGTGCTATTTGGAATTAAGTGTTCTTGCAGAGGTACTTATCCACCTATCAATTTGTTCTAAGTAACTCAGTCCTTTCATTGTTTCTAAACCATACACAAACAACCTATCATATCCCCTGCATCAGTTTCGTATCAGAGCTTGAGATCCTTAGGATTCAAGTTCATTTGAAATTTGTTTCTTCATTTTTTGTCCAAGAACCTATCAAGATTCAATCTTGATTGCTTTTCCTATCCTAAAACACCCCTCTTACCAAAACCAAAGCCTTCATATGTTCTAGTAATTAGTTTGTAGTAGCCAGCAAGAAGCCATGGTATTTGAGAAGACACGGAAGGATAAGGGAAAGAAGCAAGCTGTTCTTGTAGTAGAGGAAGATGATATTGCAGCCAATGGATCAAGGTGTAGAGGGGTTCAAAATGGCTTAAAAGCTGAAGTGGAATTGTTGAGGAGGCAATTACAAGCCTTGAATGAACAATTGAGAAGAGATAGGAAACAACAACAACACAATTAGCATGATGTTACTAGAGGTGCAACTTCAAATGGGGAGGATCATGAGCAGTTCTTTGTTCATATTCCTAAGCAAAAACAAGAGTGGCATAACCACAATCTTATGATGGTTCAACCAAAGATGCCAAACCATAATTGGGAATCAAGATTTGAGATTAGATTCCCTGAATTTGATGGCAGCTTGGATCATGAGGAGTTTGTGGATTGGCTTAGCCAAGTTGAAGAGATCTTATCTTGTTATGATATTCTAGAATCCAAGAAAGTTAAATTGGCAACAACCAATTTGAGAGGCAAGGCAAGATCTTGGTGGGAGCAGTTGAAGATTTAAAGATTGAGGAAAGGAAAATCCAAGATTCATACTTAGGAGAAGATGAAATAGAAGCTTAGAGAGCAATTATTGGCTTACAACTACAGCCACACCCTTTACAACAAAGTGCAAATCCAAGATGTCCATTTTCTCCAAAACGGTTGGACTGTTTCAGAAGCTTTCAATAGGGCATTGCTGATTGAGAATCATCAAGCCAAGGGGGCACAATTAGTTCCTTTCAGTTCTAAAATTAGTGCTTGAAGTGGTGATGCAACATCCAACTTCACCAAGAAGGTTGAAAATGGATCAAATGTTGCTAAATAAAGTAAGGCTTCCAAGGTACTAGCCAAGAACCAACCTGTTTTGTCAAAGGGTGACACCTTGGTTGTTGAAGAGATAGAAAATCAAGACTTTCTGGTTAAAGAGTTAGAAGACCAAGACATTAGATATCTTGTTTTTAATAGCTACATTGAAGAAAAGATTGGTGAGGGAGGACAAGAATTGACTGAATGCATAATAAGTATGGTAGAATCTGTGCGTGGTCAGTATTTGGAAGAACAAGCAAATGCTATTGTTAAGGAAGCAAATGACTCTCCATTAGCAACAAGGGTTATGCAAGTTCTAAAACAAGATATGGAGGGTGACAGACATCATAAAGGTCATGTTCTTTGTGAGGAGGTAGCCATGAATGGGTTTCATCTTTTACATAGATGTGAAAAATCATATGAAGCTATCATGGGCAGAAGAAGGTGCAACACACACAGCATGTACAAGCTAGTGCATCCACACTCTTTGTAACCAAAGAAAGGGAAGGCAAGCCCCAAGCCTATGGTCAAGACAAAGAAGGTTGATTCACCAGTGAAGAATAAAGCCTTGTATAGTCCAAATATGCATGATTGATCATTAGCGAGGCAAAACACTTAATGTTTAATTTGGTGTACATGTTTTACAATTGAAAATTCAACTAAACTTGAGGACAAATTTGCTTTCAAAAAAGGGAGTCCTCTTAATGCAAGTGCATCTACATTGGTGTTTCATTTGTGTGGGACTTGGTTGGGCAGAAGCAGCAGCCTTTGGTGTGCGGCAATAGCAGCAAACTCATCATACAAGGCAACTGTATCATCCTATAACTTCATACAAATCTTGTGGCAACCAAGAGCACTTGAGGTCAAGTGCTTCTTAAGAGGGAGAGTCCTGATGCAGGGCATTTCAAGCAACTATATGCCTATATCCTAATCCACTTGTAATTACTTAGTTAGTTAGTTTGTGAGATGATTTCTTAAGCATTAGCCTATAGGATTTAGATACTTGTCAACCATCTAGAGGATGCCAATGTCAAACAACTAGTATAAGTAGGAGAATGTAAGCTCTTTGTAAATCAGTTTTGGTAATTGAATGAATAGTTAGCCTTTGTGTGTTATTTGGAACTAAGTGTTCTTACAGAGGTACTTATCCACTTATCAATTTGTTCAAAGTAATTCAGCCCTTTCATTGTTTCTAAACCATACATAAACAACATATCACATCCCCTGCATCACAAATCCTCTAAATAGAATGGAAGTTTTACAATAGATTTTTCCCTAAATCTAAAGATACCTCTTGTAGTACTTACTCACGTGGCCACATGCAACTCCAAATCCACGGGCTCTTCTATATGAATTTGTCGTGCACAAACACCCCCATTTATTTCTGAGATCCCACTCAAATCTTTAGACCATTAGCAGTAGTTGATCTTGTAAGCAACAACTTATCTCTACCAGTTCTTGTATATGAATCTTCTTTCAGTAGATGCTTGTTGAGTTAGAAGGTTACAAAACCTTACAAATCTCACAGAAATAACTCATAAGACTTCCTATAACATCTGAAACATAATTTAGTTTTGTCCTTTTATACCTAGTAGTGTTGGACACAAACCCTAAACATTTCGTGGGCTTTTGGGCTTAGTTTCAATTATGCAGAAATTGACTTTCGATCGATCGAGCCTGTCTCTTGATTGGTCAAGCCTTGCAGTTTCTAAATTCTTCTTTCTGTAGCTTGATTGTTCTTAAATCTTGACTTGAACCATCTTAAGCAATGTCTAATACTTTTTTAAGACTTAAAAATCTTAAACTAGACATGTTTTAGTACTCGGTTTGCCAACATACATAAAATTAGAACTTAAACATTTATTCCAAAATATTTAGAACCTAGCAATAATCAAAGATTAATATCCTTGTCATCAATTAATTGTTCAAAGATAAGTTTTTGTAGTTTAGAATAGTGTATAAAAAATAATTTTATAGATCGAATGTTAAATAACATTTTGTTGGCATGAAAATTGACATGCATGTTAAGAACATATAGAACATGTAATCCAATAGTGGGATTTTTGAAATGTGAATTTAGTAAAAGATATTAGTTGATGCAACGTTACTTAGAGTTACACTAGGTGTAACTTTAACCCACCTCTCTCTCTCTCTCTCTCTCTCTCTCTCTCTCTCTCTATATATATATATATTCCTAGTTTGAACATTAGGCTTTTATGACTTATGGATGATTGTGGTATATTTTAGATAGGATGAAGATTTCCTTCAAACTATTTTGGAGCAAATTTCCTCACATCCACCACATGGCAATTTAAAAAACTATCCACATTGATAGGCCAAGAATGTATTGACTCCTTTGGTAACTTAATCAAATCAATTAGCAAAGTGAAATTAATTATATTCAATTACATGCAATAAGCATGAAAGCATAATAAACAAATCACCAACTAAGTTAAATGCAGCGAATTTGACATAGGTGATTTGTTTACAAATGGAGAAAATCATCGAGGCAAAACCCCACCGGGTGAATTTAAGGTCACCACTTCCGAGAATCCACTATTATCAAAGCAAGCGGTTACAAGTAAAAGGAATCCCAATACCTAATACTAGCCTACAGTTGAACCCTTATCCTAATACCCGATTGGACTTGTAATGTAGCAGCAATCTCTCCTTTCAATGTACAAATCCCAGTATGTGACTAACACAAAAACTTGAGGAAGATGTTGGCTACAAATTTCTTTAGTTCATCTTACAATGAAGATTAGGAAGCTCATTGATTACAAAACCCTTGGCGCAAAGACGCAGTAGCTTCTAGAGAGAATATGATGAACGAGGGCAAATTCTGTCTTAGGTCACAATTTGCATGCACAATGACTTTGCATCAAGTTGCATCACCTTGCGTCACCTTTGACAGCCCTTAAAATAATCCTTATATATGTCTAGGGTTATGAGAAAAGAAACCCTACACAAATACACATGGATATGCGTGAAATCAGATTTGGAAATTTGAATTTTGTAATTCTTGATAGGTATGACCTGTCAAGCATCAGCATTAAATCTCAATAGATATGACCTGTTGAGATATCTATCGAGCTTTAATGAATAACACTTCTTCACTTGATTCTTGGATAGATTTGCATGGCTTTAATACTAAACTTGAACTCTTGTTCCTTGAAGTACTAAACCCATCCTAGATCTACCCAATTACAAGTAAAGTGCATTTTGTCAAATAATTAGCCAATTTACATAACATATGTTTCTAACAAGTCTTACATATATCCTAACAATCTCCCCCTTTGGCAATCCGTGACAAAACCACAACAAACAAATGAATTATGAGAGAAGCCTTAATTCACTAAACTCATAACCACTTGTTGAATACAATAAAATCTAACCCTCACACAAATTCTTGAAAAGCTTTGCAAGAAAAGAGTTCATGGCATGATAGATTTTTACAACCTGTCTTTCTGAAACACTTTAAATAAAACTTATCAAGGCATCTTAGTGTGAAACAGAAATAAATGATTGCATACATAAAGAAACATGTGTATAAAGATAGCAAAGAAATAACACATGGAGAGATAGGTGAAAAACAACATACATTAACATATATAAATGAAAATAAAGACAATGTATTTGATAAATAAATGGTCACAAGACCGGTGTACAAGAGGACAATGTAACGACAAAGAAAGAAGAGAAAAGTACATAAGATCCTTACTACATCCCTCAAAATATAGACACTCCCTCTAACAAAAACGTCCTATGCCAACTCTCCCTCTAGATACAAGACTACACTTATCATCCCAAAACTACTCCCCGTTTTTGTCTTGAATGACAAAGGGTAAGTCACTAAAAGGTCGTCATCTCCTCATCACTGGAAGAGCTAGCATCCTCATCATCCTCATAATCATCAGCAGCACCATCATCACCGTCCTTATTTGCCGAAGCATCTGGAGAAGGAGAGGGAGAAGCGACAAAACCACCGAGGTGAGCATATCATTGTGCAATACGACCGACATGGGTGTTCACCTGACACAACTCATCACTGAGAGTGTCAAGGCGAGCATCCATGTATTGAAGCTGCGCCATGATGGCCTCGAGAGTCACACCACCACCTAAAGAAGAAGGAACAGAGGTGGAAGGAATGGTGGAGGCTGGAGGATCAGTTGTCTCTGTCCGTAGCCGCTACGGTTAAAGCTGGGCCTCACTTCGCAGAACAGGCGCTACACTGATGGCACCCATAACAGTGAAGTAAGGAGAATTAGGAATAGGGATAGAAAAATGGTGAAGGATCCGCGTGATAGCCGAAGAAAAAATGAGCTTATCACGGGTCGCCGTATCCCTATAGACATCTATGATAAAGATAATGAAATGAGAGGGAAATTCTATGGGAAGATCCTCCAAGAAGGACAACAAAAATCGAGCACGAGACTCTGTGATGGAGTTATGGTGAGACAGTGGAGTAAGAACAAATGTCATCACCATATTAAGGAATCTTGGACCTTTTGCAAAACCCGAGCACGAGATGTTTTAACGCTTACCCCATATAGAGGGTGTCTCACAGAAGTGAGACAAAAGCTCATCTTTGAACACAACCCTCAGACGCTGACAGCTGGGGTAGTCAAGATGCGCAGCTTGCGGGCCGTGTAGTATATTGAATACAAGATCTAGAGTGACTACAATACTTATACCTTGGAGTATCGTAGTAAACTGAGGTACAGAGGTATCGATATCGTGCATATTGGAGTAAAACTCCTGCATGAACACGATGAGACACCTCAAGTGTACCTCACAAAGAGATTCCCATCCCCGAGTGTGAATGACATTGGGTAGAGGAGTGTCGGCAAAGTCCGGTAGAATCACATGGCGCTCTAGATGAACGCCACGTTTAGAAAAGTTCTCAGAGAAGTCCTGATGGGCCTTCTCATCACAGAACCAAACATGAAGAGGGGGAACAAGAAGATTAGAAGATGAGGAAGATCCAGTACGAAAAAGGTTCTGAGTCAGATTAGATTTGCACTTGGGTGCCATGCGTAGTCTATCCTAGAGAGAGAGAGAGAGAGAGAAAGAGAGAGAGAAAAAGATAGAACACAGTCATAATAGAGTACAAAGAAAGAAAAGAAAGGGCATGTAAATATGCATGAACATGTGACGTGCTAAAAATAATTGCATCATAAGTTGAAACCCAATCTAAATCTACCAACACACGATTTTCAACAATCAAGCACACATCTAAATGCATGAAACATTGTGAAAATGCTAATGGTATACAATGCATGATCATATAGCATCAATTAAACAACATCCAACCCAAAAATTTCACAAAAACCTTAAAAACCCCAAAAATTTTCAAAAAACCCCAAAAACCTAGGTCTAAAATGCATGAATGTGTGAAAATGAGGGTTTAAGAACACTTACCAGAGGATTAAGGCTTGATCTAGGCTGAAAATGTAGTGGGTGAGGAGATTTGAGTAAGAAGAGAGTGTTTGGAAGGAGAGAAAATGATTTTCTGTTGAGAGAGAAGTGAGAAAATGAAAACCGGATTACGACTCAGCTATATATAGACAAACGCAGCTCGATGGATTGAGGAGCTATCGAGATCTGTCGAGCACTAAATCTCGATAGATTTGAATCTGTTGACGGCAAAAATGTCTCGATGGATTGAGAATCTGTTAAGAATCTATCTGCCAAACATAAAGCTTCTCGTTGGATCGATAAGCTATTGAGACAGATTCCAAAAAGCTCGATGGATCGAGTATGCGCTAACTTCTGTCGAGAAAAGAAGTCTAAGGGGCTCGATAGATAAGAATCTATCGAGGATCTGTCGAGAAGCTGTCAAGCTTGAAGAAAATGAGTTTTTCAAAGAAAGGAAAAACACATAGAGATGAATGCAATAAGCAAGCTACTCAAACATAGATCAAATCAACATGTTAAGCTCTCAAAAATATCTTTCAACAAGAAAATGCAAAGCATTCAAAGATCCAATACTCATACACACACATACACACACTAAACAAGTCTAACCAATTTTATATTTCAAAAATAAGTTAAAACAGTTTAGTAAGTATACATTAACACAAGTATTCCTTGTGATGGCCAAATCACATTGTATCGGCACATGTATCAAAAATAGCAAAGAATTTACGTGTTGTGTGTGAAAACATAGCAAGAATGCAGAAGTGTCTCATATTATGACGATTTAAGATATGAGAAAATCACATATGCACACACACAATCATAACTGTCTGATTGAGACTATCTCTTTCGAGGTACATCCTATAACTCCCATATCTCCTAAAAACACGCTTGCAATTATATTTAAAAGCATTTTGATTCTTGTTGCTTTTGATTTTCTTTGAATATTTTTTTTTGAGCATATCATGCATGGAAATATAAGGGAGAGAGAAGAAATACCCAATTATGTAAGCTTAAACATCACAATTTTTCTATGCCGAAGCATACAGATGTTATACAAGATTGGCATGCTTTAGTGGTAAGATGGTTATTTATACCTTTCTCTTAGGATTTTTTTAGTCATCCCCGTCGAAAATTATGATATGAGTGTTAAGTATAAGAGATTACTTAATCGTACTCATCACAAACACGAGCCACAAAGCTCACTTGCTTAGTTATGCATTTAGATGCTTATCCAAGCTACAAAAAATACAAAGTTTAGAAAATTTTGTTTCAATGGCCATTCAAGGTACACAAGTATCAATGTACACAAAACCCACACTGTTTTTATATCTTTCTGATAAAATTTTTTTTTTATGAAAAAAAAAAAACAAAATTGAAAAAAAAAAACAAACAAAAACATGTTAAACAAAGCAAACCATAAAACTAAACTGACTTAAGAACAGGACAGCAAAACAAACAAGTAATGCATAAACAAAAAAAAAAAAAAAAAGAGAGAGAGAGAAAAGTGACTAAATGACTTTGAGCATTTTTCCTTCCACACCTTGGAAGAACCTTTCCTTTTAGCGAACCTTTGATCCTGTGATAAGGGAAAAGAGTTAAAACCATTCAAGTTCGAAAGGAACATGAGGACCTTAAGAAGATCTCCAAGAGGAGCAAAAGAGGATGGAAACTAAGTCTGGTTTCTAGACAAGATCAAACTATTACTTTGTTGAGTGGCTAACCACTTGTAGCAATTTGGATGAGTATGCCTTGAAGCTCCACAGTGATGACAGAGATGCGAATTCTTCAGTTGAGACTTTTTGTTATTAACCTTCTTAGTCCTAGGCTTTCTAGTCTCTTTCTTTTTGAGCTTAGGGGATGCTCCTAAAATAAATTTGCCTTTATCTAGGTTTTCACTGGCTATTTTAGTTTTAAATTCATTGTTCTCAGAATTAACATTATTAATAGGTGAAACAAACACAGTACTAGAAGAGGCAATATTAGGAGAAGAGAAATCATACCTTATACTGGTTTTATCAGAAATAGCTTTCTGAAAGCTTAGCATCTCATCGAGCTTTGAACTGGAAGTCCTCTCCAATTGAGCTCTGACTTGGAACAGTTCTGCTTCAAGCTTCTTTGTCCTTTCAGCAAGGAAGTTTTTTTTGAACTGCAGTGCTTCAATGGTTTGATTGGCTTCATCAACTTTGGTAGAGAGCTCCTCTTGATCTAGCTCAACATCAATCAGCTTCTTGGTGGCTAGCCTATACAATTTCTCATACTTCTCAGAAACCTTGTACAATTTTGCATAGGCTGTATGGATGTCATCTTGATCGTCCATTTTCTCAAACTTAGGCCTTGCTTGGTTTAAAAAAATGGTCACTCATCACTCAATTTTCATCACTCATCATTCATCACTCATCACCCATCACTTATCACTCATCACTCTAAAATATCACACCCAAACAACATTATCACTCAGTTACCATCACTCAATATTTTCACACTATTTGTGGGTCCCATATCTGCATTGCTACAGTTTTTTTTTTCTTTTTCCCAGTACCCAGATCACCAGAACCAGTGAAAAAAAAAAAAAAAAAGGAAGAAGACGAACTAGATCAGAAAAAAAAAAAAAAAAAACAAAACAAAAAAGAAGAAAGAACGAAGAAGACGAGTGAAAGAAGAAAGGAAAAAAAAAAAAAAAGAGGAAGAAGACGAACTAGATCAGAAGAAAAGGAAAAAAAAAAAAAGAAGAAGAAGAAAGAACAAAGAAGACGAACTGGATGAAAAAAAAAAAAAAAAAAAAAAAAAAAAAAAAAAAAGAAAGAGGAGGAAAAAGAGCTGAAGACTGAACCCAGGAAAAAAAAAGAAAAAAAAAACTTGAAAAAAAAAAAACGTGAAGACCGAACCCAGGAGAAGAAAGAAAGAAAAAAAAAAGTCAAACGGTCAAAAAGTGCGGCTGTGGGGTCCTCTATGTGTGTTTAATTGCAAAAATGCCATTGAGTTATGATTTATGAAAATTGAAAACAGATAAAATGTGTTTTCAGTTTTCATAACTCATCACTCAAAAATCAGAGAATTGAGTGATGAAAACCATAACTCAAAACTCATCCAAACAAAACATCTTGCAATTGAGTGATGGAAACTGAGTATTGAGTGATGGAAACTGAGTATTGAGTGATGAAAATTGAGTATTGAGTGATGAAAACACCTAAACCAAACATCACCTTAGAATCCACCAAGTCCTCTTCATCATCTACTGTTTCTGTAGTAGTGAAGGCATTTAAAATTTCCTCGTTATCAATATCATCTGATTCAATCTCAGGCTTGGTGTCACTCAAGGTAGCAGCAAGAGCCTTGCTTTTCCTAACTAACTTGAGATATGTTGGACATTCTTGTTTCATGGGTCCAAAACCTTGACATCTGAAGCACTTTGGTCCGGAGGGAATAGTATACTAACCGCCATCTTTAGTATCCTTCTTTTCTCTGTCTTGGCTCTTGAACTAAGACAAGCTGGATTGCTTATGGTCCTTATCAAATCCTTTCGCATTGGCATTCTTCATGAACTTTTTGAACTGCCTAGTGATGTAGGATTTCATCTTAGAATCTTCATCATCAGAAGACTTATCAATCTTATTACTTTTGGCCTTTAGTGTCATGCTTTTGCTTTTGCTTTTGCTTCCTTTCCTGATTCTAATTAAACCCAATTCATAGGTTTGCAAGTTGCCAACCAGCTCCGTCAAAGGAATAGAGTCGATATCCTTTGATTCTTCAATGACAGTGATCTTGGTATGAAATCTCTCAAGCAGAGACCTTAGCACCTTTCTTACAACCTTGGGTTTGGGAATGGTTTCCCTAAGATTAAAGGCTGAGTTGATTACATCCTTTAGCTTGGCATAGAACTCATCAAATGACTCATCCTCCTCCATTTTTATCTCCTCAAAGCTAGTAATGAGCCTTTGGAGCTTTGAATCCTTGGCAGCCTTAGTTCCTTCATAGGTTGTTTGGAGGATATTCCATGCTTCCTTAGCAGTTTCAGTTAAGGATATCTTCTTGAATTCCTCATTGATCACCACACTGAATAATGCATTCAATGCTCTGCTGTTGAAGTTTACCTCTTTGATCTTGGCATCATTCTAATCTGCCGGCACTTCCTTTGGCTTAGTCCAGCCAATATCCACAGCTTGCCAGACCTTTTCATCTATAGACTGCCAGAAAGCTTTCATGTGTACTTTCTAATATGCATAGTTAGTGTCATCAAATAAAGGAGGTATGATAAGAGATTGTTGTTTATCCATGACAAACAGGGGTCAATAGATCACACAGCAAAGATTAAACCTAATCAGAATGTGTCCGCTCTGATACCACTTGATAGGCCAAGAGTGTATTGACCCCTTTCGTAACTTCATTAAGTTAATTAACCAGGTGAAATTAATTAGATTCAATTACATGCAATATGCGTGGTAGCACAAACAAATCACCAACTAAGTTAAATGCAGTGGAAAATAAATTTGACACAAGTGATTTGTTTACGAATGGGGAAAACCACCGAGCCAAAATCCCACTAGGTGAATATAAGGTCACCATTTCTGAGAATCCACTATTATCAAAACAAGTAGTTACAAGTAAAAGGAACCCTAGTACCTAATACCAACCTACAGTTGAACCCTTACCCCAATATCCAATTGGACTTGTAATGTAGCGGCAATCTCTCTTTTCAATGCACGAATCCCAGTATGTAACTAACCAATGATGCACAGATCTCAGTACGTGACTAACACACCAACTTGAGAAAGATGTTGGTTGCAAAGTTCTTCAGTTCATCTAACAATGAAGATCAAGAAGCTCCTTAGTCATAAAACCCTTGGCACAAAGACACAGTAGCTTCTAGAGAGAATATGATGAACTAGGGCAAATTTTGTCTCAGGTCACAATTTGCATGCACAATGACTTTGTATTAAGTTGCATCACCTTTAATGGCCCTTAAAATAATCTTTATATATGTCTAAGGTTCTTAGAAAAGAAACTCTACATAAATATACATGGATATGCGTGAAATCAGATCTAGAAATCTGAATTTCGTAATTTTCGATAGATATAGCTTCTATTAAGTTGTTGTCGAGCATCAGCATTAAACCTCAATAGATATGATCTGTCGAGTTTTAATGAACATCACTTCTTCACTTGATTATTGGACAGATTTGCATAACTTCAATACTAAACTTGAACTCTTGTTTCTTGAAGTACTAAACCTATCATAGATTTACCTAATTACAAGTAAAGTGCGTTTTGTCAAAGGATTAGCCAATTTACATAACATATGTTTCTAACAAGTCTCACATATGTCCTAACACATGTATATTTAGTCACACAACTTAATATTTATGTGATTTGCTTAGATAATTCAGTGAATTAGGTGATTTAATCCATTTGGATGATGTTATTAATCATCACATAATGGGTGGACTCAGGAGATTCCCTTTCAATTGGTTTGGGGGAAAATTTTTTTTAGGCACTTTAATTGCTGTTCCAAGCCGGGCCCATAGCTGAACTCGACCAGCCCATACTAATTAAGAAAATGGTCCAAATCCTAACGGGTCCATTGCTGTTCCAAGCCGGTTCCAATTAAGATTGTGGAGCCCATTATTACCCCCACATATATAGGGTTTTAAACTACCAAGACCAATATGAGGCCTCCTTCATGGATCCATCTACAAGCTATCACTTGCAATGAGGCATTGCCAATTATCCACAATTTAAGAGTTTCGTTAGGCAATCTAGTTCGTGATAATTAGATATAATCACATGAATGGTGATATTTAAGTCACAAAGTAGTTGTAGATAGATTTCATCACAAAAATTTTTAATTTTTTTTTATTATTGAATTTTCGATCATAGGCTCAAAAAATTTTGTAAGGGTCAGTATTGTGTGTTAACTTGTGCATTAGATTTTTATTTTATTTTGGAATTGGAGACAATTAATGAAAGTTTATCTGAAGGGGCTCATAATTTATGGGTAATTCCCTAGTAGCACATATATTTGAAGGAATTGGTGGGCTAAATTAGAAGTTACGCAGGCAGGCCCCATGTGGGCTTTATGTCCATCCTTATATCAAATGTTCTGCTAAGAACCTGCTTCCCTATTTGTTTTAAAGTGGTCACCGTCAGATAGATTTTTGAAATTAGTGGTCTTTAGTCCTACTGTTTAAACCAATGCATGTGGTAGAATTGCCAACAAAGAAAGATAAGTTTTGATGCAAGTAGATGACACAAGAAGCAGAACATGTATACTTTAAGAAAATAACATTGTATAACGAGGCAGTGGAGTTTGGAATCCACCAGAAAAGAGGCAAAAGTTTGTATTTTATTCATCTGAAAAAAATGACGTGGCTTAGAGGTTAAAATGCGTTTAAGTAAAAGAAACCCTAGGGCAGTTAGGAAAATACCATAAAAACCCTCATGCGCATTAAGCACGAAATTAGGAGGCAAAATAGTAAATTTTACCAAAATATTAAAAATTAAGATAATTGCAAAACTAATTACTACTATCTCTAGAAAACATTCCAAAACAGATAAAATCTTATTATGACTTTTAAAAAAAAAAAAAGTTATAACAGAAATAAAAATAAATAAAAAGGGCAAAAATGCAGATTTCAGGGCCTAAATGGTGAAATTTGCTCTAAAAGCAGTTTCGATCATGGCCAAAGGCATGAGTTTTACTCCCAACGTCGTTTCCCTATACATTGCCATTTTCATGTATTTCTATTGCTGTCACAAATGATTTTTACTAGTACTTTTCTACCTCTTATTTCTTATGCATTGACTTTTGGTGGTCTCTCTGCTCAGGAAAAGCTTATGCTATCTGTTCTATATCTTATAAAACATGCTTAAATTAAGAGAGATTTAGAGAACTTGTTCCTAAGTCATGGTTGTGATAAATTAGCACTATTCTCAAAAGTTTAAGAAAAATTGTGAATTTAATTATCTAATCATTATTCTAATACTCCCTTATGTGTGAGTTTGAACTTCTCAGTAAGTGAGACGCAACATATAAATTTTTTTAAATATAAGGTACAGTGAAAATAGGAGTTCAAATTTATGACCACTTGCTTTGATAACATATTAGAATTGTTTATGGTATTGAGAAAGTAAAATAGAGAATAGAGAAATAGATAGCAAAAGTAAAATTAAAGTGGTTCGGTATGATTATCTATGTTTGCAGGCTGCAGCATATAATAAAGATTTAAGAGAGTACATCTTCAATATATGAATTTGTCATGAATCATGATACAATCTTGAGTCTATTGAGAGTACATATAGAGAGACCACCTATAGGCTAGAACCATATACTAAACTTGAAGTTATATATGATGTTAATGAAAGTACTGCAGTAGTGTAAGTTGTACAAGTACATTTTAGTCATATTGATACTTCTAGTAGGGCAAGCCTAGAAAATAGTGAGCATCTTATAGTAAAAGAATAAAGGGAAAAATAAAACACAAAACAAAACAAAAGTTTCTATTCCTGCATCTTAATCTTGCCGTGGTACCGTGATTCTCTTTTCTTTCTTTCTTTAATTCTTAATATTTCTTGAGATTTTTTTTTATTATCCAAATGTGAAAGATCTTGTAACATAAAATTGTGAAATGCGTAACAAGCTAGAACATTGAAATTGGCCACCCTCCATCGATGAATTGTGACTGACTATATATATATATATATATATATATATATATATATTCCAACTCCAGATCAACATCATTAAAAAAAAAAAAAAAAAAGATATCATAAGCTCATGGTTACAATGTTGCTTTCATGTTTTTTCTTTACAAATCTAAATCTTTGAAGTCCTGAAGAACTCGAATTCTCTAATGCAAAACACCAATATACGGACTTTGTTCATATTAGTGGTCCTAGACTCCTAGTTAGCAGTAGGACTCAGGACCACTCGTGAATGGGTATATACAAAATATAAATTTCTTGTCATGTTCTCGACTTGTTTTCCATATAAATAACGAAATATTTTGGTGAATGTATAGCATATGCATGCATGCATACGCATATATCTTCCTTAGTCCAGTTTTTGGTATTTGCTTATGGCTAAGGGGTCCATTAAATTTTTGGTCCATAGATACAAGCAATAAGATATTGAAAATTCACATTCACATATTTTAGCGCATGATGATTTATTTATTTATTATTATAAATTTCATTGATTTCAAATGGGGGAGGTACGATTCAAAGTTTTGGAATGTGAACATTTCCGTTGAAAAAAAGCAAGAGATACTAGTTGAATTAAAAATTATAGGCATATTTTAATATAATGATAATAAATATAATCACAACAATAATAGTAATTATTAAGACAAGAAAGTTTCTATTTTAATGCATGCAAAGATATTTGTTAGAAATAAGAATAATGCTAGAAAACAATTATTAATTAAAATTTTTTTATTGTAAAACTCACACACACATGGGTAGAGGGAAGAATATTTTTGAAAGACTTATAATACGGTACACACTCAAAGGAGCATAACTCTTGACTGTATAGCACAGAACTTTAAACTCGCACACATCACTCTTATTCTTATTTATTAAAACATAAAAGTTATTATTTTCATTTATATATGGAGGTATTTAGGTTAAAAACCACAAAAATTTACTAGACTCTTCACACATGCTATGAGTGTGTTTAGAGGGTTTTTTTTTTTTTTTGGTTATTGTTTAATTAGAAAAGTAGAGGAAGTTATAAGCGCTTTTTCATATTTATTCTTTATCTAATAGTTTTTTTTTAATTACAAAAATACTAATAGTTATAATTAGTTAGTGATGTGAAAAATATGGACAATTCATTTTAAATTTTAAATGTGACCTAAAAATTTTAGGCCTTCGAAAATTATTATTTTCTTTACTTGACACTATTATGTGAAGTTTTTTAAACTTATTCAATTATTGTGTTTAATGCGTGAGAGTATTGAGAACCATTTCAAAGTGGACACCAAAAAGTCGCATTCTTTTAAATAAATAACTACGTCAAATACTAATTTCAGGAAAAAAATTTCTAACACATGAACGGATCTAAAGCTTACTTTTATTTTAAATGACATGGTTAATTATATCAGTAATATCCCCTCTCTTGAGTCTATTATCAATTTATTACTGTTTAATAGGCCAAAATTAAAAATAAAATAAAAACCCAAAAACGAAAAAAGAAAAAGGCGATTAGTGTGATACTTTTTGTCAAAACAAAAGGAACTAATAAAGGGCATCTTTTATTTTATTTTATTTTTATTTTTATGAAAAAGATTGTAACTTTATTAGAAGAAGATAAATTCATTACATTATGAGTTATAGCTGACTCAATTAGCATAGGGATTTCCTCTATCCAAATTATGTAACAATTGATAAGGATATTCTTACAAGAGATTTAAAGTGACACAAGGAAGCTAACGGTTCCTTCGGACCCGTCAGCTTCCTGCGAGTAGACGAAAGGACAAAAAGCAGCAACACCATAAAGCCGACGACCTCACCGTGATACCCGACAGGCGCCTCCATAAGCCGATGGGGAACTTTCTGACGAGGCAGGTGGCCAACGAAGGAGAAGAGGCCAACGGGTACGAGGAAGTCGACAAGTCCAGCCTAGCTTAGCTTGACTACCACGAATATCTATACATGGAAATGTCTTGTATCATAATAAGAGGAATCTCTACAAAGAAAGAATCCCATAAAATATGAGCATTAATGAGAATCTTCTCTACAAAGAAATACTTTTTCCACCAAGAAACGAATACCGGCTCCATATTATTATAAAACCCCCTCAGAAATCAAGGTACGCGTAATTTTCCCAGTTCTAGCACTCTAGAGTTGTAGAAATCCTCTCTAACTTAACCTTTGGAATGTATTTGGCCGGTACTACACTGGTACTCTCTATAAGGTCTTCTTTGTTTCTGTTTCACAGGTTCTGTCTAGAGCACGTGAGAACCGTACGACTCATGACGATTTTTGGCATCATTAGTTGGCGTCGTCTGTGGGAAAAACGACTTTCGTAGTAGAAGCCATACTACCACTTTCTAGACAAAGAGTTGTATAGTACTCACTTGCTCGATGGCAACCAACAACCACCAAGGAGACGAACCATGTACTACTGCCCTTGAAAGACAGGTACAGACTCTCGCCGCAACTGTGGAATGCCTTACTAAGTAAAACCATGACTTGGAGGAATAGCTACGCCAAAAGAATGCGGGACCCAACAATCACGGAGAGGAGCAAGAGGGCACTAGCGCTAAAAGGAAGGACCAAGAAGGACCAGAAGGCAGCAACGCCCTGAGCAGACAAGAGCAACAAGACACCAGCCATCCATCCGTCACAGATACGACACCACCGTACATAGTTGCAGAGATGCAGATAATGAAGGAGATGATGGACTTCATGATGAACGCTCTCAGGGGATGGGTGTCAAATGACCTTGATGAGTTGGTCCACCAGATGGACTCGTCCTTTATTATGCCCACTACTTTGTTCTCCCTTCCACCAAAGTTCCGTATGCCGCAGATAGAAGTCTACGATGGGTTTAAGGATCTCTTAGATCACCTGGAGTCATTTAAAACCCTCATGCACTTACAAAGTGTTGCGGACAAGATCATATGTCAAGCTTTCCAAACTACGCTAAAGGGTCTCGCAAGGGTATGGTTTAGCAGGTTGACGACCAACTCCATCAGCACCTTCAGGGAGCTGAGTGCGCAGTTTGCATCGTACTTTATCAGGGGCACAAGTATAAGAAGTTCATTGCATGCCTGATGAGTATCAAGAAACGGGAGGACAAGACGCTGAGGTCTTACATAATGCGCTTCAACAAGGAAGCCCTCTCGATAAACAAAGCTGATGACAAGATACTTGTTGCTGTATTCACCAATGGATTGCGAAAGGGGAAGTTTTTGTTCTCCTTATACAAAAACGACCTAAAGACCATGTCAAATGTGCTTTATCGGGCCACTAAGTAAATGAATGCAAAGGATGCACTCCTGGCCCGAAAGGAGAAACCCAAGAAGAGGGAAAGGCAAGAAGATGCACGATAGGATAGGGAATGGAAAATGACTAGAACCGAAGACCGACTAGAGGATAGGTGCTCCTAACCCACCACTGGAAGGTTCACAAACTTCACCCCACTGACTGCCCCGATTGATCAAGTATTAATGCAGATTAAGGACGATACGACCTTGACATTGCCTGGCAAGTTGAAGGGAGAACCTAGTAAGAGGTCCAAAGACAAGTATTGCTATTTTCATCGAGATCATGGTCATGACACATCTGAATGCTATGACTTGAAGCAACAGATTGAAGCCCTTATTAGACAGAGGAAACTACAACAATTCATTAGTAAAGAAAGGGCAGACCCACCGCGAGAACAAGCTGCTAGAAGGGATGGTGAGCGCCCCAGGCCACCTTTAGGAGACATAAGGATGATTGTAGGAGGCACCACAACGTTTGGTTCGTCCAGGAAGGCATATAAGACTTACCTTAGGATGGTTCAGAACGTCTAGCTGATGGGTTTTGTTCCAAAAATGGCACAGGTCAACAACCCCATAATTGGGTTCTCGGAGGAAGATTCTCGACGTCTCCACCACCCCCATGGCGATGCCCTCGTTGTTAGCATACGGGTAGGGGACTACATCACTCACTGGGTTCTAGTTGACAATGAAAGCTTTGTTGATATCCCCTATTACCCGGCGTTTCAACAAATGAGAATTGAGAAAGAATGGCTCGTGCCAACCAATGCACCACTCGCCGGGTTTGGAGGAACGAAATACCCTCTCGATGCAATGACATTACCTATGAAAGTTTAGAGATTACCCTTAACAAATTACTATGGATGTTACATTCCTCGTCATCGACTATTCGTCTGCTTACAATGCCATAGTGGGTTGGCCTACCTTCAATTCGTGGAAGGTCGTGACTTTGACCTATCACCCAATGATCAAGTTCCCCCACCGAGTACGGAATAGGAGAGGGACATGGAGACCAAGTGGCAGATCGCGAGTGCTACATAGCAATGTTGGAGATGGACAACCACTTACAAACCATGAGCATAGAAAAACAACGGACGGTGGCAGAGCCCATTAAAAGGTTGGAGGAGATACTTCTCGATAACTCCAGACCTCAGCGAACGACCAGGATCGGCACCCTTGCCAGTCTGCCAGTCCGTCAAGCACTCACAACATTTCTAAGAGAGAACTAGGATGTCTTTGCCTAGAGCCACGAAGACATGCCCAGGATCGACCCTTCAATCATGGTTCACAGATTAAACGTATCACCTTCATTCCCCCCTATCTGACAGAAGAAGAGAGTGTTTACCTAGGAGCGAGACAAGGCAATAGCAGAAGAAGTTCACAAGTTGTAAGAGGTAGAATTTATAAGAGAAGTATACTATCCTGACTGGCTGGTCAATGTGATGATAGTCAAGAAAGCCAACGAAAAATGGAGGATGTGTATAGACTTCATGGACTTGAATAAGGCATGCCCTAATGATGGCAACCCACTCTCGCGGATTGACGTCCTAGTAGACTCAACAGCAAGACACTAGTTGCTGAGCTTCATAGATGCTTTTTCTAGCTACAACCAAATCAAGCTGGATGGGGTTGATTAGGAGAAAATGTTATTCATCACCAGCCAAGGCCTTTTTTGCTACAAAGTGATGTCGTTCGGTCTTAAGAATGCGGGCGCAACGTATCAGAGGCTATGAACAAAATGTTTGCACATCAGATTGGGAGGAATGTCCAAGTCTACGTGGACGACATGCTAGTGAAAAGACGATGGGAAGACGACCATTTGGATGACCTCAAGGAGACCTTTAATACCCTCCGCTCTTATAACACGAAGCTCAATCTAAGCAAATGCGCATTTGGGGTAACGACTGGAAAATTCCTAGGGTTCATGGTGTCTTAGAGATGCATTGAAGTTTACCTAGAGAAGATCTGAGCCATAATGGAGATGACACCACCTAAGAACGTGAAAGAAGTGCAAAGCCTCAACGGCAAGGTAGCGGCGCTGAACAGGTTTGTGTCAAGGGCAACGGACAAGTGCCTGCCTTTCTTTTGTACATTAAGAAAATCCTTCAAGTGGACGGCCGAGTATCAACAAGCATTCGAGGACCTGAAGGCATACCTCTCTTCCCTACCGTTGCTAAGTCCTTCCAAACCAGGGGATGAGCTATTTCTCTATCTGGTCATCTCCCCAACTGCTGTCAGTGCTGCCTTAGTTAGAGAAGAAGATAGGGTGCAGAAGCCCACATACTGCACCAGTGGGGCACTCCGAGGGGCAGAGAAGTACCCCCCAATGGAGAAGCTAGCCTTCGCCTTAGTGATTGCAAGCTCAAACCATATTTCCAAGCCCACATTGTGGTCGTTCTAACAAATAAGCCTCTATGAAAAGCAATGAGTAATCCTAAAGCCGTTGGACAGATGGCGCTATGGGCAATTGAGTTGAGTGAATTCAACGTGCAATAATGCCCGCGCACTGCCACGAAGGGATAGGTGGTTGCCGACCTCATTGTGGAGTTCACCAATATGGAAGGCCAGGAGGCAGAAGAGCACCCTTAATGGAGTATCCCACGGATGAATTGTCCAACAAGCAAGCTGCCGGAGTAGGTATAGTACTCCATTCCCTAGAAAGGGACGAGATCGAGTGTATGATTCGTCTCGACTTCCCCATGACCAACAATGAGGTGGAGTACAAAACTTTAGTGGCAAGATTGGATCTCGCTAAAGTAGCAGGGGCCACAAGTATGGTCGTTTATTGCAATTTTCAGGTGATCATAAGTCAGGTGAATGGTGACTATGAATGCAAAGGTGAACGGATGAAGAAATACCTAGAGTAAGTAAGGAAATAGGTGGGCAACCTTCAGGCCAAGTTTGTTCAAATCCCAAGGGAAGAGAACGAGAAAGTTGATCGTCTTGCCAAGGTCGCATTAGCAAAACACATGCTCATCCCCAATAAGGCATTTTATTTTGTTCAGCTTTCACCTTTGATAGATGGTGTTTGTGTACAGGAAAAAGGCTCTGAAAGCAACTGGACCACATCGATAGTTTTTTACTTGAAAGACAGCACACTACCTAACGGTAAAGAGGCTGCAAGAAAGCTAAAGGTTTAGGCTATACGATTCGTCCTAATGTTTTGTACAAAAGTGGCTTTTCTTGACTATAACCAAGAAACCTAAGCCCTAAGGAAGCGAATTATGTCATAAGGGAAGTTCACGAAGGGATCTGCAGGAACCATTCGGGGTCACAGTCACTAGTGCACAAGCTGATTCGGGTAGGATACTATTGGCTTACTATGCAGAAGGATGCCCAAGCCTATATCAAAGCCTGCGACAAATGTTAGAGATTTAGCAACATCATCAGACAACCAACAGAAGAGCTCACCTCGATAACAGCTTCGTGGCCTTTTGTTCAATGGAGGTTAGACATCATGGGTCCATTCCCAACAACGACTAGACAACTGAAGTTTCTAGTGGTTGGTGTAGATTACTTTACTAAATGGGTGGAAGCTGAAGCATTGGCCACCATCACAGAGAAGAACATACGAAGCTTCATCCAGAGAAACATCATTTGAAGGTACGGGATCCCTAGAGTATTGGTCTCTGACAACTAAAAAAAAAGTTCTACAACGAGCCATTCAGGGATTTTTGCTTACAGCTAGGGATCAAGAATCACCACTCCTCACCCGCACACCCTCAAGCCAATGGACAAGTTGAGGTCACGAATCAATCCTTGCTCAAAATCATCAAGACTCGGCTCGAGGGGGCAAAGGGTATATGGCCAGACGAACTGCCAAGTGTACTATAGGCGTACAAGATGACGGCTAGAACACCTATAGGAGAGACACCACTTCGACTAGCATACGAGAGCGAAGCCATTATCCCTGCTGAAATCAGACTCATAAGCTATAGAGTGGAGAACCATGATGAGAGTAAGAACGACGAAGCCATATGCCTACAACTTGACCTAGTAGACGAGGTCAGAGAAATAGCTCCGCAAAGGTTAGCATGATACCAGGACCTCATGGCCAAGCACTATAACTCCAGAGTCGGACATAGAGATTTCCAAGTTGGAGACCTTGTCTTGAGAAAGGTGACGGGTGCCACAAAAGATCCCTCCCAAGGAAAGCTAGGACCCAATTGGAAATGATCCTACAGAATCACTTCATGGCAGAGGAAAGACAACTATCACCTGGAGACACTCGACGGACAAAAGTTGCACCACCCATGGAACACCGAGCACCTAAAGAAATACTACTAGTAGACGATGGCATACAGACCACCACTCCTCATTTCCAGTTTATTTCTTTCTAGTTTTTTATTATTATCTACAGTAATTTTTAAGTCCAAATGGTAGCTTTTTATTTTTTCAAGAATAATTTTTGGCTTATGCACGTATTTGTCATAATAAGAGGATTTATTTAGAAATGTCATGTGTATATATACATCTCTACAAAACTGCGTCTACAAACTAGGTCCTTAAGTGGACGGGCCCATTCATAGGTGGACGAATGCATCCCAAGGGATGCCTAAATATTTATACAAGTCCATTAGTAAATGGGTGCATCCCATGCAATTTATTAAGTCCATTAGTGGACGGATACATCCCAAGGGATGCCTAAAAATTTATACAAGTCCGTTAGTGGACGGGTGCATCCAAGGGATGCCTTGCAATATACTAAAGTCCTTGGGTGGACGGATGATCCTAAAGGATACCTTGAAATATATACAAGTCCTTAAGTGGACAGACATGTCCTTAAGAGGATGGACACACCTGTAAGCAGACGGATACGAGTCCTTAAGTGGACAGATATATCCCAAGGGATATCTTGAAGTGTATACAAATCCTTGAGTGGACGGATACAAGAAAATCCTAAGAGAGCTTAAAATCCATATAAATGAGTTAGGTGGACGGCCCATACACCCCAAAATATTCTAGTTCCTATGAGGCAGGCTGACGACCAATGATACCGATGGGTATCCTAAGTTTTACCCACAGGGTAGACCGACGGGTACCCTATCCTTAGAAATTGACCTTAAAGTTCTGTGGACGGATAGATTAAAAAGGTCAGACATAGCAAAGGCATATTAAAACAGGGGTGAAACCAAATATAAGCAACGAAGAGAAGAAAGAGACAATAAATAAAAGCCCACAAAGGGCAAAGCGTTTACAATAAAGCCCAAAAAAAAAAGGGGGGGCAAAAAAATATTGTCCAAAAGTAAGATAAAATGCATAAATACAAGTTAAAAATTAAAAGCTAAGACGGGGGTGATGGGTCTTTGGCAGATGAATCCACAGCAAATGGGGTCACCTGTGCACCGACACCTTCAGGAGTAGGTTGGGCAATAACCACTCTATCATCCTTCACATCCTGCTCAACTATGTGGGAGGAGTTGTCGGGCTCATCACTAACGGTGTCGTCTCCTTCGGGCGTTTGCGGCACGGTGCCATCTATGGTGATCTTGAACAGGTCTAGATCAGGATAGACGGACCCGACTTGCTTTACGCAGTCGTTGTATCTAAAACCATAGTAGACACCACATGCGACAAAGAAGGGTTGAGAGACCCTAAAATCCTCCACGGCGTTGGCCTTTGCCTTCTCCACTTGCCTACAGTGTTTAGTCAACTCTATCACTAGGTTAGCCTTTGCTTTCTCCACCTCTTCTCGGAGATGGGATTCCTCCTTCATTTTTACTTTTATGGCCGTCAGTTGTTCATTAAGAATACGAACGGCCTTTTTGTATTGATCCCGCTCCTTATTTTCAATTTCTTGGCGCTTACGGTACCGACGGATCACCCCCTTGTTGGCAATACACATATCCTGAAGCGCCCTCATATGCACCAACGCCTAAATCAAGACGTCCACTAGGAAAAGAATAAACAAAAAATGCATAAAACCATAGCTTGAGAGGAACAAACCCTAGATAGGTCGAAGAGGCCCAACGCCCTCAATTCCTCCATGGTCTGCTCGGTGCAAGGGTCCAAGTCCGTTTGCTTAATGATTGAGTCAACCATCTCGACGGTGTGCTCCTTGTGCATAAGCAGCCTGCGAATGGCGCCTTGATGAATAAGGCCATTCCCCGTCATCAATCCTTTACCAACCCCATGGCTAGGTTTGGGGGGACAAAGGCTGCTTGTCTCTGATAAGGAGCCTGTCCCTTTCTTATGCAGTCGTTTGTCCTTTCCTTCGTTTTTCCTTTTCAAGGTCCCCTTAGCGAAAACCATAGAAGATGACACCGAGGGCCTACCTTTCTCCTACTGCTTGAGTATCGCAGTAGCTTGCCTTACCAGCGCCCTCTACCTACCTATCTCCATCTCTAAAATAGACGGGATGAATTAAAAATAGACGGATAAGATGTAAAGAAAAGTTTGATAGGAGTATTGGCGTGAAGAAACTTATGACGTTGTGAAGAGGTGAATAATCGTCGAGCAATAGGCGTCGGCTCCGAACCACCACAGAAGGCGTGGAGGGTGTCGAGGGTGACCAAATCCTTCCACTTCCTTTCTTCCAAGGGAATAGCCCAGACCTTCCCCAGAAAGTCATCCTGCTCATCGGTTATATCGGGACGAACAGAAGTTGAAAAATAAGAAAAACTTAGTGTCAACGATGGAGCCAAAGTTATCACAGATACAAAAGCTAAAGACTCACTTGATTCCTTGACAATTCCCCATGTGTTATCAAACTCGTCGGGTATACTTGCCCATTCTTCAAGCTTACACATCCACAATGTCCCTTGGACAAAGAAATACCTATTTTTCTAGTTTCTGTTAGAATTTGGCATGTCAAATACCAGCCTAAGCGATGACTTCCTAGCTAAAAAATGGTAAATAACCTTTGATGAGGATATCTGCTAGGGCTTGTAGTAGTAAAAGAACTCGTCAAGTGTAGGCTGACGGTTCCCTCCACTCAACTGACCCCATATCACTTCAGCACCGATAAAATCCTCCACGCATTTAGGGTAATCTGGTTGACGGATAAGCCCAAGTGGTTAGTAAGTTGATGGTGCAGTTCCATAAATGGCAACCTTAACCCCACAGTAAACATAGCGTCGTACATACCCACATCCGCCGTTTTACCCGAATAACATCTCTCAAAATTTCCTGGCAGACGGATGGGGATGTTGTCAAGGATTTGATGACAGTCATGGAGGGTGTTAAAGAGCCTTTGAGACATGGTCAGATAGAAGTCATTCATCGTCCATATCTTGGCTAGAATAAAAGGCTTACGGCCACCTCTGTCTGTCTGATCTATCGACTCGTCACTTTCTTCATGACTCCCTTCATCATTCTCTTCCTCCTCTTCTTCCCTCTCCTCTCCTTCATCTGCTTCATAATCTTCCTCCTCCCCATCATCAGGAGAATGAACAGACAGTTCCCTTTCTGGGGACTAGGTTAAGCCCTCCTCGGGCTCACGACCTGATGGGTAGACCTCATCATAGCCCGCACCCTCACGGACTGACGGTGATTGTTCACTCGTCGCTTTAGTACCACTTGACATCTATTCACCTACAAGCAACAGAGGTATTCTAAGAAAATATTTGATGGGTCTCTATGGAGGTTATGACCAGCTAGAAAATGGAAATAAAAAGAATACAAAAAAGATGGAAGACGACTTACATGATAAGTAGATGGCTCTGTAAAAGTGACAGAATCCACAAAACTAACAAAGGCACAGGCAACTGGTGCTTGTGAAAGACAAGTCGGCGCGTATATTCTGGTCTCAAGAATCTCAAAGGATGAAGAATGAAGTAAGACAAAAGAAATGATGAAAGGGGGAAGAACTATTTATAGAGAGAGGAGGCACGGTATACAAAGTGATGCTCATGATTTTAAACGAGGCCAACTAGCAAATGCCATGTGTCACCTCGCATATTAACCAAGGGCTACCTATACCATTTAATGACACGGGCTCCAACAAAACCTATTAATGGTCATAAATGTTCATACACTCCGCAGCTCATCAACCAAGGCTGATAGAACCATGGAGTAGGAGGCAGCTGATAAGGATATTCTTGCAAGAGATTTAAAGTGACACAAGGAAGCCAACGGTTTCCTCGGACCTGTCAGCTTCCTGCGAGTAGACGGGAGGACAAAAAGCAGCAACACCATAAAGCCGACGACCTCATTGCGATACCCGACGGGTGCCTCCATAAGTTGACGGGGAACTTTCGGATGAGGCAGGTGGCTGACGAAGGAGAAAAGGCCGACGGGTATGAGGAAGCCAAAGGGTCCAGCTTGGCTTAGCTTGACCACCACGAATATCTATAGATGGTAATGTCTTCTACCCTAATCAAAGGAATCTCTACAAGGAAAGAATCCCATAAAATATGAGCATTAATGAGAATCTTCTCTACAAGGAAATACCTTCTCTACCAAGAAATAAATACCAACTCCACACTACTATAAATACCCCAAAACCCTCACAAATCAAAGTACGCATACTTTTTTCAACTCTGGCACTCTAGAGTTGTAGAAATCCTCTTTAACTTAACCTTCGGAGGGTATTTGACCGGTACCACACCAATACTCTTGGTAAGGTCTTCTTTGTTTCTGTTTCACAGGTTCTGTCTAAAGCATGTGAGGACCGTGTGACTTATGGACGATTTTTGGCATCATCAACAATCATTATTGTCTATTTCTTTGGCATGTTTTGCCAAAATATGTGCTGGTTTATTGTCTTGATGCTTCACGTGGGACAGTTGAGCTGAACAAAAGTCCTGAATTTTATGGGCTACTCGGCTAAAATATTTGAAACCACCACAGGTGGGGTGCATAACCCCAAGAAAGAATCAGACACAATCTTAGAGTCACATTCAAATATTACATCCCTTAAACCAATATCTCATGTAAAAGAAACTCCCACCTCCATGGCCTTTTTGCCTCGATCTCAAGAAGACCCAAAGGCTGATGAATGCGCTTGCTTAACGCTGCAGTATCCTAGATACGCTTACCAACCCCAGATTGCCGAGATTGAGCAAAAACGGTATTTTGTTTTAACCAGTGTGATTCACTTTGAAACTTAGGGTAATTTTGTTTTGTTTTAAAAAAAAAAGAAAAAGATTAGGCTTTATGAACAAGAGACTAATTTACTATCTCCTATCATCAGAGAAATAAATGGATAAATAAATAAATCCACCATTAATTGAACTACGCTCAGAGGTTAATTAGTGTAATACTTATATATGTCACATTTATGGGTAATATTTGCATAAATGAAAGACGAGGTATCTAGGTGACAGCAATTTGGGTGCATTAGATATCTATATCATAAGATTGTTATTTTTGTGTAAATTATAACAAAAAGAACTTACTACTTATTAGTTATTATATCAGTATGGTCCAACAGACTCCAATATATGACCAATTTTGTTCTGACAAAAAAAAAATTTGAGTATAATAATTATCAGTTGATTGCAAAATAATTTTCTGATATAAATAATAAAAGAGTGATCTTTGTGGTCCCAGCAGTCAAGAACCCTATGTGAAGACCAATCTTTTTCGTTTATTCATCACATATCTGTATAGAAATTTTTAATTTTATGTCATATCTCCATCATAATTATTTTTTGTTGATTGTACAACATTATTTATCTGCCTTGACTTTATTTTATTAAAATGATAATGAACGTTCTACGCAAATCAATCCATATAATAGTAATGTTGGTCCCATGAAAGGAAAGACAGTGAAAAGTATAGTTTCTTATTAGGAATTGTAGTTAATAGAAAATGAAAGCTTTGTTAATGAGCATATATATATATATATATATATATATATATATATTTCTTCTTTTTTTTTTTTTAGAAAATTTGATGAGCATATATAGAACATACATAATCATGATTCTTTTTCTTTTGGACAAAATTGGCCTATACCCTTTTCACACAAACTAAGCAGCATTTTGCCCCCTTTTTCCAAACTAATTAGAGAAATGCTCCTCTTTTGAAAATCAATTTTCTAAAAATCGAGTTAGGCCCTATAGCGGCGTTTTTAAGGAGCCTATAGTGACGTTTTCAGGACCTATAGCGGCGTTTTATAACTTGATCTTCACAAAGTAGAGTTATAGTAAAAAAAAATAAAAAAAAATTGCATATAACTCGATTTCATGGAGGTCGAGTTATAAAACGCCACTATAGGTCCTGAAAATGTCACTATAGACTCCTTAAAACGCTATTATAGGGCTCCAAAAATTTTTTTTTAAAACTCGATTTTGAGAAAATTGAGTTTCAGAAGAGGGGCATCTTCCTAATTAGTTTGAGAAAGAGGGCAAAATGCTACTTAGTTTATGTGAAAAGGGCATTTGCCCATTTTGTTCTTTTTCTTTTCCATTTTTTATTTTTCTATCGTACAACGTGATTTCATGGATGACATGTGAATATATATTTATTAATTACATTTCCATAATTGACTTTAGTAATTGACAAATAATATTCGGGAGAAAGAAAATTTACAATGATGAATATCTTAATAATTAGTAGTTTTATTTGATATTCGTACAATAATGAATTTAATTTCAACTATGATATGTGTCTTTTAGTCACTTAATATACTACTACGATACTATCCTATTATGAAAAACCAGCTTCACTTTCTAAATGGGGACCTAGACTCTGAACGGCGAAAATATGAATAGAGTTAGCACAAACATTCAAAACAACTTTCTTAAATTTTCTCAAAAAAAAAAAAAAAAAAAAAAAAAAACAACTTTCTTAAATATAAGCCTTGTAATGAAATGATAATTCATGACATAATGCATGACATTGTTACATTAAATTTAAATTTCAAATTAAAAGTCTTTGCTAAAAGTCTTGTAGTTCAATTAAAAATAGTTTGTTTGGTAATTTCTTATTTCGGTAGCTTATTTATATAATGTGAGACAAAATACTAAAAATTAACTTATTTTTAAAAACTGAAAGTTAAATTAATTAAAATAAAAATGAGAAAAAAAGTAATGTGACCCATAAACAGTAGATAATTTAAGCAAAAAAATTATCATTTAATCGGTTGCCAAACGCACACAAATTCATATCATTGACAGAGAAGTTCAGAGTTCAAATCTCCATTTTGTTACTATCGAATTATCCAAAAATAAAAAATAAAAAAGAGAAAAAAAAATTAAGCATTTAAAATTGCATTGATATCTTTTTCTTTGGCATTTAAAATTTTTTTTTTTTTTTTTTTTTTTTTTTTTTTTTGAGAAACAAACATACATAGGCACACACACAAGGGAGAAGGAAAGAGGTTTTAACACAAAGTCACATCACAACTTCATTCAAAAGTCATGGTTTCTTTGGCAAAATTAAAGCATTACCAAATAGTATTATTTCAAATTGAGGTGCATAAACTATATAAAGAAAGTTATATAATACTATAGGAATACTAAAAATACGTACATCACCCTCTTATATGAATTATTATGAGTCTTATTACAAATTTAATTAGTAAAGAGAGAGGAGAGAAGAGGAGTACACATTTATGGTACTATTAGAGTAACCTATAATTACCTATTATATATTTATTACCATGATCATGTAAAAGTAGGGGTTTTTTATTTTAATTTTATTTTGATGGTTATAATAGGAATGAGAGAAATTTTTAGTTTAGATGAGTTCATGGTTCTTAATAATTTTATTTCTTTTAGAATCATGTAAAAGTAGTATTTTATTTTATTTTTAGAATCGAATTAGTAATAATTACTCCCATATTCTTCTAAGTTGGCAACTCAAAAGAAACGCTAATTATCTAGAAGGTAGATCAAGGTATATTCAAGCGGGGATCCAATAGTAATGATAATTCTCTTTTTTTCTACATAGTTACATCTATATAGATCTTTCAGTATAAAAGGCCCTACGCTCGTTCCTAGTATTTGAAATTCTTATTTTTGTGAGATCTAGTAGAGATTACGGTAGACAATCTTACTCCCAATTTGTTTCAAAGAGCTGTCACACACACACACACACACACACACACACACACATTATCTATCATTTGTAGGCTCTAAATCTTTTGATTCCTTTCAATAGTTATAACCATGGATTATTCTTTTGAATGTAACTCATCTTTCTCTTATATGACAATATTGTTAAGTCATATATATTTTGTTTTGTTTCAATAATTTCTACGCCATGATCATTTGATTTTTTAATATTTTTTGATATTTCAGAATTTTTAATTTCTGAAATTTCATCATTGAAAACAACAAAATCCATGCAAACATTAAAATAAAAGTTAATGTTATATAAATATTAAAAATTTATAAATTAGAATAATATTCCTGAATACTGATTTACTTTAATTGAGAAAAATATAGGATATATTTTTTCTCTTAATGTTTAAGTGTGCTTTTTTATACAGAATTCTTGAGTAATTAATGTAATTTGTGTAATATATTAAAATCTCTATGTTATTTTACAAATTTTTTATAAGTCATTGCACATTCAAGTAATGATTTTTTCATCAAATTATAACACAAATTAGAGTCATACAAGAGCAAATCGTGTAATGATGTAGTTTTTTAATCAATTTAGGATTTTATAAAATAATTTTAGTTTACCTCACAAATAAGTAGGTTTCCGTGTATAGCATGGGTTTGCAACTAGTTTTAGTAATTAGTGACACTATTACACTAACATATCCTATGAAAAATTGACAAATAATATTGTTTTGTAGGGAGAATCGACTCAATAGAAAAATTAAGGAAGGGGGTCGAATTCGGGAGAAAGAAATTTTACTATGATAAATATCTTAACAATTCGAAATTTTATTTGATATTTGTACTATAACGGAAACTATTTCAACTATGATGTGTGTCTGTTAGTCACTTAATATACTACTATGATACTATCCCATTATGGACCAGGACCCTCTGAACGACGAAAATATGAGTAGACTTAGCACAACTTGCAAAACAACTTGCTTAAATATATATAACCCTTGTAATGAAATGATAATTCATGACATAATGCATGACATTGTTACATAAAATTTAAATTTCAAATTAAAAGTCTTCGCTAAAGTGTTGTAGTTCAGCTGATTTTTCATATCTTTAATAGTGATGTTCATAGTTCATTTAGATCCCCTTTTGTAACTATCAAATCATCAAAAACAAAATTAAACCTTTTCAACTTGTAGATATGATTTTAAAATTGAATTGATGATCTTCTTTGGTAAATTTTGTTTGTTTGTTTGTTTTTTTTGTTTTTTTTTTTTTTTCAGAGATAGTAATAATATGCTGCCAACCTTGTAGCTCAAACGTTTTCCCCCATAAATTCCCAAGCACTTTGTGCAGGAGATGTGTCAATTAAGTTACAAGGCTCTTGGCTTCTTTGGCAAAATTAAAGCATCATCAAATAGTATTATTTCAATACTAGATAAATGGAGTAAAACAAGAAAATTATAAAATACTCCATACTATAATTACACACTGAGTCCTACAATAACAAAAGAAAGAGTATGCATCTATGGTACTCTTGACAATTTTTGAAAATATGTTTTTTTAAGATCATGTCAAAGTACCTTTTCATCTTATTTTTAGAATCTAAAGTAGTAATAATTTCCCCCACATTCTTCTAAGTTGGAAATTTAATAGAAATGATAATTATCTTATTTTCAAGTGTGGTTAAGATCATATAATATCAAAGTCCAAGATAGTAATAATAATTTTCAATTTTCTACGTACTTACGTCTATATAGATCATTCTATATAAAAGGTCGTACCTAGTGTACAAAACTCTTACTTTTGCAAAATTTGGAAGAAGTCACAGTAGGCAAGGTTACCTCCAATTTGTTTTGAAGAAGCCGGCTCTCGAATTTGAACCCGCGACCTGTTGCTTTTGATGAAAGACACTTGTCATTGAGTTAAGGCCTGACTCCTATATTGACATTTCTATATAAAAAAAAAAAAAAAAAAAAAGTCTATATATACCTTAAAATTGTGAGATCCAACAAGAAATGCTAGCTGTCCGTTACATAAGTAAGGCAAGGATCTTATATGGAATGGAGGTCAACATACTATATATCTCCATTGTTAAGTCATTTAGACACATTTGTAAGGGTTGAATACAGCAACAAGAAAGCCTTAGTTCCAAAATTTTGGTTTCTATTATGGATCATCAAAGGATTAGTTAGGATCAATCATATGTATTTTTTTCATCCATTCTATTTTATCTAGAGTCATAATTTTCTATAATTTCCTTAATTGAAATCTACTTTTTAAAACATTTCTACTAATGTGAGCTTTGGTCATCCTCTACTTTTTTTGTTCCCTTAACTTGGATATACTCACTCTTTTTTATCAATGCATTAGTGACTCCTTTAACTAGTCTTATAAAGTGTTATTTTGCATGAGATACACGTGCATAAATGATAAACCTTATAATTTACAACTCACAGAATTGTTGGTACAATTGGTACAGGTTGTCCTATTTCCTCTATTGTTTTTCTTTATTTTCTCTCTTTTGTTTTTTTCAACGAACTAAACATGCAATAGACAAACGTTTGGCAAAAAACACGTTGTTCAAATTTTTTCCCCTAATAAAATTGTTCAAAATTTTTGGCACATTGAGACATTAAACCAATTTCCAAATACCATGTTTGTATTTTTGCACCATGCGCCCTCGTTGCATGCAAGAAATTAAAATAAGCTACGAATTTAGTGAGACATGAAGACACGCTGCTTGAGAGTTGAAGTGATAGCTAATTAATGGCTCCAGTAACTCTTCTAGTGACTAGGCACTATTGTTCGAACCCACGTGCCTGCCAAATAATAATAATAAGAAGATGCAACTCAAGAACACAGAATATTTACAGAATATATATTATTGGCAGAAAGGGAACATTAGTGAGAGATGAAGTGTGTAGTGTTTGAGTTGAAGTGAGTTTTTCCGCCTCGACAAAATTTATAAGTTTGGTTGTCTATATCTGCATTTGGACGTTATGAAGTAAACAACGGAAAGAAGAGAACTGGCTTTAAAATATTTGGTTTAGAAAGATTTGGCAGTCAAAATGTGGTTTTGGAAAATTTGAGGTCAAATTGTAATTTTAGAAAGCTTCAGGGTTAAAATATATAATTTTGGGAAGAGTTGGGGTTAAAGATGGATCTTGAAAAAGATTTGGGATTAAGATGTAATTTTGGGAATTTTTGAGGATTAAAATCTAATTTTGTGAAAGATTTGGGGTTGGTTTAAGTCATAATTCTAGAAGAGTTCCTTATGCATTGACATTTTTTTTTTTTTAATTCTTTTTTGGGTTTTGGATTTAATTGGGTTTGATCTCAACTTGGGCTGGCTTGATGTATTGTTAGACTGGGCTTGGAAGTATTTGGTTTGGATTTTTTTATGGGTCTATTCGTTTAAGTATGGGTTTGGGCTTTTTCCATTTCTTTTGTTTAAATGTGGATTTTCTAGTCTAAGCTATACCTAGTTTAAATGCAGGTTGTGCTTGTGGAAGGCTGGTTTGGTTTGAGGGCTAAGTGAGAGAAACATGTTCAGAAAGAGAGAGAGAGGGAGGGAATGTCCTATAATTAGAGGGTAGGGAATCTGGTTGGTAGAGAGTGGGTCGGGTTGGAACCTACCCAAATATTTATACCCTACCCCGTTTTCCATAACCTGGGCTAACCATAAAATCTTTAGACATCAGTTAGGCCCATCCACTAAGGTCCAGTCACTCAGACAAAACCCAAACAAGCCCACCAAAATTTTTCTCTTAATTCTTCTAAAAACATTTTCTCTTAAACAAAAGCCAATAAACCAAACTGGCCCAGATTCTACAAGCCCAACCCAGATTTAAACTAGGTCCAGCTCATTTTAGAAAGTCCACATTTAAACAAAAGAAACAAAAAAGACCTAAACCCATGCTTAAATCAACAGACCCATAAAAGACAAAAATACCCAAACCCAATCCGAAAATACCTCAAGCTAGCCGACTTTGAGATTAAACCCACTTAAGTCCAAATTCCAAATAAATAAAACCCAAAATCAACAACCGCCAATACTCTTCTAAAATTACAACTCAACCCCAAGACTTTCACAAAATTGGATTTTACCCCTAAATCAATAAAATAGGATCACTCTCATATTACAAACTACTCTGGTATATATCCATACAAAAATTATATTTGTGTAAACTCAAATAGTCTATTTTTAAACCCATAAAATTTATAAACCTTATAGCTTCCTTATCCATCTCGCAACCCCCACTCACACATCAAACCCCACAATGTCAATCATTGCCAAACTTGTAACCCGAATTATTCTTAAATTTCTTAGTAATTTATTAAAAATGGACTAAATTGAAAAATCTGTTTCGACCCCAAATGATTTAAGCAATAAAATTAATGGATTTATTGCACAAATCTATTATAAATTCCACACATATATTTTAGAGCATTCACAATAGTGGAGCTAAAAATTTAGCTACTTGGCATCACAAAAAATTACTTTATCTATTTTACCTACATACATGCTGCAGCAATGGATCTATTTTGGCTTTCAACCCAATAAAATAATATAAACATCACAATAAAATAAGATATCTACTACAATAAAATAATATATTCATTATACACAACTATCACAGCCACACACATAACCGGGCAGAGAATAATTTTTTTATTTTTTTAGCTCTAAGCTATAGTGCACATCCATAGATAGATGTGCACTGTAGCAATAAAACTAAAAAAAATAGGTTTAGCTCCACTATTGTATGGTTATATTTGTGTTTTAGTGGAACTAAAACAGCTATATAGCTTTTTGGCTCTACTGCTACAAGTGCTCTTACAAGCAATCTCTATCAACCATAGTTATAGCAATATAGCATACTAAATGTAAAGTAAGAAAATATGTATATTACTAAATATGCAACCATGGTTGTCAAAATCCCGATCTAGATCCTACGATTTTATGATTTCACATGCCTAAAACGATTCGGATCTTTCAAGGATCTCTGTAATCATTCAGGATCGGTAGAATCGTATGATTCTGACGATCCCAAACGATCTTGATTTCTTGTAATCTTCTTTAACTTGACAGAAAGCTCACTTAAATCCAAATGAAAAATAAAATCTCAATAGACCAAGTTTTTCCACTCTAATGTAGAGAGAGTGTTAGTTAAACTCAAATAAAAAATATCCGAATAGAGTCACATTTTGAGGTTTTTGGCTTCTTTAAATGATGCTTACAAATAGATGTAGTGATGCATGGTAATTATATCAATGAATGTATAATTTATGTAATTATTTAACATATCAATGTGTATTTTTTTTTCTCAAACAATGTAGGATTTTACAATCCACGATTCGATCCTACGATCCACGATCCTACCTGCCTCCCATGATCCTACGTAAGATCTCGATTTTGACAACATTACATGCAACACAAAGGCTTAGTAATGAAGTGAAACACTAATGAAGAATCTATTGGATGGAAACTCCACAACCAAGTAACAGTTACAATAGCATACTCACAAAACCATCTTAGTTTTAGACTCTCTATGTAACCTCAACAAATGCTACACTTTTCTTTCTACTACAAGAGTCTCAAAACTTTGGAATCCTTCTATAATGATCTTCCCCAAAACGAACATTGCCTGCATGAACTAGAAACTCCCATACTTCAAAGAACTCCTCAAAAATTTCCTATACTAAACTTACTAATACAAATAGGTATGGTTTGAAAGAGAAGGTTAAGGCTCAATGTGTCATGAAGAACACAAATTTTTTTTTTTGTTCTATCGAAGTACATGGATGAGTTTTTTATGTTTAGGCTCAAGGAAGAAGGCTTCAATTATTAATTTAAAGCTTTTGTGTGACAACCATTCTCTCTAAATATCGTACATAATGCGGTGTATAGGTGCTCACAGGAGGATTGAATTCTAGCAAGACTTCTTTTCCTATAGAATTCGAATTGCAAATTCAGCTCTTATAAACTCTTGGAGACAACATGGTTGTGCTTAAAAAAACCAATTAGTGTTATTATGCAAAAAAATTAAGATATGCAAATACATAGACAAAAGATAACAAGCACTCAAACAATCCGGGTGACAATGCATCATACTATCTCCACTCAAAATTTGAACTCTCAAACTTTTAACTTTGGAACAAGCAAACTAAAATACTCAGTCAAGTGATTATTTTATATTAAAAAAAATTTTAGTTATTTTTCAGTTTGAAATGACTAATATTCCATTTTGGGGATCAAATATAAATTTTACGTATATATTCTTTAATATATATATATATATATATATATATATATATATGCTAAAATATTTTTAAAGAAAAACATTTTCTAGGAGGGCCATGGCCCCCCAAGGCTCTGACATACCTTCATCCCTAACTCTCCCTTTGATGTTTGTGTGATGAAAATCCCCTGCCCCCCTTTTTGAGGCTTGCATGAAACGCCACTATAGATACTAAAAATACCACTATAGGCCCATTTGAGCTATAGTGGCATTTACAAACGCCACTATTGTACCGCCACTATAGACCTATAGTGGCGTTTCTCAAAAACGCCACTATAGACCAATTTTTTTATTTTTGAAAAAAAGGCTATAGTGGCGTTTGGCGTTTGTAAACGCCACTATAGGGAAGACCTATAGTGGCTTTTCACAAACGCCACTATAGACTTACAAACGCCACTATAAATTAAAATTGCAATTTTAATTAAATTAAAAGATACAAAATAAAAAACACAAAAAAGCAAAATTCAAACATTATAGCTAGCCGCCCCAACGAATTCAAAATGAAACACAAACCCACCTAAAAAAATTCAAAATCAAACGCAACATTCACATCCAAAAATTAAAAAAAAAAAAAAAAAAAAAAAAAAGAAACTCCACCCCAACACACTCAGCCACCATAGACCAACCTGCAAAAAAAAAATCATCAAATTGATTTTGAATTTCTAGCAACCGGCAAAACTATTATCAAAAAATAAATAGACCAAAACAATCATAAATTTAAAAAAAAAAATTGCTTACCTGCAACTATACAACCAATGGCATCAAACACCATCTACAAATTTGATCAAAATCAGTAAGCTGCAACACTATCTGCAAATCCAAAACCCACAAACATTAAAGTGAAAGAAGAGTGAAAGAAAAAGAAAAGAAGAAAGATGGAGGAGTGGAGATAAGGGAGAAAAAGAAAGGGAAAAAAAAAAAAAGAGAAAGGAAATCTGAGACTTGGCGTGGAGAGACAAGGGAGAAAAAGAAAGAAAGAAAGAAAAAAACTAAAAGAGAAAGGACGCATAGGTGGAGAGACAAGGGAGAAAAAGAAAGAAAGAAAGAAAGGAAAAAAAAAAAAAAAAAAAAAAAACAAAAGAGAAAGGAAGCTGAGGCTTGACCTGGAGAGACAAGGGAAAGAAAGAAAGAAAGAAAGAAAGAAAGAAAAAAGATAATGGAAGCTGAGGCCTGGCGTGGAGATAAGGGAGAGATATGAGAGAGTGGGGGTAGGTGGGGGGTTTTAATGTTTTTTTTTTTTAATTTATATATATATATATATATATATAAAGAAAAATGATATATTAACAAAATTTTTACAACAAATTTTAAGTGGCAGGTTGTTACTGGTTGTTATTATTAGGGCAAAAAAGTAATCTTAGTGTTAGGTTCAAATTTGAACTAATAACAACTAACCACCTATGATTTGTTGTGAAAATGTTGTGGACGTAGCATCTCTCATATAATATATATATATATATATATATATAAAGACAAATGATATGTCCACAATATTTTTAAAACATTTTTACAACAAATCTTAAGTGGTAGGTTATTACCAATTGTTATTGTTGGGGCAAAAAAGTAATCTTAGTGTTAAGTTCAAATTTGAACCAATAACAACTAAACACTTATGATTTTTTGTAACATCTCTCATTTGAATATAAATATATAATAATAAATACATTTAAATATATATATATTATATTCAAATATTATGGAATATGCCAAAGAATATTCTTGGCATATTCCATAATTTTGTTTACGATGGAATATTCAATTTTGTTTACTATAGGTCCTGATCATACAAGGGTCTATAGTGGCATTTTTCAAACGCCACTATAGGACCTACCCAACCGAAAAAAAAAAAAAAAAAAAAGAGGTACCTATAGTGGCGTTTGTCAAACGCCACTATAAGTCCTACTCTTACAAGAGCCTATAGTGGCGTATGTCAACCCAAAAAAAAAAGCCTATAGTGGCGTTTGTCAAACGCCACTGTAGGTCCTAGACTTACGAGGCCCTATAGGGGCGTTTGACAAACGCCACTATGGGACCTACCCAATCGAAGAAAAAAAAAAAGGTACCTATAGTGGCGTTTGTCAAACGCCACTATAGGTCCTACTCTTACAAGAGCCTATAGTGGCGTTTGCCAAACGCCACTATAGGCCCTACCCAACCCCCCAAAAACAAAAAAAGCCTATAGTGGCATTTGTCAAACGCCACTATAGGTTATGGACTTACGATGCCCTATAGTGGCGTTTGACAAACGCCACTATAGGCCGTTGAAAACGCTATTATAGACCTTTTTTTAATATGCCACTGTGGATATGCCTATAATGGCGTTTGTAAAAAACGCCACTATAGGGTGCCTATAGTGGCGTTTTTTACAAATGCCACTAAAAAAAACGCCACTATAGAACCAGTTTTTTTGTAGTGGTAGGAATATGTTTTAAACATGAAGTCTATTAGGAAAGTAATGGTGTGAGTGAGTTTATACTTTTCTTTTTTCTTTTTTCTTTTTCTTTTTTTGGTAAAAAGAGGAGACATTTATTAAAAATTAATTACCAATATCCCCAGCATTAACTAGTACAAGTCTGGATCAGTACAAACCCCACAAATCAGCACAAAAAAGGGGGATAACATGAGGGGGAGGGGCAGCAAAACGCAAGGAAACATTAGCATGAGAAAAGCCCATTCTAGCTAAAGCGTTAATGCAGTAGTTTGCTTCTCTGAAACAATGAGACACCTTAACCTGAGGCAGCTGTAGCAACAGATCCCTGCAATCATCAACAAGGCCAAAAAGATCCCCGTTAGAGTTGCTATTGCTTGAAACTAAGGATATTACTACAGATGCATCAAGCTCAACTTCTACAAACTAAGCCTATAGCTCTACACATAAAGTTAAGCCATCTCTTAAAGCCCATAACTCAGCAGCTATACTAGAGGACACCAATAAGGATTTTACCAAACCCACCACCCAATGACCATTGCTATCTTTGATCAGCCCCCCATAGCCCGACATGCCATTGGTACCCAATACTGAACCATCAATGTTCAGTTTTAGCCAGCCCTCTACAGGTTTAAGCCACTTCAGCCTCCTTATGGCCTTGGTTTTTTCTATCCTTGAATCCATAACACAGTACACAAACTCCCTAACCTGCATCTCTACCAAATTGGCCAGATTTGGGTTGGGCTCTTGCTTCTTGAAAATCTTCCTATTTCGTTGGAGCCAGAGGTTCCAAATACCAAATAAAAAGAATGAGCTCTATCTATAATCTTTACCTACTTCTATTGTTAAGAGAGTACAAAACCCAGTGCAGATCACAAGAGTAATAACAGAGCAATCTCAAAGCATCAAGGTGTAATGGCTTATTCTTATCCAACGGCTAGGAATATGTCTTAAGCAAACAGTGTCGTTCTATTTAAGTGCTGATGAGTTTTTTGTACTTATGTCTAAACGTTGTCGTTTTGCCTAGATTTGTTAAGTGATAGACTAGCTTTGATTAGGAATTAAGTCTGTTATTTATCCTGATTCAGCTCCACTATTTACGAATCAATTCCGTATTTTAAGGCTTGTTAGTTAGGCAATTACCATAAGCTTGGGCTGTATATATAAAGATCTGAGTGTGTAATGAGTAGAGCAGTGAGTATTTTCTCCAGAAAGTTCCAATTCTCTCTTCATCTCTCTCAAACTTTTTCTCTCTAATTTCCTCTCTTTCTCTTTGAGTGTTTACTGCAAAACCTCCATTGTTGAAGCATTTGCAAGCTTAGATCAAAGCTTTTGATGGTATTAGAGCTTCTTCGATCCAAAGTTATATAAATCCAACAATGACAGATTCTACTTCAGCACCAACCTCTAGAACTATGCCTTTAACCTCGACAACTGTGCCTTCAACTCCTATATCCACTTCTATCAATTTCACAAATCAGCCTCTACTGCTACTGTCAAACATGTCAAACTTGATTCTTCCAATTACATTGTTTGGAAGCATCAAATTTCAATGGTGTTGGAAACCTACTTTATGTTTGAGCTTCTTGATGAAGTTCCACTCAAGCCTGAGAAATTTCTCAAGGATCTCACTGGTACTGTTACTTCAGTGCTCAATCTAGATTATCTCATCTGGAAATCAAAGGAAAAGGCTTTACTTACCTTCATCAGTTCTACCCTCAGTCCTTTAATATTAGCTATAACTGTTGGTTGCTCATCTGCTCGTGAGGTTTGGAAGGTTCTTGAAAACAGATTCTCTTCAATTTCGAGGTCACATGTGATGAACCTCAAGGGAGAACTACACAATGTGAAGAAAGGATCTGATTCTGTGGATGTATATCTGCAGAAAATTAAAGTGATAAGAGACAAACTTATGGCAGTAGGTGTTCTCTTGGATGATGAAGAGCTACTTCATGTAGCAATTACAGGTCTTCCCAAAGAATTCAGTGCATTCAGGTCTGCAATCAGAACCAGAAGCACAAAGTTAAGCTTTGATGAGTTGACTACTTTGTTGAATGCAGAGGAGGAGTCATTGAATGAAGGTATGGAAATCAAAGACTCTACCTTTGCAATGTCAGTAAACACTACACCAAGATTCAACAACATTGGTGGTTATAATACCTTCAACCAGTCTAATAATAGAGGTAGAGGAAGAGGCAACAATGCAAGAGGCAGAGGTAGAGGTACAGGTCCATCATCTAACCAATTCAATCAATTTTCACAATCACATTCTCAAGGCTCTAATGGCAGATCAGAAAGGCCAATTTGCCAAATTTGTGGTAAAGCAGGTCATCTAGCTATTGACTGCTACCACAGAATGGATTATGCCTACCAAGGCAAACATCCTCCCACAAAGTTGGCTGCTATGGCTACCTCTTCCAACTCCTTGATGACTCAGGAGCAACCTTGGCTGGCAGATAGTGCAGCCACTGACCATGTCACCTCTAGCCTCAATCACTTGAGCTTCCCCAAACCATATACTGGCCAAGAGCATCTCACAGTGGGCAATGGACAGAACTTACCTATCACTCATATAGGTAACTCTCCAATCCCTTCTTCTAATTCTACCCTTCAACTTAGAAATGTGTTAAGAGTCCCTTCCATTGCCTCTAATCTTGCTTCTGTTCACAAAATCTGTCATGATAATAACTGCTGGTGTTATTTTGATGAAAATGCCTTGTCAATTCAGGCCTTGGCCACGGGGAAAGTTCTCTACAAGGGCAGGAGTGAAGGTGGTGTTTACCCCATCTATCCTCACAAGGCCACTGCTCTTCTTTCTAATAAATTGTGCAATTCTGTCAAGCTTTCTTCTTCTAGTTGGTCTTTGTGGCACAGCAGGCTTGGCCATCCAAATGCTCAAACTCTTAGCCTTTTGTTGCAAAATAATGGTTTGTCTTGTAATAATAGTGCTAATGTTGTTAATTCTTGTATTCACTGTCTTCATGGTAAAATGCACAGACTACCATTTCCTAGTTCAAGATTTGTAGCAACTTCTCCTTTTGAACTTGTACACACAGATTTATGGGGTCTTGCACCTCTTGATTCAATAAATGGCTACAAGTATTATGTCATTTTTGTCGATCATTACACTCGTTTTACATGCTCTACTTGCTCACAAACAAATCAGAAGTTTATTCTAAATTTGTTTTGTTTCATGCTATGGTTCAAACACAATTTTCTACAAACATTAAAACTCTTAGATCAGATGGTGGTGGTGAGTATACCTCTAAATCCTTTGAGTCATTTCTATCTGCACATGGCATTCACCATCAAATCTCTTGTCCTTATACCCCTCAACAGAATGGGTCGGTAGAGAGAAAACATAGACAGTTAATTGAGACTGTTATTACTCTTCTTTCTCAAGCTTCTTTACCTTCCACCTACTGGTCTTTTGCTGTTCAGTCTGCCTTGACCTAGATTAATCTTCTTCCAACTTCAACTTTAGGTTTTTTGTCTCCTTGGTTCAAACTTTATGGCTACCACCCTGATATCACTTCCCTCAAGATTTTTGGCTGTGCTTGTTACCCTTTTCTTCGACCATACACTAAACACAAACTAGAGCACAGGACTACAGAATGTCTCTTCTTAGGCTATTCCACAATGTCAAAGGGCTACTTGTGTCTTGATTTACTCACCAACAAGTTGTATACCTGCAGGCATGTATTGTTTAATGAAGCCAAGTTCCCTTTTACTTCTGCTACATCTTCTGTTTCAATTCCTAATCCACCTAAACCAGAAACTTGGCTATCTAATCTTTTGTACTTACACTCTTTCAATCAGCCTTCTATTCTAGGTCCATATTCTAATCATACCTCATCCTCACAGTCTTCCTTTCCCCAAGATGTTCAATCTGCTCCTATCTCTAGTCCCATACACTCTCCACCTGTTCCTAATACTATTCCACCTACTCCCATTAATGATTCAGTCTCTATTCCTCATTCTACATCACCATCCATGTTTATTCCTACTCCTTCTTTAGATCTTTCACCACCTCTTCTACCTTATTCAACTCATTCTTCTCATCCTACCTCATCTTCCAATGTTCTTATTCCGGTAAATACCCATCCTATGACCACCAGATCAAAGAATGGGATTTCCAAGCCTAAAATGTGTTATAAGGCAGTGATTGACTACACTTATACTGAACCTTCCTCATACAAGGTTGCTTCCAAGTTTCCTCAATGGGTTAAGGCTATGGATGAGGAGTTTTCAGCCTTACAAAGGCAACACACTTGGTCACTTGTACCTGCTGCACCTGGTATCAATTTGGTGGGGTGTAAATGGGTATATAAGCTGAAATTGCATAGTGATGGTTCCATTGCTCGTTATGAAGCAAGGCTGGTTGCAAAGGGCTTTCATCAACAAGCTGGTATAGACTATACTGAGACATTTAGACCTGTTGTCAAGCCAGCCACAATGAGGCTTGTCCTAGCTATTGCAGTAAGTTTCCATTGGTCTCTACGACAACTTGATGTCTCTAATGCCTTCCTCCATGGCTTTTTGCAAGAGGAGGTTTATATGTAGCAGCCTCCAGGGTATGTGGATGCTCAATTTCCTCATCATGTATGCTGGTTACACAAGTCTTTATATGGCTTAAAGCAAGCCCCAAGGGCTTGGTTTGACAGATTCACTTCTCAGCTTCTACACCTTGGTTTTGTGGCTTCTCTAGCTGATTCTTCATTATTTGTCTTTCATTCTCATCAGACCATCATCTACCTCCTTTTGTATGTTGATGATATCATCATCACTGGAAATTCCATTTCATAGATTGATTATCTTGTTACTGCTCTCAGCACTGCATTTGAACTTAAGGATTTAGGGGCTCTCTTTTACTTCTTGGGCATTCAAATCTTGCCTACCAGGTTTGGCCCCACTTTGTGCCAATCCAAATATGTCTCTGATGTTCTCCACAGGTTCAAGATGGAGAATTCCAAGCCCACTAAAACTCTCAACTGCCCCAACTCACGTCTCACTCCTTTTGATGGTATTGCTTTGTCTGATCCTTCTGAGTACAAGAGTATGGTAGGTGCTCTCCAATACTTGACTTTCACACGCCCAGATTTATCATTCAGTGTGCACCAACTATGCCAATTTATGCAACATCCTACAACTTCTCATTTGGAAGCTGCTAAACGTGTTCTACGCTATGTGAGAGGGACTTTGCATTTTGGTATTCATTTTGAACCTGGTCCTCTTACCTTCTCTGCTTTCTCTGACGCGGACTAGGCTGGTGACCCAACAGATCGAAAATCTACTACAGGAATGTTGGTCTTTCTTGGTTCAAGCCCCATATCTTGGTCTTCAAAGAAGTAGCCCACTGTCTCACGCTCTTCCACAGAGGTTGAGTACCGTGCCTTGGCTTCCACTGCTGCAGAATTGGCTTGGCTTCGTACTTTGTTCCGAGAGCTCCGACTCTTCTTGCCTCACATTCCTATTCACTAGTATGACAACAATTTCGCCATTACTTTGGCTTCTAATCCTGTTTTCCATTCTAGAACCAAGCACATTGAAGTAAACTATCATTATGTCAAGGGTTGTGTACTTCGTCGCGATTTGGGCATCAAATTCATCTCTAGCCGTGATAACTTTGCTGATATTTTCACTAAGCCATTGCCTGGTCCTTCCTTCTTGCTTCTTCGTGGCAAACTCTTGGCTAATTCCACCTCGAGTTTGAGGGGGGATGTTAAGAGAGTACAAAACCCAGTGCAGATCACAAGAGTAATAACAGAGCAATCTCAAAGCATCAAGGTGTAATGGCTTATTCTTATCCAACGGCTAGGAATATGTCTTAAGCAAACGGTGTCATTCTATTTAAGTGCTGATGAGTTTTTTGTACTTATGTCTAAACGTTGTCGTTTTGCCTAGATTTGTTAAGTGATAGACTAGCTTTGATTAGGAATTAAGTTTGTTATTTATCCTGATTCAGCTCCACTATTTACGGATCAATTCCGTATTTTAAGGCTTGTTAGTTAGGCAGTTACCATAAGCTTGGGCTGTATATATAAAGATCTGAGTGTGTAATAAGTAGAGCAGTGAGTATTTTCTCCAGAAAGTTCCAATTCTCTCTTCATCTCTCTCAAACTTTTTCTCTCTAATTTCCTCTCTTTCTCTTTGAGTGTTTACTGCAAAACCTCCATTGTTGAAGCATTTGCAAGTTTAGATCAAAGCTTTTGATCTATTAGAGAGCTCTTGGCATTAGCATGAAGCCAATGTTCCAAGTCACCCGAGAAGGATTGCATAAGAGACAGGGGGCACTTAGACGGGGGGCAAAATCTTTGGGCCTACCAGCACTCTCTCAGGACGTGTATAATGCTCTCATTGTTGTCAGAGCAGAGATCACAACCACCAAGTCCTTCAATTCCTCTAAGGGACAAAACAGCTTTAATAGGTACACTATGGTGGTAGCACTTTCAAAGGAAAATCTGGATTTTTGGCAAGGTACAAAGCTTCCAAATCCATTTAGCATTAAATTCTGGCTTATTCAAATCTTCTCCAATGGCTATGAAATAAGTATTTTTGGATAGAACTCCCCATTAGTGTTAGAGATCCAGCTTCGATGATCCTCTCTCACTGAGAATCTCCGTAACGGAGTTGATACAATAGCTTTTTGGATAAAACTAGAGAGGTCAAAGAAGAGATTAACTAAACTCTAAACCCCATTGCTTACGACATCCTTCACAAAGAGTCCATCCTCCCCTTTATTTAAAGGGCCTTCAATTAGAGATCTCATAGTGCCCATGTTTAGGCAGTTGTCATCCCAGAAGTTGAGGGTGCTATTGTTGCCAATAGTCCACTTGGCACCTTTCTTACAGATTGCCAGGCCCTTCTTTACTGCGGCCCAAATTCTAGAGTGTGACCCTTTTCTGCCTGCAGGCCTATGCTGATATTTTTTTTCTACAAGACTTCAGGCCAGCCAGCGTTCTTGGCATTTTCCATTCTCCAACATAGTTTGGCAGCCAAGGATAAGTTCCTGCCTTTTGCCTCAAGAATGCCTAAACCCCCTCGAGACTTAGGTTTAGTGATTTTTCCCCAGCTAATCATGTGCATCTACTTAGTTTCCTCAGATGATACCCACAAAAAGTTTCTGTTAATCCTGTCAAGGCTGTTCAAGACTCTAGAGGGGAGCATACAGACTTGCATAGCATAAGAAGGAGTTACAGAAATAACTACTTGTAATAGGACAACCCTCCCAGCCATGGATAGCATATTAGCTTTCCATCCTTGCAATTTATTTTGGACTCTTTCAAGAACAAAGTTGAAGTTTTGAGAGGAACTGCATGGATGCTTTAGGGGGAAGCCTAAATATTTTCCCAAATTGGGTGTGGAGTTGATACCCAGCACCTCACACAGCTCGTGTCGAGCGTCCTGACTAACATTTGGTAAGAAATACACTTTGGACTTGTTCAAGCTGACCTTTTGACTAGATTGCTCGCAAAAAGAGTATAGAGTTTCCCTGCTATTACGACAGTTTTTCATATCTGCCTTAGCAAACAGAACCAAGTCGTCAACAAAAAAAGATGTGAAAAGGCAGGACCATTTCTAGATGCTCTCACTAGGTCCCACAGATTTTCATCACATTTCTCAGCAATAAGGAAGCTCAACATCTCCATACACATGATGAAAAAGGAATGGAGACAAAGAGTTGCCTTGTCTAATCCCCCGCAAAGGATAGAAAGGTTCCAGCTTTCCCCCATTGAACAGAATTGAGATCGACGAGCTAGACACACAACCCATGATAAGCTTGACTAGGGAAGCTAGGAATTTATACAAATTAAGGATGTCTCGGATGAAGTGCTACTCTAATCTGTCATAAGCTTTTTCCGAATCAATTTTTATCACCATAAACCCTTCTTTACCTTTCTTTAAGCTCATCGTGTGAATCAACTCTTTGGCACTGATCATATTATCCAATCCTAATCTGCTGGGGACAAATGCAATTTGGAGAGGAGATATAAGGCTAGGCAGCACTGATCTTAATCTCTTCACAATAATTTTTGTCACCACTTTGTAAGTAGTATTACACAGGCTAATTGGTCTAAATGAAGCCAAACAATCCGCTTCGGGGGCACTTTAGGATAAGGGTGATCAAAGTCTCACTAAGATGGGCAAGCAAAACAGCGGTAAGAAAAATCTTGCTGACTTCTTCAAAGATTGACATACCTACAACATGCCAATAAGCTTGGAAGAATCCTGCATGATAAACATCAAGGCCCAGGGCTTTTAGTGGTTTTAGGCTCTACATTACACAAATATATTAACTGTCAACCTGACCAAGCTCTTTTCATCAACATGTCTCAGTCAAGAGGGGATATCCCAATTCTTCATTGGAACACTATCAGCACTTGTACTGAATAAGTTGATAAAACCTTTTCTAATTAGATCAGCTACTTCTGTCTCTTCATACACCCAGTTTCCTTGGCTGTCTTTCAAACAAGAGATTTTATTCCATTTCCGACTTATCAAAGGAGAAGTGTGGAAAAATTTGGTATTTTGGTCTCCTTGGATTAGCCAATTGTGTCTAAACTTAATTGACCAAAATTCCTTCTCGTTTTGGAGGATGTCAAAATACTCTTTCCTAAGCTAGGCTTGTAGATTAAGCAAGAACTCACTTAGGCCATTTGCGATGTTAATTTGAATCCCTCTTATCCTATCCTCAACTCTATTTTTTCTTTGAAAAATGTTCCTAAACACATCTTTATTCCAAACTGTAACCTCCTTAGTGAGATAATCAACATTCCCCCTCAGGTGCCTATCCTCTTCCCAAGAATATTTGACAAGTTTGGAGAATAAAGGGTGGGACATCCACATAAGCTGAAATCTGAATGGTCTGGTTAACCTATAAGTGGACGGGTTATCTAAACTGAGCAGAATAGGATAGTGATCAGAGTGGGTATGAGCCAAGTGCTGAATTGAGGCTTCAGGATAAAGATTGCCCCAATTTGTATTAGCAAAGCCCTTGTCCAGCCTCTCCTGCATAAAATGCCCCACCTCCCTTTTATTAACCCAAGTGAACCTAGGACCATGAAACCCCAAATCTACCATCCCACACAAGTCTAAACACTCCTTGAAGAGCTGAACTCGCCTAGAATTTAAAGGATTCCCCCCAAACTTATAATGACAGGATAACATTTCATTAAAATCCCCCAACATTAGCCAAGGTAATTGATGTAAATCAACATTAGAATCTAAATTATTCCAAAACAGCTTTCTTTCCTTAAATCTAGGGCTAGCGTAAATAGAAGAAAGTAACCATGAGAGATTAAAAGCACGTACCTTCACCACAACATGGATCTCTTATTTAGGTTTTGCTAGTTGGATAACTTTCACAGAATCTGAGTTCCATAGAAGCCAAATGCCTCCTGAATACCCAATGGTATTCGAGTGTATTGCTCCATCAAAAGGGAACCTATTAGTGATATCCTTAGTCCTCTCCCCGCCCACTTTCGTTTTTGTGATAATCATAATGGTAGGAGTGTGTTTATTGATTAGGCTAGTCCGCGCTAGCTGAAATTGAGGGTTTAAGGGCCCCTAGCAATTCCAACAGATTATATTCATTGGAGAAGATAGAAAGTGATCTTGGTCAACAGTTTCCATCCCTACTCCTTCAGACTCTTCTTAGACCATTCTTCCTCTTTCATAAGGATGATTGCTTATTCTAGAATCCCCATTGGTTGTTCCCTTGAGTTTATCAGTAGACTAAAGCTTGGCCATGAGGGGCTCACTCGAATCAAAGTCTTGGATATCTCATTTCCCCAAAAATTCACCGCCATTGTCTTGGATATCCATATTCTCCTTTCCCCGAAATTTTCCTTTTGTTTTGATTCTCTCAGACTTTGCTCCAGCAATAGTGGTGATAAAGCTCTCCACCCGAATATCTTTGCCTCTACTCTAGTTGGAATGTCCAAAAGGAATATCCACTAGAAGTTTGCTCATTCCATCCAAGCTAGATCTGTTAGGGGAAGGAACCTTAGCTTCCTACTCTTTTGTGTTAGCAGGAATATGTGTCTCTAAGCCTCCATTTCTTCTTGGTCGAACCACCCCTATATCATTGTCAGAATAGCCTTGATCTAGGCTAGCATTAAAGGTGACAAGGTTAGGATCTTCCCTTGTCGTAGAATAGCCTACTGGTGTTTGGGATTTCTTCCATTGGAACCTCCTTTTGGCTTCCCTTTCGCACTCACAAGAGATTTCCCCTTTGCTTTGGTTCCTATCCCAGAGGAAGACACTTGACTAGCATGATCCAACAGCCTAAAGGGGTTACCAAACCCAAAAGCGAAAGGCTGGGATAATGAGGGGCTCTGATCAAGGGGATTCTGCCACGTTTGTCAAGATAAGACAAATGGTGTGTTGGGGGTAGCTTCTTCTCCCTTTTTCAAGGCCATACCAAAAGGGTCATGTTGCCCTCTCCCCTTTTTGCCCTCATTTGCACCTCAAGCCGTGCTTGAGCAGGATTTTGGGGAGTGGATTTGTGTTAGGTTAAATCGAGGTTTTCCATCAAGGTCAGGACTAGAACCTTTGCCTAGGCCCATTTTGGAATTGGGAGCACATGATCCTTTATTTGTGGGTCCTGCTTTCCTACGTCTCACAAGCAACCACAACCCATAATCTTCTTTAAGCTCATCAATCAAATTTCCTGCCTCTTGGGACCACCCCCCACAATCTTCATAACCATAATCTATATATGAAACTCTTAGTCCCACGTTTTCTACGTTATTAACCCCTCCTCGAACAGTTGAGCCTCCTCGGACAAGCCCAAGGCCCAATACGCATATTTGGGCCTCTGGTCCCCACAATAGTCCCTCAAAATTCTGGTTTTCTCCTCCTATCAGAGGAGAAAAGTGGGGTTTTGATTTTTAAGAGTTGAGACCACTTGTTTCTTTGATTTACACACGTGAGAGTACCATTTCGTGCACCTCATAATTGTTACTAACGCTTCGAAACCCACAATGTGTCATTAATTGCTCCAGGCGGCGCTTTGTTCCCCCCATCCAATGGTGAGATGCAGATCATACGGTTGACATTTCCGCTTGAATTTTGCGCAGGGTAACTCCCATTCAATTCTACTTCCTAAATAAGGCACTCGGGGGAATCATTTTTCCTCATTTCATAAGTCTTCAAGTTCTTGAAAGATCCCAAATACTCTAACCTTCAAGGCATTCCTTACTCCTAAAGTTCTCAAGTATTTTTCTTTGAAAAATCTAGATTTTTAAGAAGTATCAGAAACAGTACCAACACTTGCTCCTGTAAGTCTCTAATTCCTAGGTCATTTTCTCCTCGGCTTATGATCTTCTATTTCTTTTTCTTAGAAACTTCATCCATCTTGCCTTCGTTTAACTAGATGGGTAAATTTAAGCATCTCAATGACTCCCCTGCCGCCATGGAGGCCTTCAGGAAATATCATATCCCCAAGGGAGTAACCTTGAAGTGCTGCTCACCGGACAAAATACTTACCAATAGGAAAGTAGGTGAGGTGGTCATTTCCATTATCACCTTCAGAGAAGAGGGAATGACACTTCCTATAGGCACAGTAACCTGAGATTACCTCCTTAACCATAAGTTGTGCCCTTACAAATGCGCGCCCAACCTATTTAAGGTCTTGGGTAGGGTCGACGCCCTCAACGAAATGATGGGCCTGAAACTCACATGGCACGACATCTTACATATGTACGAGTGTCACTCTCTCGTTAACATGGGGTATTACCTCAAATCCAAGTCCCCTATTGCCAAACTCATATCGTGCCTTCCCAATTCCAATAAGGGCATGAAGGACGTCCACATGATCGCCTCCAGGGAGTGGCACAATGGCCTTCACTGTCCAACTCTATAGGGAGAGCCAGGTGGGGTGCCTTAGGATTAGGTTATACTGACATAGATTTTAGTTCCTTGGTTTAGCTTTGCTTTAACACTTCACTTCCTTTTATTGATGTGGTTTATTGATCTGATCACGTTTTTGTTTCTCGGCTGTCACTACAGAAAAAAGGCATGTTGCTCCAAAACTCGGCCTTGTCAACGTTGAGGGTCTCAACAAGGTACTGAGATCCGAGATCTTTGTGAGCAAAGACGGACAACTGCGAGCCGTCCGTCTAATACCGGACTTTGTGCCCTTGTCAGACAAGTTCCAGGAGGTTGGCAACGCTATCAAGGCAAGTGACCCAAGGCTTCGCCAGATTGACGTCTCTTGGCTCGGCTTCCTAGCCAAAAGAGACCTCCTTCCAGTGGAGTTACCCCTTCAGCGTGCTCTCCTCGTGCCACCAGCTCCAAGGGAAGATACTGCTTCTTCTCTTCTATCTCTAGAGGCCGAGATAGATCAATTCCACCTCGACGAAGAAGAAAAGGTGTAGGAGAAGCCCCTTCAAATTTCGAACTTCGAGGGTGAGCTTAACAAAGCTTCTGTAGCTCGCTCCCCTGTACTCATCGTTGCTCGTGAAGATCCAAGTTTCAAGGAAGGCAAGGGCATGGATCTGAAATCGAAGAGAGGCTTGAAGGACCTCCTTACTGGAAGAAAGGATTCATCATCCAAGGAGGCTCCTAAGTCCAACGTTCCTACTAATCTCCCTCCTCCCCCTCCTCTCCCTACAACCACGGTCGGACTACTCCCCTGTCCCGACCTAAAAAAAAAAAGAAAGTTGCAAGAGTTAGAGGAGGGAGAGGTGCTCCCCCAAAAAGGGGCCAAATAGCAAAAGAATGTTAAGGACAAACAGACCTCATCCACAGAAAGCAAGGAGGATCCTAACATAGCTGAGGTCCACTAGCAACGCGTATGGGCACCGCGGCTGGAGTTGGATGGTACTCCCATCCTATGGAACTCTTCCATCAGGGAGTTCCAGAAAAGGCACTCGGCTTACATTGCCAAGGCCCTAGAGCAGCCTCTACTCCTGCCCAAGGACATGGAGGCTGTCAGACGCATAAGGCAGCCGAACCTCTTCATGTCCTTGAAAAGGGACCTCGCCATGGTAATCTCTCTACTAATTCTTCTAGATAAATGTTAAGCTTTCTTTTACTCTCCAGTCCATTCCCTCTGTTTTGATGGGATTCCTTTATTTTTTCCATGCAAGTTACCCAGCAGATTTTCATGGCTGAGGAGTGGGTCAAGGAAGCTTGTAATAAGGCTAAGGCTAAGACCCATTTTCGCATGGAGGCCGAGAAGTCCCTGGGGGCCGTGAAGCATGAAAAACAAGAACTAGCCAAGAAGCTAGTCATTAAGGAGAGGGAGAGGACAAGCGCCAAAGCTAGGTTAAAGAGTGCCTAGGACCAAGTCAAAGACCAGTGAAAGAAACTGCACATTACCAAGATATAGCTTGCAACTCAGAAGTAGCTTGTCTTGGAGCTCAAGGTTAACTTGGAGAAGGCCAAAGCCGTTGCCCTAATTGCCAAGGAAGCTGCAAAGGCCGAGAAGCAAGCATCCTACCTTCGCGGAATAGAAGAAACCGAGATTAGGTTGGCTGAAGAGTTGGCCAAAGTATACAGAGACTACTGCAAGGCGACATGGGCAAAAGCCTTCAACCTTGCACGGGTTCCTGCTGATTCAGAGTAGAGGCAGCATGGGAGCGTCTTTTTCCATCCTAACATCCGCGAAATCCTAGTTACGCTTCCATCTCCCTGTACCCAAGTCCCAGAATCTTTCGAGTAGTTCCTGACTGTGCAGGCCACCTTTCCTCCCCCCAAGGCTGGCAATCAAGGCCAGGGAGATGAACTAGCAAAAGACAAGGGCAAAGGCAAGGAGACCACAAACTCTTTAGAGGCCAAGGATGCTGCCAAAGCCAAAGAAGCTGCAACTAGGGCAAAGGAGGTCGAAGCCAAATCCAAGGAGGCCGATCCAAGCAAAAAAGATGACCTCCCTCCTCCAAAAAGCAAAGCTTAGAGCTAGGACTCTATGTATTTATTTATTTATTTATTTATTTATTTTGTAGCCTTCTTGGCAAAGATTTTTTTTTTTTTACTTTTCCTTTCTCTATACTTCTTCTTTTAATTAATGAAAAAGCTTTATTTTTCACTTTGTGTTTCTATATTTAGTTTTTTTACTTATCCTCTGGTTCGTATAGTTATTATTTCTATCTTATCTAACGCTTATCAATCGTAGTAACGTAGTAGAATTATTCTCACGCAGTCAACAACAAAAGTGGTTAAACCTACTAAGTCCACCATCTCGACAAAGCATAACTGTAACTTCAAAACCATATATAACAACATAGCACACACTCAGATTTGGTTATACTCTACTCCTTACTCATTAGTGAATTTAAAGGACCAGAGAGATAATCCATTCCCAAACGGATATAGATATGTCTACTAATGCTTTAAGTGATGCTCATGAGCATTTGCATGAACTTTAAACAGGTAATCTGAGAAGCTTGAAATAACTAAGGCTTAACCCTAACATATGGCAAAAATAATAGGAAGTATTAATTTTCTCAAGGTATGTGATCTGAGAGACTAGGCATGACCAAAGTTCTGTTTAACACTTAGTGAAAATGAACTGAAATATTAATTTACCCAAGGTATGTGGTCTGAGAGACCAGACATGACCAAGGTTCTGTTTAACACTTAGTAAAATTGAGCTGAAGTATTAATTTACCCAAGGTATGTGGTGCGAGAGATCAGGCATGACCAAGGTTCTGTTTAACACTTAGTGAAAATGAACTGAAGTATTAATTTACTCAAGATATGTGGTCCGAGAGACCAGACATGATCAAGGTTCTGTTTAACACTTAGTGAAAATGAACTGAAGTATTAATTTACCCAAGGTATGTGATCCAAAATATCAGACATGACTAAGGTTCTGTGTAATACTTAGTTAAAGTGAAGTGAAGTATTAATTTACCCAAGGCATGTGATTTGAGAAACTAGGCATGACCAAGGTTCTATTTATAACACTTAGTGAAAATGAACTGAAGTATTAATTTACCCAAGGTATGTGGTGCGAGAGACCAGGCATGACCAAGGTTTTCTTTAACACTTAGTGAAAATGAACTAAAGTATTTATTTACCTAATGTATGTGGTCCGAGAGACCAGACATAACCAAAGTTCGGTTTAACACTTAATTAAAGTGAACTGAAGTATTAATTTACCTATAGCGTATGGTCTAAGAAACCAGGCATGACCAAGGTTATGTTTATAACACTTAGTGAAAATGAACTGAAGTATTAATTTACCTAAGGTATGTGGTGCGATAGACCAGGCATGACCAAGGTGCTGTTTAACACTTAGTGAAAATGAACTGAAGTGTTAATTTACCCAAGATATGTGGTCCGAGAGACCAGGCATGACCAAGGTTCTATTTAACACTTAGTGTAAATGAACTGAATATTAATTTACCGAAGGTATGTGGTCCGAGAGACCAGGCATGACCAAGGTTCTGTTTATCACTTAGTGAAAATAAACTAAAGTACGCATATTATTTAACGTAATAAATTCAAGTGCAGTAATCAAAACTTTCATTAATAGTAATACCATCTTAGATTATTTACATTCCAAGGACATGGTACACCCCTCTCCTCCAAATCTTCCAAGTAATATACACCTATTCCAGCCACTGATAGAGTGCGATATGGTCCTTCCCAGTTAGGTCTCAGCTTTCCCTAGGCTACGTTCTCTGTAATACCCATAAACTTTCTTATGACCAAATCTCCAAGTGCTAATAGCCTTAACTTTACGTTGGCATCATACCCCTACTTGAGCTTATGTTGATAATAAGCTAATTGGATCATGGCATTTTCTCTCCGCTCGTCAATTAGGTCCAAGCTTCTCCCTAATAGTCTATCATTGTTGCTCGGGGTGAAAGAACTCATTCTCAGTGTTAGAAATCCAGTTTCTAGGGGGATGACAGCTTCAGCCCCATAAGTCATTGAAAAGGGCGTCTCTTTAGTGGACCTGCGAAGAGTTGTCTGATAAGTCTAGACGACAAGGGGCAACTCTTCCACCCATTTTCCTTTTGCATCATCTAACCTCTTCTTAAGCCCACTTACTATGACTTTATTAGCGGCCTCAGCCTTTCCATTCCTCTGTGGATATGTTGGGGTGGAATACCTGTTTGTTATGCCTAGATCACAACAATACCTCCTAAAGGCTTTGCTATCAAATTGAAGACCATTGTCCGAGATGAGTGTGCGAGGTACTCCAAACCGAGTGACAATGTTTTTCCACATAAATCTCTTGGCATCCACGTCCCTGATGTTTACCAATGGTTCAGCTTCGACCTACTTGGTGAAGTAATTTGTGCCAACCAACAGATATCTTTTATTCCCAACTGTTTTAGGGAAAGAACCTACAATGTCCAAACCCCATTGAAAGAATGGCCAAGGGCTAGACAGAGGATTAAGAAGTCCCCCTAGTTGGTGAATATTCAGTGCAAACCTTTGACATTGATCACACTTCTTCACATATTCCTGTGCTTCCCTTTGCATGTTTGGCCACCAATACCCCTAAATTAGGGCTCTATGAGATAAAGACTAGCCTCCTATGTGGCTTCCATAGATCCCTTCATGCAACTCCTAGAGGAGCAGCTCTGATGCCTCAGGGTGTATACGCAGTAGATATGGCCCAGAATAAGAATGCTTGTACAATTTTTGGTCCTCGAACAACTAAAACTGAGGAGCCTTTCTTCGTATCTTGTCAGCCTCCGATTTGTCCTCTGGTAAGATATCTTCCTTGAGGAATAGCACTATAGAATCCATCCAGCTGGGTGCCACTCTAATTTGATGGATACCGGCTGACTCCTTCATTTCAATAGGTTTGTACAAATCTTCAACAAGGATGACTCGGGGTAAACTTTGTGCCGAGCAGGTCACAAGAGTGGCAAGAGAATCAGCATGTGAATTTCTATGCAGCAAGCTTAAAGATTCGAATCCTGATTGCAGCTGTTTTCCATGATTCAAATACTCTTGCATTCTCTCATCCCTAGCCTCTAACTCTCCTCTTACTTGGCCAACAACCAATCTTGAGTCTGAGAAAATTTCCACCGAATTTCTACCCATTCTTTGAACCACAGCCATCCCCACTAATAGAGCTCATACTCAGCTTCATTATTTGTGGCCGAAATGCCTAATCTTCAGGATTTCTTAATAGTGATCTTCTCAGGAGATATTAAAGCTATCTCCACTCCAGATCCTCTCTGATTTGCTACACCGTCAACGTATACCTTCTAGGACAAAGGTTCTTGCACGGAGATTAGGCCAACTGAGTTTTCATCCATGCCTGGTCTCTCAACACATTCTTCTAGCGAGGGTTCAGCAAATTCAGCCACTAAATTAGCTAGGACCTGACCCTTAATAGAGGTGTGAGGCATATATTTTATATCAAAAGCTCCTAAGATCGTACCCCACTTTGCAATCCTTCCCGTGTAATCAGCACTCCGAAGTAGAGATCTAAATGGAAGCTGGGTTAATACAACAACCGTGTATGACTGGAAATAGTGGGGGAGCTTACGAATGGCGTGTATTACTGTCAAAATAGCCTTCTCTAGCGGTAGGTAACGGACCTTGGCCTCATATAATGACTTACTCATATAGTAAACTGGTCTCTATACATCACTATCAACCCGTATAAGTACCAAGCTTACTGCATGGGTAGCCACAGTGATGTAAGCAAACAAAACCTTATTCGCCTCAGGACTGGACATGATGGGTGGCCGAGATATATACTTTTTCAATTGCTGGAAGCCAAGACGCACTCCTCAATCCATTCGAATCCCTTCCACTTGTTCAGTAATTGGAAGAAAAGCCTGCATCTGTCTGCTGATCGAGAAATGAATTGATTTAGAGTAGCAGTCATTCCAGTTAATTTCTTGACCTCTTTGGGATTCCGAGGTTATTGTAAGTTGTTGATTGCTTTAATTTGATCTGGATTGACTACAATTCCGCGGTGTGTGACCATGTAACCCGAAAACTTCCCTGATCCGACACCAAAAGAACACTTGGAAGCATTAAGTCGCAGCTGTGTTTCCTCAAGATCTCAAAAATATTTCTGAGGTCATTAACATGCTCAGATTCCAACTTGCTTTTGACCACCATGTCATCTATATAGATTTCAATGTTTTTTCCTAGCTATAACTCAAACATCCTGGTCATCATTTTCTAATAAGTAAACCCCACATTCTTCAGACCGAATGACATCACTTTATAGTGGTAATTTCTTGTAGAAGTAACAAAAGCAGTCTTTTCTTAATCATCCAAAGCCAATGGTATTTGGTGGTATCCCTAAAAAGCATCCAGAAAACTCATTCGAGGATGGCCTATCGTTGCATCAACTAACTGATCAATCTGAGGCATAGGGAAAGGATCTTTTGGGTAAGCCTTGTTTAAATCTGTGAAGTCTACACACACTCGCCACTTTTTATTCTTCTTTTTTACTACCACTGTATTAGCCAACCATTTAGGGTAGAAAACCTCTTTAATAGCCCTAGCTTGCTTAAACTTATTTACCTCTTTCTTGATAGCATCGAAATGCTCCCTTGATGAGCGCCGAGATGGTTGCTTTTTAGGGAGGACGACTGGATTGACGTTCAAATGATGGCAAATGAATTCTAGATCTACTCTAGGAGCTTCATAGGCATTCCAGGCGAACACATGAATATTCCTCCTAAGAAGCGCCAACATTTCCTCTTTCTCATGAGGAGGCAACTGAGTTTCGATCTAAAAAAACTTCTCTGGATCGCCATCTATAGAAATTTTCTCCAACCTCTCACATTCCTTCATTTTGATTACAATTAAACTAGAAACTAGAAAACATTTGCTTAGGTTAACATAATTTTATAAAATAAAATAAAAAAGTCATACTATCACAGCATGAAAAAAAAAAAAAAAAAAAAAAAAAAACCCTTAAAACTTCATCAAAACAAAAAATTTATCCCAAAAAAAAAAAAACCAAAAATTTATGTTTTTGGTAGGATCGGTAGGATCTCATTTGATCTTACGATCCTATGTATAATCCTACCATTTTTACAATCCTAGTGCAATTCTACACATTTTAATGAGGTGGGATCATAAATGAGGTGGGATCATCTGATCTTTGAGGTGGGATCATTTGATCTTTTCTTTTCTTTTCTTTTCTTTTTTTTTTTTTATAGAGAGATAGATATATTTAATGATTTCAAGATTTGCATATACAATATTTATAAAACTTTGAATTAAATAATTAAGAATTTCTACAAACCACCTTTTTTACTGCATAGAGCAATTAATCTAGTCTCAACAAAAAGTTACTTTGCAAAATTTTACTCAGAATATTCGATTTCATAAATTTCCAAGACAACAACAAATTTTCATCCAAAGGAGTATGGAATATGGATACAATTATTTCCCTGCCTAATTTTTTATTGTTATGATACCATCAAATTTCTTGGGTTCATTCTCAAAAAAAAAAAAAAAAAAAGTTTTTGAGTTATGACACAGAGTGTCTCAATGGAACCTTATAAATATTTATAAGGTTCCATTGATACATAAGGAACAATAATGTCTATGTCAACCGTTCCTCAAAATCGAAATTAAAAATTTCTGGCTGTTCGATCATTATTCAAATTACCTATTATTGATTTTTCAAAAGAAAATTTGAAGCCAGAAACAAGTTCTTGGCTTTCCACACGTAACAAAGTCCAGAGTGCACTTGAATAATATGGCTGCTTTGAGGCAGTGTATGACAAGGTTTCACTTTGTAAAGTTTTAGACCCCTGGAAAACACAGAATGTTGAAGCTAATTTATTAGCTAAGTTGTTACTTAGGTTAATTATTCAGATCTAAGTTAAACAATCATTATATGTAACAAACACAATGGAAAAGTAGATAACACAAGATGTGATGACCAAGAAAAACCAATGAAACTGATAGGCCAAGAATGTATTGACTCATTCTGATAAATTAACCAATTAATTAGCCAAGTTGATTAATTAATTAGATTAACATACAATTTGCGTGGCAGCACAAACAAACCACCGAATAATTAAATATGCAGCGGAAATTAAATGACACAGGTGATTTGTTTACGAATGGGGAAAACTACCGAAGCAAAACCCCACCTGGTGATTTTAAGGTCACCATTCTCGAGAATCCACTATTATCAAAACAAACGGTTACAAATAAAGAAATTCTAGTACATTATACCAACCTACAGTTGAACCCTTACCCTAATACCCAATTGGACTTGTTCTGTAGTGAAAATCTCTCCTTGTAATGCACGGCTCCCAGTACACAACTTAATCACCAACTTGAAAAAGATGTTGACTGCAAAGTTCTTCACTTCATCACACAATGAAGATCAAGAAACTCCTTAGTCACAAAACCCTATGGTGTACAAACATAGCAGCTTCTTCAAAAGACTGATGAATTAGGGAAAACTCTGTCTCCAGTCACAATTTGCATGAACATGACTTTGCTCTATACTTGCACAACCTTTTAAAACCCTTAAAATAATCCTTATATATGTTTAGGGTTATGAGAAAAGAAAGTCTAGACAAATACTCATGGTTTGGAGTGAAATCAGCTCTGAAAAATTGAATTTCATAAACCTCGACAGATAGGGTATCTATCGAGCTAGCTGTCGAGTTTCGGGGTTCAGCAGCTTTTAAACCTCGATAGATACTAGCTGTCGAGCTTTAAAATCCAGCACTTCTTTACTTGTTTCTTGGGCAAATTTGCACGGCTTTAATACTTGAACTTGAAACCTTGTTCCTTGAAGTATTAAACATATCCTAGATCTACCCAATTACAAGTAAAGTGCATTTTGTCAAAAGATTAGCCAATTACATAAAAAAATTGACATATGTTCCTAACATGATTCACATATGTCCTAACAATCTCCTCCTTTGGCAATCCGTGACAAAACCACAACAAACAAATAAACATATGAGAAAAGTCATAAATCACTCAACTCATACTCACTTGTTCAATACAATAAAATATATCCTAACACAAACTCTTGAAAAACTTTGCAGTTAGAGAGTTTATGACAAGAAGACTTTAACAACCTATATTTCTGAAACACTTTAAACAAAACTCATCATTGCATCTTAGTATGAAATAGAAATAATAGATTGCAAACATTAAATAAGAAATATGTGTATAAAGATAGAAAAGAAACAACATATGGAGAGATAGGTGAAATGTGATAACAACATCATCAAATATATATCAAGGATAAGTACAATGTTTGCTACCACTAAGTGATCACAAGACTAATGTACAAGAGATAATGTATCTAAAATAGAAAGAAAAAGAAAAGATACAAAGATCCTCACTACATCCCTCATATACACTCCCCCTATCATAAAAATTTCCTATACTAACCTATGCTAACTCTCCCCCTATGTATATGACTACTCTCATATCAAAACTACTCCCCCTTTTTGTCACGATTGACAAAGGACAAGTACATCAAGTAGACATCTCACCATCACTGGGTGAGCTAGCACTATTATCCTCATCAGCATCATCACTGCCTGAGCCATCATCACTCTCATCCTTGGACGCCAGTGGAGATGGAGAAGAAGCAACACCGAAACCACCAATGATAGCCTATCATCATGTGATATGACCATCACGAGTGTTCATCTGACACAACTCATCACTAAGAGTGTCAAGGCGAGCATCCATGCACACAAGCTGTGCCATGATGGCCTCAAGTGTCACTCCACCCACAAAAGACGAAGGAGCGGAGGTGGATGGAGCGGTAGAAGCTAGAGGAGTCACCGTCTCTGTCCGAGGCCGCCTCGGTCTAAGCTGTGCCTCGCTTCGTCTGACGGTAGCAACATTTATGGCACTCATAACCGAAAAATGAGAAGACTCGGGAAAAGAGATAGAAAAGTGGCGAAGAAGCCGCGTGATAGCCAAAGGAAAAATGAACTCATCACGGGTCGTCGTATCCCTATAGACATCTATAAGGGATAAGATGAAATGAAAAGGGAAGTCGATAGAGATTTGCTCTAAGAGGGATAGCAAAAAGCGAGCACAAGGCTCTGTGATAGTGTTATAGTGAGACAAAGGATGAAGAATGAATGTCATCACCATGTTAAGGAATCTCAGACTTTTGCAAAGGCTGAGCAATGGGTGTTTTAACAATCACCCCAAGATGAAGGTGTCTCACAGAAGAGAGATGAGTACACAGTCCTCAGATGATTGCAACCAGGGTAATCAGGATGCATTATCCTAGGAACGTGTAGTACCTTGAAGACAATCTCCAGAGTAACTACGATATGTGTACCTCGAACGCAAAAGAAGAAATAAGGTACAGAAGTATCAAATCCATGCATATTGGAGTAAAACTTGATGGAAAAATGCATGTTTATAATGCATACAAAAAATATGCAGCGGAAAATTAACGGATCTACTTCACTTGCAATTGATAACATGCACTATGTAAATTTCAGAACATAGAATCAAAATAGTGTACCTTGGTGCGGTGAATTTCTAAACAAAGAACAAAAGTTCTCGGGAACACTTTTAATCTTCACTCCAATTTCGCTTACGCCAAGATGTGTGGTCTCTCAATCAATTATGTGTTTTTTTTAGAGAGAATGAAAGAATGTCTACCTTACATACAAACCATTTCATGTTCATAAAATTCTATATGTTTCTCTTCTCATAACTAATTAACTAATTGAGCTAGCCTTTTCGGCCTTCCCAATTGGGTTTTAGTGTGAGGCTTAGAGTGGGACCAAAAGGGACCATTAAGACCCTAGCTCCAATGGGCCTTAAGCTTTTTTGTTAACTTTTGACAAGTCCAAAGTTACCATTAATTATATTTAATACCACTATATAAATATAATTGCACTCTAGGCCTTATTAATTAATTGTATCCCAAGACTTAATTGTACATGCAACTTCTTCATAAAATATTCGTAGTAATACAAAGTCATGAATTTAGACTGCCACTTTGTAGATTACTACATCTTAATCCTTGAGTACTCGGTTTAATCCCTTAAAGTTATTCATCATATATTTATGAAATCCAATTTCATAAATATATACTTTAGTAATTTCTTACCAAAGTGGTTACGCTTAACTCTCTGAATAACTGAACCCATTAAACTTATCTCAAGGGAATATTTTGTATCTCTGTTAAGAGACTATGAATTCCATCTTGAAAATATATGTTCCATTTACACTAAATGTGGCTGCCCAACATACTGAGGTTTTGACCGTTACTTTAGATCTCACTCTTGATATATCAAAGTAACCTACACTTTATGATCAGATTCATTATTCTCTCAGGATTAAGAGTTCATGCAAATAGAAGTCGTGAGATTTATTATTCATTTAACAGTCGTTAGGAGAATAATAAATCTCACAGCAGTCCAGTTCAATATGTCTTAACTCTTAAAACATATTAACATATCAAGTAGAAGTCTCCACTTCCATGATCAAGACAAATCATCTTAGCTGATATGTTATAGTCTTCATAGATGAAATGCCCAATTTCATCACCGACTACGAACTATAATTCTGAGTTTTCAAAGAACTTGTGATTTATATCTTCTGTGACTTTTCACATAAATCACATACTATGCATCTCATGGACTATTTGATAATGCCTAAATATTTATGTTACTATTATTTTAGATAATAATACAATAACTTTATTAATTACAATATTAAGTCATACATGATATCATACATAGCATCATACAATAGGATTTAAGGGCACTAATCCTAACAGTCTCCCACTTGCCTTAAAGACTATTGTGCACTAATCTAACACCTATTCCCTCCAAATGTGACTCGAAGGTCCTTTGAGGTAAGGTTTTGGTAAAAGGATCTGCTAGATTATTTACACTTTCTATCTTTGCTACTTCTACATCTCCACAAGCAACAATGTTTCGAATAATGTGATACTTTCTCTTAATGCGCTTTCCTTTCTTGTAATTCCTTAGATCTTTGAATTATGCAACCACTCCACTATTGTCGCAAACAATGTGATGGCAACTTACTCCATTCTCACAACACCAAGATTAGAAAGGAATTTCTTGAGCCAAACAGTTTCCTTTGCCGCCTCACAAGTAGCAACATATTTAGCTTCCATGGTAGAGTCTGCAATATAAGATTGCTTAACACTCTTCCAACTTATGGCTCTACCTCCTAAGGTGAACACACAACCTGAAGTGGATTTTCTGGAATCAAGATTTGATTGAAAATCTGAATCTGTATAGCCAATAGGAATCAAATCCTCACTATGGTAAACAAGCATGTAATCTCTTATTCTCTATAGATACTTAAGAATATGCTTTACAGCTTGTCAATGTTTTGGTCCTAGATTTGATTGATATCGGCTAACCATGCCAACTGAATAACAGATATCTGGTCTAGTACAAAGCATGGCATATATGAGACTTCCTATTACTGAAGCATAAGAAACTTGTCTCATCATATTTACCTCCTCTTGAGTCTTAAGCCACTGGTCATCAGACAGAGGAACTCCATATCTAAAAGGAAGTAATCCTTTCTTAGAGTTTTGTATGCTAAACCGTTCTAGAACTTTATCTATATATCCAGCTTGTGATAAGCCTAACATCTTATTCTTGCGATCTCGCGAAAGTTTGATCCCTAGAATAAAGTTAGCCTCACTCAAGTCCTTCATATCAAATTGGCTTGGCAACCAAACCTTTACTGATGACATTATCCCTATATCATTTTCAATGAGTAGAATATCATCAACATAAAGCACTAGGAACATTATAACTTTATCTTGATGTCTTTTGTATACACATGGTTCATCAAGATTTTGTTCAATACCAAATGACTTGATTGTTTGATCAAATCTAAAGTTCCATGACCTAGATGCTTGATTAAACCCATAAATGGACCTTTTTAACTTGCATACCAAATGCTCTTGGTTCTTTGCTATGAAACCTTCTGGTTGCTTTATATAGATTTCCTCTTTAAGATTGCCATTGAGAAATGTAGTCTTGACATCCATTTGCCAAATCTCATAATCATAATGAGTAGTAATAGATAAGAGAATTCTGATAGATTTAAGCATTGCTACTGGTAAAAAGGTTTCTTCATAATCAATACCTTCTTTTTTAGTATACCCTTTCGCCACTAGCCTTGCTTTAAAGATTTCAACATTTCCATATATCCCTCTCTTCCTCTTGTAAACCCATTTGCAACCAACAGGTTTAATGACATTAGGCGCCTCTATAAGATCCCAAACATGATTGGAATACATGGAATTTAATTCAAATTTCATAGCTTTGACCCAATGATGTGCATCTATATCATTCATAGCCTCTTCATAAGTGTAGGGATCCGATTCAGCCTCTTCTAAGATAGCTTCATAAGTTTCTCCCAAACCTATAAATCTTTTAGGAGGCCGAACAATTCTCCCACTACGACGAGGCACTTGTGTATTAGACATATCATGATTAGTATCTTGTGGTGTATCCAATATAGCCACATCATCCCTAGTTTCATCCATTGGTTGTTCAATTACAGGTTCATTCATTTTAGCCAATACAACTCTACTTCTAGGAGTAAAATTATTCATATAGTCATTTTCCAAGAATTTAGCATTTGTACTAACAAAAACTTTGTTATCGTTACGACTATAGAATAAATAACCCCTAGTTTCTTTTGGATAACTCACAAGAAAACACACTTCTGATTTTGGTTCCAATTTATTAGGCTTCCCTTTTAACACATGTGCTGGACAACCCTAAATGTGGAGATATTTCATACTAAGCTTACTCCTACTCCACAATTCCATAGGTGTTTTGGGAACAGATTTTGAGGGAACTAAATTCAAAAGATGTATTGCTGTATTTAAGGCATAACCCCAAAAGAAATCGGTAAAGTTGAGTAACTCATCATGAACCTAACCATTTCTAAAAGAGTCCTATTCCTTCTTTTTGCTACACCATTTTGTTGGGGAGATTCAGGTGCAGTCAATTGGGATATAATACCATTTTCAGTTCAGTAATCCTTGAAAATCCCAAGAAGGTATTCACCACCACGATCAAATTGAATGGCTTTTATGCGTTTACCTAATTGATTTTCAACTTCAACCCTATACTTTTTGAACTTTTCAAAGGCTTCGAACTTCCATTTCATTAGGTACACATAACCATATCTTGAGTAATTATCGGTAAAAGTGATGAAATACTCATAACCTCCTTCTGCTTGAGTTGACATAGGACCACATACATCCATATGGACTAATTCAAGCAATTTTTGGGCTCTTCTTCCTTTTGCATTAAAAGGGCGTTTAGTCATTTTACCTTCCAAACAAGATTCATAAACTGAAAAATCATCAAAGTCCAAAGGCTCTAAGAGTCCATCTTTGATCAGTCTTTGAATTCTATTTGGATTAATATGACCCAAATGCAAGTGCCAAAGATATGCATCATTAGTAGAAGAAAACTTTCTCTTTAATGATTTTACATGAGAATTATTATCTAATTCAGAATTATCTAATTCATGTTTATTAGGAGTTAGAATATAAAGACTATCCACAATATTACCAGAACAAATAAACACTTTATCCTTCTTTATTACAATATTGTCTTTAAGGATAACACAATATCCATATTTACCCAAATAAGTTGCAGAAATTAAATTCCTACGAACATTAGGTACATACAGACAGTCATCTAATATTAAAACTCTTGACTCAAAACATAAATTATAAACACCAATAGTTACAACTGGAATCATGCTCCCATCAACCAAAGTAAGAAACAATTCCCCTTCATTAAGCCTTCTAGTCTCCTAGAACCCCCATAAAAAATTGCAAATATAATTAGTACAACCTGAATCCACACACCATGAATCTATGGGATTTTGTACTAAACATATTTCAAAAAGGAATGAAATTTTCATACCCTTATTATTGGCAGTCTTGAACTTTGGACAATTCTTCTTCCAATGTCCTTTTTCACCACAATAGAAACATTTTCCTTTCAGCTTCTTTCCTTTTTCGGCAACCTCTAAGGAAATTTGTTTACCTTCTTGCTTGGTGAAGTCCTTCTTCTTCTTCTTCTTATTCTTACCCTTGCCTTTCGACTTAGGTTGAGAAGTAGAAGCTTCACCCACATTGACTTCAACACTAGAAGTACCAAGGATGCCTTTCACCGCTACCAACTCATTCATTAATTCAGAAAAAGAATAAATCTTTTTGTTCATGTTATAAGTAAGTCTGATTTCCTTGAATGATTCTGGTAGTGATTGAAGTATCATATCCACTTGGGATTCTCCATCAATGTCAGCACCTACAACTTCCAATGTATTCAGATTAGAGATCATTGCAAGACAATGCTCCCACATTGAACTACCTTCAGCCATTTTGGTATTATAAATTTGTCTCATGGTTTCTTGCCTTGCAAAACGGTCTTGCTCACCAAACATCTCCTTCAGACTTAGCATAATGTTTGAAGCTAGTTCTACATCCTGTATTTGATGCTGTAGAACATTTGAGATAAATGCTAGGATGTAGCACTCGGCCATCTCATTAGATTTTTGCCAACGATCATATCATTATTTTTCCTCAAGAGGAGCATCTAATGAAGGAAAGCTAGGACATGGTTTAGTAAGCACATATTTGTGCTCTTCAGCAATGAGAACTATGTCCAAATTTCTTTTCCAGTCAAAATAGTTGAATCTAGTCAATTTATTTTGATTAAGAATGGTCACAAGTGGGCTAAATGATGCGATGTTCAAATCTGAAATAATAAATATGAATATAATAAGTAAACTGGATATTATCAACTTAGCATATAAACATATAATATGGAACCTTAATAAAACCATAATATAATATATGCAATGACAACCCAATCCCGCAATTAATATTCCTCGGAAGCGAGGTCCTACCAATCACTATGATTAAGCGAGGATTATTCTCATTATTAATGCTATCATGGTAACTCTTACCAAACAAAAATAATTTTCCGCTTTTCCTTTAGCCTCTAAGTAATAATAACATAGCTCCAAAGGGAGGTTAACATCATACTTAGTCTAGTGTACACCATTGCCTAGAATCAATGTGAGTCACCAAGTAACTCCACGGAAGTGTGATCATTCTCAATGTAAAAACACACTTCATCTATCATTAAGAAGTTTAACCTGTAGTACCATGAATTAAACACCCTCCGAAGGGAGCAAGGCATATACGCCAAGGCGAGGTACTTAATCATATTACTATAAACCGACAATGGAGGCCGTGAGATGCAACCCTTGCATCACTCTCCCACTAGATGTTTTAAATTAAAGGTTTTTATCTTTTAAACATGCATAAACTAATCACACATAACCTTGCACTTTATACATGTGAAAACATTTTTTTTAAAAATTTCTGAATTCCCAATTTTTGCAAGTATCTTGAGACTGAGTGCTACCCACGAAAACGTGTTAAACAAAAAATTGAAAACACAAAAAATCATACAGAAAATTTCGCTATTGTCTCACAGGTATCTCTCGACTTTCGATATTGTCTCGCGAATATCTCGCGACTGAACGTTTCTTGCAAAAAAATTTTGTGCTTTAGTAGCATTTTTCGCAAGTAGCTTCGCGAATAAGCTTACCCGCGAAAAACTCGTGTTTTCAGTTTTTCAAGTTCAGATATTAGCAGTTTTCAATGGTTTTTCATAAACAAACAACCACCATATGAACATAACAAATGGAAATTGATATCAAAACTAAATTCTATTGATGCTATAGCCTTAAAGATCAATTTAACATACTTAAATTCAATATTTAAACAACATCATAACATCAATATCAGTTTTTATCAAATCATAGTTTCAACAACCATGCAAAAAATTAAATGCAAATATAATCTTCTAACATCATGAAACTATTATCTCTAATTCCAAAACTCACAAAACATGTTATACAGATTCGAAATGAAGACCGCTCTAATACCATTTGATGGAAAAATACATGTTTGTAATGCATACAAAACTATGCGGCAGAAAATTAATGGATCTACTTCATTTGCAATTGATAACATGCACTATGTAAATTTCAGAATATAGAATCAAGAGAGTGTACCTTGGTGAAGTGAATTTCAAAACAAAGTTCAGAAGTATTCGGGAACACTTTTAATCTTCACTCTAATTCCACTTACGCCCAAGATGTGTGGTCTCTCAATCAATTATACGTGTTTTTCTAGAGAGAATGAAAGAGTGTCTACTTTACATATAAACCATTTCATGTTCATAACATTTCGTATGTTTCTCTTCTCATAACTAATTATCTAATTGGGCTAGCCTTTTGGGCCTTCCCAATTGGGCTTTATTGTGTGGCTTGGAGTGAGTCCAAAAGGGACCAATAAGACACTAGCTCTAATGGGCCTTGGACTTTTCTGTCAACTCTTGACAAGTTCAAAGTTACCATTAATTATATTCGATACCACTATAGAAATATAATTACACTCTAGGCCTTATTAATAAATTATATACCAAGACTTAATTGTACATGCAATTCCTTCATAAAATATTCGTAGTAATACAAAGTCATGAATTTAGACTGCCACTTTGTAGATTACTACATCTTAATCCTTGAGTACCCTGTTTAATCCCTTAAAGTTATTCATCATATATTTATGAAATCCAATTTCATAAATACATACTTTAGTAATTTCTTACCAAAGTGGTTAGGCCTAAGTCTCTAAATAACTGAACCCATTAAACTTATCTCAAAGGAATATTTTGTATCTCTGTTAAGAGACTATGAATTCCATCTTGAGAATATATGTTCCATCAACACTAAATGTGACTGCCCAACATACTGAGATTTTGACTGTTACTTTAGATCTCACTCTTGATATATCAAAGCAACCTACACTTCATGATCAAGTCCATTATTCTCTCAGGATTAAGAGTTCATGCAAATAGAAGTCGTGAGATTTATTATTCATTTAACAGTCATTAGGAGAATAATAAATCTCACAGCGGTCCAGTTCAATATGTCTTAACTCTTAAAACGTATTAACATATCAACTAGAAGTCTCCACTTCCATGATCAAGACAAATCATCTTAGCTGATATGTTATAGTCTTCACAGATGAAATGTCTAATTTCATCACCGACTACGAACTATAATTTTGAGTTTACAAAGAACTTGTGATTTATATCTTCTGTGACTTTTCACATAAATCACATACTATGCATCTCATGGACTATTTGATAATGTCCGAATATTCATGTTACCATTATTTTAGATAATAATAAAACAACTTTATTAATTATAATATTAAGTCATATACGATATCATACATAGCATCATATAATAGGATTTAAGGGTACTAATCCTAACAAAACTCATGTATGATCACGGAGGGACAAGTGACCGTGGCACTACACAGTGACTCCTAACCCCTACTGTAGATAACAGTGGGTAGGCCAGTATCGTAAAAATCCAATGAGATGACTTGGCATTCCAAATGAATGCCTCGTCTAGAAAAGTTCTCTGAAAAGTCCTTTTGGGCTTTATCATCACGGACTGTACATGAGAAGGTGTAGGGTCAGAAGAAGAAGCAGATGCCTCAGAACGAAGAGGGTTCTGAGATGAAGTGGATTTGCGTTTGGGTGTCACAGTGCAGACTAATGCAAGAAAGAGAGAGAAAGGGAGAGAGAGAGAGACAATCTAAAAAGTACCAACAAGACAAAATATATAGGAATATAAAACTTGAATGTACGTATACATGAAAATGCATGAACATGTGACATGCAAACTTAAAAATATCATAGGCTCAACCTAATCCAAACCTAACAGCACACAATCATTGCAACAAAGTAAACATACATCTAAAATGCATAAAACATTGTATAATGCAAATGAAATGCAATGCATAATGATTTAAAAATATTTCACAAAAACCAACCCAACAATTTTGAAAAACCCCAAATTTTCAACACAAACCCAACAGTTAGGTCAAAAAATCTGAAATGCATGGTGAAAGACTGAAAAAGAGACATACCAGAAGCAAAAAAAGCACACAAAGATCGAAGAACACTTGGGTTGAAGGTTTGGAGTGAGAGAGAAAGGTTTTGGGAGGTGAAGAGCCTGAAAGTATTGAGAGAGATCGAGGTGAAATAAAGAAACGTCACGCAGATCCTTTATATAAAACCTTCATAATTCTTGATAGATCGAGAGGTGTCGAGAGGTATCGAGGATTTGTCCAGAATTTGTCGAGAGGTATCCACAGTTGAGGGATCTCGATGAATCGAGGTAGCTATCGAGCAGTTATCGAGCATCTAGAAAGTTACTCGATGGATCAAGTAGTCATTGAGGAGCTATCAAGAATGTGATAAAAAGCAGCTGAAGGGTCTCAACAGATAGCCTAGCTATCAAGAGATATCGAGAAGCTATCGAGATTGCTTAAAAACAATTCTTAAAAGAAGAGAAAAACACAGACATGAATGCAATCAACTATGCTACTCAACCAAGGATCCAATCAACATTTTGAGCTTTTAAAATCATCTCTCAACAAGAAAAATATTCGGCTTTTAGCTCCACACACACACACACACACAAAACAAGTCTAACCAATTTTATATTTCAAAAACAAGTTAAGACAGTTTAGTGATTATACATTAATACATGCATTCCTTGTGATAGCCAAACCACATTGTACATGCACATGTATCAAAAGTAGAAAAGAATATTGCATGTTGTGTGTGAGAAACATCGCAAGATTGCATAAGTGTCTACATGTTATGACGATTTAAGATATGAGAAAATCACTTTAACTCGCACACAATCATAACTGTTTGATGGGGACTATTACCTTCAAGGTACATCTTATACACGCTTGCAATCATATTTAAAGCATTTAGATTCTTTTTTCTTTTTGTTGTTTTTTACATATTTTTCCTTTAAGCAAACCATGCATGGGAATATAAGAGATAAAAAAGAAACACCCATTGATGTTAAGCACTTGACATTCCACTTTTGCTATACTGAAGCATACAAATGTCATTTCATGATTGGCGGGCAATAGTGGTGAGATGGTTATTTATGCCTTTCTCTTAAGATTTTCTAGTCATTCCCGCCAAAAAGAGTGATACGAGTGTTAAGTACAAGAAATTACGTAATCTTACTTCTCACAAACATAAGACACAAAGCTCACTTGCTTAGTTGTGTATAGAGATGTTCATCTAAGCTACAAAAGATACAAAGTTTAGGAAATTTTGTTTCAATAGCCATCTAAGGTACACAAGTACCAATGTACACAAACACACACTGTTTTTGTATTTTTCAATTTTTTATTTTATTTTATGAAAACAAAATAAAGCAAAATTGAAAATAAGCAAAAAAAAAAAAAAAAACATATTAAACGAAACAAAGCAATGCATAAACTAGACTGACTCAAAACAATAAATCAAAACACACAAGTAATGCAAAAATAAAAACAAGTGGAGAGAGAGAGAAAAAAAAAAGTGACAGAATCACTTGGAGCCTTTTTCCTTCCACACATTGGACGAACCTTTCCGCTTAGCAAACTCTTGATCCAGTAGTGAGGGGGAAGAATTGAAATCGTTCAAGTTCGAAAGGAACATGAGGGCTTTGAGAAGATCTCCAAGAGAAGCAAAGGAGGATGGAAACTGATTCTGGTTTCCTGACGTGATCATGTTTTTGCTCTGTTGAGTGGCTAACCACTTATAGCAATTAGGTCGAGTATGTTCAGCTGCGCTACAGTGATGACTAAAATGCTGCTTTTTCTGTTTAGGCTTTTGAGTATTTCCTTTCTTAGCCCTAGGGTTCTTAATCTTGTTCTTATCAAGCTTGGGGGGTACTCCCAAGATAGATTTACCCTTATCTATGTTCTCACTCGCTAATTCATTTTTAACATTATTGTTCTCAGTTTCAACATTATTAGCAAGAGGAACAAAAACAGTAGAACTAGAAGTGGCAGTACTAGGAGAAATGAAATCATACCCTAAACTGGTTTGATCAAAAACAAATTTTTGAAGACTCAGCATCTCATCGAGCTTTGCACTTATAGTTCTTTCTAACTGGGCTCTGACTTGGAACAATTCTGCCTCAAGCTTCTTGGTTTTCTCAGTCAGGAAATTATTCTCAAATCTCAGTTCTCCAATGGTCTAATTTGCTTCATCAAACTTTGTGGAGATCTCTTCTTATTCAAGCTCCACTTCATTAAGTTTCTTGGTGGCCAACCTATACAACTTCTCATACTTTTCTGAGACCTTGTATAACTTTGCATAGGCTATCTGGATGTCATCTTATTCATCCATATTTTCAAACTTAGACTCCACCATTCCTCTTCTTCATCCACATCTTCAATAATCCCTTCAGTAGGACTTACAGTGGTAGTGAAGGCATTTATGATTTCATTATCCTCATTATCAGAATCATCCTCAGGCTCAGTGTTACTCAACGTAGCAACAAGTGCCTTGCTCTTCCCAATGGTCTTGAGATATGTAGGACACTCTTGTTTCATATGACCAAAGCCCTGACACCCAAAGCATTTTGGTCCTGAGGGAACAATGTACTAACCGCTATCCCTAGCATCCTTCTTCCCTTTGTCTTGGCTCTTGAGTTGCAAAGAACTAGATTGCTTTCGGTACTTGTTAAATCCTTTCGCATTGGCATTCTTCATAAACTTCTTGAACTACCTCGTGATATAGGATTTCATCTTAGAATCTTCATCATCTAAAGACTCATCAATGCCATGCTCTTGCTTTTGCTTGATTTCCCAATCCTTGTTAAACCCAACTCATAGGTCTACAAATTTCCAACCAACTAAGTTAGAGGAATTTCATAAATATCCTTTGATTCCTCAATCGCGGTGATTTTGGCATGAAATCTCTCGAGTAAAGATTTGAGCACATTTTTCACAATCTTGGGTTCAGGAATGGTTTCCCTAAGATTAAATGCTGAATTTACTATGTCCTTAAGCTTAGCATAGAACTCATTAAACGACTCATCCTCCTCCATCTTGATCTCTTCAAAGCTTATAGTGAGCCTCTGAAACTTTGAATCCTTGACAGCCTTAGTTCCTTCATAGGCTGTCTAGGGAATGGTCTATGTTTCATTAGCAGTTTCAGTAGATGAAATCTTCTTGAATTCCTCATTTGTGACTGCACTAAATAAAGCATTCAATGTCTTGCTATTGAAATTTTTCACCTTGATTTTAGCATCATCCTAATCAACTGGCCTTTCCTTTGGTTTAGTCCAGCCAATCTCTACAGCTTGCCACACCTTCTCATCTAAAGACTGCAAGAAAGTTCTCATACGTACTTTCTAATATGCATAGTTAGTACCATTAAATAAAGGAGGTATAATGAGAGACAATCCTCTAGCCATGACAAACAGGGGTCAATGGATCACACAACAAAGATTAAAACCTAATAAGAGTGTGTCTGTTTTGATACCACTTGATAAGCCAAGAATGTATTGACCTTATGTGATAAATTAACCAATTAATTATCCAAGTTGATTAATTAATTAGATTAACATACAATTTGCGTGGCAGCACAAACAAATCACCGAATAACTAAATATACAACGGAAATTAAATGACATAGGTGATTTGTTTACGAATGAGGAAAACCACCGAGACAAAACCCCACTAGGTGATTTTAAAGTCACCACTCCCGAGAATAAGTTATTATCAAAATAAGCAGTTACAAGTAAAGGAATTCCAGTACCTTATAACAACCTACAGTTGAACCCTTACTCCAATACCCAATTGGTAATGCACGACTCCCAGTATGTGACTAACCAATAAATGCGCAGATCCCAGTATGCAACTTAATCACCAACTTGAGAAAGATGTTGGCTGCAAAGTTCTTCAGTTCATCACACGATAAAGATCAAGAAGCTCCTTGATCACAAAACCCTATAGAGTACAAACACAGCAGCTTCTTCAAAAAAATGATGAACTAGGGCAAACTCTATCTCCGGTCACAATTTGCATGAACAAGACTTTGCTCTATACTCGTGCAACCTTTTACAACCCATAAAATAATCCTTATATATATTTAGGGTTGTAAGAAAAGAAAACCTAAACACATACTCACGAATTGGAGTGAAATTAGCTCTAAAAAACAGAATTTCATAAACCTTGACAAATAGGGTATCTATCAAGCTTCGGATTTCAGCAACTTTTAAACCTCAATAGATACTAGCTGTCGAGCTTTAAAATCCAGCACTTCTTTACTTGTTTCTTAGACAGATTTGCATGGCTTTAACATTTGAACTTGAAACCCTGTTCCTTGAAGTATTAAACACATCCTAGATCTACCCAATTACAAGTAAAGTGCGTTTTATCAAAGGAATAGCCAATTACATAAAATATTGACATATGTTCCTAACATGATTCGCATATGTCCTAACAGAAACAACTAGTTTTAAAGTAAAAAATCTGGGGGAACTATCCCAAGAGAACAATTCACTATATCAAGTTGAAATTTACAATCAAGAATACAAATCCGTAGTAAATCTAACGTACAGTTAACAAACTAGGCTTTGAACTCCACGGACTTCCTTAATCTGGATCTGTTCTCATATAAACCACTTGTTTATGCCTTGATCTTCAATACACTTAATAGCTGAAGGCTTGGCTACAACTTTACTCCATCGGTACTAGCAATATGGATTTGATCTTCAGTAGGTGTTTGTAGAGTTAGAAAGTACAGAACCCCACAGATCTCATTGGAGTAACTCTCAAGCCTTGAAAAATGTGTATTAGGATTTTCCTTTTATACTTAAGAGTGTTGGACTCAAACTCTAAACGTTTTCGCTGGCTGTTGGGATTTAATTAAAATTCTACAAACCACAATTTGATAGGTCGAGGCTTCTCTTCGATCGGTTGAGCTTGACAGATTTTCAATTCTTCTTTCAACAACTTGAATGCTCTTGAATCTTAACTTTTATTAACTTCAGCAATGTCTAAAAGACTTCAAAGACACTAAGATCTCATACTAGACATAATTTTTATTTTCAGTTTGCCAACATACAACATATTTAATTCCTAAAAATTTATGCCTAAATATTTAGAACCTAACACACTTGAACTTCACAATGCAGTGTTCGGTGCAGCAAAAGAGTTGTTAGATCTGCCTGTCGATGTCAAAGCTAAAACCAGTTCCAAACAATTTTACTTGGTTATATAGGGGAACAACCCGATAGACCTCTCTTTCAAAGCGTGGGCATTGACAATGCATCAACTCTGGAAGGACCTCAGAATCTCACAACTCTAATTCAAAGTTTCACAAATCCAATGTGGCCTACCGGAAATAACTATTTCTGGTAATTTGTATCTACCTTTTACAGATTTTATATGAAAAAATAAAATTTTGAGCCATACTAGGAGCACAACTCTTTTCACAATTTATTGGGATGATTAGTGTTGATTGGTAAAACATATTGATATTGTACAGTCCATTTTTTTAGGTTGGCAAACCGTGACCAAATGTAATTCATTTATAGTGTTTTTGACGAGTCTTGAGTGTGTTAAATGTGTATTTTATAGTCCAAGACAAATACCCAAGTTCAGATCAAGAAATAATAAAGTTTAGAGCAAGAAAACAAGTTTCTGTCGGTTCGACACTTGGCTTGACTGATCGAGATTTTTGATTGCAAACTCAACACCCGGATCAACTGATCTAGATTACGATATCAGCAAAAATCTAAAACGTGAAAAAGTCCATAACTTACTCGTTTCAAGCCTAATTCATAATCCGTTTGTTGTGCAATTTAAAAGACATCAAAAGCTATCCTTAGAGAGTTTTTTCAATAATTTGTACTTGAATTTACATTATTTTAGTCGCAACATTGATCTCTTTGAATTTTTTGAATTCAATCCCTCCTTTGCATTTAGATTGACACTATTTGTCCCATGCCTTCCTTACTAGATATTTAACACTTGAGGGTTTTGGATTCCTCCAAAATCATATAGACAAAACATAAAAATTATCATAGGTTATAGATGGAATGTCAAGGCTAGCCATGGGCTAGGTTGGAATAATTAGGGCCACAGATTTGATGAATGTACATCTACCAGCCCATGAAAGAAGTTTCCCCAATCCTTCAATCTTGCCTCAAGCCTGTCTTGTAGGTACATGAAACCTGAAGAACAAATGTTTAAACTCAAGTCGATTTTACTTAAATAACCAACTTGATTAATTAACGAATTGTAAGCATGAGTTCCAATTCACTTAAGTGTGCATACAACCATATCGCAAAGAGTGAGCAGCAGAAAAATAGAAAGCACAAACAATATGGTTATGTAGGAAAAACCCTGACAAAAAAAATCCTCTGAGGTTAAATCGATCATCACCCAACAAATAAACTTATTATGATTATTGCTTTGGAAATATGATTCAAAGGGAAACAAATTGGAATTTCAAAATGATCTTCCAATTCCGATGTTTAAAGTTCTGGAAATGAGGTAAAACAGAGCTCTAAAATTAGATATTTTTTCCGCTATAAAATTTTATGAGTATTAGGGTTTCTTAGTTCATTTAGGGGTTCATTATGATTTATGTCAGCATCAAGGGGGGCAGAAACCTTAGAAAAAAAAAAAAAAAGGTTTGACTGTGAATTATTTTTCAATTTTGAATTTTTATTTTTTTCTGTGTAATGGTTTGCTAAAAGGCGTGCTAAGGGAAGAGGTGAAGTCCAAAGCTTCTATTGCTTAGTTCTTAATATTTTTGTTCATACTTTTAATGCATAATTTATTATGTTTTTCATTTATTTATCTTTCTACAATTTTTTTATATAATTTTTTTATTTAATGTAGACTTCGAGCATATTAAACACTTAGAATTAATTCCGATCCCTATGAATTAGTTTACTAATTTTATCTTACCTAAAATCAATTAAATTCATAAATTTTAGTTTTAAAAATTAATTTATGTGATCTTATTGCTAAATCATTTAACTATGATTATTCTTCATATGACTTTTAATTGAATTATAAAATAAAATTTTTAAAACTATATTTAAATGCGTTGGATGTGGATCCCTAAGTTTTAGTATTTTAAGACTATATACTGTCTTTTCTTCTATTTAATTTTTCTTTACCAACCAAATCACAATTTATCTTTAATTAGTTAAATTTTATTGTTTCAATTTAATTTTGTCCTTTGGATTTCTATTCCACACCATTTCCTACGGATTCAACCTTGGACTTGCTGAGTAATTAGTTTACAACAGTCATGTGCATGGAGCATTATTGAAGTCTCAACAACAACAACAATAAAAGATATTTTTCTTCAAAAAAATAAACAATAATAGTATAAGTTGACCATTAAAGTATAAAAAATTAAAAAAAAAAAAAAAAAAAAGCAAAAACAAACAAACACTCTGTATAACCCCATAACTCCGTCGGATCTCTACCTTGTTTATCCTTTTTCACAGGTGTTCGTAGGCCGGAATGAACTGTTGATCAACTACAACTCAATTTTCAATTGACATTCATGATTACTTTAAAATCAATCTTCAACCAATAGAAAGAAACCATTCTTTCACATGATTATAAAGTGAATTCTTTTAAAATTATCTTTACTTGAAAAAAAAGTACATTCGTTAATTTACAATGAATAAATTAATGCGAGTTCCAATCTTATGTGATTTCCTTGAATTGTCTTCATTTACATTCATTAATTTCCTATAAAATTAATATAATGCTGTTAGTCTATATCTTTTAGAGTTGACAAACAGTGGTCAGAGTTTTGCTATATCTTAGAGTTGTAATTAGAGATCAAGTTGAAGAATCAAAAGACAACTCAAGATGAAATTTATGTAACCTCAATTTCAATCTCGATTCCTTTTAATCAATCTAGCCTTGACCAGCTAAAAGTGAAGTTTCTATAACCTTGACTCCAAGCTCAATTTCATCCTCGATCAACCAAGCTACCTTGATAGCAACCTCAATTCCTCTCAATATATTGAGCTTGCGCAAATTAGCAATCCAAAAGGCTCAACAACTTGTCCGTTTCAACCCCAATTTGAGCCCTACTTGTTAGGATATATATATAAAAAAAAAAAGACATTATAAGGTGACCCTAATTAAAAATGTTTCTTTTACAGGAGAGAAATTATTGTTTGTGTGGATAGAGTTTTGTAACCAAGATTCTCTCAATTTCACCATACCAAAGCTATTGAAGTAAATCTGAAGATCATCTGGTGAAGAATCTAAAGCTATAACACCAACCACAGACTACTTGTGAAAAAAAAAAATTTCAAGAGGTTCTGACAATTGATTGGAGGTTTTGATCTGGATCATGGGTGCGTCATCTGTGGAAGCAATTCATGTGCTTGAAGAGTCTAGATATTTTGGTACAGTAAAGGGGTTTCTTTGTAATTTGCCTATTAGCTGGTAAAGTCTAGAAAAAAAAATTCCTGAGATTTTAATTTTTCTCTTATCATAGTTAATTTGTTTAATTGAAGAAGGTTTCCCCAATGTGGTTTTTCTTTTAAAATAATTTTTCCATCAGTTTTTTCTGTGTTACCATATCACTATCTCCATTATGTTTGGCTTTGTGTAATTAGTGACATATTATTTAATTTACCATTAAATGCTTATATTGTTTACATGAAAATTAATAGAGAAATGCTATGTCCACAATATTTCTCACAACATTCTCACAACAAATCCTAGTTGGCAAGTTGTTATTTGCTATTACTAGTGGGTAAGAAAGTAATTTCAGTGTTAGATTTAAATTTAAAACTTGTAACAACCTGCCAACTAGGATTTGTTGTGAAAATGTTGTGAGAAATGTTGTGGACGTAGCAGTTCTCTAATTAATATTAGCATAATTTAATTGAAGAGAAATGCTACGTCCACAACATTTCTCACAACATTTTCACAACAAATCCTAGTTGGCAAGTTATTATTTGCTATTACTAGTGGGTAAGAAAATAATTTCAGTGTTAGATTTAAATTTAAAACCTGTAACAACTTGCCAACTAGGATTTGTTGTGAGAATATTGTAAGAAATGTTGTGGACATAGCATTTCTCTTGAAGAGAATTATCAACTTAGCTAATTCACTAAGAGAAAGTTTTGGTAGGCTATAATAGATTTTGTAATTAGATAGTTATTTATTCTTGTGTAATAACTATTCAGTTATTCTTGCTAGCATCTTTATTACAGGAACAAATTATTCCCTGGAAAGAATTATTCCTTAAATTGATTAGTAGCTATTCTCTTCTAAAATGAGTCCAAATCTTCTGTCCCAAATCTTATATACCACCCCACCCCATGCTCCACAAATTAAAATAGGTCATTTGTTCATTAATTCCTAATTTTACGCTACTTGTTTCATTTACCCAAAATAAATCGAAAAGGAAAAGCTCCAAAGCATATTCATCCCCACAACCACGATCACCAGCCTCCACCCAACGCCATGGACATGTGACTGCTGATGCTATCAACTCTAGTCACGGCCATGGCAACGCCACCAAGTCTAGCCGTCTAGGCAGATCTGAAATTGATTTGAATGTTGACGAACGCTTTTTACAACACAAGAAAAAAGAAGAAAAAGAAAATAATTTGCAGGTTAAAATACTACAATATATAGGTAACAGATTAGAAAGAAACAAATCACCTACTAACGAGAAATGCTTGACAAATTTTCAAGTTGCGGGACACCATAGATATTAAAATATTGTAACAGTTACCCACCGATTACAAGAGAAGAAACCCCAACCCAAAGTATTTCTAATATCCAAATTGACAAATCTTTTCTCCAATGGCAACTGGAAGAGACCCTAACCCAAAGTATGTCTAATATCCAAATTTCATGAAATACAAAAGACATCCAAAACAATTATTAGGAAATGAAAGACACGATGGTTTTGAGAGCTAAAGTTGTAGCAAAATGGATGTGGTGGTGGTGGAATGAATATCAGTTGAGATCTAACAATTATTGTAGTTGAATTGAAGGTGGAGCCGTCGAATTAGATTAGGATGTGCCGATAAGGTTGGTGGTGGTGGGATGAATATGCATTGGGATTCTTGTTTTATATTTATTTTTGGTAAATGAAATAAACAACATAAAATTAGGAATTAATGGACAGATGGCTTATTTTTATTTGTGGAACATGAGGTGGTACAGAGGGTTTGGGATAGAAGATTTTGATTCTTCTAAAATTACTGTAATAATTATTTATTAATACATATGGCACTATTTCAATTAATATATTTCCAAAACATACTTCCATATGTATCATTTTTTACAAACTTTCTATATGAAACAACCAAGCTATGAATTTGAATAATTATTCCATTATAACATCTATTATTCCTAGTAATCCATCAAATTACTATTCCTAATTTTCTCGTCATTTAGAGTATCAAATGTGCCTCAAGTAATTCATCCTCTAAAATCATAACAAATGTGATTTTCAACAGATATTTATGATTATTTTAAAATTATTTTTACTTAATAGAAGGACCACTTTATAATTATAAAAAAAAAAAGGACCACTTAATCCTTAAGTTTGATAATGACCCATTATAATGTGAATTTCTATTCTAAGTCAAAAATAAAAATTTCATAGTCATATGAAATTACTATTTTATCATCTAATCATATTTGCTCCAAAAATTAATTTTTTTCAAGGTTGCTAAATGGATGGATGTCTACAATTGTCTTAATTTTTATGGTGGTCAGATTTGCTCAAAAATGACTTTTTTCAAGGTTTCTAAATGGATGTCTACAATCGGCTTGTTTTTAATGGTGGATAATTAGTCATATATCAGAGTTCCATCAAGTGAACAATTTGTTAGTTAGAAAGTCAGGATGATTGAAATTTGAAACTGTCAGTGAATGGATTGACGAAAGCCCTAACTTTCTAACAAAGGGCCTACAGAATGATGTAACTCATTTCTTGCATTAATAAACTCTGTGGTCATTTATATTACATTTATATATATATATATATATAGAGAGAGAGAGAGAGAGAGAGAGAGAGGAAACCCAATAATTTTATTGTAATTATTGCACGACACTTGAAATAGCAATATCATTCGTACTATCCGACTGCAGGTTTAAGAAAGCTAACAAATGCGCTGACCTTTTGGCAAAGAAGGGCTGCTCTAAGCGGAAAGATTTTGTGCTTTTTGATTATCCCCCCTCTTCTGATTTTGATTCCCTTCTAGCTATGGTTAGCAATGGCCTGTATTTTCGTAGACTTGTAACTGCCAACTTGGCTGCTGTAACTACATATTTGAGTTTTAATAATAATACATCCTTTTAGACTATATATATCATTCGTACTTTTATATATACTGACAATTATAATTATACAATAGTTACAATTTCTCTTTTATCCCTATAAAAAATAGTTATAATTAGTACGGCTTTTGAAATTAGGTTTTTGGTACCTATCTGCTATGCTAGGTAATCATTTTGTGTGTTTTTTTCTTTCTTTCTGATAAAAGGTTACATATCATTTTTGTGATTACAGGGACTTGGTGGTCCTGTTCTACGCATGCATAAATCTAAAACCAGGCCAATCAATCGATCAGAGAAGATTATCTATTTCCCTATTACTCTTTCCTTTCTTGTTTCCGTGCCAATTTGCATTAAACAAATGGATTTGTAGTTAAGAACAATCTTGACTTTGGTTCTTACTAATTAGATGGAAACAAGAGAGGGACTAGTTTGCCAGTTCAGAAATAATTACAATATTTTTTTTAACTCTCAGAAAGAATTACATGAGAATAAATTTAGATGCCTTTTTTGAAAGAGGCATCTAAATTTGCAACCTCTTTTGGCCTAAGCAGTATCTGGGAAATCTTGGAAGGACAATTTTTACATTAAAAAAGTTTATAACATGGCATTTTTCATATTTGTTAATAGATTTTCAAATTAGTTTTTTTTTTTTTTTTTTTTTTTTTTTTTTTTTTTTTTTTTTTTGTGTTTGGTGCATGATAAATGTGGAATCAAAGCTATGCAGTTCTAAACTTCTAATTATAACTTATTACCTTAATAAATTGTAAAAATATATTGTGAAAAAATTTGAATATAATTGACATTTTTCTCTTTTATATTAGTTTTTCATAAACATTTTTCTTTTTGTTCAAGTGAATTACTCCATACAAAAGAAGGCCATAAGACAATAAAAGTATGCATTTGCACACCCAACCTACCAACTTGACGTTCTGATTCAACTGAACCAAATGCCTTGGATCGATTTTTGTGGGCTGATGTGTTGATTTGGATTGACATTTTATTTAAAGTCTCAAGTTGGGTAAAGTTCAAGTTAATGTTTTTTTAGCCCATCTAACCTAACTCAACCTACCATTTATATAATTTTATTTTATTAACCTTTTTTTTTCATTTTTAGTTTGAATAATTTGGGTATTTTTAGTGAAAATGTTTTATCCCACATTGAAAAGGAGAGAGACTATTCCATTTTTTAGTTGATCCATCCGGTTTCAACTTTTTTCTAAGGACCCATTTATAACCTATGGTCTTACAACTTGGTGGAAGATCTACTAATTTTCAAGTTCTATTAGAAATTAGAGATTCCATCTCATCATTTACAACCTCTTTCCAAAATAAAGCATCAGGTGATATTAAAGTCTCTTTTAAATTTTGAGGATTTTCCTCAATGTTAAAAACATAATAATCAGGACCAAAATCTTTTTCAACTCTAGCTCTTTTACTCCTTCTGGGTTCTATTTCAGAATTTTCTTGATTTTTGAAGTAGAAGAACTAGGTTGTGATAAAATATTTTCTTCACCCCCACTATTTTTCAATTTAAAAGGAAATTTTTCTTCATGAAAAATTGCATCACTAGATTCAAAATTTTTTTTTTTTTCAAGATCAAAAAATCTATAGGCTGCACTATTAATTGCATAACCAAGAAAAGTACAGGTAGTAGCTCTTATACCTAATTTAGGTATTTTAGAGTCAATAAACCTTACATAAGCAAGACAACCTCATACTCTCAAATATCCCAAATTTGGCTTATGTCCTTTTCACATCTAAAAAGGTGTGGTATGTGACTTTTTATGTGGCACCCTATTCAAAACATGACATGCAGTTAAAATAGCTTTACCCCAAAAATGTAAAGGTGCACAAAATTCAATTAACATGGCATTTGTTAACTCAATTAGAGTTCTATTTTTTTTTTTTTCAGCCACACCATTAGAAGCAGGTGAATATGGTGCAGTAGTTTCATGGATAATTCCCAAAGACTGAATAAATGAGTTGAATGCACTTGATTCATACTCACGGCCTCTACCGCTTCTTATTCTTTTTATTTTTCTACCGAATTGATTTTCAACTTCTTTTAAAAAATCTTGAAATTTTTCAAAAACATCACTTTTATTTTTCAACAAATAAATAGTTGTATATTTTGAGAAATCATCAATAAAAGTGATAATATATCTATTTCCACCACGAGTTAAAATTCCCTCAAATTCACATAAATCAAAGTGAATTAACTCAAGCAACTCGGTATTTCTTACAACACTTTTATGAGGCCTTTTTGTAATCTTAGCTTGACAACAAGTTTCACATTTTTCAAAATCTTTTGACAGTCTTGGAATTAATCTTAAACTTCTCATGATTCCCACATATTTACTATTTATATGACACAAACGAGCATGCCAAAAATTAATAGAAGAAAGCATATAAACTGAACTGGTAGATGCTTTATTATTCTCAACATTCAATTTAAACATTCCATCACAAGCATAACCATTGCCCACAAATAATCTCTTTTTAGTGATTACATAATTATCAGATTCCATAGTTTGCTTGAAGCCAACCTTGTTAAGCAAAAAACTTGACATCAAATTCTTCTTCATGGACGGAGTGTAAAGTACATCTTTCAATGTTAGCACACGTCCAAAAGTGAATTTCAATTCAACCTCACCACTCCTAAGAACCTTGGTTTTGTTAGAGTCACCAAGCATAATAGTTTTTTCTTCTTCAAAAAGAGTGTACAACTTTAACCAATTTTTATCATAGCAGACGTGTCTATTAGCACCAGAATCTGTCCACCACCCTTCAATATATTGCACCATATTGTCTGTAATCATAGCCACTAAAGGCTCTTCGGTTACGTTAGCCTGCGGAACAGATTCACGTTTTCGAAATTTGCAAATTCGAGCAATATGTCCACTCTTGCCACAGACAAAACAATATCTATTAAATTGATCTTGTGAAGGGGGTCCTTGGTTCTTATTGTAATTTTTATTGGGGTTTTCCCTTCCTTGATGTCTATTATTATTTTTAAAGGCTCTCTTTTTAGGCTTCAATTGAGCATTTCTTGGAAAATGATTTTTGGGCATATTATTATTAAATGAAATAAGGTTTACCTTTGTGATGAAATTATCATTGCTCTCTTGTACCATGAGTGCATCTTGTCCTCTAGCCTCCTCCTCCACACGGATTCGTGTAATCAAAGTCTCCAAGGATGTCTCCTTTTGTTTGTGTCGCAAGGTCTTTTGGAACTCCCTCCAAGATTGTAGTAGTTTATCAATTATGCCAGCTACCACCAAATTGTCTCCAATTTTTATGCCTTTGGATCTCAATTCTGCCACGATCATTTGGAAGTCTTATGCTTGATCCACCACCGATTTTCCATCCACCATTTGGTAACGAAAAAATCTACTAGCAGCATACTTCTTTGCACCAACCTCCTCGGTATCATACTTGCTTTGTAAAGCTTTCCAAATTTTCTTAGCAGAATCATAAGTTGTATCATAATAATCATAAAAATGATCGGCAAGACAATTCAAAAGATAAGAGCGACAATTGTATTCATCTTTTGTATACTTATCTATTTTTTCTTGATGGAGATTATATTCTTCCTCACTCATCTCATCGGTAGGAATCTTTGATGGATTCTTGTCAGTGAGGATGTAGGTGACTTTGAAAAGACTCAAATAGAAGAGGACTTTTCCTTTCCACCTCTTGAAGTGGGCTCCTTTAAAGCGAAAGGGCTTGTTGAGATCTCCAACTGGCTCATTTGGTTTCTCTTGTGTAGGCTCCATGTGTTGAATCTCCTTAAAAATTGTTAGTGAAAATACAATAACAATGGAAACAACATAAAAAGAAACTGAATATTACTTCTGAATATTATTAAGTTGAAGAGAAAATATACAACACTATTTGGACTGAGGCGCGACACTCACTCTCTTTATGGAGATTCAAGCCCTTGATTGGCTAAACTTTGTAACCGGTGCAGACCTTCTCTGACTTGTCTCCCCCAGATACAACAGCCAAACAAATGTTGTATGACTAGAACAGCTTCAGCACAAAGCTTCACCTCTCTCTTGCGCACGTATCTAACCCAATATCTGAAACAATTCATGTTAGCCTATTAATCATCACAATTAAAAAGAATAAAATAGTCTCTCTCCTTTTCAATGTGGGATTAAACATTCTCACTAACTCCTTATCTTCCATATTCACTCTCATAATTTTTATATTTATTTTGTAACATTTATTTATTTTTATTATATAATATTAAAATGCTCTAACAATGATATATTAATATAAATAGATTTAAGTTATATCAAGTATAACTTCATAAAAAAAGTTACACTTGTTTTTTTGGGTTTGATGTTTATAAGATCTTAAGGTGAGAAAGACACTACTTGCCATCTCATTAATGTTTTAAAATTTAATTGCGTGACTGCCTCCACAATTAACATATACCGCTTTATAATTTATTTGTTTAAATATTTCCTCTCTGTACTTATCTCTTACCAGCAAAACCAGCAAAGAACAGAGCGAGTTGACCTGGCAAGTAGCGTTGTACCCCCGGCCGGCACTTCACCCATATTCAAGCAACTCAAGGAGACATGTTGCAGTTCCTCATAACTACTCAAGCTGCACATGGCTGAATGTACTACACTTTGACCACTACACCAGCTGAAGTGTCTTTAGTTGAAGATGGATTATACTTAAGTTACTTTCACACGGTTTTCCATTTTATTGCACCATTTTCCCTCCATAAATTATTATTTGCTAAATTTATTTGTGTTAAAGAATTATGCTTTTACATCTTTACATGTAAACGTGGAATTTATAATTTTATTTTAAATTAAAATGCTTTTATTTGAAAAATTACCATACACGATTTTTTTTTTTTTATTCTTGTTTATACTTTATTATTTTTTATTGACTTTATGAAAATTCATTTCAAAGTTATGTAATTGAGTTTGGATATATTTTTTAGTAAATTTTTTTCTATTTTTACTAATTTAATATATTTATTTACATTTTAAATAATTATTAAATTAATTGAACTTCATTACGCTTCAACCTCGATTTAATCCCAGTCTAACCTAAAAAATCTTAAACCTCTTCTTATTATGGTTCTTTGCATGGTCTGAGTTTCAAAACCATACAATTACAAAACAACTCTTCAAAAAAATTTACACAACAACTAAACCTTAATTTTTTTTCAAACTTTACTAATTAACTATTTATCTTTTTAGCATTTTTGGGTTCATGGAAATTTAATCTTGATTTTTTTTTTATTGAGATTACTATTGCTTAAAGCTTGGTATTTTTCTTTTAAAATAAAAAATAAAATTTTCAATCATTCTTTATACTTAGCTATGAACAGTTTCTCAAAAATATGGTGTAACTACTCTTATTACTACCTGGTTAATTTCTACTAATTTAATATATTTATTTACATTTTAAATAATTATTAAATTAATTAAAATTCATTACGCTTCAACCTCGATTTAACCCCAGCCTATTCTAAAAAATTTTGACCCTCTGCTTATTACGGTTCTTTGCATGGTCTGAGTTTCAAAACCATACAATTATAAAACAACTCTTCTAAAAAAAATTACACATCAACTAAACCTTAATTTTTTTTCAAACTTTACTAATTAGCTATTTATCTTTATAGCTTTTTTAGGTTCATGGAAATTTAATCTTGATTTTTTTTTTATTGAGATTACTATTGCTTAATGCTTGGTGTTTTTCTTTTATAATAAAAAATAAAAATTTCAATCATTCTTTATACTTAGCTATGAACAGTTTCTCAAAAATAAGGTGTAACTACTCTTATTACTACTTGGTCAATTTTACTAATTTAATATATTTATTTACATTTTAAATAATTATTAAATTAATTAAATTTCATTATGCTTCAACCTCGGTTTAACCCCAGTCTAACCAAAAAAATCTTGAACCTCTTCTTATTACGGTTCTTTGCATAGTCTAAGTTTCAAAACCATACAATTACAAAATAACTCTTCTAAAAAAATTACACAACAACTAAACCTTAATCTTTTTTCAAACTTTACTAATTAGCTATTTATCTTTATAGCATTTTTGGGTTCATGGAAATTTAATCTTGATTTTTTTTATTGAGATTACTATTGCTTAATGCTTGGTGTTTTTCTTTTATAATAAAAAATAAAATTTTCAATCATTCTTTATACTTAGCTATGAACAGTTTCTAAAAAATAAGGTGTAACTACTCTTATTACTACCTAGTCAATTTCAAAACCAGAACTTTAACCAATTTTAACTTTTAGGTTCTGTTATTGTTTACCGTATATGCATATTCAAATGTATAGTTCATGAATATATAATCTTGATTTTTTTCTTTAGGATATAAAAATATTTTATGATATCTATATATTAGAAAACTATATGGAAATTAAATCATTTTTTAATTTTTTTTAATAAATTGCAATTATTAATTAATTCAATTCAGCACATTATCCATACATGAGATTTTTTAAATATCTCATAGTTTGCAAGTGAAATGGTCTAGACTCTTAACACTCTGTTTATTTTAGCAAAAATATTTCCTAGAAAATGAGTCACTTTCTAAGAGTATTTTTCATAAAACTATTTAATTTTACTATGTTTTGTAGCAACTTAAAATGAATTGAAAATTATTATCTTAACTTCCTTTATTTAACATTTTGTGAGATAGAAATTTTTTTTTTCAAAAAAAAAAAATTAGCAAAAAACAATCTCTAAAATTAAGTTAAACTTTTTCCGTTAACTGAAAATTATTTTCCTTTGACTCCTTTATTATGTTATTATCAAAATATTGAAAAATACGAAAAATTATCTCGATTTCCACAAATTGAGACACTGCCTTCTTTTATATAAATAAATAAATCATTTTCTTTCCATTAAAGTTTTTTTTTTTTTTAAATAAGTGATAAGTTGTGGTCCACTCATTCAGGAGGAATCTAAACCCACCCACCATCCTACGTAATATGTTTGACCCCAAATGCAAACTGCAAAGCATTTTTTCTTCCCTCACCTCATGTCTTATTTTACAATTTACTGTCATCCATCAAACTGTATAAATAGGCCAAAATGCACCTAAAAGCTCAAGCAAGCTACAACAGATAGTAGCACCTTATATATCCACCAAAGAGTAGTAGAAAATGGGGTCCGAATCCACTCTGAAACTTCCTGTCATTGATTTCTCCAACCCTGATCAAAAACTGGAGACTCCCGAGTGGGACTTGGTGAGAACCCAAGTCCTGGAAGCACTCCAAGAGTATGGTTGCTTCGAGGCTTTGTTCAGTAAAGTCCCCCTAGACCTTCGAAAGGCTCTTTTGGGTGCAACAGAAGAGCTGTTTGACCTCCCTCTACAAACAAAGCTGCGCAACATTTCTAAAAAACCCTATCACGGCTATGTTGGGCAATACCCTATGGTGCCACTATATGAGAGCATGGGCATTGATGATTCAAACATCTCTGACAAAGTTGAGAGCTTGTTAAATATCTTCTGGCCTGAAGGAAACCCAAGTTTTAGGATAACTTCCTTTCCTCTGGTGATAAATAAAACTGTGGAAACATATATAATATTTTAGCTACCAAAGGAATTGGAGTATATTATTACACCAAAGTATTCAAAATACCATATGCTAGAGTTTCAAAAAGAAAAAAAAAAAAAAAAATACCATATGCTAGCATCTTTGGTAATTTTCAATTTGCTTTCTAATCATAATGAAATAAATTAAGATTCTAAAAATAATAATAATAATAAGTTAAACAATTCATTTTCCGCATGCTTTCTAATAAAAATAAAATACACTACAAAAAACCGTAACGTGATCTCATCCGCATGCTTTTAAAACATTTTTAAAGCCAAACATTTTCCTTTGTTATCAAACCAAGCTTTCAAATCATGAGAGAACCGGATAGATATGCCCCAAATAATCATAATTTTCAGCATGGAGTATATGTTTGGATTCAACGTCCACATCTCACGTTTTGCATTTCAGTTTTTTTTTTTTTTTTTTTTGGATCAATGCCTGGTGTACTGTTCATGAGATATGAATAGTGCATCAATGCATATGAACAGTAACTCACACGTGAACGATAACTTTTTTATTATTTTCAATTTTTAATTTTTAGCAAAATAAGTGGTATTCAAACGCATCCGAAGAATAAAAAGTTCTATAAATAAAAGGTAAACGCTAAATAAAATAAGTAGAGGAAACATATTAGGACAGTCCGAATGTTTTTTATCAAGTCAATGTTATCTATACATACCGTAGCAATCCCAGAAAATAGTAGGCTAGAGTCCTCCTATAAGTCAATGTTATCTATACATATTTCTTACGTTGTTGTTGAGTGCGTGAAACGAAACATATTGGGACAAAAGACAATTTATCTTTTAATTTATTTTTAAATGAAATTAGTGGTTAACCCATGTACTATAATTTGACAAAAATGATATATAAATATAAATAGATTTAAGTTATTCTAAGTATAACTTTATAAAAAAGTTACGCTAATTTTTTTGGGTTTGATGTTTATAAGATCTTCAGGCGAGAAAGACACTACTTGCCATCTCATTAATGTTTTAAAATTCAATTACGTGACTGCCACCACAATTAACAAACATCACTTTATAATTTATTTGTTTAAATATTTTACACCTTTCTTTTCTATACTTATCTCTTACAATTTCACTTTCTTATTTAGAGAAAAAAAAACTTAGGCGCTCCAGATGCAATCCTCCTTCTTCTCACATGAGGGATGAACCCTTCACGTAGGTCCTATTATAAAGCCCCTCGTGTGAAAGGAAGAAACGTTACACCCAGAGCAGCTAAGAATTACCCCTTGTTTAGGCCACAAAACCAGCAAAGAACAGAGCGAGTTGTCCTGGCAAGAGCGTTGTACTCCCGGCACTTCACTTATATTCAAGCAACTCAAGGAGACATGTTGCAGTCCCTCGTAACTACTCAAGCTGCACATGGTCGGCTTTTGAATACCTTGATAGATGACATGGCTGAATGTACTACACTTTGACCACTACACCTGCTGATCATGAAGTGTCTTTAGTTGAAGATGTATTGTACTTGAGTTACTTTCACACGGTTTTTCATTTTATTGCATCACTTTTCCCTCAATAAATTATTATTTGCTACATTTATTTGGGTTCGAGAATTATGCTTTTACATCTTTACATGTAAACGTGGAATTTTTAATTTTATTTTAAATTAAAATGCTTTTATTTGAAAAATTACCAAACACGATTTTTTTTATTCTTGTTTATTCTTTATTATTTTTTGGTAGAAATATTATTTTCGTCATTACATTTTCATGTGATTCCCACTTTGGTCTTTATCTTTTATTTTCACCGCTTTTAGTCCCTATTTAGAAAAATGCGTTCTGTTTTAATTTTTTTTGTCAGTGTCCTATCAGCAAAATCCTACGTGGTAGACGAAACTATTAAAATAATAATAAAAAAATTATTTTGGCATTAAAAAATGTCACGTTAGCATCTAAATTAAAAAAATAATTTATTAATTTTAACTAAATAAAAAAATTAAAAACAGAAATAAAAGCCAAAAATTACATTAATTGATATCTAAGTATATCTTGAACAAGAATAATAAGAACACAAGCTTAAATCTAAGAACACAAAATTAAAATCCAAAAATCATAAACCCAGAAACACAAACACAAACCCAACAACAGATCTTCCTTGTCAACCAAACACAAAAGCAACAAACACAAATCCAGCAATTGATTTTTCTTGTCAACCAAACACAAAAACAACAAACACAAACCCAAATATCAGTAAGAATACAAACACAAACCTAGCAATCACTCTTCAAAAAACCTGCAATCCATCTTCAGAAAACCCAAAAAACCCAAATCCAAACACAAACCCAAATCCAAACCTCTCCCCACTTTCTTGTACAATTATTAGTTATAGAATTTCTGTATTTCTTTTTCGCTCTCTCTTTTGCTCCTTGTTTGTTTTTATCTCTGAGTTTTCTTTGTTAGTGAATTTCTCTCTCTGTTTCTTTGTTGCTCTCTCTGAGTTTGTTATAATGCCGAGCCAATATCCAAGGGCTCTGACCCAAAATTGGGAGCCAGTGGTGCTTCACAAGAACAGGACCAAGGTTCAAGATCGCGACAAGAAGGTGGTGAACCAGGCGTTGCAGATTGGGGCTATATGCAAACCGTGAAGAAGGCGGAAGCCGGTTTGAACAAGAAGGCGGCTCCAGTTGTGAATGCGAAGAAGCTTGATGAGGCGGCTGAGTCGGCAGCACTAGACCTGGTCTCGACAAAGGTGAAGCATCTGATACAGAAGGCACGACTAGAGAAGAAGATGAGCCAGGCTGAGCTGGCCAAGCAGATCAACAATCGGCCTCGAGTGGTTCAGGAGTATGAGAATGGGAAGGCTGTGCTAAACCAGGCTGTGTTTGTGTTTTGTGCTTGTTGCTTTTGTGTTTGGTTGACAAGGAAGATCTATCATTTTTGTGTTTGTGTTTCTAGGTTTGTGATTTTTGAATTTTAATTTTGTCTTTTTTGATCTGGGTTTGTATTCTTATTGTTCTTGTTCAAGACATACTTATATCTCAATTAATATAATTTTTGGTTTTTATTTCTGTTTTTAATTTTTTTACTTAGTTAAAATTAATAAATTAATTTTTTTTTTTAATTTAGATGCTGACATGGCATTTTTTAATGCCAAAAAAAATTTTATTATTATTTTAATAATTCTATCTATCATGTAGGATTTTGCTGTTAGGGCACTGACGGAAAGGACTAAAACAGAACGCGTTTTTTTAAATAGAGACTAAAAGTGGTGAAAATAAAATATAGGGACCAAAGTGGGAATCACGTGAAAATGTAGGGACAAAAATAGTATTTCCGCCTTATGTTTTATTGACTTTATGAAAATTCATTTCAAGTTATGTAATTGAATTTGGATATATTTGTTATTCAATTTTTTCTATTTTTACCAATTATTTTAAATAATTATTAAATTAATTAAACTTCATTACCCTTCAACCTTGATTTAACCCCAGTCTAACCTAAAATATCTTGAATATCTTCTTCTTACGGTTCTTTGCATGGTCTGAGTTTCAAAACCATACAATTACAAAACAACTCTTCTAAAAAAAAATTACACAACAACTAAACCTTAAATTTTTTTCAAACTATACTAATTAGCTATTTATCTTTATAGCATTTTTGGGTTCATGGAAATTTAATCTTGATTTTTTTTTATTGAGATTACCATTGCTTAATGCTTGGTGTTTTTCTTTAATAATAAAAAATAAAATTTTCAATCATTCTTTATACTTAGCTATGGACAGTTTCTCAAAAATAAGGTGTAACTACTCTTATTACTACCTAGTCAATTTCAAAACCAGAACTTTAACCAATTTTAACTTTTAGGTTCTGTTATTCTTTACCGTTTATACATATTCAAATGTATATTTCATGGGTATTACATGAATATATAATCTTGATTTCTTTTCTTTAGCATATAAAAATATTTTATGCTAGATATCTATATATTAGAAAACTCTATGGAAATTAAGTATCCGTTTGGATACACGTCCACGTTTTCAGCTCTAGCGCGTTTTCAGTTTTTTTTTTTTTTTTTTTTTTTTTTTTTTTTTCAGCCGCAGTTGTTGACCAATTCTCCTATGAATAGCATGGTGCACTGTTTATGGGACCCACAAATTTCACTTTTTATCAACTTTTTCATTAAAAATGGTTCCATGACACTATTTACACATTTAAAAATTATTTTGTTATAGTGTTTTTAGTTTTCACTTTCTAATTTTTTTTATATAAATTGCAATTATTAATTAATTCAATTCAGCACATTATTGATACATGGGATTTTTCAAATATCTCCTAGTTTGCAAGTGAAATGGTCTAGACTCTTAACAATCTAATTGTTTTAGCAAAAATATTTTTTAGAAAATGAGTCACTTTCTAAAAGTATTTTTCATAAAACTATTTAATTTTACTATATTTTGTAGCAACTTAAAATGAGTTAAAAATTAATATCCTAACTTCCTTTATTTAACTTGCTGTGAGATAGAATTTTTTTTAAAAAAAATTAGCAAAAAACAATCTTTAAAACTAAGTTAAATTTTTTCTGTTAACCGAAAACTATTTTCCTTTAACTCATTTATTCTGTTATTACCAAAATATTAAAAAATACGAAAAATTATCATCACACCAAGATTTCCACAAATTGAGACACCGCTTCCTTTTATATAAATAAATAAATCATTTTCTTTCCATTAAAGTTTTTTATTTATTTAAATAAATGATAAGTTGTGGTCCACTCATTCAGGAGGAATTAAACCCATCCACCAACCTACGTAATATGCTTGACCCCAAATGCAAACTGCAAAGCTTTTTTTCTTCCTTCACCTCTTGTCTTATTTTACAATTTACTGTCATCCACCAAACTGTATAAATAGGCCATAATGCACCTAAAAGCTCAAGCAAACTACAACAGATAGTGCATCTTCTATATCCACCAAAGAGTAGAAGAAAATGGGGTCCGAATCCACTCTGAAACTTCCCGTCATAGATTTCTCCAACCTTGATCAAAAACTAGAGACTCCCGAGTGGGACTTGGTGAGAACCCAAGTCCTGGAAGCACTCCAAGAGTATGGTTGCTTCTAGGCTTTGTTCAGTAAAGTCCCCCTAGACCTTCGAAAGGCTCTTTTGGGTGCAACAGAAGAGCTGTTTGACCTCCCTCTACAAACAAAGCTGCGTAACATTTCTAAAAAACCCTACCGTGGCTGTATTGGGCAATACCCTATGGTGCCACTACATGAGAGCATCGGCACTGATGATGCAAACATCTCTGACAAAGTTGAGAGCTTGTCAAATATCTTCTGGCCTGAGGGAAACCCAAGTTTTTGGTATAACTTCCTTTCCTCTAGTGATAAATAAAATTGTGGAAATATGTCTTATATTTTAGCTACCATGGAATATAATCAATTATAACCTTAATTTATTAATTATAACACAATAATAATAATAATAATAATAATAACAACAACCACTCTTTGTCTCAAAATTTTGAAGTCGACTATTAATCCTTAACAGACTAATATATAATCATATTTGTCATTAGTTTCTTCATAAAATATTAAATGCTGGAGAATATTAGTTCGTGTTTGTTTGGTTTTGTTTATTGTTTATTTAGATACAACTATACTTTTAATCCATTTTTTAAAATTAATAAATAAGTAATCCAAACCAACACTTAGTTGAAACTTGCATCTATGACTTAATAACTATTTCATTTATCTGTCTATTTTTCCTTTTGGGGCAGCAATACCATACAATCATTCTCTGAGAGACTATCAGAATTAGATCAAATAGTCAGGAGGATGATTTTGGAGAGCTTGGACCTTGAGAAATACTTAGAGGAACACATGGGGTCAACCAATTACCTTCTTCGGGTCAGGAAATATAAAGGGCCTCAAACCAGTGAGACCAAGCTTGGACTGACCGCTCACACAGATAAAATCATAGTGACCATATTGTATCAAAATCAAGTTGAGGGGTTGGAGGTAGAGACCAAAGATGGTGAATGGATCAACGTCAAACCATCTCCAGACTCTTTCACTGTCATGATCGGTGATTCTCTACGGGTAAAGTTGCTATTTCTTCATTGGTAGAATATATAAAAAATAAAGTCCTATGAAAATGTTATATTACAAATGATGCATTTTATAGTCCAATAATTTTTGTATGCCATATTGATCAGGCACAGATAATTACCTTTCCTAGCTTTTTGGGAAAATCGCAAGTCTGAGCCTCGGTGGTGCGCATATAGGGCCAACTACCACAATATTTTAATAATAATAATAATAATAATAATAATAATAATAATAACAACCTAGACATATGATAATATGACATATCATAAGTGCTGGAATATAGAATAGAATATTCTAATTTTGTATCTAAAAATATGGTACTTTCACCAAATTTGATTTAATAAATCTATTTTTAATTCAAAAGTTTTTTTTATCTTTTTTTTTTCTTCAGAATATATTTTTGAATTCAAAGTTGAAATTGAAATGTCTTTTTTTTTTTTTAAATAAGTGAAGTTGAAATGTTATGAACCTTGCCTTTCTCTTATACTTTTTTTCTTTCATAAAATGCATGCAACCAATAATGAAATTAAAATCATTGAGAGTTAAGATCCTTATAACTAAATTGACACCAACTAGTTTTTTAACAAAAATATTCAATATTCAAATCTCTCCAACCCAACAATCAAATTATTAAAAAGAACAAAGCAATAACCAAAACAATTAATTATGTAAATAAATAAATTGTGGCTGATTTTGCAGGCATGGACAAACGGTAGGCTGCACTCTCCAATTCATCGAGTCATGATGACCGGAAATGCGGCAAGGTACTCAATTGGATTGTTCTCAATCCCCAAAGCAGGTTACATCATTGAAGCCCCGAAGGAGCTAGTTGATGAGGAACACCCTTTGCTCTTTAAGCCAGGGACGAAGCCAGACTATCAAGGGAGGGGGAGCTAAAAAAAATCATAACTAAAATACTTATTTGTTTTTTTTTTAAATAATCAAAATACTATTTTGTTAGTAAGATTGTTGTTAAGATTTATTATTTACCTAATAGTAATTTGTTGTCTCTTTGATATAAATTTTTATAAAGATGTCAAACTATTTACAAAAATAAAACATAAAAAAATGACAAACTATAACAACACAACCATGTCAATTACTCAATAGAAAACAACACTGCCATTGACCCACTCTACCACTATCAATAGTTTTCTATAAAAAACTACAAAAGAAAAATTTACAATTTTTTTTTCCTTCTTTTGTTGCAACCCCAAAAAAAGGCACAAACTTTGAATATTCAAACAAGACCAATCACCACGCACACTAAGAGAACTCAAAATCGTAATCCAACCCAAATCAAAATTAGAATAACCCCAAAACATAAAAAAATATAAAAATAAAAACCAAACTTACTTTTAAAGGATCTTTCACCTCAAGTTCAAGTTCCACCTTGACTTCCTCTTGTAGATCCGGTGGCATGTGGTGAGCAAAAAAACAGTCAAACACACTCTTCTAATGGTAGTGTTGTGGCCTCTTATAGACTTTTTGTCACTATTCAACTGAAACCCTCTCACAAGTATTTGAGTTTTTTTTTTCATTGAAATTTTGTTGGGAATTACGGTGAGACTGGCATACAAATCTATAGTTTTTATTTTTATTTTTTATTTTCAAAAGTCAAGGCTTTGGGCTGATTTTATGTTGTTTAGGCTTATTTGTGTGGATCTTTGGGCTCTTTCATAGTTTTAAAGGGCATTTTGGAGACCAAATTTAATTTTTCATAGGCTAGGTTCAAATTTATGCATAATACAAGTGCTCTTTTTTCTTGTTGGGCCAGGGGGGGCCATTGTCCCCCCTGGTCCAAACATAGCTCCGTCCCTGCTTTAAGCCCTTTGATCATGTTCAGTTCCTCGGCTACTACTACACTGACTGAGGCTGGTCAGAAAGCCAAGTCTGCTTTGAGGAATTATTGTGGAATATGAGAAATATGCCTTGCGTGTATTGTGCACTAGTAGCAACTTCTATTGTTTAAAATCTGAACCTTTTGCCTTTTAATTTTAAATAAATCGCTTTGTGTATGAGTGTGGTAATGAGTACTATAGCTCTTTCTTAGTAAATTGTAATATATAAAGTTTTTCTTTTTAACAATTTTAATGGTCAGAATAAAGAATATATATTTAAGCAAAGCTTGGGGTTGTTATCATTGAACAAAAGTCTTATATATTTTGTATTTTTTGCTCCCAGCAGAATTATTTTGTAATTTGGTCATAATAGGAGACATAACTTAAATATGGTGTAAAACGAAAGAAAAAAAAATTAGTTGGGGCTCATTAATAAAGATTACAGATTAATCTCAGGTACCTTGAATTTGAGTGAGTGAAAGATTTTGTCAAATTTGATAGGACTAGACCAAGAAATTAAATTTCTCCAATTGATCTTTAAATTTACTTTGATAAATTCGATACGGTAAAATTAAGAGAATTAGGGTTTGGATCCTTAGAGAAGAGCTAATGTATCCTTAATAATCTTTCGAGTAACGCACAAATTAAGGCTAAAATTAATTGATGACTTAATGGGCCTTTCCAAATTTGGTCGTGCAATTCTCGATTGAAGTAGCTTGACAAATCAAGGTTGCTACCAAGATTGATATTGAGCTAACAGAAATTTCTTTTTTCTTGAGCTGATTTTGGGTCTTTGTTTTTATTTTTGAATTACAACTCTAAAACACAAGAAAACTCATAATTTAACACGATTTGTCAACACTAATACATTTAGACCTAACAACTTCTAGTCAGTCATGCATAGAAAAAATTATGGAAACACTGGAATGCTCAACTTTGTCTGTGCATCAGCCAAAGTATAGTACTAGGATTGGCAAGGATAGCAAAGGCTACGTACATCACCTACAAAAATGATAAAAGTCTAACTGATCAGCTTGGACGGCCATATTGACTGTAAGCAACAGTACTGTAGGTCCTCCCCACAAGGGGTCACTTGGCTCTTTCAAACCAGCATAGGCTTTCAAGGACTTCACCTTGATCAATTTAGAGCTTAATTTGCTGCTGTCCTAATGTCAAAACCAGCACGGCTCAATAATCTATAAATATATATATATATATATATATATATATTAAGGCCCATACTAACGAGTGTCTTTAGCGCATTAGTTAACAATCTGTTTTAGAAAAGTTTTTACACCAATTTTATGAAAAATGAAAAAAACTGTCAAAGTATTAATTGTTTTTTGTTTTCTTTTCCCATAAAATCTTTATTTAAATAGATTATTAACCAATACTCTAAGAGTATTCGTTAGCATTTTCTATATCTATATATATAATAATAGGTAAAGTAGAGAGAAAATTCAATTAGATTTCAAATTGGAATTAAATTAGAGTTTAATTTTACACCATGTGTCATATCTAATTTAAGTTTTTAAATTTTTGTGCCAAGTGAGTTAATTCAATGTAAAAATTGGATTTCAATTAGAGTTTAATTTTGTGTCATGTGTCTCATCTAATCTAAGTTTTTTAATCTTTGTGTCAAATAAATTAATTTAGTGTAAAAAACTAGGAGTCTAATATAAGTAAACTATAAAAAATATATAATTTTTGAATGATTTTATATTTATGAGCTTTTTTTTTTTTGTATAACTAAAAACAATTCAAGTTTATAAGTCATATATATATATATATATATACATATATATATATATATATATGTGTGTGTGTGTGTGCGGGCCAAATAGGAAGCTGCTAGGCTGGTCCTTTATTTGGGCTCACAATTTATTAGTGAAATGGGTTTAGGATTTCCTACAATGGGTTGTTCATCGTACTGGGGCCCAACAGCGATTCCTCCTCTTCTCAGTTATTTTACTCCTTTTTGCTTCGCCACTCTCATCTCCCTATCTTCCATCTAGCCAAAAAAAACCCCTCCTCCCTCTCTCTTAGTTGCCTCTTATTTATAGCCTCAATCGAATGGTGAGATCATGATTGTTCTGAGGGATAATGGAAAAGGGGGTCCATTGTCATCGTTGCTAAGTGGGAGTTTGGTAGGTGTGTGGCAAGAGTGGCATTGGAACTTGCTCATCGTTGTTTAGAGGGATGTTCAGCAACGACTTCCTTAGTGTGGTGCCGGACAAGTTGAACACGATGTTCTCTTTGCGAATAAACCTTCACGGAAATGCTCTCTACTGAGAGATGGCTCGTCCATCAGTCAATCGTGTAAGAATGATAGGGATTTGAGTGATGGACCTTTTGCCGGTCATGTCAACAGTATGATTCCCGAATAATTAATCATGCCCGACCTGGCCCAGGTTAAGGTGAAAAAGGCCGGGCTTATGAATTTCCTAGCGAGACCTGATTCCAACATCTGAGGCCCAAAAAGGGGCCGACCTTGGGCCGTACAATATATATAGCCAAAGTTAAGAGAAATCCCAATTAAATTTTAAATTGGAGTCTAATTTTGTGCCATATATTTCATCTAATTTTTAAATCTGTATGTTAAGTGAATTATTAAATGCAAAAATTAAAGAGTCTAAATTCAATTAGATTCTAATTTGAATTTTAATTGGAGTTCAATTTTGTGCATGTGTTCCATTAATTTTTTAATTTTTGTGGCAAGTAAATTATTGAATACAAAAATAAAAGAGTTTAGATCTAATTAGATTCTAAATTTTATATATATATATATATATATATAATTGTGATTGTTTTTAAATGTATCCGTGTATATGCACGGAATTACACACTTTTATTAATAGACAAAGTTGAGAGAAAATCCAATTAAATTTTAACTTGGATTGTAATTGTAGTATAATTTTACGCAACATGTTCCATCTATATTTTTTTTTAATTTCTAGGTGAGTTAATATTATGCAAAAAATGAAGAGACTAATTTAAATAAACAATTAAAAAAAACCTCATGTGTATATCCAAAAAATAAAATAAAATACAAAAATAAAGAAGAAAAAAAGAATAAAAAACTAATGTATATAACTATGACTTAAACAATATATAATTTGAATATATATATATATATATATAATTGTATTGTTTTTAATTATACTGTGCATATGCATAAATGATAGACTAGTATTTATTAATTAATAATAGCCCCCATGGACTTCCTGGATTTGTATATTAATTTGTTAATCATTGCCCCCATACTTGTTGGTTTACTAATCGTATTGCAATTTTTGACTTTTGAGTTCAGTATTTATGGTTATAAATGATTAAACTTTTGAAATGGATAGGGTGTTATCGGTAATTTGGGCGAATTCGAAGTCAAGACAAAAAAGAAAAAGGAAAAATCAATAACGCCGTTGCCGGGGATCGAACCCGGGTCACCCGCGTGACAGGCGGGAATACTCACCACTATACTACAACGACTTGTTGATAAATTCTTGCAGTTTATGATCTTTGTAAGTTCAACGATTTCCACGGCTGTAATGTCTTACAAATCTACTTATTAAATCTTCGTTTTCAATGTCATTGGTTTTTTTTTTTTTTTTTTTAAAGAACAATGTCATTGATTATTCAGTAAAAACTAAAAGATAGCTCCGAACATCCAACAAAATTATAAAAAAAAATGTTATTCTACCACACTAGAAGATTACTTTATCTATTTTACGATATCAATTAATAATATACCATACATCCTATAACTTATTATTTTACCCGTTTGTTCAAAAAATTTTATTTAAAAATATATATATATATATATATATATATTTAGTGAGAGCAGAGAAAATGATTATTTTATTTAGAAGCGAGATGGTGGATTGATTTAAAAAATGATGTTCTGTTTTAATTTTTAGGTGTATTGTGTTTTGCTACTAGTAGCATATTATTGTAGCAAAGTGTAAAACTTTTGCAAATTTTTTCACAAACGGCACACAGGATGGAGAGAGTTTTTTACGATTTGGTGTGCTAAAAAATAGCATTTAGAGTTTTCTTTTATTTAAATGGATTTATACATTATAGGTAAAAGAAATTGACGAAAATTTATAAATTCAATCTATGAAAAAAATTTGAAGCACTTTTTTTTTTTTTTTTTTGAGGGAGAAAATTTGAAATACTTTGAAAAGAATTTTCTATACTACTATTATTTAAAGAGCTTCACCTATTTGAAATCTTCATTTTTTTTTTCAAAAATGCCCCTACATCTCAATGTTTAAGTAGAGACAAAACTAAAAGATAATCTAGTAAAAATACAATTCTAACTCCTATTAAAATATAGCCTAAAAAAATATAATCATTCTTCTGTTAATTTTCAAATTACTTTATCCACTTATAAATTAAATTTTTAAAATAAAAATTATATATATATATAATAAAAACATAAGTTTTTTATCTACAAAATAAGACCACTAAAAAAAAAGTTTCATCGCACATGTGAAGCACACGTGAGGAAGCAAGTGTTTTTTAAAGTTTTTCTGTCCTTTTATTTTCCATTTCTTTTTTTTTTTTTTTTTGGATACTTGGGGTGTGAGGCTAATGGGCAATCACATCACTGGTCGTGAATTTGGCATATTCCCCTGTAAATAAGCATCAGATTAATATGAGAGAACAAACGCAAACCGCCAAAAGGAAAGCTAGCATAATTGATTACAACTAGCCAATACGTTATACTAGTATAGAACTTTACCTTGTCCCTGTTAGCTGACAGCCTGACACTGCCCGTACATAATAGACCTTTCATTATCCTAATTTAGATCTAAAAACAACACGAATTAAATAATAATAATAACCTCAATTTTAGCCAAATGCCTGAGAAAGATATAAGTAAATACTCAATATAATCTTAATTAAGAAATATTCTTACATATATATATATATATATACATAAATTATAGTATAGCATGGTATGAGAGATCAAACACGACAATATCAACAAACTAGACGTGCTATTCTAAAACCAAAATAAAAACAAAAGTAATAATAATAATCTATATGTGCTAATTCATGAATATTCCTCCCCAATGCATGACAAATTAGAAATTGAGAAAATAGGCAACATTGTAAAAATGTCATGCTCTCTCGTTTGTTTTTCTTTATATATATATATATATATATATATATATTTGTGTGTGCGTGAGAGAGAGAGAGAGAGAGAGAGAGAGAGAGAGAGTGTGTGGGGCGTGTGCCCCCGATGTGTGTTAAACCTCATAATTTAAGTTTTTCATATCATTTTAGGACAAATTGGTATCTGGCAATGAATGACAAATTGGAGAGGGAAAATCTATATGAAGTATGCACATCTCCATTATAAATATAAGTCAAGTGTCAATCGAAATATAAATCTTTTCAAAAGTCACCTTGTATTGCTGCCATCGCCAATTTGAAGTGACACTATTTCGCACCAGTCTATTATAGCCTGTTGGGTCGTGACTCTTCATCTTCTTCATGATGAAAACTCACAAGAGATCTAGCTAAGAAAACCATGCAGCTTGGCTTATGTATCTCTGCCGTTGCGTTAGCTGATTTAGGAATATAAACAGACAATCAGAAAACAAATAAGCCCAAGAGGGCTTTGATATCAAAGAAAGGTTTGCCAATTTCTAAAATAAGTGCACGGTCTTAACTCTTTGTAGTTCAACATTTCAATTAACACTTTTTGGTATTTTCAATTGAAACTTTCAAGATCCAAATCTTCTGCCCATATTATAACTACCTGAGAATCTACTTCAAGGAGATGACATATTTACACCCATTCTCTTAGATTTTGATCCGGCCATATAAGCTTCTTGGGCTTTAGCCCACCCAGGAAACCCAGTTGAAAGTTTATTGGTCCAGCCCTAGCAAAGTTTCCCTCGTCATCCTTAAGAACTTTTGTTGTATACGTACTATACATGTTAGTGTTTTAAACCCCAATTGTCTCAGATTTTATCAAATAGTGACCAAATAATTAATTATATCAATTATGCAGTAGATTTGAATTAAACAGACATCAAACATTCACAAATCAAATGAATACCAAGAATGATGACTCAGGAAAACTTTTGAAACTATAATTTCAAAATAAAAAACTTGGAGAGAATTTAACTTAAACAAGCCTCAAGACAACATTTCACTAATAGAATAAAAGTTTATACAATAGACTTAACCCTAAATCTATTACTACCTCATATAATACTTATTCACGTGACCACACGTAGCTCCAAATTCACGGACTCTTCTACTATACTATGAAATTGTTGCACACAAACTCACCTGTCTATGATTATGAGATCTCCATTTAAAGATTTGGATCAGCAACACCAACTCTCTAGTTTGTGACTTTGAGATCTCCACTCAAAGATTTAAATCAGCAACTGTGGTTAATTGAATGCAGCAGTTTTGCTTTATGACTGAATCTATTGTTTACACAAGGTCTCCAGCTATAGCTCCAAAAGGGTATAGAAAATCCCCATATCTGTGTACATAACACTCCCCTCTTGAATCTATAAAAACATGCTCTAGGGTTTGTATTTATATATCCTTAAATTCCATCAAAACCCTAGATCAAACTGCTGAGATAAAAGCAAGATTTGAAATCTGGCCTGTATCTCGATCGGTCGAGATAAGTAACACTTATCTACACATGCTTTTCTGATTTCTTTGAGCCTTCAATTGTGCTTAACTTCATCTTTCTTGTTTCAGAATATTTCTAGACTAAAAAACTAGACAAAACTAAGTTCTAAAGGTTACAATTTGTTCATAGTTGCCAACCTAAAATATGGACTTTACAATACATTTCCTAGACTCTTACAAAAGCATCAAAATTAATTTCACTCCATCACAAATCGTTAAATACCGTCCCAAAAAATGTATTTGCAACAACAATTTTATGTCATAAACCTTTCTTGGTTACATTATATATATATATATATATATATCTGTGTGTGTGTAGAGAGAGAGAGAGAGAGAGAGAGAGAGATCATAAGTAGATTGTAGACAAAACCAAATGTAATCTAATTACTAGAATTTATTAAAAAAAATATTTTCTTAAAGAATACCAAACCTAATTAGTGTTGAGTTGTTTTGACATAATAAAGTAATAATGATAAGTTGGTTTTTCATTTTTCTTTGTTAGGGGGAGGGGGATTGGTTTCAAATATAAGAGGTTATTTCTTGTTTCAACTAATTATAAGCAACAATTTAGGTCAAAAGTTTTATAGCTCATTAAACACCTCTTGTGTCTAGCAAAAATATCCAAAATTTAAATTTATCGTTCCCTATTAATTGTACCTATCGAATTTATTGAGGAAAAAAAAAGCAACAATTTAATACTCTATATAGTTTGAGGATTAAGATATAAACATGGAGAAGTCAGAGCTTTCAAAAACTAATATGATAACAAAAAGGTTTTTTTTTTTTTTAATAAAATTAAAGGAACAAACTAATACTTTCACTCCACTATTGTACTATTAGATTTGATTTTGGAAATACCATTGTAATCATAATCCAATAATGTTATAATAGTTTATGAATGTTGTGAGTAAATTAAGGTTAACACGAATGATATAGCCGCTTGGTCTTCGTGTATCTTGACCATATTGGCAAGAATGGTTGACTGATGTCAATTTCCTCTATTCTTTTTCATTTAACTCACGTACCTTTCTCTCTATCCTAGTTTCTGTAAAAAAATTAGCGTCTTATACAAATCAATTAAGGACGGCAAAAACGACCTGCCCTACATCAACCACTATGCCTAACTTTGCCCTATGCAGATTTTCTCTGCCACGAAGAGGCGGCCCATCTTATCTTACCCCACTTTACTTCGAATGTATATGTAGATATTTTTTTTAACATTTGTTTAACTTATTTATACATACAATATAGTTTTTTCTATAGATATTCCAGTTATGATATATATATATATATATACACACAGACATATTTTATTATTATATTCAAAACACTTGTCTCTATTTCTCTCTTAGTACTCCCACAGTTGCCTTATACATTTCGTCTTTATCTCATTAAAGTTGAATACATATTATTAGGATTAAAAAACCATTTTCAACCCAACCTACCTCATGTGGATTTTCCCTTAAAGAGAACACAAGGCAAGAATAAGATATCCATGATTTGACCTTGTCTTGTATTATTTTCATCCTTAAATCCAGTGGTAATAGAATCATTATAGTGCCTCATGTGTCATTCGAATCTTATCTTCCCCTGCTTCACTATCTATCTTCCTATCTTAAAAAAAAAAAAAAGAGTGTCTTACCAAAATCAGGTTTTGCTACACAAATGTGACATGTAAACAAGTTTGAATGGGTTTTTTCTTTTTTTCTTTTCTGTTTTCTTATTACTTATTAGAGATAAATTCCAATTACATTCTTGCTTTTAAAGAAAGTGAGCATGATTTTAAACCTAGACTGGACCAGCAATTTTGATTGTGACCTGTTTGAATTACAGTTAAACCACAATTAAGTTCGTAAAATCGTGGGCAATTTTGATGGTTCAAGTGGGTTATTTCTCTATTTCTTTTTCTTTTCCCTTACCCAAGATGACATTGTTGATGTTATCTCATTTGTTTGAAACGAAATCATTTAGAACATCCAAAGACAATATACCTTTTCCAATCTGCCAATCTGTTTTTTCTTTTCTTTTTTTTTCACATTTTGATTTCATTTTCTTCTCCAACTTCTTTTATCCTTCAGTGCCATCACTATTTCTCCACTCTACTACTACCATCGACTCACGCCACCCTATCGATTCCATTTGGTATTGAATTTAACCCCTCTTTCTCACCCTCTTATCTTTTTGGGAGTTTCTAGTAGTGAGCAACTCTACCTTTGAAACTTTAGCACTATTTAATGTTGCTGCTCTCATATATGAATTCGACGAAAAATCAAAATCCATGACTATGACTATGAGAAAAAAAAAATATGCCACTAGTGAGAGAGAATTATTTCAACAAACTGAGTTGATTTTTGATTGACCTAATTTTGTAGGGTTAAGGAAAAATCTATGACTATGACTACTAGATGTCATATGCCATCGTTATTGAATGATTGATAAACGGAAAAATTGCATTGACCTCTCCTAAGGTTTTCTGTTATTACATTTATCTCCTTTCTAGTTTGTAATAAGACATTTACTTCCCTTAAAATACAAACTATTTACACTAACCTCTCATGGATGATTGAAAAAAAAAATTAATTCCAAATTTCCTATTAGATGAGGTGTGGATGATAATTTAAATGTAATGTAAAATAGGAAATTCAATATTTTTAAAGCTCTTTTTCAATCATCCAAGGTAGGTTAGTATAAATAGTTTGTATTTTAAAAGAGGTGAGGGTCTCATTCTAAACTAGAAAGGAGATGAGTGTAATAACAAAAAATCTTACTGGAGAAGAGTGCAATTCACTCATTAATAAACTCACTATCTATTTATAGTTTTATACTTGTTTAGGTTTTACTAACTTTTTTTCATGTTATAAAAGCTGTGAAAATACATTTGAAAAATATCAAATATCTAAAAGTATTTACTTTTTTGAGTCAATTTTAATTACTATTTTTACAAATTCATCTATTTATTTATATTTAATTATGAGAAATCTACCTAATTCTATAGGCAATATTTTAGTCCCCAAATTTTAATTACAACTAAGTTAATCAAGGCTAATCTCACAATTAATGTGGAATATATGTGATTAAATAAATTAACTATGGGTACTTGCAATTGAATGGATGCTGGATAGACATACTAAAGCAATTAAATCTGCAATTGCAATAAGTAAAGATAAGCAAACCAAAGATAACACTTGATGTGTTATCAAAAAGGAAAATTGAAGTACCCATTATAAAAACTTCTTTGCAGATAGACCACCAAACAATCCACTAAAATAAATAGTTTCAGTACAAAGGTTACCCCATAGACCCTCCAAGTCTAAGCTACCCAAGTACTTGAGCCTTCTAAGCTCCAACTTGCAACCGACTACATCAAGTTCGTTTTTCAAACTATCTCCTGGATCCCACAACCAATCCGGATTCCACCTTCAAGCCTCCAAGGCTGAAATTTTGCAATCTCCGATTGTTACTAGCAATCCAAACAATAATCACAACACTTAGGTGATGATGGGTGTGAATGATCAAATCTCCTCTCAAGGATTTGACTATGGTAAGAGAGAAGAGTGTAAAGAATTAATGGTGTTTGGCTCTCACAATAAAATTCTCAACACTCTCAAGTGAGTGCTTCACTGTATAAATCGTGGGAATTATGAATGTTTATATTGGGAAGAGGCTGGAATAGCAGGTAATCCAAATAACTAATTTCTCTCTAGTATGAGCAATTTGTGGGTGCGAAATTTCCAAGGACTCGCAAAAAGAGTCCCAACTGTTTTTTGAAGATATGTCATATGTCAAATTCATGAAGGCCAAACTGACATTGGTGGGTGCAAAATTCCATTTTCCAATATTAACAACTTTGAACTGAAAGCCCAACCCAAATACAACCTCTCCCACAAATGCAAGATACTAAGCGAAAATTACAATCAAATTTGATCATGAAATAAAGCCAATACAAAAATACACAACTTAACAAATTAATTATCACATCATTAACCAAACCCTGCTCTGATCTCAAATTAAAACCTTGATATGACCTTAAAATTTTGAACATTTCCCGATTCTAGTAAGGATCTCCATATCCATGCAGCCCTCATAGACTTTTACTTTTGAAAATGTAAGTAGGATTGGGCAATTCCTTCAACGGAGCCGTGGGAATTGCCTCAGCCTTTTATGAGTGAATATAGGCATGTTATGAAATAGTTAATTATTGACTTCTATTAGTGTTGTCTAGTGTAGCTGTGTATAGGTACTAAGTAGGTTACCTTTCTTGTAAATGAAAACAAAATCTCCTTCCGCTCTTAATTTTCTTTTCTGTGGTTCCCTCACCGTTGAAGATTCCATACATTCCATTCTCATCAACTGTCGTGTCAGGTAACTCTCCCCCGTCCCCCCCCCCCCCCCCCCCCCTATACACACTTTTCTTTTAGCTAATCAGTTAGACATTATTATACACACTCAATGTCCGTTGAGTTTTCATACTTTTAAAGTGGAATTTTCAGTTCATCTTTGTGTTAGAACCATATTCTCGCTCCTCGAGTGTGTGTTTGTTTCTCAAAAAATAGAATGTTGAGTTGAAATACATGTAGATTTTATACAGTAATATTTTTAAATCTATTATTAGATTACACTACATTATCTCTTTATATATTTTTAAACTTCTAAACTTGTATATTTGTAAAATATTCTAGACACAAATTATGTATGGTTGTTTCTAATATAATATCCGGGAGATTACTTTTTGTGAAGACTTTTTTTTCCTTAATAATTCAATAATTGAAGGAAAAGAGATTTGAGCCCATGATGTTTAAAGTACCGGTTAAATTATAAGACTTTTGATACTTTTTGCTGAGGCTCTCTAATTGAGACATTAATGTGTTATATTGAGACACAACTTAACCCAAAATGAATCTCCTTCCACTCTACTTTTTCGTTCTTAATTTTCTTTTTTTGATACCTTCACTAGTGGAGATTCCATTCATTCTATTCTTTCATTAACTGTCATGTCAACACCTCTTTTTTTCCCCATTTTCATAAATGGCTAATAAGTAATACATTATACACATAGATATCATCGCTTTCAATTGAAGTTTGTGATGTGCTTTGTTAAGATAATGTGTGTTTAGTTCTCAAAAATAAGAATGTTTGTGGAGTTGAAATTCATGTTGCTTTTATAACATTTTTAAATCTATTAATTACGTTACATTACATTATCTCTTTATATATTTTTAAATTTCTAAACTTGTATATTAGTAAAATATTATAGACACAAATTATGCTTGGCTGTTTCTAATATAATATCTAGGAAATTACTTTTGTGGAGACTTTTTTTTTTCTTTGATAATTCAATAATTGAAGGAAGAGAGACTCAAACCCATGATGTTTTTATTAAAAATGTCATAAAGTATCAGTTGAATTATAAGACTCTTGACACTTTTTGAAGAAGCTCTCTAATTGAGACCTTAATAGGCTATATATATAGGGACATGACTTAACCAAAAAACTTTAACCTATGATTTTGGGTCCAATTATGTTATATTTATTCTTTATCTGTTCACATATATATATATATATATATATATGTGAACAGATAATTATGTCTGTTCACACACACACACACACACACACACATATATATATATATATATATATGTGTGAACAAAATGTACTAAATATGCTAACAAAAAGGCCATATAATTTTATAATTTTATTTTTTAAAATTCCCTTCATATTGCAAAAACTAATGATTTCATCAACATTGGAGAAGAAAGAGCGTATGAAAAATAGCTAGTATGCTTAAAAATTGTAATTTTTTCCTTAAAAAAATGTAATTTCTGCAGTATTTATGTTCCTTTTCTGTATAACTTGTATCCAAGCCAACCGTGTCCATTAATCATGCCTTTCATTTTCATTTGTTATATAATCTTTTATTTTGACATCAACACGTTATCATACATACTTTTTTTTAATCCAAACTTGCACCTTAGGTTTTTTTGCTCACCCAAGTCCATGTCGGTGACAGCTTTAGGACTCCTGGACATTGATGTGTCATAGACTTGCTGAACATTTTGAACCTTTACTTTGGAATTTAAGATAAGGAGCAAATTGATTTGAAGAGTAGGCATATTTAGACTAATACTAAAGAAAAGTCATGAACTCAGGTGATGAAGTTTTAATTTTAGTCACTTCAGAAATTTAAGATCTGTTTGATACATGTGTTTAAACAACAGTTTTCAGTTTTTTGAAAATACGTATAGGTGAAAATATATATAAAAATACATATAATATTGCTTAAAAACTGAAAACATATATTTAAACACATGTACCAAATGAACCACTAAGACTTTATTAGTGAAAGTTTATAAAATGAGAAATGGGATACTGTCTGCTTTGTTAAGAAGGGTTACATCAGTAGGAAGTATCACTTACTTTTTCGTTAATTATCTTCAACTTGCCACATCCTATCTTATCAAATATCATGTCAATCCACTAGTTTTTCTGTGCGTGAGATCTGTCAAAGAAAAGAGAATGTCCATGAAGCACAAACCAAAATGTCTATATGGTAGGCTAGACCTCTAACCCTCTTTATGTTTAACACCATTGATCCGATGGAGGATGAGTAATTTGTGGTTATCATTAATGGCCCGCTAATGATTTAATAAATCCAAGAATTTGGGTTTAGTCAGATAGATGATGTGAAAGGCCATCTAATGCAAAGATTTTTTTTTTTTTTTTTTTTTTTTTTGTTAAAAATCTAATGCAAAGATTTAGCATAGATATTATGCCCAAGATAAAAAATAATATTGAAATTTAAGGTATGCTTTCATAATATGAGACAAGCATAGATATTTGGAAATGCTCCATTCTCTTTGATTAAAAAGTATAAATGATGTTTCAAGCATAGATTGCATGAATGTTTAAGAGTAAATTATACTTTTCTTCTTTGAAATTTGATGTAATTCAATTTTTGATCATTTAAAAAGGTTTGGATTTGGTTTTGAAATTTTAAAAATTGAGCAATTTGGTTCTTATTAGTTTATCTGTTTTTGTATTTATTTGATGAACGGAATGCTAAAGCATCTCATTTCTAAGGGGACCAAACTGAACTAAGCTCATATTTAATAGACCAAAATCAAAGTTACCCCATAGACGAATGGACACGAAATTGTTCCCTTTTTAAAATTTCATGTACCAATTTTGACACTTTAAAAATTCAAGTACCAAATAAAACTTATCCCAAATTTAAAGGACCAAAAGAATAATTTACCCAAAGTTTAAAGATGAAGAAATCAAACAATTAAGGCATAAAAAAAGTTGAAAAAAAATACTCAAAACCCTACATGTGGCGCCCCTGTAAAACATGAAACTTCTTGAGACTTTGAGAGTTTAACACTTAAGCCTCTATGTTATTGTTTTATATGTAAACAATTGATTTTTTAACACTTAACCCTCCATGAGGAATGTCTTTTCTTTGGTAAGTAAACAAAGGGTGAGAGGAAATACAGCCTAAACATATGTAAACAATTATGTGAAAATACAGCCTAAATTCAAAAGGGTGAGAGGAAATATTAAAAGAGTAAAAACCGAAAAACCAAAGGAATGTCTTTTCTTTGGTAAGTAAACAAAGGTATTTCTTAAATGAATGTCACTTAAACAGCAAACATTATGCTTTGGACTAAAATTTTCTTCATTTGAAATGTGTAGGAATTTAGATGAGCCTTTTTGGTGAAGTGGTATATCAGTCAAACTCATGGGAGAGTATGTAGCTGATTTTATGTGAAAAAGGTGCATCAATCATTTGAAAAGACACTGACCTCAGGAATCCATGTCCACTGTATTGATATTTTAGGCATTGAGTGCTTAGTACACTGTATGGGCCATTTGATTCTCTTAAGTGAAAAGAGCAACAGCAAAGTTAGATGATCTCAATGGACTTGTGAAAGCTGGATCAGACAAAAGATGGTTCTCAATTCAACCCATTAATCTTTAAAATACTTTAAAATGCAATTTGGATTGGTGTCAAAGTGATCGTGAAATGTGCAAGTTGAACCTTATATTATAATCATAATGATATGTTGATGGTATTCAAATTAGTTCGTGTGGAACATCTTATTCATAAAATCAAACTTCAACCTGGCCTTTATATGATTTGATTGAGATTGATTCTGATATTCCCTGAAATAAAGGAAGCTTGATTCTGATATTTGACAAACACAACGCAACATAATGCTACCTAAAGAAGAAAATCATCATCATATAATAATAATCATTGCATTATTAGCCAATAATAATCATCTATCATCGCATTATTAGGTAACAATAATCACGTAATCTGTCAATTCAAGCAAGATTTGGAACTGAAAACTTTGGCAGATATTGGAACACGACACTAAACTTTATCACATTAGCATGAAAGTCTCAGCTTTGCACAAGTCACCAGATAACAGCCAGAAACTTGGGCTTTGGCTGTCATATTTTCCCGAGTCCATGCTAGTAATTATTGTCAAGCCCACAGAATTATTCTAGGCCAAACTACCAAGAAAAAAACAAGGGTTGGAAACCATATACATTCATTTCAAAGTACTTCAATCATATCCATAATGGGGCCGATAAGCTAATTGAAGTTCAATTAAATCAAGCATCTATCCTGATTATCAAATCTAGTGGATATATCAGGGAGCAAATTTTATCTGCTTCATTAAGGGAACCCAAAGATCAGAAAGAGATCCAATTTTCTTTGACGCTGACAATGTGTATCTTTCAAGTGTCAGCTCAATAAATCATATATGCATGTTGAATTCATGCTAACCATATAATCACAAACTCTTTTAGTTTAGCGGCGCCATTCTTTGGTGGTTCAAATTATTAGATATTTAGAATAGATGTTTAACCAAAATAATTCATCAATAAAATTAAGGACAAGAAAAGAACTTATAGAAACCCAAGAGTCGGCACCTAAGCTTACTTGGGGGTCAGCACCAAGCAAGAAAAAAACCACAAGAAATTGACACCTAGGGTTTGCTGGACTTGGTACTAGACCATAAAACCAAAAGGAACTTTCATTCATCAAAACCATCTCCCCTTCTAATGAGTATACATAGTTTTCTTATATAGGAATATTAAATTCTAATTGGTATAGGAAACCCTAACTATCTTACTACAAAAATAGTTTTACTTCAAGAAATTAAAATACTAATGACCTAATAAACTACTAGAACCTAAAATAAAAATATAATTGACCAATACATCTACTATTAGTTTTTAGACCCCTAAACAAACAATATTTAACTTGATATTATGGCCAAGTTATTAATTAAGTCAATTATGCAAGCCTTAGGTTAAACATATATCAAACACATCATGCAGAGGAAAATCTAAATAACACAAGATATGATGATTCAGGAAAACGAATGAAACAAACTAGTTTGAAGGTAAAAAACTTGGGAGAACCAATCCCAAGAAAAACAATCCACTATCAAATAGAAGTTTACAGTCAAGAATATTTAATTCATAGTAAAAGTAACTATGATTATCAAACCTAGCTCTGAAAATCTCAGACTTCTTTGATATAAATCTACTCTAACATGAACTTCTAGTTCATGTTTTGCTTTTCAATACGCTTGAAATCTGAAGCTTAGGCTACAACTTTGTTCCACTGGTACTTATGGTATAAGAATAACCTCTAGTAGATGCTTGAAAAAGTAGAAGGCATAAAACCTCACAAATCTCAAAAGAGTAGCTTTCCAAGACTTGAAAATCATGTTTTAGGGTTTTCTTTATATATGAAGTAAATCTGAACTAAAACGCTAAACGTTTAATGAGCTATTGGCTTTATTAAAATCTGCAAAATCGTGCATCTCGATCGATTGAAACTTCTTCTCAATCTATCGAATCTGTCTAATTTTGAATTCTTGAACCTACTAGTTTTATGTTCTTGAATTCTGACTTGCAGCACTTTGAGCAATGTCTAATATGACCTATAGACACTATGATCTATACTTAGACAAGTTTATATACACAATTTGCCAACAAACTAAATATTTAGAACCTAAGAAATACAATTGATGTGCAAAATAAAATAAAGATCATTTTGTGTCTCCCTCATCTGTATTACTCATTTTATAATTATAGTTAAACATGATGTATAACAGTGGAAGCTCTTTTACTATTTGTTATGCAATAATGGAAGGTTTAATACTACTTGTTGGCAACAACTCTCCCAATATTCAAAATCAATAATAATAATAAAGACAAAAATAATTCAAAAATACAAATATATAGAATGCAAGAATTTACGTGGTTCAACAAACAACCTACCATCACACACATACACACACAGATCAAATCCACTATACTCAAAGCTCACAAGACTTAACCTCTCTTGCATAACTCTCACTTATGGGTATCTTTTCAACCTTTAAAAAACTGTCAAACTATTCTTCTGTAAATATGAGCAAAACCTTGGTCAATGTTAGAGTTTTAGGCCACGATTGTCACAAAATTAATCAACTTTTAACCAAATAACTAATTAATCAATTACGCTCTTGAAGAAATCGATTAACATATCACACAAGAATAGATTACAT